>CM051236.1:291884803-293123307 GCA_027917425.1 Gastrophryne carolinensis
CTTTGCGGCCAAAAACAGCATCCGCTGAGGCCCGAACATCAACCTTGTAAAACTTGGAAAAAGTGTGAACCGAAGACCAAGTAGCAGCCTTACAAACCTGCTCAACAGAAGCCTGGTGCTGGAAGGCACAGGACGACCCAACAGCACGAGTAGAATGAGCAGTAACACGAAAAGGGGGAAACTTCCCCTTGGCAGAATAGGCCCCAACAATGGCCTGGCGAATCCATTTACTAATGGAAGACTTGGCAGGAGCCAAACCCTCCCTAGACCAAATAGTACTTCACACAGCGAACCACATCCAAAGAATGCAAAACCCTCTCCTTGTCATTGCTAGGCTTAGGACACAAGGAGGGTAGAACAATATCCTGATTAAGATGAAAAGCCGAGACCACCTTAGGAAGGAAATCTGGCTTGAAGCGGAAAACAACCTTGTACTGATGCCTCTCAAAGTAAGGGGCCTTAATGGACAAGGCTGCCAACTCCGAAACACGCCGAACAGAAGTGATGGCAACCAGAAACACAACCTTCTGAGTAAGCGTAGAAAGTGCAATATCCTGCAAAGGTTCAAAAGGAGGACCCTGCAAGGCAGACAAAACCAAATTCAAATCCCAAACTGGGAGCAAAGGCTTCCTAGGAGGCCGCACATGCGTAACCCCTGGAAAAAGGTCTTAACCAGAGGATGAAGAGCAAAAGACTTTTGAAAGAAAACCGCCAGGGCAGAAACCTGCCCTTTCAGCGTACTAAGCTGCAAACCTAGGTCCAGACCATGTTGCAAAAATTCCAAGATCCTAGGGATAGAAAACGTCCTGCAAGGCAAGGCCCTGACCTCACACCAATCAATATAAGACCTCCAAATCCTAAAGTAGATGGCAGAGGAAGACTTCTTTCTAGCCCTAACCAGAGTCTGAATGACAGCATCAGAAAGACCTTCCTCCTTCAAGATGGAGGTTTCAGCAGTCAAGCCGTCAAAGCCAGCGTTGGTAAATTGGGGTAGAGCAGGGGACCCTGAGTGAGTAGATCCGGCAGAAAAGGCAGAACTAACTGATCCTCTGCCAACCTTATCACGTCTGCGAACCAAACCTGTCTTGGCCACCTTGGAGCCACCAGGATTGCTGACGCACCCTCTAGGGCCAGCTTGCGCAACACTTTGTCCACCATGGGAAACGGAGGGAACAGGTATAGAAACCCCAGATCCCTCCAGTTCAGAGAATTGGCATAGAGCCAGCGGATCCCGCGAGAGAGAGAGAGACAAATGCCGGAAGCTTGTGATTGTGACGAGAGGCAAAAAGAGATCCACCTCCGGAGTCCCCCACCGGAGGCAAAGCGACCAAAAAACTTTGGGGCAGAGCGACCATTCCCCCCGGAGAGATGACCCCCTGCTCAGGGAGTCCGCCTCAGTGTTCTCCACTCCCGGAATGTACACTGCCGAGATGCATGGGACATTGCCCTCTGCCCAATCCAGATTCAAAGACACTTCCCTGAGGGCAAGGCTGCTGCGAGTCCCTCCCTGGTGATTGATGTAGGTGACCGCCGTCCGATTGTCCGACCGAACTTGAACCGGTAGTCCCCGTAACTGATGAGTCAAGTGAGCCAGAACCAACCTGATGGCTCTCCGCTCCAGAACATTGATGGGATCGTGAGCCTCCTGAGGCCCCCCACAGTCCCTGAAACTGAAGATCCTTCCAAAATCCCCCCCCCAAACCTGACAGGCTGGCATCCGCGGTGACCGTCTCCCAACGAGGGGTCAGAAAAGACCTGCCCCTCGTCAGATTGCTCGGTTTCAGCCACCACCAAAGGGAACGCCGCCCCGGGGGGGGGGGGGGGGGGGACATCAGAAAGGACTGATCCAATGACAACGGGGACCCGTCCCAGGCCGCCAAGAGATGGAGCTGGAGCGTCCTTGTGTGAAACTGGGCAAAGGGAACCGCCTCGAACGATGCCACCATCAATCCCACCAGTCGCATCCCTAGCCGGATGGAAAGGCGGGGGATGGATAGGAGACGCTGAGTCAATTCCTGAATCAGAAGAACCTTGGCTCAGGGGAGGAAGACCCTGGCCTGAGAAGTATCCAGCGACATTCCCAGGAACTCCACCACCCTGGAGGGAGTGAGGCAGGACTTGGGATAGTTGATCACCCAACCGAAACTCTCCAGAGTGGACACCACTGTCCTGGTATCCAGCTGCGCCTGACTGAGAGAAGATGCCATGATGAGAAGATCGTCCAGATAGGGCACGATGCGGATACCCCTGGCTGAAAATGCAGATTGCCCACGACAAACCTGAGGAATCTCTGGTGTGCCGGAAATATTGGAATATGCAGGTAAGCATCATTGATGACTATGGACGTCATGAAGTCCCCCTGACAAAGTGAGTGGATGGCTGAGCGCAGAGTTTCCATACGGAACTTCCGGGGACGAACGAACCTGTTGAGCAACTTCAGATCCAGAATGGGACGAACGGATCCGTCCTTCTTGGGCACCGTGAACAAATTGGAATAGAAGCCCAGGCCCTGGTCTGAGTGGGGCACCGGACAGATGACAGCCATGTCCAAAAGACTTGCTACTGCCGCCCGAAGCCCCTGGGCGGCCAGAGGATCTGACGGCACCCGAGAACTGAAGAATCTGGGAGGGGGCCGGAACTCCAACTCCAGCTTGTAACCGGAAGACACCACTTCCTGAATCCACCTGTCCGAGACCTCTTGGACCCAAACCTGGGAGAAGAGTAGCAGCCGTCCCCCCCCACCCGCAAGGGTGAGGGCTCCCCCTCATTGCTGAGCCGGCTTGGCAGTGGCTCTAGGCTTGGAGCCCCAACTGTGTCCTGGACGGGCCCGACCCCTGCCCCTGGTCCAGGAATCACCTCTGGACGAGGGGAAAGCCGAAGCCCTGCCGACTCTAGCCCCACGAAAGAACTGAGAGAAGGAAGCGGCCCCCCGAAAGGGGCAACGCTGCTTCTTACACTGAGGTAACTTACCTCCCTTTGCCACCGAATCCAATCTCTCTCCAAAGAGCCGCAACCCCACAAAGGGAAGGGCCGTAAGCGACTTTTTGGACACAATCAGCCGCCCACTGGCGTAGCCAAACCGACCGCCGGATAGCCACAAGCAGGGCCGCAGCTCTGCTACACATCACCAATGTGTCGTCCAAGGCGGACAGCACAAAGGACAAAAATAACTCACAGCGCTTAAGGTCGGCAAAATCCTCACTAGCCAGGTCAAGACCGGAAGAGGTCAACAGTCCTCTAACAACCGACCTGGCAGCTAGCACGGCCGATCAAACACTGGCAAAACCATCAAAATGCTTTTGATAAGGAAATTCCAAGCGCGGCTTGGTCACTTCAAAGAACTCCCCCTTCAGCGGAGGAGCCGCCTCAGGGGGAGAAATAGCCAAGACCTCAAACATATGAGCCAGGACCCTAGAGGTATCCAAGGAGGTATCCAAGGAGTCCCCCTGGCCCTGCTCTGTATCAGCGCCCACAAACTGCTGATCATCGGAGCCCTCAGACTCCTCATACAGCTCCCCTTCCTCACGCGGGGAACAATCAGACCAATCCAGGGAGTCAAAATCCTCCCTATCAAGGCCTTGCGCGGCCGTATACAAATGTTTTCTCTTTGCCGTGGCCTTTTTAGCAACAGCACTGGAAAACAATTTTTCAAGATTGGCCAATCTGGCACACACCTCAGATTGCGACTCCCCGCCAATGACCACGTCACACGGGGTACGTGTCAAGCGAGGGGGAGACGGAGAGGAGACTGGCGGAGCAGAACCGGATGCGTGAGATCCGGTCTGCCGCGTAATAGACCGCTGCGCACAGGGTACACATAGAAATACATCATCCCCCAAAAGGGATACCCCACACCCCAAACACAGCCTGGATCGCCCCGAGGGGGGCACAAGCCAGTATCCTGGGAAGCCTCCATATGGTGATTTTTTAAATATATATAAATATATGTGTACAATGCTCCGAGGGAATTACGCAATAATGCAACCCGGGGTGCCCCTTTAAGTCCCGAGTGGGAGGATTTTAAGCCAGCTAAAATTTTAACCAGGGACCCTGGACCGGGAGAACCCCCCTTTTATATGATCAATGGTCCACCTGGAACACAACACAAGCACACGCTCAGACCATGCTAGAATGTATAAAGAGTTAAAAACAGATGAATCTGATGGCCATCAGGCCACTCACCCGACCATCAGTACCGCACGCCAGGCACAGTGAAGACGCGCAGTGTGCAGTAGGAGGAGGGAGGGCCCCTCCCTCGTCCTACTGCACACTGCGCGTCCCGCAGCACGGGGGCTCAGAGGAGAAGCAGCCCTCATGGGCGCTCACCGCCGCCATTGCTGCACGCCGGAGGCCGGCGCCGCGGGACCGCCGGCGCCAGTCAAAAAGTAAAAGCGCACACACAATAAATGAGAGGATTCCATAAGGGAACCGCCCCCCCTCTAAGGGTATCCGGGAGAGGGGGAATCCATGCCAGGGTAGGGCCAAGGGGCGGGGCATCCCAAATCAGGATCACCAACCCAGATAGCCGCCTACCCCTTGTTATGGGGTCTCACGGCTCCTAAGCACCAGGGGTGCCAACTACCTTTGCCCGGACCAGCAGCCTAAGCTGGGAGGCAAGTAATTTAAATAAGGGGATCCGGGCAGGAATAGAAGAAGAGAAGGACGGGAGTCATCCCGGCTACCTGCAAGGAGGAGACATCTTCTGACTTGCTCGCCACTGCAGATATGGAAGACTGGGGAATGAGTGGGAGGTCCCAGGTATTTATGGGCCGGGAGGGTCTTACTTTTTTTATTGACATCTCTGCAAGATCGCCATCTACAGGTCAGTATACCCAAGTGTAATGAATGTCTTGAAGCGGGGTGTGTGACATACATATATATACATATATATTAAATATATCCTCATACATACACCACATCCCAGCCAGACAGTGCAATTAAGGCACAAGCACACCCACACATGTTTGAGACCAGTGGGGGCCCCCGCTAAATAGGGGCCCCCACACACACACACAAGCTAAGGAGATGGCCATCAGGCCCTTAACACGCCGATGTGCAAAGCGGCCTGCCAGAGAAGATGGCCCCCTTGCAGCCAAGTGCCTGAGGAGGGAGAGCAGGGGGAGGGTGGGCCAGCGCAGAACGCGCGTTTGACGAGGCCACACCCCCCTCCCAGCAACGAGGACCCCTAAACGAGCACTGTAATCGCGCCAAATAAGGGGCGGGGCTACCACGCCGAGAGGCGGGCCCCGCCCCCTTCCCGAACACAGCCTGAGGGGGAGAAGCTCCCCCAGGCTGTAATCAGTCCCTGTTGGCCAGTAATGCAGCAAGCACTCACACACACACCCAAAGTGAAACACTCAGCACACAGGGACAAGGGCTGGAGAAAACAAAATATCGGCCAGGCAACCCCCCCCCCCCCCCCCCCCCCCCCGGAGGGGAATAAGGGACCCAGAAGGGGGGAATCCTGCCAGGAGCCAGCCATAAGCCTAACGGGACGGGGCATCCCACACCAGGATCACCAAGAAACCTGGATAACCGCCTACCCCAATGCTCCTGCTGCACCCTTAGGGTGCTCCTACATTCACCAGGACCCGAAGTAAAGAAGTCCTCATCTTCTGTCTTGTCGCCTTCTCTGCAGAGAAGGAACTGGGGAATTGGTGGGAGGTCCCAGGTATATATGGACCGGGAGGGGCTTTTTTGCATAATTCATCTCTGCAGAAGTTCGCCCTCTACTGGAGATTACCCAGATGTCATGAAGACCGAAGTGGAGTGTATGGCACACTTAGAATAACGTCATCTGCGGGACCCGCCCCACGAAGAACGCGAGCCACGTGACCCCCCCAGCGCCAATGACAGCGCAGATACTCACTACAGCGTATGGCGAGCGCACATAAAAGACAGTAATAAATAAAGACAGAACTACTCAGGATACCACCACTACCCAACCCCCCCCCCGGGGAGCCGGGGAACTCCCCAGGGAGAGAGCAAGGCAGGAGAGAGCAGCGGGAGGGGGGGGGGGGGTAAGGACCCACAATTACAGGTAGCAGGAAGGTGCATCCCACAAAGGCTCACCATAAGCCTGAACCGACTACCCTAGTTTGGTACAGGGATTGCGGTTGGAGGCTCCTCAAGCACCTGACCCTGGTGCTGTCCTACCTTCACCCGAACCAGGCAGCCGAGGCTGGGAGGCAGTGGGTCCAGAACGGGTGAGAATAGTCCTGTAGGGCTGCAGGCTGGTAAGCCCCGCTCGCCTGTGCAATATAGAAAGCCATCTTCTATCTTCGCAGTCCTGATTGCAGAAGGAAACTGGGAATTTGTGGGAGGTTCCTGTCCCTTTTATAGGGCCGGGAGATGCCATTTGTCCCTTCTGCAGTCCACTGCGCCACCTTGTGGCGGATATCCCAAGCGTAAAGAATTTGGAGAAACAGGAAGTGCTGTATACTTGGAAAGAGGTTTAAAGTGAACCTAAAGCAGATAAAAACCACCAGCAGCCGGCCTGTAATCTAAAAGATTCCAGTGCAGGACACTGGCTTTCCCCCAGGGCATCCGGAATCGGGTACATAAAACCCAGTAAGGTAAAGTTTCCAGGTTTTGTCCCACTTTATCTTGCAACTCTACCAAAGATTCATTCCCGGCATGGACACTACACCAATAACCCCTCATGCCATTTGAGAGCTCTGCATTAGCAAGATACGCAACTTTTCTTGTTGGTGCTCTATCAGACAGGAAATGTGAGATCTATAAAGAGGGCTTCACAGGCAACAGGTGGGTTAGTGTTCATGCAGACCTGAACCACAAATGGCACAAGCAGAATAGCCAATATATAGGACCCAGGTTTGCAAAATATCAAACAGGTGGGTTAGTGTTCATGCAGACCTGAACCATAAATGGCACAAGCAGAATAGTCAATATATAGGACCCAGGTTTGCAAAATATCAAATATTCGATATATAGCTTAATCTGGTCAATCATTGTATTTTAGGATTTACTTTTAAGTCCCACTGTCTTGACCTACCATATACAGGAGTCTTCCCAGGAAGAATAACCACAATGAGCTGTAGACCCACATAAGTTAGTTTTAAATGTTTGAACATGGGCTCCACACTGTCGGCTCCTTGAGCATATTTACAGAAACATGGCTGGCCTTGAATGGGCATACCAGCATCCTTTGAAATCTTCCTTAGTTGGTCTGTAAAACTTCTGTTTTGAGGAAGGAGAAGAAAAAAGTCCTGAGTAAAACATTTGAGTGTCTATGAAAGCAGATAAGCACTAACGGATGGAAAGCTCTATCCTCCACATTTAAACCTTTCCCCAGCTTGCCTCACCAATGGCAGTCCTCTTTTTATTAGGGAAATTGAAGCAAGTACACCGTGACAGGCTGTCATTTCTGGGAATCGGTTCAAGACCGAGAGCTGCGATTGGCCAACACAGTCACCATGGCCCATAGGCTTCTTCTGGGTATCCAGCAGTCGGTGGCCATGAGACTGTGCTAGACAAAACGCAGCTCTACATTTCACCAGGGAACCAAGGAGAAAGTTAGGCTCTCGGGTTTCAAACTGGGTTTATGTGCAAGGGGGGCACAGTCAATCACGATGCCACCTTGCACTAGAAAAGCAATTTGTGAAAAATGGATTTTCCAGTGTAATCATTCCTTGCAGGAAGGTTCACTCACAGGAATCAAAGAAACCTGTCTAACTAAAAACAAAGAACTGCAAGCTACTAGCATTTACAAATGCTGGACCTTCATTTTGGGTTATTCCTTCACAGAATATAACTGCCAAGCAAAACATTGTGCAAATCACCTTTGAGGAAAGGGCCTCTTGCCTTTTTAGCTTGATCTTAGTATTAACTAGTCATTCAGAGAGGATCTAGGCGATTTGGCATTTGCCATGGGGATACTGTTATGGTTCCCAATTCCCTCAGTTTTCTCCCAAGATGTGGTACAACAAAGACAGGGAAAGGAACGTGTTCACTAGTGTCTAGGGTCTTATTGCCGTCTTGCCTGGTAACTTGTACAGTGGGGCTGTCCAGCTGAATACGAAATAGTGCCCATGGCAAATACCAACAGTCATTTCAGAATTTTACTAAGTAACTGCTGCAGATCATTGATCTGTGATCAAAGTTGCCTTCCACTGCTAGTGATGCTGTAGCGTGTTGACAAGACATGGCCAAGTTGTCTGTCTACAATGGACCACTCAGACTGTTGATTCTAAAGGGCACAGCCTCCTTTGCAGCCACAATCAGACCAAAACATATGGCACCAAATACCTATCAGAAAACTGGAAGGCTATTACAATATGATTAAGCTCTCAATCCCCAATAAAAAAGTTAAAATCTAGGTACGAAACCAGACACAGGAGCCATCAAGTTGGCAAGGACTGCTGGCATTAACCCCACCCCCCGGCGCACAGAGTAAGGTAGTGACTTCAATGATCAGTCAGTCCCCAAATCCCAGAAGCAGCTGTGCTACACCAGGGATTGGGTCACTAACCTTTCACTTAAGATCTTACATCAAGAGGGTATCTGGCTCAGACAGAGGAACAGCTCTGTTTCCAATGCTTGGTTGGTTGCAATGGCTGTAACAAGTGTTTTACTTAACGGTCAGTGACGTCTTATGAAAATACCATTTTGTGATTACTCACCTGTAAAATGGATATTACAAGTATGTCTCACACCCTGCTTCGGAAGTATTCATTACACGTGGGTTATGTCCAGTAGAGGGCGAACTTCTGCAGCGATGACTAGAAAAAAAAGAGGCCCCTCCCAGTCCATAAATACCTGGGACCTCCCACACATTCCCCAGTCTAACAAAGCAGTAAGGGGACCAGGAAGAGCAAATACAAAATGTTACCAATAAAAAGTTCACAAAATAGAGGATCCAAGAAGCAGGGTGTGAGACATACTTATAATACCCATTTTACAGGTGAGTAATTACAAAATGGTATTATTCCAAGTATGTCTCACACCCTGCTTCGGAAGTATTCATTACACATGGGACATCCAATAGCCGTGTCCAAAAAGGGTGGGGATCCCAAAAGGCAATAATGCACAAATTAAACCACTGCAGCTTGCAGAACTTTGCGGCCAAAAACAGCATCCGCTGAGGCCCGCACATCAACCTAATAAAACTTGGAAAAAGGTATGAACAGAAGACCAAGTAGCAGCCTTACAAACTTGTTCAACAGAGGCCTGGTGCTGAAAAGCCCAGGAAGCCCCAACAGCACGAGTAGAATGAGCAGTGATCTGGAAAGTGGGATCCCTCCCATTGGCAGTATATGCCCTAACAATGGCATGACGAATCCATTTACTAATGGTAGACTTGACGGGCACCAAACCCTTCATGGGCCCAGAGGGCACCACAAACAGGAAAGGAGAAGTAGTCACCAAATAGTACTTCACACAACGAACAACATCCAAAGAGTGCAGGGCCCTCTTCCTGTCATTGCTAGGCTTAGGACACAAGGAAGGGAGAACCACATCCTGAATGAGATGGAAGGCAGAAATCACCTTAGGTAGGAAGTCTGGCTTAAACCAGAAGACCACCTTGTCCTGGTGTCTTTCAAAGTAAGGGGCCTGAATAGACAGAGCCGCCAACTCAGAAACACGTCGAACGGAGGTAATGCCCACCAAAAAGGCAACCTTATGTGTGAAAATAGAAGATGCAACATCCTGCACCGGCTCAAAAGGAGGCCCCTGGAGGGCTTGCGAGGGGGCCGCACGAGTGACCCCCTGGAAAAAAACTCTTAACCAAAAGGATGAAGAGCAAAAGACCTTTGAAAGAAAACCGCCAGGGCGGAGACCTGCCCTTTCAGAGTACTAAGCTGAAATCCCAGGTCCAAACCTTGTTGGAGAAAACTCCAAAAATTCTGGAAATCGAAAAACACCCCACAAGGCAAGGCCCTAGCCTCACACCAAGCAATATAGGACCGCCAGGTCCTGTAGTAGATGTTAGAGGAAGACTTCTTTTCCTAGCCCTAACAAGCGTCTGGAACACAGCATCAGACAAACCTTTTTCTTTAAAGATGGAAGACTCAGCAGCCACGCTGTCAAAGTCGGCGTTTGTAAATTGGGGTAACATAGCTGACCTTGAGCGAACAGATCCGGAAACAGGGGCAACCTGTACTGATCGAACCGCCAGCCGCACGACGTCCACAAACCACACCTGTCTTGGCCACCTTGGAGCCACCAGAATTGCTGGCACACCCTCTTGAACCAGCTTGCGCACCACCCTGCCTACCATGGAGAAGGGGGGAAACAGATACAGGAGACCCAGATCCCGCCAGGCCAGGGACATGGCATCCACTGCCAGAGCCAGGGGATCCTGGAACAGAGACACAAGGCAGGGAGCTTGTGAATGTGACGGGAGGCAAAGAGATCCACCTCCGGGAACCCCCACTTGTGACAAATGGATAGAAATACCTTGTTGTCGAGGGACCATACCCCTCAGCGAGAGGACCCCCTGCTCAGAGCGTCCGCTTCCAGGTTCTCCACCCCTGGAAAGTACACTGCCGAGATGCATGGAACATTGTTCTCGGGCCATACAAGAATCAGAGACAGTATCCGGAGGGCACTCCTGCTGCGAGTCCCTCCAAGGTGATTGATGTAAGGGACCGCAGTCCAATTGTCTGATCGAACCTGAACCGGAAATCCTTGGAGATGAGGCATCAAGTGTGACAGCACCAACCGAATAGCCCTCAGCTCCAAGACGTTGATGGGGATGTGCACCCTCCTGAGGACCCCACAGCCCCTGGAACTGATGTGTCTTCCAGAACACCCCCAGCCCGATGGCTGGCATCCGGTGTGACCGTCTCCCAACAAGGGGCCAGAAAGGATCTGCCCCTCAGAAGATTTCCCGGTTCCGGCCACCACCAAAGAGACTGCTGGACCAAGGGAGACATCGCAAAGGACTGAAGCAAGGACAGAGGACATCTGTCCCAAGCCAATAACAGATGGAGTTGAAGGGGCCTCATGTGAAACTGAGCAAAAGGAACTGCATCGAAGGAGGCCACCATCCACCCCACCAGCCTCATCCCTTGCCGGATGGACGGGCGAGGGTGAGACAGAAGATGACGAAACAGATCTTGAACCATCTGCACCTTTGGCTGAGGTAGGAACACCCTGGTCTGAATGGTATCCAGATTCATGCCCAGAAAGGAAATTTCCCATGACGGGGAGAGAGAAGACTTGGGGTAGTTGATCACCCAACCGAACCTCTCCAGCGTAGCCACCAGCAACCTGCTGTCTCCTGGGAAGATCGGCACATGAAGCTAAGCGTCCTTGATGTCTATGGACGTCATGAAGTCCCCTGGAGAGAGGTGATGGCCGAGCGCAGAGTCTTCGTGCAAATTTTCCTAGTTCTGAGGAACCTGTTGAGAATCTTGAGATTTAGAATGGGTCCTATGGAGCCATCCTTTTTGGGTACTGTAAAAATGTTGGAGTAATAGCCCCGGCTTCTCTCTGAGGAGGGCACCGGGCAAATGACCCCCATGTCCAGGTTTTGAACAACCAATAACAGCCCCTGCACGGCCTGGGGGTCCGAAGGAACCCAAGACTTGAGAATTCTGAGAGGCGGCCGGTACTCGAACTCCAGCTTGTACCCGCAAGAAACCCCTTCCAGGATCCAGTTGTCTGTGACCTCCCGGGTCCAGACCTGGGCGAAGAGCCTTAGCCATCCCCCAACCCACGAGGGTGAGGGCGCCCACTCATTGCTGAGAAGGTTTGGCAGCAGCCTTGGGTTTGGTACCCCAGGCAGTTCCGGGGCGGGCACGTCCTCTGCCCCTACCCCAGGAGTCACCTCTGAACACAGAGTAAGCAACTCCCCAGCTTGCTCGAGAGCCATGAAAGGAAGGATTAAAGGAGCCTGCCCCCCGAAAGGACCGGCGCTGCCTCTTGCACTGTGGCAACTTTTCTCCTTTCGCCACCGAGTCCAAATTATCTCCAAACAGTCGCCTACCCAAGAAGGGTAGCCCTGTAAGCGCCTTCTTAGCCGCCATATCAGCCGCCCATTGGCGCAACCAAACTGATCGGCGTATAGCCACAAGCAAAGCCTAGGTTCTACTACACATGCCTATTGTATCGTCCAAGGCTGATAAGACGAAGGTCATGAACAAATCACACCGCGTAAGAGCTGCAAATTCATAACTAGCAGGGTTAAGATGGGGACCATCCAACAGGCCCTAATAACAGATCTGGAAGCCACGGCCGTGAGAGCAGCAGCACAAACGGGATGCAGGGCCGAACCCACACAGGCATTTGATCAAGACGACGGTCCTCACCATCCTTCAACGTGGTGGAGACTGGTGAGTGCATGACCGGTGAGTTGGACAACCCCAGAATCGGAGCGTCGATTTCTGGGGGCGACGACCAGCGCTTCATCGTGTCCACCGGAAAGGGATACTTCCTATCCCACCCCTGAGAGACACCAGGAAGCCGGCTGGGCCTTTCCCATTCCTGAAGAATCAATTTGTCAAAATGTTTCTGATCAGGAAACTCCGGGCGAGGCTTTGCGGTCCCAAAAAATTCCCCCTTCTGCGGAGGGGCCTCCACAAGAGGGGAATTAGCAAGCACCTCAAAAATATGGGCCAGAAGACCGGGGGTATCCACAATATCCCCACGCTCCTGCCCAGCATCAGCATCCAGGAACTGCTGACCATCATAGCCTTCAGATTCTGAAAACAATACCCCTTCTTCCAGTGGGGAGTAATCAGACCATTCAAAGGGGTCATATTCCTCATAATCAAAACCCGGCTCAGCCGGTGCCAAATGCCTTCTCTTAGCTGGGGCCTTTCTGGCCGCAGAGCTAGCAATCAATTTCTCAATGTTGCCAATCTAGCACAGACATCAGATTGCGACTCCCCGCTAATGACAACATCACTTGGGGTCAAATGCAGGCGTGGGGTGTAGGTGATGAGGCCGGCGGCACTGACCCAGACGCCTGGGACCCGGACTGCCGCGTAATTTCCCGCTATGCACACGGTATGCAAATTATCACATTATCCCCTGCAAGGGATACCCCACAAACCACACACTGCCGGGGTCGCCCCGAAGGGAGCCCGAGCACGGTATCCTGGGAAGCCTCCATATGGTGATTTTTTTTTTTTTGTGGTAGTCGCAATGACCAGTGGGAATTACGCTATTAAGCTAACTGGGATGCCCCTTCACGTCCGTTAGTGGGAGGATTTGTAAATGCCGAGGAAAAAAAAACCCAATTTGAGCGAGGGACCTAAGGACCAGGAGAACCCCCTTTTTTATCAGGAAAGGTATTCCCCCAGAAAATATAATGGCACCATAAGAAAAACACCCCCAGCGCTATATACAGCAGCATTCATTCAAGATATAATATAATATAATATAATATAATATAATATAATATAATATATATATATATATATCAAACAAGGCACCATCAAAAATTCCTTCCATGAGCTCAGAAACAAGACAGTCAATAGCAATGGAATCTAGAACACACCAACCCCGCAGGGCACTCACTGATAACCAGAGGGAAGGCGTCCATACAGCAGCAGAGTAAAGATACAGAAGCATTAATTCAAAGAAAGGGACAGAGCCAGCGGTTCCCAGCCAATAGCTGAGAACCACAAAGAGCGCCAAAGCAGGGGGACGGGCCGCAGCCAACGCGCCGAGAGCCCGGCCCCGCCCCCTCTCCTGACTAAAAATGAAGGAATGGCCGCGCTCCCAGCAAAGCTGCGGAGCCGGCCCGGGAACCTGGCCACAGAAAGACTAAGTGCACTAAACACCTTCACACACTCGCTCCAAATACATAGGCTGGCAGAGCCAGCCAGTGAAAGCAAAGGACAATAAGGTCACAAAAAGGAGGGACAGGCTACCCCCTTCCCAGCTACCTAATGCAGCACAGGGAATAAAACGGACAGGGCATCCCAAACCAGGATCCCGAACCTGGCATCCGCCTACCCCTTGGAGGGGGTCTCACGGAGGAGCATGGCTCCCAGTTAGTACACCACTAAGGTGTACCCTACCCTCGCCCAGACCTGCAGCCAAGGACTAAATTTAAAAAGGTCCGGGCAGAAATAGGGACAGAAATTGGCCGGGCGTACACCCGGCTTAATTGCAAGGAAAGAGACAGCCATCTTCTGACTTGCTCGCCGTCTGCAGAGACTAAGACTGGGGAATGTGTGGGAGGTCCCAGGTATTTATGGACTGGGAGGGGCATTTTTTCTAGTCATCTCTGCAGAAGTTCGCCCTCTACTGGACATAACCCACGTGTAATAAATACTTCCGAAGCAGGGTGCAAGACATACTTGGAATATTAAACCAGACCAACACCCTTGCAAGAAACAATGCTCATATACATCCCTCACCAGAGCAATCCAAAATCATTTAAAATATTGTAAGTCAATTTTAAAAATGAAATGGAGCCTCATGGAGCTGCAGGCCCCTGCCTGCAAAGAGGAGGTTACCTGCTACTGTGCATTGTGAGGTTAAGGAAAGGAGGCTGCAAGATGGCCACTACCCTGAGAAATTCTGTGCGGTGGCATTTCATCTTTGAGTGGGTGCAGGAGCAAGTTCAAGAGGACCTTCAGTAAAAAAAAAAAAAAAAATTGCCCCCTAGGGCATAAAAAGAATGTAAGAATATACTTCGAGATGCTGTGGTCCTGGAAGGCATGGGAGCGGCCATATGGCTACACATCTGAGAGAGCCCTGCATACACATTCGCATGAGGGGAGGGAGCTTTGGTAGCAGCCCAGCCCAAAAAATGGAGCAGCATCTCCGTCATGCTGCACACACTGGAATAGCAGGCAGATTTGCCACTCTTACACATGCATGGCAGTGGCCATCTTGCCACACATGAAGGTGATTCTGAATAACCAAGTCCCTGAGTCAACATTTCCTCACAGCACTGTAATTGTGGAATTGTCACTTATTTCTAGCTAGACATAGTAAAGACTTCAGCTGTAATGACACATATTTGCTTTGCAAAAAGCTAAAATCTTCAAAATACAATTTTATCTACTGGCACCGTTACTTTCATGGCTGCTGCCACCATAGAGATACATTATAACCGCTTCCCTCACAAAGATTTCCTGTGCTACATTAGCTGTTTATTCAGTGTGTGCTTGTTTGAAAACGGACAGGCAAGCTTCTCCTTGTTTCTGAGGCATATATCTCTCTAAATTTGGTGTGACTTGCTGCCTATACAGCACCCCTCTAATTCTCATGTGTAAGCAGGACTATCAGGTGTATGGCAAGATATCCGCCCCATGTAATTCAAGAGTGATTTATCTATATGCCATTCCACCATCTGCATGGTGTTAAACCCTTTCAAACTGCTTATGCCACTGATCATAAGAAGGGAAGCAATTTACTAAAACTTTCTATTTTTGACTGGTGGTCCTCTAAACAGTCAGAACAATGTCTAGAGGAGCTCTCTGCTCTAAGCAGAGCAATAAGTCATTACAACTGATTGTGAAATGTATGGAAAAATGCCGCTACCTTGCAGTTCAGGAGTGGAGTCTCTGCATGGTTTTCCACAACTGTAAAATCAATCCCTCTAAAATAGCGTACAAACCTGATTGCTTTAGGGAAGCAATTAACTAAGCTGTGATTTTTCTTTTCTGACTGGAGGTCACACTTTGTCTAGCCTAGAAACTCTTCTAAAGACCGTAAAACTATTCCCCACACAAAAGTTAGCAAACACCACAGTAAAAATCAGATACACTTACTTTAGCAAGTCCTCTCTGCATTGTTTTTGTGGGGCAAAGCAGGCCACAGCCCAGACTTTGATTTCAATGCCAGCATAAAATTGCTTTCCTCTCATATCCCAGACACCCTGGTTTGGTGTGGCCACAGTTTTATTCTGATGAAAATAAACTAGTATCAGTGCACACTTAATTTTAAATCTTTTAAAACAGTCAAATTAAATGTTTACACAACTTACCCGGCCTCCATACTGAAGCATGGGAGCTGGAAGGACCCTGCCTGTAAGCTCAGTCATTTCATTATGCACAACAATTCCAAATTCCTTCAGATATGGATCTGGTCCTCCAACCATACTATTACTTTTTACCTACAAGGGAAGTATGCATTGTAAATGTAAAGCACAACTGCTGGAAAACATTACAAAAATGCAACTCACAGCTACTAATCTGTGTTTAGAAAAATACAATTCTGTGATTACTCACCTGTAGAATTGGTATTATGAGTATACAGTACGTCCTGCTCCAGGTAAGATTCAGAACACATGGGTATTACTCCGTTAGATGGCGCTGGACTGCAGAGACATCGAAAACAGGCTACTTCCGGCCCCTCAAATACCCAGGGACCTCCCACAATCTCCAGCATTGAAAAGCAGTTAACGAGAAGCCGGGAGAATTAAAACAGAACCAAATTGGTAACTATAACAATGATAATCACCATACAGGGGATCCAAGATAATGCAAAACCAAGGGTGGGGTGGAGCAGGACATACTGTATACTCAAATTCTACAGGTGAGTAATCACAGAATTGTATTATTCTTAGTATACAGTACGTCCTGCTCCAGATAAGATTCATAACACATGGGACATCCAATAGCAGTGTCCATCAAGTAGGGTAACAACAGACAGGTCAGACCACTGCCGCCTGCAGAACCTTGCGGCCAAAAGCAGCATCAGCTGAGGCCCTAACATCAAACCTTGTAAAACTTTTAAAAAGTATGAACAGAAGACCAAGTAGCAGCCTTGCAAACTTGTTCAACAGAAGCCTGGTGCTGAAAAGCCCAAGAGGCACCAATAGCACAAGTGGAATGAGCAGTAAGGCGGAAGGGAGGATTCTTCCCCTAAGCAGAATAGGCCTAAATCACAGCCTGATGAACCACTTGCTGATAGTAGACTTGGCAGGAGCCAAACCCTTCCTAGGACCAGAAGGGACCACAAAAAGAGCATCAGTTTTTCTGAAAGGTGCAGTAGCCACCAGATAGTACTTCAGACACCTAACCACATCCAAAGAATGCAAGACCCTCTCCTTAGGATTACTAGGATTAGGGCACAAGGAAAGAAGAACAATGTCCTGATTCAAATGAAAGGCAGACACTACCTTTGGCAGAAAATCTGGCTTGAAGCGAAACACCACCTTGTCCTGGTGTCTCTCAAAGTAGGGGGGCTGGATGGAAAGCGCCGCCAACTCAGAAACACGCCTAACAGAGGTGATAGCCACCAAAAAGACAACCTTGAGTGTAAGAATGGCCAGGGCAGCCTCCTGCACAGGTTCAAAGGGAGCACCCTGCAAGGCAGACAAGACCAAGTTCAAATCCCAAACAGGCAACATAGGCTTACGTGGGGGACGCACATGAGTAACCCCCTGGAAAAAAAAAAGTCCTGATCAGAGAATGCTGGGCAAAGGACTTCTGGAAGAAAACAGCCAGGGCAGAAACATGGCCCTTCAGAGTACCGAGTTGGAGCCCCATCCCCAACCCATGCTGCAGGAACTCCAGGATCCTGGGAATAGAGAACACACGACAGGGAAGAGACTTAAGACTCACACCAGTCAATGCAGGCACGCCAAACCCTATAGTAAATGGAAGAAGACTTCTTCCTAGGCTTTATCATGGTATCAATAACAGAGGCAGACAGCCCCTTCTCCATCAAGATGGAGGTTTCAGCAGCCAGGCCGTCAAAGCCAGAGTTTGTAAATTGGGATGGCGTAAGTCACCCTGAGTGAGCAGGTCTGGCACTCTGGGAAGAGCGTAATGATCTACTGCCAGCTGTACCACGTCTGCAAACCACACTCTTCTTGGCCACTTGGGGGCCACCAGTATTGCTGGCACCCCCTCCAGAACTATCTTGGGCAGAACCCTGCCCAACAGGGGGAATGGAAGGAAGACCGAGTAGCTGAAAGCCCTGCCATGACATTGCTAGAGCATCCGTGGCCAAGGCTACAGAATCCTGGGACAGGGAGACAAAGGCCGGGAGCTTGTGATTGTGACGGGATGCAAATAGATCCACATCTGGTTGTCCCCAACGGTGACACAGAGATTGAAACACCCTGTTGCAGAGGGACCATTCTCCCAGGCGAGAGGTCCCCCTGCTCAGAGAGTCTCCCTGCAGATTCTCCACCCCCGGGATGTACACAGCTGATATGCAGGGAACATTGTCCTTCGCCCAGGCCAGGATCAGAGACACTTCCTGGAGGGCACTCTTGCTCCAGGTCCCTCCCTGATGATTGATGTAGGCAACTGCCGTCTGGTTGTCCAAGCATACCTGAACAGCCCGTCCCAGAAGGTGCGGGGTCAAGCGGGATAGAACCAACCTAATCGCCCTCAGTTCCAGAATGTAGATAGGAGTGTGGGCCTCCTGAGGGCCCACTGGCCTTGGAATGTTAGGGATCTCCAGAAGCCCCCCAACCTGTCAGACTGCATTCGTGGTGACTATCTCCCAGCAAGGGGCCAGAAAGGATCTGCCCACCAACAGGTTCCTTGAGTCCAGCCACCACGAGAGGGACCGCCTGGCTAGGGGGGACAGAACCAAAACCTGAGCCAGGGGACACAGGGTCCCTGTCCCATACAGACAAGAGGTGGAGTTGAAGAGGTCTCATGTGAAACTGAGCATAAGGAACCGCCTCAAAGCAGGACACCATCAGGCCCACAAGCTGCATTCCCTGCCTGATGGAAGGATGAGGGCAGGACAGAAAGAGCTGAGCTTGCGCTTGCAGACTGTCCACCTTCTGCCAACTCTATCTTGTAACCGGAGGACACTACCTCCTGAATCCACTGGTCTGAGACATGACGCCTCCAGACGTGAGCTAAGAGCCGAAGCCGTCCCCCCACCCGGATGGGTGAGGGCGCCCCTTCATGCCTGAGGGGGCTTGGGAGAGGACTTAGACTTGGAACCCCAGGAGGGGCCAGGGCGGCCACGCCCTCTGCCCCTGCCCCAGAAATCTCCCCGGGCCCCTACAAATGACGCTCCCCTTCCCATTCTGGACCCACGGTAGGAGGGAAGAAAGGAGCCAGAACCCCGAAAGGGCCGAGACTGTCCCTTGTGCTGGGGTAACCTGCCTTCCTTAGCAAACAGGTCCAGGCAATCCCCAAATAGACGCAGTCCTTTAAAGGGGAACCCAGTGAGAGCCTTCTTGGCAGCGTTGTCAGCTGCCCACTGGCGCAGCCAAACCGAGCGGCGTATAGCCACCGCCAAGGCAAAAGCCCTGCCACACATTCTAATGGTATCATCCAAGGCAGAGAGGACATATACAACAAATTCCTCACAACGCAGAAGGGCTCTATACTCTTCACTAGCCGCATCATCAGGAGCCCCATCTAAAATACTCTTGAGCAGAGTCCTAATAGCCACGGCTGTAATGGCAGGAGGCACAAACCGGAAGCAGCGCGGACCCCACACAGGCAAAGGCATGGGAAGCCAGCTGATCTATGCGCCGGTCCTCACCATTTCTCAGCGTAGTAGAGTCAGGGGAATGCATGACAGAAGTGTTGGACAACCCTAGAATTGGTGCATCCACTTCAGGAGGAGACGACCAACACTTAACCACTTCAGCAGGAAAGGGATACCTCTTATCCCACTCTTAGAACCTCTTAGGCACCCCAGGGAGCCTGCTCTGTCGCTCCCACTCTTTGAGCACCAGATTAATAAAGTGAGTTTGCTCAGGAAACTCCAAACGTGGCTTAGCAGCGTGAAACAACTCCCCCTGCTGCCGAGGAGCCGTGGCAGGAGGAGAGATAGAAAGTACTTCAAAAATGTGAGCCAAAAGCCTGTCAGTATCATCTGGAGCCCATGGGTCAGAGCCAGAGTCCGCATAACCCTTAAGCTGCTCATCAGAGGATTCTGAATCAGAAAACAATTCCCCCTCTTCCAGGGGGGTATAGCCAGCCAGGTCTAAATTCCCCAGCCTCCATAGGAAAGAGGTTAACGCCAGGGACCAGCTGCCGCCTCTTAGCAGAGGCCTTACGTGCCGTAGAGCCAGCAATCAGCTTCTCAATGCTAGCCACCCTGGTAGACAAATCAGGCTGAGAATCCCCACTGGTATGCATCTCACTGGGAGTCAGATGTAAGCGTGGGGGAGTAGGCGAAGCCACACGGGGCGCAGGCCCAGCCACAGGTAACCCAGATTGCAGCGCAAGCGCCCACTGGGCACAGGGTACACAAACCCCGCACATTGTCATCACTTGTAGGGGACACCCCACACACAGCCGGGCTTGTCCCGAAGGAACCCCAAGCACATTATCCTGAGAAGCCTCCATATGGTGATTATCGCGGCCCACCAGCCAATAGGGATTTACGCTATAAGGCCACCCGGGATGCCCCAATAGCCCGCTAGGGAAGTGGGAGTTAAGGCAGAATAGGCCTCTAATAGCAAAATAGAGGGGATAGGCCGGGAGAAACCACAATTAAGTTTGACCCACCTGCAAGACAAACAGAAAGGTCCTGTAAGCGGTATGCAAGCATAATATATATAAAAAATAAGCTGGACGGCGGTAGGTAGACGCCAGGCCCACAGCATGAGGAGTGCAAAATGGCGCCCGCAGATACCTCGAGGGGCAGGCCGTGGAGACAGTGATGCGGAACGCGCCATCCGCAAGGCCCGCCCCTCCTCGAAGAGTGCGAAGGCGCCCACGTGACCATGTCAGCCAATGATGGCACAGCAGCACCTGAGGTAAAGTCGCCGCCAACCGCGGAACGCTGTAAAAGCGCGTGTGGCGGCGGCTGCATTTTTAAAAGCAACCAGTGCAACCAACTCACACGGCAACACAAAGCCAAGTCATACAGCGGAATACAATCCCAAAGAGTGAAGAATACACATACACCCCCCCCCCCCCCCCCGAGAAATACCAGGAAGAGCAAGTGAGGGCAGCGGACAACCTAACGGGAGCCCACCAATGTACAGGGGGCGAGGGGCGATAGCGCAGGAGGGGCATCCCATAAGGCTCACCATGGGCCTATACCGCCTACCCTTTGGTGGGGGATTGCGGTCGGAGCAGCGCTCCTTAAGCACCCGACAGCGGTGCTGCCTACCATCACCCGACCAGTGCAGCCAAAGCTGGGAGGCAGAAAAAGGAGGAACGGGTGGGAATAGTCCTACAGGGCCGCAGGCTAATAGCCCCGCTCAGTCATCTTCTTGCCTTCGCAGCGCCGACTGCAGAGAAGAACTGGGGATTTTGTGGGAGGTCCCTGGAATATAAGGGGCCGGGAGGAGCCACTTTTTT
This sequence comes from Gastrophryne carolinensis, assembly GCA_027917425.1. Taxonomy (NCBI): domain Eukaryota; kingdom Metazoa; phylum Chordata; class Amphibia; order Anura; family Microhylidae; genus Gastrophryne; species Gastrophryne carolinensis. The sequence continues at coordinate 291,905,971 of CM051236.1, forward strand.
GCCGTCTCTGCAGTCCATCTTGTGGATGTATAACCCAAATGTAAGGAATTATCTCTGGAGCAGGACGTGCTGTATACTTAGAATAAAAACAAAACTAGCAAACAACCGGACATGGCCCCGAACCTCCACCACCATTAGTGTCTGGAGCAGGTAGCTAGATTCAGCAAGAGAGGGGGCACTGCCTCCACATGATCTCTGTAAAAGGCAAAAGGACGCCACTGACCAGTTCTCTGTATTCGCAAAGTGTTTATCCACTGAACTTGGAGGCAGCTGCTTTGGGGGAGCATATGTGACTTTACAGAAAATCTAAAAATATTTACGTAGGTTTAAAGTCCCTGTCCAGGCATTTAAAAAATGTATACTCCCTTTTGTCCCTCACAGTTCCTCTGTGCCCAGTGGTGACCTAGAGATAACAATTCTGTGATATTCACCTGTAGAGCTTCATTCACGATAGGGTTAATTCCTGCCCGGAGGGCGCGGGATGCAAGATTGAAAGTTGTGGCTCCTCCCAGGCCTATAAGCATGCGGCTGCCTCTGACCAAGCCAGTAATTAAAAAGCAGTAGAATCACCTACCGGGAGGCTAAGGCCTGTTATGTATAGGAGACAATGTTAAGCCACACCGAACTCCGCTTATTTTCTCTCAAAATGTTCTTTTTTTTCCAATGCTAAATAAATACTATCTACATATATACAAATAAAACACCAAAGACAAGACATCAAAAAGATAGGATCGTAACTCAGAATAGGGCGGGTCTGAAGGCCTGGAATAGATATGGCAAGGAAACCAATTCTACAGGTAAGTATCACAGAATTGTGTTCTCTTCTATTCACAATATGGACCTCCAAAAGCAGTGCTTATCTATGGGCGGGATCCCGAACGCAGAATCAACAGGCAGTTTATTTCACTACCGTCTGTAAAACCTTCCAACTAAAAACAGCATATGCTGAGGCCCTAACATCTACCTTGTAAAATTTGGTAAATGTATGAACCGAAGACCAAGTAGCAGCCTTACAAACTTGTTCCACAGAGGCCTGATGCTGAAAAGCCCAGGAGGCACCAACGGCCCTAGTGGTATCCGCTGTGACCTGAAAAGGGGGCTCCTTCCCCTTGGCAGAATAGACACTTACTACCACCAGTCTAATCCACCTGCTGATTGTGGATTTAGCTGGCAGAAGCCCCTTTCTAGGCCCTTCCGCTATAACAAATAGAAAATCCGACACCCGAAATGATTCTGTAGCAGACATATAATATCTTAAAGCTCTGACTATGTCAAGGGAATGAAGGACCCTCTCCTTCGGATTACCCAGAACCAGACATAAGGAAGGCAAAACTACCTCTTCATAAAGGTGAAATGGAGAAACCACCTTGGGTAAGGAATCTGGCTTAAAAGGAAGACAGCCTTATCTCTATGTAATTCAAAATAAAAGGCCTTGACCGACAAGGCGGCCAACTCAGAAACACCACTTACAGAGGTAACAGCCACCAGAAAAATGACCCAGAGTGTCAAGATTCTTAAGGGAGCGTCAATCAGGGGCTCAAAGGGAGCCCCCTGGAGAGCTGACAGCACCACATTTAAGTCCCACACCGGTAAAATAGGCTTGCGAGGTGGGCGGACATGGACGACTCCCTGAAAAAAGGTTCAGATGAGTCTATTATCAGCGATTGGATACTGAAAGAAGATGGATAAAGCTGAAATATGACCCTTCAGGGTGCTTAACTGGAGGCCAGACTAAGCCATTCTGCAGAAATTCTAGAATTTTGGAAAAATAATATTTTCTGTGAGAGAACTTCCTGGACTCACACCATGTGATAAATGCCCACCAGACTGTGCAGTAGATGTCTGCTTTCAGGCCTGGATCATGGTATGTATAACCCTAGGCGATAAACCCTTCTCTGTCAATAGCCAGGCCGTCAAAGCCAGCATTCGTAAATCCCTGCCGACATCCTTACTATGTCTGAGAAACAGCTTCTCCTTGGTCAGTGAGGAGCCACCAAAATGGTTGGCACTCCTAGAGCTACCGTATTTAGTACTCGACCCAGGAAACGGAGGGAATGCATATAGAAGATTGAATCCTGACCACGGGGTTGTCCGTGCATTATCCAAAATAACTAACTTTCTGTGATGACTTGCTAGTACCAAAAGAATTCATACATGAAAAATTCACAAAATCCATGGTACAATAGAGTAATACAGAGGCAAAAGGGGCTCACAGTAGTTTGCAGCCTTTATCACCCTGATTTTCTAAGCTGCATGAATTTGACCAAAGTAGATCGAAACTAAAAAAGTTGGAAGAAAGTATCTTTAGGTAGTTGCAGGTCTATCTGGAATTGCCTGAGGTAAAAAGAAGCAAAAAGAGCTGCAACACAAAATAAGAATACAACACACCAGGCTTGCAAGGTCACAAACGGAATAAAGCTCATATAGGTCAGAACAGTCAGGACAAGGGTGGCAATATAGTAATTATTTCCGCTAATGATTATCAATGGGAAATAATGAGTCCACTAAATAATCCTGCTCAAGCAGAGTTGAATCTGTTATCATCAGAGGTAACTGATGATGTGATTAACAAGAGAGAATTTATCTAATGAATTTCCAGTGATCACCACATTTTATGTGCTCCCAAAAATTCATTAAGATCTAAGGCATCCCCTGGGGCGTCGTATCGTCTTAGGGATTGGGAGTCTGACAGAACCTTGCTGTTTCATTTTCTATCATCTTCAGCCACATGTGCAGAGTTTGGAGTCCTACAGGACTCCATGGATTTATTGAGAAATCTTGAGGATGTTTATCTCCCCACAGATGCAGTTATGGCCACCTGCGATGTGAAACTGCTATACACATGTATTCCACATGACATGGCTATTTTCACAGTGGAGTACTTTTTGGGGATGGGGGAAAGAGATAAGAGGGCCCTTCAGCAATTTGTTACTCGACTATGTGTCTATTATAGACAGATTTTGGGAGTAGCCATGGGTGCCAAGTGTGCACCTTTCGATCACCAACCTATTTTTAGATTGGTGGGAGCAGGAGGTGGTGTTTGGGGAACCCTTTGAACAATACCATTTCATTGATGGTGTGTTGGTTATCCACCAGGGTTCGATCGATTCTTGTAAGCAATTTTTCAAAGAATTGAATAGAAACACATGGACTATCTCCTTAACCTAAACGCAGGTCAACTTTTTGGATCTGAGTTTAAGGATCTGTCAATATGATTTCATCGTCCCTATTCCACAAGGAAACCGCGGTTAACGGTTTTACATTATACAAGCCACCATGACCCGAGATTGAAGAATGGGGTCCCGTTCAGGCATTTTTTGCGGGTCCGCAGAAATTGTTCAAGCCGTTTTTTACAGTGTGGATATCACAGTGATCTAGTGGATACGGCATGGAAGAGAGCACAAGCAGATCAGAGGGAGCCGCTATGTGTGAGATTACGTCCCGCAATAACCAGTGGGGAAATGTGCAAAGTATTAGAGCTCCAGCCTTGAGTCAAAGAAGATCCAAGGATGACATCAAGAAGGGCAAAAATTTAAGGGTCAAGTTGTGTCACAGCCATTTTGGGTCTACCCAAATATGGTTGGATGGACGGAAGACGAGGGTGACGTATTATTGAAGATTGCATAACTATCACTGGTCCTTGTATTATCTATTGTTGTAGCACATATGGTTATTTATAGATATTTATAGAGCCTTTATTATTGGCATTTATCTGGATAGCTTGTAGCATATTGCATTTAAAAAACTTTTTACCTCAGTTTGGAGTTCTAAAATATTTTGACGCACTAGCACTTTTATTGTTTTGCACATGATATATAATGATGAATTTGTTTTCAGTCTCCTTTGGACCAGTGTTATGTTGCATGAACTATTCATGACCACCAGAGGGCCACCTCTTCCCTGTTCTGATTTTAATTGTATGTCTGTGTGTGTCATATTCTCTCATTAAAGCGGACCTTCAGCAACGTTTAATGAAAAGCCCAAAAAAAAACTTTCCCCAGCAAAATTAAAATATTTTATGTTTCAACCCGTTAGGCTGGCATCCATGGTGACAATTTTCCACCGCACAGGAACAGAGGATCTGCCCACCTGAAGAGGTTGGGGATTCAGCCACCAGGCTAGAGACTGCCTTGCCGAGTGTGTCATGCAAAAGGGGTGATCCAGGGTTTTTGTGGCTCGATGCCAAATTGACAGTAATTCCGACTGCAGGGGTCGTTGTGGAACTGCGCAAATGAAACTGCCTCAAAGAAAGAAACCATGAAGTCCAATTGTCATTCCATGACAGAGCGTCGGGTGAGGGCAGGCCAAGAGGGCCTCTACCCTGGCCCTACCTCTTCCGCGAAAAAGACATTGGCCTGAATTATGTCTAAAGTCATTCCCAGAAAGGAGATAACTCTTGAGGGAATGATATGCGACTTTGTATAGTTGATTAACCAGCCTATGTCTTCTAGCGTCAATAGGATGGTCTGTGTATTTTTCAAGGTCACCTGAAAAAATGGTGCTCTGACCAGAAGACTGTCTAACTATGAGTAACTCGTATCCACAGATGCATTAGAAGAGCCATGAGGCCTGACAGAACTTTGGTAAAAACCCTTGGAGCCAAAGACTGGACAAAAGGCAGAGCCACAAACCGAAAATGTAGGCCATCTACTGCGAAACGTAAACACCTCTGATGGCCCAGGAACATAGTGGATATAAATGCCTACCTGCATATCCCTGTGTTCTGGGCTTTAGGTGTATTCCAGAACTCTCGGCGTCTAGAGGAAAAAGGAACCTCTGCTGCCATGAAACGAGTATTGGAAGATCTAAGATAAGGATTAGACTTCCTTCTTTGCGGAAGCCAGGTAGACCTGCCCCCTGCGGCTCTCTTCACAATATTATCCAAAAGTTTCCAAAAAAGACGACCCCTCGTAAAAGGAAGTCCCAACAGTTTTCTTGGTCGTGTCAGCTGCCCATTGCTTAAGCCATAGAGGAGGTTTCTGAGCCACCAACAGGGCTAATCATTTGGCATTTAGTCTAACAATATTATCCATAGCAGAGAGGACATATTTGTAGACTTCCATGCCGGACTTGATCAACAGAGCATGAAAGGGCATGGTCAGACCAAAACTGAGAAATCGGCTGTTTTAACCATTTCTTGCCTGTCATGGATGCAGCATAGGCTGACCATAGGACTGATCCTTTCATGGAAAAAAGCATGCCTGGACACCAGATCCAGGTGCTTATCCACAGGGTCTTTAAAGGAAGCACAGTCTGAAGTAAGAATAACTATGCTCTTAGAGAGTCCTGAAACAGGATCATCCACTTCAGGAAAAAAAGACCAAATCTTAATTAGGGCCGTAGAAAAAGGATATTTCGTATCCAGGACTCTAGGAATGGTGGTGAGTTTGTCAGGTTTTTCCCATTCTTTATGGATAAGCTTAGAAAAATGAGACAGCTTGGGGAAGAGATGCCTTTGTTTTTAGGATCTGTATGGACCCTCCTTCCTCTTAGGGGCTCTAAACAGAGTGCTCCTGTTCCGAAGAAGAATCCGAATTTGAATTACTCCCCCCCTACTGGATGAGAGCTTCCCTTTCGAAGAATCTTCCTGAGATTCTACGGCAGCATAAATATCCTCAGCATGGCAGCATAAATATTCCGAATCAGTTTTTTTTTTTTTTTTTTTAGACGCCTTTAAAGATCGAGACCAAATGATCATCAGGATCCTTAGGTTGGAAGCAGTGGCTTTCCAGGCCTGCAAATCGCTCTGCCATTTCCAGCTGGAAAATAAAACCTGAAATCTCCGAATGAGGTGGAGCCAACGTAGGAGAAGTAAGCCCAAAAGAAGCGGACCCTGAGGCTCCCATAGAAGGAAATACTATACTGAGGGTGGCAGCTGCTTAGTTGATCTGGAAAGTACCACTGCAGCTGTGCATTCAGAACAGATAGGGCTGTCCTCTTCCGGAGGCTTCTGCAGGCACAGAGGACATGGGGCGACCCAGACGCCTCTGTCATGAAGTCAGGCTACTTTCCCCCAGGGCCTAAGACCGAAGTATATAAAGAATCTCTAATCACAGGTGATTACGCCAAGACCCTTTGTGTGAACCAAAACCCAATAACCCTTATCCACAATATCTAAAACAAAAAGATCACATAAGATTTTTATTTTCAAATAAGAAAATACAACAGGGGAATAAGTAAAAAGATCCTACCAGATCCGATCAGAGAAGGGCAATGCAGCAGCCGAGACCCACAAGTGCAAACAGCAAACTTATAGAGGTGACTAGAGGGGTTGCATGCAGGCACAGGTGGAGGAGCAGCAGCGGTGAGAGCCGGCGAAGGGGGCCCTCGGTCTGGTCCAAGTCTGTCTTTCCCTCGCAAGGGAGCCAGCCAGCACAGTGGAGAGGTGCGGGCGGAGGCATATGGCGCGATAGACTCCTCCGTATCAGCGGCTCGAAGGAGCAGACTGATGTCCAAAGCTCAACCAGCGATCCGGACAACTACGGAAGCAGCTCCCGTTGACTGAAGTCTGGCGAAAGCGGCCCCTGCACTCCTCTCAGCTGAATCGTGACCACGCCCCTCGATCAATGCAAGTGCTTCATAAAAAAATGGTGCAAAATTCAAAATACTGAAAAGCTCCCTTCTCCCCACACCTGCCAAAACAAAAAAAAATTGCTCAATATGTGGAAGGAGCAGGCAGAGAGGAAATATTTTTCCCATGGTCCATCCTGCAGGTCACCAGACAAAACCTCTAGTTGGATGTCCCTTTGGCAGATCTACCAGCCCTTGGGAGTCCTTCAAAAAATAGAAGTGAGGCCCCATAGTACTACCAGGACCCTGGCGCCTACCCCTAGTTTTACCCTTGATCTGACGCTCATGAATCCAAGCACAACCTTCACAGCCCAGTCCAACTGCAAGAATGAAACTGGATTGCGGAGAGCAGCCAGAAGTATATATAGGCTGGAAGGAACCATGCCTTTTATCTTGCAGTCTCGCCCTTAGACGAGAGTTAACCCATTCGTATCCGATTCAGTGACGCCCCGGAGTGGAATATGAGAGAAACAAATAACTTACCAGCCTGCTGATTTCCTCCTGTCGATCTGGAGCAGACCTAGCTGTTGCTTTGATCATAGTGGAAGTCTGATTGTCTGTCAGCTTCTTGATACATCGCTGACCAGCTACAATATTACAAACCTGAAAAGGTATGAACATATAGTCAGATTCTCAAAGTTCAATGCATTATGCAACTATAGGGTACAGCAGGGGTGTCAAACCCCCCTCCTCAAGGGCCACCAACAGGTAATGTTTTGTGAATCTCCACACAGGCAGATCTATAACTCTTTCAGAGCTCCAATTACTACACCTGTGCGAAGATCTGCAAAATGTGGCCTATTGGTGGCCCTTCAGGGCATTCAACACCCTTGGTGAACAGAGAAAAAATACCATTTTGTGATTACTCACCTGTAAAATACCATTTTGTGAGTACTCACCTGTAAAATGGTTATTACGAGTATGTCACACACCCCACTTCCAAAGATACATGACACTTGAGAAACCGGCCTGTAGAGGGCGATCTTGCAGAGATGACATGGAAAAAGGATCCCCTCCTGGTCCATAAGTACCGGGTTCCTCCCACTATTCCCCAGTCCTTTTAAAAAGCAGTGAGAACCAGGAAGAGCCAATTATATTCAATAATTGAAAAATAATTTGAAAATAATAATCTCCATATAAAGGATCCATAGAACAAAAAAGGGTGGGGGAAGTGGGGTGTGTGACATACTCGTAATAACCATTTTACAGGTGAGTACTCACAAAATGGTATTCCTAGTATGTCAAACACCCCACTTCCAAATATTCATGACACTTGGGACATCCAATAGCAGTGTCTATAATGGGTGGGGATCCCCAAGGAATAATGCATAACTTAAATTACTGCAGCTTGCAGAATCTTGCGGCCAAAAGCAGCATCCGCTGAGGCCCGCACATCAACCTTGTAAAACTTAGAAAAAGTATGTACAGAAGACCAAGTGGCAGCCTTGCAAACTTGTTCAACAGAAGCCTGGTGCTGAAAAGCCCAAGAAGCTCCAATAGCACGAGTAGAATGAGCGGTGACGCGAAAAGGGGGAACCTTCCCCTTAGCCATATAGGCCCCAATGATGGCCTGACGTATCCACCTACTAAGGGAAGATTTGGCAGGAGCAAAACCCTTCTTGGGCCCAGAAGGCACAACAAAAAAGGGCATCCGTCTTGCGGTAGGCCGAGGTAGTAACTAAATAGTACTTAACACAACGAACTACATCCAAAGAATGTAAGACCCTTTCCTTGTCGTTACCAGGTTTAGGACACAAGGAAGGAAGAACTATATCCTGATTTAGGTGGAAAGCAGACACCACCTTAGGAAGGAAATCCGGTTTAAAACGGAAAACAACCTTATCTTGATGCCTCTCAAAATAAGGGGCTAGAATAGACAAAGCCGCCAGTTCAGAAACTCGGCGGACAGAAGTAATAGCAACCAAAAAGGCAACCTTCTGAGTAAGAATAGGAAGAGGAATATCCTGCAAAGGCTCAAAGGGAGCGGCCTGCATAGCTGAAAGCACCAGGTTAAGGTCCCAAACAGGAAGTATAGGCTTTCTGGGAGGTCGCACATGCGCGACTCCTTGGAAAAAGGTCTTAACCAAAGGATGAAGAGCAAACGACCTTTGAAAGAAAATAGCCAAGGCAGAGACTTGCCCTTTCAAAGTACTAATCTAGAATCCCATATCCAGACCTCGTTGCAGATATTCCAGAATTCTAGGAATAGAAAATACTCTACAGGGCAAAGCCCTGGATTGACACCAATCAATATAGGACCTCCAAGTCCTGTAATAAATGACAGAGGAAGACTTCTTCCTAGCTCTAATAAGAGTCTGAATAACCGCATCAGAAAGACCTTCTTTCAAGATGGAGACTTCAGCAGCCATGCCGTCAAAGCCAGCGTTTGTAAATTGGGGTAACAAAGTTGACGTTGAGTGATGAGATCTGGAAGAAGAGGCAGATGGAACCGATCCACTGCCAGCCTTGCGACGTCTGCGTACCACAGAAGTCTTGGCCACCTTTGAGCCACCAGAATTGCTGGCGCCTCCTCCAGTGCTAACTTGCACACCACCTTGCTGATCATGGAGAATGGGGGAAACAGATACAGGATCCCCAGATCCTTCCAGGCCAGAGACATGGCATCCGCTGCCACTGCCAGAGGATCCTTGGCTAGAGACACAAAAGCTGGCAGCTTGTGATTGTGACGAAAAGCAAACAGGTCCAACCGTGGAGTCCCCCACTTGTGACAGAGGAACTGAAAGACCCTTGGATTGAGAGACCATTCTCCCTGGAGAGAACATCCCCTGCTCAGGGAGTCCGCCTCCACATTCTCTATCCCCGGAATGTAAACTGCTGATATGCAGGGAACATTGATCTCTGCCCATTGAAGGATCAGAGAGGGTCCCGGAGGGCACCCCAACTGCGAGTCCCTCCCTGGTGATTGATGTATGCAACAGCTGTTCAGCTGTTTGACCGAATCTGAACTGGCAGACCCTGTAAGAAATGGGTCAGTTGAAGTAGAACAAGATGTATGGCCCGAAGCTCTAATACATTGATTGGAGAATGAGCCTCCTGAGGCCCCCACAATCCCTGGAACTGATGCTTCTTCCAGAAGCCCCCCCAGCCCACCAGGCTGGCATCCGTGGTAACCAGTTCCCAACGCGGAGTCAGAAATGACTTGCCCTTCTGGAGGTTGTGCGATATTAGCCACCACTGAAGGGACTGCAAAACGTGGGGAGACAATAGACAAGTCTGATTTAATGATCGTGTGCACCTGTCCCACTTTGCCAAGAGGAAGAGCTGAAGCCTCCTTATGTGAAACTGGGCAAACGGGACTGCCTCGAATGCAGCTACCATCAATCCCACTAGTCTCATCCCTAGACGGATAGACTGACAAGGGTTGGACAAGAATAGACGAATCAAGTCCTGAATCAGAACCATTTGGCCTGAAATGTATCCAGAATCAGGCCCAGGAAGGGAATTTCCCTGGACGGACAGAGAAAGGATTTGGGGTAACTTATTACCCATCCGAACCTCTCTAGCATAGAGACCACCATCCTGGTGTCCATCTCTGATTGTTCGAGGGAGGAGGCCGCGATAAGATCGTCCAGAAAAAGCCACAATGCGGATGCCCTGGACCCTGAATATAGCCATCACTCCTGCCAGCATCTTGGTAAAGACTCTTGGGGCCGAGGTAAGGCCGAATGGCAGGGCCACAAATTGATAATGCTGGTCTTCTATCGAGAACCTGAGAAATCTCTGGTGACCCGGAAAAATAGGAATGTGCAAATAAGCATCCTTGATGTCTATGGATGTCATGAAGTCCCCCTAACGGAGAGCATCGATCATTGATCGCAGAGACTCCATGCGGAATCTTCTGAAACGGATAAATTGATTGAGTCTCCTTAGGTCTAGGATAGGCCGAACAGAGCCGTCCTTCTTGGGTACCGTGAATAGGTTGGAGTAAAACCCCAAACCCCTTTCCGCCGGAGGCACTAGGCAGATGACAGCCATGTTTAACAGATTCGCTACTGCTGCCCGCAGTCCCTGCGCAATTGCCGGATCTAACGGCATCCGGGACATGAAAAATCTGGGAGGAGGCCGGGACTCGAATTCCAGTTTGTAACCGGAAGAAACTACTTCCAGAACCAAATTGTCTGATACCTCCTGAACCCAGACCTGGAAGAAGAACCGCAGCCATCCCCCCACCGTAAGGGTGAGGGCGTCCCCTCATTGTTGAGCAGGCTTAGGGGCACATTTGGTTTTGAACCCCCAATTCTGACTTGGACGGCAACGTCCTCTTCCTCTATTCCATGCATTCCCTCTAGAGGCTGAAAAGGTCGATCCTCTACTGGATCTGGACCCCCGAAAGAACGGCTAAAGGAAGCCACTCCACGAAAGGAACGACGTTGTCTCTTACGATGAGGTAATTTACCTCCTTCAGTGACAGAATCCAATTTTTCTCCAAAGAGGCGCAATCCCACAAAAGGGAGTGCTGTAAGCGATATCTTGGCTACAATATCAGCTGCCCACTGCCGCAACCATACTGACCGCCGAATGGCGATTAACAAGGCAGAGGTTCTGCTGCACATGAGCAGAGTATCATCTAAAGCAGAAAGTACAAAAGATGCAAACATCTCACAACGCTTAAGAGCTGAACTCAGAGGCCGGATCAAGCCCTGATTATTCATTAGGTCTCTCACAACAGACCTAATAGCCAGAGACATAAGCGCCGAAGCGCCGACAGGCCGCAAGGCCGTGCCTACACTGGAAAAAGTGTGGCACGTCATTTGATCAATACGTTTGTCCTCTCCATCCTTGAGTGTAGTGGAGTCAGGAAGTACAGGGGCATCCACCTCAGGAGGTGATGACCAACATTTAACCGTATCAGCTGGAAAGGGATATTTTTTGTCCCAGCCCAAAGGAATGCCATGAAGCCGCGCAGGCTTCTCCCATTCTTTAAAGTGGACCAACACCCAGGATTTTGACCATCCTGGGTTTTGGTCCACTTCGGTGGGGCACCCCGATCGGGGGTGCCCCGCTGTGTGAAACCCCCCAGAAAGCCCCAAAAACTCACCTCTGCCTGCACCCACGTGACCGCTGCTGCCAATCCCCGACGACGGACAAGCGGGAGGCAGCGACGGACAAGAGAGCGCGCCCGCCGCCGCCTCCCGCGCGTCACTCGTACAGGGCGCGCGCCCACGCCGGCCATTCACAAACTGCCGGCGCGGGTGCGTGTCCTGCTAGAGGTACGCGCAGGAGGCGGCGGGCGCCGCTGGTTCGAGGAGCAGGTAGGGATTTAGGGGTTTCTGGGGGGTTTCACAAAGCGGGGCACACCCGATCCGGGTGCCCCGCAGTCAGGGGACTGATCGGTCCGGGAATCTTATAGATTCCCGGGCCGATCAGTGGAGGGTGTTGGTCCACTTTAAGAATGATATCATCAAAATGCTTCCGATTTGGAAACGAGGTTTAGAGACTCCAAAGAATTCCCCTCTTTTGAGAGGGACTACTTCAGGAGGAGCAATAACCAAAACCTCAAATAACTTGGCAAGAGCTTTTGGGGTATCCACAACACTCTCTTCACCCTGCTCAATTTCAGTACCAACAAATTGCTGTTCGTCAGAAACATCTGAATCCTCATATAATTCCCCTTCTAACTGAGAAGGGTCAGACCAATCAAGCAATTCGCAATTGTCCAACTCACTTGCAGAGAGGGCATGAGTCAAATGCTTTCTTTTAGCTGAGGCCTTCTTAGCCATAGAGGTAGACATAAATCTTTCAAGATGAGCCAATCTGGCACATAAATCAGCATGCGACTCACCACCCATGACAATATCACTGGGGGTATGGACAAGACACGGCGGAGTAGGAGAAGAGGCAGTAGCCGCAGACCCTGAGGCCTGGGCCCCAGTTTGCTGCATAATGGTTAATTGTGTACAAGGGACGCAAAGAACTGCGTTATCCCCAACAAGGGATGCCCCACATCCAAAACATTGCCGAATCTGTGCCAAGGGAATTGCATGCCCATTATCCTGAGATGCCTCCATATGATGTTTAGTATTATAGTATAATTGATTATAGTCGCCAAGTATATATGGGTTTTACGCAATTGCTACCCGGGATGTCCCTTTAAATAGTCCCAGGTGGGAGGATTGAAACACAAATGGACCCCCAAATAAGGCTAATGGGCTAAGGACCAGGAGAAACCCCCCTTCTTAAATAAGGAGTTTCCACCTACAGAAAAAAAAACAGTCACCAATGCACAAAAATACAATTCTGTGAAATACTCACCTGTAGAATTGATATTATTTGTATACAGTACGTCCTGCTCCAGATATAATACTTACACTTGGGTTATCCTCCGCCAGATGGCGCTGCACTGCAGAGACATGGAAAACAGGCTCCTCACGGCCCATCAAATACCAAGGGACCTCCCACAAATCCTCAGCATTGAAAAGCTGTGAACAAGAAGCCGGGAGAATTAAACCACCCAGAACAACTGGTAATGATAACAATGATAACAATGACCATATAGTGGATCCAGAATAATGCAAAAACCAGGGTGGGGTGGAGCAGGACGTACTGTATACTTATAATATCAATTCTACAGGTGAGTATTTCAAAGAATTGTATTATTCTTAGTATACAATACGTCCTGCTCCAAATGTAATACTTACAAGTGGGACATCCAAAAGCAGTGTCCATAAAGTAGGGTGGGATCCCCAACAAAAAAAACGACAACAGCAGACAGTTTAAAACCACTGTCACCTGCAGAACCATACGGCCAAGACAGCATGAGCTGAGGCCCTAACATCAATCTTGCAAAAACCTTGCAAAAGATATGAGCAGAAGAGGCATCAAGCACGCGTAGAAAAGGAATCAAGGCGACAAGGGAGATTCTTCCCCTTGCTGGAATAGGCCCGAGTAACAGCCCAACGAATCCAATCGCTACAATAGACTTGGCAGAAGCCAAAGGCCGAACAAAGTACCAGGAGTAACATCCATTAAGGTAATAACCAGGACCAAGCCGCCCAACTCCCGAGAGCAGACGAGATCGGGCACAATAGACTTGGCAGAAGCCAAAGGCCGAACAAAGTACCAGGAGTAACATCCATTAAGGTAATAACCAGGACCAAGCCGCCCAACTCCCGAGAGCAGACGAGATCGGGCACATTCAGGATGTAATGACCACAAGCCCCAAGGAACCTCAGTTCCCCTAAAGGACACAGTGACTCCCAAGGAGAAAAACTTCCAACACAGGAATACAGAACCCTTTCCTCAGCGTTGCTAGGAAAAAGGCACAGCCGTGGATAATATCTCGAATCAATGAACATAAGACACCTCCAGATGCGGAGAGTCCGGCTTCAGGCGGAACCCCACCTTATCCTGGTGTATCTCAAGGAATGGGGGCTAGGTAGACAGAGCCGCCCGCTAACACACGCCTGACCAAGGTAACAGTCACCAGAAGGACAACCTTGAGGGTAAGGACAGCCAGACAGCATCCTGAAAAGGACCAAAGGGCAAAATCCTGCAAGCAGACAGAATGAATTCAATTTCAATCCCAACAGGGACCATAGGATTACATGGAGGACGCACATGAGCACCCCCTGAAGGAAGTCTTAACCAAGGAAGACTGAACCAGAGACTACTAAGGCAAGGTGGACAGGGCAGAACCTGACCCATCAGAGTACTGAGTTGGGGAACCAACTCCAATTCATGCCGAAAACCACACTAGAACCCTGGGAACCGAGAACACCCAACAGGTAAGAGAGCTAGACTCACTCCAATCAATTTTGGTATGCCATACCCTACAACAGATAGAAGAAGACGAGGAAGAAGCTTACTCCTAGCCTTCCCATAGTCTCAAACAGAGACAGATAAACCTGTTTCCATCAAGATGTATGTTTCAGCAGTCAGGCCGACTAGGCCAGGGACTGTAGATTGGAGTGACGTAAAGGGGGCCCTGAGTGATCAAGCTGGCACTCCTGGCAAGGTACAGAAAACTACTGACCTCAGTATCATGTCTGCAAACCACACTTTACTAGGGCACCTGGGGACCACCAGAATCACTGGTCCCCTTACCAGAGCAATCTTACGCAGAACCCTGCCTAGCAGAGGGAATGGAGAAGGACATACAGAACCGAATGTCCTGTCAAGACGGTACTAAAGGCATCCGGACCACTGACATAGGATCCTGGGACAGGGAAACAAAGGACGATAGCCTGTGAAGGTGACAGAACCCAACAGATCCACGACTGGTTGGACTCCATAGCGACACAGGGATTAGCACATCCTGTCGCAGAGGGGCTCCGCCGGAGCTAATATCACATAACATGCAGGGAGCATTGTCTTCACCCAGAAAAGGAACATAGACACTTCCTGGAGGGTCCGCCAGCTCCAGGCCCCTTCCAATGATTAATGTAGGACAAACCGTCAGACAGACCGGGCACCCCCAAACTGGCAAGCCCAGAAGGGAAGTGGTCAAGCGAGATGGAGCCAACTGAAAAACGCTCACCGTTTAGAAATTCAATAGGCGTAAGGACCCTCTAAGGGCCCCACCACCAGCAGAATCGCAGGGAGTTTCATAAGAAAAACCTCCCCCTTCAACCTGATAGGTTGGCATCCATGGTGACCGTTTCCAGGCAGGGGCAAGAAGGAACTGCCCCCAGACAGGTCCCTTGAGTTCATCCACTTCCAAGAGAAAACAGTATTACAGGTGGGAAGGCCCACAGACCCTGCTCCAGGGGTGCTGGATCCCTGTCCTGTGTTACCAATAGAAGTCGCAGATGGGATCAAGGGGACCTGAGCATAAGGGACCTATTCCGAGCAAGTTAGCAACGGGCCCACCAGTTGCATCCCTGCCTGGTGTTAAGAGACCGGGACAGCAATGAGGGACTGAACCCATGTGACCAGATTGCCCACCTAATTGCTGAGAAGGGGAGAATCTGGTTTGAACCTAATCCAGAATCATTCCTATTAATGGAGTTACCGCTTAAGGGGACAGTGAGGACTCGGGGGTGATTGATCACCCATCCAAATGACTCCCAATGGACCCACCAGCCGGGCATCCAACTATCCTGACGCAGAGACAGGGAAGTGAGAAAGGGCGTCCAGGTACTCATCGCGCGGACGCCCCTTGGTCTCAGAGACATCACCATCGTCAGCACCTGAGTGAACACTCTGGGAGTTGGAGAGGCCAGATAACAAGGCCACAATTAACAGTGTTGAATTTCCAAAACGAACCTGAAGAGCCTCAGAGACCTGAGGGCACAGGGATGTAAACATAAGCATTTTAGAGTTCCCCAGACAGCAAGAAGCCCACTGGGCGCAAGGTGCTGATGGCCCAACTCAGTTTCCATGCAGGAAAACTGCCTGTAATTAGAGAATTGCTGTGAATCCAGAATGGGCCAACCCGACTCATCCTTTGGGGGACTGTGGAAAGGTTGGTATAGCGGCCCCTGACTCTGCCTATTACGGGCAATCTGCAAGAGACCCTCAGACCTTGCAGGCCTAGCATGGCCTGTGCCAGCAACTGAACAGCGGCAGGGACCAGGAGTACCTGGGAGCTGATAAAAACTGGGGAAGGCCGTGGAGCATACTATCCTGTATCTGGAGGACACAACCTCCTGAATCCACCAGAATGAGGCGAGATGCCTCCTGATAAGAGCAAGGTGCTGCAGCCATCCCCTCACCCAGACGGGCGAGGGCGCCCCATCATGCTTGAGGGGGTTTGGTGGAAGATTTGGGCTTAGCCCCGCCAGAGAGGCCAGGGCGTTGTCTGCAGCTCGTGGGGCAGGAGTCTGCACGAAAAATCCGGAAGGACACCCCTGGTTCTTGTTTAACACTAAGGTAGGGGGGAGGAGGGGTGCCCCTGCCCCGAGGGGGCCGAGACGGCCATCTGCGAAGGGGTGATTTGCCCTATTTTCCCGAACAGGTCTAGAAGGGCCCCAAATAGGCGATGCCCTCTAAAGGGGAGCCCAGTAAGAGTCTTTTTGTAGCATCGTCAGCACCCCACTGTCGCAGCCAGACCAAGCGACGTATAGCCACCGCAAGGGCAGAAGTTCTTGCACACATTCTAATAGCGTCATCCAGCGCTAATAGAATACATTTTACAAATACATCACAATTGGAGAGTGCATTAAACACCTCCCAGGGGAGATCCTCGGGGTGATGATCAAGCAACTTTCTGAAGAGGGTTCTAGCGGCCACTGCAGTAATAGCCGCGGCACAGACCGGGCGCAGCGCTGTCCCAGCACAAGAAAAGGCATGGGAGGCCAGCAGCTCAATGCGCCGGTCCTCAGCATCCCGAAGGGTACTATAAGCAGGGGTTGTAATAAAGGGGGGATTAGGGACCCCTATGACCGGCACATCCACCACGGGGTGATGACCAACAATTCACCACCTCAGGGGGAAAAGGGTATTTCCTATCCCAGTCCCCTGGAAGTTTACTGGGGCATTCCCATTCCTTGAGCACAAGGGCATGGAAATGAGCCTGTTCTAGAAATTCCAAACGTGCAGTCGCAGTATGGAAACGCTCCCCTCTAGGCTTGGGGACCTGACCAGGGAGAGAGATAGACAGTGCCTTAAAGACCTTAATCAACAAGTCGTCAGTGTCACACTGGCCCCAGTATTCAGGGCCAGAATAGTCATGACTCCTCGGCCTCTCATCAGATGAGCCTGAGTCAGAGAACAACTCCCCTTCGTCAGAAGGGGTATAGTCACACGGAGTAGTAAACCCCTCGGTTCTCAGAGGCGACAGGTGCCGCTTTCTACCAGGGCCCATTCGCTCTGACAACCTAGCAATAATCTGTTCAGCCGTGGGCAGTCTGGAAGGCCCAGCAGGCTGCAATTCCCCACTTGTAGGCAACTCAGCAGGAGAGAGATTTAAGCCTGGGGAGATAGGTGAATTGAAGCTAGGTGTAGCCAATGGCTGACCTTGCAGGGCCAGTGCTTGCTCGGCACAGGGTACGCAGACCCGTGCCCTGTCAGCATCAGCATGGGGTTGTCCACACGCTATACACCGCCGGTCTTGTCCCAGAGGGACCCTGGTCACATAATTCTGAGATGCCTCCATATGGTGATTATTCAAGGCACAATATGCCAGTAGGGATTTACACAATAAGTAACCCTGGATGCCCCAAAGACCCGCTAGGGAAGTGTGAGAATGTTACAAGGCCCGCTATAATTTAACACCGGGCCAGGAGAAGCCAATGGTGTTCACCAGTCTGAAAGACATAAAAGGAATAAAGGGGTGTCAGAACCAAGCGCAGTAATCAATGATCATGAAAGTCGCCCGTGAGGGCACTTACAGAGCAAGGGAGGAGGACCGCTACCACGCGTGCTTGCGACCAGCATCAAAATGGCGCCAAGCGAACCTCGAAGGGTGGGCCAGAGCGGGCTGTGACGCGGAGCGCGCCAAAACGGGTCCCCGCTCCCCAGATGAGCGAGAAGCTCTGAGATAGTTTAAACGTTGTCATGAGGAGCGAAGTGTATGACACACTTAGAAAAAAGATTTGCCAATGAAGACGAGGAGGCGCCGCCGCCCGGCGCAGCACATCCAGTAAAGGAAGAGGTGCGCGCGGCGACAATACACAGTAAAATGCAAACAGCGCGGCTCTGACACCAGGAATACCAGTCCGGGGCAAGACTAAGGCCATAAGCGTGTAAACATACACTAAGACCACCACACACACACCCCCGGGCTACGGGGGGAACGAGGGAGGATGGCGACCCTTTGTACAGGGCCCACCGCTACACGTGGCATGGGGCAATAGTGCGGGAGGGGCATCCCCTAGAGGCTCACCATCAGCCTAAACCGCCTACCCTTTGGTGGGGGACTGCGGTGGAGAATGGCTCCATTAAGCATGCATGGTGCTGCCTGCCTTCACCCGACCAGCGCAGCCCAGGCTGGGAGGCACATCACAGGGAGGACGGGTGGGAATAGTTCAACAGGGCCGCAGGCTTCGATAGCCCCGCTCCCCTGCGAGAGAGTGATACTTCATGTCTTCGCAGTCAGCACTGCAGAGAAATCTGGGGATTTGTGGGAGGTCCCTGGGTATTTGAAGGGCCGGGAGGAGCCTGCTTTCCATGTCTCTGCAGTGCAGCGCCATCTGGCGGAGGATAACCCAACCGCAGGGAAGCAGCCGGAAACGCCGGCTAAGAGAAGGACGCGCCGATAAGCCCCGCCCCCTGACGTCAGCAGGAGCCAGGAAGAAAAACAGAGCACATCAGCGTGCTCTATGACTAAAATGGAGCTGGGCGCCGAAGCCCCGCCCCCTGACGTCAGCAGGAGCCAGGAGGACAAACAGAGCACATCAGCATGCTCTATGACTAAAATGACGCTGCTAGGAAAATGGAGGGAAATTCAAAAAATGAACATTGCCCTGACACAATCGGCTTTTACAAGGTAAGCCAAATGAATGCTGTTTAGTCAGAATATTATTTATTTAATTTTAATCACATACACACACACACACTTCTATATACCTTTATGTTATGTGCATGGTGACCAACAAGCCCAAATAAAGCGCCCCCCCTCTTTGCCCCAGCAGGATTTAAAGGAGAACTAAAGGGCAGAAATAGAGAAAGGCCGGGAGAAAAACACAGCTACCTGCAGCTTGAAGGAGAGTCATCTTCTGAATGCTTCGCCGACTGCAGAGACGAAAAAACTGGGGAATAATGGGAGGAACCCGGTACTTATGGACCAGGAGGGGCTCCTTTTTCCATGTCATCTCTGCAAGATCGCCCTCTACAGGCCGGTTTTCCAAGTGTCATGTATCTTTGGAAGTGGGGTGTGTGACATACTAGGAATAATGGGTATTATAAGTATGTCTCACACCCTGCTTCGGAAATATTAATTACACGTGGGTTATGGACCAGTAGAGGGTGAACTTCTGCAGAGATGGCTAGAAAAAATACCATTTTGTGATTACTCACCTGTAAAATGGGTATTCTAAGTATGTCACACATCCCGCTTCAGATAGTCATTACACTTGGGTTATACCGACCTGTAGAGGGCGATCTTGCAGAGATGTCATGAAAAAAAGGGAGCCCCTCCCGGTCCATAAATATCTGGGACCTCCCACTCATTCCCCAGTATTAGACAGCAGAAAAGAGACCAGGAAGAGCCAAAATAACCAGTAACAGTAAAAAGGTTCACCATAGAAAGGATCCAGAATACCAAAGGGCGGGGTGAAGCGGGGTGTGTGACATACTTATAATACCCATTTTACAGGTGAGTATTCACAAAATGGTATTATTCTAAGTATATCACACACCCCGCTTCAGATAGTCATTACACTTGGGACATCCAATAGCAGTGTCCATAAAGGGCGGGGATCCAAAACAAGGCAATAATGCACAAACTTAAACCACTGCAGCTTGCAGAACTTTGCGGCCAAAAACAGCATCCGCTGAGGCCCGCACATCAACCTTGTAAAACTTGGAAAAAGTGTGAACGGAAGACCAAGTAGCAGCCTTACAAACTTGCTCAACAGAGGCCTGATGCTGGAAGGCCCAGGACGCCCCAACGGCACGAGTAGAATGAGCAGTAACACGAAAAGGGGGAACCTTTCCCTTGGCAGAATAGGCCCCAACAATGGCCTGGCGAATCCAATTTCATAATGGAAGACTTGGCGGGAGCCAAACCTTTCCTAGGCCCGGAGGGCACCCCAAAAAGGGCGTCAGTCCTACGAAAAGAAGAAGTAGCCACCAAATAGTACTTCACACAGCGAACCACATCCAGAGAATGCAAAACCCTCTCCTTGTTATTGCTGGGCTTAGGACACAAGGAGGGTAGAACAATGTCCTGATTAAGATGAAAGGCAGAAACCACCTTAGGAAGGAAATCTGGCTTGAAGCAGAAAACAACCTTGTCCTGATGCCTCTCAAAGTACGGGGCCTTAATGGACAAAGCCGCCAACTCCGATACACGCCGAACGGAAGTGATGGCAACCAAAAACGCAACCTTCTGAGTAAGCGTAGAAAGTGCAATATCCTGCAAAGGTTCAAAAGGAGGACCCTGCAAGGCAGACAAAACCAAATTCAAATCCCAAACTGGAAGCAAAGGCTTCCTAGGAGGCCGCACATGCGTAACCCCCTGGAAAAAGGTCTTAACCAGAGGATGAAGAGCAAAAGACCTTTGAAAGAAAACCGCCAGGACAGAAACGTGCCCTTTCAACGTACTAAGCTGCAAACCCAGGTCCAGACCATGTTGCAGAAATTCCAAAACCCTAGGGATAGAAAACACCCTGCAAGGCAAGGCCCAGACCTCACACTAATCAATATAAGACCTCCAAATCCTATAGTAGATGGCAGAGGAAGACTTCTTTCTAGCCCTAACCAGAGTCTGAACAACAGCATCCGAAAGACCTTCCTCCTTCAAGATGGAAGTTTCAGCAGCCACGCCGTCAAAGCCAGCGTTGGTAAATTGGGGTAGAGTAGTTGACCCTGAGTGAGCAGATCCGGCAGTAGGGGCAGATCTGACCGATCCGCTGCCAACCTTACCACGTCTGCGACCCAGACCTGTCTTGGCCATCTTGGAACCACCAAGATTGCTGAAGTACCCTCTAGGGCCAGCTTGCGCACCACCTTGCCCACCATGGGAAACGGAGGGAACAGGTATAGAAACCCCAGATCCCTCCAGTTCAGAGACATGGCATCCACTGCCAGAGCCAGCGGATCGCGCGAGAGAGACACATGCCGGAAGCTTGTGATTGTGGCGAGAGGCAAAGAGGTCCACCTCCAGAGTCCCCCACCGGTGGCAAAGCAACCGAAACACCTTGGGGCTGAGAGACCATTCCCCCCCGGCGAGATGAGCACCTGCTCAGGGAGTCCGCCTCAGTGTTCTCCACTCCCGGAATGTACACCGCCGAGATGCATGGGACATTGCTCTCTGCCCAAGCCAGGATCAAGGACACTTCCTTGAGGGCACGCCTGCTGCGAGTCCTTTCCTGGTGATTGATGTAGGCGACCGCCGTCCGATTGTCTGACCGAACTTGAACCGGCAGACCCTGTAACTGATGAGTCAAGTGACCCAGAACCAACCTGATGGCTCTCAGCTCCAGAACATTGATGGGATCGTGAGCCTCCTGAGGCCCCCACAGTCCCTGAAACTGAAGATCCTTAGAAACCCCGCCCCCCAACCTGATAGGCTAGCATCCGTGGTGACCGTCAACCAACAAGGGGTCAGAAAGGATCTGCCCCTCATCAGATTTGCTTGGTTCCAGCCACCACCGAAGGGAATGCCGAACCCGGGGGGACATCAGAAAAGACTGATCCAATGACAGCGGAGACCTGTCCCAGGCCACCAAGAGATGGAGCTGGAGTGTCCTCGTGTGAAACTGGGCAAAGGGAACCGCCTCAAACGAAGCCACCATCAATCCCACCAGTCTCATCCCCAGCCGGATGGACGGACGAGGGATGGATAGAAGAAGCTGAGTCAATTACTGAATCAAAAGAACCTTGATTCAGACTGAGACTGAGACCTGGACTGAGAAGTATCCAGAGACATTCCCAGGAATGACACCACCCTGGACAGAGAGAGGAAGGACTTGGGATAGTTGATCACCCAGCCGAATCTCTCCAGAGTGGCTACCACAGTCCTGGTAGCTAGCTCCGCCTGGCTGAGAGAGGATGCCATAATGAGAAGATCGTCCAGATAAGGCACGATGCGGATACCCTGGGCTCTGAGAAGGGCCATCACCCCCGCCAGCACCTTGGTGAAAACCCTTGGAGCCGAGGTAAGGCTGAACGGAAGAGCCACAAACTGAAAATGCCGATCTTCCACCACGAACTGTCTGTCTCTGCTGTGCCGGGAAGATTGGAACAGCGCCAATTCCAAAGGGAAGAGCCGTAAGTGACTTTTTGGACACAAAATCAGCCGCCCACTAACGCAACCAAACATGACCGCCGAATAGCCACCAGCAAAGCAGAAGTTCTACTACACATCACCATGGTATCATCCAGGGCGGCTAGCACAAATGACAAAAACAATTGGCACCGCTTAAGGGCAGTGAACTCATCACTAGCTGGGTCAAGCCTGGGAGGTAGACAACAGGTCACTGACAACCGACCTAGAAGCCACTATTAAAAGCGTTGAAGCACAAACGGGCCGCAAGGCCGACCCGACACTGGCAAAACCATGACAAGCCATCTGGTCAATGCGTTTGTCCCCACCGACCTTGAGAGTAGAACAGTCAGGAGAATGCAAAACAGAGGTGCTAGACAACCCCAGAACAGGGGCACCCACCTCGGGAGGGGACGACCAGCGATTCACCGCATCCACCGGAAAGGGATATTTCTTATCCCAACCCGGAGGGACACCCGGAAGCCAAGTAGGCCTCTCCCATTCCTTAAGAATAATGCCATCGAAATGCCTTTGATTAGGGAATTCTAAGCGCGGTTTAGCCTCCTCAAAGAACTCCCCCCTTCTGCGGAAGAGTCACTTGAGGAGAAGAAATTGCCAGAACCTCAAACATATGAGCCAGGACCTTAGGGGTATCCAAAGAATCCCCGACCCCACTCGGCATCGGTGCCAACAAATTGCTGATTCAGAACCATCCGACTCCTCAAATAGCTCCCCTTCCTCTAGCGGGGGGTAATCAGACCAGTCCAGTGAATCAAACTCCTCAAAATCAGAAGCCTAGGTGGCTGGGGACAAGTGCTTACCGTTAGCCGGGGCCTTTCTGGCAACAGCGCTAGAAAATAATTTTTCAAGATTGGACAATCTGGCACACACCTCAGATTGCGACTCCCCACTCGTGACAACATCACACGGGGTACGGATCAGGCGGGGAGGGGTAGGAGAAGGGACCGGCGGTGCAGAACCAGACGCATGGGATCCGGACTGCCGCGTAATAGTCTGCTGTGCACATGGTATGCAAAGGAAAACATCATCCCCTGTAAGGGATGCCCCACACTCCAAACACTGCCGGGGTTGCCCAGAGGGGAGCCCGAGCCCGGTATCCTGGGAAGCCTCCATATGATGATTTTATCGGTAGTCGCAATACCCAAGGGAATTACGCAATATAAGCGACCCGGGATGCCCCTTCTGTGTCCCGAGTGGGAGGATTTATAGGGAGTTCTTAAATTAACCAGGGACCCTGGACCGGGAGGACCCTTTAAGATCCAACAAGGGTCCGCCTGGGATAGAAAAGGGGACTGTCACACATGTCACACAATGCAGGGCACATAACAGAAGGGCCAAGGCACACATACATATAAGTAGGAATGTATAAATCAATATCGCGCTGACAAGCAGCTGCACAGGCAATGAAGACTGGAGCCCACTGGGCGCATACTGAATGGCGTCCTGCACGAGGCGGAGGGACAAGGCAGCCAGGATGAAGAGGGGCGCGGATTGCACGCTGCGCCCGACCCCGCCCCTCTCTGCTGACAACAGGCGGCTCCCGGCCAGTGACCGGGCTCCGCAGCGGCACCAGCAGCACTGGGGGAGGGAGGGGGCGGGCCGCAGGATCGCGCCTCGCGCCCAGCCCGAAACCGCACCGGAGGGGAAGAAGCTCCCCCTGATAGAAACGGCCGGCGGCGCCGCAAACAGTCGGCCCGGCCATGGAAGCATAGATCACGCGCACCACACACACGCAGAACGTAGCACACAATCATGCACTCAAGAGGGACTAAAAGGGGGATAAGCGCCCCCCCAAGCAGTAGGGAACGATGGGTGACCGGGGAAGGGAGAGTTAACACCCAAGGGTGTAAGGGCAAGGACAGGGCATCCCAACCAGGATCACCAACCCGGAATACCGCCTACCCCTTAGTGTGGGGTCTCACAGTGGAGCATAGCTCCTAAGGCACCTTAAGGTGCCATCTACCTTTGCCAGGACCCGCAGCCTAGGCTGGGAGGCTCTTTACTAAAAAGGGGGATAACAGTAGGTCCAGGCAGAAATAGACCGAAAGAGGGGGGCCGGGAGTTACCCCGGCTACCTGCAAGGAGGAGACATCCATCCTCTGACTTGCTCGCCGTCTGCAGAGATGAAAGACTGGAGAAGGAGTGGGAGGTCCCAGGTATTTATGGACCGGGAGGGGCTCCCTTTTTTTCATGACATCTATGCAAGATCGCCCTCTACAGGTCGGTATAACCCAAGTGTAATGACTATCTGAAGCAGGGTGTGTGACACGCTTAGAATAAGAAGCCCCTTCCAGTCCATAAATACCTGGGACATCCCACACATTCCCCAGTATAAGAAAGCAGTAAGGGCGCCAGGAAGAGCCAATAAAATCTATGAGAAAAAAAGTTTCACCACATAGAGGATCCAAGATAAGGGTGGGACGAAGCAGGGTGTGAGACATACTTATAATACCCATTTTACAGGTGAGTAATCACAAAATGGTATTATTCCAAGTATGTCTCACACCCTGCTTCGGAAATATTAATTACAGGTGGGACATCCAACAGCAGTGTCCAAAAAGGGTGGGGATCCCAACAGGCAATAGTGCACAAATTAAACAAAAACAGCATCCGCTGAGGCCCGCACATCAACCTTATAAAACTTGGAAAAAGTATGAACAGAAGACCAAGTAGCAGCCTTACAAACTTGTTCAACAGAGGCCTGGTGCTGAAAAGCCCAGGAAGCCCCAAAAGCACGAGCAGTGATCTGGAAAGGAGGATCCCTCCCCTTGTCAGAATAGGCCCTAACAACGGCCTGAAGAATCCATTAACTAATGGTAGACTTGACCGGTGCCAAACCTTTCTTGGGCCCAGAGGGCACCACAAAAAAAGGCGTCCGTCTTCCGAATGGTGAAGTAGCCACCAGATAGCACATCTAAC
Source organism: Gastrophryne carolinensis (assembly GCA_027917425.1). Lineage (NCBI taxonomy): Eukaryota > Metazoa > Chordata > Amphibia > Anura > Microhylidae > Gastrophryne > Gastrophryne carolinensis. The sequence continues at coordinate 291,931,310 of CM051236.1, forward strand.
GACATCCAGAGAGTGCAAGGCCCTCTCCTTGTCATTGCTAGGCTTAGGACACAAGGAAGGAAGCACAATGTCCTGAATGAGGTGAAAGGCGGAGACAACCTTTGGCAGGAAGTCTGGTTTAAAACGGAAAACCACCTTGTCCTGATGTCTCTCAAAGTAGGGGGCCTGAATGGACAGAGCCGCCAACTCAGAAAACACGTCGAACAGAGGTGATAGCCACCAAAAAGGCAACCTTTAAGGTGAAGATGGATAGTGTGCAACATCCTGCACTGGTTCAAAAAAAGGACCCTGAAGGGCAGACAACACCAAAACTAAGTCCCAAACAGGTAACATGGGTTTGTGAGGAGGGTGCACATGAGTGACCCCCTGGAAAAAAGGTCTTAACCAAAGGATGAAGAGAGAAAGACCTTTGAAAGAAAAACCGCCAGAGCGGAAACATGCCCTTTCAGAGTGCTAAGTTGAAAACCCATGTCCAGACCATGCTGAAGAAACTCCAGAATCCGAGGGATGAAAAACACCCGACAAGGGAAGGCCCTAGCCTCACCCAAATCAATGTAGGTCCGCCAGGTCCTGTAGTAGATATTAGAGGAAGATTTCTTCCTAGCCCTGACATGAGTCCAGACAACAGCTTCAGACAAACCCTTTTCTTTTAAGACGAAGGTTTCAGCAGCCACGCCATCAAAACCAGCGTTTCTAAATTGAGGTAACAAAGCTGACCTTGTGTAATCGGATACGGAGCCGGAGGTAGCCCATATTGATCGACCGCCAGCCGCACGACATCTGCGAATCACACCTGTCTAGGCCACCTTGGGGCCACCAGGAATGCTGGCACACCCCCGTAAGCCAGCTTGCGTACCACCTTGCCCACCATGGGAAAGGGAGGAACAGATGCAGGAGACCGAGCTCCCGCCAGGACAGAGACATGGCATCCACTGCCAGAGCCAGAGGGTCCTGGGACAGACACAAATGACGGGAGTTTGTGATTGTGACGAGAGGCTGGACAGAAGCCGACGAATTAGTGCTTGAAGAACATCCACCTTTAGCTGGGGCAGGAACACCCTGTTCTGAATGTTCACCCTGTTCTGAATGGTATCCAGAGTCATGCCCAGGAACGAAGCCACCCTTGACGGAGAAAGGATTTGGGGTAATTGATTACCCACCTGAACCTCTCCAGCGTCGTCACCAGCGTCCAGGTGTCCAACTGGTGGAGAGAGGATGACGTAATGAGAAGGTCGTCCAGATAAGGCAAAATGCGAATGCCCTGGACTCTGAGAAGGGCCATCACGCCCGCCAATACCTTGGAGAACACCCTGGGCGCCGAAGTCAGCCCGAAGGGAAGAGCCACAAACTGGTAGTGCTGATTGCCTACCGCGAACCTGAGGAACCTTTGATGTCCCAGGAATATCAGCCCATGAAGGTAAGCGTCCCTGATATCCAACGAAGTCATAAAGTCCCTCAGACGCAGAGAGTTGACAGCAGAGCGCAGAGTCTACATACAAAACATTCTGGCTCTAATGAACCGGTTGAGAATTTTCAAGTCCAAAATGGGTCTTATGCATCCATCCTTTTTGGGGACCGTAAAAAAGGTTGGAGAAGTAACCCTGACCCCTCTCTATGGGAGGAACCGGACAACGACCCCCATATCCTGAAGGTTCTGCGCCGCCAGAAACGGTCCCTGTGCTGCCCGGGGGTACCGTAGGAACCCGAGACCTGAGAAATCTGGGAGGAGGCCGGTATGCAAACTCCAGCTTGTACCCGGAGGAGACTACCTCCAGGATACAATTGTCTGTGACCTCTAGAGTCCAGACCTGAGCGAAGAGCCGCAAGGCTGAGGGCGCCCCCTCATTGCTGAGCGGGCTTGGCAACAGATTTGGCTTTTGCACCCCAGGAAGCCCCGGGTCGGGCACGTCCTCTGCCCCTACCCCAGGAATCTCCTCTGAAGGCAGTCAGACAATCCCCTGCTTGTCGAGAGCCACGAAAGGAGGGGTTGAAAGAGCCTGAACCCCGAAAGGGCCGGCGCTGCTTCTTGTGTTGAGGTAACTTAACCCCTTGAGCAACAGAGTCTATAAACGCTCACCAAACAGGCGCAGACCCGGGAAGGAAAGTCCTGTGAGCGCCTTCTTAGCCGCATTATCGGCCGCCCACTGGCGCAACCAGACCGAATGGCGTATAGCCACCTGCAATGCCGAGGTCCTGCTACACATACGGATAGTATCATCCAAGGCTATAAGACAAAGGCAATGAACATATCACAATGAGCTGTAAACTCCTCACTGGAAGGATTCAATTGGGAACCATCCAAAAGGCCCCTAATTAAAGCTCTAATAGCCACGGCCGTGAGAGCGGAAGCACATACCGGGCGCAAGGCCGACCACACACAAGCAAAGGCATGCAAAGCCATTTGGCCAAGACGGTCCTCCCTATCCCTCAAGGTAGTGGAATCTGGGGAATGCACTACCGACGTACTGGACAATCCCAGGACGGGAGCATCGACCTCTGGGGGTGTAGACCAACGCTAAACCACCTCAACAGGGAGGGGATACTTCCTATCCCACCCTTGAGGGATACCAGGGAGCCGGCAAGGCTTCTCCCATTCCGTAAGGATCAAATTATTAAAGTGCTTACGATCCGGGAACTCTAAACGAGGCTTGGCCGTCCCCAAAAAATTCCCCCCCCCCCTTGTGGGGGGCAGGAGGGGAAATAGAAAGCACTTCAAAAACATGGGCAAGGAGTCTGGGGGTATCAACGGTATCCCCGCGCTCCGCACCGGCATCAGCATCCAGGTACTGCTGATCGTCAGAACCTTCAGAATCTGAAAACAATTCCCCTACTTCAAGCGGGGAATAATCAGACCAATCCAAGGAGTCACTCATCATAATCAAGGCCGGCGCAGCGGACGCCAAATGCAGTCTCTTAGCAGGGGCATTCCTGGCCGCAGAGCTAGCAGTCATCTTCTCAATGTTGGCCAGTCTGGCACAGACATCGGATTGCGACTCCCCGCTAATGACGTCACCTGGGGTCAAGCCAGGCGTGGGGATGTAGGCGATGAGGCCAGCGGGGCCGACCCGGAAGCACTGGGCCCGAATTGCCACGCAATAGCCTGCTGTGCACATAGTACACAAATAAGCACATTGTCTCCCACAAGGCATACCCCACATACTACACACAGTCAGGGATGCCCCTAAGGGTCCCCGAGCCTGGTATCCTGGTAAGCCTCCATAAGGTGATTTATATATTTTTTTTTTTTGGGGTAGTCGCAAAGACCAATGGGAATTACGCTATAAAGCTACCCGGGATGCCCCTTAGAGTCCGTTAGTGGGAGGATTTGTAACAAAAAGGGGGACCCCAATTTGAACCGAGGCCCTAGGACCGGGAGACACCCTTTTACTAACCTCAGTGGCCCCACCTAAAGACACAATAGGGGGACCCCTTTTATTATATATAAAAGCAAACGGAGTCATCCTAATGCACGCAAATGCAAGGTGTTCCAAAGAAAATACTTTTCAATAAAAAGAAATCACACAGATGCCCAGGGATGTTAGCATAACAGCGCAGGCATATAAAAAATATATATAGTATATACTGTGTAACATAACAAGAGCCCCAGGGGCACTCACCAACCATCTGGCTGCTAAGGATGGCAGCCAGTACCAGGTTAGACGGAGGGAGAAGGCGGGCCGACGCGGATCGCGTGCCGCGCTGGCCCCGCCCCCTGACCCGGGAAAGGTATAGACGCGCTCCCAGCCAGAAGGGCTGAGAGCCGTTAATTGCACCGGAGGGGGCGGCCCATAACGGGCGCGAAGAGCGCCAGGCCCCGCCCCCTCCCCTGACTGAAGGAGGAAGCCGCGCTCCTTGCGGTGTCGGCACCATGACACTCGGCCCGCCGCCACCAGTTACAAATAGCGTGCGGGCCGCAAGAAAAAAAAACAGTCACACAAGCACAAAACAAACACACACGCACGCGCTGGCAGTAGCCAGCGTGTGAAGGTAAAGACAGACACAAATACATAAGTGGATTAAACTGGATAAGATGGAGGGAAAGCCCCCCCCCCCCCCCTACTAACTGGGAACAGGGAGTAAGGGGGAAGCCGATAGCCACATTTGGGACATGTGATGAGGGCTTCAGAACGGACAGGGCATCCCAAGTCAGGATCACCAAACCCAACGGCCGCCTACCCCTTGGTGGGGAATTTGCTGAGGAGCAAGGCTCATAGTCAAACACCTAGGAGTCTTGCTCCCTACCCTCACCCGGATATTGCAGCCATAGCTGGGAGGCATAGTGAAATTAAAAGAGGGGAGTCTGGGTGGGAATAGAAAAAAAATTGTGCCGGGTGTACACCCGGCTTACCTGAAAGAGGAGAAAGAGCCATCTTGACCTCGTCGCCGTCTGCAGAGACTTAAGACTGGGGAATGTGTGGGAGGTCCCAGGTATTTATGGACTGGGAGGGGCTTCTTTTTTCTAGCCATCTCTGCAGAAGTTCGCCCTCCAATGGAGCATAACCCACGTGTAATTAATATTTACGAAGCAGGGTGTGAGACATACTTGGAATAATGACCATCAAGTTTGTAATGCAAAGGCAACTAATTTGAAGCCCCCACACTAAGCATTTACCTTATTATGGATTGCCAATTGTCCAGACAAATCTCCTTTTCAAAATTATAGTGGTAAGGATTACACTGAGGTACTGGGAAAGGATTTATGAAGTGAACCTAAATTAACAAACTGCTGGAGCAAATGCTAGCTGCAGCCCAAATTCTATGAAAACAAGTCCCTGGTAAAATGCTTACCTCAAGGGGCAAATAGGTGTGCTTCTGTTCTTGACCAACTTGCAGGCAAGGAAGATGTGGATATTTCAGCTGCAAACTGTATTTCTGCTTAAAATATTGGGCAACTGTGCACTCCATGGCCTGGCCATTTTCCAACTGAAGAGGGAAACTGCAAGCAAAAGCACGACTAGAAATGAACAACTAACTTATAAGGAAGAGAGGTCCATTGAGGACAGTTTTAGAAATATATTAAAGTGGATATCCAGTCTAAGTGTATCAACAAACAAAACACTTTACCTCATCCAGGATCCAGTGCAGCCATTTTGGATCTGCTGAATAAAGTGGCTTCCCCCCACTTAAAGCGGTCCTTCATCTGAATAAGATCTATTCAGAACTTATATGTTTCCCACACCCTGTACATACAGATTGTTCACATTAAGAATCATCCTACCTGCATCTACTGCATGTTATGAGCCTTTAAACATTCAAGATGGCGGCTCATGGGACATCAGGCAGCCTGCAAACAAGAAGTGCCTTCTGACTGTGCTGCTCTGCATTCTGGAATTGCTGGTCTTATCCTGACCCCAGCTCCGCTCTGTCTGAGCAAAGCACAGCTATAACCCGCCCCCCTGTACTTTATCCCACTCTCCTCTCCTCAGTAAGTGTGATGCTTCTGAGTCAAGATGGCAGCGCCCGTATCCTAAAGTCCTTAACAGAGTTGCAGCCCAGTGAGGGAAAGAATAAGTAAGTAAGTGACTAAAAACTTATTAATTTTATATGCTGGGGAATCGTTAAGAATTTGGGCATTTAAATAAATCATGGTGAAGGTCCGGTTTAGAGAGTCGATAAGGGGTGCCTGCTGTGTGAAACCCCCCAGGATCGTTTGAACGAACTCTTCTTCCAGGTGCTATGGTGCATGTGCGGCTGCTCGTCCAAGCAGCAGCATCCCCCGCTACCCTGTAACAGGCAGCGTGCTCGCGCTGGCTATTCACAAATGCCTACCACGGGCATGCGCCATAGCGGGGATGCAGTCTGAGCCATTGGACCGGGAACAAAGGCGAGTTTTTGGCCGACCTGGGGGGGGGGGTGTAACACCTGATCGGGGTGCCCCGGGGGGAGAGAGTATGCCTGCATTGGAGTCTCAGACTCAAAGGTGGGTTTTGGTCCTCTAAAAACTGGTGCCCACACACAGAGCAGGGTAAGCCACACTGCCTGTGCAGCCGCAGCAGAAGCACTGGCGACAGTGGATCCCAGGTAAGGTATGGAGTTATTTTAGTTCCAACAACCCCCCCCCCCGACCGCCTTCTCTGTCTCAGTTCAAGGAGAGTGTACAACGGCCATCGTTTTAATAACGTACATAACCAAAACAAATATACCAAAACTTTATTCGGTCTGCTTTGCTCAAAATTGACAGCAAGTTCTATTCCACAGAGCAGCAAGTTTTCTATTTCGAGCAAAGCCACGAACAGGGACTTGGCAGAAAATCAACATTACTGTCTTATTCCTGTAAGCCAGTAAAAACCTCTTGAATCCAAAAGCTGTAACCCCACCCCCTGCATAAAGGTAGGCAGCAACGGACTGGTGGCAGATGAGCCTTGGCTGGCAATGGTGTTTCGGATCTAAGGTCCGATTTAAACATGTAAAGAGGCTACTAGTAACAGACTTGTATCAGAATAATCGTATTAGATGTATTCGAACACCTCTGTTACGATCCTTCATCTCAAAATACAATTCTGTGAAATACTCACCTGTAGAATTGATATTATTTGTTTACAGTACGTCCTGCTCCACTTGGGTTATCCTCCGCCAGATGGCGCTGCACTGCAGAGACATGCAAAACAGGCTCCTCCCGGCCCTCAAATACCCGGGGACCTCCCACAAATCCCCAGCATTGAAAAGCAGTGAACAAGAAGCCGGGAGAATTAACCACCAAAAAACTAGTAACTATAACAATGGCAACAATCACCATACAGGGGATCCAGAATAATGCAAAAAAAACAGGGTGGGGCGGAGCAGGACATACTGTATACAAATAATATCAATTTTACAGGTGAGTATTTCACAGAATTGTATTATTCTTAGCATACAGTACGTCCTGCTCCAGATATAATACTTACACTTGGGACATCCAATAGCAGTGTCCATAAAGAAGGGTGGGATCCCCAACAAAAAACGACAACAGCAGACAGTTTAAAACCACCGTCACCTGCATAACCATACGGCCAAGACAGCATGAGCTGAGGCCCTAACATCAACCTTGTAAAACTTTGCAAAGGTATGAGCAGAAGGCCAAGGTAGTGGCCTAGCCAACCAATTCAACAGAAGCCCGGTGCTGAAAAGCCCAAGAGGCGTCAAGCACGAGTAGAAAAAGAATCAAGGCGACAAGGAAGATTATTCCCCTTGCTGGAATAGGCCTAAGTAACAGCCCGACGAATCCAATCGCTACAGTAGACTTGGCAGAAGCCAAAAAACCCTACCAAGTACCAGAAGGAACATCCATTAAGGTAATAACCAGGGCCAAAGTCGCCCAACTCCCCGAGAGCAGACGAGATCGGGCACATTCAGGATGTAATGACCATAGGCCCCAAGGAACATCAGTCCCCCTAAAGGGACACAGTGACTACCAAGGAAAAAAACTTCCAACACCTGTTTAAGGAATGCAGAACCCTTTCCGCGGTGTTGCTAGGAAAAAAAGCACAGCAGGAATAAAAATATCTCGAATCAATGAACATAAGACACCTCCTGACGCAGAGAGTTCGGCTTCAGGCGGAACTCCACCTTATCCTGGTGTATCTCAAGGAATGGGGGCTAGGTAGACAGAGCCGCCCGCTAACACACGCCTGACCAAGGTAACAGTCACCAGAAGGACAACCTTGAGGGTAAGACAACCAGGCAGCATCCTGAATAGGACCAAGGGCCAAAATCCTGCAAGCAGACAGAATGAAGTTCAATTTCAAATCCCAACAGGGACCATAGGATTACATGGGGGACGCACATGAGTACCCCCCTGAAAGAAGTCTTAACCAAGGAAGACTGAACCAGAGACTACTAAGGCAAGGTGGACAGGGCAGAACCTGACCCATCAGAGTACTGAGTTGGAGAACCAACTCCAAATCATGCTGAAACACCACTAGAACCCTGGAAACCGAGAACGCCCAACAGGTAAGAGAGCTAGACTCACCCCAATCAATATGGGTATGCCATACCCTATAACAGATAGAAGAAGACGAGGAAGACGGAACAGAACTACTGTCCTCGATACCATAGTCTCAAACACCGAGACAGATAAGCCTGTCTCCATCAAGATGTATGTTTCAGCCGTCAGGCCGACTAGGCCAGGGACTGTAGATTGGAGTGACGTAAAGGGGGCCCTGAGTGATCAGAGCTGGCACTCCTGGCAAAGGTACAGAACTACTGTCCTCGATACCATGTCTGCAAACCACACTCTACTAGGGTACCTGGGGGCCACCAGAATCACTGGTCCCCTTTCCAGAGAGCCTGTGAAGGTGACGGAACACAACAGATCCACGACTGGTTGGACTCCATAGCGACACGGGGATTAGCACATCCTGTCGCAGAGGGGCTCCGCCGGAGCTAATCTCACCGATATGCAGGGAACATTGTCTCCACCCAGAAAAGGAACAGACACTTCCTGGAGGGTCCGCCAGCTCCAGGCCCCTTCCAATGATTAATGTACGACATTTGTCGTCAGACAGGCCGAGCGTGAGAAAGGACATCCAGGTAGGTCATCGCGCAGACGCCCCTTGGTCTCATCAGAAACATCACCATCGTCAGCACCTGAGTGAGCACTCTGGGAGTTGGAGAGGCCAGATAACCAGGCAACAATTAGCAGTGTTGGACTACCAACACGAACCCGAAGAGCCTCAGAGACCTGAAGGCACAAGGATATAAACATAAGCATTTTAGAGCTCCCCAGACGGCAAGAAGCCCACTGGGCGCAAGGTGCTGATGGCCCATCTCAGAGTTTCTGTGCAGAAACTGCCTGTAATTAGAGAATTGCTGTGAATCCAGAATGGGCCAGCCTGACCCATCCTGTTGGGGGACTGTGGAAAGGTTGGTGTAGCGGCCCCTGCCTCTGCCTGTTACGGGCAATCTGCAAGAGACCCTCAGACCTCGCAAGCCTAGCATGGCCTGTGCCAGCAACTGAAGAGCGGCAGGGACCAGGAGTACCTGGGACCTGATAAAACTGGGGAAGGCCGCGCAGCAAACTATCTTGTATCTGGAGGACACAACCTCCTGAATCCACCAGAATGAGGCGAGATGCCTCCTGATAAGAGCAAGGTGCTGCAGCCATCCCCTCACCCAGACGGGCGAGGGCGCCCCATCATGCTTGAGAGGGTTTGGTGGAAGATTTGGGCTTAGCCGCGCCGGAGAGGCCAGGGCGTTGTCTGCTGCTCATGGGGCAGGAGTCTGCACGAAAAATCCGGAAGGACACCCCTGGTTCCTGTTTAACACTAAGGTAGGGGGGAGGAGGGGTGCCCCTGCCCCGTGGGGGCCGAGACGACCGTCTGCGTAGGGGTGATTTGCCCTTTTTACCGAACAGGTCCAGACGGGCCCCAAATAGGCATTGCCCTCTAAAGGGAAGCCCAGTAAGAGTCTTTTTAGTAGCATCGTCAGCACCCCACTGTCGCAGCCAGAGCAAGCGACGTATAGCCACCACAAGGGCAGAAGTTCTTGCACACATTCTAATGGTCATCCAGTGCTAATAGCATAAATTTTACACATCACAACTGGAGAGTGCATTAAACACCTCTCAGGGGAGATCCTCAGGGTGTTGATCAAGCAACTTTCTGATGAGGGTTCTAGCGGCCACTGCAATAATAGCCGCGGCACAGACCGGGCGCAGCGCCGTCCCTGCACAAGAAAAGGCGCGGGAGGCCAGCAGCTCAATGCGCCGGTCCTCAGCATCCCGAAGGGTACTATAAGCAGGGGTTGTAATAAAGGGGGGGATTAGGGACCCCTATGATCGGCGCATCCACCACAGGGGGTGATGACCAACCTAGCAATAATCTGTTCAGCCGTGGGCAGTCTGGAAGGCCCAGCAGGCTGCAATTCCCCACTTGTATGCGACTCAGCAGGAGTGAGATTTAAGCCTGGGTTGATAGGTGAATTGAAGCTAGGTGCAGCCACTGGCCGACCTGATTGCAGTGCCAGTGCTTGCTCGGCACAGGGTATGCAGACCAGTGCCCTGTCAGCATCAGCATGGGGTTGTCCACACGCTATACACCGCCGGTCTTGTCCCAGAGGGACCCCGGTCACATAATTCTGAGATGCTTCCATATGGCGATTATTCAAGGCACAATATGCCAGTAGGGATTTACACTATAAGTAACCCTGGATGCCCCAAAAGACCCGCTAGGGAAGTGGGAGAATATTACAAGGCTCGCTATAATTTTACACCGGGCCGGGAGAAGCCAATGGTGTTCACCAGTCTGAAAGACATAATGGGAATAAAAGGGTGTAATCAAGGATCATGAAAATCGCCCGCAAGGGCACTTACAGAGCAAGGGAGGAGGAGGACCGCTACCACGCGTGCGCGCGACCAGCATCAAAATGGCGCCAAGCGAACCTCGACGGGCGGGCCAGAGCGGGCTGTGACACGGAGCATGCCAAACCAGGTCCCCGCCCCCCCAAAAAGCGCGAAGCTCTGAGATAGTTACAACGTTGTCATGAGGAGCGAAGTGTATGGCACACATAGAAAAATGATTTGCCAATGAAGACGCCGCAGCGACAGATACGCAATAAAAATGCAAACAGCGCGGCTCTGACACCAGTCAAAGACAATACTAAGGCCATAAGCGTGTAAACATACATTGAGACCACCACACACACACCCCCCCCTTTCTTTCCCCCCGAGCTACGGGGGGAAACGAGGGAGGACGGCGACCCTGTACACAGGGTCCACCGCTACACGGGGCATGAGAGAAGAATGCGGGAGGGACATCCACTATAAGGCTCACCATCAGCCTAAACCGCCTACCCTATGGTGGGGGGCTGCGGTGGAGCACGGCTCCGTTAAGCACACATGGTGCTGCCTACCTTCACCTGACCAGCGCAGCCCAGGCTGGGAGGCACATCATCAAGCAGGACGGGTGGTAATAGTCCCACAGGGCCGCAGGATGTAATAGCCCCGCTCACCTACGAGAGAGTGATACATCATGTCTTCGCAGTCAGCACTGCAGAGAAATCTGGGGATTTGTGGGAGGTCCCTGGGTATTTGAAGGGCCGGGAGGAGCCTGTTTTGCATGTCTCTGCAGTGCAGCGCCATCTGGCGGAGGATAACCCAAGTGTAAGTATTATATCTGGAGCAGGACATACTGTATACTAAGAATAAAGAGTTGGTGCCATTTCATTTATTGTAAATATTTCCCTTGTTTTTGTGGCAATAAAATCAATCAATGAGTGGACTTTCTCTCAAAGAGCTTTTGTGACAGCATGGAATCATGCGGAGCACAGATAACAGCCTTACGTCTGGTGGCTTGCCGGTCTCCTGGTAACATTACACACTCTGTACTTCCTCTTCATCTGACCACAGTGTGTGACCTCTACTTTCAAACCTGACAAACATACAATGTTATATAACTGGTAAAGAACACTTCATAATACATGGTTAAAAAAATCTAAAACATTAAATCCATTAAATATTAAAAAAAACATACAAAAGTTACCTCTTATTTCTTTGGTAAATTTGACGCGCTGAGAGTCCGTCAGGGGCTTGGTCTGTTCACTGATATTCTGTACATCGAGGACTTCACACATAAACTCAATTACAGGCTGTGCACGATAAAAAGCAGTTGCAGAGACTAGAAAATACAATTTTAAAAAGTTGGACATTAAAAAGTGGATTGTAATATTTTAAGAGCTCCTGTAAACACAGCCTAATATATAGCATATGTACCAGGGGACACTAGAGGAGCACAAATCCAGCATTCCCTACTTCCTCTGCGACTGGCGGGTCTGCTGGACACACAAAGCAGAGATGCTGCTACACGCTCTTCCGGTACTGAACTTGGATCAGCACTGGATCGATTAGAGGGTTGTTCTGCGTAGGCAGAACCTCAGATAATTTCACACCCGATTGGGGTGCCCCGTGGGGAGAGAGTATGCCTGCACTCAGGGGCGGACTGGGGATAAAAAACAGCCCGGGACTTTTTGGGGCACACCGGCCCTGTTGTACTGCTTCTGCCCCAGTAAAGTATCTTAACATCACATTACATACACACCTTTTTCGTTCCACAACATGCACCCATGGTTTAGAGGAGAAAAATAATAAGGGAAATAAGGGGCATCCCCCCAGTGCAGCCAGTGGGTGGGGGCATCCCCCCAGTGCAGCCAGTGGGTGGGGGCATCCCCCCAGTGCAGCCAGTGGGTGGGGGCATCCCCCCAGTGCAGCCAGTGGGTGGGGGCATCCCCCCAGTGCAGCCTCCAATACTGCCCAAGGGTCTCTTAATACATCCTTGAAGCCCATTCATACTTCCACAGGCCCATCATACAACCAGGTGGACTACATATAGTACCTAGACACATAGTAATGGCTGCATATCGTGCTGCAGCCATATTATCTAGTGCCCTAATGAAATAAACACAGAAATGATTCCCTCTAAGTGTCACCGGTCAGGGCCCATACACAGCTGGGCATGGTCTTAGCCTACAAAAGCCACATGACTTTCCAGCCCTGATAGCTGCCCAGGTGAATCAACAGAAGAGAGAAAGACTCCTGCTTACCGGGCGTCGGTGGGCAGGACCCATATGCCCGGCAGAACCCATTCGTGTGTGTGTGCGCACGCGTGTGTGCGCTCGTGTGGCCGCAGCGGGGGGGGGGGGGGGGGGGAACAGCGGCCTTTGCTGGTGCCGGCCTACCGGGATTTTGCCCGGTATGCCCTATGGCCAGCCCGCCCCTGCCTGCACTGGAGTCTCATAATCCAAGGTGGGTTTTGGTCGGGTGCGCACACACACAGAGCAGGGCAAGCCACTCTGCACACTGCCTGTGCAGCCGCAGCAGGAGCACTGGTGACCGAGCTGGATCCCAGGTAAGGTATGACATTTTTTTGTTCCAACTCTAATGGGACAATTGGGGGAGTATTTACACACCATTTGGTTCAGAATATTTTTATTCCCTCCTCTAAATCCTGCGTGCATCTTACGGGCAAGTGCACCCATGGGGAAAAACATACGGTATATTTATTTACTTTAGTAATGACCAAGCTTTATCAAATAATGGTGGTTAATATTAAAAGGCAGCATTTTCACCTACCATCTATGTTAAGCATCATATTCCACATGGCAGGCCGTACAGACTGGTGAAAACCAAACCAAACCTCACGACCTCCACCCAGTGGGTGATAATAACCCTCAGGAGGGGAGAAGAAAGAACGCCCAACTGGTGTATACCTACAAGGGGGGAAGAATTAAAAAAAAAAAACAGATTCAACAGACTGTTACATAACACTAAATTAAATAAGAAAGCCATATTTTCAGCTTTCCTCCCTCCCCCACAACAGATCCCTTAGCGCCCCACCCACCCTAAAAATCCAGATGTAAGGCTTACAAGACTTACAAGCCCCCCTTTAAGTTATACAGAGGGAATCTGCAGAAGCAGTGACATGCATCCACTAAAGGCTGTGATTGGAGTTAAATGCTCTTGTAAACTCTAGAATACTAGCCAATTGAACCACAGCAGTAACCACTTTAAATCAAACTCATTAGTAGGTTCTGATCTGTGGGTTACAAAGAAAATTGTCTCACAGCTTTGGAAATTGCTATCACTGGACCACAAAAACACCACACTTTCAAGGTGATGTGGAATACAATGCTTCTGTATAGAGTTTTCAGCAAAAGTACATGCACACAGGAAAAAAGGTGAAAGGCGACTATAGAACTGTCACCACTTAGCACAAAAACATAACCGAGTAAATGTATTTAAATACCTTAATCTGAAATCATATTAAAATACCTCATAGAGGGCAGGTGTCTGGTGATCACATCAAGAGCCTGAACAGAGTCCTCAGGAACTTCACTCAGATGTCCAGCTAAAGCTTCCAAGAGTAGCTGCAGACTCACTACTGATACCCACTGAATGGTCACTTTGAAAGTCTGGTCTTTACCTTCACCAGGAAGAGTCACTTCAAGATCAACCTGCAAAAAATTAAAAATCATTTTAGGTTTACATAAATTCTCTTAAAATAGTTTTTTTACCGGTAACGGTATTTCTACAAGTCCTTCAGGACAGGTACTTGAGAGAAGGCTCAAAAACTGGGACAGTTTAAAAGTCCCACCCCTTCCTTCCAATCCTCAGTATTTTGACAAGTAATGACTGGAAACCTACGGACCACTGATGAGGGTAGCTAGGGAAGTCCTAAAGGACTTCGAAATACCGTTACCAATAAGACTAACAGGGATTTTCTCCAGTTGTACTTCAGGGAAAAACAAGTAATCTAGGTTAAGGACAGGATACTGACTGAAGGACTCTTCTTCTGAAGGCCTGTTGGGGATCTGACAGGAGGTCCAGTCTATAGTGACTAAGAAATCTATTAGGAGGAGAAGACCACATGGCTACCTTGCAGATCTCTTCCAAGGAAGCCCCTGATCTTTTTGCCCAGGAAGTTGGGATTTTCCTGGTGAAATATGCTGCAATGTAAGGTCATTCCTCCTCACCCTGCTGATTGCTCTTAAAGGATGGCAGAATAATGTCCTGTCTGTGAAAGGTATTAGCAACTTCTGGCAGATACAAGAAATCGGGTCTAAGAATGGCCCTGTACAGAACTGTTCCGAATGGAGAGGGCCTGCGGGGTGCTGACCCTGCGAGCCAAGGTAATTTCTAGTAGGAAACTCATCTTTAAAGTGGACCAACACCCAGGGGTGATCGGCCCGGGAATCTATAAGATTCCCGGGCCGATCACCTCACTCACCGCGGGACATCCGAGATCGGGATGTCCCGCGGGGTGAAACCCCCCCCAAAAAGCCCCAAAAAAACCTTTCCTTATCGGTGACGGATCAGCCGCCGCCACCTCCAGCGCGCCCCTCTAGTAGTGCGCGCGCCCGTGCCGGCCATTTGTGAATGGCCGGCGCGGGCCCTGTAAGAGGGACGCGCGGGAGGTGGCGGCTTGTCCGTCGCCGAAAAGGTACGTTTTTTGGGGCTTTTGGAAGTATGTCACACACCCCACTTCCACTATTCGTGACATATGGGTTAAGGTCCAGTAGAGGGTGAACTTCTGCAGAGATGAAAGTAAAAAAGAAGCCCCTCCTGGTCCATAAATACCTAGGACCTCTTACACATTCGACAGTATATGACAGCAGTAAGGGGACCAGGAAGAGCTAATAAAACATTCTTAACCATAAAGAGGTTCACCATATAAAGGATCCAGAATACAAAAGGGCGGGATGAAGCGGGGTGTGTGACATACTTATAATACTCATTTTAAAGGTGAGTAATCACAAAATGGTATTATTCCAAGTATGTCACACACCCCGCTTCCACTATTCATGACATATGGGACATCCAATAGCAGTGTCCGTCATGGGTGGGGATCCAAATAAAGAAAAAAAATGCACCAATTTAAACCACTGCAGCTTGCAGAACCTTGCGGCCAAAAACCGCATCCGCTGAGGCCCGCACATCAACCTTATAAAACTTGGAAAAAGTATGAACAGAAGACCAAGTAGCAGCCTTACAAACTTGTTCAACAGAAGCCTGGTGCTGAAAGGCCCAGGAAGCCCCAACAGCACGAGTAGAATGAGCAGTGATTTTAAAAGGAGGAAACCTCCCCTTAGCAGAATAGGCCCCAACAATGGTCTGACGTATCCATTTACTAATGGTAGACTTGGCGGGCGCCAAACCTTTTCTGGGCCCAGAAGGCACCAGGAACAAGGCGTCCGTCTTACGAAAAGGAGAAGTAGCAACCAAATAGTACTTCACACAACGAACCACATCCAAAGAGTGCAAAACACTCTCCTTGTCATTGCTAGGCCTAGGACACAAGGAAGGGAGAACTACATCCTGATTGAGATGGAAGGCAGAAACCACCTTAGGAAGGAAATCTGGTTTAAAGCAAAAAACCACCTTATCCTGGTGTCTCTCAAAGTAAGGGGCCTGAATAGACAGAGCCGCCAACTCAGAGACACGCTGAACAGAGGTAATAGCCACCAAAAAGGCAACTTTTTGAGTGAGCACAGAAAGAGCCACATCCTGCATGGTTCAAAGGGAGGCCCCTGGAGGGCCGAATGGTAATTTAGGTCCCAAACGGGAACCAAAGGCTTTCTAGGGGCCGAACATGAGTGACCCCTTGGAAAAAAGTCTTGACCAGATCATGCAAAGCAAAGGACCTTTGAAAAGAGACAGCCAGGGCAGAAACCTGACCCTTCAAAGCACTGAGCTGGAACCCTAGTTCCAGACCGTGTTGAAGAAACTCCAAAATCCTAGGAATCGAAAACACCCTGCAAGGTAAGGCCCTAGCCTCACACCAGTCAATATAGGACCGCCAAGTCCTATAGTAAATGGTAGAGGAAGACCTCTTTCTAGCTCTAATCAAGGTTTGAATAACCACCTCAGACAAACCTTTCTCCCTCAGGATGAATGTTTCAGCAGCCACGCCGTCAAAGCAAGCATTTGTAAATTGTGGTGACGTAGTTGACCCTGAGAGACCAGATCTGGAGACAGGGGCAGCCTGTACTGATCTACCACCAACCTTACGATGTCTGCGAACCAAACCTGTCTTGGCCACCTTGGGGCCACCAGAATTGCTGGTGCCCCCTCTAGAGCCAGCTTGCGCACTACCTTGCCCACCATGGAGAAGGGGGAAACAGGTACAGAAACCCCAGATCCCTCCAGGCAAGGGACAAGGCATCCACACCAGGGCCAGAGGATCCTGAGACAGAGATACAAAGGTTGGGAGCTTGTGATTGTGCCGAGAGGCAAAGAGATCCACCTCCGGAGTCCCCCACTTGTGACACAGGGTCCGAAACACCTTGTGGTTGAGCGACCATTCCCCTCGGTGAGAGAATCCCCTGCTCAGGGAGTCCGCCTCCGTGTTCTCCACTACCGGAATGTATACTGCCGAGATGCAAGGAACATTGCTCTCCATCCATGTCAGAATCAGAGAGGCTTCCCTGAGAACACTCCTGCTGCGAGTCCCTCCTTGGTGATTGATGTAAGCTACCGCAGTACGATTGTGTGATCGAACCTGAACCGGAAAGCCCTGTAGGTGAAGTGTCAGACATGACAGAACCAGGCGGATAGCTCTGAGCTCCAAGACATTGATGGGGTTGTGAGGACCCCACAACCCCTGGAACTGATGATCTTTCCAGAAACCTCCCCAGCCCGACAGGCTGGCATCCGTGGTAACCGTCTCCCAACAAAGGGCCAGGAACGATCTGCCCCTCATCAGATTGCTTGATTCCAGCCACCACTGAAAGGACTGCCGAACCCTGGGAGACAACAGAAATGACT
Organism: Gastrophryne carolinensis; assembly: GCA_027917425.1. Lineage (NCBI taxonomy): Eukaryota > Metazoa > Chordata > Amphibia > Anura > Microhylidae > Gastrophryne > Gastrophryne carolinensis. Next base: position 291,948,543 of record CM051236.1, read on the forward strand.
GATTTAAGGACTGTGGACATCCGTCCCATTTCAACAATAGATGGAGTTGTAGAGATCTCATGTGGAATTGAGCAAAGGCGACTGCCTCGAAGGAGGCCACCATCAAACCCACCAGAGTCATCCCTAGCCGAATGGAAGGGCGAGGGTTGGTCAGGAGAACACATATCCGATCCTGAACCCTCTGCACCTTTGGCTGAGGTAGGAACACTCTGGCCTGACTGGTATCCAGATTCATGCCCAGAAAGGAGATCTCCCTTGATGGGGAGAGAGAAGACTTGGGGTGGTTGATCACCCATCCGAACCTTTCCAGCGTCGTCACCACCATCCTTGGTGTCCAACTCCTGGCAGAGGGAAGAAGCTGGAATGAGTAGGTCGTCCAAATACGGCACAATGCGAATGCCCTGGGCTCTGAGCAGGGCCATAATGCCCGCCAGAACCTTGGTAAACACCCTCGGTGCCGAGGTCAGCCCGAACGGGAGGGCCACAAACTGAAAATGCTGATCTCCCACCACGAACCTGAGAAATCTCTGGTGCGCTGGGAAAATTGGTAAATGAAGGTAAGCATCCTTGATGTCTATGGACGTCATGAAATCCCCCTGACGAAGGGAACCGATGGCTGAACGCAGAGTCTCCATGCATAACTTCTTGGTTCTGATGAACCTGTTGAGAAGCTTCAAATCTAGGATGGGTCTTATGGAGCCATCCTTTTTGGGAACCGTGAAGAGGTTGGAATAGCAGCCCCGGCCTCTCTCTGAAAGAGGCACCGGGCATATGACAGCCATGTCCAGAAAAATTCTTTACAGCCAACAGAAGCCCCTGCGCCACCCGAGGATCCGATGGCATCCGAGACCTTAGGAATCTGGGAGGAGGCCGGGACTCGAACTCCAGTTTGTACCCGAATGAGACCACTTCCAATATCCACTTGTCTGTGACCTCCTGGGCCCAGACCTGGAAGAAGAGCCGCAGCCGTCCCCCCCACCCGCAAGGGTGAGGGCGCCTCCTCATTGTTGAGCTGGCTTGGCAGCGGGCTTGGGCCTGGAACCCCAGGTAGAGGCCGTACGGGCACGTCCTCTACCTCTGTTCCACGAATCACCTCTAAAGCCAGAGTAGGCAAGACCTCTGCCCCCTCTGGCACCGCGAAAGGAAGGATTAAAGGAGCTTGCCCCCCAAAAGGAGCGACGCAGCTTCTTACGCTGAGGTAGCTTCCCACCCTTCGCCACAGAATCCAATTTGTCTCCAAACAGCCGCGTTCCCAAAAAGGGCAAAGCTGTAAGTGACTTCTTGGCCGCAATGTCCGCCGCCCACTGGCGCAGCCAGACCGATCGGCGCATGGCCACCAACAGGGTCGAAGTTCTGCTACACATGGTAATAGCGTCGTCCATAGCATACAAAACAAAGTTCATGAACAATTCACACCTCTTAAGGGCTGTGAATTCAACGCTGTCCGGGTTGAGCTGGGACCCATTTAAAAAGTCCCTGATCTCCGACCTGGTGGCCACAGCCACGAGTGCCGATGCACAGACAGGTCGCAAGGCAGAACCCACACTGGCGAAGGCATGACATGCCATCTGATCAATTCGCTTGTCCTCGCCATCCTTAAGGGTAGTGGCGTCAGGAGTATGTACAACGGAGGTGTTGGACAATCCTAAAATGCGTGCGTCAACCTCGGGAGGGGAAGACCAGCACTTCACCGCGTCCACCGGAAAGGGATACTTCCTAACCCATCCCTGAGGAACACCGTGAAGGCGACTCGGCTTCTCCCATTCTCTAAGAATCATGCTGTCAAAATGATCCTGATTTGGAAACTCCAAGCAGGGCTTAAAGAACCCAAAGAATTCCCCCTTCTTCGAAGGGGCCTCCGCTGGTGGGGAAATATCCAGAACCTCTAACAGATGGGTCAGTACCTTGGGGGTATCCGCAGAATCCCCCAGCGCCTGCCAGGCATCAGAATCAAGAACTGCAATTCCTCAGTCTCAGATTCCTCAAACAATTCCCCCTCCTCAAGCGGGGAATAATCAGCCCAGTCAGGGGAGTTATAATCATCAAAATCAATTACCGGCGTAGCCGGTGACAGATGCCTTTTCCTAGCAGCGGCCTTTCTGCCCACTGAGCTAGAAATAATTTTCTCGAGGTTGGCCAGCCTGGCACATACATCCTAGTGCGACTCGCCACTAATGACAGTGTCACTTGGGGTACGGATGATGCGGGGTGGGGTAGGTGAGGCGGGCGGCACTGACCCAGACGCCTGGGGTCCCGACTGCCGCGTTATGGCCTGTTGCGCACATGGTATGCAAATAAGTACATTCTCCCCCGTAAGGGATACCCCACAACCCACACATAGTCGGGATTATCCCAAGGGGAGCCTGAGCCCGGTATCCTGTGGAGCCTCCATATGGTGATTTTAAGGTAGTCGCAATGACCCAAGGGAATTACGCTGGTAAGCAGCCCGGGGTGCCCCTTTAAGTCCCAAGTGGGAGGATTTACAATTGCCCCAAATTTCTGCTAGGGACCCTAGGACTGAGAGAACCCCCTTTTAAGCAATTGGCATATACGGACGGGGGAGAGAGAGGGAGAGAGAGGGAGAGGGAGAGGGAGAGGGAGAGAGGGAGAGAGGGAGAGAGAGAGAGAGAGAGAGAGAGAGAGGGAGAGAGAGAGAGAGAGAGAGAGAGAGAGAGAGAGAGAGATCGCGCCTGGCCCCGCCCCCTTCCCTCCAATCCAGCAATGCGGTTCCCAGCCAGGAGATAGGCCCGCAATTGCGCCAAAATAGAAGGGGGCGGGCCGCGGCAACGTGAGCGCCCGGCCCCCACAGACACAGTCTGAGGGGGGAGAAACTCCCCAGACTACGTGCAGAGCGTCAACGTAAATAAGCACAAACGCACACTCACACACGTCAAGTGAAAAGAATAGCAAAGTGAAGTCTTCCCCCCCCCCCCCCGGAAGGGTTAGTGGAGGGTACCCGGAAGGGGGAGAACCCTTCACAGTAAGGTGTAAGGGAAGTAAATGGGGACAGGGCATCCCAAGCCGGGATCACCAACTCGGATACCGCCTACCCCTTGTATGGGGTCTCACGGGGGAGCATGGCTCCCTAAGCACCTATTAAGGCGATTCCTACCCTCACCCGGACCTGCAGCCGAAGCTGGGAGGCTAGTATAGGGCTTACAATCTAAAGGTCCGGGCAGAAATAGGGCAAAAAAATGGCCGGGTGCAAGCCCGGCTTACCTGCAACGAAGAGCAGCATACATCTTCTGACTTGCTCGCCGTCCTGCAGAGAAGGAACTGGGGAATGTGTGTTAGGTCCCAAGTATTTATGGACCGGGGAGGGGCTTCTTTTTTGCTTTCATCTCTGCAGAAGTTCGCCCTCTACTGGACCATAACCCATATGTCATGAATAGTGGAAGCAGGGTGTGTGACATACTTGGAATAAAAGCATCAGTCTTCCTGAAGGATTCAGTAGCCACCAAATAGAACTTCAGAGTCCTGACCACATCCAAAGAGTGTAAAACCCTCTCCTTAGAGTTACTAGGATTAGGACACAGAGAAGGCAAAACAATGTCCTGATTGAGATGAAAAGCAGAAACAACCTTAGGCGGAAAGTCTGGCTTACAACGAAACACCACCTTGTCCTCGTGTCTCTCAAAGTAAGAGGGTTTGATGGAAAGCACCGCCAACTCAGAAACACGCCTAACAGAAATAATAGCCACGAAAAAGACTACCTTAAGCGTAAGAATGGACAAGAGGGCCCCCTGCAAGGGCTCGAAGGGAGACCCCTGCAGGGCAGATAAGACCAAGTTCGAGTCCCAGACTGGTAACATAAGCTTATGTGGGGGGCGCACGTGAGTAACCCCCTGGAAGAAGGTCTTGACCAGGGGATGCTGAGCAAAAGATCTTTGGAAGAAAACAGCCAAGGCAGAGACGTGACCTTTCAGAGTACGGAGCCGAAGACCCAGATCCAAACCATGTTGCAGAAACTCCAGAATCCTAGGAATAGAAAACACAAAAGGAAGCGACTTAGACTCGCACCAGTCAATGTAAGTACGCCAAACCCTATAGTAGATGGAAGAAGAGGACCTTTTCCTAGCCCTCATCATGGTATTAACCGAGGCAGGCAGCCCCTTTACCATCAAAATGGAGGTTTCAGCAGCCAGGCCGTCAAAGCCAGCGTTTGTAAATTGGGGTGGCGTAGGTGCCCCTGAGTGAGCAGATCTGGAACCCGAGGCAGGGCGTACTGATCTACTGCCAGCTGCATGATGTCTGCGAACCACACTCGTCTGCGAACCACACTCTTCTTGGCCAACAGGGGGCCACCAGTATGGCTGGCACCCCTTCCTGAGCTATCTTGCGCAGCACCCTGCCCAGCAGGGGAAACGGGGGAAACACATACAGGAGCTGAAAACTCGTCCAAGACATTGTTAAGGCATCCATGGCTAAGGCCAGAGGATCCTGGGACAGAGAGACAAAGACTGGAAGCTTGTGATTGTGATGGGACGCAAACAGATCCACATCCCACTGACCCCAGCGGTGGCACAGGGAGCGAAACACCCTGCTGCTGAGGGACCATCCTCCCAGACGAGCGGACCCCTGCTCAGAGAGTCCGCCTCCAGATTCTCCACCCCCGGAATGTACACAGCCGAGATGCAGGGAACATTGTCCTCCGCCCAGGACAGAATCAGACACTGCCCTGAAGGCCTTCCTGCTCCGGGTCCCTCCCTGATGATTGATATAGGCAACCGCCGTCTGGTTGTCCGGTGTGTGGGGTTAAGTGGGCGAGAACAAACCTGATCGCCCTCAACTCCAGAATGTTGATAGGGATGTGGGCCTCCTGAGGGCCCCACTGACCCTGGAATTACAGGAATTTCCAGAAGCCCCCCCAACCTGTCAGACTGGCATCCATGGTGACAGTCTCCCAGCAAGGGGCCAGAAAGGATCTGCCCCCTAGCAGGTTTCTTGAGTTCAGCCACCACGATAGAGACCGCCTGGCCAGAGGGGACAGAACAAACACCTGATCCAAGGACACGGGGTCCCGATCCCATACTGACAAAAGGTGAAGCTGAAGAGGTCTCATATGAAACTGAGCATACGGAACCGAAGGCGAGACCGAAGGGCAAGGCCACAAATTGGTAGTGCTGATCCTCCAGAGCGAACCGGAGGAATCTCTGATGACCTGGAAAGATTGGTATGTGAAGGTAAGCATCCTTGATGTCTACAGAGGTCATGAAGTCCCCTGGGCATAGAGAATTCACAGCGGAGCGCAGAGTCTCCATACGAAAGTGTCTGAATCTGACAAATTTGTTGAGGCGCTTTAAATCCAGGATGGGTCGGATGGAACCGTCTATTTTGGGAACAGTGGGAACAGTGAAAAGATTGGAATAGTAGCCTTTGCCCCTTTCCCTTAACTCCAAGTGCCAGCCTACCTGGAGTTTTTGTCACCCTTTGTTACCAGACTATTTTGCACTATTATGTGCTCCCCATGTTCAAATGTGATTTTTGAAGGGATTTCCAGGGATTTCCCAGGAAAATTATAATACCATTTTGTGATTACTCACCTGTAAAATGGGTATTATAAGTATGTCTCACACCCTGCTTCGGAAGTAGTCATTACACTTGGGTTATGTCCAGTAGAGGGCGAACTTCTGCAGAGATGACTAGAAAAAAGGAAGCCCCTCCCGGCCCATAAATACCTGGGACCTCCCACACATTCCCCAGCATAAGAAAGCAGTAAGGGGACCAGAAAGAGCAAATAAAACCTATGAGAAAAAAAAAAGTATCACCATATAGAGGATTCAATATACAACTCCGGGTGGGGCGAAGCAGGGTGTGAGACATACTTATAATACCCATTTTACAGGTGAGTAATCACAAAATGGTATTATTCTAAGTATGTCTCACACCCTGCTTCGGAAGTAGTCATTACACTTGGGACATCCAATAGCAGTGTCCAAAAAGGGTGGGGATCCTAACAGGCAAAGTGCACAAATGAAACTACTGCAGCTTGCAGAACTTTGCGGCCAAAAACAGCATCTGCTGAGGCCCGCACATCAACCTTATAAAACTTGGAAAGGTAAGAACAGAAAACCAAGTAGCAGCTGTACAAACTAGTGCAACAGAAGCCTGGTGCTGAAAAGCACAGGAAACCCCAACAGCACAAGTAGAATGAGCAGAGATCTGAAAAGGGGGATCCCTCCCCTTGGCAGTATCGGCCCCAACAATGGCCAGACATATCCATTTACTAATGGTAGACTTGACGGACGCCAAACCCTACTGGGGCCCAGAGGACACAACAAGGCGTCCGTCCTACAGATTTAACCACCAAATAGTACATCACACAACAAACACATCCAAAGAGTGCAGGTCCCTCTCCTTGTCATAGCTAGGCTTAGGACACAAGGAAGGGAGAACCACATCCTGATTGATAAGGAAGGCAGAGACCACTTTAGGTAGGAAATCTGGCTTAAAACAGAAGACCACATTGTCCTGAAGCCTTTCAAAGCAAGGGGCCTGAATAGACAGAGCCGCCAACTCAGAAACACATCGAACAGAGGTAATAGCCACCAAAAAGGCAACCTTTTTGCGTGAGAATGAAAAGTGCAACATCCTGCATCGGCTCAAAAGGAGGTCCCTCGAGAGCCGACAGAACAAAATACAAGTCTTAACCAAAGGGTGAAGAGCCAAAGACCTTTGAAAGAAAACCGCCAGGGCGGAGACCTGTCCTTTCGAGGTACTAAGCTGAAAACCCAGGTCCAAACCATATTGAAGAAACTCCAAAATCCTGGGAATCGAAAACACCCTACAAGGCAAGGCCCTAGCCTCGCACCAATCAATATAGGACCGCCAAGCCCTGTAGCAGATGTTAGAGGAAGACCTCTTCCTAGCCCCAACAAGTGTCTGGATCACAGCATCAGACCAACTTTCATCTTTAAAAAAAGGAGGTTTCAGCAGCCACGCCGTCAAACCAGCGTTTGTAAATTGGGGCAACAAAGCTGACCTTGAGTGACCAGATCCTGAAACAGAGGCCGATTGCCTGCCATCCACACGACGTCTGCGGACCACACCTGTCTTGGCCTCCTTGGAGCCACCAGAGTTGCTGGCACATCCACTTGAACCAGCATGCACACCTCCCTGCCAGCCATGGAGAAGGGAGGAAACAGGTACAGGAGACCCAGATCCCTCCAGGCAAGGGGCATGGCAGCCCCTGCCAGAGCCAGAGGATCCTGAGACCCAGACAAAAGCAGGGAGCTTGTGGTTGTGACGGAAGGCAAAGAGATCCACCTCGGGGAACCCCCACCTATGACAAAATGGAAAGAAATACCTTGTTGTTGAGGGACCATTCCCCTCGACAAGAGGACCCCCCCGACGAGGGAGTCCGCTTCCATGTTCTCCACACCTGGAATGTACACCGCCGAGATGCATGGGACATTGCTCTCGACCCATACAAGAATCAGAAAACCTCACAGAGGCCACTCCTGCTGCGAGTCACGCCTTGGTGAGTGATGTAAGCAACTGCAGTCCGATGGTCTGATCGAACCTGACCCGGTAAGCCTTGGAGGTGAAGCGTCAAGTGCAACAGCACCAACCAGATAGCCCTCAGCTCCAAGATGTTAATGGGGGTGTGAGTCTCTTAAGAACCCCACAGCCCCTGGAACTGACGTTCCAGCTAGAACCCCCCCCCCCAGACCAACAGGCTGGCATCCATGGTGACCTGCTCCCAACAAGGGGCCCAACAAGGTCTGCCCCTAAGAAGATTCCAGCCACCACAGGGGAGACCAAAATTAGGCTCATGGGACACAGCCCATAGGCCTAAGGAACAGGAGCGCCGATCAGTAGACATGTCCCAATTGCCCGCCCCCTGAAGTAGTCTCCGCCCCTCAATGCCAGCGCTGGCCTGGATACTCAGGGCTTAGCAGCGTCATGTCCGGCGGCACGTGACGTCAGATCCGACGCGCCAGACCAGGGCTGACACGCAGGTGCATTCCAATAGCACCTGCTGCATGGCGCCCATCACTGGCTTAATTTACACAGGTATTTATAGCAGGCATTAGGTTGATTTAGATTTACTCACCCAGCGAAGCGGCACGGGCGGCCGCAAACGTAGGTGTCCCCTCTGCCAGTCCCCGCTCCTCATTACACGTGACTTACCCACTGCCAGGCTTTGGTTTGTTGATACAATTGTTTTATGCTTTTGTAATCATAGCTTTTGTTGGTTGGCCTTGATTTAAACGTTTTATTTTGTTCGTCCACAGGTCTCCATGACCAGTTTATTTAGGACACATTTTCATCTGCACTTAGTCACTTTTTCAATTTCTGCACTGTTAGGCATTAGGCTCAATAGATATCAATTGTTGTTACATATGGGTTTTAATGTTGTATTATCTATGCACGTTCACTTTAATATGTATATATTTGATTTTGGTATTTTGTGCCGGCACAAAAGATTATTTGCTTAAGGGTTTTTCTATACGTGTTGACATTTAGGAGTTATCCCAGGAATTAATATGCTGTGTCCTGCAGCACTGGATGAATTTTGGGGTGTCTCAGTGTTTTTAATGTGTTAGTCTTGTATTGTATGTTATGTCTTGTGTTTTGATTCTCAATAAATGATACATTGAATTTGATTTTTGACAATTGTTTGGTGCTCCTGTTCCTTAGGCCTATGGGCTGTGTCCCATGAGCCTAAATTTTGGTCTGGTACTCTATTTTGTTACAGTGTAGCACAGTTTAATTACACTACGTGGTGCACCACTTCGGTTTACATTTGAACCAGGGGAGACAGCACAAACAACTGATTCAAAAACAGAGCATCTGTCCCAAACCGCTAACAGATAAATATGAAGAGGTCTCATGTGAAACTGAACAAAGGGAACCGCCTCAAAGGAGGCCACCATCAACCCCACCAGCCTCATCCTTTGCCGGACGGAAAGGCGAGGGTTGGACAGAAGAAGATGTATCAAATCTTGTACCATCTGCACCTTCGACTGAGGCAGAAACCCTCTGGTCTAAAATGGTATCCAGATTCATGCCCAGAAAGGAAACCTCCCTTGATGGGGAGAGAGAAGACTTAGGGTAGATGATCACCCAACCGAACCTCTCCAGCGACGTCACCACTGTTCTGGTGTCCAGTTCCGCCTGGCTGAGAGAGGATGCCGTGATGAGAATGTCATCCAGATACGGCGCAATGCGAATGCCCTGGGCTCTGAAAAGGGCCATTACACCTGCCAACACCTTGGTGAACACCCGTGGTGCCGAGGTCAGTCCGAAGGGAACAGCCACAAATCTAGCAGTGCTGATCTCCCACCACAAACCTGACAACCCGTTGACGACCTGGGAAGATCGGCACATGAGGGTAAGCGTCCCTGAACGTCAGGAGGGTAAGCGTCCTCTGGACGAAGGGAATTGATGGCCGAGCGCAGAGACTCCATGCGAAATTTCTTGGTCCTGATGAACCTGTTGAGAATTTTTAAAAACCAGAATGGGTCTTATGGAACCATCCTTTTTCGGGCACTGTAAAAAGGCTGGAAAAATAGCCCCGGCATCTCTCTGAGAAGGGCACCGGGCAAATGACCTCCAACTCCAGAAGATTTTGTACTGCCAACAACAGCCCCTGCGCAGCCCGGGGGTCCAAAGGAACCGGAGACCTGAGGAATCTGGGAGGAGGCCGGAACTCGAACTCCTGTTTGCACCCGGAAGAGACCACTTCCAGGATCCATTTGTCTGTGACCTCCCAGGACCAGACCTGGGCGAAGTGCCATAGCCGTCCCCCCACCCGCGAGGATGAGGGCGCCCCCTCAATGCTGAGAGGGCTTGGCAACAGCCCTGGGTTTGGCACCCCAGGCAGTTCCGGGGCAGGCACGTCCTCTGCCCCTACCCCAGGAGTCACCTCTGAACGCAGAGTAAGCAACTCCCCTGCTTGCTCGAGAGCCACGAAAGGAAGGAGTAAAGAAGCCTGCACCCCGAAAGGAGCGGCGTTGCGTTTTGCGTTGTGGCAGCTTTCCTCCTTTCGCCACCGAGACCAATTAATCTCCAAACAGCCGCATACCTAAGAAGGGTAGCCCTGCGAGCGCCTTCTTAGCCGCCATCTCAGCCGCCCATTGCGTATAGCCAAAAGCGAGGCCGAGATTCTACTACACATGCATATTGTATTGACCAAGCTCATAAGACAAAGGTCAAACAAATCACACCTCATAAGTGCTGCAAACACATCACTAGCAGGGTCAAGATGGGGACATGGCCCCTAATTACAGATCTGTAGCTACGGCCGTGAGAGCTGAAGCACAAACGGGGCACAGGGCCGAGCCCACACCGGCAAAGGCGTGTGACGCCAGTTGATCAAGACGACGGTCCTCACCATCCTACGCATGGTGGAGTCTGGTGAATGCACAACCAATGTGTTGGGACAACCCCAGAATCGAGCGTACTTCAGGGGGTGACGACCAGCGCTTCATCGTGACCACCAGGAAGGGATACTTCCTATCCCAGCCCCCCGGCTAGACCTTTTCCATTCCTAAAGAATCAATTTGTCAAAATACTTCTGATCAAGAAACACAAGGCGAGCCTTAGTGGCCTGCAACAAATTCCCTCTTCTGCAGGGGGGGGGCTCCGCAGGAGGGGAAATAGCAAGAACCTCAAAAATATGGGCCAGAAGTCTGGAGGTATCCGCAGTATCCCCACGCTCCTGCCCAGCATCAACATCAAAGAACTGCTGATCATCAGAGCCTACAGCGTCCTGAAAACAATCCCCCGTCTTCAAGCAGGGAATAATAAGACCAAGTGAACGGGTCATAATCAAGGGCAGGTGCAGCCGGCACCAAATGCCGTCTCTTAGCTGGGGCCTACCTGGCCGCAAAGCTAGCAATCATCCTCTCAATGTCGGCAATAAGCACATACATCAGATTGCGACTGCCCGCTAATGACAGTGTCACTGGGGGTCAACACCAGGCGTGGGGGTGTAAGTGATGAGGCCAGCGGCGCTGATCCAGACGCCAGGGGCCCGGATTGCCGCTCAATGGCCTGCTGTGCACATAGTATACAAATAAGCACATTATCCCCCGCAAGGGATACCCCACAAACCACAACTACCGGGGTTGCCCCAAAGGGATCACGATCCTGGTATCCTGGGAAGCCTCCATTAGGTGATTTTTTATGGTAGTCGCAATGACCAGTGGGAATTACGCTAATAAGCTACCCGAGATGCCCCCTAATGTCCGTTAGTGGGAGGATTTGTGTATGACAAGGAGTAGACCCCAATTGGAATGAGGGACCTAAGGACCAGGAAAAATACAATTCTGTGAAGTACTCACCTGTAGAATTGGTCTTATACGCATACAGCACGTCCTGCTCCAGATGTAGTAATAACATGTGGGTAATCCTCCACCGTGCACTGCAGACATGTAGAAAACAAGCTCCTCCCGGCCCTACATATACCGAGGGACCTCCCACAAATCCCCAGCATTGAAAAGCAGCGAGAAGGAGAAGCCAGGAGGAAACCAACCACCCAGAGACTGGCAATAATATCAAGATAATAACCACCATACAGGGGATCCAGAACAACGTGAAACCAGGGTGGGGTGGAGCAGGATGTGCTGTATGCGTATACTACCAATTCTACAGGTGAGTACTTCACAGAATTGTATTATTCTAAGCATACAGCACGTCCTGCTCCCGATGTAGTAATAACATGTGGGACATCCAATAGCAGTGTCCATAAAGTAGGGTGGGATCCCCATGAGAAAAGGCACAGCCAACAGTAATAGTGCTGTCACCCGCAACCTTGCTACCAGGAGCAACGGGAGCAAAAGCTCCAACACAAACTTATGAAACCTTACAAGGCTGAGTGAAAACACAAGCAGCGAACTAATCAACTTGCTCAACAGAACCGAGTGCTGAAAGGCCCGAGCCAAGCACAAGTAGAAAGAGAACAAACCAAGAGAGAAGAATGAATCTCCCCTAAAGGAGTAGGCCAGATTAACGCCTAACCATGCTACTGCAAAGAAAGGGTAGCCATGGCAACCTTAGTACCCTCCCCGTCGGGGAATATGAACCCTGGTCTCAGGTGAGACCGGTGGGAATACTGAAAAACGATAAGGCTCAGCAAGAGCCGAAATGTTTATTTTAGGCTCAGAAGGACAACCAACTGAGCAAGACCAATCCAAAGGGCTCCTACACCCATGTAAGCAATCAATCCTGTTACATAAGGATGGAGACGCCTATAAGCCCCAAGGGGCATAATCCCAACCAGGGACAGGGAACAGTCCAGGAATCTCCAACGCCTGTAGAGGGATAAGATCCCTTAAGCTCAGAGTAAGCAAGACACTAGCCCAGAGGGTCTGGAATAGAGAATAAAAACTCCACCTGGATCCAAACTCGGTGTAAGGCGAAACACCCTCACCTAATGGTGTACAGATATATAAACACATATACATTAGATAGATAATGACTGGGGCTGCTAACACAGCCCAGAAGAAGGATGAGAGGGAAGGAACAGTTCAGACAAGAACTTGAATAAGACCCAAGGAACCCTTAGCAGGGCATCAGGATAAGTAACCCCCCCAAAAGGGAGCTTAGAAAGTCCCTGGGGGAAAGCACCTGAGCAACCCATGAGGAATGCTCCACACAGAAGATTGAACTAGACTTCTACCGTAGGCGAACAGGGTGAGCCCTGACAACCCTCAGCGAACCGAGTTGGGGAGCCAACTAAAACCGTGCTGTAATAACTCTAGGACCCAGGGATCAGGCAACATCCCGCAGGAGAGAGAGCCAGTCCCAGCAAGGCAAACTAGAACGACATCTCCCAATCTAGCAGGCAGAGAAGGGAGAAGAAGAAGAGGAGGGAGCTAGGCCTAGTCCTCCAATAGAGAAAAGACACCCCGAGGAAGCATCTCCAATGGGGTGAAGGGCAAACCATCCAATCGCCTAAATAGGCCTGTAGATAGGGGCGACGTAAGGAGCCTGAATAGGCAGAACAGCCCTCGAGAGAGGGCATACAGTACGACTGTTTTCAGCAGAATCAGCGAACCACGCCCCACTGGGCCACCCAGGGCCCCCAGCGTAACGGTTCACCCTTGCTACAGCAACTTTGTGCGAAACCCCACCTGGCAGGGTGAAAAGGTTAAGACCTATAGAGTATAATGTCTTGACAGCAAGCAATACTAGGCCCCCATGACCAGGCTAGCAAGGTTTGGGACACTAACCCAGGAATTAACCCAGGACAGAGTTCCTGTAATAGGAACGGGGCCCCACAGGGCCACACCAGTAAGGGCTCAGTGAGACACTAGAATAGACCCTCCTAGCACAGTAGGACAGCCAACAAGCCAATACCAATGAAGTGTAAGGAATGTAAACCCCCACTGAGATCAGAACCAGACCCTTCCTGAAGGGTCAACCTGTTCCAAGACCTTCACAGATAAAAAAGGACAGGCCACTGTCAGACTGACCGAGGGTCCCCAAAGAGACAAGTCCTGAAGCAGAGTAGTCCAGCAATTTAGAGCCCGCCAAGGCTCAATGTGATAACCAAAAAACAGTATGAAAATGGAGCCACCAACTCCAAAAAGGAACCCCCGTAACAAGGGGGAGCGTGCTGACCTAGTTCCAGGGGTGTTGGAACCCCGACCAGGATAAGTAACCTAAGGTGTCACAGGCCCCAAGGCCTCTGAGAATAAAGGACAGCATCTGGACCGCCACCAACAGGCCCACCAGCTGCAAGGTGAAGGTAGCGTGACAAACCGAAGGGCAAGGCCCCTACCGTACTAAGGCCACACATAGCCAAAGGGAAGGTTTAACGTGAACCCATCTAAAAGCCACCCCGTAGGGAGATACCTAACCGGGGTACACTGAGTAAAAGGTGTGCCTGAGCACCAATCCAAAGGACTCCCAAGGAGCCTCAAGTCAATAGCTAACGACGCAAAATTGGAAAAGAGTGACACTCAAGTGGGACCTAGCGCGGACGTCACGGAGGCACGTCCAAGACCACACTCCCATACTCGCCTTGGTGAGCCGTCTGGGAACAGGAGAGGGTCCCAAAAACCAGTCCCCAATCCACAGAGTTGGTCCTGCAATACCGTCTGGAAATAGCCTAGGCTAGAATAGACCCTCCTTATCCTGAGGGCACAGGGGACTAAGAAGGAATATAGATCCTCACAGGCATCAAGAGGTCCACTTGGACAAGAGCTCCTGTGGCCCAACAGTTAATACCATGTAGGAGCTGCCTGTGAAAGGTAAATGCTAGGTCCAGAATGCCCGCCCGGGTCAGACTGCTTCATCCCAAAGGGAAAGGGTATGTGGATACAATCACAAGTCAAGGGCCAACCTGTAAGAGCCCGGATCCTGCACGCCTGGCTCGGCCTGCCTCAACCCTCGAAGGGAAAGCAGGGACTAGAAGAACCCACGACAACCTCAGAAAGGGACCGACCAGCAAACTCCATTCTGCATCCAGGGAGACCATCTCCCATAACAGCCTTAACGGAGCATGGCGCCCTGCGATAGGAGGCAAGTGCTGCGGCAGCCCCCTCGCCCAACAGGGCGAGGGCGTCCCTTCATGCTTGCGTGGTTTTGGCAGATTTGGATTTCGCCCTGCCGGAGGTTCCAGGGCGTTGCCTGCCCCCCCTGGGGCGGGCCTCCACTCCAAAAAGTTGGAAGCACACCTCTGGTTCTTGCTTGACACTAACGTAGGGAGGGGTATCCCTGCCCCTAGGCGGCCGGGACGGCCTTCTGTGCGAGGGTGCCATACTCTTTCTTCCAAAAAGGTTCAACCGGGGCCCGAATAAGCGTCGTCCTCTAAAAGGAAGACCAGTAAGAGCCTTTTTTGTATCATTGTCAGCCCCCCACTGTCGCAGCCAAAGCAGGCGGCGAATAGCCACCACAAGAACCAAGGTTCTAGCACACATTTTAATGGTGTCATCCATAGCTGAGAGAATAAACCTCACAAAAACATCACAATTAGACAGTGCATTAAAGACCTCCCAAGGGAGATCCTCCTAAGTATCTTCCTAAGAAGGGTCCTGGCGGCCACTGCGGTGACGGCCGCAGCCCAGACCGGGCGCAGAGCCGTCCCTGCACACGAAAAGGCGTGGGAAGCCAATCTGTCAATGCGCTGGTCCTCAGCATCCCGAAGGGTACGATGAGTGGAAGCTGCCATGTAGGGAGGGTTAGCAACCCCAATAATAGGTGCATCCACCTTGGGAGGTACAGACCATTGATCAACCAAATCAGGGGGAAAAGGGTACTTCCAGTCCCAGACCCCCGGAACCCCTGCAAGTTTACAAGGTGATTCCCATTCCTTAGATATAAGAGTCTGGAAATGATCCTGTTCCAGAATTCCAGGTGCGGCGTGGCCGTGTGGAAACTCTCCCTCTTGGGCTTGGGAGACTCTCCCGGAGGAGAGAAGGTTACTTGTGGGACCGGCACTATGACTCAAAAGATATATGAAAGCAAGGGAACAGTTATAGAGTATAGAAAAGACATCTTTATTACAAATATTGCACACACCCTAAGCACCAAATATATTACACCCAAAAAATTTAATAAAATCACACAACGTTGTGCTAGTAAAAAATGGGGGCCCCCACACCGCACATGCGCCGCCTCACTCATTCATCCACTAACCACTCATAAGTTATGCCCATATGAACATTTACACAGGCCTTGATCAAAAAATTATCATTCTCTAGTGTTGGGCACCAGACATGAAAGTCTCTGTTAAGAATGCATTCGCTGTATTCACGTTTTCACAGCCTTCCTCCACGGCTTTGAAATATTATGAAGTGCTTTATGCTGGATTTGAGATAGCCAGAGGTAGGACATAAAGATTCAAGCGGCACATCTCACAGTTGGTCTCATACATAGGTGACCTCAGCACCAATCCGCAGGTTAATACACTGACAGTGTTGGCTCCAAGGGGGATGCGCCTGCAAGACAGCAGCGCAGGTGTATATACACTCAAGTGTCTCTGGCCATGTCATCAAAACAAGGCTAATCAGGTGCGCAGCTTCCAAAGCACGGACAAAACCGCACACTGCTGACACATGTCACACTTCGCGCCTTTATAATTGCAAATAGACTGACATATGTGCGATTCTACTTAGCTTGATGTCGTCCCGTGCTTGCTGCTACTAGCCTATCACAACAGATGGTGGAGGGACACCCCCCGACGAAGCCCCAGTGGGCAGGGCGAAACGCACGTCGGATGTGGGTGGCCCCACCTCGCCTCGTGTCCCTCCACCATCTGTTGTGTTGCCATGGACTAAGCAAACGGCCGGAGTGCTGTGATAACGCCAGCCCGCAGGAGTGTGACGACTGAATAGGCTAGTAGCAGCAAGCACGGGACATCAAGCCAAGTAGAATCGCACATGAAGCGACGTGGGAGTCGCGGGCGTGGTGATTTATATTTGATGACCCTGTGATGCTGACTCTATGTGCCATTCTTTATTCTTGAATAATCAGGTTTGCTGGTGTCATTTAGCACGCACACGTGCACTTTGAGTATATCTTTATTGTTTCCATTCACTTATAACTGTTTGAACTGGGCCAGTCTGTCAATATATTTTCTGTGGAATTTAGTTTTTCATTTATTTTCACATATGAGGTATTGTTGTTAAGAGTTGACACTTATTTGTATAGGAGACTATCAGCATGTCTCATGGTTTATATGTAGTAGATATAGGTTGTACACTTTGAGGGTTTACACATATAATTTTTATGCCGGCATAAAATAACTGTTATAATAGGATCTAATAAGCGCACATAGGGTCTTTTGATGTATTGTTCCCCTTAGGGGTTTTTTTTCATGAATATTATTGAGACCATGGGGTCATCCATGTGATTTTAATTGTCCAGTGTGTTTTTGTGTATTTTAAAAGTATCTCCTTTTTCATAATAAAGAATTTTGTATCCATATTGATATTGGTGCTCCTTTTTGAAGAAAGGTGTGTAATTGGACACGTCCACTTCAGTCTTGTTTGGTTCTTGTGAGTGAGCACATGTTTATATTCAGTGGTATTGTCTGGTGCACCCCTGTTACTAGGACCAGTAGGGATTTATGTTATAAGCAACCCTGGATGCCCCAAGACCCGCTAGGGATGTGGGAGAATTTAGGAATAAACCCGCTAAGATATATATATCAGGCCGGGAGAAGCCACTGGAATCTTGGCGTCTGAAAGACATAAGGAGAAAAAGGGTGTCAGAGCCATGCGCTACAGGAAGACTAATAACCGAAAACGCCCGTGAGGGCACTTACAGTAACCAAGGAAGAGGAGGATCGTGACCACGCGCTCGCGGGAAGACCGACAAAATGGCACCAAGCGAACCTCGAAGGGCGGGCCAGAGCTCAGATGACGCGGAACACGCCAAACCAGACCACGCCCCTCCGGAGAGCGCAAAGCTCTAAGCGCGGAACAAGACAGAAAGAGGAGACAGTTCTAAACGCCATAGCGTCGCTAAACGGAGCCGCTGTACGCGCCAAACGAAAGTACATTAAAGGCGCTGCGGCCAACATTAACAATGTTTGAAGTGCGGCTCTGACCCCCGGTAACCAAAAGGCTATAAGCAAAAGGTGTAATAGGGCAAGGTTAGGCCAACGTACACACAACCCCCCCCCTCTTTTTCCCCCTATTAACGGGGGGAACTAAGGAGAAAGGTGACCCGGCAATCGGGGTTCACCGCTACACAGGGCGTGGGGCAATGATGCGGGAGGGGCATCCACTGAAGGCTCACCATTAGCCTTGACCGCCTACCCTATGGTGGGGGATTGCGGTGGAGTCTAGCTCCGTAAGCACACTAGGTGCTGCTTCACCCGACCAACGCAGCCCAAGCTGGGAGGCATATTCTTCACAAGAGGACGGGCGGAAATAGTCCCGCAGGGCCTCGGGCTGCAAAGCCCCGCGCGCCTGCGAGAGAGTGATACTTCATGTCTTCGCAGTTCCAGTTCCAGTACTGCAGAGAAATCTGGGGATTTGTGGGAGGTCCCTCGGTATATGTAGGGCCGGGAGGAGCTTGTTTTCTACATGTCTGCAGTTCACGGCGCCGGAGGCGGAGGATTACCCACATGTTATTACTACATCTGGAGCAGGACGTGCTGTATGCTTAGAATAAAACCCTTTTTATCTTGAAAGACACAATATAAGGTACTATTATATAAGCTACTATAAGGTAATATTCTATAATTAAAAATATCTATATATCCATATGAAAGCACAAAAGCATGAAGAGGAGGCCCCCTGCTCAAGGAGGGCCCCCGCAGAAGCTAAGGAAGTGGCTGCACAGGCGCTTACCGACCGAGGAGTTAATCAGAGCAGCAGCCAGAGCAATCACACAAGAAGGCCCACGGAGAGTCACACGAGCAGAGGAGAGGAAGAAGAGGGGCGGGTCATCGTCGAACGCGTGCTCATCAGGCCACGCCCCCTCCCAGCAACACGGATCCCAGCCCTGGGCTGGCCTGCATAACGAGGGGGCGGGGCTGCCGCGGCCACGCCGATGGCCCGGTACCCCCCCCCCCCCCAACCTAACACAGCCTGAGGGAGAGAAGCTCCCCAGGCTGACTAAAGAAGGTAAAGAGTGAAGGAGACCACAATCAACCCCAGTCAGCACCAACACACACACACAAGTGAAAGACACACACTCACACAGTGCTTCAGTAATTAAACAACCGTGGGTGAGGCCAGCCCCCCCCCCCCCCCCCCCCTGGAGGGAAAGGAAGGGACCCGGAAGGGGGGGGGAATCCAAGCCGGAATCCGGTCATAGGGATTAAGGGACAGGGCATCCCATACCGGGATCACCAACCCGGACAACCGCCTACCCCTTGCAATGGGGTCTCACAGTGGAGCAAGGCTCCTACGACACCCATAAGGTGCTGCCTACCCTCACCAGGACCTGCAGCCAAGGCTGGGAGGCTCAAATAGGGACAATTTAGAAAAGGTCCTGGCAGCAATAGGGACAAAAATGGCCGGGCTTACCTGCAAGTAAGAGAGGTCTTCATCTTCTGTCTTGCTCGCCTTCCTGCAGACTGGGAGGAGCTCCTTTTTTTGCTTTCATCTCTGCAGAAGTTTCCCCTCTACTGGAGAATAACCCAAATGTCATGAAGAGGAGTGTATGTCACACTTGGAATATAATATTATATATATTTTATTCTATATACACACACCAGTGAAGGAGACCAGCGTTGCCCCATGCGGAGAAGGGGCGCTTGGCTAAGTCACAAGGGTGGCCCAGGAGGGCGCTCACTCAACAGCAGAAATGGCGTCCGGCCCAGCCAGGAGGGAGAGAGAGGGAGAGGGAGAGGGAGAGGGAGAGGGAGAGAGGGAGAGGGAGAGGGAGAGAAGGGGCGGGCCAGCGCGGATCGCACGCCGCGCCTGGCGCCGCCCCCCTCCACAACCAGCAACGCGGTTCCCAGCAGGAGGCGGGGCTCCGCAATGGCGCCTAAACAGGAGGGGGCGCGAGCGCCTGGCCCCGCCCCCTCCCCAACGCAGCCTGAGGGGAAGAAGCTCCCCAAAGTGCCAGCAGATTGCAGAAAGTGCCAAGTAAACGTGAAGCACTCAAGCACACAGCGCACACACATTCACACCACAAACGAGTGAAAAGAAAGGAAGAGGGATAAAGGCAATCTACCCCCCCCCCCCCCCCCCAGAGGGTTAACAGAGGGACCCGGAAGGGGGAGAATCCCACACCATGGGTGTAAGGGATATATACATATAAGGGACAGGGCATCCCAAACCGGGATCACCAACTCGGATACCGCCTACACCCCTGGAATGGGGTCTCACGGGGGAGCATGGCTCCCTAAACACCTAATAAGGTGATGCCTACCCTCACCCGGAGCTGCAGCCAAGGCTGGGAGGCTGGTATTGGGCTTAATGTAAAAGGTCCGGGCAGAAATAGGGCAAACATGGCCGGGTGTAAGCCCGGCTTACCTGCAAGGAAGAGCAGCATACATCTTCTGACTTGCTCGCCGTCCTGCAGAGAAGGAACTGGGGAATGTGTGGGAGGTCCCAGGTATTTATGGATCGGGAGGGGCTTCTTTTTTGCTTTCATCTCTGCAGAAGTTCGCCCTCTACTGGACCATAACCCATATGTCATGTATAGTGGAAGCGGGGTGTGTGACACACTTTGAATACAAAAGCTCCCGCATCAGGTACACTTCTGCCCCTATCTGTATGGCTGGGGGAGGGAGCACGCACACAGCCCAAAGATGTTGGGGATTCAGCAGCTGTCCCTCACCATTGTTTACAGTGTTGAGGGAGTTGCCAGAAAAGGTTTGTTTTGCAGCCCATGGGGGGGGGGTTCATTTAAAGGGAATGCCATCCCCCAAATCTTTTATTCTAGGGCCGGGCGTGTTGGAATAGGTTATTTAAAAAGCGTGTTTTTAAACAAACAATTTTAAAAATATATACATTATTGTAATGAAGGTTATGTAGGAAGCATTTTCATAGGGAAATTGATTGGAAGAAATTCTACCTTATGCCACAATTTTTTTTCAAAAGGCGTAAAGTGTACCTTTCTTTTGAATTTGTATATATGGTTAGCCCGCTCAGTACTCAATAAAACAAAAAAGTTGAGGTAGATATAAGCGATCAAGAGGTTGATTTTACAAAGCTTAGATGTATTGTCGGGTTCCTTGGTTAAAAAATCTGCAACAATCATTCTCAATGCATAGGTGTGCACATTCAGTACAGTACTATGGTCAAGTAGTTTTTCCTCTCTACAGCTTTGTTGTATATTCTGAAAACTTGCTGTATGGAGGCAGGGCACAAAGCATCCTTGGTTGCCCAAAATGTTACTTACTCTATCCCTTCCAATTGGCAGTGGATGTGCAGTGTACATATTCCTTTTTCCATCATATCCTGGCTGGCGGTCTCCAAAAATCTGCATCTTGAAATGGCGAACCATTGTGTCCACCACCTCCCTAAGAAAGTGTAGATGTTAAAGGATTGTGTTGGAAAAACAAATCTAGTTTTGTTAAACTATAAGATAAAGCTTTGCTGACCTGTTGACTCTCCTGGGCCTTTTTTCGGGTTTAATGTCAATGTCATAATGGTAGACATCAATCTTCGGTATTTGCACTTGAAAGTGGTTGGCTAGGAGTCTTATAGGTTTTCCTAGTGTTCCCAAACCAGGACGCCGCGGAGGTTGGAAGAGGCTGGTCGGTGGAGGACCTGAAAGAAAATAAAAATGTAGGTATTCATTAAAATAAGCATTTAATTAAAGCTACAACACTCAAACCATAAAGGTAGTTTTCTGCCATTGCAGCGTGAATTACCACAAAAATGAAAAGAAGGAGGTGTGAATATCCAAACATTTGCATAGCCAACTTAATTAAAACGAAAGTCCATTTGCAGTACAAGGGTCTCAACTATCTCCTGTTTTTACATGCTTAGAAATCCGAGCAATATCAGCTGCTTGATGCTAGGAAGTAGCCCACCCATACCTCCATCCACACCTATCCCCAGCCTGCTCCTGCCACCCATACCTCCATCCACACCTATCCCCAGTCGGCCTCTTCCACCCATACCTCCATCCACACCTATCCCCAGCCTGCTCCTGCCATCCATCCCTCCATACACACCTATCCCCCAGCTGGCCTCTGCCACCTATACCTCCATCCACACCTATCCCCAGCCTGCTCCTGCCACCCATCCCTGCATCCACACCTATCCGCAGCCAGCCTCTGCCACCTATATCTCCATCCACACCTATCCCCAGCCTGCTCCTGCCATCCATACCTCCATCCACACTAATCCCCCAGCCTGCCCCTGCCACCCATACTTCCCATCCACACCTATCCCCAGCCTGCCACCCATCCCTCCAGCCACACCTATCCCCAGCCTGCTCCTGCCATCCATCCCTCCATACACACCTATCCCCCAGCTGGCCTCTGCCACCTATACCTCCATCCACACCTATCCCCAGCCTGCTCCTGCCACCCATCCCTGCATCCACACCTATCCACAGCCAGCGTCTGCCACCTATATCTCCATCCACACCTATCCCCAGCCTGCTCCTGCCATCCATACCTCCATCCACACTAATCCCCAGCCTGCCCCTGCCACCCATACTTCCCATCCACACCTATCCCCAGCCTGCTCCTGCCATCCATACCTCCATCCACACTAATCCCCAGCCTGCCCCTGCCACCCATACTTCCCATCCACACCTATCCCCAGCCTGCCACCCATCCCTCCAGCCACACCTATCCCCGACGTGCCCCAACACACATCCCTCCATCCACACCTATCCCCGACCTGCCCCAACACCAATCCCTACATCCAACACGCATCCCTGAAGCGGGCGATGGCATTGAGCAGCAACTTGTAAGAATTGGCAGGCAACTTACATGAGCGGTCAGTAGTCTGCAGCTAGCTGTTCATTTATAGAGTGGCAACCCGGAAACGGCTAGCAGAAGCAGCTGCGCAGCCAACATCAGCAGTGTGGCTGCATGGACATCCAGACCTGCGCCGGAAAGGTGAGTAGATCCTCTGGGCTTAGGTTTTATTTTAGACTGTTGGTCCACTTTAAATATGCATGAAGAGATCTAAAGAGACTGTTGGTCCCCTGTAGCCCATCCCGATTTTGGATGCCCCGCTATACACACCTGTAGCTTTCCAATAAAAACAAGACCGCCAGTGACCAGTCCAGTCCACTGGATGGGCTAGATGCATCACAAGGAGTATACTCACCCAGAAAACCCAAATATTCGCCTGTGGTTACTTGACTGTCAGCACTGGATTGCAGAAGTGGTAAATGCTGCTCTGGGGTAAAAAGGACCAACAGTCTTTTTAAACTGTTGGTACTATTTAAATGACTTTAGCTCCCCATTTTTTTTTTTTTAATATTCTTTATTTAGATTTTGTTTAAAGAAGGGAAAGACAATACAGGGTAGTTGACAACGCATACAATGCGAGTACAGCAGATTGAATACCATTCTTGACATGTTAGTTATGAATATTCATTGCTCTAAAACATCAGCTATCTGTAGTTCTAACGCTATCTAGGCGCTAAAAAGCAGGGGGGCGTTTGCTGGAAATTGTATTCTGCTATCTAGTAACCCCGTCCATGCACTTTCCATGATTTTTCTTATGGACTTTCGGTACGATTCTGCCATTGGCAGGTGTGGGCTGTCTAACAGAGGTGCGGGGTAAGGGGTATTAAGAGGGGGGGGGGGGGAAGGGGGATACACGGAGGGTAAGCGAGGGGGAAGGAGGGGCCCTTTCCTGAGGGCTCTCTGTACTAAGTCTCTGTCAACTTGTCTCTGTGGGCTCAAGCTCGCCTTACTCCAGGGAGAATCATTATGTCCCCTATGTGTCTACCCGTTCACCAGTTCCCGGAATTCGTTTGACTCCTCAAACATCAGCCACATGCGCCAGAACTGTTCATCTTTATCATGTAGGGATAATGTCATATTTCCCATTTCTTTAATATTCAAGACCTCCCCAACCCAATCGTTCATTGTCGGGGCTCTTTTCCGTTTCCAGAGCCGGGGTATCACCTGTTTGGCCGCGTTTAATAAATGTACTTGCAGGGATTTCTTGTAGGTACCTATTGATTGGTCTCCCAAGTGCAGCAAGAGCGATGCTGGCTCATCGCTGACCCCTGCTCCTGTGAGACTAGTGATCACTGGGATTATTTTCCCCCAGTATTCGTGGAGCAGTCTGCAACCCCAAAATATATGTAATAGCGTGCCCCTTTCCCCTCTGCACCTCCAGCATAAAGGGTCTGCCGTCGGGAACATCTTACTGAGCCTGTCTGGCGTGTAATACCATCTCGTCAGTAACTTGTAGGTGGCTTCTTGTATTTTAGTTGCAACTGAGGATTTATGGGCCAATGTTGCCATCTTCTATCTTCTCCCTCTGTTTTTCTGTGAAGTGTCTACCCAGGTCAACCTCCCAGTCTCTCCAAAAGGCTGGAGGGGCCCTCTGCTCCCCCGAGAGAAGCGAGTAGATCTTGGAAATCAGGTGCAAGCGGTCTAGCTCTCCCAGGCATATCCTCTCAAAAACCGTAGGGGGCCTGCACCTATCCCGTCTGAAACCCAATTGTGACAGGAAGAGTTGGAGGTGTATAAGAGTCCATGGATCCAGATCACAGGCGGAATACCTGGCTCTCAGCTCTCCCAAGGGAGTCCACCCACCAGCAGTGATCAAGTCCCCACTTCTAATGGAGGGCAAGTCTCCCCACCTTCTGAGACCGGCTCTAGAACAGCTCATGGGTAGTAGCGGGTTGTTTATGAGTGGTACCAAGGGGGACGGCCAGGGTGATATCTCCTCCCGTTCTCTAGTACCCCGGAATGCGTCCAGAGTGGCTGATATTGTGGGGTGTGTTTTGAACCCGGCCCTGGCTATCTCTCTATTCCACGAGGCAGCATCCAGGGGAATTCCCGCCCCTGCTCTCTCCACCTTTACCCACCTTTTCGTCTCTTGGCACTGGTGCCATTCGCACATCCTCTGCAGATGTGATGCGATCCAATACCGTTTGATATCTGGGAGCGCCATTCCCCCGTTTTGATCTGCATATAACCTGCATCTTTAGTCTGGGTTTCTTATTCTGCCAGATGAACTTCCTAAAGGCTTTATTTAGGTCCCTGAAGAAGTGTGCCGGCAGTCTGATTGGGAGGGCCTGAAACAAACAGCAGCCTAGGTAATACAGACATCTTGATGATGTTCACCCTTCCCATCCACGAGAAAGTGGGCAAATCCCATTTCTCCAGATCAGCCCGGATCTTCTGTGCTAGTGGGAGGAAATTCATGGCGTAGATGTTTGATAGTTGGCCCGGTAACTGTGTCCCCAGGTATGTGATTGCAGATTTTGCCCATTTAAAGGAAAAGGACTGCTGCAGGTTCCTTTTCATGTCCTCCTCGAGGGTCACACTCAGGGCCTCAGACTTTTCAAAGTTTATTTTATAAAAGGAGAGTCGGCCATATATCTCGATCTCTCTCATCAATACCGGGAGGGAGACACAAGGGCTCGTGACGAAAAACAAGAGATCGTCCGCGTAGGCGGCTACCTTTTGTATCCTGTCTGGAGTCTCAAGGCCTCTGATGTCACTATTGCGTCGGACTCTGCACAGGAACGGTTCCATGGAGAGAGCAAAAAGTAGTGGGGATAGCGGGCACCCCTGCCGCGTCCCGTTGCGAATGTGCACCGGATCGGACAGGAGGCCATTCACTCTGATCCTTGCTGAAGGGGTGGTGTAGAGTGCCTCTATGTATCCTCTCATTACTTCTCCTAGGCCTATGTGTCAAAGAGTCTCTCCCATAAATGACTAGTTAACCCTATTGAAGGCTTTTTCGGCATCAGAGGAGAGAAGCATTGTAGGGGTCCCCGATGATCTAGCCCCGTGTATCATGTTAATAGCCCTGACTACATTGTCCCTGGCCTCTCTCCCCAAGACAAATAGTTTCAGGTCTGTGTTAAGTAGGGAGATAGGCCTGTAGCTCTGGCAATATAATGGGTCTTTTCCCTGCTTAAGGAGTACTGTAATATGGGCCTCTAAAACCCTTTCAGAGAATGCGCCCTGGGTCTCTGTGCTTACAATCGTGTTCCAGGCCTTGACCATACGTGGTCCCAGATCTGCCAAAAATGATTTATAATATTTAAACAGTGTAGCCATCAGGCCCTGGGGACTTCCCGGCCGGTGACTGCCTCACTGCCACAGCCAGCTCTTCCATTGTGATGGCGGCTTCTAAAAATTCCGCTTCCTCCCTGGGGATTACCGGCATGCCCGAGCTTTCTATGTATTCCCTCTGTCTGTCCTGCTGACCCCTGGCGCTGGAGCCTGATAGGTTATAAAGCCCAGAGTAGTATGATCTAAATGTATCTGCTATCGCCTCAGGTGGAAGCTGCTTTTTTTGGGCTTTGTCCAGGATCCCCGCTATAAAATTTTGGGATCGCTGCTGCTTCAACGCCCGGGCGAGCAGAGTGCCGCTCTTGTTCCCGTGTTTGTAGTAGGTTCTCCTGCATTTTTTAATCGTGAATTTGGCCTTATTTAGGAGGAGTACGTTCAGGGCTTCCCGTGCCTGGATCAGCTCGCCGAGTCCCCTCACCGCCTCAGACTGCTTATGTGACAGCTCCAGGATTTTGACCCTCTCCAGGAGTTTCAGGTACCACAAGGGGAGTGGGATGGGAAAGGGGTCGGTTCAGGGTGGAGGGGTAGGGTGGGGTTCTAGTGTAGAACAGACAATAAGTCAGCTGGTGCTGGTTAACAATAAGCACCAGATGTTGCGCCTTTTGTCACGAAGGGGCGGGGAAGTTACCCCACCCTCTTCAGGCTAAGAAGTATCCTCTCTCTCCCATCTGGGAGGACCAAGGGGCTTCCCAGAGGGGTGCGCTAAGCACTGGGGGGAAGTGGAGGACTGGACAAACGTTTGTTGCGAGGGAGATGCACCAACGCTGCTATCAACTGGAGGACCGCAATACAGCTCGATTGCTCCACAATTGGCCTAAGACATATAACATTAACTTCAACTTTAACTGATAACCAAGAACCAGGCCATCTCCCGACGGCCACCAGTAGGCTAGCTGGCTGGTCGACCCCCCCGTCCCCCCACC
Source organism: Gastrophryne carolinensis (assembly GCA_027917425.1). Classification (NCBI taxonomy): domain Eukaryota; kingdom Metazoa; phylum Chordata; class Amphibia; order Anura; family Microhylidae; genus Gastrophryne; species Gastrophryne carolinensis. The sequence goes on from CM051236.1 coordinate 291,975,060, forward strand.
GCCCGAGCCCACACCACCACCGAGAAACCATGTCAGTGTGTGCCACTCGAGGCATGCCAGCATGCGGGTGCGGGGGAGAGGGGGGGCCCGAACAGCCGAGCCAGCCATGCAGCACCCATGTGGGAAACATCAACAACTTCTTACAACGTTTAACCTACAAACTGCTGGTCGGCCCAGGTCCCCCCGTTTAGCTCCCTTTTAACAATCACCTCTGGTGTATTCCACTTTGGGGTGTCTCTACAGTTAAATGTCCTTAGTAAGCCAAAAGCATGCACATAACTCTTTATGATAGGGGACAGGAAAGGACTGCACTACTGTGGTACAGAATCCACACATAAGTGTAGCTATTTCTTGTCCCCCATCAGTTGTAGCTCTGCTAGGAAAAGGTGAGTGAGTATCTCTCTAATGCAGGGCTCGCTGATGGTGTGAGGGGAAGGTGAGCTGAGGTTAGTTTCCTGTCCCCCATCAGTTGGAGCTCTGCTAATTCAGGGTAACCTATGATGTAAGGGCAATAGATTATATTTTTACAGCGTCGCTGTGAGCCCAGACCTTCCTTGGTATGGACTTAAGTGTAGGTACGCTTTAAAGTGATAGCCAACTTGAAGAAAACAACAAAAGACAATTCTGTGAGTACTCACCTGTAGAATTGCTTCTACCATGCATGGCACGGCCTGCTTCACAAAGTCATTACATCTGGGTTATTCCGCCACAAGGTGGCGCAGTGTACTGCAGAAGAGTTGTGGCTCCTCCCGGTACCATATAAAAAACGGAATTACCATAGACTTCTCCAGTGTTGACAAGCAGTTATTTCAAGAAACCGGGAGATAATAAAAGGTAAAAAGGTAAGAGTTCCAAGTTAGTTGGGGTTTATCACCATAAAGAGGCAACCAAGAACAACGATAACAAGGGTGGGGTGAAGCAGGCCGTGCCATGCATGGTAAAAGCAATTCTACAGGTGAGTACTAACATAATGGTCTTTTTCCCAATGCATGGCACGCCTGCTTCACGAATTCATTACATCTGGGACTTCCAAAAGCAGTGTCCATAAAGTAGGGTGGGATCCCCAAAGAGTAACAGCAGGCAGTTTAAACCACCACAGCCTGAAGTACCTTGCGGCAAAAGCAGCATCAGCTGAGGCCTTAACATCAACCTTGTAAAACTTGGAAAAGGTATGAACAGAAGACCAAGTAGCGGCCTTACAAACTTGTTCAACAGAAGCTTGGTGCTGAAAGGCCCAAGAAGCACCAATAGCACGAGTGGAATGAGCAGTAACCCGAAAGGGAGGAACCTTCCCCCTGGAAGAGTAGGCCTGCTCCACCGCCTGACAGATCCACTTGCTGATAGTGGATTTAGCCGGAGGCAAACCCTTCCTAGGTCCAGCAGAAAGAACAAAAAGAGCGTCAGTTTTCCTGAAAGACTCAGTAGCAACCAAATAAAACTTCAGAGCTCTAACATCCAGAGAATGAAGGGTCCGCTCCTTGGCATTAGTAGGCTTAGGACACAAAGAGGGCAAAACAATGTCCTGATTGAGATGAAAAGCAGACAACCTTAGGCAAGAAATCTGGCTTAAGCCGAAACACCACCTTATCCTGATGCCTTTCAAAATAAGGAGGATTGATGGAAAGCGCTGCCAGTTCAGAAACTCGCCTGACAGAAGTAATGGCCACCAAAAAGGCCACCTTAAAGAGTCAGAATGGGCAAGGCAGCCCCACGTATAGGCTCAAAGGGAGGACCCTGCAGAGCAGACACCAGATTCAGGTCTCAAACAGGTAGCATAGGCTTAAGTGGCGGACGCACATGAGTAGCTCACTGGAAAAAAGTCCTAACCAGCCGGTGATTGGCAAAGGATCTTTGGAAAAAAATTGCCAGAGCTGACACCTGTCCCTTGAGGGTACTAAGTTAAAGGCCCAAATCCAAACCATGTTGCAAAAATTCCAGAATCCTGGGGATAGAAAACACCCGACAAGGAAGAGACTTAGCCTCACACCAGGCAATGTAAGCATGCCAGATCCTGTAGTAGATAAAAGACTTCTTCCTAGCCCTAATCATGGTAACAGAAGCCGGCAAACCCTTATCCATCAAGATGGAGGTTTCAGCAGCCAAGCCGTTAAAGCCAGCATTTGTAAATTGGGAGGGCACAGTTGTCCCTGAGTGAGCAGATCTGGATCCTTGGGCAGGGCATACTGATCCACTGTCAACTGCACAACGTCTGCGAACCACACCCTCCTTGGCCAACCGGGGGCCACCAGAATGGCTGGTACCCCTTCCTGGGCTATCTTGCGCAGCACCCTGCCCAGCAGAGGGAATGGAGGGAACACAGAAGCCAAAACTCCGTCCAAAGCATTGCTAGCGCATCCGTGGCCAAGGCCAGAGGGTCCTGTGACAGGGAGACAAACCTGGGAAGCTTGTGGTTGTGACGGGACGCAAACAGGTCCACATCCGGCTGACCCCAGCGGTGACACGGAGTGAAATACCTTATTGCTGAGGGACCATTCCCCCAGCCGAGACGTCCCCCTGCTCAGGGAGTCTGCCTCCTGGTTCTCCACCCCCGGAATGTAAACCGCAGAGATGCAAGGGACATTCTCTTCCGCCCAAGACAGTATCAGAGACACTTTCTTGAGGGCTCGCTTGCTCCGAGTCCCTCCCTGATGACTGATGTAGGCAACCGCCGTCTGGTTGTCCGAGCGGACCTGAACAGCCCGACCCCGAAGGTGTGAGGTCAGCTGAGAAAGAACCAACCTGATCGCCCTCAGTTCAAGAACATTGATGGGAGCATGGGCCTCTTGGGGGCCCCACTGACCCTGGAACTGCAGAGACTTCCAAAAGCCCCCCCAACCGGTCAGCTTTGCATCTGTGGTGACAGTCTCCCAACACTGGGGCAGAAATGTCCTGCCCACCAGGAGGTTCCTTGAGTCCAGCCACCACGAGAGGGACTATCTGGCCAGGGGGGACAGAGCAAATTCCTGATCCAGGGACACAGGGTCCAAATCCCAAACTGACAAGAGCTGCAACTGAAGAGGTCTCGTGAAACTGAGCAAAGGAGACCACCTCGAAGCAGGACACCATCAGGCCCACCAACTGCATCCCTTGCCGGATGGAGGGATGGGGACACAAAAGCAGAGCCCGTGCCTGCTGCTGAAGGCTCTCCACCTTCTGCTGGGGCATGAATACCTTGACCTGAGAGGTATCTAGAGTCATGCCCAGAAAGGACCTCACCAAAGACAGAGACAGTGAAGACTTGGGGTAGTTGATCAGCCAGCTGAAGGACTCGAGAGTGGAGGTCACCACCTGAGTATCCCTCTCGGCCTGATGAAGGGACTGAGCTGCAATCAGAATGTCGTCCAGGGAAGGAAGAATGCGAATGCCCTGATGCCGCAGCAGAGCCATCACGCCCGCCAGCACCTTGGTGAACACCCGAGGCGATACCGAACGGTAAGGCCACAAACTGGTAATGCTGATCCCCCAGAGCAAACCTGAGAAATCTCTAATGACCTGGGAAGATTGGCACGTGGAGATAAGCATCCTTGATGTCCATGGTGGTCATGAAGTCGCCCGGGCGAAGGGTACTGACAGCCGAGCGAAGGGTCTCCATGCGAAAGTGCTTGAACCTGACAAACCTGTTGAGACCCTATCCCTATCTTGTAACCGGTGGACACCACCTCCTGAATCCACCAGTCTGAGATGCGTAGCCTCCAGACATGAGCAAAGAGCCAAAGCTGTTCCCCCATCCGAAAGGGTGGGGGCGCCTCCTTATGCCTGAGGGGGCTTGGGAGAAGGTTTGGGCTTGGGATCCCAGGAGAGCCCGGGACGACCACAGCCCCAAGAACACCTAAGGATACCTGAAAAGAGGGGCCTTGACCTCCTCTGGGAGCAGGAAAGGAGGAGAAGGAAGCGGAGGGACCCCAAAAAGGCCATGGCTGCCTCCTACGCTGAGGCAGCCTAACATCCTTGGCTAAAACATCCAGGCGCTCACCAAAGATCCCCAGCCCCACAAAGGGGAGCCCAGTAAGAGCCTTCTTAGCAGCAGCGTCAGCTGCCCACTGACGCAACCAAACAGAGCAGCGCATAGACACCAAAAGGGCAGAGGCCCTACTACTCTGCCGTACCACATCATCCATGGCAGTAAGGATAAAGGCAACAAATTCAGAGGAAAGCAAGAGGCCCCTATACTCCTCCCTACCAGCTGTAGCGCCATCAAGGAGACAATTGATCTGTCTTTTAAGAGCAATAGCTGTTATGGCAGAGGCACAGGCCAGCAGCAGCCCAGCCCCCACAAATGTAAAAGCATGGCAGGCCAGCTGATCCATACACCGGTCCTCGCTGTCCCGCAGTGTAGTAGTGTCAGGGGAAGGCATGACTGAGGTGTTGGACAGCCCCAGAACGGGAGCGTCCACCTCAGGGGGACCAGACCATCGCTTAACCAGGTCAGCAGGAAAGGGGTATTTCTTATCCAACCCTTTTGGCACCGCGGGCAATCTACTAGGATGCTCCCACTCCTTGAGCACCAAATTAGTGAAATTACTCTGCTCAGGGAACTCCAGACGCTGCTTAACAGGACGAAAAAGCTCACCCCGTTTCCTCTTAGCCACCTCAGGGGGGACAATGTGCAAGATTTCAAAAATGTGGGACAACAGATTAGCAGTGTCCTCAGGGAACCAGGAATCCTCAGACTCACCCCCCCAGGATCACTGTCGCAGCCCACCTGCTGGTCCCCAGAGGAATCAGAGCCTGGGAAAAGCTCCCCCTCCTCTAGGGAGTAACAGTCATCAAAAAGATCAATTTCCTCATGCTCCTCAGCAAACCAGCAGCCGCTTATTACTAGAGGCCTTATGTGAAACAGGTCTAGCAAGTTGCCTTTCAATGCTGCCCACACGAAGTGCCAGATCAGACTGTGACCCCCTGCCAGTATCCCCCTCACTGGGGGCTAAATGCAGGCACGGGGGGATAGGCGATGCCGAGGGGGACACAGAGCTGGGAAGCGAAGCGGGCAGCCCAGACTGTAGCGCAAGGACACTTTGGGCGCACGGCACGCACACCCTGAGACTGTCACTCACAGGGGATAACCCACACACGGTACACAGCCGGGATAGGCCCAGAAGGACCCCCAAGCAGGTTATCCCCAGAAGCCTCCATATGGTGACTAACAGGCGCAATAGGCCAGCACAGGGTAAAGGCTAATAAAAGCCACCTGGGATGCCCCCCCCCCTCAAAGGATGCCCCCAGAAGCCAGAAAGGGAAGATAAGGGATGGTAAGGGATAGGACCAGGAAACCGCAACCAACAGGTGTCCTGCCTGAAAGACATAAATTAATAAAGACACAAGTATCCCACAGCGCATGCCCAATAGAGACCAAAAAAACCCTGAGGGGGACTCATGGACCAAATAGGACAAGGGCACCAACCATCAGACCACAAGAGGAAGCGACAAGCAGACCCGAAGAGCGCGAAATCAGCACTCACGTGACCCGGCCAGCGTCGTCACAGTAGGAAAAAACGCCTCACAAATATAGGCGCCGCCCGCCGTGGAGCGTAGTACAAAGGGGCGAGGCGGCTAAAAACCGTGAAAAACACAGTAAAAAACCCTGTGAACAAGCCAAGGCACCCTACCACGCCGCTACCACTTGCCCCCCCAACACACTACGGGGAGGGGGCAAGGAAGGCAGGCGAGCAGTGGCGAGGGCAAGGCCAGGGACGGTGGGGGCCCAAACGCAGAAGGAGTAACCCCAAAACACTCACCCCCTCAGAAGTTAGGGCAGAACTCCGCATCCCAAACAGGCTCACCATAAAGCCTATGGCCGGCTACCCTTTGTGGTACAGGGTCTGCGGCTTGGAGCAGCACTCCTCAAGCACTTGACCCTAGTGCTCCTCTACCCTCACCCGATCCATCAGCCGAGGCACAGAGGGTCTGGAAACGTGTGGAAATAGCCATGCAGGGCCGCAGGCTTGTTTGCCCCGCTCACCTGCGCAATACAGAGAGCCATCTTCTATCTTTGCAGAAATCACTGCAGAGAGAAAACTGGAGAAGTCTATGGTAATTCCGTTTTTATATGGTACCGGGAGGAGCCACAACTCTTCTGCAGTACACTGCGCCACCTTGTGGCGGAATAACCCAGATGTAATGACTTCGGGAAGCAGGCCGTGCCATGAATTGGGAAAATACAATTCTGTGATTACTCACCTGTAGAATTGGTATTATGAGTATACAGTGCGTCCTGCTCCAGATAAGATTCATTACTCTTGGGTATTACTCCGCCAGATGGCGCTGGACTGCAGAGACAGCGAAATTGGCTCCTCCCGGCCCCTCAAGTACCCGGGACCTCCCACAAATCCCCAGTATTGAAAAAGCAGTTAACAAGAAGCCAGGAGAATGATAACAACCATCCATTAACTAAACCAACAATGATAATCACCATACAGGGGATCCAAGAATAATGAAACCAAGGGTGGGGTGGAGCAGGACGTACTGTATACTCATAATACCAATTCCACAGGTGAGTAATCACAGAATTGTATTATTCTTAGTATACAGTACGTCATGCTCCAGATAAGATTCTTTACTCTTGGGACATCCAATAGCAGTGTCCGTAAAGTAGGGTGGGATCCCCAGCAGACAGTTTAGACCACTGCTGCCTGCAGAACTTTGTGGCCAAAAGCAGCATCAGCTGAGGCCCTAACATCAATCTTGTAAAACTTTGAAAAGGTATGAACAGAAGACCAAGTAGCGGCCTTGCAAACTTGTTCAACAGAAGCCTGGTGCTGAAAAGCCCAAGAGGCACCAATAGCGCGAATGGAATGAGCAGTAAGGCGGAAGGGAGGATTCTTCCCCTTACTGTAGGCCTAAATCACAGCCTGACGGATCCATTTGCTGATAGTAGACTTGGCAGGAGCCAAACCCTTCCTAGGACCAGAAGGGACCACAAAAAGAGCATCAGTTTTCCTGAAAGGTGCAGTAGCCACCAGATAGTACTTCAGATTGCTGACCACATCCAAGGAATGCAAAACCCTCTCCTAAGTGTTACTAGGATTAGGGCACAAGGAAGGTAGAACAATGTTCTGATTCAGATGAAAGGCAGACACAACCTTAGGCAGAAAATCTGGCTTGAAGCGAAACACCACCTTATCCTGGTGTCTCTCAAAGTAGGGGGGCTGGATGGAAAGCGCCGCAAACTCAGAAACACGCCTAACCAAAGCCACCAAAAAGACAACCTTGAGAATAAGAATGGCCAAGGAAGCCTCCTGCACAGGTTCAAAGGGAGCACCCTGCAAGGCAGACATGACCAAGTTCAAGTCCCAGACAGGCAACATAGGCTTACGTGGGGGGCGCAAAAGAGTAACCCCCTGGAAAAAGGTCCTGATCAGAGAATGCTGAGCAAAAGATCTTTGGAAGAAAACAGCCAGGGCAGACATGACCCTTCAGAGTACCGAGTTGAAGCCCCAGATCCAAACCATGTTGAAGGAACTCCAGAATCCTGATGCCTGCAGAGCCTGTGCTGCTGCGACCCGGCTCAGTGCAATCATATGGGCGCACACACACTATATATATGGAAAGGGACTCCCACACTCCACCCAATCGTGGGTGACCCCGACCGCGGGATGCCCCTGCACAAGACACCCCACCCGGGGGCGGGAGACTGTGGGGAGCACCCCAGGGTCCGCTGCCCTATGCGCCCGGACGGGACCCCAGCAGCATCTGAATCAGGGGGGCCGCCCCTACAGTACAGCGGCAGCGCGGGCAAATTGAGCCCGGCATCTACGATGTCGCCGGTGGGGGGGGGGGGGAGCGAGAGGGGTGTCCCTGCCAAGCCCAAATTCGCGGGCACTCCATGATACCTCCTTGAACCCGGCTGGGATGTGGTTCTCCCCCGGGGCTCCTGTGCGCACCCCTCCCTCCCCTACATGGCGCGCCAGAGGAGATCAGGATGGAGAGTCTTGGGGTGGCAGTCGTGGCGGAGACGCCCGCAACCATGGACTGATCCCGCACCGGAGCACCCCCCAGCACCGGGATGACCCATCTCGGGGCCATTCCTCCCTCTTCCAGCACCTGGGCCCCTCGTGCCATGGGGGGGCTCCACCTCCCGCTCAACAGGGGTCTGCACTGGCGCAACCCAGGATGCCGATGATCGGGGCTGCTCAGGGTGCTTTCCGAAGCTACCGGGATGGACGCCCGGGCGTCCCTGCTGGTCCCCCCAAGATTGCCACGTTGGAGTCCTCGCGGATATCAGGGCAGTACTTAAAGCCCTACCGACCAAGGCGGACCTGGAATCCTTTATACTAAGGGTCGAAAGTACCTTTAAGAAAGATATCTCTGATCTACTAGGGGCCATGGGCAATCTGGACTCCAGGGTATCGGGCTTGGAGCAGTCCCACATCTCAACCGTCCAAAGAATAGAAGCTCTAGAAAAAAGCATGGCTTCCCAACGTTCCATATCTCAAGCGGCGGTCCTACATTTGGATGACCTAGAGAACAGGAGCCGCCATAACAATATAAGGCTGAGGGGCTTACCTGAGGCCACTGGTCCAGATCAACTGCAAACGGTCACTGGTGTCTTAAACGGGATCTTGAGCCGTTCACCCACTGCGGAAATAGTGATTGACCGCCTCCACCGAGCCCTAGGACCCAAACATGCTGACCCGGGCTGCCCTCGAGACGTCATCTGCCGCCTACATTACTTCTCCGTAAAGGAGGAAATCCTCAGGAAAGCACGAGAGAGGGACCGGATAAACTTTGACGGTGCCACATTGCAGGTGTTCCAGGACGTTTCCAGGTGGTCCCCGTACATGAGGCGCCTCTTGAGACCTCTACTGGAGAAGATCCGGGAATGTGGGGCCTCCTACCGTTGGGGATATCCGTTTCACCTGCTGGTGAGTAGACACCAGCGTGTTTTTGCCTTAAGAACCCCGGCGGACCTCCCTGAACTTTTCGCTTTCTTGGACTCGCCGGCACTAGAGGTCCCGGACTGGCTGGATCCTTCCTCACTCATTCCCTCCCCGTCTGCAAGAACGGGCCCCCCACCTCGCGGGGCTCGACGGGAGGAGGGCGCGAGCACCTTGCGCAGAATTATTAGCACGAGATTATTAAAATGAGATTGTTCAGGAAACTCTAAACGTGGCTTAGCAATATGAAACAATTCCCCCTGCTGCTTAGGAGCCACTGCTGGGGGGGGGGGGGGGGGGGGGAGATAGGCTTTTGGCTCAGATTTTTGAAGTGCTTTCTATCAGTATCATCTGGGGACCAGGGATCAGAGCCAGAATCCTCATAACCCTTGGGCCGTTCATCAGATGATTCTGAGTCAGAACAATTCCCCTTCCTCCAGGGGGGTATAACCAGACAGATCAAAGAACTCTTCAGCCTCCATAAGGAAAAGAGTGACATCAGGCGCCAAATGCCGCCTCTTGGCAGAAGCCTTACGCGCCATAGTATTAGCAAGCAACTTTTTAACACTGGCCAGTCTAGTAGACACATCAGGCTGAGACTCCCCACCAGTATGCAGCTCACTGGGAGTCAAATTTAAGCTTGGGGGAGTAGGCGAAGCCATACGTGGCGCAGGCCCAGCTGCTGGTAAACCAGGCTGCAGAGCAAGCACCTGCTGGGCACAAGGTACACAAACCCGCACATTGTCAACACTTGTAGGGGACTCCCCACACACAGCCGGGCTTGTCCCGAAGGAACCCCGAGCACATTATCCTGAGAGGCCTCCATATGGTGATTATAGCTGCACAATAGGCCGATAGGGATTCACGCTATAAAAGCAACCCGGGATGCCCCAATAGCCCGCTAGGGAAGTGGGAGGAATTAGCACACTAGGCCTCAATAAGATTAATAACTAAATAGAGGGGATAGGGCCGGGAAAAACCAATTGAGTTTGACCCACCTGTAAGACATAAGCGAAAAAAACCTGTAAGCGAAATGCATACATGACATTAAAAAAATACAATTCTGTGAAATACTCACCTGTAGAATTGGTATTATACGCATACAGCACGTCCTGCTCCATCTTATAATCCTTACACATGGGTAATCCTCCGCCTGAGGGCGCCGTTCACTGCAGACATGCAAAAACAGGCTCCTCCCGGCCCTACATAAACCGAGGGACCTCCCACAAATCCCCAGCATTGAAAAGCAGTGAGAAGGAGAAGCCGGGAGAAACCAACCACCCAGAAACTGGCAATAATAACAATGATAACAATCACCACAAAGGGGATCCAGAACAAAGTGAAAACCAGGGTGGGTTGGAGCAGGACGTGCTGTATGCGTATAATACCAATTCTACAGGTGAGTATTTCACAGAATTGTATTATTCTAAGCATACAGCACGTCCTGCTCCATCTTATAATCCTTACACATGGGACATCCAATAGCAGTGTCCGTAAGGTAGGGTGGGGATCCCCAACAGAAAAGGCAACAGCAAGCAGTTTAAACTACTGCCGCCTGCAAAACCTTGCAGCCAAACGGCATCAGCTGAGGCCCCAACATCAACCTTGTAAAACTTTGTAAAGGTATGAACAGAAGACCAAGTAGCGGCCTTGCAAACTTGTTCCACAGAGGCCTGGTGCTGGAAAGCCCAAGAAGCCCCAAACAGCCCTAGTAGAATGAGCAGTAAGACAGAAAGGGGGAGTCTTCCCCTTAGTAGAATAGGCCTGAACCACAGCCTGACGAATCCATTTACTGATGGTAGATTTGGCAGGAGCCAAACCCTTCCTAGGCCCATGAGGCACAACGAAGAGAGCATCAGTCTTTCTGAAAGCCTTAGTGATAACTAGGTAATACTTGACGCACCTAACCACATCCAAGGAATGCAAAACCCTCTCCTTGGGGTTACTAGGATTAGGGCACAAAGAAGGAAGGACAATATCCTGATTCAAATGAAATGCAGACACCACTTTAGGCAGAAAGTCTGGTTTGAAGCGGAACACCACCTTATCCTGGTGTCTCTCATAGTAGGGAGGCTGAATAGATAAAGCAGCCAACTCAGACACACGCCTAACAGAAGTGATAGCTACAAGAAAAACGACCTTGAGCGTGAGAAAAGCGAGAGCAGCCTCCTGAATAGGCTCAAAGGGAGCACCCTGCAGGGCAGACAAAAAGTTTAAATCCCAAACAGGTACCATAGGTTTTCGAGGGGGACGCACGTGAGTGACCCCCTGAAAGAAGGTCTTGATCAGGGGATGCTGGGCAAAGGTCTTCTGAAAGAAGATAGACAGGACCTGACCCTTCAGAGTACTAAGCTTGAGACCTAAGTCTAGACCATGTTGTAAAAACTCCAGCACCCTAGAGACTAAGAATTCCCGGCAGGGAAGAGACCTGGACTCACACCAGTCAATGTAAGAACGCCATACTCTATAGTAGATAGCAGAAGAAGTCTTTTACCTGGCTTGCACCATAGTAGCCACTACAGATTCAGACAAACCCTTCTCCAGGATGGAGGTTTCAATAGCCAAGCCGTCAAAGCCAGAGTTAGTAAATTGGGATGGCGTAGAGAGCCCTGAGTTAGAAGGGCTGGCAACCTTGGCAGATCGTACTGATCTACTGCCATTTGAACTACGTCCGCGAACCACACTCTTCTTGGCCACCTTGGGGCCACCAGAATCGCACGTACCCCTTCCAAAGCAATCTTTCGCAGAACTCTGCCCAGAAGGGGAAATGGTGGAAACACGTACAGGAGTCGAAACTCCCTCCAAGACATGGACAGGGCATCCGTGGCCAGAGCCGAGCCAGAGGATCCTGAGACAGGGATACAAAGCTTGGGAGCTTGATTGTGACGTGACGCAAACAGATCCACATCCGGCACACCCCAACGGTGACACAGGGACTGGAATATCCTGTTGCAGAGGGACCACTCCCCCTGACGGGACGACCCCCTGCTCAGAGCATCTGCCAGCAGGTTCTCCGCCCCCGGAATGTAGACAGCCGAGATGCATTGGACATTGGCCTCCGCCCATGTTAGAATCCGAGATATTTCCTGGAGGGCCCCCTTGCTCCGGGTCCCTCCCTAATGGTTGATGTAGGCAACCGCCGTTCTGTTGTCCGAGCGTACCTGAACTGCCAGACCCTTCAGGTGATGGGTCAATTGTTCCAGCACCAACATAACTGCCCGGAGTTCCAAGACATTGATGGGCAGATGGGCCTCCTGAGGGCCCCACCTCCCCTGGAAACGCAGGGACTTCCAGAATCCCCCCCCAACCCGACAGACTGGCATCCGTTGTGACCGTCTCCCAGGAGGGGGCCAGGAAGGATCTGCCCCTTGTCAAATTCCTGTGGTCCAGCCACCACACAAGGGATTGTCTGACCGAGGGGGGGGGGCACCCAGACCTCGTCCAAGGACGCTGGGTTCTTGTTCCAGACTGACAGAAGGTGAAGCTGCAGAGTTCTCAAATGGAACTGGGCAAAGGGCACCGCCTCGAAGCTTGCCACCATCGAGCCCACCAACTGCATTCCCTGCCGGATGGAGGGATAAGGGCTCGAAAGCAGGGACCTCGCCTGCGTTGTCAGAGCTTCCACCTTCTGTGGAGGAAGGAATATCCTTGACTCAACTGTATCCAGAATCATCCCCAGGAACGGGGTCACCGAGGAGGGGGACAGAGAGGACTTGGGTAATTGATCACCCAGCCAAAGGACTCCAGGGTGGACACTACCAACCAAGTGTCCAGCTCTGCCTGCCGCAGAGACCGGGAGGTGATGAGTATATCGTCCAGGTAGGGCAACACACGTATGCCCCTTAGCCTTAACAGGGACATCACCCCTGCCAGCACCTTGGTGAATACCCTGGGAGCCGACGTGAGGCCGAATGGCAAGGCCCCGAATTGGTAATGCTGATCCAGCAGCAAACCTGAGAAACCTTTGGTGTCCTGGAAACACCGGAACGTGAGGGTAAGCATCCTTGATGTCCACGGACGTCATAAAGTCCCCTGGGCGCAGCGAGGCGATGGCCGAGCGCAAGGTTTGCATACGAAAATGTTTGTTTCTGACAAATTTGTTGAGGATTTTTAAATCCAGAATGGGTCTGACTGACCCGTCCTTTTTGGGCACTGTGAAAAGGTTGGAAAAGAACCCCATGCCCCTGTCTCTTAAGGGGACCTTGCAAATGACCCCTAGATCCAGAAGGTCCTGCACAGCCAGCATCAAGACCCGAGCTGAGGCAGGGTCCTGTGGGATCCGGGACCCAACGAACCTGGTAGGGGGCAGTACAGCAAATTCTATCTTGTAACCGGAGGACACTACCTCCTGAATCCATCGGTCTGAGACGTGGCGTCTCCAAACATGCTCGAAGTGCTGTAGACGTCCCCCCACCCTGACGGGCGAGGGCGCCCCTTCATGCCTGGGGGGTCTTGGGAGGGGCTTTGGGCTTGGGCCCCCAGGAGGAACGGGGACGGCGTCCTCTGTTCTTGTTCCAGGAATCTGCGCGAGACCCAGCAAAGGACACTACTCTGCCTTGCTTAGCCCCACGGTAGGGGGGTCGATTGGGAGCTCGAGCCACGAAAGGGCCGAGTCGGACGCCTGCGCTGGGGCAACTTGCCACCCTTGGCGAAGATGTCTAACCTTTCTCCTAAAAGGGGCAGTCCCTTAAATGGAAGCCCCGTAAGGGCCTTCTTGGCGGCGTTATCAGCGGCCCACTGGCGCAACCAGACCGCCCGGCGCATGGCTACCACCAGAGCAGAAGATCTAGCGCTCAGCTTAATAGCATCGTCCGATGCAGATAGGATAAAGTTAACAAAAGTCTCACAGGTGGACAGAGCATTGGCAGCATCAGAGGGCAAGTCATCCACACCTTCAAGAGCATTCCTAACCACAGTCCTGAGCGCCACCGCCGTAATGGCTAAGGCGCAAACCGGGCGGAGCGACGCTCCCCCAAATGCAAAGGCATGACATGCCAATTGGTCAACACGCCGGTCCTCAGAATCCCGCAGCGTAGTAGTGTTGGGGGAGTGCATAATAGAGGTGTTGGACAAACTTAAAATTGGGGCATCGACCTCGGGTGGCGATGTCCAGCACTTGACCAGGTCAGCAGGGAATGGATATTTCTTATCCACACTTTTAGGAACCCCATGAAGTTTGCTGGGGTGTTCCCATTCTTTCAGCACGAGGCTATTAAAATGGGTTTGTTCAGGAAATTCCAACCGCGCCCTAGCGGTGTGAAACAGATCACCCCTTTGCCATCACCAATGTTCAGAACCAGACTCCTCCTGTGCCCTGGACTCGTCATCATATGACCCTGAGTCAGAGAACAGCTCCCCTTCGTCTGAAGGGGGATGTGCATAAGAAAGCAGTAAATCGTCAGATTCGATAGGAAAGATAGTCGATTCAGGATTTAAATGCCGCCTCTTGGCAGTGGCCTTACGCGCTAAGGAGCCAGCAATCAAGTTTTCAACACTAGCCAGTCTAGTGGCAAAATCAGGATGAGACTCCCCACTGGTATTGGGGGTTAGACTCAGACTTGGAGTAGGTGAAGTGAGGCGAGGCGCAGGCCCAGCCTCACAAGAGGCGGGAAGACCGGCTAGCGCCTGCTGTGCACGAGGAACGCAGACCCATGCATGGTCACCGCTGCTAGGCAAGACCCCACAAGCTACACACAGACGGGCTTGTCCCGAAGGAACCCCGTTCACAATATCCTGAGATGCCTCCATATGGTGATTATTGAGCACAATAAGCCAGTAGGGATTGACGCTATAAAGCTGGATGCCCCAATGACCCGCAGGGAAGTGGGAGTAATTTTATAATGGTCAGGACCGTGCGCTACACCAGGCCGGGAGAAGCCACCGAAGAACACGGTCTGAAAGACACAAGGGGAACAAGGATGTCAGAGCCAAGCGAGAAGGAGCAAAAGCTAAAGAAAGGGTCGCCCATGAGGGCACTTACAGACAGCGAGGGGAGGACAGTCTTCACCACGCGCGAGTGAGTAAAAGTGGCGCGAAGCGAACCTCGAAGGGCGGGCCAGAGCTGAAGGTGACACGGAACGCGCCAAGAAACGAGTGAATTACCTCAGAGACTAAAATATGACAGAACAGAATAGAATACAGGAATAAACACCGTAGCGTCCGCGAACAGAGCCGCCGTACGCACCAAGTAAAATACAGTAAAGGCGCTGTGGCTAACATTACAACCAATGCAAGGTGCGGCTCTGACACCCGTTAACCGTTAAGGGCTATAAAGCTTACTAGTGTAATAGGGTAAGGTTAGGCCATCGTACACACAACCCCCCCCCCTTTTTCCCCCCAATAAAGGGGGGAACTAGGGAGGAAGGTGACCTGATACATGGGGTTCACCGCTACACGGGGCGTGGGGCATCCTCTGAAGGCTCACCATTAGCCTTGACCGCCTACCCTATGGTGGGGGATTGCGGTGGGGGCATAGCTCCGTAAGCACACATGGTTCTGCCTACTTTCACCCGACCAACGCAGCCCAGGCTGGGAGGCATTACTTCACAAGGAGGATGGGTGGAAATAGTCCCACAGGGCCACGGGCTGTAAAGCCCGCTCGCCTACGAGAGCGTGATACTTCATGTCTTCGCAGTCAGCACTGCAGAGAAATCTGGGGACTTGTGGGAGGTCCCTCGGTTTAAGTAGAGCCGGGAGGAGCCATGTCTGCAGTGAACAGCGCCCTCAGGTGGAGGATTACCCATGTGTAAGGATTATAAGATGGAGCAGGACGTGCTGTATGCTTAGAATATATACAAACAGCCCGCGAGGGCACTCACGGACCGCGGTAGTAGGCACCAGCCACGCAGCACGAAGAAGCAAAAATGGCGCCGAGTATACCTCGAGGGGCGGGCCACGGAGAAAGTGACACGGAACGCACCATCTGCAGGCCCCGCCCCCCGAAGAGCGCAAAGCCGCACACGTGACAAATTCAACTAATGATGGCGCAGCAGCGCCTGAGGTAATGGCGTCGCTGACCACGGAACGCCATAGAAGCGCGCTCGGCAGCTGCAGCAAATTTAACAAGCAACCAGATCTGTGAGGTGACAGAACTCAAGGCAACCAAGCACACCAACAAACAAGTGAATGTACAAAGCACACACTCGCACACCTCCCCCCCCCCCCCCCCCCCCAAGGACAAGGGAGAGCGAGGGAGGGTGGCAGCCACCCACGTAGGGCCCACCGATAGACAGGGGCAATAGTGCAGGAGGGGCATCCCGTAAGGCTCACCATGTGCCTATACCCCCTACCCTTTGGTGGGGGATTGTGGTGGAGCAGCGCTCCTAAGCACCTGACAGCGGTGCTGCCTACCATCACCCGCATCAGCGCAGCCAAGGCTGGGAGGCAAATTGACAATTGAACGGGTGGGAATAGTCCTACAGGACCGCAGGCTAATAGCCCCGCTCACCTGCGAGAAGAGAGCCATCTTCTTGTCCTTCGTAGTCCAGACTGCAGAGAAAATCTGGGGATTTGTGGGAGGTCCCGGGTATTTGAGAGGCCGGCAGGAGCCAATTTCGCTGTCTCTGCAGTCCAGCACCATCTGGAGGAGTAATACCCAAGAGTAAAGAATCTTATCTGGAGCAGGACGTACTGTATACTAAGAATAAAGGCTATTGCGCCTGATCGATACTACTCCACCAATCGTGAAGGTCTGATCTAGAGTCACAGGTGCCTCTGTTGGGTCCAGTCATACAAGACTTCTGGTTTAAAGTGGCTGCGCAACTGCACCCACCCTTGCCAGAGAGGGTCCTGGTCTACTGGGACACTAAACTAAACTCACACCATGTGCTTCATCTAGCTTTCCTTTGCCACGGCGATGTTAGAGCAGCAAAGGAAAGCTGAATGGAGCTCTGGCTGCTGTTGAGCCTGTGCTAGGGAATCACCGGAAAAGTGATTTTTCAGAGCGATCCTAAGGGTTTCAAAAAGCGGGTCCCCACGAAGGCCCACTTTAATAATAGGGGGAGAGTGACATGAAGGTGCCTAGGGCAGCCCGAATCCTAAATACGGCCCTGTTCAGGACAACGTTGTGATCACTGTACTTTCTCCACCAACTCAGTGTAAGGATTGTGTCAGGATCTGGCTATTCATTTTTTACTACTTCATTATTGTAGCAGCCATGCACTCCTCAGTTACCTGAGAGAGATGTGCCCTGAAGAGGGCAACATAAGCTACAAACCACATTTATGGCAACAGAAATTGACCACCCCTCTGACTCAAGATATGTTAGAAACAATTATTAACATGTGTACTTGACAAATAACCCATTTCAGATTCAGCAAGTATGTTAGCTGCAACAAAATGCCAGGAGTTGAAGTGGTATGTGTGAGAACTAAGGTTACAAAAACCTAATCAGTATGGTTTAATTTTGTGCTCATCGTAAAACCCTCGAGTCCCATAGCCACTGCTAACCAAGCAGCTACACCAGGGTTACAACCACGCCTACAAAGAGGTACATTCACCCTTGGGGGCTATATACCAAGTGGGTTTCAGTCTGGGCACCCACAGTACCATCTCCCCTGCTGACACAACCATGTCAGGAAACATCTCAGACACAAGAGAACCCAATGGACACAGTCACCAGCCACTGGTCACTTTACACTGCCAACTGCACCTGATGTCACATGGGATCACTGCAGCAAGAACAGGTGACAGGGAGCTTCTATATATTTAGAGGCCTACACTCTATAAGCAGCAATAAAGAGTTCATAATATTACCGGTATGTATCTGCACATAGAGCACAATAGTTTATCAGATGCTGGTCAACTTTGCTTAGAACTTTACAAGCAAGCTGGTTTCATCCTATTTAATTTAAACAAGCTTTGCCTGTTAAATGCATTGTTTAATACATTTAGAATTCTGCTGCTCACAGCCATCTTGCATCCAAAATTAATGTGTCACTTTACTAAGAACAGGCCAGTCTGATGCTCAGTATCCCGGCCCCAAACCACCGAGAGCTCCTCTTAATCATACACTGTATTAATCTAAACAAGTTACATTCAGCCAATTTCCTGGAGCACCCCACTCTGTGAAACCCCCTGGATCACCCTAAACATTCTTTAGGCCGGTCCCACACGCATGATCGGGCCCTCGACCACTCAGCAGTGTATGCTGTGCATATTAATTTAGTGTCCATGTGAAACAGGGCCCACCCTTACACATAGTTGCAAAGGAGGGTTTATGTCCACTTTCAGACTCTGCCTAAGGGTGCCAATTAGTTATTCGTAACGTGATCAGGTCCTCTGTCCCAGATTCTTCTAGCACTCCTCATATGACCTGCATCATCCCCAATGCCACCTTTATATAGTGGCAGTTAGTCTTTTGTATGAGTGACAGCAAGCATCTTTTGGAAGACAGAGTGAGGCGGGTTTCACACTGGGGCATAGTGTAGATATCACTACCTCTAATTCAATTTGTCAGGCAACTTGCAAGCAATATAGCTTGCAAATGCACGGAAATAATGTGAAATGGCCCACAGACTACTATGAGCAGAGTTTTACTGGCGATTGTGTGCAGATCCCAATCACCCCAAGCATGAAATTAGCATGAAGAACCCTAAACTCCTAATAAATTAAGTTCTACCATCTCACAAGACCATACTAATCATAGAACAAGAATTGAAGGCCTTCTTCCGTATACAGGAACCTGACATTGGTATGGGGAATATTGGGGGGTTGTTGTACATACACAACCCAAACGGACAACTCTATTAAATTTAAACGTGATCTTTAGAGGCATAAAAATACACTGTTACTCCCCCCAAATTATTCATTAATGCTGCCAAGATATTTGCAAATGCTAACTGGGAGAAGAGTAACCTTTTGTATACCCACTCACAGAAACTGTTCCAAATCATGCTTTAAAGTGGATACATCATATGCATTTTGTGGCTAAACAGGCTGCCTATTTTTCAGTGCCCACAGCTATATTTAAATGCATGAATGGCTGCTGAAAATAACACAGCCCAACTTAGTTATGCTTGTAGACTTCACTGGTTACTAATTTGGTAGGTTAAACATACAGCAATATTAATAGGAGCATCAATTTATGTATTTAGGTTCACAACTGAAATTGCCAACATATTATAGAAAATCCACAAAAAGGCAGGCCCTACACTATTTTTTATGAAACAGATAATTTAACCCCCTTAACTGCTTTGCTTCATCAAACCTAAAAGCTAATTTTATCAAAGACTAAACACGGACAGACTGCTGACCCTTACTGCCCCCTCCCTTACCCTGTGTGCCTCTGTCCCAGCTATTGGGAGGTACATTTTTGAAGTATGGCAGTGTTTTACCAATGCTATTACCAGTTTTACACTACAGTGTTGTCCAAGGGCTTTTAAACGGTCCTTCACTCTGAATAAGAGACTATCTTATATGTTTCCCACACCCTGTACATACAGATTGCTCACATTAAAAATCATCCTACCTGCATTTACTGCATGCTATGAGCCTCATGGAGCATCAGACAGCCTGCAAACAGGAAGTGTCTTCTGACTGTGCTGCTCTGCTTTCTGCGATTGCTGTCCTCTCCCTGACCCCAGCTCTGCTCTGTCTGAGCAAAGCACAGCTATAACCTGCCCTCCTGTACTTTATCCCACTCTCCTCAGTAAGTGTGATGCAGCGTCAAGATGGCGGCGTCCGTATCATAAAGTCCTGAACAGAGTTGCAGCCCAGTGGGGGAAAGAATAATAAGTGATTAAAAACGTAAAATATATTAACGTTAGATGCTTGGGAATCGTTTAAAGGTTTGAGCTTTTCAATAAATCATGGTGAAGGTCTGGTTTAAGACTTTTCCCGGTCACTCAGCTCTCTTCTAAAAAAAGGTTATATGTTGTGCCCTGTATGGAAAAAGGTTTGTCCATTGCTTCAGAGGAACCAGAGGTCCCCCTGGAGCCCTTATCCTGTATTCCCTCTTTAACGGAGTCTATTGAAGAGAGTTAACCTTCACTTTCTTCCACTATGTCAAATCCTGTTTCGATTTGAACAGGCACTGGACTGGGTAGATAGATATAGATGCGTCAGCAGTGAGGAGGTGATCCAGGAGAATTGTGAGTGTCAAACAATGAAGCAATCTCGTTCCTCATAGCTAGGATCTCCCTGTACATAGCTGAGGTCTTCTCTCCCACTTTTAAGTAAAGGCATGTCTGACATATAGACTTCTGTTTCGGAAGTATAATGCAAGATTCACAGTGCCTAGTGGGTTTAGGATACTTAGCCTAGTTCACCTAAAGCAAAGGACAAGCATAGAGTAGCCTAAGGGACAATTAAAATAATGTTTAGCATACATACCCCCATAGGACTAGGATGCAAAATATACAAAAATATATCAGGATTTACCGTATATACTTGAGTATAAGCCGAGTTTTTCAGCCCACTTTTTGGGCTGAAAAAAGCCGCCTCGGCTTATACTCGAGTCACAACCACTGTTCCCTCTAAGGTGTGCGCGCGCGCGGCCGCACACCCGCGCCTGCCACCCCGCGCAGCCCCGCCTGCCGCCCGCGCATGGTCGCCGTCGGTAGTATTTTTTAAATCTGTGGGCGTGGGTTGAGGGCGTGACCGCGCCACTGAGCTCTGTTTCGTTGACAGCGCGGCGGGGGCGGCTGCCCGGAGGAAGGGACAGGCAGGAGAGAGGCCGGCGCTGAGTAGCGTCTCGGAGTGACGGCCTGTGGCCACAGAGACAGCCATCCTTAGGGGCCCCGCAGCGCGCCTCACCACCCTCCCTGCTGTGTGCTCGGATGTGCCCTCCGGTAAGTGCCCGCCCTCCTCTCTATGCGCACGGGCTGGGGGCGGAGAAGGACGCGGCGGGCGGCTCAGGCCTGGTCCTGGCGATGTGGCTGCTGCCTCCTCCCTCCCCTCCCTTCATCTTCTCTTCAGCCTCTCAAAATGGTGGCCGGCCGTTACTGCTGCTGGGAGAGACACCGGGGGCCCTCTGCAGGGAGGAGGCATTGCCATCCGTCACCTCTACCCCGATCCGTCATCTACCTCTGTGTGTGGCATTTATCTGTGACCCATCCCTCTGATCTGTCCCTGAGATGATCAGCATATGTCACCATGGAGGAAGATGACAGTGTTCTACATGGGCCCAGATGCCATCATCCCCTGTTCTACAGGGTTTCTACACAGATTCCATCCTCTCTCTGATGATCACTATGCAGGAAGATGGCAGTGTTCTGCAGGGGCCCAAACACCATCCCCTCTCTGATTGATCACTGTGGAGGAAGATGGCAAGTGTTGTGCATGTGCATTGAGCAGCCGGCAGCAGTTTGAGCAGTGGCAGCAGTTTGAGCACCCTAGGCTTATACTCGAGTCAATAACTTTTCCAGTTTTTTGTGGTAAAATTAGGTGCCTCGGCTTATATTCGGGTCGACCTATACTCGAGTATATACGGTATGAGTTAACGTTTTTCCTGAGGCATTTTGCATGAGGTGTGAGGATCAGACGAAATATTGCCTGCACCTTAGGATTTTTCTGCCCAGTACCTCCCAACTGTTGTGCCAGAAATAACAGCTGCTGTGGGCTGCCGATTGCTGCTGTGGTCACTGCTTTCGCCACCACTGCTCCTCGGGCTTCGAAAGAGCAGGAAACCCTTACATTTCCAGGTAGCCCACATGTAACTAAGGACGTCAGCATGCCACTAGTCCTTGGAGATCAGGTGAGTAGTAAAGGAATAAATAAAAGTTTTAGAGTAGTAATGTCGATATGGTTTTAAAGGGACATTGCACAACTGGGACTGCCCTGGCTGTCTGTAAACCTCGGGTGAACTACACCCAAAAATTAAAGATTCCAGGCTCAGCGGGCTTCTCCAAGTTCTAGTGGAGCTGAAAATAACAATCTAACATATAAACAGGCTGCAGCCCAGCTGTCCCGTGGTTCCCAGGGAAAAAACACAAAGAACTGAGGTGGGGGAGCAAGGGATGGGGCTTTTAACCTCTGTTCAGTTTTGTGTTTCCTCCCAGGGGGTGGAGCGTCTCTGTGGGTCATTCTGAAACGGCTAAAAGCAGCATCAGCTGAGGCCATGACATCCACCTAGTAAAACTTTGTGAAAGTATGAACTGAAGACCAAGTGGCAGCCTTACAACTTGTTCCACTGAGGCCAGGTGCTGAAAAGCCCAAGAAGCACCGATGGTTCTGGTAGAATGAGCTGTGAACCGAAAGGGGGTTCTTTCCCCCTGGCACAATAGGGTCGCACCACCGCCTGTCTAATTCACTTACTGAGTGTGGAATTGACCGGTGGCGATCCCCTTCTAGAGCCTCCCAACAAGACAAAGGCAAATCCGGTTTCCTGAAGGATACAGTCGCAGCCAGGAAAAACCTTATGGCTCTAACCACATCCAAAGCATTTAGAGTCTGTACCTTGGGATTAGCCGGTGCTGGACACAAGTAAGATAAGATAACTTCCTCACTAAGGTGAAAAGGAGAAATGACCTTAGGCCAAAAATCCGGCTTAAAACTAAAAAGCCACCTTATCTCTGTGCATCTCAAAATAGGGTGGATTCATACATAGCGCGGCCAGCTCTGATATTCGACGCACCAAGGTGATCGTCATAGAAAAACCACTTTGAGTGTCAGCATAGTCAATGTAGCGTCATTCAATGGCTCGAAGGGGGCACCCTGGAGAGCAGATAACAGACGTAGGCCCCACACCGGTACGACAGATTTACCACGGTGAACGGACATGGATGACCCCCTGGAAAAAAGTCTTGATCAATCCATGATCGGAAATAGACCTCTGGAAACAAATGAATAAATGCCAAGACCTGACCCTTGAGGGTGCGCAGCTGGAGGCCCAAGTCTAGACAGTTTTGTATAAACACAAGGACTCTAGAAACCGAATATTTCCGACAAGGAAGGTTCCTGGCCTCGCACCAAGCGATATAGGCCGCCAAACTCTATAGTATATCATGGAAGAAGACCTCTTCCGTGCCTGAATCAATGTGTGAATAAACTTTGCCGATAACCCCTTCTTCGTCAGGAAGGAGGTTTCAATAGGCAGGCCGACAAAGCTAGCATCCGTAAAATTTGGGTGCCAAAGCAACCCCTGTGTGAGAAGCTCTGGATCGTCAGGCATGATGTAGTGATCTATTGACATCTATCCTATGTCTGCAAACCAACTCCTCCTTGGCCAACGAGGAGCCACCAGGATGGTTGATACCCCCTCCTGGACTATCTTGCGTAGCACTCGGTCCAGGAACGGAAACGGAGGAAAAGCATACAGAAGATTGAACTCCGTCCGAGGAACCACCAGGGCGTCTGTTGCTATAGCGAGAGGGTCTCTTGAGAGAGACACGAACCTTGGAAGTTTGTGATTGTGTCTGGATGCAAAGGATCCACGTCCGGTTGACCCCAGCGGAGGCATAGAGCTTGAAAAAAAAAAAAAAAAAAAAAAGGAAGAAGAAGAAGAAGAAGAAGAAGAAGAAGAAGAAGAAGAAGAAGAAGAAGAAGAAGAAGAAGAAGAAGAAGAAGAAGAAGAAGAAGAAGAAGAAGAAGAAGAAGAAGAAGAAGAAGAAGAAGAAGAAGAAGAAGAAGAAGAAGAAGAAGAAGAAGAAGAAGAAGAAGAAGAAGAAGAAGAAGAAGAAGAAGAAGAAGAAGAAGAAGAAGAAGAAGAAGAAGAAGAAGAAGAAGAAGAAGAAGAAGAAGAAGAAGAAGAAGAAGAAGAAGAAGAAGAAGAAGAAGGCCTTTCTGCTGAGAGACCATTCCCCCAGATGCAAGGACCTCCTGCCAGGGAGTCTGCCTCCTGGCTCTCCACCCCCGAGAAGTAAACCGCTGAGATACAGGGAGCGCTCCTCGCTGCCCAACTCAGAATCCAGCTTAGCTCCTTGAGGGATCTCTTGTTCCGAGTACCGCTTTGGTGGCTGATGTAGGTTACCTGAACCTGAACCGCTTGGCCCCTTAACCCTTTAAATGCCAGCCACGTAAAATTTACGTGGTTGCCTCTCCGCCACTTAAGTGCCAGCCACGTAAATTTTACGTGCCTGGCATTCCCCAATCACACAAAAAAAAAAGTTTTAAAAAAAGTCACTTACCTGACCTCTTGTTTGGTCCGGCTGGGTCTCCTCTTCAGCCAGCGGGCCTCCGATCGCCGATCGGGGCTTCTCCGGCTGCAGGGGAGGGCCCGAAAAAAAATAAAAAATAAAAAAAATGACAGTTACTCACCTCTGCTCCCGCCGACTCCCGCCGCCTCTCCTCTTCATGGGGGGGGGGCTCCGATTACCCCCCCGGGTCTTCTGTCTTCTGGAGGGGGGCATAACAGCCCTCCCTCCGTCGCATCTTCCGATGGCGGCCGCCATCTTGGATTTTGACGTCACCGCCGGGTGTCATCGGGGCACCCGGCAGTTCTACTGTCAGATGCCGGTGACGGCTGGGCAGAGAAGGAGGAAGGTAGGCGATCATCCGATCACCTGCCTCCCCCCTTCTCTGCCCAGCTGTCACCTGCATCAGATCGCCGCGGGACACTGCATCTGAACATCGGAGGTGAGTAAAGTTAAATTTTTTTTTTTTCTAATAAACTATTACAAAAACCTGTGTCTGTTTATTTTGTATACTGTTAACCCTTTGTGAACTGGTAAGGGGTCCATGTGACCCCTTATACCAGTTCACAGAGCTCGGGGGTCTGGGAAGTCACCTGCGCAAAAAAAAAAAATAATAATTTACAAACAAGACATTTCATGTTAAAGCCTAAACTCTGCTGCAAAAAATATATATATATATAATTTTCCGGAAAGTTCCAGCAAAAATGGCGCAAAACATGACGCAAAATGGGGAAAAATGGCCTGTCAACAGAGGGTGACAAAATCTCAAGTAGGCTGGCAATTAAAAGGGTTAATAGTACCTATGCATGTTGGGTATTGTTCTGTTCGGGGGACCTTGCGCTTTAAGACTTAGCTTGTTTTTTCTGGTTTGCATATTTATATTTTAGGAAAAGGTGTTTTTTATTCAGCTTTTTTATACATTTTTTTAGGGAAACCCTGCGCAACCAAAGAATTCTTTGAGGTAATAATTCCAGAAAGATGAGCCCACTAGAACAAGCTGGGTACCCTTAGAAAGCTTAACGTGTGTACTTTCAGGGAATATATGGTTTATGGGGGATATTCCAAATGTCAAGGGTTGTTTTGGTTGAAAAATCGCAAGGTGCGCACTTTGTCTGCAGAGCTGAAATTTTCAAGTAAAATTACCGTTACGCACATGCTTTACTTTGGGGTGTTTGGCAACTCTTCCCTTGACAGTAGCTATGCATGTTTGGTATTGTTCTGTTCGGGGGATGTTGCATTTTCAGATTAAACTTGTTTTTTCTTGTTTGTATATAGTTTTTTTAGGAAAATGTGGCTTTGATTCTGCTTTTTTATCCTTTTTTTAGGGAAACTCTTTGCAACCAAAGAATCCATTAAGGGATTACTTCCAGAAAACTATGGCCACATCAACAAGCCAGGTACGCCTAGAATGCCTGAGGTGTGTACTTCCAGAGAATATATAGTTTGTTGGGGGTATTTCAAATGTAAAGGGTTGTTTTTCTGGAAAAACTGCAAGGTGCGCATATTGCGTAGCATAGTTGTATTTTATCTGAAAATCCCCTAAAGCGCTGTTTCAGTTTGGGGGAGTCTCCTGGGCAGGAAAGGGTGTCTACCTATACATATGTGGTACCGCTGTAACCGGGAGAAATTGGGATTTCACACGCAATAAGATTTCATTGACAAACTTACATTTTTTATTACAAAAAAAACTACAATATGTAAAAATTTTTTTTTTTTTTTTTTGCACATATTTCACCCAAAATTATTAAGAATACACCTAACAAATGACAAACAAGACATTTCATGTTAAAGCCCAGACTCTGCTGAAAAAAACAATATATCATTTTCCTGGGAAATCCCTGGAAATCCCTTCAAAAATCTCATTTGAACATGGGGAGCGCAAAATAGTGCAAAATGGTCTGGCAACAGAGTGTGACAAAAACTCCAGGTAGGCTGGCACTTAAAGGGTTAAATGGGGAGCCAGATATAGGAGAACAATCAAATTGCTCTCAGTTCCAAGAGATCTATTGCAACCGGTTCTATCTCGGACCCTGCTGATCCTGGATCTTCTGGGTCTGCCAATGCTTCCCCTATCTCCCGATGGGGAGGCGGAACCAGCAGATGCCGAGGAACCAACCACCACGATAGGGATTGCCGGGCCGGGGGGTGGGGGCACAAACCCTTGGTCCAGGGATTCCGGGGACCGATCCCAGCTGGCTAGTAGGTTCAGCTGAAGAGGCCTCATGTGGAAATGAGCAAAGGGCACCGCTTCGAAGCAAGACACCATTAGGCCCACCAATCTCATCCGTAGACACACTGATGGCTGTTGACAAGCCAGCAATCCTGTACCTGCGTCTGGAGACACAAGACTTTCTGCTGTGGCAGAAAGACCTTTACTTGAACAGTGTCTAGGAACATCCCCAGGAAGGATCTCACTGTTGACGGAGTGATATGCGACTAGGAGTAGTTGATCACCAAACCGAAGGTTTCCATAATTGACAGCACGGTTCGGGTGTCGCTCTCGGCCCCCGGAAAAGACTGGGCCGAGATCAGAAGGTAGCAGATAGGGTAATACCGAATACCCTGCCCCCTCAGGATAGCCATGATGCTCGCCAGCACCTTGGTGAAAACCCTGTGAGCTGGGGAAAGGTTGAGGGGAAGTGCCACAACTGGAACGCTGACCCTCCATGCAAACCATGACCCGGACGTAGATAAGCGTCCCTGATGTCCACCGTAGTCCTAAAGTCATAAAAAGTCGCCTGGCCAAGGCGATCTCACCTCCGACTGCAATATTTACATGCGTAATGTCAGAGCATTATAAAGCAGCTGAGGCCCTTTAGGTCCAGGATCGGCCGCACCATGCTTGAACCATGAATAGGTTGGAGCAAAATCCCTGACTCCGCTCTGTCAGGGCACATGGCAATCACCTGTAGCCGCAAGAGGTGCTGAACAGCGGCTCTCAAGCTTCAGCCTCCAGCAGGTCTAAGGATGCCCTTGACCATAGAACTTTGTGTGCGGTCTGATTGCCAGCTTGACCTTGAAAAACCTGACGACCCCGCCTCCTGAATCCAAAGTTCCGAGACGTAACGCCTACAGATTTGAGCAGACAGCAGCAGCCGTCCCCCCACCCCAATGGGTGAGGGCTCCCCTTCCTACCTGTGTAGGTTTGGCTGGAGGATTGGCCTTAGCTCCCCAGGCGGGATCGGGCCGACTGCGGGATCTACCTCTGCCCCAAGCATCGCTGCGGGCACAGGAAAGGGAAGGGAAGAACCTCTTCCCCCTCGAAGAGTTTACCAGCCGTGATCCAGGGGCCGTCCACAAGACTTAGCCTTAGCCACAAGCTGCATAGCCATTTTTCCTGGAGGTTAGGGAAAATACAACTCTGAAGTACTCACCTGTAGAGTTGGTATTATACGCATACAGCACGTCCTGCTCCAGTAGTAGTAACAACATGTGGGTAGTCCTCTGCCGCCGTGCACTGCAGACATGCAGAAAACAAGCTCATCCCGGCCCTCCACACACCGAGGGACCTCCCACAAATCCCCAGCATTGAAAAGCAGTGAGAAATAGAGACCAGGAGAAAGCAACCACCCAAAACTGGCAAAAATATCAAAGATAACAATCACCAACAGGGGATCCAGAACAAGGTGAAACAGGGTGGGGTGGAGCAGGACGTGCTGTATGCGTATAATACCAACTCTACAGGTGAGTACTTCACAGAGTTGTATTATTCTAAGCATACAGCACGTCCTGCTCCAGTAGTAGTAATAACATGTGGGACATCCAATAGCAGTGTCCATAAAGAAGGGTGGGATCCCCAACAGAAGGCAGCAGCAAGCAGTCTAAACTACTGCCGCCTGCAGAACCTTGCAGCCAAACACAGCGTCAGCTGAGGCCCGAACATCAACCTTGTAAAACTTAGTAAAGGTATGAACGGTAGACCAAGTAGCGGCCTTGCAAACTTGTTCAACAGAGGCCTGGTGCTGAAAAGCCCAAGAAGCCCCAACAGCTCTAGTAGAGTGAGCAGTAAGACGAAAGGGGGGAGTCTTCCCCTTGGCAGTGTAGGCTTGAACAGCCTGACGAATCCATTTACTGATGGTAGACTTGGCGAGAGCCAAACCCTTTCTAGGCCCATGAGGCACAACGAAGAGAGCATCCGTCTTCCTAAAGGCCTGCGTGGTAACCAAGTAAGACTTGACACACCTGACCACATCCAAGGAATGCAAAACCCTTTCCTTAGGGTTACTAGGTTTGAGGCACAAGGAAGGAAGTACGATATCTTGATTCAAATGAAATGCAGACACAACCTTAGGCAGAAGTCTGGCTTGAAGCGAAACACCACCTTGTCCCGGTGTCTCTCAAAGTAGGGAGGCTGAATAGACAAAGAAGCCAACTCAGACACACGTCTGACTGAAGTAATGGCTACCAGGAAGACAACCTCGAGCGTGAGCACAGCTAGGGCGGCCTCATGGATAGGCTCAAAAGGAGCCCCCTGAAGGGCCGACAATACCAAGTTCAGGTCCCAAACAGGAACCATAGGTTTCCGAGGGGGGTGCACATGAGTGACCCCCTGAAAGAAGGTCTTGATAAGAGTGATGGGCAAAGGTCTTCTGAAAGAAGATGGACAGGGCCGAAACCTGGCCCTTCAAGGTACTGAGCTTGAGACCTAAGTCTAGGCCATGTTGTAAGATACTGGATACTAAGAATTCCCGGCAGGGAAGAGACCTGGATTCACACCAGTCAATGTAAGCCCGCCATACTCTATAGTAGATGGCAGCAGAAGTCTTCTTCCTGGCTTGGACCATGGTAGCCACAACAGACGCAGACAAACCTTTTTCCCTCAAGATGGCGGTTTCAATAGCCAGGCCGTCAAAGCCAGCGTTAGTAAATTGGGATGGCGTAGAGACCCTTGGGTCAGAAGGTCTGGTAACCTTGGCAGATCGCACTGATCTACTGCCATTTGAACCACGTCCGCGAACCACACTCTTCTTGGCCACCTTGGGGCCACCAGAATCGCGGGTACCCGTTCCAGAGCGATCTTGCGCAGCACTCTGCCCAGAAGGGGAATTGGTGGAAACACATACAGGAGCCGAAACTCCTTCCAAGACATTGACAGGGCATCCATGGCCAGAGCCAGAGGATCCTGAGACAGGGATACAAAGCTCGGGAGCTTGTGATTGTGACGTGACGCAAAGAGATCCACGTCCGGCACACCCCAACGGTGACAAAGTGACTGAAATACCCTGTCGCAGAGGGACCATTCCCAGTGACGGGACGACCCCCTGCTCAGAGCATCTGCTAGCAGATTCTTCGTCCCCGGAATGTGGACAGCCGATATGCATTGTACATTGGTCTCTGCCCATGTTAGAATCAGAGACACCTCCTGGAGAGCACCCTTGCTCCGGGTTCCTCCCTGATGATTGATGTAGGCTACGGCCGTCCTGTTGTCTGAGCGTACCTGAACCGCCAGACCCTTCAGGTGCTGGGTCAATCGTTCCAGCACCGACTTAACCGCCCTGAGTTCCAGGACATTGATAGGAAGATGGCCCTCCTGAGGGCCCCACCTCCCCTGGAAGCGCAGGGACTTCCAGAAACCCCCCCAGCCCGACAGACTGGCATCCGTCGTGACCGTCTCCCAGGAGGGAGCCAGGAAGGATCTGCCCCTTGTCAAGTTTCTGTGGTCCAACCACCACGCAAGGGATTGTCTGACCGAGGGGGGAATCACCAGCTGTCGTCCAGAGAAGCTGGGTCCTTGTTCCATACTGACAGAAGGTGAAGCTGCAGAGTTCTCAAGTGAAACTGGGCAAAGGGCACCGCCTTGAAGCTTGCCACCATCGAGCCCACCAACTGCATTCCCTGCCGGATGGAGGGATGAGGGCTCGCGAGCAGGGATCTCGCCTGGGTTGTCAGAGCTTCCACCTTCTGCGGAGGAAGGAATATCCTTGACTGAACCGAGTCCAGAATCATCCCCAGAAACGGGGTCACTGAGGAGGGGGGACAGAGAGGACTTTGGGTAATTGATCACCCAGCCGAAGGACTCCAGGGTGGACACCACCAATCGGGTGTCCAGCTCTGCCTGCCGCAGAGACCGAGAGGTGATGAGAATATCGTCCAGGTAGGGCAACACGCGTATGCCCTTTAGTCTTAAGAGGGACATCACCCCTGCCAGCACCTTGGTGAAGACCCTGGGGGCCGACGTGAGGCCGAATGGGAGGGCCACGAACTGATACTACCTCCTGAATCCACCGGTCTGGGACGAGGCGTCTCCAGACATGCTCGAAGTGCTGTAGGCGTCCCCCCACCCTGACGGGCGAGTGCGCCTCTTCATGCTTGGGGGGTCTTGGGAGGGGGCTTTGGGCTTGGGCCCCCAAGAGGAGCCGGACGGCGTCCTCTGTTCTTGTTCCAGGGTTGTGAGCGCGACCCAGAGAAGGACACCCCTCTACCTTGCTTGGTCCCCCGGTAGGGGGTAGAATGGGAGCTTGGACCACGAAAGGGCCGAATCTGACGCTTGCGCTGGGGCAGCTTGCCCCCCTTGGCAAAGATATCTAATCTTTCTCCAAACAGGCGCAGTCCTTTAAATGGAAGCCCCGTAAGGGCCTTCTTGGCGACCTTGTCAGCAGCCCACTGGCGTAACCAGACCGCACGGCGTATGGCTACCACCAGAGCAGAGGATTTAGCACTCAGCTTAATAGCATTGTCCGATGCAGATAGGATATAATTCACAAAGGTCTCACAGGTGGCCAGAGCATTGGCGGTATCAGAGGGCAAGTCATCCGCCCCTTCCAGAGCAGTTTTAACCACAGTCCTGAGCGCCACCGCCGTGATGGCTAAGGCGCAACCGGGCGGAGCGACGCTCCCCCGAATGCAAAGGCGTGACATGCCAATTGATCAACTCGCCGATCCTCTAGATCCCGCAGCGTAGTAGTGTCAGGGGAGTGCATAATGGAGGTATTGGACAGACTCAGAACCGGGGCATCGACCTCGGGCGGCGATGTCCAGCACTTAACCAGATCGGCAGGAATTTATCCACAGCCTTGGGAATCCCCTGGAGTTTACTGGGATGTTCCCATTCTTTCAGCAAGTTATTGAAGTGAGTTTGTTCGGGAAACTCCAACCGCCGAGGTGCCGCGGGAGGGGGAGAGAGGGATAAAACATCAAAGATCTGAGACAACAGTCTGTCAATGTCGTCCTGGGACCAAAGATCAGAGCCAGACTCCTCCTGACTCCTGGACTCGTCCTCGTAGGAGTCAGATAGCAGTTCCCCTTCCTCTGATGGGGACTGAGCATAGGAAAGCAGCAAATCATCAGATTCTACAGGGAGAATAGTAGCTTCGGGGTTCAAATGACGCTTCTTGGCAGTAGCCTTGCGCGCCAGGGAGCCAGCAATAAAGCTTTCCACACTGGCCAATCTAGAGGCCAAATCAGCGCGAGAATCCCCACTAGTATTGGGGGTTATGCTCAAGCTAGGGGGAGTAGGGGAAATAAGGCAAGGTGCGGGCCAAGCCTCGGAAGAGGTGGGGAGACCGGCTAGCGCCTGTTGAGCACAAGGTATGCAGACCCGTGAATTGTCACTCCTGCTAGGTGAAACCCCACAAGCTGCACACAGAAGGGCTTGTCCCGGGGGACCCCGTTCGCGATGTCCTGGGATGCCTCCATATGGTGATTATTAACTTCAATGTGCCAGTAGGGATTGACGCTTTAAGCAACCCTGGATGCCCCTATGACCCGCTGGGAAGTGGGAGTAAAATCTGAAAAATGGCCTGGACCGGGCGCTAAGTCGGACTAGGGGAAGCCACCGATGACCGCTGTCTGAAAGACACAAGGGGAACAGGGATGTCAGAGCCGAGCGCGAGGAAACAAGCTAGAAAAAGGATCGCCCATGAGGGCACTTACAGTCTGCGAGGGGAGGACCGTCTTCACCACGCGCATGCGAGAAGGAAATGGCGCCCAGCGAACCTCGAAGGGCGGGCAATAGCGGTCGATGACGCGGAATGCGCCAGGCCGAACCACGCCTCCCCCCCGGAGCGCGCGAAGCTAGAAGGCGCGCAGCCAATCAGGAGAGAATGTAGCTACGCCAGCATCCCTTCAGAGAAGAGGTCTGACGAAGTGAGCAAGGGAAATTGAGAAACGCCATAGCTTCCCCAAAACGTGCTGCTGTGTGCGCATAAGGCACAGTAAAACGCTGCGGTCAGTTTAATATTAAGCAAGTGAAGCGCGCTCTGACACCCAGTAGCGGTAAGAGTCTAAAGTGTACTTAGGGCAAGGAGTAGGCCATCAAACACACGCCCCCCCCTCTTTTTCCCCCGCTAACAGGGGAATCTGGGAAGGAAGGTGACCCGAATAGAGGGTTCACCGTTAGATGGGGCATGGGGGCACTAGTGCGGGAGGGGCATCCACTGAAGGCTCACCATTCGCCTTAACCGCCTACCCTATGGAGGGGGATTGCGGTGGAGACTAGCTCCGTAAGCACACTAGGTGCTGCCTACCTTCACCCGACCAACGCAGCCCAGGCTGGGAGGCATATTCTTAACAAGAAGGACGGGTGGAAATAGTCCCTCAGGGCCTCGGGCTGTCAAGCCCCGCTCGCCTGCGAGAGCGCGATACTTCATGTCTTCGCAGTTCCAGCACTGCAGAGAAATCTGGGGATTTGTGGGAGGTCCCTCGGTGTGTGGAGGGCCGGGAGGAGCTTGTTTTCTGCATGTCTGCAGTGCACGGCGCCGGAGGACTACCCACATGTTATTACTACTACTGGAGCAGGACGTGCTGTATGCTTAGAATACAATTGCCGTGGCACACGCAGGGCGTCAGAGGGAACCCACCAGGCCAAAGCATGGCACGCCAACAGATCCATGCGTTTATCTGCAAGGTCTCCTAAGGAAGCATTGTCAGGTGATGCATGACAGAGGTGTTGGACAGAATGGAAAACAGAAGGGTCCACCTCGGGAGGATGCGGCCATAATATAAACAACTCGGCAGGGGAAGGATACCGTGTCTCCAAGCCCTAGGGACCGACGGCAGCTAGTGGGTCTTTCCCACTCCTTACGCCCCAAGGTATTGAAAAATGCGGCTGTTTAGGAGAACCCATCGCTCAGGCCGAAACCAATCATCCTCCTTTCTCTAGGCCATCCTGGGAGGAACAATGTGTCAACAGAGGAAAGCAAGCTCTCCATATCATCTGGAAGGCTCATCCGAGGAAAACCCGAGTTGCTGTCTTCTCCACCAGAGGGCAACTCACCTTCCGAGAGCGGCTCGTCCGCCAACTCCCCGTCCTCCACGGAACCAAAGGAAGCATACAATCTTCGTCTGAGTAAACCGGCTTCTTACTCGAGGCCCTTTCAGGGGCTGCAAATGAGAGCTGTATCTCGAGGCTAGCCTGCCTGTGCGCAAAATCAAAGTATGTCCCCCTGCTGTCTCCCAATTCTCTAGGGGCTAACCGCAGCGGAGGATCCGGAGAAGTCGGAGCCGACATATGACTAGGGGCAGAAGCGACAGCCCTCCCATGGTCCGAGACAATGCCTAAACATGGCTTCCCACACGCATGTGCGCGTCCTCCATGCGCAGGGAGAACACTGATCTTGTCCTGTTCCACTCAGGACCTGGCGCAATAGTCAATCCGTCTGCACAAGGGGCAGAGCCAGTCTTACCCAAGCGGGGTGCCCGGCTCACTATCCCGATGCCTCCATTATGGCGATTTGGAATATTAAATATTCGCAAAGGCTAATAGACACTTAATGGCCTAAGCCTAATAGCCGATCCCCCTTTTTAACAATGAGAAACCACAACCGTCAACCTTCAGCCCACAGTAACAAAAAGAGAAAATACAGTAATTATAATATGACCATACTGTCATGTATAACAAACACCTTAAGCAAAATACATGGAAATAAACAGTGACCATAACATTACATAAAATATAAAGCATCCATCCCCTTTTCTCCCTTAAAGAATGACCGTAATAAGAGGGACTCACGACCACGCTGAGCAGCGCTACGGTGAAGAGAGGAGCAGCCAAGCAAGAGGGCTATGCCACCGAGGCCAGCCAGCTGCGCCACAGCAAGCCCAGCAGCGCGCGTTTCTAGAAGCATCAGGCCGGGTGAGCGTCACTAGAGCGATGGCCAGCCTGCACGCCGCCCGTGACTCCGCCCCCGGCGCATCACAGATTGCGGCCTAGTAGCGGCGCCGCCTGCCAACACTACCCCACCGAACAGCGAGGCGCACCTGCCCGGGACCACCGCACGGCGAGGGAGCGAGGAAGGTAAGATGTGAGAGGAGCGGCAACGGACCGCTCCTCACTGAAGCGTGCTATGGCGATGGAGCTCTCCACCACTCCCCAGTAAGTAGCACCAAGCACGCACATATACACACAAAACACAATAAAGCATATGGGAGAAGGAAGGATATATATATATATATATATATATATATATATATATATATATATATATAAATAAAAGTGGTTTCCCAGCAGGCTCACCATAAAATTTCTGCGGCAGACATGCTTTTTGTAAGAAAGCCTGCGGCCCAGAGCCATGTGCTCTGCCAAAAACGCCCCAGACCCCGGCGTTTCACCCTACCGTACACGGATCCCTGGTAATCAGCCAAAGCTAGGAGGCAAGGATGGGTCAGAGGAGATCCGAGGAAATAGGGTCTTGCAGCTGGCCGACAGGCTAGGGGGCCCCGCTCTGCTGTTCTGAACCACATGGTGTGCAAAATTCCCCCCTCTTCCCCCCAGCAACCATCCAGGTTGCAAGCCCACTCAAACGGTCACTGGCAGTCATGTGATTGGCAGCCATACAATTAACGAGGAGGTGGTAAGGTTTGCCTAACTTAACTTACTAAATCTTTAAGAACAAATAGGGGAGCCATTTAAGATTATCTTTCACTAGCTGAAGAAAGTTTTTTTTTGTGTCGGTGCAACACTTGTCCATGTTTATGTGTAGCAAGTTTGAAAAAGAAAGCAGAGTGCACCTTGTTCACTGAACAGTTAGGCAATCTGCCCTGTCTACGACATATTACTCGGTACATACAGAAACTGGCAAAGAACTGGTGGAGTATAAGGAAGTAAATGAATAGAAGTGTGAAATGAAACTATTTGAACACAGATCTTTAGCAATCTCGTAGGAAACCTATTTCAACAAAATTAATTATTATGGACAAATCAAGTTTAAGGGAAAAGGGGCAATACTCCGAATGCTTTGTGTCAACATGCATCTTCACAGCAAGGACTACAGCCAAAGCCCTGCACAAGATACGAGTGAAAAGTTTCTGTTGCTCATAGGATCTACCTGCAGCCATTACATGAAACTGAGCCTGGGAGGGAAAGCTAAAAACAAAATATGGCAGAACATTACTTTGCTGAGTAACCTGCCACATACCTGCAAACTTACTAATAAGAAACAGTTACTATCAGATAGGTGTTAGTGGGCTCATGCATGCATTGTGGCACAACTATCACTGGGCGAGAGCTGGACCCACACAGTATCTGTCCAGACAGAAGCCTTTGACAAAGCAGAGAAGTCAACAACATGTTCTAGGTAAAAAAAAAAACTTCTGAAAAGAATGCTATAATTACAGAATATTGACTGCACTTCAATTTGTTTAAAAAATCTATTCAATGTTCTGTTAGGGCTAACACTGTCTGATCTTAAAGAATCTATAAGCCCAAAATAGATTTTACTTGCCAGCCCCTACTGACCCAAAATAGGGTTTGGGGAGGGAGGTCTATGTGCTGAATAAACAAACTTTGCTGGAGCAAGTGATCACATTTATGACATGAGGGACTAGCACTTCTGGTTACTAGCCTGCTGCCACATGTCAGTCTAACTTGGTAAAAACAAATCATCTGTTCCCTTTGCTTAAGTGTTTAGTCTAGCATTAAATCTATATAACAATAATTATTTCACTTCCAAAAGCCAAATATACAAACAATAGACACCTGCTTGTGCTATAAGAGGCGTTTGTTTCAAGCAGGGGTGTCAAACATTTTTCACCAAGGGCCACATTAGAATTCTGTTTACCTTCAAAGTGCCAGGTAATAACCACAAAACAAAATTAAAACACAACCATTCAAATATATGGTTACAGATAATTATTTTGCCAGGACAGATGCAGACACATGCCATATTTTTCACTCAATAAGACACGCTCAGGATTTGGAGGAGGGAAAAAAAAAATCTGAACCAAATGGTGTGCAAAAAAGCCCCCTCTGAGCGCGGCACCCCAAACCCAGCCAGCCCTGCGCGCGGCCGCCCCAAACCCAGCCAGCCCTGCGCGCGGCCGCCCCAAACCCAGCCAGCCCTGCGCGCGGCCGCCCCAAACCCAGCCAGCCCTGCGCGCGGCCGCCCCAAACCCAGCCAGCCCTGCGCGCGGCCGCCCCAAACCCAGCCAGCCCTGCGCGCGGCCGCCCCAAACCCAGCCAGCCCTGCGCGCGGCCGCCCCAAACCCAGCCAGCCCTGCGCGCGGCCGCCCCAAACCCAGCCAGCCCTGCGCGCGGCCGCCCCAAACCCAGCCAGCCCTGCGCGCGGCCGCCCCAAACCCAGCCAGCCCTGCGCGCGGCCGCCCCAAACCCAGCCAGCCCTGCGCGCGGCCGCCCCAAACCCAGCCAGCCCTGCGCGCGGCCGCCCCAAACCCAGCCAGCCCTGCGCGCGGCCGCCCCAAACCCAGCCAGCCCTGCGCGCGGCACCCCAAACCCAGCCAGCCCTGCGCGCGGCACCCCAAACCCAGCCAGCCCTGCGCGCGGCACCCCAAATACAGGCGCTCCCACACCACAGGCGCACACTCACAAATATATATATATATATTAAAGTGGCTTGCCGCAGCCCACTGCCTCCACACATACAAGATCTCAGGACGCAGGTTCCGCTAACTGGGTGGACGTGGCCTGCGACTCGTGTCACTCGTGAGTCACAGGCCACAGACTCCAGTAGAGAGTGAGTCTATGTTGGCAGGAGACTGCTGCTGCAGGGTGGGAGCACGCAAGATATTTTCGTTTAGTTTTTTACATTCGACGATAAGGCAATCACATTTTCTCCCTCCCCCACACACTTTTGGGGGTGCATCTTATATGGCGAAAAAACAGTAATGCCCAGGAGTGATGCAGATACATAATTTTGCCCAGGGCAGTCCCTACATTTTGGCCAGGTCAGTCTCGACATTTAGAATGGATGCAAATGCAGAAATTACTTTGCCCAAGACAGATGCAGAATTATTTTGCCCAAGACTTTACCCAGTTAGAATTTTTTTGGTCCAGGACATATGCAGAATTACTTTGCCCATGATAGCCATCATACATCAGCGCCACACAGAGGTGCTAAGGCATGTCAGTAGCCTTTGAGTGACTAGGTTGCCAAAAAGTGGGCGCTGTCCAGTCACTGCCATATGAGAGCTGTCAAAGGAGCACTTAAAAAGGCTTGAAGGGCTGCATCCATTTCCTGGGCCCCCTAGTGTATTCACTAGTAGTATTTTGTTCATAGTCTCAAGCCATAGATATTTACATAACAAAGTGATCAGAGTAGTAACTTTTAGAATTTGCCAAAATAAAGTATCCTTTGTCAGCCATGTATAATGATAGAGTGGAGCATTATTCGCATGTGACATTAACATAGGCCTACAGTCACTACTTCCCCCAATCCCACCACCAATACTTTCCTTGGAGCCCAAATCACCTACCTCTCCACCCCTGCAATGTGCTCACTGGCTGCATAACCTATGGAATGTAGGTCTGCTTGATGTTTCAGTCCTTTCTGATCTACTCTTATCCCAGCATTACCCCTGGCTCCATAACACATCACCTAACATTACATTCTGGCTTAAAGCACATCTGATATTTGGCCAATCTAACCACTATAGCTACTGTTCTCGTTGGATCATCACTAATGTGCACCACCTCAGTGAGTGGTCCTCTCCACCACTAATGGCTCTACATTCCTGCACTGACAGGTGCTCTAATTCTACCTTTTCAGACTGGAGGATCACAATTTTGTATTCCAGTAGCTAAAGGCTTATTGTCAGTGTTCTCAGCTGGAGAAGTCATAACTGCTGCTTCATTTAGCCAAAGCTGTTGATGAGCTCACCTGTTGCAGTGGAAGGATTTGTAGTCAGAAACTATACTAAGGGCTTTAGTCAATCCTAGGAAATCCGCTCCAACTTCAGCAACACAGAGCCACAGGAAAATGGGAAACTTGGAAAACCATACGCTGTATACGTAAACTGGGGGTACAATTCTAAACACGTTTATTTTACATTCCAAAGAAAGAAAATAAGGCAGTACACCAAAAACCTGAAAACTAAGTTTTCCTTTAAAGTTGACCAAAACCCAGGATTTTGACTATCCTGAGTTAGGGTCATTTCCCCTGGGGCACCCCGATCGGGGGTGTCCTGCTGTGTGAAACCCCCCAGATCGCCAATGCCAACTCACCTCTTCCCGGTCATATGGCGCATGTGTGCTACTGGGGCTCGCACATGCACCATTGGACCGGGAAAGAAGGTAAGTGTGGCTACCTGGGGGGGGGGCTAGGGGTCACACAGCTGGGCACCCCGGTTTTTCTTGTAGACTCCCAGGCTGATCAGCATGGATTTTGGTCCACTTTAAACCCTCCTTAAGGTTCAGGTTCCACAAGGATCTTACCTACTCCCACTATCCACAGTCTGAGAATTCTTCCCTTGTATGAAGGGGGTTCCAAGAAAAAGCTACTCAGTGAACTACAGCATGCCTCATTTTGGAGGGGGTAGTTTCAGTTTGTATAGTGCCTTTCAGGACTAAGAGCCCCCCCTCCCCAAACAAAAGATTGTTTAGGCAAGGTCAGCTTTAGCAGTCAAAAGTTCTCATAGTGGTGGCTGTATGCTTAAACACTTGACAAAAGTTGCACATCCAAAGAAACAGCCAATAGAGGTTTCCAGCAGTACTGTTCACCGATTCAGCCCAGCTAACTGCATCCAACAGCAACTGCCAAGGTTGGAAAATATTGCCCTGAACAGTCAAAATTAAAGCAGAGCCAAGTAAAGATAGTCCTGCTAGCTACCTCAGGTCTAGATTTGACTGAACAGACAGATCCCATTAAATGACCAATGGACAGATGTGTTTTTGATCTGTACAAGCTAGTTTTGATAACCATCCTGACATACAAAAACTGAAAAAACATTCGGATGTTTGTCAAAAGCTAACTATTGCAAATGCCACCCTCCACAACAACTGAAAAAACATTGCACATTGAACATTTGCCTAGAGAGCCACCTTTTACCGTTTATCATGACCATATTGTGCAGGACAGGTCAGTTCATGTCTGTCTCTGAGATGTGACCAGGGGGCTTTGGAAATCTTGCACAGGGCAAATTTAACCCAACACACCACACAGTCAAATGGAAAAGTACAAAAACACAAAAAAAGATGGAGCAAAAAAAAAAAAAAAAGAAAAATCGATAAAGAGTGCAGAATGAATGAAAGTGGCAAAGAAAAGGAAAGCTTAGGAGTGCAAAAATCAGAAAGTGTCAAAAAGGGATAGAATGTGTAGAACGGGGTATGTAGTAGAGAGAATAAAGGGAATGGAAAAATATAAAATGGACAGGGCGGGGGGGAAAGAGGAAGGAGGTGAATAGAGATTGAAGAAACAAAGATATGGGAAACAGAAAAAGAAACAAGGAGCTGAAATGTGTGCCAAAATGAAAAGAAGACACTGAGAAAATGGAAATGACGAATGTGTAAAACATGTAAAGCACAATCTGTCGCCCGTGGAGTGCATTCAGCCTGCAGTGCCCTCCGTTGTAGCCCCCAAATGTCAGGAAGTTGGAAATCTGCGCTGGCCTTTTGGCCAAAGGCACACCTCTTCCCACCACTAAATGCCTCTAACCTCCTTGCATCTGCCCAGGCATTAAAGCATTTACAATGTTTTAGAGTGGACCAATCATGGCCTGGGCTGGCCCTAGAGTCTAAAAGACTTCAGAAGCACCTAGTCGAGGGCCAGGATGCCATACTGTTTGTAACCTCCAGGTTTCCTGCAACCTCCTCCTCCACTAGTCCTTCACGATCGCCAGCTGCTTCTCCAACATCCCTGCAGCTGTGCGCATTCCTGTACTCCAGCCATTCAGATAGGCCCACTCCACAGGGAAACCAGGGATGTGGCTGTCAACACTCAAAAAAAATTAAATCAAAAAATGGCTATGCACAGCATAAAACAATGATTGGACAAGAGTCCATGCATTTGCTGTAGGAGCATCGAAAAGGTGCATTTAGTGGCGGGGGGGGGGTGTCATTGAAGTGCATCCCAAATTGGGATGCCCTAGGGACAAGAATCAACCAGGAAAGTGAAAACCCTGATTGGTTCCACTTCGGGGTTAAAGCTTGCCTACAGTAAACTATTTGCATTTTCACTGCTTCCATTGAAGTTTGGCCAATTAGAATGTGGCCCTTAGACCAAAGGAGGTTGCACAATGCTTGTGTAAACAAAGGAAGGAATGTGGAAACAGGAAGTATTTGATGTAATTGAGGAAGAGATAACGAAAGGTGTCAAAAATATACAAGAAAGAGGAAAAAAGATTGGAGAATGCAAAAAGGTAAAGAGAAAAAGCTGGTGACAGGGTAAAAATACAATTTCATTGTGGAGGAATTACCATTACCACCCCTCTAGGACATGTGAAAAATGTAGCCTGGAGAGATCAGAATGGTGCCCTGTGCAATGGCACAGGCTGCACCCCCCCAAAGCAGGCCAGCCATAACACAGCCCCCTCCCCTAGTGTAAGAGGTCTAGTCAGAGTCTGCAGTAGCTGCCTGTGTACCTGCAGGCACAACAAAAGGCAGTAAGAGCGCAGGGCTCGGTGTGTCCCCCCACAGATCGCTATGCCCCCCAATGCCGGACCCTTTAAATAGTGAGCACATGGAGGTGCGTGTAGCAGCTGTGCTGGCCATCGGGGAAGCCTTTCACTATCAGATGGCTGCTGCGGGCTCTCCCTCCCTTACACACACACACACACACACACACATACATACATATACACAGGCCACCTCCGCTCTCAGCATTCCGCCAGCAGGGAGGGGGCACACACACAAAGCCCAGCACAGCCCTCCTCCTAACAGGTGAGCGTTATCCCCCCCAGCCTCTATCATTACCTCAGGCTCGGACCTAACCTGCACCAGGTGAGGCCTAGATACCCTGGGCCCTCCCAAGCCTTGCCCCTCCTCGCTACACGCCACTCACCGGGCCCCACCGCCTCCATCTCCGCAGCGGTCCTGTCCGGGAGTCTCTTTTTCTCCGGAATATTTGCTTCGGGTGTGGGACCCTCCACGGACGGAATGGGGTCAGGGGAAGGGAGGAGGGGGGTGCCGAGCGTCGGGGGCCTCAGCTGTCAGGAGCCACGGGGTAGCTGGGCGCCGTACCGGCCCCACCGCTAGACCCCACTATTGCCGCTCTCACACGGGGGAAGGGAGACGAGGAGCCGCCGTTCAGTCCTGCTCTAGTGGCGACACCGAGGACAGGAGAGTGAGGGGGGCCGAACGTGTGTGGCGGAAGCGCGCGCTGGGAGCGAGGAGGCGGGAACGCGCGGCGTGTGCACAGACAGCGGGGGCTGGTCACCAGCGAGCTCTCTATTCACCCGCTCACCCCAAACGCTGCTGACACTCTGCCATACCAAGCACTGCTCCCTACTGTGCCTCACAGCCACCACCAAGCACTGCTCCCTACTGTGCCTCACAGCCACCACCAAGCACTGCTCCCTACTGTGCCTCACAGCCGCCACCAAGCACTGCTCCCTACTGTGCCTCACAGCCCCACCACCAAGCACTGCTCCTTACTGTGCCTCATAGCCCCACCACCAAGCACTGCTCCCTACTGTGCCTCACAGCCCCACCACCAAGCACTGCTCCTTACTGTGCCTCACAGCCACCACCAAGCACTGCTCCTTACTGTGCCTCACAGCCACCACCAAGCACTGCTCCTTACTGTGCCTCACAGCCACCACCAAGCACTGCTCCTTACTGTGCCTCACAGCCACCACCAAGCACTGCTCCTTACTGTGCCTCACAGCCACCACCAAGCACTGCTCCTTACTGTGCCTCACAGCCACCACCAAGCACTGCTCCTTACTGTGCCTCACAGCCACCACCAAGCACTGCTCCCTACTGTACCTCACAGCCACCACCAAGCACTGCTCCCTACTGTGCCTCACAGCCACCACCAAGCACTGCTCCTTACTGTACCTCACAGCCCCACCACCAAGCACTGCTCCTTACTGTGCCAGTTACCTCACAGCCACCACCAAGCACTGCTCCTTACTGTGCCTCACAGCCACCACCAAGCACTGCTCCCTACTGTGCCTCACAGCCACCACCAAGCACTGCTCCCTACTGTGCCTCACAGCCACCACCAAGCACTGCTCCCTACTGTGCCTCACAGCCACCACCAAGCACTGCTCCCTACTGTGCCTCACAGCCACCACCAAGCACTGCTCCCTACTGTGCCTCACAGCCACCACCAAGCACTGCTCCCTACTGTGCCTCACAGCCACCACCAAGCACTGCTCCCTACTGTGCCTCACAGCCACCACCAAGCACTGCTCCCTACTGTGCCTCACAGCCACCACCAAGCACTGCTCCCTACTGTGCCTCACAGCCACCACCAAGCACTGCTCCCTACTGTGCCTCACAGCCACCACCAAGCACTGCTCCCTACTGTGCCTCACAGCCACCACCAAGCACTGCTCCCTACTGTGCCTCACAGCCACCACCAAGCACTGCTCCCTACTGTGCCTCACAGCCACCACCAAGCACTGCTCCCTACTGTGCCTCACAGCCACCACCAAGCACTGCTCCCTACTGTGCCTCACAGCCACCACCAAGCACTACTCCCTACTGTGCCTCACAGCCACCACCAAGCACTGCTCCTTACTGTGCCTCACAGCCACCACCAAGCACTGCTCCCTACTGTGCCTCACAGCCACCACCAAGCACTGCTCCTTACTGTGCCTCACAGCCACCACCAAGCACTGCTCCCTACTGTGCCTCACAGCCACCACCAAGCACTGCTCCTTACTGTGCCTCACAGCCACCACCAAGCACTGCTCCTTACTGTGCCTCACAGCCACCACCAAGCACTGCTCCCTACTGTGCCTCACAGCCACCACCAAGCACTGCTCCTTACTGTGCCTCACAGCCACCACCAAGCACTGCTCCCTACTGTGCCTCACAGCCACCACCAAGCACTGCTCCTTACTGTGCCTCACAGCCACCACCAAGCACTGCTCCTTACTGTGCCTCACAGCCACCACCAAGCACTGCTCCCTACTGTGCCTCACAGCCACCACCAAGCACTGCTCCTTACTGTGCCTCACAGCCACCACCAAGCACTGCTCCTTACTGTGCCTCACAGCCACCACCAAGCACTGCTCCTTACTGTGCCTCACAGCCACCACCAAGCACTGCTCCCTACTGTGCCTCACAGCCACCACCAAGCACTGCTCCCTACTGTGCCTCACAGCCCCACCACCAAGCACTGCTCCCTACTGTGCCTCACAGCCACCACCAAGCACTGCTCCTTACTGTGCCTCACAGCCACCACCAAGCACTGCTCCCTACCGTGCCTCACAGCCACCACCAAGCACTGCTCCCTACTGTGCCTCACAGCCACCACCAAGCACTGCTCCCTACTGTGCCTCACAGCCACCACCAAGCACTGCTCCCTACCGTGCCTCACAGCCCCACCACCAAGCACTGCTCCCTACCGTGCCTCACAGCCACCACCAAGCACTGCTCCCTACTGTGCCTCACAGCCACCACCAAGCACTGCTCCCTACTGTGCCTCACAGCCACCACCAAGCACTGCTCCCTACTGTGCCTCACAGCCACCACCAAGCACTGCTCCCTACTGTGCCTCACAGCCACCACCAAGCACTGCTCCCTACTGTGCCTCACAGCCACCACCAAGCACTGCTCCCTACTGTGCCTCACAGCCACCACCAAGCACTGCTCCCTACTGTGCCTCACAGCCACCACCAAGCACTGCTCCTTACTGTGCCTCACAGCCACCACCAAGCACTGCTCCTTACTGTGCCTCACAGCCACCACCAAGCACTGCTCCCTACTGTGCCTCACAGCCACCACCAAGCACTGCTCCCTACTGTGCCTCACAGCCACCACCAAGCACTGCTCCCTACTGTGCCTCACAGCCACCACCAAGCACTGCTCCCTACTGTGCCTCACAGCCACCACCAAGCACTGCTCCCTACTGTGCCTCACAGCCACCACCAAGCACTGCTCCCTACTGTACCTCACAGCCACCACCAAGCACTGCTCCTTACTGTGCCTCACAGCCACCACCAAGCACTGCTCCTTACTGTGCCTCACAGCCACCACCAAGCACTGCTCCCTACTGTGCCTCACAGCCACCACCAAGCACTGCTCCTTACTGTGCCTCACAGCCACCACCAAGCACTGCTCCCTACTGTGCCTCACAGCCACCACCAAGCACTGCTCCTTACTGTGCCTCACAGCCACCACCAAGCACTGCTCCTTACTGTGCCTCACAGCCACCACCAAGCACTGCTCCCTACTGTGCCTCACAGCCACCACCAAGCACTGCTCCCTACTGTGCCTCACAGCCACCACCAAGCACTGCTCCCTACTGTACCTCACAGCCACCACCAAGCACTGCTCCTTACTGTGCCTCACAGCCACCACCAAGCACTGCTCCTTACTGTGCCTCACAGCCACCACCAAGCACTGCTCCCTACTGTGCCTCACAGCCACCACCAAGCACTGCTCCTTACTGTGCCTCACACCCACCACCAAGCACTGCTCCCTACTGTGCCTCACACCCACCACCAAGCACTGCTCCTTACTGTGCCTCACAGCCACCACCAAGCACTGCTCCCTACTGTGCCTCACACCCACCACCAAGCACTGCTCCTTACTGTGCCTCACACCCACCACCAAGCACTGCTCCCTACTGTGCCTCACAGCCACCACCAAGCACTGCTCCTTACTGTGCCTCACAGCC
This sequence comes from Gastrophryne carolinensis, assembly GCA_027917425.1. NCBI lineage: Eukaryota > Metazoa > Chordata > Amphibia > Anura > Microhylidae > Gastrophryne > Gastrophryne carolinensis. The sequence continues at coordinate 292,019,964 of CM051236.1, forward strand.
ACCACCAAGCACTGCTCCTTACTGTGCCTCACAGCCACCACCAAGCACTGCTCCCTACTGTGCCTCACAGCCACCACCAAGCACTGCTCCTTACTGTGCCTCACAGCCACCACCAAGCACTGCTCCCTACTGTGCCTCACAGCCACCACCAAGCACTGCTCCTTACTGTGCCTCACAGCCACCACCAAGCACTGCTCCTTACTGTGCCTCACAGCCACCACCAAGCACTGCTCCTTACTGTACCTCACAGCCACCACCAAGCACTGCTCCTTACTGTACCTCACAGCCACCACCAAGCACTGCTCCTTACTGTGCCTCACAGCCACCACCAAGCACTGCTCCCTACTGTGCCTCACAGCCACCACCAAGACATCACACAGGCCTTCAGCTCCCTCCTGTCGCACACACTCCTGGCCTGAAGAAATACACCCTAACTGGCCCATATCTATTCCCAGAGCAGACCTCTACAACCTATAATACTATAGCTAGGAAGGGGCAAATATTTACCTTCCTCAAGTTCAGTGCACAGGACATAGGGAAAGGCAGGGTGGGTTTCTCCTAATATATGGCAGAAGGAAGTGAAGAACCACTCCTTGAAGTGACCCTTGAGGCAAATACTGGAGCAAGTGGCCCCAATACTCACCTGCCTCTGTTCCCACAATGGCCAGCAAGGAGGTTTGCACAGTGCAGCCATCTCACAAGGATGCAGAAGTAGGAGAGTATTGTGCTTCTAGCAGAACATCCCTCCAGCACAGCCTAGTTAAAGGTCCCTCCAGCTGGATTTGACTGGAGAACACCTTTAAAGTCCCTTTCCAGACATTAAAATAAAAAATACCTGCCCCAGTCCCTCTGTGCAGTGCTTCCGTCTTTTTACTTGCCAATGAGAGAGAGAGAGCGAGAAAATGAGCAATTCCCATTGTCGGACAGACATGCCAGCATCTTATCAAATCAACTTCTAACATGCCTACTCCATTTATTGTAATGGAGGGGTGGTGCTATGATTGGAGGGGGCCTCCAATGCAATGAGTGAGTAGGCGTGTGGAGGCTTAGACAAGATAAGGCTGGGAGATGGAGTCACCGGATCTTGGTTAAATATGACAATGCCAGCACTTGAAGCTTCGCAGACAGGAGCTGCAGGGGACAAAAGGAGAGTATAGGAAAAAATTTACCAAAACCTTTCACTCAACTATGTTTTGGGTCACAATCTGTTATGCTCCACTTTGTGTATTCCCCAGCTCGCCGGTAAAATTCATCCTTGCAGCATGCTCATGTCAGACAGGCAGCCAGCCAATCCGCACGCTCAGCTACAGCTTCAAGCAGAACAAAACGCAGGGCGGCCTGCCCTGAAATTTAAGATTTCAATGCCGGCCGCTGGCCTTCCCCCAGCAGAATCCCTGATCGGGCTGCCCTGGTGTGTAAAACCCCCTTGGGGGGCTGTACACCGCAGGGAGCGCGTGAGCTTCTGAGGGTACAGCCCCTGTGTTTCTGGTAGACAAAGCCCTGCATGTAAACAGAGCCTCACATATCCACGGAAAATGGCTCTGAGTGGACCAGTACCCCTGCATGCACCATAGGACCAGGAAAAGGGGGTTCATATGCAGAGATGCCCCTAGGGCACGGAACAAAACTCAGGATAGTCAAAATCCCAGGTTTTGGTCCGCTTTGAGCTATAAACCCTGTGATAGAAACTCCCAACAGGTGGGATGCATGCATGGTCCCAAAGGACTACCAGAAACATTACCAGCGAGTAAAGAGCCGTTTTCGCAGGTCTTCCATTGGGACAGTCCACACTCTAGATATAGTGAGAACACCTTGTGCGTACCTTAGGTCAGAACAACTGCCTGCAAGACTTTAAGACTGAAAGCGCAATCCTTCACAGTCAGCAAATTCACTCAATGGTGAAAGAAGGTCATGTTGCTGCTGAAAAGAGGACTTTTGGGCGGTTGCTTTACCTCTATGTGTGAAACCACCCAGATCGCCCAATGTACATCATGCCTGCACTGTGCCTCACCGCCGCATGCATCTCTGGCATACCTCTAGCTGTGGACGTGCCAGGACTTCCTGAATTGGCGGCGTAGAAGCGGTGCTACTTCTTGAGTATAAGCACCTCTCCCTCTCTAACTTCTTCCTCATCTTTGTGAACAGCAGGAAATAGTCTAGATATGGGAAATTCACTAAAGATGCGAATGAGCCATCACTATAGCCAAGATTTTTGTGAATATTTTGGGGAAGAGGATAGGCCAAAGGGCAGATATAGGGCACAGGGCAAATGATGGATGGAATATGGAGGAAACAACCTGTAGATCCAAGTTTATGATGAAGGCTTCTGGAAACAACACAATCCTGATATAATCCTGAATAAATGGTTTTCATACAAAACTTCTCGAATTGCACAAACTTGTCTAAATTCTTTAGGTTTAAGATCATCCAAAATGCTCCAACAATTTACAAGCCAGGAAAATCTAGTTGTGGGCACAAGTGGAACATGTTTTCTCTAAAAAACAGCTTGACCTACATAAAATACCAACACCAAACATCCACACACACACGACTGCATTGGGAATTCTGCTTAGACAAAAGGTGATCCATAGCACACAACATGGATCTGATTCCCCCCTGTCCAATTACATATGCTACAGTCATGTATTGTCTGATCGCCCCTGAACATCCCTTTTGGTCAGTAGATTACAGAAATGGAAGAGAGCCTGTTCTACTGCTTTTATTTCTCTGAAATTTGAGGATCTTGTCTAAACATCTTTTGACCAGTGCCCCTGAATCTGTAGGGCATCTAGGTGGGTACCCCAACCCCAGGCACTGGCATCTGTCGTAATATTGACTGGGCAGGTCTGTCTCCAAAACCTACCTTCTTGCAAGATCCATGGGTTCAACCACTAGAGAAAACGTTTTTTATTACCCATAGTCTAAAGCAGGGGTCTCAAACTCGCGGCCCGCGGGCCAACTGCGGCCCGCGGGACAATATTTTGTGGCCCCCCGCCTGGAAAAGCACTTACCTTCCCTCCGGTACTTGAAGAAGATGAAGTCGCCGCTCTGAACACACTTGGTGCAGGTCAGCCTCCGGCGGTGTTACACAGCAGGCAGCGCTCCACCGCCACTTACGCCCCCTGGTGAGACGCCGAGGTACTGTACTGGCTCTGAGGCAGGGCGGGGGTTTCAAAGAGAATAATCCTCTACCTCTCCCACAGCCCAGCGCCGTTCTGCCGGACACGTGCAGCTGCCACACAGACAGAGCACAGAGAGGCATCATCGCTAAATTCAAGCTCCCGTCTGCCCATTCAAGTCCTTCATCTTCTTCAAGTACCGGAGGGAAGGTAAGTGCTTTTCTAGGCGGGAAAAGCACTGGGAGGGATGGGAGGGACACGGAAAGGTAGCAGCCTGTCAGTCACGCTCTCCACGCACTTTTTTTCTTTTTCCTGTTCAGGCGACAGGACGTTCTGCCATTGGAGGCCCTGCATGGGAGGAGGAGACGCAGGGGTTTCTCAATGGGCGTCTCCTTCTCCCTGGCTGTGTTGTGATCCAATCACATCAAAGAGTGTCACAGACAAGGAGTTTTTTTCTTCCTGGCTGTGACTCTCACTGTGATTGGATTGAGGCACATGGAGAAGGAGACACCCATTGAGAAACCCAGCACAGCAGAGTGGAGGAGTGCTATTTTTATAATCCAGACAGGTGCGTGCCCACCCTAAAGGTATTTGGCTACTCCTGTGAGTAAAAATCAGGTCCTCTTTAATGTTGCCGAAGGTCATGCTAGGCAGCTAGGGGGACTGGGAAACTCTATTTCCGCTCATCCAGAGCACCTTGTGCTGAAGTGGGTATCTCAAGGCACCATAGGCCTAAGTTTTTGGTACGCAGCCCCAAATATGTCTTGCTCAAAGCCTGCAGTGAAGAGAAAGGTTGATGATGAGCTCAGACAATTTCAGGAAAAGTGGGAAAAGCAATATTTCTTTATTGAGCACAAGGGCATCCCAACTTGTCTTATTTGCACAGAGAAAGTTGCAGTGCCCAAAGAATACAATTTGAAGCGTCATTACACAACTAGACATGCTGAGGAGTATGCAAAGTACCAGGAAGATGAGAGAGCCAACCAGGTTGCTAAACTTAAGACATGTCTGCTGAGGCAACAAGATTTCTTTAAGAAAGCAACCAAAGAGAATGATGCAGCAGTCGAAGCCAGCTACGTAGTTAGTATGATGATTGCTAAAGCAGGAAAGTCATTTAAAGAAGGGGAATTTATAAAAAAGTGCATGTTACAGGCTGCAAGTATTATCTCTCCAGAAAAGAAAGGTCAGTTTAGCAACATCAGCCTTTCTTCCAACACCGTGGCAGAGCGCATTTCTGACCTTTCAAGTGACATTTATGATCAACTGTGTGAGAAAATAAAATGTTTCAGTGTATACTCAGTCGCTCTTGATGAGACCACAGACATCACCGACACTGCCCAGCTTGCAATCTATGTCCGGGGTGTTGATGACAATTTTGAAGTCACAGAGGAGTTGCTCTCACTAGTTCCAATGCATGGCCAGACCACCGCCCAAGAGATATTTCACCAGCTGTGTGATGCTTTTCAGAATGCTGGTTTGCCTTGGAGGAAGTTTGTCGGAATAACAACTGATGGAGCGCCATCAATGATCGGGAGGAAAAAAGGACTGGTGGCACTTATTAATGAAAAAAAGAAAGAGGAAGGTTTAGAGGAGGTCATTGCTCTGCACTGCATTATTCATCAGCAGGCCCTTTGCAGCAAATGCCTGAAGTTTGACAACGTGATGTCTTTCGTTGTGAAATGCATCAATCAAATCAGATCCAGGGGCTTAAAACACAGAATGTTTCGTGCTTTTTTAGAGGAAATAGAGTCAGAATATGGGGATGTGCTCTACTTTACCGAGGTGCGTTGGCTCAGCAGGGGAAACGTATTGAAGAGATTTTTTGAGTTGAGAGCAGAAGTGAAAGCTTTTATGGAGAAAGATGGGGCTTCTGTTCCTTTGCTAAGTGATCCAAAATGGCTCATGGACTTAGCTTTTTTGGTTGATATCACACATGAGCTTAATGTACTGAATAAGAGGTTACAAGGCCAGGGGCAACTTGTCAGTGCTGCCTATGACAGCGTTCTCTACAAAACTTATATTGTGGAAAGACCAGCTTTCTCAAACAAACCTTTGCCATTTCCCAGCATGCAAGTCACTCATTGATTCAGGCACACTATTCAGTCATGAGGAGTATGTGGATGTCATTTTGAGGCTACAGGAGGAATTTGATCATAGATTTGCAGACTTCAAGAGACAGAGACACATTTCAAATTTTTGCAGACCCCTTCTCCGTTGATGTGCAAGATGCCCCTCCAGTGTTTCAAATAGAGCTCATTGACCTGCAGTGTAACTCTGAACTCAAAGCCAAGTTTAGGGATGTGAGTGGAAAAGCAGACAAACTTGGGCAATTTTTAAGAGAATTGCCCCCCAGCTTCCCTGAGCTTTCCCGAATGTTCAAGCAGACCATGTGTCTTTTTGGGAGCACATACTTGTGCGAAAAGCTCTTCTCTACCTTGAACTTCAATAAGTCAAAGTACAGGTCTAGAATTACTGATGCTCATCTTCAAGCTGTGCTGAGGGTCTCAACTGCTTCCTCACTTACGCCAAATGTGGCTCGGCTATGCAAGAGTAAGCGCTGTCAGATCTCTAGCAGCAAGAAGTAGGCAGATAAAGCCATGTTCAAACAGTTTATGTCCATTCATGTTCTAAAAGTTAAATGTTAAAGAACTGTTAATAAAGACATTTGAATCTGAATAATGATATTTTGTAAGCGCATTTTTTGTGGAAAACTTGATGCGGCCCAGCCTTACCCAGAATCTACCTCCAGCGGCCCCCAGGTAAATTGAGTTTGAGACCCCTGGTCTAAAGACTCTGGAACTTGATTCCAGGTCCACAAAATGAAGGACTGGGGAAGTCTGGAGTGCCGCTGTGACCATGTCACAGATGGGATTGCCAAAGTCATGAGGCCTAGTATCCTCATGATCTACCACAGTGAAGTGAATTGCTGCTGGATTAACCAACCTTTGTTGCTTGCCGGCTGTAAAAATATTTTCTATTCTACAATGTCTATGTAGAAACCAAGGAACCTGCATTTCTTGGAGGGGACTATATTGGATTTCTCTTGGTTTACTATCCAACCTAACCAGTGCAGTATCTCTAGAGAGTCACGGAAATACTGAAGAAAAGATGTCTCTGTGGTCCCTGTAATCAGGAGATCATCCAGCTAAAGGAAAGATTGAAATCCCCTGGCTCCTTAGGACACTCATGGCTTCTGCCAGTACCTTTGTGAATATCCTGGAAGCAGAGGAGATTCCAAACAGCAAGGCCCTGTAATGAAAGTACAGGACTTCTGAATCTAGGTGGATTGCAAACCTTAGAAACCTGTAGTGATCCTGAAAGATGGATATGTGCAAATCAGCATCCTGAAGGTCGAAATTCACCATAAAGTGCCCCGGCCTGAGAGAGTTTCTTATTGTGACTATTGACTCCATCCTGAATCTTTTGTAGATAATACAATTATTTAGTGCCTTCATACTGAGTATTATTTTGAATGTGCCTAATGGCTTTTGAACCAGAAAAATGTAAGGATAACACCTTTTGCCCTGACTGAAATAAGGGACTGTCTCTATTACTGCTTTGTGAAATAATTCCTGGATAACTTGAGGAGCCACCTTCTTTCTGGGGTCTAGTGGTAACCTCGTGGGCTGAAACAGAGTTCCAGTTGGTTATAGCAGTTGGCAGGGGGAGGGTAAGAGGTAGCAGGCTGACATGGTGCATGAGTAACCAGTGGCACCATAGGGGACCGTCTGAATTATAGGAAAATCTTGAGGAAACGTGGCTACTGGGAGGGCTGTCCTGGCCAACAGAGCCGCCTTGCAAATTTCCAGGGTCAAGGCCATATCCATTTTCATAGAACCGACAGTTTCTAATTTAAAGGAAGCTGCCTCACCACCCAATTTATTGTCAATGCAATTTTGACAGAAGTGTCTATTCCAGGAGGATAGCCTGACAATTTAGACAAACATGGAAAGTTTAGAATCATGGTTCTTAAAGTGGACCAACACCCAGGATTTTGACTATCCTGGGTATTGGTCCACTTCCCCAGGGGCACACCGATCGGGGGGGGGGAATATACCCACTGGCTTCTCGTGAGGCATTGCTGCTGTTGCTCCGCTGGCCTACCCAACAGCCAGCTTCACCACCTCAGCTCGGGTTAATGCAAGGGTTCTAGCGTGCTCCAGGCCTCCACTTTTCGCATCCCCAACCTCTGCTCCGGAAGCTGGGAGTGCCTAGAGTCCCTGCTCTGCCTCCTCCGGCGTGACCATGGCCCCATCCCCAGAAGTGCACGCTGACCAGAAGTACAGCCTGGGGACCCAGAGAACCATTTCTATTAGGACTCTTAGGGGTTAAAGCAAACATGTCAGAAGACAAAGGAGTGGATATGGTTGATCTCCTTTTGGAGTAAATACAAGTAAGCAATGATGCTGGAAGACCAACAATACAATCCGGAAACTACACTAGCCAAAAGGTGGCCAGCCATGAGAGCCAGGGGCATAACTACAGTGGGGTCAGGGGCCCCATTGCTGAGCCCCTCCACCTTATTGGGCAGATTTGTGTTCTCATGACAAACCTGTGCAGAAAGAAGCCTCATCTGTCTCATCGGTTTCAATCTTATAGGGGCAATATCGCAATAAATGGCCCAATAATAAAAATCCACACATATGCTGGATGGCAGGAGAAGAGGTCACTTATACACCTAGCATCAAGAAATACCCAGCCAGGCATGTTTTTTATTTTTATTAATGGAAGGAAGAAGAAATTGGGTGACAGGTTCTGTAACCCCAGATACACTAACCTGTCACCCCTGGATTTTATTCCTACCATGAAAAGAAACCACAAGCTTGGTGGGAGTTTTATTCAGCTTGGGTGTGTAAGTGACCCCTCCCCTCATCAGCCAATATGTTTATATGGGTTTTTAATATTGCACAATTTCGTGCTAGTGCTCCTTTAAAGTCTAGTACACCGTTTCCCAACCTGTGGTACGCATGGGATACTCGGCAAGGTTCAAGGGTGCAACAACAAGGGGGGGGGGGGGTCTGACAGGTCTGGTATAGTATTTTAACAGTAAAACATTCTTTCTTGCTTGAGAAAGTGTTACAAGGCCCATGACCTACTTAATTTGGTTAGTAATTATAATTAGTAACTGATCTCCTCCTTGGGGGTACGTGGTTGTGATGGCCTGTTACTAGAGGGTACTTGTCGTAAAAAGGTTGAGAGCCACTGGTCTAGTAGTATCCAAATTAGTTAAAACAGGAAAAGGTTTACTGTATGAGCCATGATGGGGCCCCATTTAATGTCTGCACCAGGCACCACAAACATTTAGTTACACCACTGGTAAAAACCTCCACATTTCATTTCTATCACAGCTTTAGCTTCCTAGGCAATGATAATAAAAAGCCTGTCACCAAGCCAGGATACAATCCTACAAAAAAAAAAAAAAGCTGCAAACCATAAGGCTTTATGTAGCAACAGTGGTTTGCAGCTTTATTTTGTAACCCCTCCCCATAATAACACACCAAATAGAAATTATGTTGCCATCTGAAATATGACAGTTCTTAACTCAAACAAGATTTATCTACCATTATGTTAATGGATTTGAAAATAAAACATAACAAACATTTGGAACTTGCCGGCAGTTCTAGGGCATTCAGCAGATCCATTCCTGACAGCAGCTTGACAGGCAGTCTCTGACCCAGATAAAGATTTCCTGCCCATTTTCTCTAACAGGAGATATTAATAAGAAAAAAATCATCCAAGTAACAAACCGTGGCGACCCTATGGAAGAGCTTATAATGGACCCTGTCACCCCGCCCAGCAGGCTCTACCTTCATCAGACACCTGCATGCACTTTAGATCATCACTGAAGGCAGCAGGTCGGCCTACAGGCGCCTCTATTGCAGACATCATCAGCCCGAGTTTCCATGTAGCTAACTCTAGGAAGCACGCTTTATGCCTAATATACGGCGATCCTGTTGTCTCTATTGGAGCAGCAGCAACGCCATCTAGCGGCAGTCACGATCATTGTTCGTTCTTGTTCTTTGTTGCAACTCGGCAGCATAACACAGGAAAATCCATATACTGTAGCTACAAATCTAGTGACGAGAGTGCTGCTAATATGGAATGCATAATTGCTTTACTTTTCCCCTCGTTCATATGGCTACCTTTAATTGAAGTTTAGATCTATCAGTCCTTTGCTAATGATGTGGGGAGGAGTTCTTGTTATCTTGATTCCAATGTGAACCTTTGTAAGAGGTCTGAAAGGGGGGTTATTGATTGTGTAGAACTCTTACTTTATGTAAGAGGCACATTCTCTGCCGCAGTTGAGTTGGAAAGTTCAGTTGGGAATTCAAAGGGACTTACCTTCTGTCCACTGCAGCTGCTCACTGTGGACCCGCTGCTCAGGAATCTCCTAGTCTCTGAGAGCGAGGGGCACCTTGGCTCACTGTGATTGATGCAAGGGAAGTTTCTGAGCAGTGCACTGGCCAGGAGTTGCAGCAGGGGAGAGGAGGTAAGTGCCTTTTTGTTTCTCTTATGTGGGTTTACCTTTAAAGTGGACCAAAACCCAGGATTTTGACTATCGGGGATGCCCCGCTGTGTGAAATCCCCCCAGGTCGCCACAACCAACTCACCATCTTACAGCACATGTGTGGCTCTAAAGCGAGCGCCTCGGAGTGCGCTGACAGCTGTATCCCCCGCTTCCCTCTAACAGGGAGTGTGCCCGTGCCGGCCATTCATAAATGCCTGGTGTGGGCATGCTCCCTGCTAGAGGGATAGCGGGGATGCGGCCGTGGCTCACACATGTGCCGTTGGACCAGGAAAAAAGGTAAGTGTGTGGGGCGACCTGGGGGTTTCACACAGCGGGGCATCCGATCTTATAGATTCCCGGGTCGATCACCATTGGTTTTGGCCCACTTTAAAGTGGACCAACACCCAGGGGGGATCGGCCCGGGAATCTATAAGATTCCCGGACCGATCAGATCCCTCTCCGCGGGGCATCCGAAATCGGGATGTCCCGCGGGGAGGAACCCCCCAGGAGGCCCACAATCCTTACCTTACCGGCGATCCAACGGCGCATGCGCGAGACGCGGCCACGTCTCTCGCTTCCCTCTAGCAGGGCGCGCTCCCGCGCCGGCCGTTTTGTGAATGGCCGGCGCAGGGGCGCTCCCTGTTAGAGGGAAGCGAGAGACGCAGCCAATGACAGCGCTCTGGTATGCGCGTCCAAGCGGCTTTGGACGCGCATACCAGAGCGGCTCTGAGCGCTGTCATTGGCCGGACGAGGTCACGTGGGAGCGGGGAGAGGTGAGTTTTTGCGGCGATCGGGGGGGTTTCACACAGCGGGGCACCCCCGATCGGGGTGCCCCACCTAAGTGGACCAACACCCAGGATAGTCAAAATCCTGGGTGTTGGTCCACTTTAATAAGGTTTGGAGAGCTTCTCTAACACAACACACAAGTGCTAAAAAAAATAAAAAGTACAGCCCCTAAAATGGCGCTATGCAATGCTGATATTTACTTACTTCCCTCCACAGCACGAGTGGACCAGTATTTTACTGGCCGCCGCCAGCCTATGAGCTGCTGAGCCCCACTCCCAAGGTGCTTCCCAGCCAGTCAATATGCCTGTTTGTTAGCTGAGGATATAGCATTGCAGCACAGATCATGGGCAGGGATTGGAAAAGATTTTACTGAAGGTGTATCATTGCAGGGCTTAGAAAAGATGGTACTGAAGCTTTAGCATTGCAGGGGCAGAATATGGGCTGGGGTGTCTTTAGCTAGGGTATGAGGCTGGATAAGGGGAGGGAGGGAAAGGCCCCTTTTAGTAGGTCCACTTCTTTTTCCTTCTTTAAAGTGGACTTTGGCTCTTGCATTCTTACTGCCTGGGCATCACTTAAAATCTCCAAAGAAAGCATGAAAATCAAGCATTTCAACTCAGTGCTCCAAACATGACCTACAGCAGCTAATGAGATTTGTTGGAGGTTTACTGAACATGCCAGTAGTAATGTTGAAGGTGAGCCATTTACCAGGGTTTTCACATTTACATAAAGCCCATCCCTGCAGCAGGAGTGAGCACGGAAGGCAGAAGCTGGGAAGAGGGCCTGTGTCCTCTTCTCTGCTGAAGACAGCAGAGATTGGCATGGAAAAGCAGTGGACAGAGTGGGACAGTGCTCTTTTGACTTTGGGGAGTCCCTTAGGCAGAAGCAGGGATCTACCAATACATATGTGTAACCATTGTAATCAGGAGGAATGGGGCACTTACAAGCAATATACTTATAAACCCAGGGCTGTCAATTTAGGATGCCCTGCTGTGGGAAACCCCTCAGGTTCCTGGTATTCACTGACCTTTCCCAATGGCACATGCGTGGGCTCTCGTCCAATGAGGTCCGTTTGATGTGCCTATGTAATTTGGCAAATGGTTGTAAAATTGTTTACAGAGCGAGAGTGTCTGCATCCCCTGGATCCCGGGGCTGTGAGCACACTCCCACCCCAGCCATTCAGATAGGGGCGGGAACAGGTGTGCCGCTAAGGATGCAGCCACACTCACTCCCCATTGAAACCTATCACACTGGGGATGCACGAAACAAAACCTGCGATAGTGAAAATCAGGGGTTTTGTTCTGCTTTAAAAACGCTACAAAATGTAAAAAATAGCATTTCAAAAATTTTTTTATTCACATATTTTACATAAAATATTGAGAAAGCACTGAAAAACTCTGCTGAAAAACATAAAACATATATAGTGCAAAATGCTTAAAGTGGACCAACACCGAGAGGTGATCGGCCCGGAAATCTATAAGATTCCCGGGCCGATCACCTCCCACCCCGCGGGACATCCGAGATCGGGATGTCCCGCGGGGTGAAACCCCCCAAAAAAACCCCAAACACCTTACCTGATCTTCGGCGGCGGCCGGCCGCCGCCGCCTCCCTCGCGCCCCTGTAGGCGTGCTCGCGCCCGCGCCGGCCGTCTGCGAATGGCGGCGGCAGCCGCTTGGACGTTCCTGATCCCCGCCTGGACGTTGGCGGGGATTGGACCGTCCAGTCACGTGGGAGCGGGGACAGGTAAGATTTTGGGGCTTTCTGGGGGGTTTCACACAGCGGGGCACCCCCGATCGGGGTGCCCCGCCGAAGTGGACCAAAACCCAGGATAGTCAAAATCCTGGGTGTTGGTCCACTTTAAATATTGCCTGGCAACATGGGGTGACAACAGCTCTAGGTAGACTGGTACTGAAAGGTTTAACATAATGAACTTGTTTAGATACTCACCCCCTCCAGTCCTTTCTCCTGCTGAAATCCCTCTGCTGTATATGTGGAGATTGCTAAAAATATAGAATGGGGCTTACAATAAGAAAAAGCTGCAGGACAAGTATTTTTTAGCTCTAAATAGGTCAATCAACCAGGGTTGGCTCCAGGTTTATGTGGGCCCTTGGGCGTCATGGTCTCAGTGGGCCCCTTTTTGGTGAAGAATCGCGTCACATCACTGAGGAACATCCCATGCCTGGATGCCCCCAAAGGATCATGCTATTTGGGCCAAAACTCTAGTTTTGGTCTACTTTGAAGTGCACCAAACCCCTTTAAACCTACAGCCCGCTGGCGCACCTATCACATGGTGTGGAGGCCCCTTCCTCTCTCCCCGTGGGGACAGCACAGGCAGCAGCAGAACCCTATTGCTGCATAGTGTTGTCCCCGCCCGGTGAGGAAAAGAAGTTGCACCGCCACCGCGGTCATCGCTGGTGCGCCGCAAGGAGACATGGGTCACCACCGCCGGTCAAACGTCATCGCACACCCTCTCAGTGGGCCCCCCTGGAGGCTGGGGGGCCCCGGCAGCTGCCCCGCCTTGCCGGGTGCTGATGCCGGCCCTGCAATCAAGGTTATTGTGGTGGCGGGTAGCTGGTATAGAACTTCTTTAAATGGACAAAAGGAAGTGGATCTACTAAAGCTGGTACTCTAATCCACCCATAGCCTTATTGATAACTGCGTCCAAATGTTACCCAAACAGATGACTGCCTAAAAAGATTTCTTTTTTTAATGAAGAGGTAAGAGCTGCCCATTGCCTCAACCACATTGCTGCTGCCCCCCACCCCGTCTAACTATGGTTAACCTGGATAGGCCCCTATGTGTGTAACCCCCAGGGTCGCCGATAAACTAACCTTTCCCAGCAGCTCTAAGAACTGTGTGATCTCTGCCCACCGCACCTCTGGCATCCCTGCAGATGCATGCGCTCCTGCACCCAATTATTCAGACAGGCTGGGCGCAGGAGCGCAAGTGCTCGATAAGAAAGCCGGGCATGTGGTCAGCTGGCTGTCCAATGTCATCCAGTATTCTTAAAGTCAGCCAATTGGAGATCTCAAAATTAGAAAAAAACTTTAAAAAAAATAACTGGGCAACCGCTGAGCCAGAAGCATAGCCCAAGGTAGTTGGGTTCGGGAGGGCGGGGGGAAAGGGATTTGTTCCATTTAAAGCTGCAAAAATAGGTAGATCTACTAAGCCTGATACTCCGACCACCCATAGCCTTATTGATGGCTGTGTCCAAATGTTGCCCAAACAGATGGCCACCTATGAAGGTTCCAAATTATTTTTGAAAAGAGCTGCCCACTGCTTCAAGCACACTGCTGCTGCTATGGCCACAATCCACACATAATAGCATGCTTACATTCATTGTAGAGAGGGGCATAAAAATACAAAAATCTATCATGCACTTGGGTAGAAGGAATCCCTGCTCTGAGTACCGTATGGGCAGTACTGTGTTAGCCAGGACCTCGGAGGAGAGAGATTTAGGGGTACTGATTACTGATAGCTGCAAGATGAGTGGACACTGTAGCCAGGCAGTGGGAAAAGCAAGCAGGATGCTCGGCTGCATAGCTCGAGGCATCACCAGTAGGAAGAGGGAGGTTGTGATGCCGCTGTATAGAGCCCTGGTGAGGCCACAGCTAGAATACTGTGTGCAGTTCTGGAGACCTTACCTGCAAAAATACATTATTCAAATAGAACGTGTCCAAAGGCGGGCAACAAAAATGGTGGAAGGACTTAAACTTAAAGGAGAGACTAAAAGAACTTAATTTGTACAGTCTGGAGGAAAGAAGGGAGAGGGGGGACATGATTGAGACCTTTAAATATGTGAAAGATTGAATAAGGTTCAGGAGGGAAGTGTTTTAAAGAAGAAACTTATGATAGAACAAGGGGGCACAACCTGAAGCTAGTCGAGGGGAAGATCAGGAGCAATGTTAGAAGATATTTTACAGGAGTAGTAGATGCTTGGAACTTCCAGCAGAGGTAGTTGAAAAAGCAACAGTCACTGAATTTTAACATGCCTGGGATAAGCACACATTTATCCTAAGATAAAGAGAACATACAGTATACATATAAGGGCAGACTAGATGGACCGTATGGTCTCCTTCTGCCGTCAACCTTCTATGTTTCTATGTTTCTATGATTTTCTTGCCTCCTGCAGGCTCGGCCCTTTGATCTATTGAGGTCTGAATCAATCCCGTTTCTGCAGGGGGTGCACGCTTTCAGCACTGGAGCTGAAAGTGAAAAACTCTGGATTTTGACTATCCTGGTTTGTTCCATGCCCCGGGGCATCCAGAATTGGGTTGGCCCGCTGTATGAAACAAACTCACCTTTCTCCGATTCTACAGCACATGTGAGGGCTTTCGTACAATCAGATTCATTTGCTGTGCATAGGTAATGCTCCGCAAACAGCTCTGTTTACATCGGTTTGGGCAAAAGGAGCATCTCTTGCAGTGTGTGCCCTCCCTATCTGGCTGGACGTTGGAGCACGTGCACAGCCCAAAGATGCTGGGATGCAGCTGTCGTTTTCATCGGTGAGGGAGTCCCGGAAGCAGGTGAGTGTTGGGGCGCCCAGAGGAAAGTCAGTGGCTGTCCCTCTAATCTTTTAGATTCCAGGGCCGTGCGCTAGGGATTTGTTTTGATTTAACCTCTATTAGGCTGTGGTTGGAATAGGTCCTTTAAATATAACTATTTGTCCTTGTCCCATGGACTGTGTAATCCTTAGAGCATAATGCCATCATCACCCCTTTCAACTAAAGAACAGACCTTGCAACTGAATCACTGACACATGGGACTTGGTTAGGATACCAGAGAAGCAATTGGGTGGATGCTAGGGATCCGGAACTTATATACAGTTACGCAGGGACGGACTGGGGCCAAAATTCAGCCTGTCCATGAGCTGCTAAGCCCCACCCCCAATGTGTTTCCTTTATGTTCATTAGCTAAGGCTATAGAACTGCAAGGAAAGATCTGGGACAGGTGTGGAAACAGACTCTCTTAAAGTGGACCAACACCCAGGACTTTCACTATCCTGGGTTTTGGTCCACTTTCGCGGGGCACCCCGGCACCCCAGAACTCCCAAAAAAACTCACCCCACCCCGCTCCTACGGCGCATGCACGGCCGCTCGTCCAATCAGCGCGCTCAGACCCCGCTGTGGTATGCGCGTCCAAGCGACGTACAACCACAGCGGCTCCGAGCACGCTGGCGGCCGCATCTTGCGCTTCCCTCTAACAAATGGCAGGCGCGGGCACGCTCCCTGCTAGAGAGAAGCACGAGATGTGGCCGCGGCTCGTGCATGTGCCGTTGGACCCGGAGTAAGGTAAGGTGAATGGGCATCCCAATTTTGGATGCCCCACGGGGGGGGGATCTGAACGGCCTGGGAATCTTATAGATTCCTGGGCCGATCAGGCAGGGTGTTGGTCCACTTTAAGAGAGATGGTCATGAACCTTTAGTATTGTAGGGGCAGATTCTGTGTCGGGAGTGTGTATGGCCCCCACAGCCATGATTCTGGTGCTATAAACATTGCAGGAGCCGCATGGGTTAGACTATTTTGGATGTGGGGGTGTTACAATGGGCCAGGTATGAAGGGACTCTTGGGGGGTACAATGGGCCCAGCTTTGCGGGGAGACTTGGGGGGGGGGGTACAATGGGCCCAGCTATGAGAGGAGACTTAGAAAGCAGGGAACTATAGGGGGTGTTTGATGAGGTCTTCGTGAATTCTAGAACAAGGTCTGGGCGAGATGCTAACTTAGTTTGCCCCCACCATAATTCTCTCTGTGCTCCCTATGGCCAGTCCCCCCCTGCTGGTAGCTACATAATTGCCTAAAAACCGTCTACTGCAAGGGATAAATGGTCTTTGCCCATAGATGAGCTTTAGTACTTTTATTGGTTTTACCGGTGTAACAAAACAACAGCAGCTTTTACGTGAGCCTTTCCCCTTAGTAGGCTTATGTCTCAGTTATGCCCCTCGACTATTAGTTCGAGCATTTTTACGTCTATTTTCCACATGAAGAACCTCCCCTCAGCGTCCACAAAACAAGCCCCTTCTCCCTCGGCGCTGCTCATGCGCACTGCAGTCCCTTTCTTCCCTTAGCTCCGGTCAGCTGTGCGGTGGAAAGCGCCCCAATAGGATTCCACTAGACTTGTTACGCAAACTCGATTTTCTCCCACCATGGCCGTGATTGGAGTATCGCTGGCTTGCTCCGCCCACTGTAGAGGGCGCCAATTCTGAGGCGGCTGCTGGCTCCTATTGGCGGGAGCTGTCACTGAGGGGACGCCATGGCCTCTGACTCCGAGATTCAGGTATGGTCGCTCTGGGTTCGCTTTCTAACCCGAGTAGTTATTTGTTGGTGTTCTTTTAGAATAGGAAGCTGCTGCGCCTTCCTGCCTATCTGTGTATTTTTTGCACATGCTGTGGCAAATAATCTTTTCTATTGACTGCTATTTTATACGCTTTTTTTGAAATTATGGCTGTCCTTTGTAATTGAGTGTTATTGCTCTAGGTGCATACTGTATTTACCTGCACTGTAAATCAGCCTCTGCCCCCCCCCCCCCCCAGCTTCCAGTCAAATGATTGAAGGTCTGCATAGTAGCCCCCCCCCCCCCCCCCCTCCTTCAGCACGACCAGGGTCATTCTGATTTTGCATGCCTCTGCCTGAACAAATACCCAGAGCTTGGGGTGAATGTACTGCCACTACCCCCCATGGGTATGTTGTGGACCACCTACCTGGAAGCTACTATTGTCATTTAGTGGTCAATACTTGCATACCTACCAACAATATTCAGTGGGACTTGGCCCCCTCCTGTATCACTCTCCTTGCAACCTGTCATGCTTTCTTAGCCTCTGTTTACCTTTTACACACCAGTTTGATTTAAAGCAGACCAACACCCACTAGCATCCCTTGGATAATGCTGTCTGTTTAGCTTTAAAGCTCCGCCTCCATTCATTACCACTGCTGTGTATGACAACTATGTCATTGCCACACCAATGCAATGACTGATTGCTGCCATCTCAAAGAGGACAGCAAAAAAAAAAAAAATCACTGTTCCAGGACAATGCGAAAAAAAAAAAAAAAAAAATATATATATATATATATTATATTTTCTAGTTCTACACCCTAAGAAGGTAATATCGGCAGGGGCTTTGACCAAAAATATTTCACAGGTTGGTCGGTTTTGGCCTGCTTTAACCCCACCCCTCATTACCCACAACAGGTGGCTCGGGGGAGATGGGTTGAACATATGTGGTTTATTAATTCTCACACAAGGTTTGGTCAGTGTTACTGATCTTTGTCGTTAGCGGTCTACACAACACTGAGCAAGTATTTGCTCAGGGTTATAATGAATATTTATTTTTGGAGACAAAGGTGTTGTGAAAATGTATGGTTGTTTTCAGGCCTAGGGGATTGGTAAGCAGTGGGACAATGGGGGAGGCTATTCTGTGGACCTATAGTTTCATTCAGGTTTTTGGTGAAATTTTAGGTGATAAAATACAAATTTTTATGGAAAAAATGATTGAAAGAAGCAGGGGGTCATACCAGCCACCAAAAACCCACAAGGAAAGCAGTAACGTTGCCCCACCGTTGGGTGGCTGGTTGCAGTGACGTACAGTGATGTGCAAGGCTATAGGTGGACATCTTTATCTGTCGGGAAACACTTGGGTTCAGGCCAGTGAGTATCGAGTTCCTTGTTAGGGCACATCAGAAATCGCCCCACCCCCCGTGATCAACACTTCCCTGTTGAAGACCTGAGATAATACATCACTTTCTCTGGGCCCTTTTATTTAGGCTGACAATGGATCTACACCTTCTTGAAGACTGTTCAGAAGACCGATTAGTAGTCTAGGATCACCTTTACCTTGACAAATATTATGTGCTTGCTCTTTCAGGGGGCTGACTAGATGTGTAGCGTTGTGATACTTTGTATTCTAACCTAGCTGAATGAAGTGTTAGAATGTATCACAATATAACTGCTGGGGGAATGTAACAAATGTTTCACCTGAGAGGCAGATGAAAATTCCACACACTGGATTCTTGTAGCTGGGCCGAGAGAGAGATGATATACAGGTGTCCTTTGGTTATGTGCAGAGGGGCTCCAGCATTCAGGATGCCCCCCAGAGTCGTATAGTGGCTGGGCCGGAGGCCACCAACACCCTCACTGTGGAAGGTGTTGGACTGCTTTAACCAGTATTGGAATATTCTGGGTATTGGATGACTAGCCTGTAGATAATTATCAACATTATATTAAAACACCCAACAAAAAATTAGTTAAATATTAAGCTTTACCGAATCTAAGTTATATTTAATTAATGCATCACAGAATAAATTAAATTTATACATGCAAAGTCTTGTCTATGTAGGACAGATAAAACAACCAACCCATTAGTTACCATTATAACTTAATATCAATATAAATACATCATAATACTCTAAATTATACTTATACTATACTCTACTATAATATATAATTTCCATATATATTTTCCATTAAAAATATTACATTCCAAAAGAAAACCATGAATTCTGATAATGCAAGCTTAGCTATCTTTCTCTCATTTCTTCCTAAATAACCCTCTTTAGCATCCTCCAACCATGCACCATAAACATATGTTTTTCTTTAAATCAATAAAGGTGCTGGAAAGATGACATCAGTTTTGGTGTGGATGAAAAATGATCCCAGGCTCAAAAACACCTTAGCCTGTAGAAGCCCTCCCTTGTATGTTGCCCATCTCATGTTTAAAGAGGAAGACACCCCAAGCGGACTCTGCTTGTCTGTTGCCCCCCCCCCCCCCCCTTTTTAAAGAGGATCACACCAGATTTTCACTTCGGGGGGGGGGTGTTCCTCTCAGTGGTGGCAACGAGCGCGGTGATTGGCTGAGCGGCCCGCGCCTCCCCCCCCCCCCTGCTCACCTACTAGTTGTCACATACCTGCTCCACCCATTCAGGAAGGCTGGACGCTGGTGCTCGCACCTCTAGAGGTGATGCGGCCGTGGCGCAGAAACGCATCGAGGGCTTTAGGACAAGGTGAGTGAAACTGGGCTTCTGGGTGGTTCTTCACTAGTTTGGGATGCCCCAAGGAGTGTCTCTAAAAGACTCCAGGACCTCAGATGTTCCTCTTTAAATAACTTTAGCCACTAATGGTCGTTTGAGCTCCTCTCTGGACTTGCCTGAGATCTGTTAGTCTGCCCACAATTAAGATGACTGTACAGATATTAGCATATGTAAACCATCTCCTTGCACGCTGCCTACACTAACAGAAATCTGGGGAATCTTGGTTTGGGATGCCCAAGCCACTCTGTGAACCCTCCCCCCAGATTGCAAACTTGACTCGCCTTTCCGCCAAAATATTTAAAATGCTGCTAGGGCTCTTTGTGGGGGGGCGCGGGCGAAGTAGTAGTGTCAGATTGTTCATTGATCATTGGCTTGCTTTGTGTAGAGGCTTTAAAGCTGTCCACATTTTTAACTAGCATCCCCTGAATTGCTCCCCCCCATGAAGAGCACCTTTTGCCAATTTTATTGTTCCTGCTTCACTCTTATCCCAGATAATGGCCCTTGTTTTAGCTGTAAAACTCCGCCTCTTCCATTTATTGCCACTGTTGTGTGTGGCAGTGATGTCATTGCCACAACTATGCTATGACTGCCTGCCTTCTCTTAGAGAGGGACATTAAAAAAAACAGTTCTTTAGGACAATTCAAAAAGCGAAAATATCCATTTCTAGTTCTATACCCTAAATGTAGGGAATGTAGTCAGGGGATTTGGCCAAATGTATTTCACAAGTTTGTGGGTTTTGGTCCACTTTAAACAGGTGTGCTCAACCTTTTGACATGTGCAAGCCAACTTAAATTTTTTGGAACCTGGTTGTGGGCCACAATGAATAGGTTCAGAATCTTTATTTTGCATAGTGAAGATTTTTTACAACAATCAGGATGCCCACTGTCTCCACAAACTTTACTGGTATGTCCTTCCACCACACCCCACATTCAGGTGGCTTACCTTTCTGAATGTATGGGTCCCTTTTTTATAGCCCACACCCATCAATATCACATCTTAAGCATGTTCCTATTAATCAACCCATCTAAGCTCCCACCAATGCTAAGCAAAACTATATTTTACTTTACTGTACCCCAATTTAACTACCTTTTCCCACAGCAAGTCAGGGGGCCCCATCAGATGGCTCTGAGGCCCACATGTATCCCCCAGGCAGCAGGCTCAGCATGTGTGGCCTAAAGAGGAACTACATTCAAAAATGACTATAGTTCTGCATTACTAGTTGGTAGCTGGACCTGGGCTGTCTGACTTTGAAAATAAGAAACCGGGCACCCGGATACTCACCGTTTCCGGTCTGCTTCTGCGGCCACTGCCTAAAAGACTTGCGTCCGTGTCGATTGACTGCTTGTGATGATGCTCCCACGTGACCTCGAGCAGCCTATCAACGTGGCCAGCATGCTAGCCTTTTGCACTGGCAGCAACTATGATGGGCTGCTCACCGGCCACTGCAGAAGTGACCCAGAAACTGTGTTTATCCAGACGCCCAGATTTTTATTTTCACACCGCGGATAGGCCGCCCCGAGTCCTGCTGGTAGCCAGTAATGCGGAACTATAGTCACTTTTGACTGTAGTTCCACTTTAAAATAAGTAACCTTTTATTTTTGGTCATTTTTTCCTCTATATTTTTAAAGGTTCTTTCAGAGGTGCAAGAAAATAATTTGGCGTTGAAGGCTGTGGAGAGTGATTCCGACAGTGGGCAAGGCAGCTGTGAAATGGCCTCCCCTAGAGACCAAGCAGAAAGAATGGATTTTGTGGAAAATGGAGGTATGCTACTGTGATATATTTAATGCCCAGTCTTCTCAAAAGCAAACTAGGTTTTATTTTGACCATATAGAATAACAAATCGGGTGTTTTCATGGTCCCTTGTTTTCTTTAGTGCATATGTAAAGTTCTCATTTTGGGGTTTTGTTCAGCTGTTAAAGCTGTAAGTCAAAAATGTATACTTTTGCTGTTTCTTTAGATTCTGACGATGATGGTGAAATTCTGATGCTCAGGAAAGCTAGGAACAAGAAATTATTTGAAGAAAGTGATAGTGATGCTGAGGTGGCGACTAAAACTGACCCTGACAGCGATAAAGAGAATAAAACTTCAGAGCGGGGGAAAGCCTGCAGAATACGTTCAGCATTGCTTGACAGTGATGAAAGCGACAAAGATGAAGATAAACATGATGCAACTGATAAGCTAAACATTGGCGACAACTCGGCTTATGCCAGCCCTGAAAAGGACACCTCAGAAAACAAAAGAAAAAAGAAAAGCCATAAATCCCCAAAACGGATGGACCCAGAAGAAACCCAAAAGGGGAAATCAGAAAGAAGAAAAAACAAAGAGAAAAAGAAATTAAGATCTAATGAAAAGCTCAAAGAGGGCAATCAAGAAAAATCAACAGTAAGTTGTGTTTAAGGGGTATTAAAAGCAAAAAAGAATACAATTAGAAACACCTCAGCTCCTCTGACAGCTACAATGCTGACAGCCTGCTTCTATGCGCGCATCTGCTTTTCAGCCAACAGTGACTTCTCTCGACTGGAAAGTGGGTGTTTACTACATTTACAACTGTCCACAACTAATATGATTATCAACCAATCAGGAGCCTGCTAAAAGCATCAGAATGCTGCTGGACTGCTAGGGATCAACCAATAAGGGAAGTATAAAAGAATAGATGTATTCTTTATACAGTATAAAAGAAAAGAATAGAATTGGGGCCTAATTTTTGAGCACTACGACAGGGTGTGCCACATGAGCGCACCTGCGCATAGGTGAAAAACATTTGTACATTTTTGGGAGCCTCAGCACATGCAAAACTGACATGTTACTAAACTGGCAGCATACAGCAGTGCAGCTGTGCGCCTTATATTATAATGATAAATTTGTTTCAAATGTGGGCGCAATGTGGTCTAGCCTATGTAGCAACAATGTTAAAAGGTAGTTTGCTACTAGTTAGCAACACTACGCCCAGGGTTTTACACTGGGTTGAGCTCAGAACCAGCTTGATGGAGTGTGCCCAGATGAGCCATGTGCTTTTGAGAAGGACACTCTGTAAAAGAAATAGTGAATCAGGCCCCTAATCTTTAGTTTAACTGTGTGTGCTACTTGATGGGGTGGAAGAGCAAGCCAATTTGATTTGTGAGCTTGTTAGAGGGCTTAACTCCATGCAGCTGTTGTGAAATAGTGTGCAGATGCAGCACTCCCGCATAGGAGTACCCACCTCTACACATCTTGGAGCCCCTTACACATGAGCATGAAGGAGGGGCGGGTGCTGTGCCAGCAACAGCCCACACCAAACTAAGATATAACCATCAGAGGAAAAAAAAGGCAGCATCCCTGTCATGCTGTATGCATACACAGTGGTGGAGGAAATGAAATGCTGTTAGCATTAAAACTATATGTCTATAGACCGGCAGCTGCAGAGCATTTAAACAAAAAGAACTCTTTGCCATGAGAAGAGCAATGGCAATTTTGACCATGTGTTTTTTTTGGGGGTCTTTTTTTTGGACTGGAGGTCCAAAATCAGTTGTGGCTTTCTCTACTTGGTATTTTAATTCATTCATGGAAAAACCTTGTTGTGCTGCTTCCTTTTTTTCTTATAGGCTGATAAAGAGGTAGTGCCTTTAAATGACAGTGGTTGTCTGTTGGCTGATGGAGATCTATATGATAAGGATGAACAAAGTGAGGAGGAAGAAGAGTCTCTAGAAGCTATTCGTGCCAATGTCAAAGGCAGATTCAAGAGTGGTCATGTAGGTATATGTAGATAGTAAAATGCATGTTGGCCTACTTCCATATACTGCTTAAATACTTTAAATGTCTTTGAAATGCGTTTATTTTCTGCTTTTGGCAAATCATTTCTCATCCCTCTAAATTTCCTTCATTACTTTAAAGTACTCCAGACAGACAAGAATTAGTTTGTCATCTAATAAACTTTTTCAGGGAATATGGTTTTCTGCTGTTGGAGAGGAATAGATTGGTTAATCAGTAACTGTCTGCTCTGCCTGCCTTGCTAACACATGTCTGTTCTAAAGAGGGGAGAAGGCCAGGGATTGCCACTACCACACAAATTATATATAGTCTGTAATATCTCAGCTCTAAATGTGCTGTCTTCAAACTGCAATATAATGATTTCAGCTGTATGTGAATGCTTTTTATCAACCTGTAATAACCTTTATACATTTCCCTAAATCCAGTCACAATCATTTGAGGATGAGCATGAAGAGGAGTTTGAAGAGGGATTTGATAAATCTGAGAAGAGAAAGGTTTGTGTGCAAGGTGTAAATATTTTTTGACCGTAGTCCCATTCATAGGTGGTACTTATCAAAGATTTTAGGTTTGCCTGTTTGTACAAAATGTGTAGCATTTAGAAATTATCATAGCATTTCACCCATAACCGTCTGTGGCTGAAAAAGTTTCTAATGGAGGACAATGTTTTGTGTTTTACACAATATTTATTGTGGTTAATGGAGGACATTATACTCTGCATGTGCTGTTCGATTAATCAGTGTGTTTGGATCCACTCAAGCCCCTTCGTCCAGGAGCTCGTATATTGCGAGCAAATCCGAGCGCCCTGGCGGCCGCATCACCCACTACCCTCTTAACAGGGAGCGTGCCCGCATCAGCCATTCACAAATGCCTGGCACGAGCATGCACCCTGCTAAAGGGATAGCGGGGATGCAGCAGCTGCTCACAGCAACTATGCCTGCCCTGGAGTCTCATAGACTCCAGGGTGGGTTTTGGTCCTCCTTTAAACAAGATCACTAAATGTGTACTTTTTAGTGTTGGCCATTTTCCTGCTGCCTTGTAGATTATAATATGATCGTAATCCTTAATTGTTTGACAGCAACTTTTGTCTTTGCTTGTAGGAGAGAAAAGCTGCACGAATGAGTAAAGAAGCAATGAAACAAATACATAGCGAGACGCAAAGACTGTTGCGAGGTGACCAAAGAATAATGTGGACTGGGAAGGTTCTTGGACAATAGAACTGTTATCATGAATTGATTTTGTATTTCAGAGGCTGCGGTATCTCTGCCCTACCATTTACCTGAGCCGAAAAGTATCCACGACTTCTTCAAGCGTCGTGCAAGACCACTTTGCCAAGGAAATGCCATGCAGCTAATTAAGTAAGTTGTTTTATTCAAATTGGAATGTGCATTTTAATTGTGTCCTGTATAAATGTAACCCTGAAAGCAGAAGTGTGATATTGCCTTAAATTTGTGCCTAGCTGCACAGAAAAACCCAAAAGTGTGTGACATTGTTTTTTTTTTTTCGCAAAACATCCTTCGGGCAGCATACGCTTGAGACCTCTGGGCTCCTCCAACCAAGGGGAACACGTGACCACCAGCCAGAATAAATTATTGACTCCTCCCTCCATTCCCCAGTTGTTTTTGTGTTCTTCCATGAAGTAGGAGCCAGACCACTAGCTCCTGGACCGGTAGGTTTAGGTAAGTATTTTTTCCGATGCTATGGGCCTGTTTTAGCAGGGGGTCCATTTCTCAGTCCCGAAGGCTGTTCCTATGCCTGGGGCCTGGGATACCCTATGGGATTTTAGGCCAGATCCCATTCTTTGATAGTTATCAAAGGGGGGTAAGCAGAATTTTTTCTGAGGATGACCTTGTGGAAGAAGTTGGGGTGACCGGACCCCATTATAAAGATTATTAGACCTATAAAAAATTATAAGTTTTTTATTTGGATTTTGTGGCGTTTTTTTATGTTATATGAGCTCCCTGAGAATAATGCTCTGAGATTTTCTCTTGCTTTAGTGGATTTTATAATGCTTACTTTATTAAGTCTTTGGTACTGAAAACATTTTTATGGGCATTCTGGAAGTACCTGAGAAAAGGGTTGCTCTGGTTTCTTTTCCAGCTTTTTTTGGGGACTTTGTGACATTTCTTTAACTAGGCGATTTACCTTTAAGAGGCTGGGAAGATAGGAGAATGACGTTCTCTACTTCTCTCCCCCGCCTGGCTCTGTACTATACAGTGCGGTGCCTTACCTCCGCTGTGCTGCGATTGCGGATCTTTTTTTTTTCTTTCTATTCCTGGTTCCTTCCTAGGGAGCACCCGTGCTGATTCTCGCTGAGCTCCCTCACCGCCACCGCCGATGGATAGGGGAGTTTTTCCCACTGTGAGCATCTTCCTTCTCCAGGGCCAGGTGAGTGAATCTTTCTCGCGCACGCTTTCGCCACACGTTTTTTCTAGATTCCCACAGGAAATTGATTACCAGGCTTCTTCCTCCCAGGTTGCTGATGTCACATTCCGGTGCCCGTGGTTTTTCCTCAACACGTGCTAGGCCTTGAAGGGGCAGCACAGTGTTTTGGTACATGTATATTATGGCCTCCCCTTCGCATATATTTAATGAAGGGTTAATTTATAAATTAGGGCAGGAGCAAAATCCCATATCTAGGCGGGAAGCATATCCATTGTTGCCTCATAACCAGAAGCTTGGCAGACCACAAGGATGACATTTATATCAATCCTACTGAAGTTTCCTCCACAAATATGCCTCATGTGGACCAGGATTTGTCCAGTATTCTGTCGGCTGCCGATTCTGGAAGGAGGAGGCCCTGTTTTGCCCGGTAAGTCACTTTCCCATTGCATGGCACGGCCTGCTTCACGAAGTCATTACATCTGGGTATTCCGCCACAAGGTGGCACAGTGCACTGCAGAAGAGTTGTGGCTCCTCCCAGTACCAACTAAAAACAGAATCACCATAGACTTATCCCAGTTTTCCTCTGCAGTGATTCTGCGAAGATAGAAGATGGCTCTCTATATTGTGCAGGTGAGCGGGGCAAACAAGCCTGCGGCCCTGCATGGCTGTTTGCACCCGTTTCCGGACCCTCGGTGCCTCCCAGCCTCGGCTGACAGATCGGGTGAAGGTAGAGGAGCACTAGGGTCAAGTGCTCAAGGAGCGCTGCTCCAAGCCGCAGACCCTGTACCACAAAGGGTAGCCGGTCATAGGCTTTATGGTGAGCCTGTTAGGAATGCTGAGTTCCTGTCTTAACTTCCGAGGGAGTGAGTGTTTTTGGGGACTGTTTACTCGTTCTGACGTTTTGGGGTCCCCCCCCCGTGGCCTGGGCCCTCGCCCGAGGGTACTTTGGATGTGTATTCACTTGTTTTTTAACTGTGTTTTTAACTGTTTTCGCTGCCTCGCTGCCTTGTACTGCGCTCTGGCGGGCGGCGCTATATTTGTGAGACTTTTTTCTCTACTGTGATGACGCTGGCGAGGTCACGTGAGCGCCGTTTTCGCGCTCTTCGGGGGTGGGCGGGGCCGGTGGATGACGCGTATCGCGTTGTGCTCCTGCAGCACACCCCTCAAGGTTCCTGCCGGCGCCATTTTGCTTCTGCTGCCCATTGGGGCCTTTCTCATCCCGGGGCTGCGGCGGTGATCCTGGTCTGCTTGACGCTTCCTCCTGTGGTCTGGCGGTTGGTGCCCTTGTTCTACTTGGTCCGTGAGTCCCCTTCGGGGTTTTTTTTGGTCTTTTGGGCATGCACTGCGGGATACTTATGTGTCTTTATTTTTGTCTTTCAGGCGGGACAACTGTGGGTTGTGGTTTCTCCCAGTCCTACCCCTTACCATCCCTCATCTCCCCTTACTGGCTTCTGGGGTCATCCCTTGGGGGGCATCCCGGGTGGCTCTTGCTAGCCTTTACCCTGTGCTGGCCTATTGTGCCTTGTGTTAATCACCATATGGAGGCTTCTGGGGATAGCGTGCTTGGGGGTCCTTCGGGGCAATCCCGGCTATGTTGCATGTGTGGGATATCCCCTGTGAGTGACAATGTCAGGGTGTGCGTGCCGTGCGCCCAAAGTGTCCTGGCTCTCTAGGCTGGGCTGCCCGCTTCGCTTCCCAGCTCTGCGCCTCCTTCGGCATCACCTACCCCCCCCCCCCCTTCCCTCCCCTCTTTCCGTGCTTCCACAGGAGGTCGGGGCTCCCTCTTCTCGGGAACCCGCAGAGATTCTTGGGGCCATGGCAGATCCTGGGGTTGTCTGGTCTCTCATGGGGCCCCAAGCCCAAACCTTCCCCCAAGCCCCCTCGGGCATGAGGTGGCACCCTCACCCATCCGGGTGGGGGGGCGACTTCAGCTCTTTGCTCACGTCTGGAGGCTATGCATCTCAGACCGGTGGATTCAGGAGGTGGTGTCCTCCGGTTCCAAGATAAAGTTTGCAGCCTGGCCGCCCCCCAGATTCATCAGATCCCAGGTGTCTCAAAACCCTCTGTCCAGGGTTTGCACCTTGCAGTTCAACGTCTGTTGGAGTCAGTCATTTGCAGGGTGCCTTCCCAGGAACGGGGTCGAGGGTTCGAGGGTTCTACTCCAATCTGTTTACGGTCCCCAAAAAGGACGGGTCCCTGAGGCCCATCCTGGACTTGAAGGGTCTCAACAAGTTTGTCAGGTTCAAGCAATCAGGGCATTCGCATCCTTGCTTACCTGGACAACATTCTGATTGCGGCTCAATCTCTTCATCAGGCCGAGAAGGATACTCAAGTGGTGACCTCCACTCTCGAGTCTTTCGGCTGGGTGATCAACTATCCCAAGTCTTCACTGTCTCCGTCTTTGGTGAGGTCCTTTCTGGGCATGACTCTGGATACCTCTCCGGTCAAGGTATTTCTACCTAAGCAGAAGGTGGAGGCCCTTCAGAATCAGGCACTCTGCTCTTGTGTCCCCATCCCTCCATCCGGCAGAGGATGCAGTTAGTGGTCTGATGGTGTCCTGCTTCGAGGCGGTCTCCTTTGCTCAGTTTCACAAGAGACCTCTTAAGTTGCACCTCTTGTCAGTTTGGGATCAGGACCCTGTGTCCCTGGATCAGGAGTTTGCTCTGTCCCCCCTGGCCAGACAGTCCCTCTCGTGCTGGCTGGACTCAGGGAACCTTCTAGTGGGCAGGACCTTTCTGCCTCCGTGCTGGGAGACTGTCACCACAGATGCCAGTCTGACCGGTTGGGGGAGCTTTTGGAAGTCTCTGAAGTTCCAGGGTCGGTGGGGCCCCCAGGAGGCCCATGCTCCCATCAATGTCCTGGAACAGAGGGTGATCAGGTTGGTTCTGTCTCAGCTGACCACACACCTTCGGGGTCGGGCTGTTCAGGTCCGCTCGGACAACCAGACGGCAGTTGCCTACATCAATCATCAGGGAGGGACTCTGAGCAAGCGAGCCCTCAAGGAAGTGTCTCTGATACTGTCTTGGGCGGAAGAGAATGTCCCCTGCATCTCTGCGGTTTACATTCCGGGGGTGGAGAACCTGGAGGCAGACTCCCTGAGCAGGGGGACGTCTCGGCTGGGGGAATGGTCCCTCAGCAACAGGGTATTTCACTCCCGGCTGACCCCAGCTGTGGCACAGAATGTGGACCTGTTTACGTCCCGCCACAATCACAAGCTTCCCAGGTTTGTCTTCCTGTCACAGGACCCTCTGGCCTTCGCCACAGATGCGCTAGCAATTCCTTGGACGGAGTTTCGGCTCCTCTGTGTTCACTCAGATAGCCCAGGAAAGGGTACCAGCCATTCTGGCGGCCCCCTGTTGGCCAAGGAGGGTGTGGTTCGCAGACGTCGTGAAGTTGGCAGTAGATCAGTATGCCCTGCCCAGGGATCCAGATCTGCTCCCTCAGGGACAACTGGGCCATCCCAATTTACAAGCACTGGCTTTAACGGCTTGGCTGCTGAAACCTCCATCTTGATGGATAAGGGTTTGCCGGCTTCTGTTACCATGATTAGGGCTAGGAAGAAGTCCTCGTCCTCATCTACTACAGGCATGCTTGCATTGCCTAGTGTGAGCCCAAATCTCTTCCTAGTCGGGTGTTTTTTATCCCTAGGATTCTGGAATTTTTGCAACATGGTTTGGATTCTGGCCTTCAACTTGGTACCCTCAAGGGACAGGTGTCAGCTCTAGCAATTTCTTTCCAAAGATCCTTTGCCAATCACAGGTTCTTCACCTGGGGAAGATCAGGCCAGTTTATGGCTTTAAACAGAGGAAGGTTCTATTCCCTCCGGGACATTTACCTTTCCTTTATGCTTTTCTACCCTTGTGGATAGAAGAAAAGGATTCAGGCCCAAAGTATGATCATGTTGGGCTTTATCCTGATTCCTAAGTTGGAGATCCTTTGTGCCAAAGTCTCTAGGAGAGCAGGATTAGCCTTGAAGATTTTGGATCCTTTGCAATCTCCATAATATTAATGTTGATTCACTGCCCTAACAGGTTTGGCAAGTTGACCTATTGGCTTTCATTGTATGATGGGAAGTTTGGCCTTCTGCTTCAACAATGTAAGGACTGTCGGTTGAATGGGACTAGTCTAGGGGTATTATTATATCCTTTTCTTCAGCTTCGGCTTTTGGTGACAAGTGCCATTAGCTTTTTGGGAACAAAGAACATGGCTGTAACGTATTCAGTTCACAGCATTCTCGGAGAACCTGGTCTGAGAATATTGAGTCAGAGTGAGTCTTGTGCAATATTCTTTTAGGAATATTACTTTTCGGCAGATTTGGGAATACGGCCGATAAGTACATGTATTTTCGTCCCCATCTGGGCCGTCTGTTGAAGGAAGTGCTCTTTGGATCTCCTTCAGTTAGATGCTCCTTTCATTCGGGGACGCTGCTAAAGAACCTGGGGGTACCTTCCTCCTCTACCTTTTCTGCTGGAAAGGAGGATTTTTAAAGGTTCCACTCGGTCTGGAACCTGTTGGCCCAAACCCGAGGAGCTATGATGCCATGTTTGGGGCGGGGCCTGAATACTTTGTGTTGCCCCTTTCCATTCCAGGGGCATAAAATGGGGGTTTCACATAGAACCCCCTATACCCGTGGGGTTGAAGGAACGATAAGATATTCTGAAGTCTGCTAACCTTGGAAGCCAGGCGAGTCATATCACAGTTCCCGTCACCCGCAAGAAAATGTTTTTTTTTCTCTTTCTGGTGGTGGAGGCTTTGGAGGGAGATTTATTCTGCTTTTTAGAATATCAATCTCTATGTTCAATCTGACATTTCGAATGGTTTTTAAAACATAGTGAGAAGCATGCTTCCACTGGATTTTTTTCATGATCTTAATAGATCTGGGGAATGCCTGGCAGGTTCCAATGAGCCTCGGGCTCAGTCATTTTCGGATTCGCAGTAAGACAGAGCTGGATATTGCGCTTCCAATTTGTTTCCCTTCAGGCTGGATTCAGTCCGAGAATTCTACTAAGATTTTGGGGCATAAACTTCGGACATATCGGAGACTGAGAGGAGTCTGTGGCGGCTGATTTGGACGATCTGCTACCTTTTTTGTACACTTCAGTAACAGTAACAAGATGCCTCAGAGCCTCAGTTACATGTTTAGAGCTGTGTATTAGCTCAGTTGGGTTCTAAACCTTTGGGGTTTTTGTCCGATTCCCTCTTGGATAATGATTTATGGTCGGAAGTCAACAACTTCAGACTTTCTCCTTTCTCAAAGGATTTTGGCCCTTCAGGAAATCGTGATTCCTTTGTGCTAGTTCAGCACCTCCAATAACACTAGCCGTGAGGGTGTTAGTACGGTTGACATTGCTCTTTTCGTCAGGTAATGTAGTGCTTTAAGTACTATGAGGTACATGTCCGGAGAAGCTTCTACATCACCCGGAATGAGTGGCAATAACTTCCACGTCTCAGTCAAGGGAGGCTATATCTGGGACCCCAAAGAGGGAGGTTGGTTTACTGCAGATACCTCTGCTTGGGGTTAGTGAGTCGTGGCGAGGGGGAACGAGGTTCATCGCTGGATGGGGGTCGCATTGGAATCCTTTTGGATTAGATGAAGACCTGAGTCTCCTTCAGCTATGTTCTGTAGGAATGTTGCATCATGTGGCAGTGTTTTCTGTATGACCTCATTTGAGGGAGTCAGAATGGTAGGTCAATTCTAGGGTCTTATAAGGGATCGTTTGGATCAACTTTATCGCTTCAGCAACTAGGTCACCAGCTGACCAAATATTTTTTTCTGGGTCCGGCAGTAGGGACACCTCAGCCCTTGCGCGGTATTCTAGTCTAGCCTATGCACTTTACAGTTAGAGGGTATTATCATTCGGGTCCCTAGGCCGCCTCTTATCTAGGTGGTCTTTTTTTTCCTAGGTGGGCGGCTAACCCTAGGTGTCCTGCTAACCTGGGGCCGTCTCTAGGTCCTGGCCTTTCTTTCTAGCCCTAGGCTGTCTCTGGCCCTGGGCTAGTCCTTACTTTTACACAAACAACTTTGGGCTAAAGTTGTTCATTCAGGATCAAGGGTTCTACCCTTTTGAGCCTTTTTTTTTCCCAGATCCAGTATTCTGAGAATGGAGCTTTGCTATTTTCTCATCGGATTTTCTTATATGCTAGGAATGATCCTTCTGCCGGTGCTGAGGAGGAAGCTTCATTTGATATTCTTATACACATTTGGGAAGTACCTTTTTAGGGAGGCTGTGGGTTCATAGACGTTGTTACTCTGAGTAAGGACAAAAGGTGTTCTAGTCGACTTTTACATGATTTGGTTTTTCTAGTTTATATCGGGCCTTATGGTATCGCATCTCATTAACAGGAAGTGATGTTACATCTTGGGCTAAACAGGCGAGCTATTGCAGCCGCTTGGTCCTCGGCAAGATGTTTTTTTTCTTGATTTAGATCTGCTGTCCTAGAAGGATCAGTCTTGTGACAGAAGTATCCTCCATTCTATTCTTTCCCACCGAACGAGGTATTACTCGCCTATCTCTCAGGCGTATGCTGCCCGAAGGATGTTTTGAGAACTTTTTTCTAAACATCCGAAAGGGCAGCATACGCCGGGTTCCCTCCCTTATTTTTAATGTGGAGTTGGTTTAGATTGGAGTTGTGGGTCTGTTTCTTTTCTCTTTCAGATCTCTACAACAATTGGGGAATGGTAGGAGGAGTCAAGAATTCTGGCTGGTGATCACGTGTTCCCCTTGGTGGGAGGAGCCTGGAGGTCTCAGGCGTATGCTGCCCTTTCAGATGTTTAGAAAAAAGTTACCAGGTACCTAACTTAAGTTTTTAATTTTTATATTTTTAAGGCTCTACTGCATAGGACACTGTTTGTAACACTTGGAAGAGGCTGAACAGAATAACAAACAATTGAATAGTGGAATGTGTTCTATTTACTGTCAAGTTTATCTTAAATTTAATTTTTACAGCTTTTGCCCTTGAATATGAAAAGGCTGAACTCTAGAGATCAGATTTTACTGGACATTTTGTATTATTATGCCCGAAGTACTTTATTTTAGTTCAGTTCAGGACGGCCACAGAGAGAGCGAGCTCCTCCCCCCTAGAGAGGAAACATGAACATTCAGCGATCTTGTTTAGAGGACCTAAACCCTTCCACCCTCCTCGAAGGAAGCCTTTGATAAAGTTTTAGCCCTCAAAGCAACAGGGCTGTGGAGTCGGTAGATAAATACTCCGACTCCTCAGTTTTTTGTACTTCCGACTCAGACTCCTCTGTATTAATTTGTGAATGTATTTTATACATTCCTTGAAGGAAAGAAAGGCAACATACATGTCATTACTTCTAGCAGAGAGAGGTAGTTGGGCAGAAGCTGCCTTCTCCTTTCTGTGTGCTGATCTTCTGCTGAAGATAGGGCAGTGGGAGGATCCAGAAAGGGGCCTTTATTATAAAACATGATTTCCCTAGTAGAATCCCATAGTCATGTTTAAAGTTTAAGCTAACAATCGAAGTTTACAAGTTTTTATAGCCTTTTGCTGAATGACAGCAGTTTTTCCAATGCTACAGCTTCAGTCTTGAACTATTGATCCTCCATTCCCTTCACTTATACAAGTGTCTCTAGACCTGCAAAAAACATATTTACTTAATCCCTTATCAGTGAGAGGCTAGGTTACCCATGGGTTCCCTGTAACAGCAGAACACAACACTATGCAAAGTATAAGTATTGCCGCTTCTAATTGTGCGTTGCGTGCCATATAGTGAAGCACATGAAAAGCATGCTTCTTCACGGTCACTTAACGTGTTCGTTTTGCGGTTACGTGAGGCACTGCATGCATTGGTCTTTATTCTTACAATAGAGAAGTCATTAATTATAACTTTTTGTGTATTGGGACATTTAAACTTGCTAAATCAAAATTTAGTAGGAGTCTGAGTCGGTGCATTGTTTGCCGACTCCAGGTACCCAAAATTTCCTCCTACTCAGACTCCACAGCCCTGCAAAGCAAGTCGTCTTCTGGCTCTGACTTCTGCCAGACATGCTAGCAACTTACAGGTCCTATCCATCTGAGAGCCATATTGTACTATTCTCCCCAACAGCATCGTCCTAAGTCCTGGTCCTCTGTAGCTCCACATATCTTCTACTTTCCTCCGTTCCCAGGACATAATTGGTCCTTCTGTTGCCAGATCCAGACAATCCCAAGGCAACGGATGTCTGTACATGCCTCATTAATTACATGAAACACACTCACAGGTTTCGGAGTTCAGATAGGTTGTGTCTCTTTTCGGGGACAAACTGATGCTTAGCGGCATCTAAGGCTTCCTTGGCTGGATAATTTAGGCAGGCTATCGCCCTAGCCTATACGTCTATGGGCTCTTCCCCTGCCATACATCGGTGGCCAATTTCCAAGAGCAGTCCCCAAGTCCTGGGCAGAAAAGTTGGGTGCCTCCCTATAGAAGAAATCTTTAAGGGAGGCACATGGTCATTACTGACACTTTCTGCCTGGTTATGTTTAGATGTGTAGTGTCTTCTTTTAGTTGCAGAAAACTGGGTCCATTTTACACAATACATCTGGTGTTTGCTTGAATGCAGGGTCTATTTGTGCAGAGTTGCTGGCATTAGGTGAATGTCTGCTGTTCACGTGTTCTATAGATTACCTTTAATAAAATGGCCATACACTTATCTATGACATGCAAGATTCCAGACGAAGGAAGGAACCAGTCCATTGACAAGGTTAGGTTGGCATGAAGGCAGGTCATGCTGGGTGACCACGGCAGACCCTGGTAAGTGGACCTCCACTGAAAGTAGTTGAGTACCCCTGCTCTATGAGAACAATAAAACTGAACTGTATCTATACAGTACATCCTTCTGCGTTCTTGATTCAGTCCATTCATTTGATTAACTTTGGTAACTGTTTCCAGTGGAAGAACCTGGTGCACCACCAACGTTTTACATTTCATATCCCCTCCCTTCAACAATATCTACTGTTATAATTGCTGGGCACTGCAGTAAATGTTAAGACAATTTTTACAGCATGTAGACCAATTTTATTTTATTCTCGTAGGTCCTCAAAATATCATCCCTGTAACACAGAAGATGAGAAAAAAGAAACAAACCCCACTGACTCAAATCCAAGAAATATGGTAGAGGAATGTGGGCTAGATTCTGGAGTTATTCAAGAGTCACAGGATTTGCAACGTTCTGGTCCTGAAAGCCTAGGGAAAGAGCCTGCCACTAGCACAGAATGTCCGCCTCTAGAAAGTGAAATAAATGATTCTTCAGAAAATGTAACCGAGGAAAATAAAGATGATTTGGCTCCGTCAGTGCCCAACTTGGAAACTGAAGAGGTGAAGGCTGATGCTCAACAGAATATTTCTGTGCCAGAGGATAAGAGTACGGTAGTTGAGCCTATAAAGGGAGTGGAAACTGCAAACCTGGATACATCGTCTCCACAAGTTAAGTCTAAACTATCAAAAGTGGAGAGACTCCGTGCTCTAGGAGTTGACCTGTCTGTCAAACCTCTCCTGAAGCCGGATAATGGAACTTTTGTCAACTTGGAGGCACCAAAGCCAAATAAGGGTATTTGTTTTATTTTCTGTGAACATGAAGGCTACCTGTGCTTTAGCATTAATGTATCGTGAAACTATGTAATAGGGGTCACTTATACACCTGAACTGAATGAAACTCCTACCAAGCTTGTATTTTTTCTCTGGAAGGAATAAAATCTAGGGGTGCCAGGTTTGAATGTATTGGGGGTGACAGAACCTGCCCCCCCCCCACGTTTTCTGTTCCCTCCGTTAAAAGAAACAATAAAGCCTTGCACAGTGGGAAGAAAATGTTTATGCTAGAGATGGGAAGGCTGATGATGCATACCATGAATGCTGATCATTACTTTCTCTCCTCTGCAGCAGCCCGAGTGGTTTCTGGCTCTCTGAAACCTGTCTGTTCCTAAAAATGGGGACTGCACCTAAAGATTTCTTTGCAGCTCTTCATCATTTGCAAGTAAACTTGTGGAAGAAACTCTGCTCCATTGCCTCTGCCACAGTGACAGGAGTGTGTCATTTCATTCACTGTAACAGCGTGTGGTTTTTAGAGCAGTTTAAACAGGAGCACCACCCTTAACATGTTTTTTTCTGAAACTGGATTGCATATAATGTGCTATCCAGATTGCAGCCAATATAAAAGTGCTCATCTCTTTAGTTTGCAGTAAAACCCAATCTTTTTGCATCGCCTAATGGCAGCCCCTGGGGGATCTTTGGGGAGCATGCCCCCCCAGGGGCCATCATTATGCTACAAGAAAAACACTAGACATGAAAATTCCTTAAGATCAGCCCAACCAGTCAGAGAGGGCTGTTTCCACACAGAAAGTTGAATGGACAATGTAGATCAGCTGTCTTGTTTCCCCATACAATACAGGCTGTCGGCAGCTTGGAGTTTTGCTATAAATCCCCCAAAGATAAGCAGGTCACATCAGACCGAGAGATGACGCAGAGAAAATGGGATCCGCATGTCTGTCATGTTACACACCCACTGAATCGTCAGCTGCTGGAGGGGATGAATGCAACTAGGTATCAACGAAAGTCAATGGACTGAGCTTCTGCAATGCATTGCAACACTTGTTTACCATGTTGATGCAATGTTTTAAGAGCTTTCTGAGCAGTGATAAGCCATTACAGCCGATGGCTTTTTATTTCTGCCTGGGAAAGTGCATTTTTTCAACAAGATTTAGGGATTGTTTGGACTATAGAACTGGGTTTTTCAGAAGTAGGGCTGGAAAGATGGCCACTTCCATGCAGTCTAAGAGCATAGAATCTGCCTTCTAGTCCATAACATCCGTATGCAGTTAAGCCCTTTCAAAGTAGCTTATATCACTGATTGAGGGGGTGGGTTTGGGGAGCAATGTACTAAGCTTTGATTTCTTGACTGGTGGTCCTCTGTAGTCAATAGAAGTATAGCTCTACCAGGCACGTTAGATCCTGGGGCCATTTGCCAACAGATGTGATAAAAGAGGAACAACCACCCGCCTCGAATCTAAGACTACTTCTCTCTGGGGCATCGAATTGGAATGTCCTGCTCTGTAAAACCTCAGAGCATGTGATCCCTGAGCCCTCTGCATCCTTGTTATATCTCTCTAGCTAGGTGCGCAGCCATGCCAGGAAATAATTTTGCCGCCTCTGCTGTCCTGGAAGAACAGGGAACATGCAGTCAGATTACAGGTTGCCTGTTCCAGAACTGAATATTTATTTAAAATCAAGATTTAATGTGGAGAAAATTGGCTTTCACTGTATTACATTTTTGTTTTTTTTTCCTCTCCAAGAACTTGAAGCGCTGAAAGAGAGATTCCTCAAGCATACTTTGCACAAAGCTAGCAAAACTGTAACTGAAAAAAAAGTTAACCTTCACATTGTTCGCAAGGAAACCACAGCAGATGGTAAAGAAGAGCTGAAAGCCGAGGTGGTTCCTGTCACAGTCGACCTTGAAAATCTAGAGGAGAAAATTCATACTAAACCAGGTAATTTATTTGCATGTATAATCCTTAATCAATTGTAAGTTTTCTATTATACGACGAACTCGCTTTTCTGGGTATTTAGGTGAAAAGCTGCAAGTTCTAAAAGCGAAACTTCAAGAGGCAATGAAGCTGCGCAGATTTGAGGAGCGCCAGAAGCGGCATGCCCTTTACAAGCTGGACAATGAAGCTGTCGATGATGATGAAGAGGAGGAAGAAATGACCGAGTCTGAAGAGGAGGAAGACGACAATGAAGAGGGTGGCAATGCTGAGGTAACATGAAAGCATATATAATTAAAGCGGACCAAAACCCACATTTTTAACTAGCATCCCCTGAATTGCTCCCCCTATGAAGAGTACCTTTTGCCAATTTTTGCTGCCCCCTTCACTCTGATCCTGGATAATGGCGTCTGTTTTAGCTGTAAAGCTCCGTCTCCTCCATTCATTGTCACTGTTGTGAGTGTCATTGCCACACCAATGTAATGACTGATCACCTGCCTTCTTACAGAGAGGGACAAAACTGTGTTCCGGGATGATCCTTAAAGCTAAATTATCTATTTCTAGTTCTGCACCCTAAGAAGGAAGTATTGGCAGGGGGTTTGGCCAAATGTATTTCTCAAGTTCAGTGTGTTTTGGTCCGCTTTCATGATTGGTTAAAGGGGAAAAACACACCCAATTGACGTTTTGGGTGATGTTCCTCAATACAGCGGCATCCTGAGCTCAGATGCCCCGCTGCAAGTTTTCCCTGCAAGTTGCTCCATACCCTCTCCTTCCTGTTGCTCCCACAACACAGACTCTGGTGAGAACGAGCGCGCTGTTTAGCTAAGCGGCCTGCCTTCACTGGGCTCCCTCTGACTTCTAGGACGGCTAAGCGACCAGCCGCATCCCTCTCTCACATTCAGAAAGGCCAAGCGTGAGTGAGCGTGAATGCAGCCACTGTGAGGGCTCCGGAAGAAGGTTGAGTGTGTTGGTGTTTCTGGGGCGGGCGGGGGCAGAGGTTTACACAGCAGGCCATCCAAATTTGGGATGCCCCAAAGAGTGGAACTCGAAAGGCCCGGAGGATTTTAGACTATCAATAGGTCCAATCGCTAAAAGATCTGTTCTTATTATTATTTATTTTTTTTTGAATTAGACATTGGAGTATCTGCTTGGAGATGAAGTGGAGGAGGATGACCCTAAGAATGGCGAGAATAGTAGTATACCAGATGTGAGAATTCCTGCACCAGCAGAGTCCACTTTAATGTTGTTCAAGGACAACTCGACAAAAATTGAGTAAGATATGTCTGTTTTAAAGGGGTTGAAATTCACTTGCTAGCCTTTTGTTAGCCTTTTGTGGGTAATGTATAAATGTAAACTGTCTTACCAATTGTTTGGATAAGGAGGGGATTATTCATAGCTTCATTATTGCTCCTTCTGGAAGAATCTGGACCGATGGGGGAACTGGTGTTTGTTATTTTCCCCTTCTGTTTACAATCCTAGAAGTCTACCACACTAAACTGAGCCTCACTTATTTTGTGCAGAGCTATACATCTTATGGTTTAAAAGTGGACCAAAATTCTCCGGGCCAGCCCTGGAGGGTTTTAGACAGCCGCTTGCCTATCCCCAGGATCACCTGTAAAACTCGCCTTTTCCGGTGCTGCTACAGCACATCACCTGCATCTTTGGTCTGATTAAAGGGATCCTATGAGTGTGACCTGCAAGCTTGTCACACCACCCAGCAGATTTAAGTTTAGCTTGTTAGCAATCTCAGATTTGCCAGGTGGATGTGGTTATCGTAGTGGAAAAAACAGCAGTTAAACCGGACCTGCAGCCTGGCGGCACAGTTGAAAAAGTAGGTAGTGGCCTTTTTGGAGCTTCCCCCCCCAACTGACTTAACTGCATATAAGTACTGTGTGTTGTGTTGATCTGGATTAAGTCATTTGTGACTGTTGGTCTGATTTTAATTCTAGGCTTTAGCTTT
The DNA here is from genome assembly GCA_027917425.1 of Gastrophryne carolinensis. Classification (NCBI taxonomy): domain Eukaryota; kingdom Metazoa; phylum Chordata; class Amphibia; order Anura; family Microhylidae; genus Gastrophryne; species Gastrophryne carolinensis. The sequence continues at coordinate 292,058,960 of CM051236.1, forward strand.
TTGCTGGGGGGTGGGGGGGGAGTTTACGTGCCACTTAATGGTTTAGCAATGTCTAATCAAAATTGTTAATGCAGCATTCTGTTTTGTGCAGTGATTCGATTCCTGATAAGATTGACGGTGGGTGCAAGGAGAATGATAAGCTAGGTAAATATGCCTACCTACCTAATCTTTCGTATGTGAGGCATTCGTTGTGAATACCAAATTAAACCAAATTCTTTAACAGGTGATGACGACGATTTTCTTCTGCCCTTGACAAAGGACAACAGCCATAACAGCAGCTTTGAACTTATTGGTTCCATGATTCCTTCCTATCAGCCAGTTGGCCATAGCGGAAGAGGATCTCTGCAGCCAAGTGTTGGTGGCTTTCGTTCTCCTTCGCCAGTTATTTTTAAAGCCAACTTTGTCAGTTCGGCATCTAAGGTGATCTTTAATTAGTGTGTGGTTGTGTTGGGGTGGAGGGTGGGGTGGCAGAGTATTGCTTGGTAGTGGAACCTCTTATAAAATCAACTGATCTATGTGTTAACATTCCTACTACATTTAACTAACTGTAGAGCTACGCTGGGTGCAGACATGCAATATGGTCTAAAGCAGAGATGCGCAACCTGTGGCCCACACTGACATCAGTTGCAGCCCTGCCACTTGTGCCTACCTATTCTCTCCTCAGCCTACCTATACTCACAGCTTTCCCTTCAATAATCTAACAACTTCTTTACCTCACCACTTTCAACCTTACCTCGACCCCCACATCACATTTTTCCTTCTGACCCTGCCAGTTCTTCCTGCCTCACCGCAGCCCTCATTTTTCACATCACTTCTGCTTGCCTCATCTTTACTCGCCTCACCCATTCCTGCCTCACCTCTACACATCCCACATCTGCTCCCTTTTTGTTTTTTTATTCTTTTCATCTCACTTCTGCTCTCCCTACCTCTTGGTGCCTCTCCTTAGCCAACCCCACCTCTGCTCTGCATCTTCGGTGGCAGAATCCCTGGCTTCTTTGCGGCCATGCACGCTCCCGCACATGCCGGGGATGCAGATGGCTGCTGCTCCTCGTCACAGCAGCACCTTCGAGAGCGCTAATAGGCTCTCTCAAAAAGTACCGCAGGGCGTGGCTTCAGCAGTGAAAATAATGGATTTCTTTGAAAACCGGGCCAACAGCAGAGCCTTGATGCTTGGACGGGGGGCTCTGAACATTGAGCGGAAGACCGATTTCTGGGTTTCCATCCGCTTTAATCTCACCTCAGTGCTGCTGTCCTAGCTTTTTCCCAGATCACCTCTACCCACCTCAGCTCACCACTTCTTGCCTCATCTCTCCCTGCCTCACCTCTGCTCTATTCCCCTTTTCCAGCCCTGAAGATCTGCATATACATAAAAGCATATTTAATACTTTCAGGTTACAGTTTTCCTGCAGTTAATGGATGGCATTTTGCCTGCTTGCATTTTATTTTGGCCCCTTGAAGTGAAACAATAAGAGAGCTAAGCCCGCTCATATATACTACATCACTGATTGCGAGAGACTGGGTTTAGGGAGGGGAGCACTTTACTAAACTTTTTTTTTTTTTTTACTTGAGGTCCGCTTAAACAAAAAAGCAGCATAAATGGTTACTATACTTCAGGGGATTTATGTATGTGCTGCTGTTTAAAAAGGGTCAGAATTTTAGTGTTGAAAGTACTTTGTAATGTGCGTGTATTTAGGGCAGAAACCTTTTTAAATGTTACATATTTAAGAATACATGCACAACATTTTTAATGTCCACATCTGTTTTTAAAACAAACAAGATGGCGTGTTAGAGAATGCTTGGCGTTTTTAATAAATGAACTCAATTTGTGTATTATCCTTCTTTTTTTTTTTTTTTTCAGAGTTCCGGTAAGATGTCTGAGCCATCTCTACCTGTGGAAGACTCTCAGGATCTGTACAATGCCTCTCCTGAACCTAAAGGCTCCTATCTCTGTGCTGGTGTGAACTCGCAGTTTCAGTTCTCACTAGAGGATGACACACAGAGTCAGCTGTTGGATGCTGATGGGTAGGGGACTTATTTCTTGAGTAGATAGTTGCTTTTATTTGCTCAGCTGCAGATACTTGCCTGATGCTAATCGGTGCTCCCATTTGGCAGCCTCTTACTTTATATTTGGCAGATGAATGTCAGGTATTGTGGGAATATTACCATCTTCTGTATATGGTTGTGTTCTAAGCAAGAGATGGCTAAGTGAGTTGTGAAGTGGCTCTCATTCTCTCGTTTCGCAAAATACTTAATGTCTGTCTTAAAATGAATGTGAATAGATCTGCTGGGTGTCTGGTTACTGATTAAAACATCAAGGAAAACTTCATATTTCCTCAATGAGGGTTATACTGTGTGAGATCGCATGCAGATGTGGTGTTAGCAGTTGGGGAATGGTTGAGTGCCCAGTAGGGAAACCTCAAAGGGAATGCCCACTTTCATAGACTTTTCCACAGCGGACCTTAGATCAAGGATTGCCAGCATGCATGAGACTTACCTGCCACCTGCTCCATCACCACCATTTTTCAGAATCTCCAGTATGAGAATGAAGTAGAAGATAAAATGGTTAAAAACAAAAAAATGCATTTCAGCTACTTTACATGTTTATTTGATAAATTGTGCTATAAAGTGTGCCAATTAAATAGGCCTACTTATAATTTTCCCCTCCTATCAGCTTCTTAAATGTAGGCCACAACAGAAGCAAATATAGCACTGCTAAGCAAAGGTTGGTGCTGGACACCATGGATGAGAATGCTATGGATGCCAACATGGGAGAGTTACTGGATCTCTGTTCAGGAAAGTTCAAGGAGTCGCAGTCTAATGCTAGCCAGCCAAATGACAATGGAGTCAAAAATGAGGCCATGGACGAGTTGCTGGGACTCTGCTCTGGAAAATTTGTATCTCAAGGTATAGCACCGTTTAATATATTGATTTATTGTTACATTGTTGTGGGCATCCATTATACACTAAGGAAACAAACTGCAGAGTATTATGATTGAACTAGGAAGTAAAAAGAGAACTGGTACCAGATTATAAAGAGGATGGGGTAGAGGTTTAAGCTAAAAGAGGTTCTTTGGACTGTCCTGTCCTTACAGACTTGAGCCAGAAAGACAGGTATTTATTGTAGAGCCACGGAGATTGTTTTGGTTAGTATGTAACATCCAAGATTCCCAAAAGAAGAGTAAAGGTGTATATCATTAAGAATATTTACATATTACCCGTTGATTTAAAAAATTACTTTTCGCAATGGTATAACATTTTTCCAGGCCTTTGCAACAGTTTGTTTCGCCGCCAAAAGCACAAACGCCAGTAATTTAAACTGAAGTGTAATGCCACTAGGCTGAACCTAAAGCACTGCTACTCATGGTTTTGATCACCCAATTAAATTGCATACCATGCTGATTTTCCAGCTTTACTGCTTAGTCACTGACCTAAAATGGGCAACTTGTGTGTGAAACTGGGATCTTCTGATTTGCACATAAGTTTCAATGCAACCTTGGAATTGCATATGTAAGAGCAGAATTACAGGCAGGCAAAAAAACTGTTGGTCTGTGTAAATTTCCTCTAACAGCAAAGTTACCAATTAAGGTAAACACACCTCTTTCCCTCAACCTTATCATAAATCGAAATAAAAAATTTGTATTTTATGTTTATAAATTAGTAAGAAAAAAAATTGTTGGATATATGAATTGTTTAACTGACAACAAAATATTTCTGCTCCACTTTAGGTCAGCTTGAGCATAGTGTACATGGCAATCAATGGATTATCACATAGTTCATAAGATGGTGCACTGTGTTACTGATGATTTCATAATTGCAATTGGATGTACTAGTTTGGATAGCTTGTCAGGCTTGCTTCTTCTGCTCCAAAGCTAGTACTTGCTAGTCTGCACCGCACTCATCAGTCCTATCTGGTGTATTCTTAGTATACATTACGTCCTGCTCCAAATATAATACTTACAATCGGGGTTATACTCCGCCAGATGGTGCTGGACTGCAGAGACATCGAAAATAGGCTCCTCCCGGCCCCTCAAATATCCAGGGACCTCCCACAAATCCCCAGACTTTCTCTGCAGTCTGGCTGCGAAGGACGAGAAATTGGCTCTCTACTCGCAGGTGAGCGGGGTTATTAACCTGCGGCCCTGTAGGACTATTCCCACCCGTTCCACTAGTATTATGCCTCCCAGCCTTGGCTTCGCTGGTCGGGTGAGGGTAGGCAGCACCATTTTTAGGTGCTTAGGAGCGCTGCTCCACCGCAATCCCCCACCAAAGGGTAGGTGGTTCAGGCTTATGGTGAGCCTCTATGGGATGCCCCTCCCTCACTATTGCCCCTGCCTATCGGTGGGCCCTATATTCTAAGTGTGCCATACGCTCCACTTCGATCTTCATGACATCTGGGTAATCTCCAGTAGAGGGCGAACTTCTGCAGAGATGAATATGCAAAAAAAGAAAGCCCCTCCCAGTCCATATATACCTGGGACCTCCTACCAATTAACCAGTTCCTTCTCTGCAGGGAAGGCGACAAGACAGAAGATGAAGACTTTTTACTTGCAGGTAAGCCGGGCTTGCGCCTTGCCGTTTATTATCCCTATTACTGCCAGGACCCTTTTTAAATTGCCCCTAATTGAGCCTCCCAGATTAGGCTGTGGGTCCTGGTGAGGGTAGGAGCACCCTATGGGTGCGGAAGGAGCTTTGCTTCACCGTGAGATCTCATTATGGGGTAGGCGGTGATCCTGGTGCGGGATGCCCCGTCCCTACATGCCTATGGCCTTATAATGGCAGGGTTCCCACTCCCCCTTTCGGGTTCCTTACTTCCCTCGGGGTGGGGGTGGGGGGGGCTGGCGGGCCGTCATCCTCGGCCTCTCCCTTTTTCATTTGTTAATATTTATATATGAGTGTATGTGTGTTGGTGTTCACTTTACTGTGTGGTGTGTGGATCTCCTGGAAGTATCCCTGGATGAATTGGTGCATGGTGCCTTCTAGCCTGTGGTGGTTTTCCTGTTTCTCTCCCTCAGGCTGGGTTAGGAAAAGGGGGCGTGGCAGGGCGCGGTAGCCCCGCCCCCCTCGTTTGGTGCATTTTGCTGGCCAGATCCGTGCTGCTGGGAGGGGGGTGGGGCCGAAAAAGCACGCCATCGGTGCTGGCCCGCCCCTTTCCCTTCTCTTCCTGCTTCTCGGCTTCTCCACAGATCGGGGGCCATTTTTTTCTGACTTGCTGCCGTTCTTGGGGACAGGTAGGGGCCTGTCGGCCACCTCTTTGTCACTTGGGGGTCCCTCTCTGGTGGGGGGGGGGCCCTGTGATGCTGGTTTTTGGCAGGTTTTGCCTTTTATCTATTTATTTAAAAAAAAAAAAAAATATTATATATATATATATATATATATTATAATTATTATATTATATTTGCTGTATAGTAATTGATATGCCTTATTGTGTGTTGCAGATTGCTTCATTATTGTGCATGTTAAGGGGTTCCTCCTGGTCCTGGGTTCCTTGGTGTAAATTTGATCACCTCAAATCCTCCCACCGGGACTTTTAAGGGGCATCCCGGGTTGCTTAGGCGTAAATTTCCTGCGGTCTTGCGACTGACCACAAAAATCACCATATGGAGGCTCCGCAGGATACTGGGCTCGGGCTCCCTCTGGGACAATCCGGGCCATGTGTGGGGTATCCCTTACGGGGTAGAATGTGCTGATCTGTATACCGTGCGCACAAAAGGCCATAACGCGGCAGTCTGGTACCCAGCCTTCTGGGTCGGCTCCTCCTGCTTCATTGCCTTCCCCTCCCCACCTTATCCGTACCCCAAGTGACATTGGTGCCAGCGGGGAGTCGCACGCTGATGTTTGTGCTAGGTTGGCCAGCATCGAGAAATGTATTGCTAGCACGGTGGGCAAGAAGGCCCAGGCTAAAAAGAGACATTTGTCGTCGGCCCAGCCCTTGTGGGATGTTGACGACAATTCCGTTGATTTGTCCGATTATTCCCCATTAGAGGAGAGGGAATTGTATCAGGATTCAGAGGCTGACTATGTTCAGTCTGGGAATTCCAATGTCGGGCAGGCGCTGGGGGATGCCGTAGATACGGCCACTGTTTTGTCACATTTATTGGAGGTGTTGGATATTGAACCGCCTGAGGCGCCTCCTCTCAAGAAGGGGGAATTTTTTGGGGTCCGCAAGCCCTGTCTGGAATTCCCTACCCAGGGTCACTTTGATGCGCTGATCCTTAGAGAATGGGAGAGGCCCAGTCGGCTTCCTGGTGCTCCTCAGGGATGGGATAAGAAGTATCCTTTCCCGGTGGAGGCGGTTAAGCGCTGGTCTTCTCCTCCCGAGGTCAACGCGCCTGTTCTAGGTTTGACCAACTCTTCTGTGCTGAACACCTCTGACGCCACTTCCCTTAAGGATGGGAGGATAAGCACCTTGATCAGATGGCGTGCCATGCATTTGCCAGCGTGGGCTCGGCCCTGCGGCCTGTTTGTGCATCTGCCCTGGTGTCGCTTGCTACCAGGTCTCTTATCGGGGACTGGCTGAATGACGCTCAGTTTGATCCAGCTGGCGCTGAGTTCGCTACCCTTAAAGTGGACCAACACCCACGGGTGATCGGCCCGGGAATCTATAAGATTCCCGGGCCGATCACCCCCCACCCCGCGGGACATCCGAGATCGGGATGTCCCGCGGGGTGAAACCCCCCCAAACACCCCAAACTCCTTACCTTATCTTCGGCGGCGGCCGGCCGCCGCCGCCTCCCTCGCGCTCCTGTAGGCGTGCGCGTGCCCGCGCCGGCCGTCTGCGAATGGCCGGCGGGGGCGCGCGCGCGCCGAAAGTGACGCGAGGGAGGCGGCGGCGGCGGCTGCCGCTTAGACGTTCTTGTACGTCGGCGCTGGGCGCGGGGAGAGGTGAGTTTTTCTTGGGGTTCGGGGGGGTTTCACACAGCGGGGCACCCCGATCGGGGGTGCCCCACCGAAGTGGACCAAGACCCAGGATAGTCAAAATCCTGGGTGTTGGTCCACTTTAAGAGATGTGAATTGTTCATGGATTTTGTCTTGGCAGTGTGTAGTAGGACTTCAGCCTTATTGGTGGCTATGCGCAGATCGGTCTTTCTCTGCTAGTGGACGGCGGACTTTGGGGCCAAGAAGTCGCTCACAGCTCTTCCCTTCTTGGGTACGCGGCTGTTTGTAGATAAATTGGATGCTGTTGCTAAAGGGGGTAAGTTACCTCAGTGGAAGAAACAGCGCCGTCCCTTTCGGGGGGCTGGCTCGTTCACTCCTTCCTTTCGAGGGGCCAGAGCGGCTAGGGGTTTGGCCTTCTCGGGTGTCGGGGGCTCGTCCTGAAATAGGGGCAGAGGTCGGGCACGTCCTGCGGCTGCCTGGGGTTCCAAGCCGAAGCCTGCCGTTTAAACCGGCTCAGCAATGAAGGGGCGCCCTCACCCACAAGGGTGGGGGGGCGGCTACGGCTCTTCTTCCAGGTCTGGGCCCTGGAGGTCACAGACAATTGGATCTTGGAAGTGATCTCCTCCGGGTACAAACTGGAGTTCGAGTTCTGGCCTCCCCCAAGATTCTTAAGGTCTCGGGTGCCCTCGGACCCTCAGGCTGCACAGGGGCTCCTGTTAGCAGTCAAAAACCTTCTGGACATGGGGGTTATATGCCCGGTGCCTCCGTCGGAGAGAGGCAGGGGTTACTACTCCAACCTTTTCACGGTTCCCAAAAAGGAGGGTTCGGTGAGACCCATTCTAGATCTCAAGGTTCTCAACAGATTTCTAAGAGCCAAAAAGTTCTGCGTGGAGACTCTGCGCTCAGCTATCAATTCCCTTCGCCAAGGGGATTTTATGACATCCATAGACATCAAGGATGCGTATCTGCATGTGCCGATTTTTCAGGCACATCAGAGATTCCTCCGGTTTGCGGTGGAGGATCAACATTTTCAGTTTGTAGCCCTTCCCATCGGACTGACCTCGGCGCCGAGGGTCTTCACCAAGGTCTTGGCGGGAATAATGGCTCGGCTCAGAGCTCGGGGCATTCGCATTGTGCCTTATCTGGAGGACCTGTTGATCTCAGTTTCTTCCCTCCCTCAGGCGGAGCTGGACACCCACCAGGTGGTGTCGACCTTGGAGAGGTTCGGGTGGGTGATCAACCGCCCCAAGTCTTCTCTCTCTCCGTCTCGTGTGATTTCATTTCTGGGCATGAATCTGGATACCATTCAGGCCACAGTGTTTCTGCCCCAGACCAAGTTGCAGGGGATTCAGGGTCTGATCCGCCTTCTTCTGGCCAATCCTTGTCCCTCTATCCGACAGGGGATGAAACTGGTGGGCTTGATGGTATCCTCCTTTGAGGCGGTGCCGTTTGCACAGTTTCACATGAGATCTCTTCAACTTCACCTATTGACGCATTGGGACAGGTGTCCGCAGTCATTGGATCAACCTTTCAGGATGTCTCCCAGGGTTCGGCAGTCCCTTCGGTGGTGGCTGGAATCGAGCAACCTGTTGAAGGGCAGATCCTTTCTGGTCCCTTGTTGGGAGACGGTTACCACGGATGCCAGCCTGTCGGGCTGGGGAGGTTATTGGAAAAGTCATCAGTTCAGCGGGGTGTGGGGTCCTCAGGAGGCTCACACCCCCATCAATGTCTTGGAGCTCAGAGCCATCCGACTGGTTCTGGCTCGGCTGTCCTCACATTTACAGGATCTACCGGTTCAAGTTTGTTCAAACAACCGAACGGCGGTAGCTTACACCAATCACCAAGGAGGGACTCGCAGCAGGAGTGCCCTCAGGGAAGTCTCTCTGATCCTGCACTGGGCGGAGAGCAATGTTCCTTGCATTTCGGCAGTCTATATTCCAGGAGTGGAGAACACGAAGGCAGATTCCCTGAGCAAGGGATCCTCTCGCCATGGAGAGTGGTCTCTCAACCCCGAGGTTTTTCTGGATCTTTGCCGCAAGTGGGGGACTCCGGAGGTGGATCTCTTTGCCTCGAGGCACATTCACAAACTTCCGGCCTTTGTGTCTCTCAGGATCTCTATCTCTGGCAGTGGATGCCTTGTCCCTTGCTTGGAAGGATCTGGGTTTTCTGTACCTGTTTCCGCCCGTCTCCATGCTGGGCAAGGTAGTTAGCAAACTGGTTCTAGAAGGAGCACCAGCGATTCTGGTGGCTCTAAGGTGGCCAAGAAGGGTTTGGTACGCAGACGTTGTAAGGCTGGCCGTAGATCAGTACCGGCTTCCCTTGTTGCCGGATCTGCTATCTCAGGGTCAACTACTTTAGCCCAATTTACAAACGCTGGCTTTGACGGCTTGGCTGCTGAAACCTTCATTTTGAAAGAGGAAGGTTTGTCTGAGGCTGTTCAGACCTTGATTAGGGCTAGGATGCGGTCCTCTTCTGGCATTTACTATAGGACTTGGAGGTCCTATATTGATTGGTGTGAGGCTAGGGCCTTGCCTTGCAGGGTGTTTTCGATTCCCAGGATTTTGGAATTTCTTCAGCATAATCTGGATCTTGGGTTCAAGCTTAGTACTTTGAAAGGACAGGTTTCTGCTCTGTCGTTTTTCTTCCAGAGGTCTTTTGCCTTACACCTGCTGGTTAAGACCTTTTTCCAAGGGGTCGCGCATGTGTGGCCCCCTGGGAAGGCTGTGGTTCCTGTTTGGGATTTGAATTTGGTTCTTTCGGCTCTTCAGGGTCCTCCTTTTGAGCCGCTACAGGATATTGCTCTTTCGGTTCTCGCTCAGAAGGTTGCTTTCTTGGTGGCTATTACCTCTGTTCGGCGTGTCTCTGAGTTGGCGGCTCTGTCGATTCAGGCCCCTTACTTTGAGAGACACCAGGATAAGGTGGTTTTTCGTTTTTAGCCAGATTTCCTTCCAAAGGTGGTGTCTGCTTTCCACCTCAATCGGGATATTGTTCTCCCTTCCTTGTGTCCTAAGCCTAACAATGAGGGTTCTGCACAATTTGGACATTGTTCGCTGTGTGAAGTACTATTTGGTGACTACTTCTTCCTTCCGCAGGACGGGCGCTTTTTTTCGTGGTGCCCTGCGGGCCCAGGAAAGGGTTTGGCGTCTGCTAAGTCTACGATTAGCAAATGGATTCGTTGGGGCATTGTTGGGGCCTATTCTGCTAAGGGGAGGACTCCCCCTTTTAGGGTCACTGCGCACTCTACTCGTGCTGTTGGTGCATCCTGGGCTTTTCAGTACCAGGCTTCTGTTTGTAAGGCTGCTACTTGGTCTTCCGTTCATACTTTTTCCAAGTTTTACAAGGTTGATGTGCGGGCTTTAGCGGATGCTGTTTTTGGCCGCAAGGTTCTGCAAGTTGCAGTGGTTTGAGTTGGTACATTCTTCACTGTTTTCTGGTTCCCACCCATGATGGACACTGCTATGGGATGTCCCACATGTCATGAAGATCGAAGTGGAGTGTATGGCACACTTAGAATAATACCGTTTTGTGAGTACTCACCTTTAAAACGGGTATTATGAGTGTGCCATACACTCCACTTCGCCCCACCCCTTTTTTTCAGGTATTCTGGGGCTTTTATATGGTGAACCATTGGTTTTGATAGGGTTATAATTGGTTCTTCCTGGTCCCCTTACTGCTTTTTTACACTGGGAAATTGGTGGGCGGTCCCAGATATATCTGTACTGGGAGGGGCTTTCTTTTTTTGCATATTCATCTCTACAGAAGTTCGCCCTCTACTGGAGATTACCCACATGTCATGAAGATCGAAGTGGAGTGTATGGCACACTCATAATACCCATTTTAAAGGTGAGTACTCACAAAACGGTATTTTAAGTGGCCGCTGTCCTCCCTCATCCTCCTTGTAGTCTTCAGGGGAAAAGAGGGGGGGGGGGGGTTGTGCATGTGTATAGATATGTATGTTATGCATTCTGTGCTTTACACTCTTTTCACATGCCTTTTATTCTTGTGTCAGCCGCTGCGCTGACTTGTCTTTACTGCATTTTTAAATTTGCCGCCGCCGCGTGCTGTCTTGGTTCCGCGTTTGGCGGCGGCATTACCTCAGGCGCTGGTGCGCCATCATTGGCTGCTTACCGTTCTAGCTTCGCGCTCTTCTGGGGGGGCGGAGCCTGTCTTTGGCGCATTCTGCGTCATCGCTGTTACTGGCCCGCCCCTCGAGGTATACCGACGCCATCTTTCCTGCTTGGTTGGCCTATGCGCGACGGACTCCTACCTACTGCAGTCCGTAAGTGCCCTCGCGGGCGGCTTTATATCTTTTTCTTTTGTTACGATGTACTTAAGGTCTTGTCTGCTTATGTCTTCAGGCGGGACGAAACCTTCTTGGCTTCTCCCGGCCCTTTTTTTTAGTATATTACTTGTAGGCCTTGTAAAAATTATACTCTCACGTCTCTAGCGGGTTATTGGGGCATCCAGGGTTGCTATATAGCGTTATTCCCTATGGGCGTATAGCGCCACTATAATCACCATATGGAGGCATCCCAGGATAATGTTACCGGGTTCCCTTTGGGACAAGCCCGGCTATGTGTAGCGTGTGCGCAGCCTCATGCTGACGCTGACAAGGCGCGTGCTGAGCAGGTGCTTGCATTGCAATCTGGCCTGCCAATGGCTGCACCTCGTTTCACTTCACCTACTCCCCCAAGCTTAAATCTCACTCCTGCTGAGTTGCATACTAGTGGGGATTCTCAGCCTGATGTGTCTTCTAGACTGGCTACTGTTGAACAGATTATTGCGAAGTCTTTAGCGCGTAAGGCCCCTGCTAAGAAGCGGCACTTGACGCCTAATGTTACTGTTTTCCCTATGGGAACGGAGGAGTTTATGAATCTGTGTGGCTATACCCCGTCTGATGAAGGGTAGCTCTTTTCTTATTCAGGCTCATCTGATGAGAGACCAAGGGGTCATGACGATTCTGGCTCTGACCCCTGGGCCCCGGAAGACACTGACAGATTATTGACCCAGATTTTTGAGGTTCTGTCTATCTCTCTCCCTGTTGAGGCTCCTAGGCAAAGAGGGGAGCTTTTCCATACAGCAAGATCACGTTTGGAATTTCCAGAGCAGGCACATTCACACACAGGCACATTTCCATAACCTTGTGCTCAAGGAATGGGAGCGCCCCAGTAAACTTCCCAGGGTTCCAAAGAATTAGGATAGGAACTATCCCTTTCCTGCTGAGGTGGTTAAATGTTGGTCATCCCCCCCTGAGGTGGGTGCCCCGATCCTAGTGCTATCTAACACCTCATGCCATGTCATGCATTCCCCTGACTCTACTACCCTGCGGGATACTGAGGACCGGCGCATTGACCATCTGGCCTCCCACGCCTTTGCATGTGCGGGGACGGCGCTGCGCCCGGTCTGTGCCTCTGCTATTACTGCTGTGGCCACTAGAACCCTTATCAGAAATATGCTTAATGGTGCCCCTGATGATTTACCTTGTGAGGTGTTTAATGCACTCTCCAGTTGTGATGTTGTTGTAAATTTTGTCCTATCGGCATTGGATGAGACCATCAGATGTGTGCCAGAACTTCTGCCCTCGTGGTGGCTATACGCCGCTTGGTTTGGCTGCGCCAGTGGGCTGCTGACAACGCTGCCAAGACGGCCCTCACTGGGTTTCTCTTTAAAGGACTGCGCCTGTTTGCGGACCGCCTGGACCTGTTTGCTAAGGGAGGCAGGTTACCCCAGCGCAGGCGGCGATCTCTGCCCTTTCAGGGTCAGGGTTCCTTCTCCTTCCCTTACCATGGTGCAAGACAGGGAAGGGGGGGTTTCTTTCCCTGGGGCCCGGGGAGATTTCTTGGGTAGAGGCAGAGGACGTGGACGTCCTGGCTCCTCCTGGGGTCCCAAAGCTACCGTATTTTTCGCCCTATAAGACGCACCTGCCCATAAGACGCACCTAGGATTTGGGGGAAGAAAATAAGAAAAAAACATTTTCAATCAAAAACGCACCATTACAGACAGTGTCATTCCCCTATCCAATTCCCATAGGCCGTGTGGGATGCCCCCATTCCATAGACAGTGTAGCATGCCCCCATCCCATTCCCCATATATCCAGTGTGGCATCCCCCCCTTCCATTCCCCATATACCCATTGGCTGTGTGGCATCCCCCTCTCCCCCCATTAGTATAGGCTGTGTGGCATCCCTCTCCCCACATTCCCATAGGCTGTGTGGCATCCACCTCTCCCCCCATTCCCATTGGCTGTGTGGGTTTCCCCCTCCCCCCATTAGAATAGGCTGTGTGGCATCCCTCTCTCCCCATTCCCATAGGCAGTGTGGCATCCCCCTCTCCCCATTAGCATGGGCTGTGTGGCATCCCCCTCTCCCCATTAGCATGGGCTGTGTGGCATCCCCCTCTCCCCATTAGCATGGGCTGTGTGGCATCCCCCTCTCCCCATTAGCATGGGCTGTGTGGCATCCCCCTCTCCCCATTAGCATGGGCTGTGTGGCATCCCCCTCTCCCCATTAGCATGGGCTGTGTGGCATCCCCCTCTCCCCATTAGCATGGGCTGTGTGGCATCCCCCTCTCCCCATTAGCATGGGCTGTGTGGCATCCCCCTCTCCCCATTAGCATGGGCTGTGTGGCATCCCCCTCTCCCCATTCCCATAGCCTGTGTGGCATCCCCCTCCCCCCATTCCCATAGCCTGTGTGGCATCCCCCTCCCCCCATTCCCATAGGCTGTGTGGCATACCCCTCCCCCCATTCCCAAAGGCTGTGTGGCATCCCCATCCCCCCATTCCCATAGCCTGTGTGGCATCCCCATCCCCCCATTCCCATAGCCTGTGTGGCATCCCCTTCCCCCCATTCCCATAGCCTGTGTGGCATCCCCCTCCCCCCATTCCCATAGGCTGTGTGGCATCCCCCTCCCCCCATTCCCATAGGCTGTGTGGCATCCCCCTCCCCCCATTCCCAAAGGCTGTGTGGCATACCCCTCCCCCCATTCCCAAAGGCTGTGTGGCATCCCCCTCCCCCCATTCCCATAGGCTGTGTGGCATACCCCTCCCCCCATTCCCATAGGCTGTGTGGCATCCCCCTCCCCCCATTCCCATAGGCTGTGTGGCATCCCCCTCCCCCCATTCCCATAGGCTGTGTGGCATCCCCCTCCCCCCATTCCCATAGGCTGTGTGGCATCCCCCTCCCCCCAATCCCCTTAGGCTGTGTGGCATCCCCATCCCCCCCATTCCCAAATGCTGTGTGGCATCCCCATCCCCCCAATCCCCTTAGGCTGTGTGGCATCCCCATCCCCCCATTCCCAAATGCTGTGTGGCATCCCCATCCCCCCAATCCCCTTAGGCTGTGTGGCATCCCCATCCCCCCATTCCCAAATGCTGTGTGGCATCCCCATCCTCCCAATCCCCTTAGGCTGTGTGGCATCCCCATCCCCCCATTCCCAAATGCTGTGTGGCATCCCCATCCCCCCAATCCCCTTAGGCTGTGTGGCATCCCCATCCCCCCATTCCCAAATGCTGTGTGGCATCCCCATCCCCCCATTCCCATAGGCTGTGTGGCATCCCCATCCCCCCATTCCCATAGGCTGTGTGGCATCCCCCTCCCCCCATTCCCATAGGCTGTGTGGCATCCCCATCCCCCCAATCCCCTTAGGCTGTGTGGCATCCCCATCCCCCCATTCCCACCCCCCTCCCCCCGTTAGTATAGGCAGGCGCCATAGTAATAAAAAAAAAAAAAGTTAAACTCACCTGTCCGCTGACACCACTGCGCTGAGCGGCCGGCTCCGTGAATGGGGTGGGCGTGGCCTGCGCCGCAGCGTCGACGCAGGCCACGCCCACCCCATTCACGAGCTGGCTCTGTCCCGGCCCCGCCGCTGCGATCGCTGTCTTTTCAGGCAGCGATGACAGCGGCGGGGCCAGAGACAGAGCCCCCGCCGCTCCTCCATCTGCTCCCCCACACGCGATCACGAAGGTCCGGGCAGCGGGTGGGCGTGGCCTGCGCCTGTGCAGGCCACGCCCACCCACTGCCGGGACCTTCGTGCTCGCGTGTGGAGGAGCAGATGGAGGAGCGGCAGGGGCTCTGTCTCTGGCCCCGCCGCTGTCATCGCTGCCTGAAAAGACAGCGATCGCAGCGGCGGGGCCGGGACAGAGCCCCCGCCGCTCCTCTGGCCTCTCGCAGTGTGCCAGACAACGCGGGAGCGCCGGGGACGGGTGAGTTTTTTTTTTTTTTTTTTACATTCGCCCGATAAGGCGCACTGACATTTTTCCCCCACTTTTGGGGAAAAATAAGTGCGTCTTATAGGGCGAAAAATACGGTAAATCCTCTTCCCAAGCCCCCTCAGGCATGATGGGGCACCCTCACCCATTCGGGTGGGGGGGCGGCTGCAGCACTTCGCTCACGTCTGGAGGGGAGGCTTCATGTCTCAGACCGGTGGATTCAGGAGGTAGTGTCCTCCGGTTACAAGTTGGAGTTTGCTGCCGATCCCCCTCCAAGATTCATCAGATCCCGGATTCCTCAGGACCCTGTGTCAGCTCAGGAGCTAGTGCAAGGCCTCCTGGAGCTGGGGGTCATCTGCCAGGTCCCCTTAAGTGAAAAAGGCAAGGGCTTTTATTCCAACCTATTCACAGTACCCAAAAAGGATGGTTCTGTCAGGCCCATCCTGGACCTGAAGATCCTCAACAAGTTTGTCAGGGGCAGGCGCTTTCGCATGGAAACTCTGTGCTCTGCCATCAGTTCCCTGCGCCAAGGGGATTTCATGACTTCTGTGGACATCAAAGATGCTTACCTTCATATGCCTGTGTTCCCAGGTCATCAAAGGTTCCTCAGGTTCGCTCTGGTGGATCAACACTACCAGTTTGTGGCCTTGCCCTTCGGTCTCACTTCAGCTCCCAGGGTGTTCACCAAGGTGCTGGCTGGTGTGATGTCTCTGCTCAGATGTCAGGGTGTCCGCGTGCTTCCCTATCTGGACGACATCCTCATCACTTCCCAGTCTCTACATCAGGCAGAGTTGGATACTCAGCTGGTGGTGTCCACTCTGGAGTTGTTTGGGAGGGTGATCAACCACCCCAAGTCCTCACTGTCCCCTTCCTTGGTAACTCCATTCCTAGGAATGAGTCTGGATACAGTTCAGGCAAGGATCTTCCTTCCTCAGCAGAAGGCGGACAATCTGATTGCACAGGCTCAGTCCCTCCTAGCTTGTCCCCATCCCTCCTTCAGGCAGGGGATGCAGCTGGTGGGCCTGATGGTGGCATGCTTCGAAGCGGTCCCTCATGTTCAGTTCCACTTGAGGCCTCTGCAACTTCACCTATTGTCAGTATGGGGCAAGGACCCAGTGTCCCTGGACAGGGTCTGTGTGCTCTCCCCCCTGGTCAGGAGGTCCCTCTTGTGGTGGATGGACCCAAGGAACCTGTTGGGGGGCAGATCCTTTCTTGCCCCTTCCTGGGAGACGGTCACCACGGATGCCAGTCTGTCAGGTTGGGGGGGTTTCTGGAAGTCCCTGCGGTTCCAGGGGAGGTGGGGCCCTCAGGAGGCCCACACACCTATCAATGTCTTGGAGCTGCAGGCGATCAGGTTAGTTCTGGCTCGACTACTCCTCTTCGGGGCCTGCCTGTTCAGGTGTGCTCGGACAACCAGACGGCAGTTGCCTACATCAATCATCAGGGAGGGACCTGGAGCAAGGGGGCCCTCCAGGAAGCGTCTCTGATCCTGACTTGGGCGGAGGCCAATGTCCCCTGCATTTCAGCTGTGTACATCCCGGGGGTGGGAAAACGCCTGGCGGACTCTCTGAGCAGGGGGACCTCTCGCCAGGGAGAATGGTCCCTATGCAGCAGGGTGTTTCAATCTCTGTGTCACCGTTGGGGCCAACCAGATGTGGATCTGTTTGCGTCCCGCCACAATCACAAGCTCACAGCTTTTGTCTCTGTCCAGGGATCCTCTGGCCCTGACCTCGGATGCGCTAGCAATGTCATGGAAGGACTTTCAGTTCCTGTATGTCTTCCCTCCAATCCCCCTGCTGGGCAGGGTTTTGCACAAGATTGCTCTGGAAGGGGTGCCAGCAACTCTGGTGGCCCCCAGGTGGCCAAGAAGAGTGTGGTTTTGCAGACGTGGTACAGCTGGCAGTAGATCAGTACGCTCTGCCCTTGGTGCCAGATCTGCTCACTCAGGGCTCACTGCGCCATCCCAATTTACAAACTCTGGCTTTGACGGCTTGGCTGCTGAAACCTCCATCTTGATGGAGAAGGGGCTGTCTTCCTCGGTTGTGGATACTTTGATTAAAGCTAGGAAGAAGTCTTCCTCTTCCATTTATTGCAGGGTTTGGCGTGCCTACATTGACTGGTGTGAGTTTAAGTCTCTTCCCTGTCGTGTGTTCTCTATCACCAGGATTCTGGAGTTCCTGCAGCATGGGTTGGAGATGGGGCTCCAACTCAGTACTCTGAAGGGTCAGGTTTCTGCCCTGGCTATTTTCTTCCAGAAGTCCTTTGCTCAGCACCCTCTGATCAGGACTTTTTTCCCGGGGGTCACTCATGTGCGTCTCCCACGTAAGCCTATGGTGCCTGTTTGGGATCTGAACTTGGTCCTGTCAGCCTTGCAGGATGCTGCCTTGGCCATTCTTACGCTCAAGGTTGTGTTTCTGGTGGCTATCACTTCTGTCAGGCGTGTGTCTGAGTTGGCGGCGCTGTCCATTCAGCCCCCCTACTATGAGAGGCACCAGGACAAGGTGGTGTTTCGTTTCAAACCTGACTTTCTGCCTAAGGTAGTGTCTGCTTTTCATTTGAATCAGGATATTGTTCTTCCTTCTTTGTGCCCTAATCCTAGCAATGCTAAGGAGAGTGTTTTGCACCCTTTGGATGTGGTTAGGTGTCTGAAGTACTATCTGGTGGCTACTGCACCTTTCAGGGAGACTGATGCTCTATTCTTAGTATACAGTACGTCCTGCTCCAGATATAATACTTACACTTGGGTTATCCTCGGCCAGATAGCGCTGCACTGCAGAGACATGGAAAAACAGGCTCCTCCCGGCCCTTCAAATACCCAGGGACCTCCCACAAATCCCCAGATTTCTCTGCAGTGCTGACTGCGAAGACATGTGTCACTCTCTTGCAGGTGAGTGGGGCTATTAAAGCCTGCGACCCTGTTGGACTGCTCCCACCCGTCCTCCCTGTGATGTGCCTCCCAGCCTGGGCTGCTCTGGTCGGGTGAAGGTAGGCAGCACCATGCATGCTTATGGAGCCATGCTCCACCGCAGTCCCCCACCAAAGGGTAGGCGGTTTAGGCTAATGGTGAGCCTCTTGTGGATGCCCCTCCCGTGCTATTGCCCCATACCCCGTGTAGCGGCGGACCCTGTTCAAAGGGTCGCCATTCTCCCTCGTTCCCCCCGTAGTTCGGGGGGGAAAGAAAGGGTGTGTGTGGTGGTCTTGTGTATTCAGTACACGTTATGGCCTTAGTATTGTCCTTGACTCATACACCTGGTGTCAGAGCCGCGCTGTTGTTCTTCATTGTCTATCGGCCGCCGCTGGGCGATTATCAGCCCTTATTGGACGGGCGCGTGAACAGGCATCTTTATTGGTATTTGTTGTGGGCGCATCTGGAAGTAATCCCCGTTTTTGGCTTCTACAGTGTGTCATTCACTCTCTGTGCTGACTACTGGATTCAGAGCTTCGCGCTCTTTGGGGGGGCGGAAACCTGGCTTGGCGTGCTCCGTGTCACAGCCCGCTCAGGCCCACCCTTCGAGGTCCGCTTGGCTCCTCCCTCGATCTGTAAGTGCCCTCGCGGGCGATTTTCATTTGTCTTGCTTACTGCGCATGGCTCTGACATCCCTATTCCCATTATGTCTTTCAGACAGTCGATTCTAGTGGCTTCTCCTGGCCCGGTGTAATTCCCAGTTGGACCTAGTATAATTGCTCCCACTTCCCTGCTGGTCTTTGGGGCATCCAGGGTAACTTATAGCGTCAGTGCCCATTAATCATCATATGGAGGCATCCCAGGATATTGTGAACGGGGTTCCCTCGGGACAAGCCCGGCTGTGTGTAGCTTGTGGGGTCTCATCTATCAACGGTGACAATGCTTGGGTCTGCGTGCCTTGTGCACAGCAGGCGTTACTGGTACTTCCCGCCCCTTCTGGGGCTGGGTCTGCAACTCGCCTCACTTCACCTACCCCCCCCAAGCCTAACCCCCAATACAAGCGGGGATTCTCATCCTGATGTGGCTACTAGACTGGCCAGTGTTGAAAAGTTGCTTGCTAGTACTCTAGCGCAAGGCTACCGCAAAAAAGCGGCATATTGTCCCTGACTCTGCTCCATTCCCTACGGAGTCTGATGAGTTTACACATCTATATGACCATACCCTTTCGGATGAAGGGGAGCTGATCTCTGACTCAGAGTAATCTGATGAGAAGTCTAGGGGTCATGACGATTCTGGTTCTGATCACTGGACCCCGGATGATACTGATAAGCTATTGCTTCAGATTTTTGAGGTTTTGTCCATCTCTCCCCCTGTTGCAGCTCCCAGGCAAAGGGGTGAGCTATTCCATACTGCTAAGGCTCGATTGGAATTTCCTGAGCAGACCCATTTCAATAACCTCGTGCTTAAGGAGTGGGAACACCCCAGTAGACTTCCCGGGATCCCTAAGAGTCTGGACAGGAAGTATCCATTTCCTGCTGACATGGTCAAGTGCTGGTCATCGCCCCCCCCGAGGTCGATGCTCCTATTCTAGGGCTGTCTAACACCTCTATTATGCACTCTCCTGACACTACTACACTGCGGGATTCTGAGGACCGGCGCATTGTTCAATTGGCGTGCCATGCCTTTGCGTTTGGAGGGGCGGCGCTGCTCCCGGTCTGCGCTGCTCCTGGTCTGCGCTCTGGCCATTACTGCCGTGGCGCTCAGGGCCATGGTCAGGAATGCACTTGACGAGTTGCCTGCTGATACTATTAATGCACTGTCTAACTGATGTATTTGTGAACTTTATCCTGTCTGCATCGGACGATGCTATTAGGCTGTGTGCCAGATCTTCCGCCTTGGCGGTGGCCATACGCCGCGCGGTATGGCTGAGACAGTGGGCGGCCGACAATGCTGCTAAGAAAGCCCTTACTGGGTTCCCTTTCAAGGGACTACGCCTGTTTGGGGATCGCCTAGACCTCTTTGCTAAAGGAGGTAAGTTACCACAGCGCAGGCGGTAGCCTCGGCCCTTTCGCAACCAGGGTCCCCTTTGATCCCCCCTACAGAGGCGCTAAGCAGGGTAAAGGGGTGTCCTTCGCGGGGGCTCGCACAGACTCCTGGCATAGGAGCAGGGGGCGACACCCTGGCTCCTCCTGGGGACCAAACCCAAACCCCCTCCCAAGACCCCTCAGGCATGATGGGGCGCCCTCGCCCGCCAGGGTGGGGGGATGACTACAGCACTTTGCGCACGTCTGGAGGCGTCAAGCCTCAGACCGGTGGATTCAGGAGGTAGTTACCTCCGGCTACAAGATAGAGTTTGCTGTGCGGCCCCCCTCAAGATTCGTCAGGTCCTGGATACCCCAGGACCCGGTGTCAGCTCAGGTCCTGATGCATGCAGTACAAGGACTTCTGGAGCTGGGAGTTATTTGCAAAGTTCCCTTGAGAGAATTGGGAGAAGGTTTCTACTCCAACCTTTTCACAGTACCCAAAAGAGACAGATTGGATAGAAAGGGCGGTGGAGTAGCCATTTATGTCAAGACTACCCTTCAATCAACAATAATTCAGCATACACATAATGAACTAGAAACTCTCTGGGTTGCCATGCAGACTAAGGAGGGAGCTGTGGTCAGAATTGGTGTGATATATAGGCCCCCCTGGACAATCTGAGGCTCTAGATAACCTGTTAATAGATGAAATCAGTGGAATGGCAGGGAAGGGGGACATTGTAATTACAGGTGACTTCAACATGCCTGATGTGGACTGGAATATCCCAAGTGCATTGACATGCAAGAGCAGGACTATATTAGAGGCACTTAATGGAGTGTCTCTAAAACAACTTGTGACATTGCCAACTAGAGGAGATAACATTCTGGACTTAGTTCTGACCAATGGGGATCTGGTGTCCAAGGACAGGGTTGAAGAAAATCTGGGTTCCAGTGACCATCAATGCTTATGGTTCGGAATAAAAACAGACATTGTGCAATCACACACCAGAACCAAAGTGCTAGACTTTAGGAAGACAAACTTAAAGGAAATGGCGGAGTATGTAGAAAGAAAATTAGGTGACTGGAACAGAGTAGCAGAAGTGAGTGCCCAGTGGTCACTATTAAAAATGGCCATCTTAAAGGCAACTAAGCAATATGTGAAACAAACTAGCAAGAATAAAAGGAAGAAACAACCATTATGGTTTACTAGGGAAGTCAGCACTATCATAAAAGATAAGAAGTCTGCCTATAAGAAGTATAAAGTAAGTGGAAGTGTAGCTGACAGAGGCATATAAAATTAAACAGAGGGAAGCAAAACTAATTATAAGGACTGCTAAAGGGCAAAAAGAGGAAGAAATGGCCAAATCTATGAAGAGGGGAGATAAAACCTTTTTCCGATATATTGGTGACAGAAGAAAAACAATGCAGTCTCAAAAATTAGAAATAGGGAAAATAAATATATTGACGGAGATAAGGCTGTGGCTGACCATCTGAATAGCTACTTTTGTTCGGTATTTTCAGATAGTAGCAGGCATGGTCATAGTACAACATCCAGCTGGGAAGGTACAGCTCCGGAGTTTCTGGAGGCTGTCGTCTTAGCCGAGCTGGCACATCTAAAGGTAAGTAAGGCAATGGGTCCAGATGGAATCCACCCCAGAGTTCTAAGGGAACTTAGTTTTGTGATTGCAGCCCCTCTAACTGATTTACTTAACCATTCCCTTTCAACTGGTGAGGTTCCAGATGATTGGAGAATGGCCAATGTCGTACCAATCCATAAAAAGGGGAGTAGAGAAGAAGCCAGTAATTACAGGCCAGTTAGTTTAACATCTATAGTGGTCAAATTAATGGAAACACTCTTTAAAAAAACTGATAATTTCCCATCTAAAAATTAATGACCTATTGGACCCAAAACAGCACGGCTTTACTGAGGGCAGATCATGTCAGACCAATCTTATTGATTTCTTTGACAATGTCACTAAAGTGTTAGGCGATATCCACAGCACCACCTTCATCTATCTGGATTTTAGCAAAGCCTTTGACACTGTACCACATAAGGAGCTCATAGATAAGTTATTGAAGGTAGGACTCAATTCCTGGATAGTTCAGTGGATTTCCAGTTGGCTGAGGGATCGGTATCAGAGCGTTGTTGTAAATGGCGTGCAATCTGAACAAAGGCGAGTTACAAGTGTTGTGCCACAAGGCTCTGTCCTGGGCCCCATTCTTTTTAATATATTTGTAAGTGACATAGGAGAAGGCTTGGTAGGAAAAGTTTGTCTGTTTGCTGATGATACAAAGGTTAGTAATAGGGTGGATATTCCTGGAGGTGTCTGCAACATGGAAAATGATTTAGCGTTACTGGATAGATGGTCAAAACTGTGGAAACTAGAGTTTGATGTCTCTAAATGTAAAATCATGCACTTGGGTAGAAGGAATCCCTGCTCTGAGTACCGTATGGGCAGTACTGTGTTAGCCAGGACCTTGGAGGAGAGAGATTTAGGGGTACTGATTACTGATAGCTGCAAGATGAGTGGACAGTATAGCCAGGCAGTGGGAAAAGCAAGCAGGATGCTCGGCTGCATAGCTTGAGGCATCACCAGTAGGAAGAGGGAGGTTGTGATGCCGCTGTATAGAGCCCTGGTAAGGCCACAGCTAGAATACGGTGTGCAGTTCTGGAGACCTTACCTGCAAAAAGACATTATTCAAATAGAACGTGTCCAAAGGCAGGCAACAAAAATGGTAGAAGGACTTAAGTCTCAGGAGAGACTTAAAGAACTTAATTTGTACAGTCTGGAGGAAAGAAGGGGAAGGGGGACATGATTGAGACCTTTAAATATGTGAAAGGATTGAATAAGGTTCAGGAGGGAAGTGTTTTTAAGAAGAAGCTTAATGATAGAACAAGGGGGCACAACCTGAAGCTAGTCGGGGGGGAAGATCAGGAGCAATGTTAGAAAATATTATTTTACAGAAAGAGTAGTAGATGCTTGGAACAAACTTCCAGCAGAGGTAGTTGAAAAATCAACAGTCACTGAATTTAAACATGCCTGGGATAAGCACACATCTATCCTAAGATAAAGACTACATACATTATACACATAAGGGCAGACTAGATTGACCGTATGGTCTCCTTCTGCCGTCAACCTTCTATGTTTCTATGAGATGGGTCAGTCAGGCCCATTCTGGATTTAAAGATCCTCAACAAATTTGTCAAGAGCAAGCACTTTTGCATGGAAACCCTTCGCTCGGCCGTTGGTTCTCTACGACCAGGGGATTTTATGACGTCTGTGGACATCAAAGATGCTTACCTTCACATCCCTGTGTTCCCCGGGCATCAAAGGTTTCTCAGATTCGAGTTGAAAGATCAACACTACCAATTTGTGGCTCTACCGTTTGGCCTCACTTCAGCTCCCAGAGTGTTCACCAAGGTATTGGCGGGGGTGATGTCCCTACTAAGGTCAGGGGGCATTCGAGTGCTGCCCTACCTGGACGACATTCTCATCGCCTCATGGCCTCTACAGCAGGCGGAGCTGGACACTCAGATGGTGGTGTCCACTTTGGAGTCCTTCGGCTGGGTGATCAATCATCCCAAGTCATCCCTTTCCCCTTCACCGGTGACCCCATTCCTGGGGATGATTCTGGATACGGTTCAGTCACGAATATTCCTTCCCCAACAGAAGGTGGAAGACCTGACTACGCAGGTGCGGTCCCTGCTCTCGTGCCCCCAGCTCTCCCTCAGACAGGGAATGCGGCTGGTGGGCCTGATGGTGGCGAGCTTCAAGGCGGTGCCCTTTGCTCAGTTCCATTCGAGGCCTCTGCAGCTTCACCTCCTATCAGTATGGGACAAGGACCCCACGTCCTTGGACGGGGTTTGTGTGCTTCCCCCATTGGTCAGAAGGTCCCTCTCGTGGTGGCTGGACCACAAGAACTTGCTAAAGGGCAGGGCCTTTCTAGCCCCCTCCTGGGAGACGGTCACCACTGATGCCAGTCTGTCAGGTTGGGGGGGATTCTGGAAATCCCTGAGGTTCCAGGGGAGGTGGGGCCCTCAGGAGGCCCATTTACCCATCAACATTCTGGAACTGCGGGCGGTCAGGTTGGTTTTGGAGCAGTTGACCGATCACCTGCAGGGTCTGTCTGTGCAGGTGCGTTCAGACAACAGGACAGCGGTTGCCTACATCAACCATCAGGGAGGGACCCGGAGCAAGTGTCGCGGATTCTGACATGGGCGGAGGCCAATGTTCAATGCATCTCGGCTGTTTATATCCCGGGGGTAAAGAATCTTCTAGCAGACTCTTGGAGCAGGGGGACTTCCCGCCAGGGGGAATGGTCCCTCTGCAACAGGGTATTCCAGTCCCTGTTACCGGTGGGGCCTACCGGATGTGGATCTGTTTGCATCCCGTCACAATCACAAGCTCCCGGCCTTTGTCTCCCTGTCGCAGGATCCTCTGACCTTGGCCACGGATGCTCTGTCACTGTCCTGGAAGAAATTCTGGCTTCTGTATGCCTTCCCCCCCCCCCCCCCCGTTTCCCCTGCTGGGCAGGGTTCTGCGCAAGATTGCCCTGGAAAGGGTGCCAGTGATTCTGGTGGCCCCGAGGTGTCCAAGAAGAGTGTGGTTCGCAGACGTGGTACAAATGGCAGTAGACCAGTACGTCCTGCCAGAGGAGCCAGATCTTCTCACTCAGGGCTCCTTACGCCATCCCAGTTTACAAACTCTGGCTTTGACGGCCTGGCTGCTGAAACCTCCATCTTGATGGAGAAAGGCTTGTCTGCCTCAGTGGTGGATACCATGGTTCAGGCTAGGAAGAAAACTTCTTCTGCCATCTATTATAGGGTATGGCGTTCCTACATTGACTGGTGTGAGTCTAGGTCTCTCCCCTGCAGGGAATTCTTAATCCCTAGAATTCTGGAGTTTTTACAACATGAATTGGAGTTGGGTTTAAAACTCAGTACTCTGAAGGGTCAGGTTTCTGCCCTGTCTGTCTTCTTTCAGAGGTCCTTTGCGCAGCATCCCTTGGTTAAGACCTTCTTTCAGGGGGTCACTCATGTGCGTCCCCCACGTAAGCCTATGGTCCCTGTTTGGGACTTGAACCTGGTTTGTCTGCCTTACAGGATGCTCCCTTTGAGCCTATTCAGGATGCTGCCCTGGCTGTACTTACCCTCAAAGTTGTTTTTCTGGTGGCTATTACTTGGTCAGTCTGAGCTGGCGGCTCTGTCTATTCAGCCTCCATACTACGAGAGGCACCAGGACAAGGTGGTGTTCCGCTTTAAACCAGATTTTCTGCCAAAGGTGGTGTCTGCTTTTCATTTGAATCAGGATATTGTCCTTCCTTCATTGTGTCCTAATCCTAGCAACGCTAAGGAAAGGGTTTTGCATTCATTGGATGTGGTAAGGTGTCTGAAGTACTACCTGGTAGTCACTGCGGCCTTCAGGAAGACTGATGCTCTTTGTGGTCCCTTCTGGTCCTAGGAAGGGTTTTGCTCCTGCCAAGTCTACTATTAGCAAATGGATTCGTCAGGCTGTGATTCAGGCCTATTCTGCTAAGGGGAAGAATCCTCCCTTCCGCCTTACTGCTCATTCCACTCATGCTATTGGTGCCTCTTGGGCCTTCCAGCACCAGGCTTCTGTTGAACAAGTTTGCAAGGCTGCTACTTGGTCTTCTGTTCATACCTTTTCAAGGTTTTACAAGGTTGATGTTAGGGCCTCAGCTGATGCTGCTTTTGGCCGCAAGGTTTTGCAAGTAGTAGTTTAAACTGCCTGTTACCTTTTGTTGGGGGATCCCACCCTGCTTTATGGACACTGCTATTGGATGTCCCAAGTGTAAGTATTATATCTGGAGCAGGACGTACTGTATACTAAGAATAATACAATTCTGTGAAGTACTCACCTGTAGAATTGATATTATTTGTATACAGTACGTCCTGCTCCACCCCACCCTGTTGCATTATTCTGGATCCCCTGTATGGTGATTGTTATCATTGTTATCATTACCAGTTGTTCTGGGTGGTTTGATTCTCCCGGCTTCTTGTTCACTGCTTTTCAATGCTGGGGATTTGTGGGAGGTCCCTGGGTATTTGAAGGGCCGGGAGGAGCCTGTTTTTCCATGTCTCTGCAGTGCAGCGCCATTTGGTGGAGGATAACCCAAGTGTAAGTATTATATCTGGAGCAGGACGTACTGTATACAAATAATATCAATTCTACAGGTGAGTACTTCACAGAATTGTATTTTTTGTGGTCCCTTCTGGTCCTAGGAAGGGTTTGGCTCCTGCCAAGTCTACTATCAGCAAGTGGATTCATCAGGCTGTGATTCAGACCTACTCTGCTAAGGGGAAGAATCCTCCCTTCCGCCTTACTGCTCATTCCACTCGTGCTATTGGTGCCTCTTGGGCTTTTCAGCACCAGGCTTCTGTTGAACAAGTTTGCAATGCCGCTACTTCTGTTCATACCTTTTCAAAATTTTACAAGGTTGATGTTAGGGCCTCAGCTGATGCTGTTTTTGGCCGAAAGGTTCTGCAGGCGACAGTGGTTTAAACTGCCTGCTGCTTGTTTTCTTGGGGATCCCACCCTACTTTATGGACACCGCTATTGGATGTCCCGATTGTAAGTATTATATTTGGAGCAGGACATACTGTATACTAAGAATAATAGAATTCTGTGATTACTCACCTGTAGAATTGGTATTATGAGTATACAGTACGTCCTGCTCCAACCCACCCTTGGTTTTTGCATTATCTTGGATCCCCTGTATGGTGATTGTTATCATTGTTATAGTTGATAGTTTGGGTTGTTTCTCCCGGCTTCCCGTTAACTGCTTTTCAATGCTGGGGATTTGTGGGAGGTCCCTGGGTATTTGAGGGGCCAGGAGGAGCCTATTTTCGATATCTCTGCAGTCCAGCGCCATCTGGCAGAGTATAACCCGATTGCAAGTATATTTGGAGCAGGACGTACTGTATACTCATAATACCAATTCTACAGGTGAGTAATCGCCCAATTGTATTTTTGTGACTGGGGTACGTGCCGTGGACCTAGGGCGCTGCTTCTGCGGGTTAGATGGATATGCCCTCTAAATTGCAAACATGTCCTCGGTTTAAACAGGTCATCCAGGAATGGCTGTTTGTCAGGTTTCACTTTTCTCAGGGGTGTTGGCGGTCACTGAGATGTGCTTTTGACTTTCATGCCCCATAGGTAATTATTTTTGGAGATTGCAACTATGTTTATTTTTTTTACCATAGATGAGTGTGTGAGCCAGGATTCTGTGGCTTCTGCTAATGTTCAAGTTGAAAAAGAAGACCTCATGTCTGAAGCAGTTGCACTCTGTTCAGGTTCTTTCACCAACAGGTAACATATGTTCCACAGCAAAATGTTTTCTGTGACTAAATTAATAACAAAAAAATAAGGAAATGGGGCAATAACTTGTTTTGAACAGGGAAAGTGAAGAACAGGAGGATGAGCTTGGTGACTTCCATCTTATGCCATGTGGTGATTCGGACAGTGAACAAGAGGTTGGTGTTGCTGGATTTTGAAGGATTCCAAGCTATGTATCCTTTTGTGTGCCCAATACACTTTGGTTTATTTATAAAATCTTAATTACTTCAGCTTCCAGGACTTGTAAGTGAAGAAGAGGAAGAGGAGGAAGAAGAAGAAGCAGCTTCTTTGGATGAAGATGATGAAGAAGAGGCAATTCTTAAAAGACAAAGCAAAAAGCGAAAGCTGTAAGTAATCTATCTAATTACTTGGCTAATTCTAGCCTTAAAAGCTCACGTTTGCGTTTTTTTTTTGTTTTGCTGTAAAAGTTAAAATCCTTGACCATCCTGATAAACTCCCAGTTGTTTTACAGTTTTTGCTGACAGCAAATTTTTATATCCTAGGAAACTTCAGGATTTCATGGAAGATGAAGCAGAGCTTTCAGGAAGTGATGTTGGAAGTGAGGATGAGGATGATGAGGAAGATGAGTATGAAGAAGAAGCAATTGATGAAGAGCTTCCTTCTGATGAGGAGTTGCAGGACCAATTAAATAAAATTCACATGTCAGTATTTATTCGCATTCACTTTACAGTTAATGCATTAGTTTAAATGTACATGTATTACTATTCTGCTCCAAATTTCCAGGAAAGTCACTATGGATGAAGACAAGCGCCGTCTGCGCTTGTATCAGGAGCGTTATCTAGCGGATGGGGACCTTCACAATGATGGCCCTGGTAGAATGAGGAAGTTCAGGTGGAAGAACTTAGGTATGAATTAAAACATGTTTGATTTATGGTAATATGTTGCTTGCATTAGGACCACCCCTAGAGTTGCCCCATGAATCTGCAGTAGTCCCAGCATATTCACCTTACTCCTGTGCCAGCCGAGTAAATCGGCCAGTGCAAAGGCAAACCTATGTTCTGATGCCCCCCGTCAATTGCTAAAGACATTAAAGTAAACCTATACTCGGAGGGAAATCTGTTGTCACCACAAACTGGATGCAGTAAGCCATATTGCTCCCCCATGCTGAGCATCCCCATCGATGATGCATTCAGTATGTATGTATGTGTGTGTGTTTTTTATATCTATACATCTCTATACATCTCTATACATCTCTATACATCTCTATACATCTCTATACATCTCTATACATCTCTATACATCTCTATACATCTCTATACATCTCTATACATCTCTATACATCTCTATACATCTCTATACATCTCTATACATCTCTATACATCTCTATACATCTCTATACATCTCTATACATCTCTATACATCTCTATACATCTCTATACATCTCTATACATCTCTATACATCTCTATACATCTCTATACATCTCACATATATATTACTACTTCCCATTAGTCTTTATCAATATTGAGCAAATGCTTTAGTTAAAGGCATACAGACTGTTTTGGGGCACTGGGATGGGAATGGAAGGTGACGACATAAACCTCATTTCTGAAAGCCCTCTGTGCACCTTTTACTTGCATTTCCTGTATCATATTGAAAGCGGGTTTTACTGTACAGGTTTTTCATCAAGAAAAGCATTTTTTTAACCTTTTGTGGATCTTTTTTCTAGATGATGCCTCTCAGTTCGACATGTTCCGCAGAGACTCTGATATGGAAGAACAGGAAGGTGATAATGAGGAAGTAGATGAGACTGAAGCCAAATGGCGAAAGGAGAGATTTGAACGGGAGCAATGGTTGCGTGAACAGGTATATGCTTTACATAGTCTTGTCTGTGCTTCAACAAGGTCCCAATATAAATATACCTGTGTTTGATGAAGCATACCAAGATTATTTTTAAATTTAAATAAGGGTCACCTCAAGCCTGTCATGTGCACTACATTTTGGGTATTTGGCCTTTTGTTCCTTTTATTTATTCTTAGTATACAGTACGTCCTGCTGCAGATAGATTACTTACACTTGGGTTATCCTCCACCAGATGGCATGTAAAACAGGCTCCTCCCGGCCCCTCAAATACCCGGGGACCTCCCACAAATCCCCAGATTTCTCTGCAGTGCTTACTGCGAAGACATGAAATTTTCACTCTGTCGCAGGTGAGCGGGGCTATTAAAGCCTGCGGCCCTGTTGGACTATTCCCACCCGTCCTTGATGTGATGTGCCTCCCAGCCTTGGCTGCGCTGGTCGGGTGAAGGTAGGCAGCGGTGGGCCCTGTACAAAGGGCCGCCATCCTCCCTCATTCTCCCCGTAGCCTTCGAGAGGAAAAGAAGGGGGGGGTGTGGTTGAGCATGTACCGTGATTCGTGTATACCGCCTGTTGGCATGTGTGTTGGGACTAGTATGTGTGTGTCAACCGCCGTGCTGACTTGTTTTTTACTATTGCAAAAGCCGCCGCCGTGCGCGCCTCTTCCTTCATTTGGATGTCCCGCGCCGCGCGGCGGCATTGCTCCTGCGTCCTCATTGGCTGCTTGTCTGGTGGACTTCGCGCTCTTCGGGGGGGGGGGGGGCGGGGTTGGGCCTGGCATGCCCTGCGTCGCGGCTCGTTCTGGCCCGCCCTTCGAGGTTCTTTTGGCGCCTTTCCCTGTACAGTCGCGCGTGTGTAACTGTCCCCCCTCCCGCGGTCTGTAAGTGCCATCGCGGGCGACTTTAATACTCATTATTTACTGTGTGACTCTGACACCCCTTCTTCTCATTGTGTCTTTCAGACGGTTGAATCCAGTGGCTTCTCCCGGCCCCGTGTAATTCTAGTTGGGCCTAGTATAAGTGCTCCCACTTCCCTAGCGGGTCATTGGGGCATCCAGGGTTGCTTTATAGCGTCAATCCCTACTGGCATATTGTGCCTAATAATCACCATATGGGGGCATCCCAGGATATTGGGACCGGGGTTCCTTCAGGACAAGCCCGGCTGTGTGTAGCTTGTGGGGTCTCACCTATCAGCGGTGACAGCGCGCGGGTCTGTGTCCCTTGCGCACAGCAGGCGCTAACGTTGCAACCCGCCCCTCCGGTGGCTGGGCCTGCACCTCGTCTCACTTCACCTACTCCCCCAAGCTTGAGTCTCACCCCCATTGAATTACATACAAGCGGGGATTCTCAACCTGATGTGTCTGCTAGACTGGCCTGTTGAAAAATTGATCGCTAATACCTTAGCGCGTAAGGCCTCCGCTAAAAAGCGTCACTTAACTCCTGATGCCACTTTGTCTCCTATGGAATCTGAGGAGTTGTTGCATCTGTATGGCTACACCCCATCAGACGAAGGGGAGCTGTTTTATGACTCAGGGTAATCTGATGAGAGACTCGGGGGTCATGACGATTCTGGCTCTGACCCCTGGACCCCGGATGATACTGACAGACTGCTGGTCCAAATAATACCATTTTGTGAATACTCACCTGTAAAATGGGTATTATAAGTATGTCACACACCCCGCTTAAGATATCCATAACCTGTGGGTAATACCGACCTGTAGAGGGCGATCTGCAGATGATAGGAAAAAGCCCCTCCCAGTCCACAAATACCTGGGACCTCCCACTCATTCCCCAGTATAAATATAGCAGCAAGGAAAGGGACCAGGAAGAGCCAAATATAAGTCATAGCAACGCAAAGTTCACAATATGAAGGATCCAGAATACAAAAGGGCGGGGTGTGTGACATACTTATAGTACCCATTTTACAGGCGAGTATTCACAAAATGGTATTATTCTAAGTATGTCACACACCCCGCTTCAAGATATCCATAACCTGTGGGACATCCAATAGCAGTGTCTATAAAGGGCGGGGATCCAAAACAAGGCAACAAGGCACAACTTAAACCACTGCAGCCTGCAGAACTTTGCGGCCAAAAACAGCATCCGCTGAGGCCCGAACATCAACCTTGTTAAACTTGAAAAAAGTGTGAACAGAAGACCAAGTAGCGGCCTTACAAACTTGCTCAACAGAGGCCTGGTGCTGGAAGGCCCAGAACACCCCAACCGCACGAGAAGGATGAGCAGTAACACGAAAAGGGGGACTCCTCCCCTTAGCAGAATAGGCCCCAACAATGGCCTGAAGAATCCATTTACTAATAGAAGACTTGGCGGGCGCCAAACCCTTTCTAGGCCCAAAGGGCACCACAAAAAAAGGGTCAGTCTTACGAAAGGAGGACGTTACCACCAAATAGTACTTCACAACGCGAACCACATCCAAAGAATGTAGAGACCTCTCCTTGTCGTTGCTGGGATTAGGACACAGAGAGGGCAAAACAATGTCCTGATTTAGATGAAAAGCAGAAACCACCTTAGGAAGGAAATCCGGCTTAAAGCGAAAAAAAAACCACCTTGTCCTGATGCCTCTCGAAGTACGGAGTTTGAATGGACAAAGCCGCCAAGTCAGACACGCCGAACAGAAGTGATAGCTACCAAAAAGGCCACCTTCTGCGTAAGCGAAGACAAGGCAATATCCTGCAAGGGCTCAAACGGAGGACCCTGAAGAGCAGAAAGAACCAAGTTCAAATCCCAAACTGGAACCAAAGGCTTCCTAGGAGGCCGAACATGCGTAACCCCCTGGAAAAAGGTCTTGACCAAAGGATGAAGCGCAAAGGACCTTTGAAAGAACACCGCCAGGGCAGAAACCTGCCCCTTCAGAGTACTAAGCTGGAGCCCCAGATCCAGACCATGTTGAAGAAACTCCAGGATTCTGGAAATAGAAAATTCCCTACAAGGGAAAGCCCTGACCTCACACCAATCAATATAAGACCTCCAGGTCCTATAGTAAACGGTAGAGGAAGACCGCTTCCTAGCGCTAATAAGAGTTCGAATCACCGCATCAGAAAGACCTTCCTCCTTCAAGATGGAGTTTTCCGCAGCCACGCCGTCAAAGCCAGCGATGGCAAATTGGGATAACATAGCTCACCCTGGGTGGGCAGGTCCGGCAGCAGGGGCAGAACGAACTGATCCTCTGCCAATCTTACCATGTCTGCGAACCAAACCTGTCTTGGCCACCTTGGGGCCACCAGAATTGCTGACGCGCCCTACAGGGCCAGCTTGCGCACCACTCTGGCTACCATTGGAAACGGAGGGAACAGGTACGGAAACCCCAGATCCCTCCAGTTCAGGGACATGGCATCCACTGCTAGAGCCAGTGGATCCTTCGAGAAAGACACAAATATCGGAAGTTTGTGATTGTGACGAGAGGCAAAGAGGTCCACCACCGGTGACCCCCATCTGAGGCAAATCAAGCGAAACACCTTGGGACTGAGAGACCATTCCCCCTGGCGAGATGAGGACCTGCTCAGAGAGTCCGCCTCCGTGTTCTCCACTCCCGGAATGTAAACTGCCGAGATGCACGGGACGTGGCTCTCCGCCCAGTCCAGAATCAGACACTTCCCTGAGGGCACTCCTGCTGCGAGTCCCTCCCTGGTGATTGATGTATGCAACTGCCGTCGGATTGTCCGACCGAACCTGAACCGGCAAGCCCTGCAACTGATGAGTCAAGTGAAACAGAACCAACCTGATGGCTCTCAATTCCAGTACATTGATGGGCTTGTGAGCCTCCTGAGGCCCCCACAGACCCTGAAACTGAAGATCCTTCCAGAAACCCCCCCCCATCCTGATAGACTGGCATCTGTGGTGACCGTCTCCCAACAAGGAGTCAGAAAGGATCTGCCCTTCAACAGGTTGACTGAATTCAGCCACCAGTGAAGGGAGCGCCGAACCCGGGGGGTCATCAGGAAGGACTGATCCAACGATAGTGGAGACCTGTCCCAAACCGCCAACAGATGAAGCTGGAGCGTCCTTGTGTGAAACTGAGCAAAGGGAACTGCCTCAAATGAGGCCACCATCAATCCCACCAGTCTCATCCCTAGCCGGATGGCCGGACGAGGGATGGACAAGAGAAGCCGAACCAACTCCTGAATCAAAAGAACCTTGGACTGAGGAAGAAACACCTTGGCCTGGGAAGTATCCAGAGACATTCCCAGAAAGGTCACTACCCTGGACGGAGAAAGGAAGGACTTGGGGTAGTTGATCACCCAACCAAATCTCTCCAGAGTGGATACCACCGTCCTGGTGTCCAACTCATAATGAGAAGATCGTCCAGATAAGGCACAATGCGTATACCCCGGGCTCTGAGTAAAGCCATTACCCCAGCCAGCACTTTGGTGAAAACCCGTGGAGCCGAGGTAAGACTGAAAGGAAGTGCCACAAACTGAAAATGCCGATCCTCCACCACGAACCTGAGAAACCTCTGGTGCGCTGGAAAAATCGGAACATGCAGGTAAGCGTCCTTGATGTCTATGGACGTCAGAAAGTCCCCCTGATGAAGAGAGTAGATAGCTGAACACAGCGTTTCCATGTGGAATTTCCGCGGGCGGACGAACCTGTTGAGTATCTTCAGATCCAGGATGGGTCGAACCGAGCCGTCCTTCTTGGGTACCGTGAGCAGATTGGAATAAAAGCCCCGGCCCTGGTCTGAGGGGGGCACTGGGCAAATGACAGCCATATCCAGAAGACTCTTTTTACTGCCGCCTGGAGCCCCTGCGTGGCCAGAGGGTCCGAAGGCACTCGAGACCTGAAGAATCTGGGAGGGGGCCGGAGCTCGAACTCCAGCTTGTAGCCGGAAGTCACCACTTCCCGGATCCATCTGTCCGAGACCTCCCGATCCCAGACCTGGGAGAAGTGTTGCGGCCGTCCCCCCACCCACATGGGTGAGGGCGCCCCCTCATTGCTGAGCTGGTTTAGCAGCGGGTTTGGGCTTAGAGCCCCAACTGTATCCTGGATGGGCACGTCCTCTGCCCCTGTTCCCGGAATCTCCTCTGGATGACCCGAAAGGGACGGCGTTGTTTCTTGTGTTGAGGTAACTTACCGCCTTTGGCGACGGAATCCAATTTCTCTCCAAAGAGCCTTAATCCTACAAAAGGGAGAGCCGTCAGCGACTTTTTTGACACAAAATCGGCCGCCCACTGGCGCAACCAAACCGAACGCCGAATAGTCACTAGCAGAGCCGACGTCCTGCCACACATCATCAGAGTGTCATCCAAGGCGGCTAGAACAAATGACAAAAACAATTCACACCTTTTTAAGGCCAAGGAACTCGTCACTACCCGGATCAAGTCCGGAAGAAGTCAACAGGTCCCTGACCACCGACCGGGTAGCCACCACCATCAGCGCCGAAGCACAAACGGGCCGCATGGCTGACCCAACACTGGCAAAACCATGACAAGCCATCTGGTCAATGCGTTTATCCTCACCATCTTTAATAGTGGAACAATTAGGGGTATGTAAAACAGCAGTGTTGATCAACCCCAGAATCGGTGCATCCACCTCGGGAGGGGACGCCCAACGCTTAACCGTATCCAAAGGGAAGGGATATTTTTTGTCCCAACCCTGAGGAATACCTGGGAGCTGAGCAGGCCTCTCCCATTCCTTAGCAATAATTCCATCAAAATGCTTTTGATTAGGAAATTCCAAGCGCGGCCTGGATTCCTCAAAAAACTCCCCCTTTTGCTGTGGAACTGCCTCAGGAGGAGAAATGGCCAAAACCTCAAACATCTGAGCCAGAACATTAGGAGTATCCGAAGACCTCCCCAAGCCCCGCTCAGTATCAGCACCCATAAACTGCTGATCGTCTGAATTATCTGATTCCTCATATACCTCCCCTTCCTCCAGTGGGGAGTAATCGGACCAATCCAGATTATCCACATCATCAAAGTCAACCACCGGCGAGGCCGGTGACAAAGGCTTTCTCTTAGCCGGAGCCTTTCGGGCGACCGCGCTGGAGAATAATTTTTCAAGGTTGGCCAATCTGGCACACACCTCAGATTGCAGCCCCCCACCCATGACAACGTCACACGGGGTACGTATCAAGCTAGGAGGGGGAGGGGAAGCGACCGGCGGTGCTGACCCAGACGCCTGGGGTCCGGACTGCCGCGTAATAGTCTGCTGTGCACATGGTATACACAGAAGTACATCATCCCCAGTAAGGGATGCCCCACACCCCATACACTTCCGGGATTGCCCCGAGGGGAGCCCGAGCCCAGTATCCGGGGATGCCTCCATACGGTGAACTTATAGGTAGTCGCTATGACCAAGGGAATTACGCATATAAGCAACCCGGGATGCCCCTTTAATGTCCCAAGTGGGAGGATTTGCAATAAGCCAATTAAGAACCCAGGGACCCTAGGACCGGGAGAAACCCCCTAACACCACTGTAGGTTATATCTGAAAGACATAATAAAAAAAGGCTAATAAGAAAAGCGGAGTATAGAATAAATATATATATGACATAAGCATATATAATTATAGGTGATGGGACAAAAAAAGGGGGGGCCCACCGGGCCACTCACTGTGGTCCTGAAGACGGCTTCCTCTCGCCGTGAGGTAAAGAGCAGCTCTGAGGAGAGAAGGGGGGCGTGGCCAGCCCGAGGAAACGGGCACAGAGAAAAAGCACCTCAGCGGTGCCTGACACAGGGGCGGGCCGCAGCGCTGGAAAGCCCGGCCCCGCCCCCAAGAGTGAAAGCGTGAGGGGAGAAGCTCCCCTCCGTCATGACAATGCAAAAAGCCCGGCCCGCCCCTTTTACCTCAGGGAAAAAGCCTGCCTAAGAATGGCAGCCACAGCGCCGTTTTGACAGAGAAATACACGCTGTTATGAAGTAATGAATAAGTTAATAACTATTGGGAAAATAATTTATTAAATTAATACATTAAAACATTAAGAATTAATGATTACAAAATTTGGACCTAACACCGAATAAGGGGCCCTGCTCCTACCCTCCGCTATCCCGCTAGAGAGAGGGGCATTACCCAAAAGGGGGGACCACCCAAAGTGTAAGGCCAAGGGACGGGGCATCCCAAACCGGGGTCACCGTCCCGGATGACCACCTACCCTCTTATATAGGGTCTCAAGGGAGAGCACTTGCTCTTAAGCACCTAGGGTGCTTTTCTACCCTCACCCGGACCGTCAGCCTAGGCTGGGAGACAGGGAAAAAAGGGATCCGGGTGGAAATAGATAACTAAAAGGGCCGGGAGTCATCCCGGCTACCTGAAATCCCCCTGTGCAAGGAGGAGACATCTTCTGACTTGCTCGCCGTCTGCAGAGATGAAGACTGGGGAATGAGTGGGAGGTCCCAGGTATTTGTGGACTGGGATTGGCTTTCTTTTTCCTATCATCTCTGCAGATCGCCCTCTACAGGGCGGTATTACCCACAGGTTATGGATATCTTGAAGCGGGGTGTGTGACATACTTAGAATATTTGAGGTTTTATCCATCTATCCCCCTGTTGCTGCTCCCAGGCAAAGGGGGGAGCTTTTTCATATTGCTAAGGCTCGTTTGGAATTTCCTGAGCAATCCCATTTCAATAACCTCGTGCTTAAGGAGTGGGACCGTCCCAGTAGACTTCCCGGTATACGTAAGAGTTGGGACAGAAAGTATCCCTTTCCTGCTGACATGGTCAATTGCTGGTCATCGCCCCCTGAGGTCGATGCCCCTATTCTAGGCTTGTCTAACACCTCTATTATGCACTCCCCTGACACTACTACGCTGCGGTATGCTGAGGACTGGCGCATTGACTAATTAGCGTGTCATGCCTTTGCATTTGTGGGGGCCGCGCTGCGCCCAGTTTGCGCCTCGGCCATTACGTCTGTGGCGCTCAGGGCCCTGATCAGAAGTGTACTTGATGGGTCTGATGAAGGGCAACCTGATACGTTTAATGCACTGTCTAACTGTGATATGTTTGAACTTTATCCTATCTTCCTTGGATGATGCCATTAGGATGTGTGCCAGAACCTCTGCCTTGGCGGTAGCTGTACGCCGCGCGGTCTGGATGCGAAAGTGGGCTGCTGACAATGCTGCTAAGAGGGCCCTTACTGGGCTTCCATTTAATGGGCTATGCCTGTTTGGGGACCGCCTAGACCTTTTTGCTAAAGGAGGTAAGTTACCCCAGCGCAGGCGGCAGTCTCGGCCCTTTCGGGGCCACCCTTCACTCCCCTACCGCGGTGCTAAGCAGGGCAAAGGGGTGTCCTTCGCGGGGGCTCGTACAGATTCCTGGCACAGGAGCAGAGGACGACGTCCCGGCGCTTCCTGGGGGTCTAAGCCAAAACCCCCTCCCAAGCCCCCCCATCAGGGTGCGGGGACGGCTACAGCACTTTGCGCACGTCTGGAGGCATCACGTCTCAGACAGGTGGATTCAGGAGGTAGTGTCCTCTGGTTACAAGATAGTTTGCTGTGCGCAACCCCCCCCTAAGATTCGTCAAGTCCAGGATCCCCCAGGACCCTGCCTCAGCTCAGGTCTTGATGCAGGCTGTGCAAGGCCTTCTGGATGTGGGGGTCATTTGCAGGGTCCCCTTAAGAGAAAGAGGCAAGGAGTTCTATTCCAACCTTTTCACAGTCCTCAAAAAAGATGGGTCAGTCAGGCCCATTCTGGATTTAAAGATCCTCAACAAATTTGTCAGAAACAGGCGTTTTCGCATGGAAACTCTGCACTCGGCCATTGGCTCCCTGCACCCAGGGGATCTCATGACGTTGGTGGACATCAAAGATGCTTGCCTTCACATCCCTGTGTTCCCTGGACACCAAAGGTTTCTCAGATTCGCGTTGGAAGAGCAATATTACCAATTTGTGGCCCTGCCCTTTGGTCTCACCTCAGCTCCCAGAGTGTTCACCAAGGTGCTGGCAGGGGTGATGTCTCTGAGGTCAAGGGGCATACGCTTGCTACCCTACCTGGACGACATACTCATCACCTCTCGGTCTCTGCAGCAGGCAGAGTTGGACACTCAGCTGGTGGTGTCCACCCTGGAGTCCTTCGGCTGGGTGATCAATCACCCCAAGTCCTCCCTGTCCCCTTCCTCGGTGACCCCATTCCTGGGAATGATTCTGGATATGATACAATCAAGGATATTCCTTCCTCAGCAGAAGGTGGAAGCTCTAACTGCGCAGGTGAGGTTCCTGCTATCCTGCCCCCAGCCCTCCTCAGGCGGGGAATGCAGTTGGTGGGCCTGATGGTGGCTTGCTTCGAGGCGGTGCCCTTTGCTCAGTTCCATTTGAGGCCTCTTCAACTTCACCTTCTGTCAGTATGGGACAAGGATCCAACGTCCTTGGACGGGATCTGTGTGCTTCCCCCCTTGGTCCGATGGTCCCTTTCGTGGTGGCTGGACCACAGGAACTTGCTGGGAGGCAGGTCCTTCCTGGCCCCCTCTTGGGAGACAGTCACCACGGATGCCAGTCTGTCAGGATGGGGGGGATTCTGGAAGCCCCTGCGGTTCCAGGGGAGGTGGGGCCCTCAGGAGGCCCACTTACCCATCAATATTCTGGAACTCCGGGCGATCAGGTTGGTACTGGAGCAGTTGACCAATCACCTGAGGGGTCTGTCTGTGCAGGTACGCTCAGACAACAGGACGGCGGTTGCCTACATCAACCATCAGGGAGGGACCCAGAGCAGGAGGGCCCTCCAGGAGGTGTCGTGGATTCTGACATGGGCAGAGGCCAACGTTCAATGCGTTTCGGCTGTGTACATCCCGGGGGCAGAGAACCCGGACTCTCTGAGCAGGGGGACCTCTCGTCAGGGAGAGTGGTCCCTCTGCAACAGGGTATTCCAGTCCCTGTGTCACCGTTGGGGGCTACCGGATGTGGATCTGTTTGCATCCCGTCACAAGCTCCAGGTTTTTATCTCCCTGTCTCAGGATCCTCTGGCCTTGGCCACAGATGCTCTCTCCATGTCATGGCAGGAATTTCGGCTCCCGTATGTCTTTCCTCCATTCCCCCTGCTGGGCAGGGTCCTGCGCAAGATTGCTCTGGAAGGGGTGCCAGTGATTCTGGTGGCCCCCAGGTGGCCAAGAAGAGTGTGGTTCGCAGACGTGGTGCAGATGGCAGTAGATCAGTACGTCCTGCCAGCGGTACCAGATCTGCTCACTCAGGGCTCCCTATGCCATCCCAATTTACAAACTCTGGCTTTGACAGCCTGGCTGCTGAAACCTCCATCTTGATGGAGAAAGGCTTGTCTGCCTCCGTGGTTGAGACCATGGTGAAGGCTAGGAAGAAATCCTGGCCATCCTTTTCTGCCCTAAGGTTCCTTGTCGCAGACCACATTGCCAAGGTTGGCAAGCATGGTGCTAAACGAAGACGAAGGGGTAGAAGAGCAGGGGTCTTGATAAGACAAAAAAGGAGAGGTCTGCGTTCGGCTCTCCCTTCGATACGCCTGGCAAACCTGCGTTCGCTTCCAAATAAAATGGAAGAGCTACAAATTCTATGCAGCAATTATACAGAATTCTCAAACTCAGCCATCCTCTGCTTCACTGAGACTTGGCTCAATGATAGCATCCCGGATACAGCCCTGGAACTCCCAAACTTCAACATCATCCGTGCAGACAGGAATTGTGTCCTAGCACAAAAGTCGCGAGGAGGCGGCGTTTGTTTCTTTGTGAATTCCAACTGGTGCAAAGACACAAATATCCTGGCTCAGAGTTGCTCCACACACCTTGAAATACTAGCAATCAACTGCAGACCCTTCTACGCCCCAAGAGAATTCACCTCGTTCATACTGATTGGTGTTTACATCCCACCACAAGGATCCGCAAAACCCGCTTTAGACTGTCTGGTTGACTGCATTATTGAATGAAAAGAAACATCCCCAAGCCCTCATCATACTGGGCGACTTCAACCAGGCAAAACTCAACTCAGAACTTCCAAAATTCTTCCAGCACATCGCCTGCCCCACCACGAATTCCCTAGACCACTGCTACACCACCATCAAAGGTGCCTACAAACCAGTAGTCAAAGCCGCACTCGGCCATTCGGATCACGCCCTCATACACCTAGTCCCGGCATACAGACAGCAACTGAAATCCTGCAGACCATCCCTCATCACCACAAAAAGATGGACAGCGGAAGCGATATCCAATCTGCAAGCATGCTTCGACACAACGGACTGGGAAATCTTCGAGAACGCCGGGAACATCAATGACTGGACCGATAGTCACGTCATACATCAAATTCTGCGAAGACATGCTGATTCCAACCAGGACCTATAAGAAACTACACAGCAAACCATGGATAAAAGCTGCAAAAAGATCATACTCACACAAATTAGAGAATACATTTTCAAAATCCAACTCCAGAGCACTATGGGCGGGTGTTTAGCAAGTAACGAACTTCAAAGGCACCGCCCCCACCATCAACCCGAGCATGAATTTCGCTGAGGAACTGAACCAGTTCTATTGCAGATTCGACTCAATGAAGCTAAGCAAAGGTCCTGTGAGCCCCCCTCAAATGGCAAGTAGTACATCCCACACTTTAGCTACACCCAAACTTAGCCTTGAAGTGTCAGATGTAAGAAAGATCCTACTTACGCTCAACACCAGGAAAGCTTCTGGCCCCGATGGGATCTCCCCAACATGCCTCAAAGTGTGTGCGGATCAAATGGCCCCAATCCTTACTGGAATTTTCAAGGGCTCACTAGAGGCAGGTATAGTCCCCGACTGCCTGAAGAACTCGGTCATCATTCCGGTCCCTAAGACGTCATCAGCCACAGCCTTGAATGACTACAGACCCATCGCTCTGACCCCAGTGGTGATGAAGGTCTTCGATAATACCATTCCTCAATGAAGCAATTGGCGCAAAGTGGGATCCACTGCAGTTTGCGTATAAAGCAAACAGATCTTCAGAAGACGCGGTCAACCTTGCAATGCAACTTACATTAGACCGTGTGGATCAACCCAACTCATACGCCAGACTCTTATTCCTGGACTTCTCATCCGCCTTCAATACTATAGATCCCCAAATTCTGAATAGGAAAATGCTCTCACTGGGCATCTCACCGTATCTCTCTGGCTGGATCACCAACTTCCTCACAAACAGAACCCAGAGAGTCAAACTGGGCCCCTTTTATCTCTTTATCCCGAACCACCAATATAGGTGCACCACAAGGCTGCGTTCTGTCCCCCTCCTCTTCTCCATATACTCAAATGACTTCAAGTCCACAGACCCATCAAAATCATCAAGTTTGCAGATGATACAACTCTGGTAGGCCTCATCAACACTGACGAGTCTCCCTACCGAACACAAATAAAAAATCTGGTAACCTGGTGCGAAGAGAATAACCTCATCCTTAACACCCAGAAAACGGTTGAGCTGATTGTCGACTTCAGGCGGTCCCACCCAGCGCACCGTCCCATCTCCATGGGTAAGGATGAGGTCAATATCGCTACCAGCGCAAAATTTCTCGGCACGGTGATAACAGAAGACTTGAAGTGGAGTAGACAAGCCACCGTTGTCCTAAAGAGACTTTATTTCCTAAGACAACTTGCGAAATACGGAATGTCTAAAAGGATCCTGAAGACCTTCTACATCGGTGCAGTAGGCTCACTCCTGACCTCCTCCTTCACTGCCTGGTATTGTGGGATCACTGCCAAGAACAAGATCAGGCTGAAGAGGATCACCAGGACTGCTGAGCGGATCATAGGATGTCCCCTACCTGACCTAGATGAACAACTCAAGGAAAGGATCTGCTCAAGGACAAAAAATAGTTGGAGACCCCACACACCCAGTCACCCCTTCTTCAATCTCCTACCCTCTGGACGGAGGTACCGGGCTATCTTGTCCAGGACCACTTGGTACAAAAACAGTTTCTACCCACTAGCTGTTAAAGCACTAAATAACCAACTTTAAGAATCCTACAAGAACTTTCGGTCCCCAGCGCATCACCAGTTAACAAACAGTGTGTCGTATGTAACTAAAGCCCCTTGTATAATATGTATATCTAGCAAATGTTTAAACCCCTTGATGTATATAGTATGTGTGTCTAGCAAATGTTCAAGCTCTATGGAGAACCCCCCCTTCCAAAAAGTATTCCTTGTATGTATTCTGTACCTACTTGGCGACCAATAAAGTATTCATATTCATAAGAAATCTTCCTCTTCCATCTATTACAGGGTTTGGCGTGCTTACATTGACTGGTGTGAGTCTAGGTCTCTTCCCTGTTGGGTGTTCTCAGTTCCCAGGGTTCTGGAGTTCTTACAGCAAGGGTTGGAGTCTGGTCTCCAATTCAGTACTTTGAAGGGTCAAGTTTCTGCCCTGTCTTCTTTCAGAAGTCCTTTGCTAAACATTCCTTGGTCAAGACTTTCTTTCAGGGGGTTGCTTATGTGCGTCCCCCACGAAAACCTATGGTCTCTGTTGGGGATTTGAACTTGGTCTTGTCTGCCTTGCAGGGTGCTCCCTTTGAGCCTATTCAGGATGCTGCTCTGGCTGTACTTACCCTCAAGGTTGTCATTCTGGTGGCTATTACTTCTGTCAGGCGTGTGTCTGAGCTGGCGGCTCTGTCTATCCAGCCCCCATACTTTGAGAGGCACCAGGATAAGGTGGTGTTCCGCTTTAAGCTGGATTTCCTGCCTAAGGTGGTGTCTGCTTTTCATTTGAACCAGGATATTGTTCTTCCCTCCTTGTGCCCTAATCCTAGCAATGCTAAGGAAAGGGTTTTGCACTCCTTGGATGTGGTCAGGTGCCTGAAGTATTACCTAGTAGTCACTGCGTCCTTCAGGAAGACTGATGCTCTTTTTGTGGTCCCTTCTGGTCCTAGGAAGGGGTTAGCTCCTGCCAAGTCTACTATCAGCAAATGGATCCGTCAGGCTGTGATTCAGGCCTATTCGGCTAAGGGGAAGAGTCCTCCCTTCCGCCTTACTGCTCATTCTACTCGTGCTATTGGTGCCTCTTGGGCCTTCCAGCACCAGGCTTCTGTTGAACAAGTTTGCAAGGCCGCTACTTGGTCTTCTGTTCATACCTTTCAAAGTTTTACAAGGTTGACGTTAAGGCCTCAGCTGATGCTGTTTTTGGCCGCAAGGTTTTACAAGCGGCAGTGGTTTAAACTGC
This sequence comes from Gastrophryne carolinensis, assembly GCA_027917425.1. NCBI lineage: Eukaryota > Metazoa > Chordata > Amphibia > Anura > Microhylidae > Gastrophryne > Gastrophryne carolinensis. The sequence continues at coordinate 292,102,224 of CM051236.1, forward strand.
CTGCTGTTACCTTTCTTATTGGGGATCCCACCCTACTTTATGGACACTGCTATTGGATGTCCCAAGTGTAAGTAATCTATCTGGAGCAGGACGTGCTGTATACTAAGAATACAATTCTGTGAAATACTCACCTGTAGAATTGTTATGAGTATACAGTACGTCCTGCTCCACCCCACCCTGGTTTTTGCATTATTCTGGATCCCCTGTATGGGGATTATCATCATTGTTATAGTTACCAGTTTTGCTTTGGGTGGTTAAATTCTCCCAGTTTCTTGTTTACTGCTTTTCAATGCTGGGGATTTGTGGGAGGTCCCCGGGTATTTGAGGGGCCGGGAGGAGCCTGTTTTACATGTCTCTGCAGTGCAGCGCCATCTGGCGGAGGATAACCCAAGTGTAAGTAATCTGTCTGGAGCAGGACTTACTGTATACTTTATAATACCAATTCTACAGGTGAATATTTCACAGAATTGTATTTTTGGGTGGGTGCTGGCTGTAAACTGTTATACTGTTGCTGTGCATTGCTGAATCACATTTGTAACATGAAGGGAATAGAGTATTTAAGACCTCTGAGAGCTCTATCAAGGGGCAGTAACTTAACTTTGTTCTGTAACAAGCTCAAAATACATTGAAACATTGCTCCTTAGTGAATACTATTTACCTTTTTTGTATTTTTATTTTACTGTAGTCTAAAAGTGGCAGTCATGAGAAGGAAGAGGAGGAGGATCTGGAAACGGATAGTCAGTTTATGAAACTAGCCAAGAAAGTAACAGAAAAAACTCTACAACGAAAAGGTGAGTAGCCTTGAAGTTTGCGGTATTAAGGTTGGGGGGAAAAAAAACACACTCAAACTCTGACCCCTGCACCAGCCTGAGTGGTCTTGGAGCCCTGAAATGAAGCACAGAATGGGTTCCTGTAAGGGTTTGTGCCCCCCAAGGCAGCAGCTGTTGCTCCCTCATTTTTACTACTGTGTTTCAGAGTTTGGGGACATTGCGGGACTGAACTTGAAAATGGGTTACATTTTCAGTAATCTGAGTCTGAGGAAGGGAGAGTTGCCGCAGGGGAGAAAATTAAGTACTGGCTTGATAATGATGCCAATGATAAAGGTATAGATATTCTTCATGTCTTTTCTTCAGGTGACCAATAAGGCTCCTGTTGTTTTTAAAGAGGAAAATTGTAGGTCTGGGGAGTGAATAAAAACTCTTCAAACCTGGCTTGCCTGCCCCTCCGTTAAGCATTTGATTACTAAACACGTAGGGCAGAGCCATCTTGGAGGCCTTTGGCTTCCTGACGGACACTGTGCCGCCCCTCAGATCTGGCGCATGTGCAGTGTCATTGGGTGCGAATGCATGCGAGAATTGTGGGGGTGGAAATGGGCCAGGAATTCAGCAGGATGTCAGCATTTAGGGTAACGCGGACATCCCAAAGGCAGTGCGGGGGGGGGATTATCGGAGAGGAACAAGGAACAAGGTGTTCTCTTTTAATAACTGAACAAAGTACACACCTTACATTTCTGCTGCATATCTGAAAAAAATCGCCTGCTTTAGAATCTCTTGCCCAATTTATTACCTTAAAGACTTTTGGGTCACTAATTTTGACCCTCTGTGAAACAGCGATTGTAAGCCCTTACCTACTCTATACCTACTTACCATTTTAAGTAAGGCCCAATCCCCCATTATAGTTGCCTAAAAGACCTACATGTTTATATAAAAGACAAGCCTATTAATTCTAAAAGGAGTCTACATGGTGTTGCGCATACAAAAGACTAATGGTCCTCCTGAGTCTTCCTGCATACCCTTTTTAGGGAGGGACAAAACCATTATGCTCCACCCTATAGTCTTAAAGACTCTTGGACCAGGCCGTTCGCTGTTCTAGCGCACGCGGTTTTTGTGTACTCTTCCCATTCTGGGATCGCTGTATGCACTTACCGCCAGTGGAGGTAGGAGACGGTGTTGAGGCTAAACCTCTTAGCCTGGCAGTGAAGGTGTGCACTGTGGGATCTCCGATCAAGCTGAGTATATTGGGATCCTGTGGAGTTTTTTTTTTTACATGATTTGAACAGAATTTATCGGCAAAGTCGTGTGTGCACGGACACTGAAAGAGCACTTTGTACCTGACCTTGGGCTTTGGTTCTTCTCTAAAATATTCAATATTTGCACGCCTCTGCACCATCTTTGTTTCCCCTGAGAGGTGTAGCTATCACATAATGGCCTTGGGGCTTCCTGGTTGCAAATTGTGCAGCCAAACTGTGCTGGCACGAACTGTCCCCCCTTCCAGCGACATCAATGTTTCAATGTGTTCCCTCATGCGGGGAGAGCACCCGACGTGATCACTAGATGCATGGACAAGTGTTCTTCTTGTCCATGCAATTTAAATGACCAGCCCCCAGCATGCGGCTTTGATTGTGAAAGCCAGATTTGGCTGGGCTAGTCCAAGAGACAACTTTGCTTTCTAGTGGTACGCCTATTCAGCTTTCCCTCCCAGTGCGCCAGCACCAAATGCTGTGCACAGCACTAAATGCGGTCTTCAAGGTAGTTCCTCTCCCGGCTTGCATTGCTAGACTTAAAAAGAGCGCCTCCAAATGGACCGACTGCACAGAAGGTGGAAGTGGAACACTGCATCAAATAAAGTTATTTAGATACTATAAAAATGTTGAGAAAGCCTCAAATGTCTGAATTATGGATATACTTTTTGATATATTTTTGCAGCTACAGTAGAAATCAAAGAGCCTGGAAAAACTACCTGCAATAATCCCTTTGAAGTGAGCCAGGCATTTAGTTTGTCCAAGGTTAGTTTCATTATCATTTTGTTTTAAAATATGGTTGTACTTCACTTTTTGTACTATGTTGCATGCATTGGTTTACAGACCTTCTTTATTCATAGCCTGGCTTTGTATTTTTATATTAGGACAGGGATACCAAAAATACCTTTGTAATACATCTGCCTATAATCCGCACTACCATAAAAATGTGGTGACCTCTCTTAACCTACTAGTTTAGTTGAGGTAGGTACTTGGTGCTGAGTTTACAATGCCTATTCTGTAGTGCATGGGTTCCCAGCTGTACTGCATCCCTGAGGTCCCAAAGGGGGATCTGAACCACTGATAGGTGCACAAGAAAGTCTTGCTGGCCTCTGGCTAGGCCAGTTCTGAGGCTAAAGTCCTAGAGCTTCTCACATACAGCTCATCAGCTTGGCAGAGCACCGAACTAATGCCAAAAGTTATTGTGGCTGGTATCCACAAGTTGCACTACATGGTGCTGCATTCCCGTAGCTCTACAGAGCTTTTTTATATTCTTAGTATACAGTACGTCCTGCTCCAGATATAGTACTTACACTTGGGTTATCCTCTGCCAGATGGCGCTGCACTGCAGAGACATGCAAAACAGGCTCCTCCCGGCCCCTCCAATACCCGGGGACCTCCCACAAATCCCCAGATTTCTTTGCAGTGCCGACTGCGAAGACATGAAGTATCACTCTCTCGCAGGTGAGCGGGGCTATTAAAGCCTGCGGCCCTGTTGGACTATTCCCACCCATCCTCCTCGTGATGTGCCTCCCAGCCTGGGCTGCGCTGGACGGGTGACGGTAGACAGCACCATGCGTGCTTATGGAGCCATGCTCCACCGCAGTCCCCCACCAAAGGGTAGGCGGTTTAGGCTGATGGTGAGCCTTTAGGGGATGCCCTTCCCACATTATTGCCCATGCCCCGTGTAGCGGTGGGCCCTGTACAAAGGGTCGCCGTCCTCCCTCGTTCCCACCCGTAGCTTGGGGGGGAAGAAAGGGGGGGGTGTGCCTGTAGTGTCTGTGTATGATGCACGTATATGGCACTTAGTCTGTCTTTGTGTGTGTGTGTATATATATATATATATATATATATATATATATATATATATATATATATATATATGTCAGCCGCCGCGCCTTTTTGTGTTTTTTCCTTCGTTGGATGTTCCGCGCCGGGCGGCGGCGTTACCTCAGACTCCCCTTGTGTCCTCATTGGCCGATGTTGGACTTTGCGCTCTTCGGTAGGGCGGGGCCTGTCTGTTCGTGCGCAATGCGTGGGACGTTCCTGCTTACCGTGGTCCGTAAGTTCCCTCTCGGGGGCGGCTTATACTCATTGTAGTTTTCGGTTCTGACACCATTCTTTTCTCATTGTCTTTCAGACTGATGACACCATTGGCTTCTCCCGGCCCGGTGTATTTAATAGCTGGCCTTGTAAAATTCTCCCACTAAAATCCCTAGCGGGTCTTTGGGGCATCCAGGGTTGCTTATAGCGTCAATCCCTGCTGGCATATTGAGCCTAAATCACCATATGGAGGCATCTCAGAATTATGTGACCGGGGTCCCCCTGGGACAAGACCGGCTGTGTATAGCGTGTGGACAACCCCATGCTGATGCTGACAGGGCACGCGTCTGCGTACCCTGTGCCGAGCAAGCACTGACTCTGCAATCAGGCGTGCCAGTGGCTGCACCTCGTTTCAATTCGCCTATCTCCCCATGCTTAAATCTCTCTCCTGCTGAGTTGCATACAAGTGGGGATTCGCAGCCTGTTGTGTCTTCTAGACTGCCTACGGCTGAACAGATTATTGCGGGGTTGTCAGAGCGCAAGGGCCCTGGTAAGAAGCGGCACTTGACGCCTCATGTTACTGGTTTCCCTATGGGAACTGAGGAGTTTGCTACTTGGTGTGGTTATACCCCTTCTGAGGAAGGAGAGCTCTTCTCTGACTCAGGCTCATCTGATGGGCGGGGGAGTCATGACGATTCTGGCCATGAATACTGGGCCCAGAGTGACACTGATGATCTGTTGATTAAGGTCTTTGAGGTTCTGGCTATCTCTCTCCATGGTGAGGCTCCCAAGCAGAGAGGAGCGTTTCCATACAGCAACAGCACGTTTGGAATTCCTGGAGCTGGCACATTTTCCAGACTTGTGCTCAAGGAATGGGAGTGCCCCAGTAAACTGCCAGGGGTCCCAGGGGACTGGGATAGGAATTACCCTTTCCCCCCTGAGGTGGTTAATTGTTGGTCATCCCCCCCCCCCCCATGGTGGATGCCCCGATCATAGGAGTTCCTAACCCCCCCTTTTATTGCAGCCCCTGCTTATACTACCCTTCGGGATGCTGAGGACCGGCGCATTGATCTGCTGGCCTTCCGCGCCTTTACATGTGCAGGGACGGCGCTGCACCGGGTCTGTGCCGCGACTATTACTGCAGTGGCCGCTAGAACCCTAATTAGCAAGATGCTTGCTCGTCCCCCCGATGATCTCCCCTGAGATGTGTTTAATGCACTCTCCAGTTGTGATATGTTTCTAAAATGTATCCTTTTAGCGTTGGATGACACCATTAAAATGTGTGCAAGGACTTCTGCCCTTGTGGTGGCTATAGGTCGCTTGGTCTGGCTGCGACAGTGGGGTGCTGACGATGCTTACCGGGCTTCCCTTTACAGGGCTACGCCTGTTTGGGGCCCGTCTAGACCTGTTTGGTAAGAAGGGTAAGTCACCGCAACGCAGGCGGCCGTCTCGGGCCACCCCCCCCCCCCCACCATAGTGTAAAACAAGAACCAGGGCTGTCCTTCGCGGGGACTCGCGCAGACTCCTGCCCCGGGAGCAGCAGACAGCGCTCTGCTCACTCAGGGCCCCTTTACATCACCCCAATCTACAGACTCTGGCCTAGACGGCCTGACTGCTGAAACATCCATCTTGATGGAGACAGGCTCATCTGTCTCGGTGATTGAGACTAGGGGAAGACTAGGAGCAAGCTTCTTCTTCTTCCATCTGTTATAGGGTATGGCATACCCATATTGATTGGTGTGAGTGTAGGTCTCTTCCCTGTGGGGCATTCTCGGTTCCCAGGGCTCTGGAGTTATTACAGCATGAGTTGGAGTTGATTCTCCAACTCAGTACTCTGGTGGGTCAGGTTCTGCCCTGGCCGCCTTACTTTAGAAGTCTTTTGTTCAGTTTTCCTTGGTTAAGACTTCTCTCGGGGGTATTCAGGTGCGTCCCCCATGTAATCCTATGGTCCCTGTTGGGATTTGTATTTGATTCTGTCTGCCTTGCAGGGTTTTTCCCTTTGGTCCTATTCAGGATGCTGTCTAGCTGTTCTTACTCTCAAGGTTGCCCTTCTGCTGGCTGTTACTTCGGTCAGACGTGTGTCTGGCGGGCGGCTCTGTCTATCTAGCCCCCATTCTTTGAGATCACCAGGATGGGTGGTGTTCCGCCTGAAGCCGAATTTTCTACCTAAGGTGGTGTCTTATGTTCATTGTTTCAAGATGTTGTTGTTCTTCCTGCCTTATTCCTAGAAACACTGAGGAAAGGGTTCTGCATTCCTTGAACAGGTGTTGGAAGTTTTTTCATTGGTAGTCACTGTGTCCTTAGGAGAACTGATGTTCCTTTTGGCCTATGGCCACTCCATCCTGAATGTGCCCGATCTCGTCTGCTTTCGGGAGTTAGGCGGCTTTGGCCCTGGTCATTACTTGGATGGGATGGTCCCTTCTGGTCCTAGGAAAAGGTTTTTGGCTTCTGCCAAGTCTACTGTTAGCGATTGGATTCGTCAGGCTGTTACTCAGGCCTATTCCACCAAGGGGAAGAATCTTCCTTTCGCTTTACTTCTTACTCTACTCGTGCTTTGGTGCCTCTTGGGCTTTTCAGCACCAGGCTTCTGTTGAACTGGTTTGCTAGGCCGCTACCTTGGCCTTCTGTTCATACCTTTGCAAAGTTTTACAAGGTTGATGTTAGGGCCTCAGCTCATGCTGTCTTGGCCACATGGTTATGCAGGAGCCAGTGGTTTTAAACTGTCTGCTGTTGTCGTTTTTGTTGGGGATCCCACCCTGCTTTATGGACACTGCTATTGGATGTCCCAAGTGTAAGTACTATATCTGGAGCAGGACATACTGTATACAAATAATATCAATTCTACAGGTGAGTATCTCACAGAATTGTATTTTTTCAGTCTATATACAACATTTAGACAAAAATGCCAGATGTGAAATTGCATTAAAGTGTTGTTATCCAACCTTTTACCTAGCAATGTGCCATAAGATGTTTACTTTTAGGATTTATTCTCTAACCTTTATTTTTCATTTTTTCCTCCACAGCTGAAGACTGGTTCTATGTTAAATATGTCTAAAGATGTGCTTCAAAAACTAGCCACAATGTCAAACCTAAATCCAAATGCTCCCAGGAACTCGAGGAACTTTGTTTTTCAAACTCTTTCTCCACAAAAGAAAGATGAACCATCGGAAAAGCCTAAAGCCAAGGTATGACTGAGTATTTTTTTAGTGCCCTGCTTTACTGTGATGTCTTTCCATTTTTATTTAACGCTCATGAGAGGCCATTTTCCCCCACTGGGGTTACTCCTGAGGTTTTGAGTGCTTGTAATAACTCTTTTGGCCGAAGAGGGCCTGATTCTCCCTTCTCAAGTCGCTGTGTAGGTCTCCTCTGTGGCCTCTTCCCCTTACGAGAGGACCTACTGCATCAGCATCCATTAACCCACCCGCAAGTTAAAATTTTTAAGATTTGCCGCATGGAATTTTGAGAGGAGTTTCTTGGAGAAGAGCCTATCGGATTATTTCCACTATGTTACATGGCAGGACACCAGTGACCTCCTAAGATATACTTGTGAATAGTCTCGGAAAACAAAAATGTCACTTGTAATACCCTAAAAGTTCAAGTAGCTGCTCTAAGTGTCTTCTAATGGGTTAATCAAAAGGTACTTAAAGAATATTGCTGATATTGGAGAGTTAATAAAAACTCCCTAAATCTGGCTTGCTCAGCCCCCCTGCCTCTCCGGTTTTACATTTCACAGCTTTTGATTTGCTGGTCTGATTGCATCGTGCTCAGGCATCCTTCTGTTCCACGCTATCTCCGTAGGGCAGCGCCGTTTTGCCGTCCCGTCATACTCTGTTGGCCCTCAGATCTCAAGCATGTGCAGTGTGACTGCATAGGCTGCAATGACGGGGCAAATCCCGCAAGATTTGAAGAGCAGTGCAGGACATTTGAAGAGGGACCACGAAGGGCAAGTACGGCTAAGACTTGCAGCCTTCACTCAGTGATGGCTAAGGAGAGTGCAAAGGGGCAAGGAATGCTACCGGATGATGCTGACATCCAAAAGGCAATGAGGGAGGGATGTTTAGAGAGGAATATCGGAAAAGGTCTGATCCTATTTTTAGATAGTAGTCAGTCTCCTGGGATTTAAACATGGGTCAGTGGGACCTTAGTATTGGAGGAAAGAATAGTTCTTTGAACTCTACCAGAGTTCCCACCCAAAATAGTAACGAAAGTTTAGAAAATAGTCTTGCCTGCCTTTTGTCAGGATCCTAAAAATACAGGAGAAAAGAGGTTCCATACTCTGGATGTTAGAAGGGCAGTGATTCAGTATCTAGAATTGACTAAGCCCTTTAGGAAAATAACACTCTGTTCGGTTCCAGGGAATAAGGGAAGGGGAACAAAGTCTCAAAGTACGATTGCAAGATGGATCAAGCAGGTGATTTAATGCAGCCTATACAGCAAATGATATGCTGGTCCCATTAGGTAATAGAGCCTATTTCAGGGCCTGCCATGGAGAAGGATTTGGAAAACTGTAGTTAAACCTAGCAGTAATGTACTCCTCCATGACACGCCAGCAAAACGCCCGGCCATAAAAGCACCTGTTATTCCAAGTATACAGCACGTCCTGCTCCAGAAGATTCCTTAAACATGGGTTATACATCCACAAGATGGCGCTTTACTGCAGAAAACGGCTTGTGGCTCCTCCTGGCCCCATATAAGCCAGGGACCTCCCACAAAATCCACAGTTCTTATCTGCAGTCTGGGCTGCAAAGAATAGAAGATGGCTCTTTATGCTGCACAGGTGAGCAGGGCTATTAGCCTGCGGCCCTATAGGACTATTCCCACCCGTTCCGAACCCACTGCCTCCCAGCTTAGGCTGCACTGGTTCGGGTGAAGGTAGGCAGCAGTCCCTGTCTTTAAAGGGTAGGCGGTATAGGCCCGTGGTGAGCCTTATGGGATGCCCCTCCCGCTTTCTGGGGTCCCCTTATTCCCTGTTCTTAGTTGGGCCCCGTCCTTTAGGTTGGCTGCTGCTTTCCCTCCTCGCTCTCCCTGGGGGCAACTCGGGGGGGGGGGGGGGGGGCGGGGGAGTTATGTGTGCTGCGCCGGTTAATGCTGGGCTGTAGATTGCTTCTCTGACATCTGTGGCATGTGTTTTTTATTTTATGCCGCCGCTGCGCGCTTGTACTGCGCTCCGCGGACGGCGGCGACATCGCACCATCATTGGCTGGCTCTAACACGTGGGCGCGTTCCTCGCTCTTCGGGGGGGGGGGGGGGGGGGCTTGCGGATGATGTTTTCAGCGTCACTTCATCCGCGGCCCGGGCCTCGAGGTATATGCAGACGCCGTTTTGACTTCTGTGCTGCGTGGCTGCTCTCTACCTACCGCGGTCCGTACGTGCCCGTGGAGTGGCCTTTTTTTGTTTTTGATTATTTGAATTGTTATGCTTATGGGGATGTCTGCTTATGTCTTTCAGGCGGGTCAAACTTTTTGTGGTTTCTCCCGGGCCTCTCCCCTTGATTTAGCGCTAATCCTTTATTGGAGGGCTGTTGTACTTGTATATCTCCCACTTCCCTAGCGGGCTCTTGGGGCATCCTGGCTATATTTAGCCTTAATCCCATATTTGCCGGCGGTGCCACATTATTCACCATATGGAGGCTTCTCAGGATAATGTGCTTGGGGTTCCTTCGGGACAAGCTCGGCTGTGTATTGCGTGTGGGGTATCCCCTATAAGTGATGATGTCAGGGTGTGTGTACCCTGTGCCCAGCAGGTGCTTGCGCTGCAGTCTGGGTTACCTGTGGCTGTGCCTGCGCTCCCTCTGGCTTCGCCTACCCTCCCACGCTTACATCTGACTCCTATTGAGGTGCATACCAGTGGGGAGTCTCAACCTGATTTGGCTGCACGGGTGGCCAGCATTGAAAGGCATATTGCTGTATCTGCCCCGCGTAAGGCTTCTGCTAAGAAGCAGCATTTATCACCCGCTGTTTCTCTTTCCAATGGAGGCCGAGGAAATATTTGACATTCCTGGTTATACTCCCCTGGAGGAGGGGGAATTATTTTCTGATTCAGAATCATCTGAGGAACAGCCTAAGGTTTATGGTGATACCGGGTCTGGGGCTGACCTATGGTCCTGACAGGCTTTTGGCTCATATTTTTGAGGTGCTCTGTATTTCCCCTCCTGCTGTGGCTCCGCAGCAGCAGGGTGAGCTTTTTCATACAGCTAGACCACGCTTGGAGTTTCCTGAACAAACTCACTTTAATAATCTGGTGCTCAAAGAATGGGAACAGCCTAGCAAGCTTCCTGGGGTGCCAAAGAGTTGAGGTATCCCTTTCCTGCTGATGTGGTTAAGCATTGGTCATGTCCTCCCGAAGTGGATGCGCCCGTTCTAGGGCTGTGCAATACTTCCGTCATGCATTCCCCTGACACTACTACTCTGAAGGATGGTGACGACCGGCGCATGGACCAGCTGGCTTGCCATGCTTTTGCCTGTGTGGGGACCGCGCTGCGCCCGGTTTGTGCTTCTGCCATCACAGCTGTTGCTATTAAAGGCCTGCTCAAGAGTCTTAGATGGGGCCTCTGACTCGGGAGGAGAAGCGTACGATTTTCTCCTGCTTTGCTATGAATTTGTTGCATATGTCCTGTCTGCTATGGATGATACCATCAGAATGTGTGGGAGGACATCTGCTCTGCTGGTGGCTATACGCCGCTCTGTCTAGCTGCGTCAGTGAGTAACTGATAACTCTGCTAAGAAGGCTCTCGCTGGCTTCCCCCTTTAAGGGGCTGCGCCTCTTTGGTGAACGCTTGGACTTGTTTGCCTCCTACATTGAGGCAACCTGCCGCCCTTAGCAGTCTCGGTCCTTTCGGGGTACAGGTGCCTTTCTCCCTTCCTTCCGTGGTTCCAGAATTGGGCGAGGAGCCTCCTTTGCTGGGGCGCGTGGAGATTTTGGGGAAGGGGCAGAGGACGTGGCCGCCCCGGCCCCTCCTGGGGTCCCAAGCCTAAGTCCTCCCCCAAGCCCCCTCAGGCATAAAGGGGGGCCCTCACCCATCCGGGTGGGGGGACGGCTTCGGCTCTTTGCTCACGTCTGGAGGCTTCACGTCTCAGACCGGTGGATTCAGGAGGTAGTGTCCTCCGGATACAAGATAGTTTGCAGCCTGGCCACCCCCAAGATTTATCAAATCCCGGATGGCTCAAACCCCCCTTTCTGCTCAGGGTCTGTGCCTTGCTGTTCAAAACCTTCTGGAGTTGGGGGTCATCTTCCCGGTGCCTTTCAGGGAAAGGGGCAGAGGCTTCTATTCCAATCTTTTCACTGTCTCCAAAAAGGACGGGTCCCTCGGACCCATCCTGGATTTAAAGAGTCTCAACAAGTTTGTCAGATTCAACCATTTTCGCATGGAAACCCTGTGCTCTGCAGTCAATTTACTGCGCCCGGGCGACTTCAGGACATCTGTAGACATCAAGGATGCTTACATTCATGTACCAATTTTTCCAGGCCATCAAAAATTTCTCAGGTTCGCTCTGGGAGATCAGCACTATCGGTTTGTAGCCTTGCCTTTCGGTCTCACCTCGGCTCCCAGGGTTTTCACCAAGGTACTGGCGGGAGTAATGGCTCTACTGAGATCTCAGGGCATTCGCATCCTTCCTTACTTGGACGACATTCTCATCACTTCTCAGTCTTTCCAGCAGGCAGAGCTGGATACCCAGAGGGTGGTGCCCACACTGGAGTCTTTCGGCTGGGTGATCAACCGCTCCCAAGTCTTCCCTGTCCTTGGTGAGGTCCTTTCTGGGCATGACTCTGGATATGTCTCAGGCCAAGATCCTTCTCCCTCAGCAGAAGGGGGAGTGTCTTCAAGCTCAGACCCAGCTTCTTCTGTCTTGTCCTCACACCTCCATACGGCAGGGGATGCAGCTGGTGGGCCTGATGGTGTCTTGCTTCGAGGTGGTTCCATACGCTCAGTTTCATATGAGACCTCTTCAACTTCACCTCTTGTCAGTATGGGATCGGGACCCTGTGTCCCTGGATCAGGTGTTTGTTCTGTCCTCTGGCCAGGCGGTCTCTCTCGTGGTGGCTGGACTCAAGGAACCTGTTGGTGGGCAGATCTTTTCTGACCCCTTGCTGGGAGACAGTCACCATGGATGCCAGTCTGACCGGTTGGGGGGGGCTTCTGGAAGTCTCTGCAATTCCAGGGTCAGTGGGGTCCTCAGGAGGCTCACACTCCTATCAACATTCTGGAACTAAGGGCGATAAGGTTGGTTCTCGCTCAATTGACTCCACACCTTCGGGGTCGGGCTGTTCAGGTCCGCTCGGACAACCAGACAGCGGTTGCCTACATCAATCATCAGGGAGGGACCCGGAGCAAGAGGGCCCTCAAGGAAGTGTCCCTGATTCTGTCCTGGGCGGAGGAGAATGTCCCTGGTCTCTCAGCTGTGTACATCCCGGGGGTGGAGAATCTGGAGGCAGACTATCTCAGCAAGGGGATGTCTCTGGGGGAGTGGTCCCTCAGCAGCAGGGTGTTTCACTCCCTGTGCCACCGTTTGGGTTGGCCGGATGGGGATCTGTTTGCGTCCCGTCACAAGCTTCCAGTCTGTTTCTCTGTCCCAGGACCCTCTGGCCTTGGGCATGGATGTGCTAGATTGTCTTGGAAGAGCTTTCAGCTCCTTTATGTGTTTCCTCCGTTTCCTCTGCTGGGCAGGGTGCTGCGCAAGATCTCCCAGGAAGGGGTGCCAACCATTCTGGTGGCCCCCCGTTGGCCAAGAAGAGTGTGGTTCACAGACATCGTGCAGTTGGCAGTAGATCAATACGTCCAGGCCAAGGTTCCAGACCTGTTCACTCAGGGGCAGCTACGCCATCCCAATTTACAAACGCTGGCTTTAACGGCCTGGCTGCTGAAACCTCCATCTTGATGGAAAAGGGGCTACCTGCCTCTGTTAGTACTATGATTCAGGCTAGGAAGAAGTCCTCGTCGTCTATCTACTATAGGGTATGGCATGCTTACATTGCCTGGTGTGAGTCTAGGTCACTTCCCTGTCTGGTGTTTTCTATCCCCAGGATTTTGGAATTCCTGCAACATGGTTTGGATCTGGGTCTTCAACTTAGTACCCTCAAAGGTCATGTCTCAGCCTCGGCTATTTTCTTCCAAAGATCTTTTGCCAACCATCGTCTGATTAAGACCTTTTTTCAGGGGGATACTCACGTGCGCCCCCCACGTAAACCTAGGTTACCAGTCTGGGATTTGAACTTGGTCTTATCTGCTCTGCAGGGGCCTCCTTTTGAGCCCTTGCGTGCTGCCCCTTTGTCCATTTTGACGCTTAAGTTAGCTTTTTGGTGGCTATCACTTCTGTTAGGCGTGTTTCTGAGTTGGTGGCGCTTTCCATCAAACCTCCTTACTTTGAGAGACATCAGGACAAGGTGGTGTTTCGTTTTAAGCCAGATTTTCTTCCTAAGGTTGTGTCTGCCTTTCATCTCAATCAGGACATTGTGTTGCCTTCTCTGTGCCCTAATCCTAGTAACTCTAAGGAGAGGGTCTTACATTCTCTGGATGTGGTCAGGAACTTGAAGTTCTATTTGGTGGCTACTGAATCCTTCAGGAAGACTGATGCTCTTTTTGTTCTCCCTTCTGGGCTTAAGAAGGGTTTAGCTCCAGCTAAGTCTGCTATCAGCAAGTGGTTCCGTCAGGCTGTGATTCAGGCCTATTCTGCTAAGGGGGAAGGAACCTTGTGCTATTGGTGCCTCTTGGGCTTTTCAGCACCAGGCTTCTGTTGAACAAGTTTGCAAGGCCGCTACTTGGTCTTCTGTTCATACTTTTTCCAAGTTTTACAAAGTTGATGTTAGGGCCTCAGCGGCTGCTGCTTTTGGCCACAAAGTTCTGCAGGTGGCAGTGGTTTAAACTGCCCGCTGTTACTTTTTGGGGATTCCACCCTACCTTACGGACACTGCTATTGGATGTCCCATGTGTAAGGAATCTTCTGGGGAAGGACGGGCTGTATACTTGGAATAATACAATTCTGTGATTACTCACCTGTAGAATTGGTGGTATAAGTATACAGCACATCCTGCTCCACCCCACCCTTGTTATCATTATTCTTAGTTACCTCTGTATGGTGATTGTTCATTTGAATTATGGTTATTATAGTTCTCCCGGCTTCTTGTTAACTGCTTGTCAATACTGGGGAATTTGTGGGAGGTTACCTGGCTTATATGGGGCCGGGAGGGGCCACAAGCTGTTTTCTGCAGTCCAGCGCCATCCTCTGGATGTATAACCCATGTGTAAGGAATCTTCTGGAGCAGGACGTGCTGTATACTTATAATACCAATTCTACATGTAAGTAATCACAGAATTGTATTTTTGGTAAGTACTGAGGAACGAGGGGAGGCGGGTTCTTTTTTTAAACTTCTTAAATGCTTCCTGTCCTGCAGAATGGGAGGGGCAGTATCTGGGGTCCGTCATGGAAACTACGTTACCGGTAGGTGTAACACTGCAACCCTGTTGTGTATAGCTGCAAGGCTTCCCGAAGATTGATAACCTGACCGCGCTGATGTTTCTTACACATTAAAAGTAGCTGTAGGTACCTGAGCTACTGCAGGATGTGTGTCTGTGTGGTACCTGTAGCATTCAAGTTAGAACATTTGTTTGATCACTGGACACAAGAATTTGGCTAAATCTCCACAGCAGTGTCATAGAGCTGAGTAATTGGTTAGTAGAGTTGGAAATTGGATAACTGGATAACGTCCCAGTAACTGAAATGCATATATCATAATCAAATAGTTTATCATCCACAGACAATAGTTGCAACTTGCCAACTAAGGAACCCTAATATGTACAAAAGAGTATCCTGCCAGTCTTGGCAGATAACACCAATGCTAAGTCAAACAGAGAAATATATCAGAGTACTGTACGCAGAAACGGTACAAGTGCTCAAAAACAATGACAGAATGCACAATATGACATGTTACCCAAGGTATAGTGACCGCTCTATATGGACGGGATGATCGCTCTGCTGATGAAGGGGTTTTACTACCCCGAAACGTCCATATAGAGCGGTCACTATACCTTGGGTAACATGTCATATTGTGCATTCTGTCATTGTTTTTGAGCACTTGTACTGTTTCTGCGTACTCTGATATATTTATCTGTTTGACTTAGCATTGGTGTTATCTGCCAAGACTGGCAGGATACTCTTTTGTACATATTAGGGTTCCTTAGTTGGCAAGTTGCAACTATTGTCTGTGGATGATAAACTATTTGATTATGATATATGCATATACTGGCCATTTTTTGTTTTGTCCACTAGATGCCTCTTGTCTATATCTATTGGAATCTATCACTGATATATGTAAAAAAGTATGTATTTTTGAGCTCTGTTCAAATGACTAATATATTGTGATTATTTAAATCTATAAACTTTTTTGCATTTAACTAAATCTTGTTGTGGTGTGCGTTCCTATACTGGAATTTTTGTAGCATGGTTTTGACCCAGGGCAGAGGGTCATAGGCACAGCACCCAGTATCATTAATTGCTATTAGAATTATAGTTTAAGGGTGTGCTCCACCTGACCATTTGTATTAAACCTCCCGCATTCTTCTCTCATGCACCGTGTAGCGGTGGACCCTGTGTACAGGGTCGCCGTCCTCCCTCGTTTCCCCCGTACTTCGGGGGAAAAGGAAAGGGGGGGGGTTGTGTAGTCCGTTGGCGGTCTCAGTGTACAGTATTGTCACGCTTATGACCGTGCCCTTGCTCCTCATCTACAACTGGCGCTGCCCTTCTAGTTTGACCCTCTCAAATTTACTTGCAATAGTCTACCGCGCGTCCTGCATTATTATGCTACATCTCGGGCAGGAAACTGATTTTTCGTGCGCCTACGGGCGTTAGAATGGTGGCGGTGTTTTGAGACTGCATGAGTATCACTAATACATTTCCTTATTGGCACACTCGATGCTTAGCTTGCCGAGCCTTTACACGGCTGCTTCAGAGTTTCGCGCTCTCTGGGGGAGGCAGGAACCCGGCGTAGTGCGCTCCGCGTCACGCCCAGTTAGACCCGCCCTCCGAGGTTCGGCCGGCGCCATTTTGTTTATCCCCGTGTGCGCGTGTGTTGGCGGTCTCCCTCCCCTCCCTTGGTCGGTGAGTGCCCTCGCGGGCGTTTTCATTATTAGTACTCCTTTTGTGGCGCATGGCCCTGACACCCCTTATTCCCCTTATGTCTTTCAGACCTTGAAGATTCCGGTGGCTTCTCCCGGGCTAACATATTGTAGCGGCCTTACAAATTCTCCCACATTAACCTAGGGTCTTGGGACATCCAGGATGGCCTATTGCGTAAATCCCTACTGGTATATTGCATTAACAATCGCCATATGGAGGCATCTCAGAATTGTGACCGGGGTCCCTCCGGGACAAGACCGGCTGTGTGCAGCGTGTGGACTGCCCCATGCTGATGCGAACAGAGCACGGGTCTGCGGACCGTGTGCTGAACAAGCACTGGCCCTGCAATCAGGGTTGCCAGTGGCTGCGCCTCGTTTCAATACACCTCTCTCCCCGTGCTTAAATCTCACTCCTGATTGAGTTGCACTCGAGCGGGAATGAACAGCAAGTCGTGCCGCGCAGACTGCCTACGGCCGAGCAGGTGATTTCGAGGTTGGCAGAGCGCTTGGGCCCTGGTAAGAAGCGGTCCCTGACTCCTCCGGTTTCGCCCATTCCTTCTGAATCTGAAGAGTTCATTACTGAGCAGGGTTTTGCTCTTTATGATGGTCGGCTATTCTCTGACTCGGGCTCCTCGGACGAGGGGCTGAGGAGTCATGATGACCCGGGCCCCGGTTCTTGGGGCCTGAGTGACACCGACGAATTACTGATAAAGATCTTTGAGGTCTTGTCTATTTCTATCCCTGGTGAGGCCTCCAGGCCTAGCAGGGAGAGTTTCCATACAGCGCCGCCGCGTTTGGAATTTCTGGAGCAGGATCACTTCCAAGCTCTTGTACTCAAAGAATGGCAATGCCCTAGCAAACTTCCAGGGGTTCCAGAGGACTGGGATTGGAAATACCCTTTTCCTCCTGAGGTGGTTAACTGCTGGTCATCACCTCCCGTGGTGGATGCACCGATCATTGGGGTTCTTAACCCCCCTTTATTGCGGCCCCTAGTTATCGCACCCTTCGGGATGCTGAGGACCGGCGCATTGATAGACTGGCTTCCCACGCCTTTTCTTGTGCAGGGACGACTCTGCGCCCGGTCTGTGCCGCGGCTGTTGCTGCAGTGACCACTAGGACCCTCATCAGAAAGCTGATTGATCATCAACCGGAGGATCTCCCCTGGGAGGTGTTTAATGCACTCTCCAGTTGTGATGTATTTGTAAGATTTATCCTTTTGGCGCTGGATGACACCATCAGCATGTGCGCTAGAACTTCTGCCCTTGCCGTGGCTATACGCTGACTGGTCTGGCTGCGGCAGTGGGGTGGTGTTGATGCTACGAAAAAGATTCTTACTGGGCTTCCCTTTAGAGGACGACGCCTATTTGGGGCCCGTCTGGACCTGTTTGGAAAAAAGGACAAAACTCCCCTTTACAGAAGGCGGCCCCTGCAGGGGCTGGCTGCAGCACCTGGCCCCTATCAGGAGGCTACATGCCTCGTTCAGATGGAGTCAGGAGTAAGTTTCCTCTGGATGCAGGATACTGTCTGCTGGGCGGCCCCTTCCCGAGATATTCAGGATGCTTCTGATCCCTGCCTCTCTTCTTGTGTTGGAGCAGGTCACGCGATCTGCGAGGTCTGGGGTCACCTGCTGGTTGCCCTTAACAGACAGAGGCGGGGGCCTCTACACTAACCTTTCCACATTCCTCCAAACGGATGAGACACTGTCCATTATGGCCTTCCATAGGTGAGGCAACTTACATTCACAGGCAGGTTACTGCATGGTTCCTCTGCGTTGGGCCACCAGTGCCCTGTGTCCAGGGACCTCTTGCCGTCGGTAGGAACCTAAAACGCTTATCTCATGGCCATTGTGCCTTCCGGGCTCCAAGGCCTTTACAGGTTAGTTGTTGGCGCTCCAGCACTGCTGAGGCGGCCTTATTATCTGGCCTTGGTTCTGCTCCCGGAGTGATCACCTAGGCGATGACGGGGGTGATATCTCTGAGACCTAGGGGGCGTCCGCGCGAGGAACTGCCGGGCCGTCCCTCTTTACTCCCCAATTCCTGTGTCAGACCGAGTTGTTACTCGGTTGGGGTGTCCTTTGGGAGTCTTTGGATGGGTGCTCAATCACCTCAATTCCTCCTTTTCCCTAGGGGTATCTCCATTCCTAGGGTTGGACCTGGATTCGGTTCAGACAGGAGCCTGCCTCCTTGCCTATACTTGGACAACCTGGTTCCGTGGGCTCTGTCCCTCTTGCTGTTTCCGTCTATTCACCAGCCTGGATTGTAGCTGGTGGGCCCATTGGTGGCTGTTCTAAGGTTGTCCCTAGTGCTCAGAGCCCTTGGGCTCTTCTGCTACTCTTATTTTAAATGCTGACCTGGGTTCCAGTTCCCTGGAGATGGGTCTGTGTACCCTTCCACCTTGGCACGGTGGTTTTCCCATGAGACTGTTGTACTAGGGGTACCAGTCTGGGGGTCCCCCCTTACATTGCTTCCTCCTGCATTTGAATATCAAATCTATCAGGTTGAAGGAAGGGGGGACTTTTTTCTTCTAAATCCCCCTGTGGTTCAGGGGGAGGTGGGACCTTTAGGGTCTCATCCACCTGTCTACTTTGAAGCAGCAGGCCTTCAGGTTGGCTCTATATTGCTGACTCCTCCCTTCGGGATCAGGCTATTTGGGGGCCCCTTGGTCTGCCTGACGACAGTGGCCTGTATTACTTATCTGTGAGGGCTAGGAAGCAGGATGATCCCCCTGGAGGGTATCTGATCCTGATCCGGTGTAGGACAGCGTTCGCTGCGTATCTAAGATATTCACTCCTCGGTGGTCCTTCTGCGATAGGATGTGCTTGTTTTTAGGTCTCCATGCGATCAGTCTAGTGTGGATCTTTTTCTGGGCCCGGCCCTATTTTGGGTCCTAGGCCCTTGTTCCCTGTCTCAGATTGTTCTGACCTTGGTCTCGAGGCTTCATAACTTCATGCTGAACATTCTGTTCCATATGTCTTAACTTCCTTCACCCTGCTTGACAGATTTCGGTGCAGGTTACTCTGGAAGGGGGAACCTGTGATACTGATGGCCCTTGGGTGGCCTAGTGTAGTGTGGTCTCAGATGTGGTTCTGTGGACAGCGGTCCTGTACGTCCTGTCAGGAGTGTTGGCCTGTTCACTCGGTCCCTCCCGTCTCTATTTCAGACGGTTGGTTCATTCCCCTTGATGGAAGTGGGTGTACCTTCTGAGTGTAGGTGACTTTTGGAAGACGGGTTTTTGGCTTCTTTTGCCTCTTCTTCCGTCTATTGTGGGGTATTGATTACCCATATTGATTGGGTTGAGTTTTTGGCTCTCCCCTTTGGGCTAGCTCTGTGTCTGTTACAATTTCTATGGGAACAAAATATATAAAAAATATCATAGCTTCACACTCTCCTACTCGGTGCCCTGGTGGTTCAGGTTCTGCCCTGTCTGTCTTCTGCAGAAGTCTTTCCTCTGTCCCTTGCCTGGGTTGACTTTTCCTTCAGGGATTGCTCAGTGACATCCCCCTCGTAATTCTAGGGTTCTTGTAGGGATTGACTTCTGTTAGTTTTGCCTTGTGGGGTGTTCCCCTTTGGCTCTACTCTGGTTGCTGTCTGGCTATTCTTATCCTTAAGGTTGCCCTTACGGGGCTGTTGCCTCAGTCGGCTGTGTGCCTGAGCGAGTGGCTCTGTCTAGCTAGCCCTCGTTTCCTTACTGTATATCCACCGAGATGAGGCGGTGTTCTGCCTTACGTCGGTTCTTCGGCCTAGGCTGGTGCCTTAGGCTCAGGTATTAAGTCATTATCCTTCTTTGGGATTCGTTCCTTGTAATACTGAGGCACGGGAACCTATTTCCCTCAATAGGTGTGGGTATTTTCTTCCCGGTCTGTCTCTTGTCCCTTAGGGGACTGTTGCTCCTTGGGGTCGTAGGCACCTACATCTGGATGTGCCTGATCTCATCCGCCTCCAGGGGTTAGGCGGACTTGGGCCTAGCCTTTACTTGGATAAGATATCCCTTCTGGTCCTGGGGAAAAGCTTGGCTTCTTCTTGGGCTACTTTTATTTCTGGCTCTTGTTAGGCTTCCACTCAAGCCTTCTCCTTAAGGGGAAGAGTTCTTCTCATTATATTCTGATACACTGGTGCCTTGGTATTTTTGGGCCTTTCGGCACCAAGTCTTGTGAACAGGTTGCTTGAACGCTACTTGTTTTTTCTTGTTCGTACCCTTTCAAGGGTTGTTATAATGTTGACATTAGAGCTTTTGCTCGTGTCGCTCAGGTGACAGTGCTTTCAACTGTCTGCTGTTGCCTTCTTTGTTGGGGATCCCACCCTGTTCTATGGACACTGCTATTGGATGTCCCAATTGTAAGTTTTATATCTGGGGCAGGACGTACTATATACTTAGAATAATACAATTCTGTGAAGTACTCACCTGTAGAATTGGTATTATACGTATACAGTACGTCCTGCTCCACCCCACCCTGGTTTGCATTATTCTGGATACCCTGTATGGTGATTGTTTTTGTTATCATTACCAGTTGTTTTGGTGGTTGGTTTCTCCCGGCTTCTGGTTCACTGCTTTTCAATGCTGGGGATTTGTGGGAGGTCCCTGGTATATGAAGGGCCGGGAGGAGCCTGTTTTTTGCATGTCTGCAGTGCACAGCGCCCTCTGGCGGAGGATTACCCAATTGTAAGTTTTATATCTGAGCAGGACGTACTGTATACGTATAATACCAATTCTACAGGTGAGTACTTCACAGAATTGTATTTTGTTTTGTGTCTATTTTATGACATCTAACATTGTCTTCTCATTGTCTCTCCCCTCCTTTCCTTGTAGGTGAGAAAAAACATTGATTTGGTCACTCCTTCCCCCAAGCGCTTCAGATCCAGCAGCTCCACTACTGCCAACCGCAAAAGCCGAAGTATCTTCCCCCTGTTGGAGAACTAATGCACTTTTTCTACTTTTTTCAATTTTCACATCACCAAATTTAGCAATTGCTATATATGGTTTATTTTCTGTAAATATTTGTAAGGTTTGTATGCAGCTACATTGCATGTATGTGTGTATGTGTGTTTGTGTTGCAATATAATGAATGATTTAAGGTGTTTCCTGTTTTGTGCCCTGAAAAAGGTTAAACTTGAATCTCAAACCAAGGTACCAGTCTTTAATGGTCTTTTACTGGAAAATTTTAGTTGGCGGAATCATTTTGGAATTATTGCGGAGCAGTTTGACCTTATCCCACACTGTGGGATCAACTTAAAGAAGTGAAAGTGTTATGCTTGCTCGTGTTATGGGTGCATAGCGATTGGTGATGCCTGAACCTCTTTTCCCTGTCATCTTTTCGGTGTCCTTCCTGACCGCTGGGAGCAAATTGGTGTTCCCAGCAGGGCCATAGAAATTGATTGCTGGCATTCACATTGGGGCTGGTTCAAATAGCAGACAGTCCCACAGCCACGTGAATGCCAGCGGCAAAGAGGTAACTTATTAGGGTCTGTGCTCTAGTGAGGCATCACCAATCACAATGGCCTCACTGATACGAGCAGCAGTCTCACACCACCCTGGTGTGTGTGGACCACTGTAAGATGTAACTGTGTGGTTTTGGCCTTACTCCCTCAAATTTGTACTTCTGTAAAGCAATGTAGCAATATGATCCATTTTTGTCATTCCTTTTTATTTGGGCACAGTCCCGTTTTTAGGCATGGTAGACAAGAACATTTAGCACCCCTAAAATGGCATAATGACTCAGTCTAGGCAGTGAACTCTTACTACAGATATTTATTTAGCTACACTGCTTAGTGAGAACAGGTTTTATATCATTTTGTGTACACGCCTTTGCACATCTAGGCAACTTGCTAGTCCTAGTCTTGGATCCTGTGCAGAATATATATATATATATATATATATATATATATATATATATATAATATATATTATATATTTTAAAAAGATGAATTTAATTATAACATTGGAACACAAATCTATGCTGGCAGCCACAAACCCCCTAGCTTCTTCTTTGGAGCAAGCATGTAAAATCTTTATATTGTTAATGTTAACTGGTATTGCACTTTGCTCTGCTCTACCTCAGGAATGGAGTTGTTTTTTTCATGTTTGCAGTCAGGAGAAATCATCTCTTCCATCATCCAGTATCTCCATATAATTGTCTGGTGTCTGAAAGTTTGTAATGTTTGTGTTGTACAGTATTTTATTGTAATATTTTGTAAAAGTTTTTAATTTCTAATATTTTAATAAAGACTTTGTATTGTTTGCAAATTGATCAAAGCACCACTAGTGGGAGCAATTTCTGGCATTAGACGGATGACTTTAGTATAATATATATACAGTGTAAAAGCAAGCACGTTTTAGACATAAGTACAGACACAATTAGAGGATTAAAAGGCACACTGTCAACTCGAACTCCTCCTCAAGCACCACCAACAGGTCATGTTTAGTAGATGACCACACGGATGTACTAGTGAAGTAATTAGCGTAGCAGCAGAGCTATAGAGCTGGCTATATGGAGATCCACAAAACCTGACCAGTTGGCAAGCCCTGATGAGGACTGGGGAACACTGCTCTAAGGTATTGATGGAAAAGGGCTTTCTTCAGCATAAAAAAAACAAGTCGGTCAGATTTCAGCGCTAAACCAAAGGGGCACAATTTGGAGTTCGGGAAAGGGTGCTGCTAATATGGGACAGGAATGTCCTCTCCTTCCGAATCTGCCACCTTCTAACCCCAGCTTTTGGGTCTAATCCAGCTTTCAAGATGTAGGCCACAGAAATTTGTTTTAGTTTTAGCGTGGACCAAGCTTTTTGTTTTAAATGGCTACCTTAAAGCCGGGTACTTTTCAGCATATTTGCCATTTTCCTGGTTCTTGCAGCAATAACGGACAACGCTGCAGAAAGCAAGAATAGAGATGCTGCTGCCATGACTCGTGATCGCAGAGGAACTCCAGAAGAAGGGTATGCTGAACTGCTTTACAGGAGTGAGACTACAGGGCATCCCAGCTTGGCATGTCCCCTCAAAAGATTAATAGGCCAAAACGTTAAGATCCTTCCTCAAAAGATTGTTAATGGACTAAAACTCTATTTAAATGTTTGTACCGTTTAAAAAAATAAATAATAAAAATTGATATCCAAAGTGCATGTAGTAAAAAGTCCCCAATCCCTCCCACCTATCATGAAGTGGGTTAAACGTAAATGGCCTGGACTGATAGCAGTTTAGAGTCCATCATGAAAATATTACATTGCATATAAAAATTGGCTAAATCCTCAGCATTCCTGTATTATTCATACAGAAAGATTGTAAGAAGCATCCAACCAACTAGGTGTAGAAGATATCTAATACAAATTGTTGTGTGTCGCCCCTAACTTGCCTAATGGGCTTCTTCAGGAGGCTAGTAATATATATGTCTAGAACCATATAATCCTGGGGGCACATAGCTTTTGTCAATATAAATATAAGTATTCCTTTGAGTAACTACCTAGTGAATATTTGGTGGTCAGGTAATTTAAGAGTACTAGTAGAAACAAGAATGGTTTTATAGTTTTAGTACCTTTTTTATAAACTTGATTAGTATTGCCTCAGTTTGTAGGGGTGGGCTTAGTGAGTAGCATGAGGAGATTTATCCCTCAGTTTGTAGCAAGGTTAAGCGTTATGCTATTACCTGGTAAAGGGTGGTGGGTGATCAGTTGTCCATGTACAGTTAACTGGTTTAGTGATAGGAGTGCATACCTGTCCAGTGGAAAGCAATTGTAATGGTAGGCGATGGGTGGGGGGGTACCCCTCTGGTGGGCCGTGGAAGCACCCTACTGTCTGCCCTCTCTAATCCTTTTTTTTTTTTTTTGTTTTCTGCATACCTGTTCAGTGGAGCGCTTGAGGTAATTGTAATGCGAGGTGACATAGGGCTATGTCGCTGCCATGCATGTTTAAAGAGGCACATCAGGGGATGTTCCTCCCCCAAACCTCACCGATCCCACTCCAGTTTTACCTTTGGGCAGTTATTTACCTCGCCAGGGCATCCATCTTCTGGGTCCCTCAGATTCCAGGTGACCACCTGACAGGTGGTGCCATCTTGCAGCCCAGCAGACACTGCACGTGGTCCCCGATCTCATGCCTGCGCAGGGCTCATGAATGGGTTGCAATGGAGCCACCTGAAATCCTGGGAGATCGCCGAGGGACATGGCTTAGGCCGTGCTTGTCAGGGACGACGGGGTGAGGATCGGGCCCTGAAGCAGCCAGATGTCGCCACAGAAAGCAGCGGCGACATCCAAGAGGCAATTAGAGGGTAATGGGTGGGATCGGCCCCTTTTTATATTAGGTCAGATGTTCCACTTTAAGAGTGCAGAATCTGCTTCTATTCAGGGGAGTAATTTACTAAGCTTTTTTTTTTTTTTGATTGGAGGTCTGACTATCTGGGTGAGCTTATCTACTGTCAATTATTGATTGTTATATTTTCCTGGTGTCCTGTTCGGGTCGCTCCATTCTTGACAATTGGGTTATCCGCCACAAAGTGGCGCAGTGACTGCAAGATGAAACTTGTGGCTCCTCCCGGCCCATATAAAGGCATCTGTCTCCCTAAGAACTCCCAGAGTTCTTCTTCTTGCAGTCTGACTGCGAAGATGGGTGCTATCTCTCTCTATGGATATCGCAGACGAGCGGGGCATCCTAAGCCTGTCTGCCGCTGCAGCCCTATTCCCACCTTTTTCCGGGGACCCATTCTGCCTCCCAGCCTTCGGCTATGGATCAGGTGACGGTAGGGGTACGCCAAGGGTCAGTCGTTCAGCAGAGCTATGCTCTGGGCCGCAGGCCCTGTCCCAAAGGGTAGCCAGCCATAGGCAATGGTGAGCCTATATGGGGGGGGGGGTGGGAGGAACCACCAAGAGACCCCTTATTTCTCCCACAAGCTTTATTATGGTGTGTGTGTTGTGCACTTGTTTTTTACTTGACTTAACTTACTCACCTGTTCCTCTTCTCCCGTCCAGGCTGCGAGGGGGGGGGGGGGGGGTGCCTGTGCAGGCAGCAGTGTCTCTCTGGGGGCGGAGGAGTGCGGGCACCGGCCGTGCAAGCCGCAGTCTCATTCTTCCGTGGCAGGGAAGGGCGATGCCTCCCCTGCCTGTTCCTGCCCGCGCCATTTTTTTCCCCCTGTCGTGCTGTGAGGGGGGGCAGGCCGCGTTCCGCGTCATCGTCGCCTGGCCCGCCCCTCGGAGCTCTCTGTCAGGCGCCATTACCAGGCGCATGGTGACAGGCGCGCTGCTGTGGCACCCTCTTCTCTCGGATCCTCCGGGTGATAACTGCGCTGTGGGCTCCTTCCTCGGCTGGCGGTGCTGCTCCTGGCCTATCCACTGTGCTGCGGTCCGTGAGTCTCCTGTTTTTACAATTTTTTTACTCTGTGCATGCGCCGTGGGATCCTTATCCATTGTGTGGTTCCTCCCGGTCTTTCTCCCCCTCCCCCCCCTTCCTGCCCCAGTTATTTAAGGGGTTCAGAGGGACAAAATTGCGGATTGTCTGGGCCGTTAGTGCCTTGTGACCCAAGTTTTTTCCGCTATAATCACCATAATGGAGGCTTCTGGGGATAGCGTGCTTAGGGCTCCCTGGGACTAGTTAAGCTTTGTCTCTTGTGTGGTACATGCCCTCTGAGCGGTCGCAGCGTTTGTGTACCCTGCGCCCAAAGCGTTATTTCGGAACAGCATGGGGCGAGCGCTGCCAGCCCCATATTCTAAGCAGACAGCACGTCCTGCTCCAGACATAGTCCTTACATGTGGGTATACCTCCGCCTTCAGCACCGTGCACTGCAGAATCATGAAGAAAACAAGCTCCTCCCACAAATCCCCAGATTCCTCTGCAGTGCTGGAACTACGAAGACATGAAGTATCACGCTCTCGCAGGCGAGCAGGGCTTGACAGCCCGAGGCCCTGCAGGACTGTTTCCACCCGTCCTCTTTGCGAGTAACATGCCTCCCAGCCTGGGCTGCGTTGGTCGGGTGAAGATAGGCAGCACCTAGTGTGCTTACGTAGCCATGCTCCACCGCAATCCCCATCCATGGGGTAGGCGGTTTAGGCTAATGGTGAGCCTCATAGTGGATGCCCCTCCCGCAACTTGCCCCACGCCCCATGTAGCGCTGAACCCCCGTTAGTGGGGGGAAAAAGAGGGAGGGGGGAGCTGTGTACATTGGCCTAATCTTGCCATATCACACGCCTTGCCTTAGCCCTATTGGTTTCCGGGGTTCAGAGCTGCGCTTTAAACTTTATTTTTATGTTGGCCGCAGCGTCTTTAAAATATGTGACTTGGCGCGTTAGGTGGCTCTGTCTCGCGACGCCATGGAGTTTATTTCTGTTCTTTCCCTGTCTTGTTCCGCTGAGCTTCGCGCTCTCTGGGGTGGGCGTGGCCTGGTTTGGCGCGTTCCGCGTCACCTATAGCTGAGGTTCGCTGGCGCCATTTTGTCGGTCTCCCGCGTGCGCGTGGTCACGATCCTCCTTCTCCCTTGGTTGCTGTAAGTGCCCTCACGGGCGTTCGTTTAATTTTTCTTTTTGTGTTGCGCATGGCTCTGACACCCTCTTTTCCCCTTATGTCTTTCAGACGCCAAGCTTCCAGTGGCTTCTCCCGGCCTGATATCTATCTATCTATATATATATATATATATCTCTCTCTCTCTCTCTCTCTCTCTCTCTCTCGGGGTTATATTAGAATCTCCCACATTCCCAGCGGGTATTGGGACATCCAGGGTGGCTTATAGCATAAATCCCTTCCGGCATATTACTTAGATTAATCACCATATGGAGGCATCTCAGAATTTGGTGTCCGGGGTCCCGCGGGGACAAGACCGGCTGTGTACCATGTGTAGGCAACCCCACGCTGACGCTGACAGAGCACTGGTCTGTGGACCGTGTGCTGAACAAGTGCTGGCCCTGCAATCAGGCTTACCAGTAGCTGCACCTCGCTTCAAAACACCTGTCTCCCCGGCCTTGAATCTCACTCCTGATGAGTCGCACTCGAGCGGGGATGACCAGCAAGTAGTGCTGCGCAAGCTTCCCACCGCGGAGCATATTATGTCAGGCTTGGCAGAGCGCTTGGGCGCTGGGAAGAAACGATCCCTGACGCAACCTAACTATAGTTTTTCCACTGAAACCGAAGAACCTGCCGCTATGCAGGATCTTGATCAGTCCGAGGATGGTGATCTGTTCTCAGGGTTCAGTTCTTCAGATGAGTTGTCTTGGAACCGCGACGGTTCTGGCCCGGAGTCCTGGGGCCTGTGTGAAACTGATGAGTTACTCATTAAGATTTTTGAAGTGCTGTCTATCTCTTCTCCGGGAGAGTCTCCCAAGCCCAAGAGGGAGAGTTTCCACACGGCGACCCCGCGCCTGGAATTCTTGGATCAGGATCATTTCCAGTATCTTATATCTAAGGAATGGGAATCCCCTTGTAAACTCACAGGGGTTCCGGGGGTTTGGGACTGGAAGTACCCTTTTCCCCAAGATTTGGTTGAACGATGGTCAGTTCCTCCAGAGGTGGATGCTCCAATTATTGGTGTTGTTAACCCTCCCTTCATGGCAGCCTCCCCCTCTCGCACCCTTCGGGATGCTGAGGACCGGCGCATGGACAGATTGGCCTCCCATGCCTTCTCTAGTGTAGGGATGGCTCTGCGCCTGGTCTGTGCTGCGGCTGTTACCTCGGTGGCTGCCAGGACGCTGATCAGGAAGATAATTGACCAACAGCCGGAGGATCTCCCTTGTGAGGTCTTCAACGCACTGTCAGATTGTGACGTTTTTGGGAGATTTATCCTCTCAGCTATAGATGACACCATTAAAATGTGTGCTAAAACCTCGGCCCTTGTGGTGGCCATTCGTCGCCTGCTTTGGCTGCGACAGTGGGGGGCTGACGGTGACACTAAAAAGGTTCTGACTGCTATTCCCTTTCGAGGACGTCGCTTATTCGGGGCCAGGTTGGACCTTTTTGGCAAAAAGGGTAAGGCGCCCTCATGCAGATGGTCAGCCAGGCAACCCAGGGGCAGGGACCCCTCGCCCCCTCCTTATGTTTCTGTTAAAAGAGAACCAGAAGTGTGCTTCCAACCTTTTGGAGTGGAAGCTCGTTCCAGGGGAGGCAGGCATCGCCCTGGGACCTCTGGCAGGTGAAACCAAAGTCTGCCAAAACCTCACAAGCATGAAGGGACATCCTCGCCCTGCGGGCGAGGGAACTGCCACAGCACTTGGTTCTTATGGCAGGATGCCATGCTTCGTTCGGACGATGGCAGGTGATGGCCTTCCTGGACGTGGTTTTTGAAAGAGTGGAGTGTTTTGGGCAGTTCCCTTCAAAATTAGCCAGGGGTATTCTAGTCCCCGTTGTATCCTTTAGTGATTGGACACAGGTTGAGTTTGGCCTGGAGGGTCTGGGCCTTCTTTTAGGTTGGCCTTGGCTGATAATTGCATTCACCCTGCTATTCCCCCGGGATGACGCAGTCTGCCCAGATCCGGCGGTCTAGACCGGGCATCTAGGTTCCACGGGCTCTGCCTACTTGGTATCCTTCTCTTGGGCCACAGACGCCCTTGTAAAGTGAACTTCTTGATGCCTGCAAGGATCCTTTTCCCCTTCGGTTCCTTATTCCCTCTGGACGCCTAGTCCTTTTTTCCAGCTGGTGTTACAGGACCATTCTGTATATTAGGGTCTTGTCTGGGGTCCATCCCCTGTTCCCAGATGGCTCGCCAAGGCGAGTATGGGAGCGCTTTCATGCTCATTTACCGGTGCTGTCCGCACTAGTTTCTACTCGGACTTGGGGCTCTCTTGGAGTCTTTTGGATTGGTGCTTAGGCACATCTATTACTTGTAATCTGATTCATACTCTCCTTACGGGGTGGCATTTAGAGGGGTCCAGGTTCAACCCTCCCTTCTGGTTTGGGTGCCTTGGTATGGAAGGGGCCTTGCCCTCTGTGTAATCTCAGTACATTCACCTTGCGGCTGGTGGGCCTATTGCTGGTGGCCCGAGGCTGTTCCTTTTCCCAGATGCCCCTGGGG
The DNA here is from genome assembly GCA_027917425.1 of Gastrophryne carolinensis. Classification (NCBI taxonomy): domain Eukaryota; kingdom Metazoa; phylum Chordata; class Amphibia; order Anura; family Microhylidae; genus Gastrophryne; species Gastrophryne carolinensis. The sequence continues at coordinate 292,131,367 of CM051236.1, forward strand.
CCTGCGGCACCTTGGGTTACTTATCATGGATGGGGTTCCAACACCCCTGGAATTGGATTAGTACGTTCCCCCTGTTTTATGGGGGTTCCCTTCTGGTTGGTCTACTCATGGATGTTGTTGATGACATCACTTCCTTCTTGCTATCCTTGTAGATGGTCGCCATGGGGACCAGGTCTGGTAGGGTCACTAAAGGGGTTCTATTCCTTATGAAATCCCCTGAGTTACCTAAGGGGGGCCCCTTTAGGGGGGCCCATTTTCATACCATTGGTAGGTCATCACATTGTGCCTTGTTGGGCCCTAGCTTGCTGGTCTGTTTCCCTTAGGCCTTGTCTCTCGGGGACTCTTGGCCTGTCTGGTCAGTGGCCTGTCCCAGCCTTTATCCGAGAAGGTCTCGGAACAGGTTGACCCTTCTTGTAGGGTCTGGTTCTGATCCAGTGGAGGTTTTTTACACTCCTTACGCTTCATTGGTATTGGCTCGTTGGCTGTCCTACTGTGCTAGAAGGGTCTTCCCTAGTTCCTCAATGAGCCTACTGGTTGGGGCCGTGGCCCTGTGGCTGTTACAGAGACTCTGTCCTGGTTAAGGTCCTAATTCGTTGCCCTGGGTGATTGTCCCAGGACTCTCTGGCCTTGGTCACGGTGACCTAGTCTGACCTTTTGTCCGGGTATTCTACCCTTTGTCTGACCCTTCTTACACCCTGCTAGGTGGGGTTCTGCACGGGCTTGATGTGGCAAGGGTGAACTGTTGCTCTGGGGGCCATGAGTGGCCTGTGTGGTTTGGTTCGCATTTTCTGCTGGAGACAGTTGTACTGTGTGCCCTCTCATGTGGGCTGTTATGCCTAGTTAGGCTCCTTACTACGTCATTCCCTTCACAGGGTTTGGACGATCGTTATTCACCCTTTCAGAAATGTTCCCTCTGGGTGTCTCTTCTTTTTGGAGGGTTGGGTCTAGATCCCTCCCTTTTTTATTCTTCTCCCTTTTCTACCAGCTATGTTGGGAGTTGGCGCCCTAGTTGGATGGCTGGGACTAGCTCTCTATTCCCTATGGAATGAGGTCCTTCTCATGGGTGCTAGAGTTCTTATGGCATGGCTGGAGTTGGTCTTCCAACTCAGTTCCTTGAGAGGTTCCAGGGCTCGCCCTGTTTGTCCTTGGTAGAGACTAGTTTCAAGATTCGGCGTTGAGCTTTCCTCAGGGGTGGATCAGGCGCATTCCCCAGAGAATCCTAAGCTCTCTTGGGGGGGGGGTTGCTTAGCCTGTTGCCCTGCTAAGGTTTTCCCTGGGTCTTATTCAGGTTCTTGTCTGAAATGTTCCCTGCCTCAGATGCCTCAGTCCGGGGCGTGCCATAGGAGACGGCTTTCTTAGCCTAGTCCTTTTTATATTTTTTACAGCTCTTTATATCTGTACACCGTCTGGTGAGGATGTGTCCGCCTCGCACCAAGCTTGAGTCCAGGCGGAGGGTTGTTATTCTTCTCGATTCCAGATCCTATGGTCTTTGGACTGGTGTTCTGCTTACTTTGAGTTTAAAAGGGATCTGTATCCCTCAGTAGGAGTTGGGAACCTCTGGACTGCTTCCTGTCCAGGGTTGGGGCTATGCCCGTTGGGCTTATAGACGTCACCATCCTTCTTGCAGCAGGATCTGGTTACTCCCAGGAGTAGGGGAGTCTGTTGGACTGGTCTTGCTTGGCTGGTTGCCCTTCTGAGCTCCTGATTATCATGTTGGCTCTTGTGGAGCCTTGTTAGCTCGTGTTCAGTATTACGTTGGTCTCGCCGAGACCAGGGTTCGTATTCCCTGACGGGGAAGGTACTATGGTTGCCTTGGCTACCCTGTTTTTGTTAGTAGCGTGGTTAGGCTGTTTCTCTGGCCTGTTTGTTAAGGGAGTTTCATTCTTCTCTCTTGGTTTGGATTTCTTCTACCGGTGCTTGGTTTGGACCTTTTGCACCTGGTTGGTGAGCAGGCTGACTAGTTCTCTGCTCGTGTTTCATTAGCCTTGTAAGGCTTCATAAGTTAAGTTAGAGCTTTGCTCTAGTTGCTCCTTGGTAGCAAGGTTACAGGCGATAGTGCTGTTTTGTTTGGCTGTGCCTTTTTTCATGGGGATTCCTCCCTACTTATGGACACTGCTATTGGATGTCCCACATGTAAGGACTATGTCTGGAGCAGGACGTGCTGTCTGCTTAGAATAATACAACTCTATGAAGTACTCACCTGTAGAGTTGGTATTATATGCAGACAGCACGTCCTGCTCCACCCCACCCTGATTCACTTTGTTCTGGATCCCCTGTGTGGTGATTATTATCTTGGATATTATTGCCAGTCTCTGGGTGGTTTTCCTCCTGGCTTCTTCTCTCATTGCTTTTCAATGCTGGGGAGTTGTGGGAGGTCCCTCAGTATATGTAGGGCCGGGAGGAGATTGTTTTCTTCATGATTCTGCAGTGCACGGCACTGAAGGCGGAGGTATACCCACATGTAAGGACTATGTCTGGAGCAGGACGTGCTGTCTGCATATAATACCAACTCTACAGGTGAGTACTTCAGAGTTGTATTTTTACCTACGACCCCGCCGACTCCCCCGCGCTTGCATTTGGCTCCCAGTGAGGGGGAAGCCAGCAGGGGGTCTCAATCGGATTTGGCGCTCTGAGTGGCCAGTATTGAGCGACAATTGTCACGCTCGGCCGCTGGCAAGGCCATGTGTAAGAAGCGGCATTTGGAGCCGGATTATTAATTTTCTCAAAACATCCTTCGGGCAGCATACGCATGAGACCTCCGTGCTCCTCCCCTCAACTGGAACACATGACCACCGGCATAAAGTCTTGGCTCCTCCCTCCCCCCCCAGTTGTTTCCGTGTTCCTCCAGAGGTAGGAACATGACCACTGGCTCCTGGACCGATGGGTTCAGGTGAGTATTATCCGGTACTGTGGGCCTAAGCAGGAGGTCCATTTCCCGGTCCCGAAGACTTTAACTTATGTCTGGGGCCCGGGATACCCTAGGAGATTTTGTGGCCAAGGTCTCTTTCTTTGTATTTATTACAAAGTGGGGTAAGTGAAAATTTCCCTCTTTCTGAGGATGATTATACAGGTAGAGACCAGGGTTACCGGACCCTTAAGTTATGTTGGGTTTTTTTTTTGTGTGTTAAAAAAAAAAAAAATAAATAAAAAACTTTCTATATGTACGGTGCCTTTAAGGGGCGGGGAAGTGACGTCAGCAGCTTCTTCCGCTTTTCGCCTTACCTACTGACTGTCGGCTTCAGTGTCTGCTGTGGCGGCGGCTCCGGCGGTGGAGACGGCTGCTGTGGCGGCGGAGACGGCTGCTGCGGCTTCAGCAGCGGTGGCGCCTTTGGCGGCTGGAGCTCCGGTTCAGGAATCCGTGGCGGGGCTTGGTCAGAGGGCCTTCCTCGCAGGTACAGGCGCGCATGCTATTTCAAATGTTTTTTTTTTTTAAGATATAAGCCCGGATATTGGGATTGGTCTCTTCCGCCCAAGGCACCGACGTCACATCCCGGCACCTATGGGAATTTCCTGCCTGTTGCCAGAAACACGTGTTCTGTAAATTAAAGGGACAGCACGCTGTTTTCTGGGGATTACACTATTTGGCCTCCCCTTCATCCTATGCTATGAAGGGTTAATAGGAAGTATTGGCAATTGGTTCCTACCCTATTTTAATGGGTCTAGTATACTGTTTTGCTCAGTGCCTCTATCCAGAACTATGGCAGAACAAGGGCTGGACGTTTTTTTGGATTCCATGGGAGATTTTGCCACTGATATTTCCTATGTGGAGCAAGAATCTTCCAGCATTCCGCCGACTGCCGGTTCTGGGGGGAGGAGGCCCAGCTCTGCTCCGGTAAGCCTATTTTTTCCTTTTTTATATGGTTTCACTATATCACATTTAGGGCATACTCAATCCCATTCTTTTTTGTTTTGTCTTATAGTCTAAGACCCTGGACAAAACTTCCAAGAATTTATCTAAATCCTCTTCTTCCGGATCTAAATCCAGTAAAAATCCAGTAAATCCTCTGTCAGTATTTCCAGAAGGGGCAAATTTAAAGGTTCCACCTTCTTTGGGACCTATCAGGCAAAACCCAAGCAGCAATGACGCCAATGTCATAATTGGCGCCAGGCTCAGGAGGTATTGCACTGTCTGGCGAGACATGTTGGTGTGCCCATTCATTTTAAGGGGAATTACGGAAGGATTCCATATAGATTTTCCATATAGATTTTTCCTGGCATCCCCCTTCAAGATTTTTGATTTCCCCTCTTCCATGTGTGAGAGAGGCAATGTTTTTGAGTCTGGCAGACATGAAGTCAAGGGGGGTTATAGTTCCAGTGCCTCTGCATCTATAGAGAACAGGGTTCTACTCCCCCATTTTTCTTGTCAAGAAGAATTCAGGAGGTTTCAGGTTCATTCTGAACCTAAAGAGTCTAAATTTGCTTGTCCAATACAAACATTTCAGAATGGAGACAATTTTTTCTGTAAGGAGTATGCTCCCCAAAAACGCGTACTTGGCCTCGATAGATTTGAAAGATGCTTATTGGCATGCCCCAATGAGTCCTCTGGCTCAATCCTTTATGAGATTTGCAATAAAGGACGGAGATCAGACCTTACATTTCCAATTTGTTTGCCTCTCTGGTGCCCTCGCAAGTCATGACTTACCTAGGATTCGAGATCAATTCGATCCGACAGGTCATTATTCTTCCTCATCACAAGGTGACGGTCCTACAGAATGCTGTGTGGATGTTATGTTCAGTGGAAATTCCATCAGTAAGACAAGCTATGAGGACTCTCGGTTTGTTAACCTCTTCCTTTCCGGCGGTAAGATGGGGGCAGCTACATTTCAGAGTTCTCCAAGAATATATCCTAAAGAATTGGGACGGGACCCAGCTGGATTTAGACCATCAACTACCAATCACAGAAGACGTGATGATTTCACTGGCCTGGTGGTTGGAGGCAAACTGCTTCAGAGAGGGTCTACTTTGGCAGGACCCCAAGGAAGCAGTGGTGACGACGGATGCCTCAGCTTGGGGCTGGGGAGCTCATTGCGACGCAAGTACAGTCCAAGGAAAATGGTCAAAGGGCGTGAGTCGGTCCTCATCCAATCTCAGGGAATTGATAGCCATAAGGGAATCCTTATTTGCCCTGAACCCACTGGTACGTCTAAAACATGTGCAGATCAGAACGGACAACACTACGGCGGTGGTTTACATAAATCATCAGGGAGGAACAAGATCCTCAAGATTAATGACAGTGGCAATGGAAATTCTGTCTTGGGCGGAAGTCAATTTAAAGTCTCTTTCAGCGATTCACTTAAAGGGGACTCTGAATCATCTAGCGGGTCACAGGTAAGGGAATCAGAGTGGTCCCTAAATCCGGAAGTATTTCAGACAATTTGCAACATGAAGGGAGTTCCGGAAGTAGACTTATTTGCGTCTGCAGAGAATCACAAGGTGAGCAGCTTCTTTTCTCTGAACCCAAAAGATCGGTCATTGGGTGTGGACGCTCTGTCTCAGGCTTGGCATTTCAACCTTGCGTATGCCTTCCCTCCGTTGCGTCTGTTACCATTGGTGTTGAAGAAACTGGTCAAAGAACCAACTACCGTTCTGTTGATAGCTCCGTGGTGGCCAAAGAGATCTTGGTTTTCAACGCTAGTAGAGCTGTCAATTCAGGATCCCTGGGAAATTCCGGTGACTCCTCTTCTGTCACAAGCTCCGGTCATCTGCCCGAATCCTCAATGGTGGAGATTGACACTTTGGACCCTGAGGTCGCCTTGCTGCAAAGGAAGGGATTTTCAGGCCCGGTGATTAATACCCTGCTCGCTAGTAGGAAGCTGGTTACCAGGAAGATTTACCTTAAAGTTTGAAAAACCTTTAAGTCTTGGAAGTTGGAGAATGGTAGGACATCATCTAAAATGTCAGTAATTCTGGACTTTCTCCAAAATGGTGTTAACATGGGCCTTAGCATTAATACACTTAAAGTTCAAATAGCGGCTCTATCAGTCTTTTTGGATAAAAAGCTCTCTTCTATATCTATTATTAAAACATTTCTTCTAGCAGTTAAACGATCTAAACCGATCCCTTGCAAGATTATTCCACAATGGGATTTGGCAAAAGTTTTATCCATGCTGAGCTCTTCGCCCTTTTATCCTAACAAGAACCTTGACATCAAGCTACTATCTTGGAAAGTGTTATTTTTAGTAGCCATTACCTCAGCTCGAAGGATCAGCGACATTCAAGTGTTATCATGCAGACATCCATTTCTCCAGGTCTTTCCGGATCATGTCGTTTTAAAAGTAGATCCTTGTTATCTTCCAAAGGTAGCTTCAGATTTTCATTGCACTCAAGAGATTATTATCCCTTCCGTCGCAGAAGACGAGCCACCATTGGATGTTAGGTCTCTTCTGCTACGATATCTTCATGAAACTAAAGAATCACAAGGTGAGCAGCTTCAGGAAAGATGACAGTTTATTTCCTTCTCGGGTTATAGAAGAGGCTTGAAGGTTTCCAAGGTCACGCTTGCAAGATGGATGAAGAATACTATTAAGATGGCTTATGGAGATGTTAACTTGCCATGCGGTGTTACAGCTCACTCAACAAGAAGTATTTCCACATCTTGGGCAGAGCAAGCTGGGGTCTCCATAGATCAGATCTGCAAGGCGGCCACCTGGACATCAGCTAAGACCTTTGCAAGACATTATCGCTTAGATCTTCTTTCCCAGAAGGATCTTTCCTTTGGCAGAAGTGTTCTTCGCGCTGTACTTCCCACCCTATGAGGTAGATCCCTCATGCGTATGCTGCCCGAAGGATGTTTTGAGAAAAACCAAGTTAGTTACCTGGTAACTTTTTTTCTTAACATCCGTAAGGGCAGCATACGCCGATTCCCTCCCTTGTGTATGTATTTGAGGGGTATTGTTTTTTTGTGTTATTATGTGGAGTCGTAGGTCTTGTCTCCTCTTTCTCTTTCAGATCTCTACAACAACTGGGGAAGGGAGGGAGGAGCCAAGACTTTATGCCGGTGGTCATGTGTTCCAGTTGAGGGGCGGAGCCCGGAGGTCTCATGCGTATGCTGCCCTTACGGATGTTTAGAAAAAAAGTTACCAGGTAACTAACTTGTTTTTTTTCCCCCATGATGATTATGGGGCCTTTGGTGGCCGAGACTCCATGGAGGAGGGTGAGTTATTTCATGATTCTGATTCCTCAGGGGACCGACTGGGTGGTTTTGACAGTGACCCTGGGTCCTCCTCGGATGAGGATGTTTGGCTTCCCGAGGACACGTAGAAGCTGTTGTCTGCGGTATTTGAAACCATGCACATTGCACCCCCGAAGACGGCCAAAAAGAAGCAGGGGGACCTGTTTCGGCCTGAGAGGCAGCGTCTTGTTTTTCCAGAGCAAGGCCACTTCTCCAAAATGGTTCTTAAAGAATGGGAGAGGCCTAACAAAGTTCCGTTGGTGCCTAAGGGCCTGGACAGACGGTATCCCTTTTCGGAGGACTTGATTCCCGTTCCCCAGAGGTGGATACTCCCGTTTTGGGGCTCTCCAATACCACGGTTATGCCGTCTCCGGACACTACTTCCGCGATCATGCTGACAGGCGCATGGATCAGCTGGCATGTCACGCTTTCACCTTTTGTGGGTGCTGGTCTTCGTCCGGTCTGTGCTGCGGCCATTGTCTCCATAGCCATCAAGAAGGTGAGACGCCTCATGGATATCGCCAGATCTCGCAAGCGAACGGAGGAGTATAAGGATCTCTTAGCTTGCGTGGACTTCATTGCCTTTGTAATCTCGGCAATGGATGATACTGCCCAGCTTGGTGGCAGGGCTTCGGCCCTGCTGGTTGCTCTTTGTCATCCTATCTGGCTGTGACAGTGGACGGCTGACGCCGCCGCCAAGAAATCTCTCACCGGTATTCCCTTTTTGGGGCTTTGACTGTTCGGGGAGGGCCTGGATCTCCTGGCTAAGGATGGGAGGCTCCCTCAGCGTCGAAAGCCTGCGCGGCCCTTTCGGGGCTCGTCTTCCTTTCGCCCCTTTTGAGGGGGAAGAGGCTCTTCCTTTTCTGGTGGCCGTCGAGACTTCTGCGGACGAGGTAGATCCCGAGGTCGTTCCAATCCATCCTGGGCATCCAAGTCTAAACCCCCTGTCAAGGCCCCTCAGGCATGAGGAGGCGCCCTCACCCATTTGGGTGGGGGGACGGCTTCTGCTTTTTGCTCACGTCTGGAAACAGCACGTCTCGGAGCGGTGGATTCAGGTGGTGGTGTCCTCCGGCTACAAAATAGAGCTGGCAGCTTGGACGCCCCCAAGATTTCTTCGGTCGCGGATCTCCCAGAACCCATTGACAGCGCAGGGCCTTAAACTGGCTGTCCAACGTCTTCTCTTGTCCGGGGTGTTTTGTCCGGTGCTCCACCAGGAACGGGATCGAGGGTTCTATTCCAACCTTTTCACGGTACCCAAGGAGGACGGTACTGAGGCCTATCCTGGACCTGAAGGGTCTCAACAAGTTTGTCAGATTCAGATACTTTCGCATGGAGACCTTAAGGTCCGCGGTGAGCTCGCTCCGGCCAGGCGACTTCATGACCACGGTGGACATCAGGGATGCCTACCTGCACATCCCTATATTCCAGGGACATCAGAAGTTCCTGAGGTTTGCGCTGGAGGATTGGCATTACCAGTTTGTGGCGCTGCCGTTTGGGATTTCTTCAGCCCCCCGGATGTTCACCAAGGTGCTGGCGGGGGTTATTGTCATTCGTATTCTTCCCTATCTGGACACCTTGCTGATTGCTGCTCAGTCTCTTCAGCAGGCCGAGAACGACACCCAGACGGTGTTGTCCACTCTCGAGGACTTCGGCTGGGTGATCAATTATCCCAAATCCTCGATCACTCCTTCTTTGGTGAGGTCCTTCCTGGGCATGACGTTGGACACCTCTCAGGTGAAGGTGGAGGGCCTTCAGGCACAGGCGCGGGCCTTACTGTCGTGTCAACGTCCTCCAATTTGGTGGGTCTCATGGTGTCTTGTTTTGAGGCTGTGCCCTTCGCCCAGTTCCACATGAGACCTCTTCAGTTGAATCTCTTGACTGTTTGGGATCGGTCACAGGAGTCCCTGGAGCAGGAATTCTCTGTCCCCTCTGGCCAGGCGGTCCCTCTCATGGTGGTTGGACTCCAGAAATCTTCTAGTGGGCAGGTCCTTTCTGACTCCTTGCTGGGAGATTGTCACCACGGACGCCAGTCTGACCGGTTGGGGACGTTTCTGGCAATCGCTGAAGTTCCAGGGCCAGTGGAGCCCACAGGAGGCTCCCTTACCTATCAATCTCCTGGAGCTGAGAGCGATCCGGTTGGTCCTGTTTCATTTGACTCCCCATCTACGAGGTCGTGCGGTCTAGGTCCGCTCGGACAATCAGACGGCTGTCGTGGACCTGTTTGCGTCCCGTCACAATCACAAGCTTCCAAGGTTCGTTTCCCTGTAAAGAGATCCTCTGGCCTTCGCCACGGACGCTCTGGCAATTCCTTGGACGGAGTTCCGACTCCTTTACGCCTTTCCTCCTATTCTTAGTATACAGTACGTCCTGCTCCACATATAATACTTACTATCGGGTATTACTCCGCCAGATGGCGCTGGACTGCAAAGACATCGAAAATAGGCTCCTCCCGGGCCCCTCAAATACCCAGGGACCTCCCACAAATCCCCAGATTTTCTCTGCAGTCTGGACTGCTAAGGACGAGAAATGTCTCTACTCGCAGGTGAGCGGGGCTATTAGCCTGCGGCCCTGTAGGACTATTCCCACCCGTTCCATTAGTAATATGCCTCCCAGCCTTGGCTGCGCTGGTCGGGTGAAGGTAGGCAGCACCGCTGTCAGGTGCTTAGGAGCGCTGCTCCACCGCAATCCCCCACCAAAGGGTAGGTGGTTCAGGCTTATGGTGAGCTTCTATGGGATGCCCCTCCTGCACTATTGCCCCTTGCCCCTGCCTATCGGTGGACCCTATTTAAGTGGCCGCTGTCCTCCCTCATTCTTCTTGTAGCCTTCGGGGGGAAAAGAGGGGGGGTGTGTATGCTATGCATTGTGTTTTAACTTTATACTCTATTAATTCTGCCTCGTGTCAGGCACCGCACTGGCTTGCCTTCCTTTTACTGTATTTAAAATTGCCGTTGCGCGCCTTTTCTGTCACTATGTTCTGCGCTTGGCGGCGGCGTTACCTCAGGCGCTGGTGCGCCGTCATTGGCTGCTTGTCACGTCCTGGCTTCGCGCTCTTCGGGGGGGCGGGGCCCGTCTATGGCGCGTTCTGTGTCATTGCTGATACCGGCCCGCCCCTCGAGGTATACCGACGCCATCTTTGATCTACTTGGTTGGCTTATGCGCGACGGACCCCTACCTACCGCGGTCCGTAAGTGCCCTGGCGGGCGGCTTTATTATCTACCTTTTATTACAGTGTGCTTACGGCCTCATTCTATTATGTCTTTCAGGCAGGACCAATCCATTGGCTTCTCCCGGCCCTCTATTAGTTTATAACTTGTTAGGCCTTGTGTAATACTCCCACTTCCCTAGCAGGTTATTGGGGGCATCCAGGGTTGCTGTATAACGTTAATCCTATCGGCCTATAGTGCCGCTATAATCACCATCTGGAGGCATCTCAGGATAATGTGACCGGGGTTCCTTCAGGACAAGCCCGGCTGTGTGTAGCGTGTGGGCAGCCTCATGCTGACAAGGCGCGGGTCTGTGTACCCTGTGCTGAGCAGGTGCTTGCACTGCAATCGGGCCTTCCAGTGGCTGGGCCTGCACCTCGTTTCACTTCACCTACCCCCCCAAGCTTAAATCTCACTCCTGCTGAGTTGCATACAAGTGGGGATTCTCAGTCTGATGTGTCTAGACTGGCTACTGTTGAGAAGTTGATTGCTAATACCTTGGCGCGTAAGGCCCCTGCAAAAAAGCGGCACTTAACACCTAATGTCACTCTTTTCCCTATGGAAACTGAGGAGTTTTGGAATCTTTGTGGCTATACCCTGTCGGATGAAGGGGAGCTTTTCTCTGACTCAGGCTCATCTGATGAGAGGCCAAGGGGTCATGACGATTCTGGCTCTGACCCCTGGGCCCCGAATGACACTGACAGATTGCTGACCCAGATTTTTGAGGTCCTGTCCATCTCTCCCCCTGTTGCGGCTCCCAGGAAAAGGGGCGAGCTTTTCCATACAGCAAAATCACGTTTGGAATTTCCCGAACAAGCACATTTCCATAACCTTGTGCTTAAGGAATAGGAGCGCCCCAGTAAACTTCCCGGGGTACCTAAAAGTTGGGATAGGAAGTTTCCCTTTCCTGCTGATGTGGTAAAGTGTTGGTCATCCCCTCCCGAGGTGGATGCCCCGGCCCTAGGGCTATCTAACACCTCCGTCATGCATTCCCCTGACTCTACTACCCTGCGGGATACTGAGGACCGGCGCATTGACCAGCTGGCATCCCATGCCTTTGCATGTGCGGGGCTGCACTGCGCCCAGTCTGTGCCTCTGCCATTACCGCTGTGGCCACTAGAACCCTTTGTTCAATGCACTCTCCAGTTGTGATGTTTTTGTAAATTTTGTCCTCTCTGCCTTGGATGACACCATCAGAATGTGTGCCAGGACATCTGCCCTTGTGGTGGCTATACGCCGCTCAGTTTGGCTGCTGACAATGCTGCCAAGAAGGCCCTCGCTGGGTTTCCCTTCAAAGGACTACGTCTGTTTGGGGACCGCCTGGACCTTTTTGCTAAGGGAGGCCGGTTACCCCAGCGCAGGCGGCAATCATGGCCCTTTTGGGGTCAGGGTTCCTTCTCCTCCCCTTACCGTGGTGCTAGACAGGGGAGGGAGGTTTCCTTTACTGGGGCCCGGGGAGATTTCTGGGGTAGGGGCAGAGGACGTGGATGTCCTGGCTCCTCCTGGGGTCCCAAAGCAAAATCCTCTCCCAAGTCCCCTCAGGCATGATGGGGCGCCCTCACCCATCCAGGTGGGGGGACGGCTGCAGCACTTTGCGCACGTCTGGAGGCTTCATGTCTCGGACCGGTGGATTCAGGAGGTAGTGTCCTCCAGTTACAAGATAGAGTTTGCTGCCTGCCCCCCCCCCCAAGATTCATCAGATCCTGTATTCCTCAGGACCCTGTGTCAGCTCAGGAGCTAGTGCAGGCAGTGCAAGGCCTCCTGGAGCTGGGGGTCATCTGCAAGGTCCCCTTAAGAGAAAAAGGCAAGGGCTTCTATTCCAACCTATTCACAGTACCCAAAAAAGATGGTTCAGTCAGGCCCATCCTGGACTTAAAGATCCTCAACAAATTTGTCAGGGGCAGGCTCTTTCGCATGGAAACTCTGCGCTCTGCCATCAGTTCCCTGCAGCAAGGGGACTTCATGACTTCTGTGGACATCAAAGATGCCTACCTTCATATTCCTGTATTTCCAGGTCATCAAAGTTTCCTCAGGTTCGCTCTGATGGATCAACACTACCAGTTTGTGGCGTTGCCCTTTGGTCTCACTTCAGCTCCCAGGGTGTTCACCAAGGTGCTGGCTGGCGTGATGTCTCTGCTCAGGTATCAGGGCGTCCGCGTGCTTCCCTATCTGGACGACATTCTCATCACCTCCCAATCTCTACATCAGGCAGAATTGGATACTCAGCTGGTGGTGTCCACTTTGGAGTCATTTGGATGGGTGATCAACCACCCCAAGTCCTCACTGTCCCCTTCCTTGGTAACTCCATTCCTAGGAATGAATCTGGGTACAGTTCAGGCAAGGATTTTCCTTCCTCAACAGAAGGTGGACAGTCTGATTGCACAGGTTCAGTTCCTGCTATCTTGTCCTCATCCCTCCATCAGGCAGGGGATGCAGCTGGTGGGCCTGATGGTGGCATGCTTCGAGGCGGTCCCTTATGCTCAGTTCTCTCTGCATCTTCACCTATTGTCAGTGTGGGACAAGGATTCAGCATCCTTGGACAGGGTCTGTGTGCTCTCCCCTCTGGTCAGGAGGTCCCTCTCGTGGTGGATGGACTCAAGGAACCTGTTGGAGTGCAGATCCTCTCTTACCCCTTCCTGGAAGACTGTCACCACGGATGCCAGTCTGTCAAGTTGGGGGGTTTCTGGAAGTCCCTGCGGTTCCAGGGGAGGTGGGGCCCTCAGGAGGCCCAAACACCTATCAATGTCTTGGAACTGCGGGCGATCAGGCTAGTTCTGGCTCACTTGACTACTCACCTTCGGGGCCTGCCTGTTCAGGTGCGCTCGGACAACCAGACGGCAGTTGCCTACATCAATCATCAGGGAGGGACCCGGAGAAAGGGGGCCCTCCAGGAAGCGTCTCTGATCCTGACTTGGGCGGAGTCCAATGTTCCCTGCATATCAGCTGTGTACATCCCAGGAGTGGAAAATCTCCTGACAGACTCTCTGAGCAGGGGGACTTCTCGCCAGGGAGAATGGTCCCTATGCAGCAGGGTCTTAGGCTTTTCAGCACCAGGTTTCTGTTGAACGAGTTTGCAAGGCCGCTACTTGGTCTTCTGTTCATACCTTTTTCTAAGTTTTACAAGGTTGATGTTAGGGCCTCAGCTGATGCTGCTTTTGGTCGAAAGGTTCTGCAGGCAGCTGTGGTTTAAACTGTCTGCTGTTACCCTTTCTTGGGGATTCCACCCTACTTTATGGACACTGTTATTGCATGTCCCGATAGTAAGTATTATATGTGGAGCAGGACGTACTGTATACTAAGAATAATACAATTCTGTGATTACTCACCTGTACAATTGATATTATGAGTATACAGTACGTCTTGCTACACCCCACTTTTGGTTTTGCATTATTTTGGATCCCCTGTATGGTGATTATCATTGTTATAGTTAATAGTTTGGGTTGTTTTATTCTCCCGGCTTCTCGTTAACTGCTTTTCAATGCTGGGGATTTGTGGGAGGTCCCTGGGTATTTGAGGGGCCGGGAGGAGCATAATTTCGATGTCTCTGCAGTCCAGTGCCATCTGGCGGAGTAATACCCGATAGTAAGTATTATATGTGGAGCAGGACGTACTGTATACTCATAATATCAATTCTATAGGTGAGTAATCACAGAATTGTATTTTTCCACTCCTGGGGCGAGTGCTGCGCAAGATAGCCCAGGAGGGGGTACCAACCATTCTGGTGGCTCTTCGTTGGCCGAGGTGGTGATGGTTCGCGGACATTGTTCAGATGTCAGTGGATCGCTACATAATTCCCGACGATCCAGGGCTTCTCACTCGGGCTGTTACGCCACCCCAATTTACAAACGCTGGCTTTGATGGCTGTCTGCTCTGGTTGTGCGTACCATGATTCAGGCTCGGAAGAAATCTTCCTCCATGATTTATTACAGAGTCTGGCACGCTTAGATTGCCTGGTGTGAGTCTAGGGGTCTTCTCTGTCACACTTTTTCCTTCTCTAGGATTTTGGAATTCCTACAACACGGTTTGGATTCGGGTCTCCAGTTGAGTACCCTCAAGGGTCAGGTTTCGGCCTTGGCTATTTTCTTCCAAAGATCTTTCGCCAATCATAGACTTATCAGGACCTTTTTCCAAGGAGTTACTCATGTACGTCCACCGCGTAAACCTATGTTACCGGTGTGGGATTTGAATTTGGTGCTTCCTGCTCTCCAGGGTCCTCCTTTTGAGCCTTTGTGCGATGCTTCCTTATCCATTCTGACTCTGAAGGTGGTCTTTTTGGTAGCTATCACGTTTCAGAGCTGGCGGCGCTTTGTGTGAAGCCTCTTTACTTTGAACGGCATCAGGATAAGGTGGTTTTTTCGACTTAGACCAGACTTTCTACCTAAGGTTGTTTCTGCCTTTCATCTCAATGAGGACATTGTCTTGCCTTCCTTGTGTCCCACGCCTTCTAATTCTAAGGAGAGGATTCTTCATGCCCTGGATGTGGTCAGAGCCCTTAAGTAAGGGATTCAGTCAATATGGATCTCTCCCTGTGGAGTGTTCTAAAGGGAGGCTGGCCGCTTCCCAGGTGGGTAGCTCTGGCTGCATTGCATGTCCCAACTTTGGGGACTCAAAAATAAGAGTAGGGACCACACTAAACACAGAGTGCCTTGTCGGGGCAGTGTGGCTTCCACATGTATCTGCAGATATGTGCAACCAAATCTCTGTCTTTCCACATAGCTAGACATGTTTGGTGCTCAATACTTAGATGATGAGAGGGTTAAACTGGGCGGTAAATTGGTTCCCAGGCCCTGAATAATAATGATGATAATTTTGTATAAATAATAGTAATGGAGCTACTCCCACCCCCTTTACTCGAATAACCCAATTGTCAAGAATGGAGCGACCCGAACAGGACACCACCAAAATCAATTCTACAGGTGAGTACTCACAGAATTGCATTTTTGTATTAGTTACGACAAATACCCTAACCCCTTAAAGTGGACCAAGTGGACAATCCAATTGTAACCCACACGCCACACCAGGGCCGGATAAAGTGCGGGGCGAGCTGTCACGAGTTCTTGGGATCTTGAGGGATGATTGGGATTTGGCCAGAAGGAGTTACCACACACAGCAGATACCTATTCTAAGTATGTCACACACCCCGCTTCAAGATATCCATAACATGTGGGTAATACCGACCTGAAGAGGGCGTTCCTGCAGAGATGATAGCAAAAAGAAAGCCCCTCCCTGATCCATAAATACCTGGGACCTCCCACTCATCACCCAGTTTTCCATCTCTGCAGACGGCGAGCAAGTCAGAAGATGATGGCTCCTCCTTGCACAGGGGGATTTAAGGTAGCCGGGATGATTCCCGGCCCACTACTTATTTATTTCCGTTTGGACCCTTTTGTTCCTAGAATCCATATGCCTCCCAGCTTTGGCTGTGGGTCCAGGCGAGGGTATATCAGCACCTCAGGTGCTCAGGAGCAACGCTCCACCGTGAGACCCTATACAAGAGGGTAGGCGGTTACACCGGGTTGGTGACCCCGGTTTGGGATGCCCTGTCCCTTAGTTTTAACCTTGAATGGCCCTCCCAGGATCCCTTTTCCACAGTGGGGATGGGGGGTGTGGGTCCCTTCTTTACTATTTCCCTTTAGCACGTTCTTAACCTTTTCTGTCTTTTACTAGTGTTATTGTGTGTGTGTCACTTTAACTGTCATTAATTCAGCGCAGCGGCCATTCTTGAGGAGGCCTCTGTGCGGTGCTGGGCCTGTCTCCTTTTCTTCATAATGGCGGAGGTAGTTACCTCACGCACTGTATGGATGACCATGTAGTGGGGGGGGGGGCGGGGCCGGACCGTCGGCGCGGGGCCGGGGTCGTCCCTCCTGGTATTGTGTGCTGCGGTGCTTAGGTGCAGGATCACATTTTTACTGTTTTTTCACTTCACTGGCCGGGCGCCGCGGCCGCACATACGCTGCGGCGCTGGCCGGTTTTGGCGCCTCTTTTCTGAGGAGACATTCTCCTCACGATTGTCCTCCTGGGGGCGGGGCCGGTTTTCCGGCGCGTCACCGCTTTTCGTGGGGCCAGATCTGGCAGGGGATTTGCTTTCCCCTCTTCCAGAGGAGATTCTGGGAGCAGGGGCAGAGGACGTGCCCGTCCAGGATACAGTTGGGGCTCTAAGCCCAAGCCGGCTACTAAGTCGGCTCAGCAACGAGGGGGCGCCCTCACCCATGCGGGTGGGGGGACGGCTACGACACTTCTCCCACATCTGGGATCAAGAGGTCTCGGACAGATGGATCCGGGAAGTGGTGTCTTCCGGTTACAAGCTGGAGTTCGAGCTCCGCCCCCCTTCCAGATTTTTCAGGTCTCGGATGCCTTCGGAACCTCTGGCGGCGCAGGGGCTCCTGTTGGCAGTAGAGAATCTTCTGGACATGGCTGTCATTTGCCCAGTGCCCCCTTCGGATCAGGGCGGGGGTTTTTATTCCAATCTGTTCACGGTACCCAAGAAGGACGGATCGGTCCGACCCATCTTGGATCTGAAGTTTCTCAACAGGTTCATCCGGCCACGGAAATTCCGCATGGAAACGCTGCGTTCAGCCATTCACTCTCTTCGTCAGGGAGACTTTCTGACGTCCATAGACATCAAGGATGCTTATCTACACGTTCCGATTTTTCCGGCACACCAGAGGTTTCTCAGGTTCGTGGTGGAGGATCGGCATTTTCAGTTTGTGGCACTCCCTTTCGGTCTCACCTCGGCTCCTCGGGTGTTCACCAAGGTGCTAGCGGGGGTGATGGCTCTGCTCAGGGTTCAGGGTATCCGCATTGTGCCCTATTTGGACGATCTTCTGATCATGGCCTCTTCTTTCAACCAAGCGGAGTTGGACACCAGAGTGGTGGTGTCCACTCTGGAGAGGTTCGGTTGGGTAGTCAACCACCCAAAGTCTTCTCTTTCTCCGTCCAGAGTAGTGACCTTTCTGGGAATGTCTCTGGACACTTCGCAGGCCAGGGTGTTTCTGCCCCAGGCCAAGATTCTTTTGATTCAGGAGTTAGTTCGGCTTCTTTTGTCGGCCCCTCGTCCGGCCATCCGTCTAGGGATGAGGCTGGTGGGGTTAATGGTGGCCTCATTCGAGGCGGTTCCCTTTGCGCAGTTTCATACAAGGACGCTTCAGCTTCATCTGTTGAAGGTTTGGGACAAGTCTCCTCTATCGTTGGATCAGTCCTTCCTGATGACTCCCCGAGTTCGTCGATCCCTGCAATGGTGGCTGGGGTCAGTCAATCTGTTGAAGGGCAGATCTTTTCTGGCTCCGTGTTGGGAAACAGTCACCACGGATGGCAGTCTGTCAGGTTGGGGGGGTGTTTGGAAGGACCTCCAGTTTCAGGGTCTGTGGGGCCCGCAGGAGGCTCACGAGCCCATCAATGTTCTGGAGTTGAGAGCCATCAGGTTGGTTCTGTTTCGCTTGACTCATCAGTTGCGGGGCCTGCCAGTTCAGGTTCGGTCGGACAACCGGACGGCGGTTGCTTACATCAATCACCAGGGGGGGACTCGCAGCAGGAGTGCCCTCAGGGAAGTGTCTTTGATTCTGGACTGGGCGGAGAGCCACGTCCCGTGTATCTCAGCAGTCTACATTCCGGGAGTGGAGAACACGGAGGCGGACTCTCTGAGCAGGGCCTCCTCTCGTCAGGGGGAGTGGTCTCTCAGTCCCAAGGTGTTTCGTTCGATTTGTCTCAGGTGGGGGTTCCCAGCGGTGGACCTCTTTGCCTCTCGTCACAATCACAAGCTTCCGGTCTTTGTGTCTCTCTCGCAGGATCCACTGGCTCTGGCGGTGGATGCCATGTCTCTGAACTGGAGGGATCTGGGGTTTCTTTACCTGTTCCCTCCGTTTCCAATGGTAGCCAGAGTGGTGCGCAAGCTGGCCCTGGAGGGCGCGTGGCACCAAGGTGGCCAAGGCAGGTTTGGTTCGCAGATCTGGTAAGACTGGCAGAGGATCAGTTCGTGCTGCCTCTACTGCCGGACCTGCTCACCCAGGGTCGGCTACTCTATCCCAATTTACCTTCGCTGACTTTGACGGCGTGGCTGCTGAAACCACCATCTTGAAGGAGGAAGGGCTTTCTGACGCGGTGATTCAGACTCTTATTAGCGCCAGGAAGCGCTCTTCCTCTACTGTTTATTATAGGACTTGGAGGTCCTATCTTGACTGGTGTGAAAGTAGGTCGTTCTCTTGTCGGGAATTCTCCATTTCCAGAATCCTGGAGTTTCTTCAACATGGTCTGGATCTGGGGCTTCAACTTAGTACCTTGAAGGGGCAGGTTTCTGCCCTGGCGGTGTTCTTTCAAAGGTCCTTTGCACTTCATCCCTTAGTCAAGACCTTTTTCCAAGGAGTTACGCATGTACGGCCTCCTAGGAAGCCCTTTGTTCCAGTTTGGGATTTGAACCTGGTTCTTTCGACTCTTCAGGGTCCTTCGTTTGAGCCCTTGAATGAGGTTGCTTTGTCTTCGCTTACTCAAAAGGTGGCCTTTTTGGTGGCTATCACTTCGGTTAGGCGTGTTTCTGAGTTGGCAGCTTTATCCATTAAAGCTCCGTACTTTGAAAGGCATCAGGACAAGGTTGTCTTTCGTTTCAAGCCGGATTTTCTTCCTAAGGTGGTCTCTGCCTTTCATCTGAATCAGGACATTGTTCTGCCTTCTCTTTGTCCTAATCCCAGCAATGACAAGGAAAGGGCGCTGCATTCCTTGGATGTAGTTCGTGTTGTGAAATATTATCTGGTGGTTACGTCTTCCTTTCGTAAGACTGATGCTTTTTTTGTGGTGCCCTTTGGGCCTAGGAAAGGTTTGGCTCCTGCCAAATCTTCCATTAGTAAATGGATTCGTCAGGCCATCATTGGGGCCTATTCTGCCAAGGGGAGGAACCCCCCTTTTCGTGTCACTGCTCATTCTACTCGTGCGGTTGGGGCGTCCTGGGCTTTTCAGCACCAGGCCTCTGTTGAGCAAGTTTGCAAGGCCGCTACTTGGTCCTCTGTTCACACGTTTTACAAGTTTTACAAGGTTGATGTTCGGGCCTCAGCGGATGCTGTTTTTGGCCGCAAAGTTCTGCAAGCTGTTGTGGTTTAAGTTGTGCATTGTTGCCTTGTTTTGGATCCCCGCCCTTTTTATGGACACTGCTATTGGATGTCCCACAGGTTATGGATATCTTGAAGCGGGGTGTGTGACATACTTAGAATAATACCATTTCGTGAAATACTCACCTGTAAAATGGGTATTATAAGTATGTCACACACCCCGCTTCACCCGCCCTTCTTGTATTCTGGATCCTTTATATTGTGAACTTTGCGTTGTTTTGACTTATATTTGCCTCTTCCTGGTCCCTTACCTTACTGCTTCTATATACTGGGTGATGAGTGGGAGGTCCCAGGTATTTATGGATCAGGGAGGGGCTTTCTTTTTGCTATCATCTCTGCAGGAACGCCCTCTTCAGGTCGGTATTACCCACATTTCACAAAATGGTATTTTCCAAACTTTATTAAAGCAACCACACTTCCACTTAGCAACAGCAATTCAGCAAAGTACTTCAGTTTAATAGCAAACAGGCTCACAGGTTCCCGGGGTCACTCTAGGGCAGACCTGGGCAATGTACGGCCCGCGGGCCGTATACGGCCCTTTGCTAGGCTCTTACCGGCCCGGGCTGAGCTGGCCAGTAAGAGACGCAGAGGAAGGGAAAACATGCCAGACTCGACGAGCCGAGTGGCCGATCGGCTGCTGCTTAACTTAGGTGATCGCCTGTGTACAGTGTGAGAGGCTTAGGTTAAGCAGCAGATGATCGGCCGCTCGGCTCGTCGGGTCTGGCACATTCTCCCTTCCTCTGAGGAAGCCAGACCCGATGAGCAGGTGATAGAGACCTGGGGACTTTGGAAGGACAGAGTAGGAGCTCCAGAGCATCAGTAAGTCTGCTCAGAAAGATTATGTAGTTTGCTTGTGTTTTCCCTTCCTGCCTGCTGTGTCTTTTTCACCATGTACCTGCCCACCATGCTCTCACCATGTCCCCTTCCTGCTGTCCACCATGCTCTCACCATGCCCCCTTCTTGCTGTCCACATGCTCTCACCATGCCCCCTTCTTGCTGTCCACCATGCTCTCACCATGCCCCCTTCTTGCTGTCCACATGCTCTCACCATGCCCCCTTCTTGCTGTCCACATGCTCTCACCATGCCCCCTTCTTGCTGTCCACATGCTCTCACCATGCCCCCTTCCTGCTGTCCACATGCTCTCACCATGCCCCCTTCTTGCTGTCCACATGCTCTCACCATGCCCCCTTCTTGCTGTCCACATGCTCTCACCATGCCCCCTTCTTGCTGTCCACCATGCTCTCACCATGCCCCCTTCCTGCTGTCCACATGCTCTCACCATGCCCCCTTCTTGCTGTCCACCATGCTCTCACCATGTCCCCTTCCTGCTGTCCACCATGCTCTCACCATGCCCCCTTCCTGCTGTCCACATGCTCTCACCATGCCCCCTTCCTGCTGTCCACCATGCTCTCACCATGTCCCCTTCTTGCTGTCCACCATGCTCTCACCATGCCCCCTTCCTGCTGTCCACCATGCTCTCACCATGTCCCCTTCTTGCTGTCCACCATGCTCTCACCATGCCCCCTTCTTGCTGTCCACCATGCTCTCACCATGCCCCCTTCCTGCTGTCCACATGCTCTCACCATGTCCCCTTCTTGCTGTCCACCATGCTCTCACCATGCCCCCTTCCTGCTGTCCACATGCTCTCACCATGTCCCCTTCCTGCTGTCCACATGCTCTCACCATGCCCCCTTCCTGCTGTCCACCATGCTCTCACCATGCCCCCTTCCTGCTGTCCACATGCTCTCACCATGTCCCCTTCCTGCTGTCCACCATGCTCTCACCATGTCCCCTTCCTGCTGTCCACCATGCTCCCACCATGCCCCCTTCCTGCTGTCCACATGCTCTCACCATGCCCCCTTCTTGCTGTCCACCATGCTCTCACCATGCCCCCTTCCTGCTGTCCACATGCTCTCACCATGTCCCCTTCCTGCTGTCCACATGCTCTCACCATGCCCCCTTCCTGCTGTCCACCATGCTCTCACCATGCCCCCTTCCTGCTGTCCACATGCTCTCACCATGTCCCCTTCCTGCTGTCCACCATGCTCTCACCATGTCCCCTTCCTGCTGTCCACCATGCTCTCACCATGCCCCCTTCCTGCTGTCCACATGCTCTCACCATGCCCCCTTCCTGCTGTCCACCATGCTCTCACCATGTCCCCTTCTTGCTGTCCACCATGCTCTCACCATGCCCCCTTCCTGCTGTCCACCATGCTCTCACCATGTCCCCTTCTTGCTGTCCACCATGCTCTCACCATGCCCCCTTCCTGCTGTCCACCATGCTCTCACCATGTCCCCTTCCTGCTGTCCACCATGCTCTCACCATGTCCCCTTCCTGCTGTCCACATGCTCTCACCATGCCCCCTTCCTGCTGTCCACATGCTCTCACCATGCCCCCATCTTGCTGTCCACCATGCTCTCACCATGCCCCCTTCCTGCTGTCCACATGCTCTCACCATGTCCCCTTCTTGCTGTCCACCATGCTCTCACCATGCCCCCTTCCTGCTGTCCACCATGCTCTCACCATGCCCCCTTCCTGCTGTCCACATGCTCTCACTATGTCCCCTTCCTGCTGTCCACCATGCTCTCACCATGTCCCCTTCCTGCTGCCCACCATGCTCTCGCCATGCCCCCTTCCTGAAGTCCACCATGCTCTCACCATGTCCCCTTCCTGCTGTCCACCATGCTCTCACCATGCCCCCTTCCTGCTGTCCACCATGCTCTCACCATGTCCCCTTCCTGCTGTCCACATGCTCTCACCATGTCCCCTTCCTGCTGTCCACATGCTCTCACCATGCCCCCTTCCATGCTCTCACCATGTCCCCTTCCTGCTGTCCACCATGCTCTCACCATGCCCCCTTCCTGCTGTCCACCATGCTCTCACCATGTCCCCTTCCTGCTGTCCACATGCTCTCACCATGCCCCCTTCCTGCTGTCCACCATGCTCTCACCATGTCCCCTTCCTGCTGTCCACCATGCTCTCAGCATGCCCCCTTCCTGCTGTCCACCATGCTCTCACCATGCCCCCTTCCTGCTGTCCACCATGCTCTCACCATGCCCCCTTCCTGCTGTCCACCATGCTCTCACCATGTCCCCTTCCTGCTGTCCACCATGCTCTCAGCATGCCCCTTCCTGCTGTCCACCATGCACTCACCATGCCCCCTTCCTGCTGTCCACCATGCTCTCACCATGCCCCCTTCCTGCTGTCCACCATGCTCTCACCATGTCCCCTTCCTGCTGTCCACATGCTCTCACCATGTCCCCTTCCTGCTGTCCACATGCTCTCACCATGCCCCCTTCCTGCTGTCCACCATGCTCTCACCATGCCCCCTTCCTGCTGTCCACCATGCTCTCACCATGTCCCCTTCCTGCTGTCCACCATGCTCTTAGCATGCCCCCTTCCTGCTGTCCACCATGCTCTCACCATGCCCTCTTCCTGCTGCCCACCATGCTCTCACCATGCCCCCTTCCTGCTGCCCACCATGCTCTCACCATGCCCCCTTCCTGCTGTCCACCATGCTCTCACCATGTCCCCTTCTTGCTGTCCACATGCTCTCACCATGCCCCCTTCCTGCTGTCCACCATGCTCTCACCATGCCGCCTTCCTGCTGTCCACCATGCTCTCACCATGCCCCCTTCCTGCTGTCCATCATGCTCTCACCATGCCCCCTTCCTGCTGCCCACCATTCTTACACTTTGCCCCAGCTGATATGAGCTCTCCTTCCAGACTGCCAGAAGCCAAGGGCTTCTCTGATTGGCTGGGAAATTATCACATCAGAACGTTTGAAGTGGACCAAAACCCTGCTTTATCAGCCTGGGAATCTTATAGATCCCCTCCCCGCGGGGCATCCAAAATCGGGATGCCCCGCTGTGTGAAACCCCCAGGTCGCCCATAAACTCACCTTCTTTCCCAGTTCAACGGCGCATGCACGAGCTGCGGCCGCATGCCCGCTATCCCTCTAGCAGGGCGCGTGCCTGTGTCAGCCATTTGAGAATGGCCAGCGCGGGCGCGCTCCCTGTTAGAGGGAAGCTCGAGATGCAGCCGCCAGCGCACTCAGAGCCGCTGAGCTTAGACGTCGCTTAGACGCCCATAGCTCAGCGGCCCTCCACAATATTTTTAGTTTCTCATGTGGCCCCATGGAAAAAATAATTGCCCACCCCTGCTCTAGGGGCTGGGACTATGCTACCTTGGTAACTTTTATAACTTCTGTTGATGATGTCACTATTCCAAGTATGTCACACACCCCGCTTCCACTATTCATGACATGGGGTTATGGTCCAGAAGCGAACTTCTGCAGAGATGAAAGCAAAAAAGAAGCCCCTCCCGGTCTATAAATACCTGGGACATCCCACACTTCCCCAGTTCCTTCTCTGCAGGACGGCAAGCAAGTCAGAAGATGTATGCTGCTCTTCCTTGCAGGTAAGCCGGGCTTGCACCCGGCCATTTTTTGCCCTATTCCTGCCCGGACCTTTATATTGTAAGTCCCTATACTAGCCTCCCAGCCTCGGCTTCAGGTCCAGGTGAGGGTAGGAATCACCTTAATAGGTGTTCAGGGAGCCATGCATATTAAGGGGTAGGCGGAATCCGGGTTGGTGATCCCGGTTTGGGATGCCCTGTCCCTATATATATATTTTATTAATATATATATTTATGTGTATATCCCTTACACCCATGGTGCAGGATTTTCCCCCCCCTTCCGGGTCCCCCTCGTAGCCCTCCGGGGGGGGGGGGGCTTTTCCTGCTCAGCTTTTCACTCTTTATACTGTGTGTGTGTGTGGTGTGATACAGGGTGCTTGTTAGTCTGCACAGATTGCATTTCTTTTTACGCGCTGAGGGGAGCTTCTTCCCCTCAGGCTGCGGTGTCGAGGGGGCTGGCCCGGTTGCTCACGCGCTGTCGCGGCCCACCCCCTCCTGTTATCGCTTTTTGCGGAGCCTATAGCTGGCTACCGTTCTGCTGGTTGTGAGGGAAGGGGGGCGCGATCCACGCTGGCCCGCCCTTCCTTCTCCCTCTCTCTCTGGAGCGCTGTGCTGCTGACTGCCATCTTGGGTGACACGTGAGTGCCCTCCTGGGGCCCCGCTTTTTCATCTTTATATTGTAAGCATAATTGTGTTCCCTTCAGCTGGGGGCAGCGCAGGTCACACTGTGTGATTAACTATTTGTTGGATATTTTCTGTGTGTGTGCGCGCATGTGTTTTTGATCACTGCTTGTGTCTTTCAGGAGGACTCCCTACTACCTGCTTAAAAGGGGGTTCTCCCGGTCCTAGGGTCCCTAGAGTAAATTGGGCACCCCAAAAATCCTCCCACTTGGGACTTAAAAAGACATCCCGGGTAGCTTATCAGTGTAATTTCCTCTGGTCATTGCGACTACCTTTAAAAATCACCATGTGGAGGCTCCACAGGGTACAGGGCTCGGGCTCCCTTCGGGACAATCCCGGCTGTGTGTGGGTTGTGGGGTACCCCTTGCGGGGGAAAATGTACTAATTTGCATACCATGTGCGCAACAGGCTATAACGCGGCAGTCGGGATCCCAGGTGTCTGGGTCAGTGCCGCCCGTTTCATCTCCCACCCCGCATTATCTGTACACCAGTTGACACTGTCAACAGCTACGCCTGCTAGTTCAGTGGCCACCCAGCCAAGAACCCCAAGTCCATATCCAAGTCCAGTTCAATCTGAAGCCAGCCACCTGTCCTACATTTCTTCCCAACACAGCCAGCCCAGAATGTCCCCCGATTTGCCTGCAACCACTGATGAGCCAGAACATCAAGCAACAGGGCGCACATTGCGCCGAGGCCACTTGAGTGGCAGGTTTGGGGAGGCCCAAACTCTGGCATTGGCTAGTGGGCTCACCTTGTATTATGATGATCTATATGGCGCAGATCCAAAGCTACAAGCAAACAGAGCAAAGCAGAACGTTTGGAGGAGCTCACCAGACAGGTCAATGCTGCGGGGGAAGAGCTAAAAGATGTGGAGCAGATTCAAAGGAAAATATCGGACCTCAAGTATGCAGCACGTAAGAAAGAAAATAAACGGCGTCATTACAGGTACATATATACTTTGTGGATTGGTCTTCTTCTTGTATTGGCACCATTTTGCTAAATGTGTACAACTATCTTTTTCAGCTTACAAACTGGCGGAGGATTCCCCACTAAACTGCAATTTACCCGAGCTGAGGAGATGATGCTGGGCCTTCTACATCCTGTGGCCTTAGAGGGACACTTGGGGCGACGGGACATGGACATCCCTACTATTCCAGCAGGTTAGTAATGTTAGTGTGTATGTGAAATGTGAGCTACGTGCAAAATGATGCTCCAAGCCATATATTAACACATGCCCCCAGGGTGTGCCTTGTAGTGGAGGTAACAATTTAAACAGGGTGTGTTATGTCTGTGGACTCATCATTTGCTAATTTGCTTGCCCATACATGAGCTTTGAGAGTCTTTAGGAACACTATTGAGATTAGCAAAGGACTGCCTGTTATGTGTTTAGAGTCAATTACATCCAACACTTCCATCTTTGTCTGTAGGCCACTTGTGTTGGAGCTGTGCTTTGGTCTGAAAGACTTGATCTGGGGTGCTTGAAAGGTTGACCTAGAAAGAATGGCAACCAGCATAATCTGATGCCAAATGCTATTTGCAAGCTGAGTGTGGTCCCCTAATGGGCTTTTAGGGATGTATGAAGCCTCAGAACAGCCAGTACATGCATGTTTAGTTGGCTTAAGGTGACCAATGTGTATGTACTTGACTAATACATCTAACAGATAATGGCATTCATAGTCAACGTCAACTAGGTCTGTTGGGGGAGTTGCCATTCATGCTTGACCACATGTTTTAGTGAAGCATATGTTTTATTACACATCAGCAAAGCAAAGTTGTGTGTTTACATGCCTTTTTTTCAACAATGCAGCCCAGCATCATCCCTCAGCCAGTTGGACCATGCCGTCAACTTTCGTGCTGCCTCGGACCCAGGATCCGATATATACCGTAAGTGTCTTTTTCTGATTTTGCTTATGCATGTGACTTGGCATGTTTCTTTTTGCGGAATTACATATGTATTGCCCAAACTGAACCTTTTTTATTTACATGTCCCAACAGACCCACGCACTGAGGAGGAAATCCAGGAGCTGGAGGAAGATGGAACCTTCATGGGACCTTCTGCACAGCCCCCCCCCCCCCCGGGACAGAATCTGCAACTGTCCCAAATGTTTCTCCAACAAATCCTCAGCAGCAGAGTGAAGCTGGCTGCATGCTGCCAGCCCATCGTGGGCAGCATGCAGAGACTGAGCCTACAGTCCCCAGTGTTAGCTCTGCTGCTGAGGATTTGCCAAGCAGACCTGTGGCTGTTGGTGGACCTAGAGGCCCATCATCTGCATGCCCCACAACCCGGGGAATTGGGAGGCGTAGTCAGCTACTTCGGCCAGTTTCCCAGAGGAGGGGCGCGCTGATGATGGAGTCAGCATGGCACCATGAGAGGCGGCTATTTTTCCTACAAAATCAAAGAAACCACGAGCATCTTCATGGCCAATTAGAGACATTAAATAACACCTTAGTCCATGCTGACTGAATTTAGGTCCAACAACAGCCACATGGCCACCTTATCGAATTATTACAGTGCCATGCTTGAGGAAGTTAGAAATAGCAACAGCCACATGGCCAACTTATCTTACAATCTCAATGCCATGGTGGCTGAATTTTGAACTTCCAATAGAAACATGTTGGAACAGTTGCAGATTCTGAATGCCACACAGGCCCAGGTGAGGGCCCATCTCCAAGGGCCCCAACCTGGGTTTTATGGGCATCCCCCATTTTAAGGCCTATTTGGCCTGTAACTGCTCCACATCTTTGCTCTACATCCCCACTGTATTGACCTGTCTGGTGAGCCCTACCAATATACCCTTTTGGTATGGCTTTGCATGTAGGCTTTGGATTTGCACCCATATAGCTCATTAGAGTGCTGAGGTAGCCCACTAGCCAAAGGCCGGAGGTGAAGCCTCAATGAACCTGCCACTCAAGCTGTTGCGCTGCAGGCTTGGGCCTAATTACATTGGTTCTGGCTCCTCCTGTTTGTAGGCATGATTGGGGGACATTCTGGGCTGGAAAACTACTACCTTGACCCCTGGCTGAGATTGAACAGGACTTGGATTTGGACTGGGGGTTCTTGTTTGGGTGGGCCACTGAGTAACAGGTGTAGATGTGGCATAGGTATGGCTGCTTTATACCTGTGCCTGTGGCAAATGTGGCCAAGCAGGAGAGGGTGTGTCTGTGGGCCTATTTGTTTTGCCAAAAATCTGGACATGCCAATGCTTGTCACATATGTTTTTGTATTGAAAATTTGTATTAAACTTTTGGCCTTGAAACTCCTGCCTGTGGCCAATTGCTATGTGGCATGATTTGCCAAAAATGACATTTGTTGTTTGACCATGTATTTACATGAAATATGGGAGTGACCATC
Source organism: Gastrophryne carolinensis (assembly GCA_027917425.1). Classification (NCBI taxonomy): domain Eukaryota; kingdom Metazoa; phylum Chordata; class Amphibia; order Anura; family Microhylidae; genus Gastrophryne; species Gastrophryne carolinensis. Next base: position 292,159,287 of record CM051236.1, read on the forward strand.
AACTCCAAGGTTTGCTTTTCAAATAAACCCCATACATTTTTATGTTTCAATCTTTTTATTGAACATTTTTTAGTATAAAAGATAAACAGCACGACATGTTGTTCTTTTACAAATAAACTGTTACAAAATATGAGTTGTCATTCTTCATACAGTGTCTCATACAGGTATGTCATATTGCTAAGACACATTTAGAATGTTTGGGCTCCTAAAGTTTAATGATGTTCTTAACGTGAGCGACTTAAAGTCAACACCTATTAACTGATAGATATCCTCACTCAAACTGACGGGCAGGTGGATTATCCTCTCCTGCCACATGCCCTCCACACCGAAACCTGTTGTTGACTAAGTTGATGCCGTTTTTTTGGGGGGAATAAAGATTACTTAAAGTTTGCACTAACAACTTGGGCACAAAAAAAGACATGAGTTTCAAATCAGGTGTGAGGTTTTTAGTAAATAATTCCTTACTCTTTTGTACATAAAAAAAATAAACAAACCAACACAAAGGGCAAAAAACACAATTAACAATCAATAAATTGACAAAACAAACAAAGGGACAACAAATTAGGAAAAATTTGTGGCTATCAAATTTGACCGCACGGCTTGCCCAGACGCACTAGGTGGCCCACGGTAGTCCTCCTCTGGATCATCGGTAGGTGGAGAGGGGGCAAATCCACATACAGGGGGACACGCTGCAATATGGCAAAATTATGCAACACTGCACACGCCATGATAATATCTATGACCTTTTTGGGGTCATACTGAAGGGCTCCCCCGGTATGGTCCAAGCATCTGAAGCGGGTCTTTAATAGGCCAAACGCCCTCTCCACCTCGGCCCTGGTCTTCCGGTGTGCCCTATTATATAAATCCTGGGCGGCATTCTGGGGCCGGAGGACAGGCGTCAGCAGCCACGGAAGGAGTGGATAGCCGGAATCACCTGCAAATATTGTAAGCAAAACACATAAATTACACCTTACTCCCTAAATTGAATACCAAAAACGGCCCATCAACATGACTAAGAGGCTAGGTCACATTTGCTAAACAGCATGAGCATACATATTGCACAGGCAAAAAAAAAAAGCCTAAAAACATCTAATAGATGTGGGAACAATTTAAACATCAAAGATGGCGGATGATGGCCAATCAGCCAGACTGCTAACAGGTATTGTTTTAGGACTGTGCTGCTCAGCATTCTTGGATGTCTTAACTTTTCAAGACCCCGTAGCTGCTTTGTCTCAGGCAAAAACAGCTCTAACACTGCCCCTGCACTTTATCCCACTCTCCTCTACTCAGTAAGTGTAATGCATCTAAGCTAAAATGGCGCAGACCCTATCATAAAGTCAAGAACATAATTTCAGCCGAGTGTGGGGAAAAGTAATGATTAATTTACTATAAATTCAAAGTTTACATTTTGCAAATGCAGGACAAACATTTGGCAAGGCTTTGTTGTTTGAAAAATCTAATGGTTAAGGTCGTGTTTCACATGTAAACAAGGTGTTCAAATAGGCATAGTTTCATACATGGGACACAAACTAAATTCATAGCCATACATATCCAAAAAAAAGGAGGTTATTGGCGTCAACTTACCAAGGAGCCATCCACCGGAAAATTCTCCAGACTCAAACTGACCGTACAATCCAGATCTTCGAAGAATGTAGGCATCATGGGATGAGCCTGGGAACCCGGCAACCATACTAAGGAACCGCATGTCCGGGGCCACCACAGCTTGGACCTTCAGGGAGTGGCCCATTTTGCGGTTCCTGGGGAAAAAAAACTAAATATTAGCAAGGCAAGGAAAACTAGGGAAACACTAACTAATCACACCCTAAGCAAAACCTGTGGGCCAATACAAATAACACTAACCAAGTACATAAGTATTTTGTACACAAAAAAAAGGATATGTATGTTTGAAAAAGTAAAGATTAACTTTGAAGTGTCTATTTCAGGTACCCATTAAAATGTTTCCCTTTTGAACACGTTAAATTTTGGAGAAACTAAATACGGTCCATTGTTTCAAAGGGACTCTTTACAAGGAGGGAATAATTTCAAGGAGGGAATTATTACAAGGAGGGACGTTTTACAAGGAGGCACTTTTTACAAGTTGGGCTTATAAAAAAAAAAAAAAAAATAAGGCCAAGTAATTGTAAAAAGGACAAATTTCCTGCAGTGCAGTCAATGGCACCCAATACGTTGGGCATGTCGGCGATGTTATAAAATGCCAGCTTAATGGCGTTTCTGGCTACCATGTCGCCAGGAAAACAAATATATTTCCGAGTAATGGTAGCCATGCCTTCCAAAAACTTGGATAGCACGTGGCTCAGCGTAGGCTGGGAGATCCCCACGGAGAGGGCACCCAGCCTCTGGAACGAGCCGTTCGCCAAAAATTGCAGGCAGCCAAGCATCTTGGTCATACCTGAAATTGCTTGCCCCTTCCTTGTGGTGCGGGCTAACCATGGCCGCAGCTCACTATACAACTTATGGAGGGAAGCACGATTAAGTCTGAACAGCTCAACGTCATGCATGCCATCGATGTGCATGCGTCGCCGGTGCAATCTGGTCTCAGTCCTCCGGACAATTTCAATGCCCATGAGCTGCAGATCCTCATGCTCCTCAAATACACTAGAGTCATCCATAGCTGCTAGTCTCAAGGTCAAAATGGTCCCGTAAGGGGATCGCAAAGGAAACGGGTTTATAGGGTGGTGGTCCGTCGGCAATCAGCTCTCTGAATGAGATGCAAGCCCATACCAATAACGTAAGTTATCTGAACGAACGAAAAATATCAGATTTTGATGGAAAAATTATCCGAACTAACGCAAATGATCCGATTTACTTTCGTTCATCGAAAGCGCATATACGCATTTGCCCGAACGTTCGTACGAATGAAAAATGAACGAAAAAAAACAAAAGAATTACAAACACATAAAACTTTCACAGACAGCTACGGAAGTCCAGACGAATGTGCCTCTGAATCTAGCCTGTCCCTGACACGTGTAGTGTAGCTCCTTCATTCACACACTAACATAGCATAACCACTCAGTAAACATCACCTTTCCTATGGGAATGGTACCTCCTTCTCTGGCACACGCAAGGCAGGTCCTTGGCACCCAAGTGCCAAATGTACAGGCAACACCTCTCTTTAAAGGGATTGTTGCAGAGTGTGAGTACTGGGTGCAGTAAGTCGTAATCTAGATGGTCATTAGTGGTATAACAGGAACTTGTATTCCTGGAACATAACCATAACATAACATAAAAGCACAGACATGAAGAGAACACTGCAGCGATAGATATTACAACTCAATATACAGGAAGTAACAACACAGCAGTAAGTTATATAGAGAACTCTACATTTGGGCATTGGTCACAGCGCCATCTAGTGTCATAACCTGTAATAGCTGCAAACTGCAACAAATCCAACAAAAGTTATAAATCATGTTTAAAGACAAAGCTGTATGCTGTTGCAAAAGTATCATATCTCCAACATTATTACCCTAACCTTCAGCAGGTCTTACATTTAATGATTGAATAATAATCAAAGTTGCAAGATTTCTTGAAGAGAAATATATTCGGACAATGGGTAGGTCCTTCAGGGTCCAGGTTAACACACAACACAAGGCACAGAAGGCAAAGTTAAGCCTAATTCAACACGTTGTTACAATAGGCAACAAACACACCTTGAGAAATAGTTAGAGACTATTGGCAGGTCTCTGTTTTTCAATCACAAAGAATTCAAGTCAATCTGTACAAATGACCAGCACTCCGTTATATAATTCCACCAAGTGTATCATAGCAAGACAAATGTGGTATGAAACATCCATCACAAAGTGTCCAAAGTCCATATTAGGTCAAATGGTAAGCAGTGTCCTGAATTCCAACATTTCGGGGGAGCAGCCCCCTTCATCAGGGACAGACAAACAGACATGTGCCAAGAGGGAGGTCCTTATAAACATTGTAATCAGGAAGTCCCGCCTGATATCATAGTGACGTCAGCAGGAGTTAATAAAGCTCATTAGAAAAAAAAAAATTTAAATGAGCCACATGATCACAATAACAATGCTGAAGAAGTAACACCTTGCCTGCACCCGTAAGGGTCCCTGAACAGCGGGAACCCCTCCACTGCCAACCACCGCTCGCTGCATGAGCGAGCGGCAATGTCCCTGCCTGTCAACAGGCCAGGGAGAGAGAGCAGCCGGGCGGCAAAGTCTGCCCGGCAACCCGTGATGTAACGGCCGCCGTGCTCCCATTGGGCAGCGGCGGTCGCATTCACAGGGTACATTGTGACAGGCGGCGCTGATCACGACGGTCACAGGCTCCAGTACAGGGCCTGCGGGTATGCCGGACTGTGCCCCAAATGTTGCGGGCGCTCCCCGGAGGCAGTGGGAGCAAAAGCTCATGGGCGCATATACATAAGCAATACATTTAAAAAGTAGAAGGCAAACCGTGTATACCAGGAGGGAAACTAGGTGGGGAGATGAGGGGGGTGCCAGGCAGAAATAACAGGGGGACCGCCATTTAGGACAGGGGGATGCAGGGAAGACATTAGGGGGCAAGGGGGGACCAAAAGATCCCGAGGGAAGGAAGAGAGGGATCACAGGAGAGGAGTCCAGGGGAAATGGTGTTCAGATGGCAGGTATTCCTGACCAGGCCGCATTTCAAAATCTGACATGTAACATTTTATACATAGTAACTCTTGGAATGCTCCTACATATGCATATATATTCCAGCCAAATCTGTCCACCCTCCCTCCCTCCTGAGCTGTACCATGAACAGTTTCCCACCAAGTATAGGGCATTGCCACGTTCAGGAGATATTGTATAAGATATTGTGGCACCTATTTCCTCCCAGTACTTCTTGCAAAAATAAATAAATTGTAGCTAAAACAAATTTTTAGAGGGAAAAAATACACGTCTTCACTACAATGTGCTTTAAGATTACATTTTGAATTTCTCAAGGCGTAACAGGAAAAAATGGACTCCACAATTTCATGCACAATTTCTATTGATGGTGTCAATGTTAAAAACTATTGCATATTGGTGGGCTTGTAAGGGAAGGGGTGCTATTGAGCTTTTGGAGCACAGATTTGACTGGAATACATTGCAGATGCCAAGTCGCATTTGCAGAATGTGGTGCCAAACTGGTAGAATCCACCTACAAGTGACCCTTTTTTGGTAACCACACCCTTTAAGGCATTCATCTAGGAGTTTAGCGAGCATCTTGAACCTGCAGATATTTCACAGAAATGTATTACATTGGGGCATGAAATAAAAAATCTATGTGTATTGTTACCAGATGCCAAAAACCCCTTGTTTTGGAAAGGGCTGTTTTCCAGTTTGAACACCAAGTCAGGGGTTCTACCACTGGACAGTTTATTTACAACCAGGTTCCTGCAGTCCACAGAAAAAGCAGCAATTGCTAGCATGGTGGCGATTGACGTAGTGATTCCTCTCTTTCCTCTCTTTAAGAGGGTCTTAAGGAATTGAATTCTATGTTAATCCAATTCAGTGGAAAATTCCTACCACCAATGCCATGACGAGTAGGGGTGGAGAGCTAGAGGGTTTCCTCTAATGCACTGTTTCATGTGAATGTTGGGGTTTATATTGCTCACAATGATTTTAGTATGTAACTGATGTAGTGAATCTGGCAATGGACAGTCCATGGCCTCTTCTGCTGAGGATGGCCCTTCTGTCTTGGGACAATTTCAACACCCAGATTTACAATATGTAACTTTGATGCCACAGCTGTTGAGAGGTCAGTCTTAGAGGAGAGAAGGTTTTCCCCTGTACTTTATTGATGGCACATAAAAAGCCTTCTGAGAAGATATACTACATGTACTAGCATGGCCGGCCCTTGAGGTGTGTGAGGGTGTGATGTGGTGAATCTGGCGATGGATAATCCATGGCCTTTTCTGCTGAGGATGGACTTTCTGTCTCAGGACGATTACAACACCCACATTTAAACTATGTAACTTTGACGCCACAGCCGTTAGGAGGTCAGTCTTAGAGGAAACAGGGTTTTCCCCTATACTTTATTAATGGCACATAAAAAGCCTTCAGTAAAGATATACTACATGTACTTGCATGGCCGGCCTTTGGGGTGTGCGAGGTGTGATGTGGTGAATATTGCAATGGACATTTCATGCCTTCTGTTTGGGGACAATTACAACACCCAAATTTACGGTATGTAACTTTGATGTTGCAGCTGTTGAGAGGTCAGTCTTAGAGGAAAGAGGGGGTTTCCCCTGTACTTTATTGATGGCTTTTGTCAGTCTTAGAGGAAAGAGGGGGTTTCCCCTGTACTTTATTGATGGCTTTTGTCAGTCTTAGAGGAAAGAGGGGGGTTTCCCCTGTACTTTATTGATGGCTTGTAAAAAGCCATCTATGTCCCTATTCTGATCCCTATTCCTTATCCACTGTGTGAAACCCCTGGGATCACCAACATACCCAGATTACAAGCAATCCCATGTCACATGCACAGGGTTTCGTCTAATCAGCACTCTAAGGTTTGCATAGAGCTTCTTTCTCTCATATTCCACTAGAGAGTGTCACAAAATAAGATACAAATGGGTTAGCTTACACTTCTGGCTGCCCTTACCTATCCAGTTTAATTCTTGCAGTTGGACTGGGCTGATTGTGATACAGATTTTGTTTTTTTATTTTTAAGGATTTTAGGAAGTAGGGTACTTTAATCCTGTCTGCTTCCAGACCTTCACTATTCTCTCTGATTTGGATGGGCCCATGATATGTCTCCTGGAGTGAGATCTGAGGTGAAGGTGGGTGCCGGGGTCTTTGGGGCACAGAGGGGTGTTGCCTTATATTTTTCTCCGATTAGCCCCTCCAAGGGTTGGAAATTCCCTCTGAAGAGATAACCAGCTGCAGATGTTTGTGTCTGTGGCCTGCTGGAAGGACCAGGCGTGTGTTACCTCAATACCCTCCCCCTCACCTCTTCAGCTTAAAAACACCATGAGCCAGTCTCAGGAGGAGCCCGGAGCCTTGACCGTCTTGTGGGTGGGGCGGTCAGGAACTTGCAGTGGCATGAGGTTGAGGTCGGGGAAGTGGGGTCGCTGGCAGCAGTAGTTAGGCTGGAAGTTTTTTTTTAATTTCGCACCGACGCATCACCAATGCAGCAGACAGGTTGAACTATATTTATCTGCTTGCCTGGTGCAACCTCACCATTTTTTTGTACTTCCGGAGGCAGGAGGCGCTTTTGATTCCTTCCAGAATTCTTCTGGCAAGGTACCTGCACTCAGGATTCCTGGCAAGCACTTCCCCTGCTACTGTTGCTGCCTTCAACACTGTCTCTGCTACTGCCTCTCCTCCTCCACCACCCCCCGCTCCTCTGGGGGTACTGCTATTAGGGTTGCTGCCTCTCCTCCTTATTGTTTATTGCTGCGGTTGATGTGATCTCTTCACTGCATGGCAATGCATCAGCCGGGGATGTGGCCTCTGCATGCGCCATGGGATCACTTGTGAGGTAGAGCACTTACCTGGGAGGCTTCACACATTGGGGCACCCCAATGTTGGATGCTCTGAGGTTAGGGAATCAGCTGGCTCCAGAGTCTTTTAGACTTCAGGGCTGGCAAATACAGGTTTTAATCACTTTAAAGCATGCCATGCTGCTGGTCCATTCTCCTAGCATCATGCCTGATAGCAGAGGAACTCCCCCACTTCTATATTGCCTCCACACCATCTGCCAGTCCCCAGCCCCACATGGGTGATCAAATGGGGCAGTAGTCAATTGTTAGGGAACATTTCTGTGAGTGGGTATCAGTGCCTGGCATCAGACTTGATGCTATGTTATGCGCACGGGGCTTCTGGTGAACCCCAGTGGCTGTTGCCAACCAAGTGGGGCAGTAGGGAGGTAGTGAGGAAAGTGTGTTGGAGGGGGCCATCTCCTAGTTTCGCACAGGGTACCTTCCATCCTAAGGCTGGCACTGTGTACTAGTGTGTGAATCAGAGGCGTTCGCCCTGACATAACTGACAATGCACAGTAACAGAAAACCCAGGTCAAGTCACCACACCAGGCAGCACTATAGATATGTCAGTCCTTATGCCCCCAGGCATAAACCAGACCAACACAACAAACAGTGCTCATATGCCCCCCCCCCCCCCCCATTTTCTAATGCCTGCTGTAGTACATTTTAGAATCAAAATGGCGGTTCGTGGATCTGCAAGCCTCCTGCAAACAAGAAGTGCTCCTGGGATTCCTGTTACTGTGCATTGTCAGTTATATCAGCTGAATCCAGGCAGCAGCATGGCTGAGATGCTGGGAGAGGAAGCTCCAAGATGGCTGCTACCTTTCTATTCCAACTGTGCCAGGCTGTTGGTCCGGTTTAATCTCATAAGAGCTATGGTCCATTTGTCACTTCTGTCACAGAAAATGGTCTTTCTGGTGTTTATCACATCTGCCAGCCAGGCTCCTTGATCTGTCCAGCCCCTTTTTTCCACGTTGAAAAACACTACTGCTAGATGGGATGTTGTTAGGACTATCAAGTGCCTTCAAGTATTGTTTCTCTCCCACAACAAGCCCAACTCTGTTCATGGTATCTAATGGCTTATTTCCACAGTGTGATTAGTAAACGAATATTCATTCAAAGTAAGTGCATTAAGACGATAATTGATCCATGGAATGCCAGTTGCAATAAAGCAATGGACGTAAATTCGCTCGTGGTTGAGCTTTGTGATGTTTTGGCTGACATAAAATTTCTTGTTCGTCGCTTTAAGTTTGGCATGTGGAAATCAGCTATAAATAGGGCTATACAAACACCTTAAATTCGATCCTAATTACAACTGCTTTAACAAAAATTCAACAACAAAAACATGCAAAACTCTGATTATTCATGATTGACATATACAATTGATTAAGCAATTTTTAATTTGCAAATCGCACTGTGTAAATGTACCAGAAGTATATAAGGGGCGATTCAAAGCCAGGCGAGAATTCCTCCTTTTTTAGGAGAGAAAACTGCCATCACCTTCCTTGTCTACCATGTGTAAATTCACACCTGGGTCGGAATCTACCCCAAGGAAGACCATAAATGTCAAGGCAGTTTTTTCTCCTACAAAAGCAGTGAGAAGACTTACCTGGCTCTGAATCAACCCCAGAATCAAGAGTCTGACCAACATAAGCAAGTCAATTAGTTTGGCTAGGACATACATCTGTAAGAGAAACGTAACTTTAGGGGGTTATTTAAGAAAGGATAGCGCCAGGTAGTGCTTTGTAGCGGCAGGCAGCATCTGGTGAACGCTGGGCGCTGTATGCAATACCACATTTATGAAAGCGAATCTGGTGAGCGACTCTACCAGCGCTCTCCCATACATTTCAATGGGCTTTCATTTGCTTGTGTTTAAACAGCGTGTTCGACAATTTTATTTTTTTTGCTCAAATCATTGTGTGACCTCTCCTGGCTGCAAACAAACACTTTTTTGACTTTTTATATTTTTATGCAGAATTGTCATTACAGGTCTGGCACTAAAGTGTTAATGTCACAGTGTTAAAACAATGTCACTCTGTTACAGTGCCCGATACCCGCTTACAGCGTCTACTAGCGGTCACTCTAAGTGCCGCTGTACAGGCGTTCATCTGCCGATACCTGGCGCTAGTAGTGAATCAGCCTCCATGTCACCAATAATTTCATAATTTCTACACTGGATGATTTCATTGCACAGTGTTGACGTTAGTTGTTGTTAGAATGTTTTAGCATTAAATGGTAGAAAAATATTCACCTTTACTTTGACATTATTTTCAGACATTTCATGTTTAACTAAAAAGAAAGTCGATATTCATTGATTTCTGCATATTGTTCATGTGTACCTTAGTTCTGAAGATGGTCTACTGTGCACTCAATTACTTAGAAAAATATAAAGCTGGAAATTTGAAGACGTTATCACCTGCTGAGGCCTAACTCTATAGCCATAAAGAAAAACTGTTAAATGGGTACTTGGCTAATTTATAGTAGACCCAATACCCCACAGCTTGCAGAGAGAAAAGCCCATTATATGAAGCTTCTAAGCACTGCCTTACTGTCTTAACATCTCATTAATTTAACACAGATTAGTACAGGCGGTTAGCCTCACTGTGTGTGGCCCAGTATCTACAACAGATTTAATCGGTGCGTGCACTTAATTTGAGCCTCTACATCTTAAAGTTAGTGGCATTCACTTCTTATTATGTTAGTAAATAGACAATTAGAATATTAACTATTTGAATATTTAACTTCCAGTACAGAATATGAAATAGAAGAAAAAATTCACATTCAAGTTCAAAATCAAGAAGTAGAAAGTATCACAATGTCTTGCATATGCTGAATACTAACTGAATTGAATATTAAGACTGTAATGAAAGCCCTTGTCATAAAAGGGACCAAAACTCTTTTTTAAATATCCTGGGTTTTGGTACGTTCCCTTTGGACTTCTCAATTTTGGATGCCCTGACGTGTAAAACTGCAGACGCAGCTCTGCTCCAATCAGCTTCTTTGGCCATGCATATTAATGTACTGCTAAAGAAACAATGGGAGTTCAGTGCATGGCATTACCTCCGTCTATGGCTGTGTATGGCCATGCCAGCCATTCATTTATGTGGCTGTGCAAATGCAAGAGATGCCGCTGACAACTGCATTGTGTTTTCGCCGCCAAAGTAAGAATATTGGGCAACCGACAGGGTATCACAAAGTTGGGCATCCCAGTATTCCAATAAAAAGAAAGTAAATGGACCTAGAGTCTTATAGATGATAGGTACAGTTTTGGTCCACTTTAAACTTTCTTTACTACTCAGAAGACGGATCTGAAGATCTGCATGTACTGTGATACTTCGAGATCTACTATCTATCTAATATTGTACAGTTCTTAAAGGTTTCCAAATTAAAATATTTGAATGATGTTTACTTTCTCATAAAGCAAGACTAATGATACACAGAGACACAAGATACCATGTCTATGCACACCAAAATAGTTTTACGTGGAAACATCAGCATAAACATCAGCAAACAACATTTATGTCCATAAACTAATATTACCGTAACAAAAATCTACGAGTTTTCATACGGCTTAATGTTTCTTGTAATATACTAATATGTAAATAACTTTTTGGGAGAATTTTTTTTTTGCAAAAAACGGTTATGTTGTCACAGATCTAAAACTCTTCAGTCCTATGCGGTACATAATATAATAGGTAGTTGAACTAGTATTTTTGATACAGTCATAAAATTCTACTAGATACATTAAAAAAATGCAAATGTTCAGTTGAATTTTCAATTTTAAAATAGAGCAAACCACTAAACAATTCATTGAAGGATGAAGATTACATTTCTGCACTAGTGCATGAGAAAGGACAGTTGCGTAGAAGGTGAATTCATTAATTTTCATGTGCCATAATATTTTAGATTTCATTGGTAAAAGTGTTAACGTAACACTTCATTACTCTGCCAGCTTCTTCCTACTGATCTGTCCTATAATTATGGATGTTCTTTCGCCCCATAAGCTTCATTTACACGAATTTGTGCTTAATGATTTCCTCCGGCAGTGTTACAAGCTACAAAAAGGACTGAAGTGAAAACAGACATCATTAAAATCCCCTCTTTTAATGAATCACAATATATTAGCATTCAGCCTCTCACGGTACACAGAAAATAGTATTCTTATTTAGGTTGATCTGTCTATCAGAGGTTTTGTATCTAGCCTATACACCTATGAATTAGGATGCTATAACGCCACATGGACACTTCTGTGAACTTAATATACATTTAATTTGCCTGTGTCACGCGCACATCATCCCTTTTGCCCCCCCTTCCTCTCACACCCTTTCCGTCTCTCACATCATTCTGCCCTTTAATTTTTTACTTTTAATCCTCTGCCTGTCCTCAAGCCCTGGGATTTTGTCCTACTGACACTTAGGAAAAGTATAGGCTTGATTTAGCACTGTGCACGATTTCCCATGCTCCATACACAATCCATGTCGCATACGGAAATGTTCTCACAAGCACATGATTCAGGGACACATGTGCCACAATAATGCATGTGCGTAAACCATGTGCCAAAGCCACAAGTACATTTACTCTTTATGCACCAATTTACAAATTGGATTACAGTTTACTGAAACACTGTATTTTGTTTCATAGATAAAATCCATGCTGCAATTGCCGGCATCGTTTTTTCAATGAAAATGACAGTCGCCACTTTTGTTTTCTTTCTTTTTATTATATTCCTAGAATGTTATAAAAATCTATACCCCCCCCAATAGCCAACTAGTCCAGGCATAGGGGCTGGTGACCCAGAACTCAGAGACGGGCCCTAGCCCTGCCCATATACCATGTCATGCCCAGGAGTGCCAGCGAGTGCACAGGTCAAAAAACATGTGAAAGTCAGCATATGAACTTACAATCAGTAATCAATTCCAGGATTAATATTCAAGGATACATTTTATGATTGGGTACTAACGCAAGAAAAAGAATTGTAGCTGCCATGCTACACTGTATATTTTGTTGGAAACAGAGAGAACGATTTCCTGCAGCCAGTGAGATAGCAGCAGAATTAAGAGATTTATGATGGAAGCAACTCCCAGTGTTCCCATGAGGAGAGGGAGAGGAATCTAACAGCATAAAGGAGTAGAGATAAAGCAAGGACTTAAAGATCCTTTAACTTTTTCAGAAAGGAGGTTAAAATGAATGCCCAGCATCATCCAATGTCGATCCAAAAGTGACTGTACCACCAAAGTCACAAGTAACAGGGTGGTCAAAAAGCAAGGCTCTACATTTCCAACAGCCTGCCAAGAAATAAAGCTGCAGTGGTGTTCTGGCCTACTAGCATGAAAATCCCACCAGAGCTCCTCAAAGAAACAGTTTGGTTTCCAGCAAACCACTGGGCCCAAAATGATATCAGACTACCGGGGCCATCAAAGAAATTGTTTTTCTTCGGAGAGTAAAGGTCTACTGTGAGCCTAGCTTTAAAGCGGACCTACAGTAACACTTTCCGCAATGTGTCAGAGTGGGTCCCGGTTCACAGAGACACTAAACTAACCTAACCTACCCCCTCACAACATCAGTGAGCCCTGCATTAGAGAGATACTGACTTTTACATAGCAAAGCTGCATCCGTTGGGGGACATTTAATTGCTACACGTGCAGAATCCGCTGTTTATCCAGTCCAGTATCCTGTTTATCGGAGACATGCCTCACTGTATTGTGTGGCAACTTCCTGCCCCCATCAAAAAAGGGTTTTTGTCTGGTTCTGGCTTCCTAAGGATCCTTAACTATAGAGGTACTGTATCTTAAACGGAGATGCCCCATGGGAGGGTGTTAGAGTGATTCTGTACCCATATAGGGCATTTATGTCATCATCTTTTATGCCCAGCCCATTGCTCCAAAACAGCCTGTGATTCTTTTTTTGCTAAAGCCTTTGCACTATATTCATAAACAGGAAGCAGTATGATGTTGAATGGCATGTCATATGCTAATCCATTAAGTTCCAAGTAAGGTTTTAGTTAAAAAAAAAAAGAAACACAGGCTGTTTTGGGGCATTGGGCTAGGGGAGATGATGACATAAACTTCCTTTCTGGGTATAGTATTACTTTAAAGGGCCAAAAAGCATTTATGACTCTTGGTCTGCATTAAAGTCTCTGTACAGGCACACACTAACTTCTTCCTATCGAATCTCTTTTTTATCAGTGTGATTTCAAAGCATCAGAAACCTGTTATGTATTCTAAACAAATACACTTTCTCTTTTTTAATTTCTTGATCATGGCTGAGGTGTGAAAGGGAGTGTCAACTGTTACACCACTTTTTTTGCGGAAACATAAGTCTAAGACATTTAAGATCTTCAAGGTTAACTTTATGCAGAATTCTACTATCAGGCCAATGATACAAACAACGTCACCAAGGGGAACAGAAAGGTATAGAAATAGCTTTATACTCTGACCATTAGAAGTCTTAACAGCAAGTGACTTGTGAAACCCGACAGTCTGAAGAGTGTTAAACCAGACCAACAGCCTTGCACTATTGGAAAAAAAAAAAAACTCCCCAAAACTCACTTGCCCTATCTGCATGCATAATACTGAATCATTGTCAGCACCTGCATCTACTCAAAGCTGAAACTCCGCCTCGCCATTTTGCTCCTGGTAGCGGCTATTTTGGAGCTTCCTTTCCCAGCATCCCAGCCATGCTTCTGCTCTAGATTCAACTGACATAACCTCACAATACGCAGAGGCAGGAAACCCAGCAGGTGTCCTGCAGCTCCATGGGACAGCAAGAGTTACAGAAAGAAAAATGAATTTTTATGTGTAGCAGTCTGAATTGCCCTGGAGAGGGATGCATATGAGCAATGTTTCTTCTAAGGGTGTTGGTCCAGTTTTCCACACTTGTTTCTTGTTGTTTTTCCTTTATGATTTAAGCGTGTATAAACTATCCCACCACTATCGCTCATATCGACACATATAATGCCTTGTATGTATGTATACTTGTATGTATTGTGGTAAGGTGCAAGGGGCCGTTATTGACGGCAGGTATGTAGCACCAATGTACCTGGCATTGGTGCAGTAAAGCCGTGTAGTCTGATTTCCAGCATCAGCTGCTGGTGGCAGTTTGCTGCTGTTGCTTTAGAATAGCCGAAAGGTTAACCTGGGATGGCTTTACTGGGATGGAGTAGAGCAGGGTGGGACTCCATCCCACTACCCAGGTCCGGGTTTTGCGGGCTGTTTAAATAGCCTGGGGAATCAGCTGTGGCCTGTCCTTTGTCTAGAGCTCACATGGGAGTGAGACTCTGTGAGCCTGGCTGAAATCTCCTGTGGAGGCTGTTTCATGCGGACCTGAGACATATTTGACTGTGAACAGAACTTTTGCTCAAGGACTAAAAGCTGTTTGCCTGTCTGAATCATTTATGCTGCGGTTTCCTGAAAAGGTGATGTAACCTGTATGGACATATGCTTTTGTGGATTTTTGTGTGAAATAATCACAGACTTTACTTTGAACTGTTTGCCTCCGCCTCTATACTGCTGACACCCGGTCGCCTACCAGAGCTAATCTCCACATTTGGTGTCGGATGCGGGCACAGCAGTGAGGCCGTTGCTAGGAGCAACCGACGAAAACGTTTTTTTTGTTGTGCATGTCCTATATTAAACCTGCCAGGCTGCTACCTGGGACTGCAGACAAAATGGAGGCGGTCGTGAAAGCGCTCATGGAGGCCAACAGGCAGCAGCATGAGACCAACAGGCAGCAGCAGGAGACCAACCAGCTGTTTTTGCAACATGTGATGGCGCTGCAAGCTGCAGGTGTGCCCAAAAGTATTCCTGATGCCCGGAAAGCTGTCCGCTCGGCGCTCACAAGGGTTCACAAAAATGACCCCTTCAGATGACGTTGAGACTTACCGGCGGTGTTTGAAAAGGTGGCTGCAAGGGAGAAGTTGCCGCATGACCAGTGGGCTGATGTCATCGCTCCATTTCTGGCGTCTGGACCCCAGCAGGTGTTGTTTGATCTCCCAGAGGACCAAGCCGCTGACTACCCGACTCTGAAGGGTGAGATACTGGCGAGACTGGGGGTGAATGTGTGGGTTCGGGCTCAGCGGGTGCATCAGTGGAGCTACCAGTCGGCAGAGCCCGCCCGACCCCAGTATTATAAACTGCTGCACCTGCTGCAAAAATGGCTGCAGCCGGAGTTGTTAAGCCCCACTGCCATGTTGGACCGCCTGCTGGCGGACATGTTTTGGAGGGCTTTACCGCACCCTCTTCAGCACTGGGTTGGCCAGGTATCCCCTGACAACGCACTAGGGATGGTGGACCTAGTGGAGCGATATGAGGCCACCAGGAACTTTCAAGGCGGCTCCATGAGGAGGGATTCGGGGAAACCCCGGAGGTCCCCGCCCCAGCTCAGGCGAGTGGCGTCCCCTAAACCCTCTCAGGACCTACCCCCCAAAGTCCCTGCCCAAGTGTTGTGTTGGGGATGTAAGGAGCCGGGACATATCAGAGCCAATTGTCCCCACCAGGGGGAGCCCATGGACGTGAACTTTGGTTACCGCCCTTCCATGTATGCCAGGAGGCTGTGTGCTGCCGGTGTCCCTGAGCTTGTGGGGCAAAGTCACCTCTGTCAGGTGAAAGTGGGAGACACCCTGGCTGTGGCCCTTTTGGACTCGGGGAGTATGGTTACCCTGGCAAGACCCGCCTTAGTACTGCCCGATGAGTACACTGGGCGGAAAACCGGGGTTTTGTGCATTCATGGGGACTTGAGAGACTATGCCACAGCACAAGTGTCTCTCACCACCGTCTCCGGCAGCTGGAAACATGAAGTCGCTGTCGCCGCTAAACTCCCGTATGAACTGATTATTGGGAGAGACTTTCCAGGGTTCAGGTCCCTGTGGGCCAAGTTGGCAGTTCCGGAAACCCGCGAGGCGGTGTGTCCCCAATAGACTGGCCCTACTCAGGGGAGACGCCGGTGCCCTGGGAACCGGAATCAGGAGGCACCGTGGAAGAGGTGCCCGCCCCTAAAATGGAAGAGGGGGAGTCAACCCCACTAAATGTTATGGTTGGAGATGTGGAAGAGTTGGTAACAGGTCCAGAGTTGGCAGATCTCCATGTCTCCACAATTAACTTTGGTACCGCTCAACACCAGGACCCGACACTGTCTCGGGCCTGGGAGAATGTTCTTGAGGTGGAAGGTGAACCACAACAGCCAGGGGCGGAGTTACAGTTTCCTCGCTTTGTGGTTCACCAGGAAATGTTGTACCGAGTAAACAAGGTACGTGAAGAGGTGGTGGAACAATTGGTGGTACCCAATCCATATCGCAAGTTGGTGTTGGATTTGGCCCACCAACATGTTCTGGGTGGACACCTAGGCCAGCAGAAAACTCTGGACCGTGTTTTACAACGATTCTACTGGCCCAGTGTGTACAAGGAGGTGGAGAGATATTGTGAGTCCTGCCCAACATGTCAGATGACCAGCCCTCAGCCTCATTACCGTGGTCCCTTAGTTCCTCTCCCAGTTATTGAGGTACCCTTTGAGCGGATTGCCATGGATCTAGTGGGTCCAGTGCCAAAGTCCGCTAGAGGGCACCAACATATTCTGGTGATCTTGGATTATGCCACGCGGTACCCTGAGGCAGTGCCCCTGCGTCACACCTCTGCCAAGCTCATTGCTAAGGAGCTTATGGAAATGTTTTCCAGAGTAGGTCTGCCTAAAGAGGTCCTGACCGATCAAGGTACCCCGTTTATGTCGAAAGTAATGAAAGAGCTCTGTAAACTGCTGCAGGTGAAACAGTTGCGGACATCCGTTTACCACCCGCAAACAGACGGCCTAGTAGAACGGTTTAATCAAACTTTAAAGACCATGTTAAAAAGGGTGGTCGCCAAGGATGGGAAGAATTGGGACTTGCTGCTGCCCTATCTGATGTTCGCAGTGCGAGAGGTGCCCCAGGCCTCTACGGGGTTCTCGCCCTTCGAACTCTTATACGGTCGACATCCACGGGGCCTGTTGGATATAGCCAAGGAGGCCTGGGAACAGCAACCCACACCCCACAAAAGTGTGGTAGAGTACGTGACTCACCTACAGGAACGGATAGAGACCGTCTTGCCGCTTGTCAGAGAACACATGGAGGCAGCGCAGCGGGCCCAAAGCAGGATTTATAATCGGCAAGCCAGGGTACGGAACTTTAACCCCGGTGACAGAGTTGTGGTTCTGGTACCCACGGTGGACAGTAAATTTCTAGCTAGGTGGCAGGGTCCCTATGAGGTCATTGAAAAAGTTGGGGAAGTGACATACAAGGTACATCAGCCTGGGCGGAGGAAGCCAGAGCAGGTGTACCATGTAAACCTGCTGAAACTATGGAAAGACAGGGAGACCCCTGGGGGTGACAGTCCCCGACCAGGTATGGTGGGGGTGGAGCTTCCCATCCCTCGGTCTGTTATTAGAGAAGCAGTAGTCGAGGTGAAAACTGGCGACAACCTCTCCTCTAAACAGACTCAGGAAGCCAGGGAGTTTATTAGCAGAAACACAGACGTGTTTTCAGAACTCCCTGGGCGCACTTCGGTCATCCAACATGATGTTGTCACGGAACCTCAGGTCAAGATCCGGTTGAGGCCTTACCGGGTACCTGAGTCCCGGCGACAAGCTATCGCGGAGGAAGTGCAGCAAATGCTCCGGTTAGATGTGATTGAAGAATCAAAGAGTGAGTGGGCCAACCCCATAGTCTTGATTCCCAAGCCCGATGGTACGTTGCGGTTCTGTAACGATTTCCGCAAACTTAATGAAGTTTCCAAGTTTGATGCCTACCCTATGCCCCGGGTAGATGAACTCATTGAGAAACTAGGCCAAGCAGGGTACTTTTCGGTTTTGGACCTCACAAAAGGGTACTGGCAGGTGCCCTGACTGAGGCTGCCAAGGAGAAAACAGCCTTTCTCACACCAGAGGGACTGTTCCAATATAAGGTATTACCCTTTGGGTTACACGGCGCTCCCGCTACGTTCCAAAGGTTAATGGATATTGTCCTCAGGCCACATCGTCGGTATGCTTCGGCATATCTGGACGATATAATTATCCATAGCACGGATTGGGAAAGTCACCTACCCAAAGTCCAGGCCATAGTGGATTCCCTCAGGAAGGCTGGGTTGACGGCAAACCCGAAAGAATGTGCTTTAGGCCTAGAAGAGACAAAATACCTGGGCTATGTGATTGGGCGAGGAGTGGTCAAGCCCCAGGTCAACAAACTAGAAGCCATCCGTAACTGGCCACGTCCTAACACCACGCCAAGTAAAGTCATTTCTGGGGTTGGTGGGATATTATATGCGGTTCATTCCCAATTTTGCCACCCTAGCGGCACCATTGACAGACCTGTTAAAGGGACGCAAGTCTGTCATGGTGAAGTGGAATGAACAGGCCGAAAAAGCGTTCTCCGCTTTGAAGTCTGCCCTGTGTGGGTCTCCGGTGTTGGTGACACCCGACTTTAAGAGGGAGTTCATAGTGCAGACCGATGCCTCCGAGGTAGGTCTCGGTCCTGTACTGTCTCAGGAAGTCAACGGGGAGGAGCACCCCGTTGTCTACATGAGTCGCAAATTAACACCCGCGGAGACCCGGTATAGTATAGTGGAGAGGGAGTGTTTGGCCATTAAATGGGCCCGGGAGTCTCTTCACTACTACATGCTGGGGAGAAGGTTCCGGCTGATTACGGACCACTCTCCCCTCAAGTGGATGTGCCAGGCTAAGGACAGGAATGCCAGGGTCACCCGATGGTTCTTGTCATTACAAAACTTCAAGTTTACAGTAGAGCACAGAGCGGGACGATTATTGGGTAACGCGGATGCCCTGTCCCGAGCACATTGTTTGGCATGTGTCCACCCCCTCAGGGTTGAACAAAGGGGGGGGGTATGTGGTAAGGTGCAAGGGGCCGTTATTGATGGCAGGTATGTAGCACCAATGTACCTGGCATTGGTGCAGTAAAGCCGTGTAGTCTGATTTCCAGCATCAGCTGCTGGTGGCAGTTTGCTGCTGTTGCTTTAGAATAGCCGAAAGGTTAACCTGGGACGGCTTTACTGGGATGGAGTAGAGCAGGGTGGGACTCCATCCCACTACCCAGGTCCGGGTTTTGCGGGCTGTTTAAATAGCCTGGGGAATCAGCTGTGGCCTGTCCTTTGTCTAGAGCTCACATGGGAGTGAGACTCTGTGAGCCTGGCTGAAATCTCCTGTGGAGGCTGTTTCATGCGGACCTGAGACATATTTGACTGTGAACAGAACTTTTGCTCAAGGACTAAAAGCTGTTTGCCTGTCTGAATCATTTATGCTGCGGTTTCCTGAAAAGGTGATGTAACCTGTATGGACATATGCTTTTCTGGATTTTTGTGTGAAATAAACACAGACTTTACTTTGAACTGTTTGCCTCCGCCTCTATACTGCTGACACCCGGTCGCCTACCAGAGCTAATCTCCACAGTATGTATGTAAGTATATACTTGGTGATATATATACAAAGCATTGTATTGTATCGCGCTTTCCAAAAGAGCACCTCTGACATGATGGAATGTAACATGGCAATGGACATTCTTCAAAGTTAATGCAGAGAGCCAAAAAGAAAAAGGTTATAATGTAAAAAGGTTATTGCGGGGTAGTGTTTAGTAAATTCTGTAAAATACTTATTTTAGATAGCTGAAAGCTAAATTAGGATTGCACACACATGTTGCACCCTTCCACTGCAATGCAGCTACACCTGGAATGCCTGTCCCCTCACAATTTGCCACTCTCCAACCCTTCAAGTCTGCAAAAGTGCCCCTAAAAACTCACCCTAAATAAGAGCCTATCTTATATGTTTCTCCCACCCCGTACATACAGATTGCTCACATGGAGATGCAGGCAGCCTGCAAACAGGAAGTGCCGCTCTGCATTCTGGGATTGCTGACCTTTTCCTGACCCCAGCTCTGCTCTGTCTGTGCAAAGCACAGCTATATCCCTGTTCCCCTGCACTTTTGACCCCTCTCTTCTCCTCAGTAGGTGATACTACTAAGCCAAGATGGCGGCGCTCGTATCCTGCTGAACAGAGTTGCAGGCCAGTGAGGGACAGAATAAAAACTAAAAGTAACTAAAAATGTTAAATATATTAATTTTAGATGCTGGGGAATAGTTTTTTAAGGGTTTGGGCCTTTCATTAAATGATGCTGAAGGTCTGCTTTAAACTATCCTACCATCCCATTATCCAATTCACTTCACAGTCTATTCAGCCTTCAGAGCACTTGTCACCATACTACTTGTTGTCTCTACCCTTAGCCTTTAGATTGTAATCTCACAAGGGTAAAACCCTCACCCCAATGTACTTTTGTATCAATGTTGCGCTTCTGTTACATCTGACGATAAATATATTATTTGTAATATACTGTGTATTATAAGTATATTACCTGTCTTATCCTCACGTAATCATTTTAATTGTGGGTGATTTACCACCCAAAGTTGTCCATGACCCCATCCAGGACCTGGGCACTGGGCAGCAAAAAAATCTGAGGCTCATATTAAGTGTAAAACTGATTTGCAGACCCAGCTGCCTGATATTTCACATCAGGCCCTTTCAGCAAGGTGAAACAGGTCTTTCCTGTCTTTTAGCAGGGTTTGAAAGCTAGGCCAGGTAAGGTCTAAAGTGATGGTGATTGTCCTCCCAAATGTCCTGGGTTACTCCTTCCTGCCAATTTAGTGTGAGATCCTCAACACAAATTCCAGCCTGTCAGCATGAAGGGGGTCATTGAGAGCAAAAGGATTCTAGAGCCAATGCTCAAAAAAAGAAAGGATTCTGTCCATCATTTTTCTGAACAAAAGGGATATCTTTTTAGTTCTATGCCCTTGGTCCTGGATCCTAAAGGAACATCTAAAAGGGCACCACAGTGGTCACGTGCATCAATCCCCACGGCGATATAAGCAGAACTGACATGACAGAAGCTTTCCTGATTCTTCTCTGGACATAAAGTCACGTTCCAACACAATCTACATTTCAAGGATTGACAACACAACAGCGGACTGTCTGAGCAGACAACGGGTAGATTGTGCACTGGCTTTGTTGGAGTTCTAGTGCTGTTGCGAACTAGACATGTTCACGTCCATAGACCACAAGAAGTAGAAGAGCTTTATAAGTTGCATAAAAGACCCATTTTAGAACAGATGTTCTGGTCACGTCTTGCAAAGAGATTCAAGCTACGGTGATATATGCTTTCTCCCCTTCCCCTGATGTATTGGGTGGCAGTACATCAGCCTGACTATGGATGGCTGTTGGAGGTTGCCTCCAGGATGGTCTCTGCATTTTATGTTAACCAGGAATTTGTGGTTCCCTCTTTCTATTCAGCCCCATCTCACCCTAAGTAAAAGAGCTAACATTTTGCTTGTGCAAGACTCAGGACTTCATGAAGTCTGGCACCCTCTTTATTCCCTTTTAATGGTCTTTGTGAAGGAGAAGCATAGAACCATAGATGGTTGACGGCAGAAGGAGACCATGCGGTTCATCTAGTCTGCCCTTATGTGTGTACTCTTTATCGTAGGATAGATGTGTGCTTATCCCAGGCATGTTTAAATTCAGTGACTGTTGATTTTTCAACTACCTCTGCTGGAAGTTTGTTCCAAGCATCTACTACTCTTTCTGTAAAATAATATTTTCTAACATTGCTCCTGATCTTCCCCCCAACTAGCTTCAGGTTGTGCCCCCTTCCATACTGTGTCCAAAACTGCACACAGTATTCTAGCTGTGGCCTCACCAGGGCTCTATACAGCGGCATCACAACCTCCCTCTTCCTACTGGTGATGCCTCGAGCTATGCAGCAGAGCATCCTGCTTGCTTTTCCCACTGCCTGGCTACACTTTCCACTCATCTTGCAGCTATCAGTAATCAGTATCCCTAAATCTCTTTCCGCCGAGGTCCTGGCTATCACAGTACTGCCCATACGGTACTCAGAGCACGGATTCCTTCTACATTTAGAGATATTAAACTCCAGTTTCCACAGTTTTGACCATCTATCCAGTAAAGCTAAATCAGTTTCCATGTTGCAGACACCTCCAGGAATATCCACCCTATTACTAACCTTTGTATCATCAGCAAACAGGCAAACTTTTCCTACCAAGCCTTCTCCTATGTCACTTACAAATATATTAAAAAGAATGGGGCCCAGGACAGAGCCTTGCGGCACACCACTTGTAACTCGCCTTTGTTCAGATTGCACACCATTTACAACAACGCTCTGATATCGATCCCTCAGCCAACTGGAAATCCTCTGTACTATCCAGGGATTGAGTCCTACCTTCAATAACTTATCTATGAGCTCCTTATGTGGTACAGTGTCAAAGGCTTTGCTAAAATCCAGATAGGCGATATCCACAGCACCACCTTCATCTAACACTTTAGTGACATTGTCAAAGAAATCAATAAGATTGGTCTGACATGATCGGCCCTCAGTAAAGCCTTGCTGTTTTGGGTCCAACAGGTCGTAAATTTTTAGAGGGGAAAATATCTGTTTTTTTTTTTAGAGCTTTCCATTAATTTGACCACTATAGATGTTAAACTACTACTACTTTACTTCCCTTCTTATGGATTGGTACGACATTGGCCATTCTTCAATCATCTGGAACCTCACCTGTTGAAAGGGAACGGTTAAGTAAATCAGTCAGAGGGGCTGCAATCACAAATCTAAGTTCCCTTAGAACTCTGGGGGGGGATTCCATCTGGACTCATCGCCTTACTTACCTTTAGATGTGCCAGCTCGGCCAAGACATCAGCCTCCAGAAACTCCGGAGCTGTGCCCTCCCAGCTGGATGCTGTGCTGAAAATACCGAACAAAAGCTATTCAGATGGTCAGCCACAGCCTTATCTCCGTCAATATAATTATTTTCCCTATTTCTAATTTTTGAGACTGCACTGTTTTTCTTTTTTCTGTCACCAAAAGATCGGAAAAATGTTTTATCTCCCCTCTTCATAGATTTGGCAATTTCTTCCTCCTTTTGCCCTTTAGCAGTCCTTATAATCAGATTTGCTTCCCTCTGTTTAATTTTATATGCCTCTCTGTCAGCTACACTTCCATTTCCTTTATACTTTTTATAGGCAGACTTCTTTTCTTTTATGATAGTGCCGACTAAGATGGCCATTTTTAATAGTGACCACTGGGTACTTCTGCTACTTTGTTCCACTCATCTCACTCACCTAATTCCCTTTATACATAGTCCGCAATTTCCTTGAAGTTTGTTTTCCTAAAGTCTAACACTTTGGTTCTTGTGTGAGATTGCCCAATGTCTGTTTTTATTCTGAACCATAAGCATTGATGCTTACCCAGATTTTCTTCAACCCTGACCTCGGACACCAGATACCCACTGGTCAGAACTAAGTCCAGAATGTTATCTCCTCTAGTTGGCAATGTCACAAGTTGTTTTAGAGACACTCCATTAAGTGCCTCTAATATAGTCCTGCTCTTGCATGTCGATGCACTTGGGATATTCCAGTCCACGTCAGGCATGTTGAAGTCAGATGTAATTACAATGTCCCCCTTCTCTGCCATTCCACTGATTTCATCTATTAACAGGTTATCTAGATCCTCAGATTATCACACCAATTCTGACCACAGCTCCCTCCTTAGTCTGCATGGCAACCCAGAGTTTCTAGTTCATTATGTGTATGCTGAATTATTGCTGATTGAAGGTTAGTCTTGACATAAATGGCTACTCCACCGCCCTTTCTATCTAATCTGTCTTTTCTGCACAATGTGTAACCCAGTCATTGTGATCCTTGAACCAAGTCTCTGTTATAGCAACAAGATCCAATTCATCTCTGGATATGATAGCCATTAATTCACAGAGCTTGTTGCCAAGCTGCGAGCATTGGTACACATTGTGTGCATTGTTGTTGGTATTATTTTCTAGTGTGTCCTTGATCTTTTCCACCTCTAGCTTACCACTGACCAGGTTTCCTAAAGTGCCAATGTCCTGCTTTATCCTAAGTGGTAGGGGACAGAAATCACCCTTACAAGTTACATCTCTGTCCCCTTCCTCTAGTTTAAATCTCTATCAAAAAATGCTCCACTCCAAGTTCTTCTGTGCCTTTCTGTGAAGCCATGCCTCTTTGACCACCTTCTAATATCATGACTAATACACCCAAAGCCTTTGTCTTCACACCACTGACGTAACCACAAATTGAACTTAGTGATGTTGAGTGCTTTTTTCCCTGATTACATACTGGCAAAACTTCAGAAAATTTGATGGAACCTATTATTTTGCAAAGTTCCTGACTAAAATTGTGTAAGTCCCTTTGTACAACAAACAAAACTTTTTGGGATAAGTCATTTGTGCCAAGATGTAGCACAATGTCCACTCGGTTATATTTGCTTGCAGCCTTGACAATATTTAGAATACATTTCTTAACCCTATTAACAGTGGCACCGGGGAGACAGGTAAGCTCATCTTTATCCTGTCCAAAGTCTACACCTCTAATTGTTGAATCACCAACAAGAATATGCCTTCTCCTATTGGTTGGCTTGGTAACTGCTCCTTGCTGCCCTTTTGCACTCAGCAGTGGCTGAGCCCTACAAGGAAGTCCCAGGCTACTCTAAAGGGGGTAGGGGCTACCCCGCCCCTACCCCCTTCAGAGTGGCCTGGGACTTCCTCAGCTGGTAATGCAGGTATACATTGACGTAGAATTTCCTTTGATTTCTGATTATCCTGATGGATGGAATATATACCCTTCATATCTGGATCACTGGGTCCCCTACAGGACATCAGGAAAAGATTATACTTTTGAACGTTATACTGGTGGTTTATATGTAAATAATACACCTTATTATGCATATTATATATATTACTGTATGACCATATATATTTTGTAAATTATATTTATACACATATAAATTATTATTACTTTAGCTTAAACTTAAAGGTGTCACAAATCTGCATCATTCCAACCATTCTTAAGTTCTCTCTCACTTCACTTTTCAATAGGTGTTAAACCCTCACCTCAAGGGCCACCAACATGTTAAAATTCAAATAAAAGTTTAATAGGGAGTAGCTTTAGCCACACCCCTACACTATAATGATATATATAGTAGATCTGGAAGAAAATAATGATTGTATTGTTTCAAAATGTATCAGTTGCAGAGACATAAGGCTCGATTCAGAGGCACATTCGTCAGGACTTCCGTAGCTGTCTGTGAAAGTTTTTGTGTGTGTTAGTCATTTTTTTGTTTTTTTTGTTCATTTTCCATTCGTACGAACGTTCGGGCTAATGCGTATATGCGCTTTCGAAGAACGAAACTAAATCGGATCATTTGCGTTAGTTCGGATCATTTTCCCATCAAAATCTTGCTAAAGATTGCTATTGTTGAACATGTTTTGCGGCTATGTGGAGGAGTCTGCGCGCCTTCAGTTCCAAGGCATTGCATGTATCAGCATGGCCGAGGCCATACATTGTATAGCAATGCATACCTGAATCAATAAATTTCATGTATGCCTTATAGAAGCATTTTAATGTGGACCTTAATTAGTCCTTAGCATGTAAACCTTTATTTTCCCACACATCCATATAATTGCTATATTTTTTGGGACTTATGTCCTTTGTGAATTATATTTGGATTGTTGAACTTGAATCTTAATTTGTTGTAGGAGTTATTGTTTTAGTTGGTTACCTTTGCTTTGTGTAATTATTTTATATTTGGTTGCAGGAACCGCAAGATGTGCCACTCGCACAACATACAAGCAGTGTTTGGTCCAGCTATGCGATTCCTCAGTGTTCTTGCAGGGCATCCAGGGTCGTCCCATGATGCTTATATATTGCAGAGCTCCGGCTTATTTCGTCAGTTTGAGTCAGGAGAATTATCTGGTGGATGGCTCCTGGGTAAGTTTGCTCACATTCCATCAATCCATTTTCACTGTATGGCAATTAATATAGTTGATGACTCATGTCTTAACCTATGGCTGTTTTTAGAACTTGATGACATGTTAAACAATATTGTTGCTATGTATTTAGTTTTTTATAGTTGTAAAAATTTTACATTTTGTAAATATTTTAATATTTTATATTTTATGAAGAAAAAAAATGTTACCTTTTTAAAAAAAACATTTTCAAAAAAAGGCCAAACAAAAATGGCATTTGGTATTAAAAAAAAAATTAATAAAAGTTTCAGTGTCATTTTATTTACAAAATACATTAACACAAAACTAATGGGCCCAGAAATATTTAGAGATGAATATTCACATGACCGCGAAGTGATTTGGGTAAGTTTTAGGGGTCAGAAATGGAAGAAGAACCTAACCGCGAAGTGGTTTGGGTACGTTTTAGGGGTCAGAAATGGAAGAAGAACCTACCTGCAAAGTGGTTTGGATGAGTTTTAGGGGTGAAAAATGGAAGAAGAACCTAAGCGCGAAGTGGTTTGGGTAAGTTTTAAGTGTCAGAAATGGAAGAAGAACCTAAGCGCAAAGTGATTTAGGTGAGTTTTAGGGGTCAGAAATGGAAGATGTAGGAAAGCGCAAAGTGATTTAGCTAAGCATTGTAGCAGAAGTGAGTGACCCAAACATGTAGGCGAGCACTTTAATGAGTTAAGTTTGTAGTGCACAGGCGTAAGATCGTAAGGATTTTCCTCTGGACGATTAGTTATTGAAAAAGGAAATCAGAATCTAACGGGAAACGTAAAGGATTCGTGGGAGGAGACGATGGAAAAAGGGCAAAAACGAAAGCCGACGTTCTAACATTTGAAAAGAAAACGGAAAACTAACGCTGGAAAATGACATTCTCGTACTCGTACTCTGGCATACGAATGGATGAAGACTTTACAATGCAATGCATGCATAGAAATAAACAGATCGACACAAAAACGAAAGTCTTTTTTTGTCTCTCTGAATCAACCCTAATGTTCTTGAAACTAGTTCAGAGCAGATCAGGCATGTCAGTCAAAGGAAAACCCTCCTTCTTGCTTTTGTTTTAGCAATGCTTCTAGGGAGGCATACCAAATAAAGATACAATGCCCAGGTACAACCATAGCCTTTCACTTTCTCAAAGACAAGCCTTTGGTCCTTACAGTCATGGTCCAGACATGGACATACAAAGGCTATACTCACCCTTTATCCCTTGCAGATGAATGCTCCTAGTCCAGTGATCAGACACTTACTTGATTGCCTGATCCAAGTACTTAGCTTCCGTAGTGTCTGCCACAGGAACTATGACACTCCCCCTCTATTGACTGCAATTGAGTGGGCGTATTAAGACCTGACACGCCCCCTTCATTGCAGTGAATGGCTGGGGCATTCCATAATTACTGCGATGGACGGAGTGGGGCAGGATGTAGTAGTTGACGATTAGGCTGGGCAACTTAGCGGGAATTTAATCAATTGATCAAGTAAGTGTCAGAGCACCAGACTGGGAGTGATCATCTGCCGGGGATAAATGGTGAGTATAGCCTTTTTTATGCTCATGCCTGGACATTTACTTTAAAGTGGACCTCTCACCAGTATTTTCACTATTTTGGTGATGAGTCCATTTTCCTGGGAAATCCCGATTTGGGATGCTCCATTGTGTGAAACCTCCCATATCACCCACACAACTCACCTTTCCGATGGCGCATGGCATTTTGTTCATACTAAAGGAACAACATAAAGCAATGTTTGTAAAGAGCACCAGCATATGGAGCAGGCGGCCACATCCCCAGTCTCCTTGCAGTCTGTGTCACCCTCTTGTCCATACCATATCTTTATGGCTGGGTGTGGGAGCATGCCTCAGCTGCAGGGATGCCAAGGATGCAGCCACAGCCCAGTGGCGATGCATTGGAGCACCAAAAATGTAAGTGACTGCTGGCCTGCTTGGGGGGTCTCACGCAATGGGGCATCCTGAATACGGAAGCTACAGGGGCACTTAGTTGGCCAGCCTGGTGAGCCAGGGGACAATAAACAATCTACTGGATGAGGTTAGACAGTTGAAAGTAATATGACGAGTATAGCCTTGTGGGGGCTTTACAACTAAGATCTTAGGTAAGTGGATAAGTTGTTTACCAATTTTTTGCCCATCTGTGAGTATATTCTATGACACATCATATTTCTTCTGTATCCTTGGTTAGTGAGTGGAAGTTACTTTGTTATTATTTAATCAACATAATTATTGCCCATAAGGCATTGTATTCATAAGGATTAAAAAAAGCAACTTCCATGCAGATACTGCTTGTCAAAATAGACATTTTGGTAGCTTAAGATAAAGAAAAACACAAGAGCGATTGCTCTGCTTTGTCTGGTTTAATTCTTGTTATTTGTCAAAGAGACATGTTATTTTGGAAGCCAGATGCTGCTAGGGTCTTCTAAATAGGAATCATAGAAAATTCAATTTATAAAAAACTAGAGAAAAGAAATAGTACCTGTTGTCCATAGTAGCACAATTCCTTTTTTCACCTAGGGATTTTTGTAGGGAAAGTGTCATATTATAGCTTTGTAAAGCATGACTTGCATTTTTGTTTTCTTATGAAGTATAAATGAGATACAAAATATGATATTGCAGGGGGACACATTAAAATAAGTTTTGCCTGTTTTCACTAGCTAAAACACACACAAGGCACTAGTAGATGACCTCCTGCACATTAAAGTTCTGAAGCTGTCTATTAGTTATCCACATTTCAGTTACATTACTTTGGTGATCTAATATATGTAATTAGGGTTTTAGGTTAGCAGCTGATTAATAGGGTTGTATGTCAAAAGGGATACATTGCAGGTACAGGCCAGTTTTAGAATTTGTGCTTGACATGCACATTTTTAAGAGAAGGCATCTTACAGATATTTTAAGTAGTAAAAAATGGCGTGGTAGTCTATTGGACATGAAAGGGGGTGCTAAAATAAACCTAGATAGCACCATGAATGACTTTCGTACAGAGACTTTCTATTACCCACTCATCTA
This sequence comes from Gastrophryne carolinensis, assembly GCA_027917425.1. Classification (NCBI taxonomy): domain Eukaryota; kingdom Metazoa; phylum Chordata; class Amphibia; order Anura; family Microhylidae; genus Gastrophryne; species Gastrophryne carolinensis. Next base: position 292,188,619 of record CM051236.1, read on the forward strand.
TTACTTTCCTGGAGTACACTGGAGCAGACCTGGAGGGCTGAGAGGTAACAGAGACTGGAATAGAGTGAGCGCTGCTATTTTGGCATGGTAGCTATGGACAGTTAAGTAAGGGAGGTATGGCAGCTGCAGGGAAGTTTAGGGGCATGGCAGTAGTAGTCACCAGATAAGCAGCTCAGGGACAGCAGAAAAAAAAGGAGAAACTGCAGGCAAAGCTATGTTGCAGCAGGGAGCAGCACCCCTGGTATGTTGGGACCAATGCTTTAGAGCTGAATTTATCAGAGGCAAAGAGACTAGTTGATGGTCATGGTGGTGAAGAAAGCACTGGAGCCTGGTGCCCAATGTCCCTGGTAATGAGACCTCGGGGTGAGCAACAGCAGCTATGCATATTTGATCACTTGCAGTTGTCAAAAATATTATTCAAGCCTGTTGTCTTCCCACTCCACATCAGCCTGCCCCCAGATTGTAGCCCCTCATCTTCTCTCCCTTCAGATATAAGTAGAATGGTACCCCTCTCGGGGCCAGAGTGTTCTCACAGGGGTAAGAGAGGTGTACATTCACTTTCATACAAGCTTCCCCGCCCCAAGGTAAGCAGATATATATCCTGTTGCCCTATTGCACAATCACTCCCACCCCACAATGCCTGAAAGAGGACAAAGCTTCCCTTCCCTGCAGGTGGCTTGCCTACTAACACGAAAAGGGGGGGCAGCCTCCTTACCATCTCTTTTTCCATGATAAACCTAGAGTATATAACAATTATAGGGTTTGAGCCACTCCAACTAAAAACCCCTTAATAAATGGAGTGCCACTAGCTCATTGGTAATCCATAGCAAAAGTGGAGAAGATTGCCTCCATCTACTTTAAAATTGAAATATGTTATCATGCATAAAAATATCTTCAGAGATTCATGTACCTACCTACTATTGCTTTTATCCATGTGATTTTGCTTAACATGGTCAGGTTTGTGTGACTTTTTAAGAATAATAGTAAAATTGGACTGATTTTAAGGCAGATGCTGGCAACCATCTCTTCTTTTGCTGTCTAACAAACAGCCTACTCTTGCAGGAAGGAAAATGATCTCCTTAAATGACCACAGCAAGGGACATGAGCACTAACTGGACCTGAACGTGGTGCTGATGATAGTGTCAACCAGATGATTTGAAAGTTTCCTTGTCTTCTGGTTTACCTCTTCTTTACTGAATTTCTAGAAGCGTCAGGGCTGCTGGTCACATGCATCTGCTCAAAAAGGGCTTTCAGACAACTATCTACTGGTCACCTCAGGGACCTGACACCCCCGAATCAGGGGTTCGTCTCAGGGTCAGGACCTCAATTGGTTGGTTCACTGCAAAGACCTCCTTCCACATTCTCTCAAACTCTGAAGGGAATCTTGTAAGTCATGGATAGCCTGTTCGACCTCCTTACCAAACAAGGTGCGATCCAGCACACACAGCCTTCTCATATGAATGCTTAGGTGACTGGGTAATCTGATTGTGAGATAAATATGTATAGGGGACTTCCATGGTCCCTTGTCTCCTCTAAATTGTTGGGTTGTGATCTACTGTAGTCCAGCAGCCATCCTGGCCCCAGTGAGACCTAATCCAAAACCAGACCTGTTTCTGTGGACAGGACCTTCAACCAGATCCAGGCAGGGCTCAGGTAGGGTTTTTCATCTTCACAGAGTACCCTTATAATTACATTTTCCTTGCTGTGGGGTCTGCACTTCTACTTGTAACTAAGCCAATTTCCCTTTAGTGCCTACTGGAAGCTCACATGCTGGAAGTTCACACACAGTGAAGCAGCAAAGGCACTAAGCCAGGTGAATGGACCGAGCGGATCTTTTCATGTGTGACATGTTGTTCCTGAAGTTTGTGGATGGCCTGATGTGATAGACCAAGTCAATCTAGTTCAAAACCTGAAAGAAATTGTCACAATCATAGAATAGGAATAACACAAGTTATTAATAGGACAAGGAGTTTCACCATAGTCAAGCCATGTGTGGTCTAAGGTAATGCCCAATACACAGAACACTTTATTATGTCCAACCAATCTGATGTGTAAGAGACGTGACAGCCCTTGGTCTGTATTTAGTATGTCCTTATTATCAAAGTGTAAAGGCATATGCAACTGACTACAATGTTCACCTCACTTGGCTGCCCCAGGTGTTGTGTGAGTAAAACATTGCAACAAAAGGACAGTAGCGCCATTACTCGCAGTCTGTTGAAGGTGGTCTTGTTGATTACTGTAGAATGATCTTCCCATAGTTTTCTTATAATCAGTTGCCAGTTAAAACACAAGATTCTCCATGGGTTCTATGTCATGGACAGATCACATGCAGTGAGGGATACCATTTCTTTTTAGATATTTTCACACACGTTTAAGGTTGTAATAGGTAATTTAATAAAGTCTGCTTTCTAATCCAGAGCAGGAATCTTAAGAGCTATCTGCTCTAACTGTGGATAACAGTGTGTTGTTTTTGGAGTTGATCTGTATAAAGTGTGGCCTTGCTATTAAATTGTGTAGGCAACCAGGACAGATCACAGCTTTCAACCTTTTAGCCTTCCGTGAAGCAATAAGTTGAATGCCATGGAGAAACTTAGGTTGGTTAATATTGGTACGTTGAGGCTGGTGAACAATGCAAATGTTGGAAGGGATTTTTCTTCTATGAACTGGATTGAGGCCGAATCTATGGGACAGCACAATCTGCCCACTTGAGTCCGCTCCTTCACTGAAGAGGGCAACCCCTAAATCCTAGATTATGTAGAAAAGGCCAATATATTTTACTGAAATAAGCCTAATATAAAGGCACCATCAAGTTCATATTCTGCAGAGTACACCCACCTCCAAGATAGAGATTTTGGCAGACTGAAGCCGGCAAAAAGGAATATATATCCCCAACTGTGACTCAATAGACAAAGCCTTGACCTGGTCATAATTTTATATGTAAAATAGCACCCCTCTTTTTGGTGTACTAGCTCCATTTAATAGAAAAATCAATTGCTACATCCTTGGCCCTCTGGTCAATTTACCTTTTCCAGTCTTTAAGACCAATGCACGCTTGGTCATCCACAAAGCTGAATAGAAGAAGAAGCCCAACTATTCTACAAAATTGTTGGGTGCTGTGAACATACACAACCACCGGTATATTACTCTAAATAGAATTACATTCTATGTATGATGCATGAAATCGAACTAAATGTATGTTAAACACACGGTTGTAATTAGCACACACCACAAAGATGGTAATTATTGTGTATTTATTGTAAATAAATTACATTTTTTTTGTTTAGGTATTTCATTGAAAAGAATATGAAAATAATTCTAAGCTCTGCTTTAAAGGCTAGAGGTCACAAATGTAATGCCATGCTCCTCTAAGTATATCATTATCACATAAGCCAAGAGTGTGAAGGTTCCTCAGCGTGAAAATTCTTTAGTCTAGTCTATATGACCCTTATTTTTACTGTAATATCTGATGGCTTGTTTAATATTTATGCTCTAAAATATATTTTAAATAACACATTCCTTTGGTAATATGTTCGGTGTATAAAGTGGTATGATGTCTTTGTTTACCAATAATTCCCTTCTGAAAGAGAGAAGCCCAACATTAATTTCATTGAAAGATGAAGCTGACATGGAGGCTGTTTAGAGGTATTTATACAGGTTTGAGTTACGGAGGTATTTATGAGTACTTCCCTGCTACCCCCACACGCATAAAAAGTAGTTGCCTACTTTTATTTGTCACCTATTGGTATTAGTTTTTTTACATTAAACAATGTTTTAAAATAATTGCGAAAAATGGCCCAATGATACAAATCCATACAAATGTGCTGGATGGCACTTATACTATACTCCTGGCAAGATATATCCACCCAGGCTCTGTCACCCCTGATAGACTAAACCTGTCACACCTGGATTTTACTCCTACCATAAGAAAATAAACCACATGCTTGGCGGGAGTTTTATTCAATTCCGGGGTATAACTGACCCCTCCTCTCATTAATCAATGTGTTTATATGTGTAATTTATGGATTACACAATTTCACGGTAGTGCTCCTTTAAAGTACAACTGTAGAATTAACTGGACATCTGATGGGGTGCGTTGTTGGCTCCTCAAATAGCTGAGTTATTTGCCCCTTAAGGTGCACTCCTCCTTATTTGGCACCCTCTCTTTCAGTCAGAGTTGGTTCCCTAGCTCCAAACATTCTGTTCCATTGTGGTTGAGGAATAGAGAGATGGAACTCTCCCTAGGAACGAGAACTGAACATGGAGCTTTGTACTTTGGGGGACACGATATTAATGCACACTGCAGTGAAAGCAGACTAAGGGTTTATTTAAGAAGCGCTAGTGCCAGGTAGAGCCAAATGAGCGCCAGGTGAATGTCAGGTCCCATTGCTGTTCCCTACAGTGCCACATAAGACCATGCACACACCATGCACTGTGTGGCCTTATCCAATAGCTGGCACTAGGGGTCACTAGCACATAGGCTTATCCAAGCCCTGCGCAGCACCCGGCCAGGAGCTCCCGAGCAGGCACAGAGACGCGCATCTTGTGCTCGCAAAAGGTATTTGTTAGATAGGGCTCCCCAACACATTTTAGTGACTAATATCCACCTCCCTATTCCTCACCCCACAAAAAATATCTTTTGAATGGTTTCACTGCCCAGTCTTTAAACAGATTTAAACATGCTGTTGTTTAAATCTCACAGCACTGGGTCCACTTTCATCATTTATGAGATGCCTGCAATCTGATGACATAGGAGCCCAGTAATAGAATTCCAAAAAGGGGGTTTGAAATATCAGGGTGTTTAGCTTAGGCACAAAAATAGCAAATTATGCAATGTAATGAGCTAAAAATGTTGTCTATTAGTTCGATAACAGTGAGTTCTAATGCTGTACAAAGGGGATAATTCAGCACTCCACAAGCAGGTCAGACCCCCAAGGTAAAAAGTATGTGCAAGTTTAGCAGTTTTAAGAAAAAATGCAAAAAAAAATGTGTTTTAGTAAAATGGTAGCCTTTCTCAGATGCTTGGTTGCCCCATTAGACCAGCAGCAGGGGGAAGAAAGTCCATGAGGTGTTTCCAGTTTCAGTCCAGTGATAGAATGTCCTCATAAAACGGAGTGGAATCCTTTTATTCAACCTAGGACCACAACACTTGACCCCCCACAGATCCCCAAAATCATCCAACGGGTGATTGCCTTGTGTCAAACCTACTAACCTACTATCCTACTACCCAATCCCAGACTGACACATATACACAAAGGAAACAAGTTGCATGGATTTCAGCCATCTTTGGACCACACAATCATTGGCCACCTTGTACAATGCCAAATCATTTGAATCATTTTGAACACATTTTATACATACAAACCAATACAAATATATATATATATATATTTAAAAAATATCTTTAGCACTACACAGGACAATTGAAAGTTCTACTCCTAGGGAGAGGACTATCAATGGGAAGACTTGTTTGGTTGGAATTTAGAACTAGATAGTTATTAGCAATAAATGGTAAATGCTGGTTCAGTGTAACTGAGTTTCAAAAGCTTCTACCAGTACCACTAACCCTACTGAGATTATCTCATAATCATTTTAAAATATATTTTTGCTTTATAATATATTTAAAGTAATACTACAGGGCATGGAGAGGAGCATCCCCTCCTACAGAATCTCAGTGCAAAATTGGATCCTACTCAATGGCAGATCATATTCAAAAATTTGCACGCAATAAATCAAAATAAATAAAAGTACAGCTCAGATTATTTAATTATAAATACCCCACCAGGTGCTATCACACGGCAGATCATAATAAGAACGCCCCCTAATTTAAATACTGGTGGTAAGTTTGTGACCTTCCATCATCTGTGGTGGACATCTGTGTGTGGTCACAAGGTTAGGACATTTTGGAGGATTTGCTTAACTTTTTTAACCTTGAACCTGACCATCCCATATGTTGAGGGGTATCTGCTCCTGAGCCTCCATACTCTTATACTCCCTCCTAAACATAAAGCATTCCAAAATGAAGGATGAGATGGAAAGAAGAAGGATCAGTGGAGAGGGGGTGGGGGAAATGGGGGGGGGGGCAGATTCACTAATGCTATATGACAAATGAAAATCTCAAATCTAAAGGACTTTGTAATTAAGTTTATTAGAGTATGGATTTGAGTGCTGATTGTCATATTAAAAGAAAGGAAAGAAGCCCACCACTGAATTTCACTACTGACCTGGTACTAGATGTAAAAAGTTCACTTTAAGGAACAAAAGAAATATACGCTTTGGGATTGAATCAACCCCTAGGTAAAGGATGAAAGTAAATGTCAAAGTAGTGCACTTTTTACACCAGATACTAAACCCTTCATTCTACTTAGAACCAGGTATAAAACTCTGCAAATGATCTAAATGGTCTAAATGATCTAAATGGTCTAAATGCCAAAGTATTATAAAGCAAACAAAGCTCTAAACCCATCTACACAGAAGCCAATAAGGCACTAGTGTATCAGTGATAAGGCAAGAAGCTGTATTCTATTCTTTTTACTGTAATTTGGCTATAAGTACTAAGGTCAGGTATTTTGCCAAGGGTGCTGTAAAAATAAGAGTTGATTAGCAGTATTTATTCTTGCACTAGAAAACTGCTATGTAGTCCTCTATTGACCTGTCATATAGAAAACCAGAAGATGCATGGGGATAACCTAATATCATCTTCTGTAGTGCTTATGTGATTTAGCAAGTACTACACTGTACGATGCCTGAACAGAGCCTAGTGTGACTATCCATATTCTTCATACAGGATATCTGCCGTAATGGTTCTGGAATGGAATGTGTGCCTTAAGCATTTTTATTCTCTATATTCTATCTATTTCTGTTTTGTTTTTCATCATTTGTTTTTGTCATCATACAGTGTGCTGCAAGGGGAAATCATAGTGCTCCTCATACACATAACCTGTAGCAGAGTCTTTCAATTGTTTCCTCCCCTCTGCTATCTGAGCTTGTACTTAGTTAGGAGATAGATTGAAACATAGATAAAGGTAAATAGAAAGTTAGGGATTTATCTTAAAGAAATTGACAGTGTGGGAACAGTTTATCAATGGGTTCCTTAACCGGTACCCTAAGAGAAGTTTGATAGGCCTGATAAAAACAAACCAGGTACAATAGCTGCCCTATTCCCAGCTTCACGGTCAAGTAGGAGGAGTTGAGTGGAATCACAACTCTCAACATTGGAGAAAATGACGTTGCTTTTGAAATTGTGGACAGGCAGGACTCTGATTCTTCCAGGCCCCCTTGGGCAGAAATGTTGGCTCCCAGATCTTGAAATTAAGGAGTTCTGCAGCAGTGCACCAGCCACATAGGAAGAATTGCAGCTGCAATAAGCTATTACTCCAGCACATGCTGGCTAAGGGGACAGGCCATTGGTGTTGAGCAGATCTGGGGATAGTGAAAGTAAAAAAGGGCCCAAAAGAAGTGGGGCAAGGTTAGGTGGGATAACACAGCACTGATAAAGCATCCCTTAGGGGTTCATACTAAATGGGGGGGGGGGCTCAAAAAATGGTAGGATTTTATCTGCAGGGAGTCCCTTAGGGGTTGGTAAGCTGGGACCTCTATTAAAGAGGAAGCCCAAACATTTTGTAACACTCCATCCTGTGCTAGGTCCAGTTTGGCCAATCGCATTAAAACAACTCACTGGGAGGCAGGCAGTGTCACTGCAGCTTGGACCTTCAGTGACAGGTCAGTCATCTAATCCCTTGCAGCAGTGTGACTGTACTGTCTACAGCCGTCATACATAGACAAGCCCCTCGTCAACATCAGGTGAGTTGTTTTTTAACACCCAAATCAGCACGGTGGCTTGGGGGATTACATAAAGCTTGGACTTCCTCTTTAAGACGGAGTTGAGGGAACAAAACAAAACATTAATCAGGGATATTAACAGGTTGTGCCTGTTTCAATGTAACCAGTCAGGAAAATGAAAATAAAAGATGGGAAAGGAATAAATGAAGATAGCAAATCAGACTAAAGTCCGCCAGAATTTCCTTAGGATAGGGTGGAGCTCCAGTGGAGCTCCAGTTCAAACCCACAAAGAGTTATAACTGTGTGCCCTAGTGACCTATAGATATATTTGGAATTTTCCTGCCCCCTTAGTCCTAAGCTGGCTTTGTAACTTTGTTTTCATCTACCTGTGCGGATTTTCTCTTCAGGTTTTTGTTATTTTGTTTTACTCATATTGTTTCTAGCAAAGTCTTCGATCTCCCTAGAGGCCCTGCTGGATTTTGGCAGGGAGACTCAGTTCCCAGGTACTGTAAGTATATTATCAATGGCAAGAGCACACCTGGGAAAGCCTGAGGAACATGGTACCCCCGAGGCCAGACTCACTTTCTTGGCCTCTGATCTTTCAGCAACATTTGACAAGTGGATATGAAATAGCTGGGGCCTGGGGCAGCATATTTAACATTTGCTTTTAATAATGAACTTGTCTATCTTGAAAGTATGTCATCTGCTTTAAAGGACACTTTCTTTACTTTTAACCCTATACATGCTGTTGTCATGTTAATTTTGTTTGACATAGCAATACATTGCAGCTGTTTTTTTTCAATTCTTAATGTATTTCCCATGTAGTGATGAAGTTCCAATATGTTTATTAAAGTGGATCTATGACCAAGAATTTCACAAATAGTGATAGGTCCATTTGCCTGGGTCATCCCGATTTGTGATGTATCACTGTAGAAAAGCTCCCAGATCACTCATACAACTCACCTTTCCACCGTTCCCATGGCCCAAGCGTCCAATCAGAGCTTTATCTCGTACATACTAATGCACCTCATAGAGGTGTTTTGAACAGAGCACCAGCATAGGCAGTGGGAGTGGCCATATACTCCCTGCAGTGTGCAGCATGTTCTGCAGTGCAGGAGAATGGTGTGTGGGAGTGCCAGAAAGGTAAGTGATTGCAGGCCTGTCTGTGGGGTGTACCAGGATGCCCCAGGGGAAATGGACCTATCACCATTTGTATTATTCTATCTTTAAAAAAAAACTACACCTCACCAATACATTTATCATTTCATATAGGGTATCAAATCAGGCAAGTATCCTAAATCACAAGAACAGTCCTGTAGTCTTTTACATTTCAAGGCCGGCTTTGAGGTGATAGGTCCACTTTAAGAGCAAAGAGTAAGACTGACCACACAATATACTTTTTCAGTCTTACCAAAATGTTTTATGAGGGCTTCTGTTAAAACTAAAAAAAAAAATACCATTGTTTCATACTATATAATTTTTGGTAAGTGTAGTTAGTTGCATTTGCTGTATACCCTCAAACAGCTCACTACAATAAGGTTTTCATTTCCTCAGACCTTCTTTAGGCCCCTTTAACACTAGTGAGCTGGACTCACAACTCAGCGCAACATCGGAACATGTCCATTGGACAGTATTGTGTTGCACCTTCATTGCATGGAGAATTGTTACTTCAACGAACTAAAATTATTATGGCTAGTCCCCCTCTTACTCCCTCCCCCAAAAGAAAGGGTAGGTGCAAAAAAGGAGGGCTGAGCAATCACCAGAAACCAGCAGCACAACAATATACTTCAAAAATATTACATTTATAATGCCATACCAAAAAACACTGCACAACAATATTGTACAATGCATTTATCATTTCATATAGGGTATCAAGTCAGGAAAGAATCCAAAATCACAAGTGTAAGAACCATGTTAATTACAGTGCTGTTAAGTATAGTAAGTATAGACATAGACATTCTGTTCTGGCCTGGCAGCTCCAGAGTGGGGACCAGAGACATACACACCACAGAGGCAGGGGAGGCAAATTGTTCTGGGCTCCTTCTGCAACAGGCCCAGTAGAAGCTGCTTCCCCTGCCTCTGTGGTGTGTATGCCATTGCTTCTCATGTATTCTAGTCACTAATCGCCCATTACCATGAACAGATTTATCGACCATTCATTGAGCGAACAAATGAACATACGACTCATATGCGATCAGACGACTTGCATTCAGCTAAATATTCATTAGAGCGATCATAATTAAGAGGTTTTTATACCGAAAGAGAAAAGAAAACAGGCTCCCACCTTTCCCACATAGTTCGCCCCAACCAATCCAACACTCAGAAACCACCCAATTTCAGAGAACGGCGCTCCTGGTGCCTCATGCGCTGTCCCACTCCTAACGTCAGTCACACAGCACTGTCCATTCTTTGCAATAAAGGGGCAGGCCAGCACGACCAGCAGAAGCTGTGGGGCTCAGACAAACGGCGAGTGCACCGCTCGCTTTTGGTCATGCAACAGGGACCACCCCCCGAACAGGGCTGCAGCTGCTGTGCAGGAGAGAAGGGGAGTGTCTCTTTGCTTGTTTTTTGAGTTTAGTAACTATTGGTATTATTCTTATATTCCTATTTGCAGTCAATTTCTGTTTTCACATGCCAATGTTAATGAGAAGAACAAGAGATTTTATGTCTGCCAAAATGATATGACACTTGATCAATAAACAAATTGACTACTTGATCACTTAAGTGCAGCAGGTATTTCCACTTCTCTTCTTACATTCGCTTTAGCAGCTATTAGTTTGCAAATCATTCAGTGGAAATGGACCATAAGCACACAGTAGCCAGGATCTGTTACAATTCTAGCACCCACTTAGACTAAAAGTCTTTTTTTGTTCTGGATACATTTGTTTGGCACTTGTCAAGCACCCTCAGGTTTATTTGTGCTGTGACCATCAGAAACCAGGGGTCAGATAGCCATAATGAAACAATGGTTGTTATATTGTAGTTAGGCCTTCCAAGATACAGTATGGAGAACCTTTGAAAATCCTCCCACCTGCACATTTGCCTGAACTTCTACTTCACTTGTATGAAAACGAGTTATAAATAGGAAAAGTAGTGGCCACTTTGTCAGGGGTGGCTCATCCGCCTATACTTTATACCGGGTGACACATTTACTCTGTGTGGTATTACACCTGCTGCTATAGCACACACAATCTAGAAAGAGACAAACTGTTCCAAGAAATTAAGCATAAGCAGCTCATGACAATAGGTTGCCCATCTCAATGCCTATAATAATGTAGAAAGTGAGCAAACTGGAGACTGAAATAACAGATAAAACATACCCCCATCCAGCATACTCAACCTACTGTAATCAAGCAGATCCCACTCATCAACTCGGTTTCCCTAGTGGTCATTGTCCACAGCTGCCAGAAAGCCACCTCTTGGAAGATTCAGATTTGGCCTACAGTTTCAAGATAGGCTATCCACTGGAGAGAGATGGAATTCCAATGGAGCCTACAGGACACTGATCTCAGCAGAACAGTTGTACCTGCCGGTTTGGGTGGGATTTGTAGATTTACCTGTTTGCCTACGTATAGACTTTGTGAGGTGTTGCTAAGAGGTGGCCAATAGAAAGGAGTGCAGACAGCGAGAGTAATCAAAGAGAGAGGAAGCATAGGGGAGGACAATTTGAAAGAGATCATGAACAAGAGGTGTAATCACATGGTTTGCAGTAGGTGAATTCTTGCATTGATGCAAAGGTTTTATGCTTATTATATTATATGCAGAAGATTGTAATGTAGGGTTTCCTCTTCTGCCTTTAGTTCTATGTCTATTACCTTAGGGACAAATAGGCCTCCTGTGAATGAAAAAATGGCCAAGGCATAATGTGTCCGTTTTAGCCCCTACTGCTATTTCTAAGACTAAATAGCGCTTTCAGACAGCAGCAGAAGAAGAAATTTGTCCCTTATAACATTAATTTTCAGGTGACAATGGTGGGGACGATTATTCATCTCCCCTGATGCTCGGCGCTACCGATGGAGTTAACACTGTGTCACACACTCAGGCCCCAAGACAATCAGTTATAAATGAGCTCAAATCAAAAGGGAAAATTGAAATCTAACTCAGACGCTTTTCCCTAAAGGGCCAGTCCGGGGCCACAGGGCAGTATCACTCACCAGTACGGCTACATGACAACTTTCCAATCACAACCATGCCTGGCCCTGTTAACCACTTTACTGCCAGGCAACATGCAGCTACTGGGCAAAACAAAAGAAGGAGGTAGCTTAGCTTACACATAAAGGAGTAAATAAGTAAATTATATTCTCAGCTTTACTACATTTTAAATGATGCATTTATAAACCTGTTTGGGAAGTGCTCTGCCCCGAGGTATTTCTAGTGAGTGACAGGATGTTTTTTCCATGGTGCTGCATTTTCTTGTCATTCAATTAGTTTTAAATAATTTCATCCTATGGCCTTGATTCAATAAAGGTAGAAAAAAATTCTCATGGTTGTAAAAGATTCAATTTATGCGAAAAAAGCCTGAGAATGTCACTGTTACTGAATCAGTAGATAAAAAGACAATGAAAGTCAATGACAGCTTTTACTACTAAGGAAAAGTAGAGAACTTTTTACACTGTAGTAAAAGCTGCCATTGACTTTCATTGTCTTTTTATCTAGTGATTCAGTAACAATGACATTCTCAGGCTTTTTTCTCATGAATTGAATCTTTTACTACCATGAGAATTTTTTTCTACCTTTATTGAATCGAGGCCTATGTCTTAATATAAGCATTGATATAGAGCCCTGACAAATACTGTTTGGAGTATCCCAAACAAATCACACCAGGCTCGTTTTTATCCTGACTGGATTGTGGTCTCAGAAAGTACTGATTATAAAATGTCAGTTCCCAAAGAAATGTTTGAGTATCAAGAGGCAATAGGGGTCCTGCTAAATGTTTGTTAAAACAAGGTGCACTGCCGCTGTGCATTTAGAAAGAAAGTGCAATAAAAATGTTTTTCCCAAAAATTGCCAGTACCTGCGATAGGGCAATTCTTAAAGACATTTTAAAATCACAGGACCCTATGGGGTATGTAGAAAAATATGCCAAATAACTCTATAGTCCATAGGGTGCTTTTATTTTTTACCCCATTGGAAAAATGATAAATCTCATCTGTAAAAATCAAATAAAGTGCAAAACGGATTTTTTCTTTTTTTAATTAAAATTAAAATGTAATTTAAATAACATTTACATGGATATGCAGATTTTGCTCCACTTTAATTCCCCTGAATATGTGGTTTTGGTCCCCATAAACAAACTCTCAGAGATATGCAGTTTTGTTCCACTTGAACTCCCCCCCCCAACCAGATATTCAATTTTGGTTCCCACTTTGTTCCGTGACTAACGGTTTCCCATGGTAAATGATTAAGTACCACATCTGTCCTTTCTCAAGCCCAGGGGGACCCCTTTCCAAGCATAGCCCTGTCTGAGGGACACTTCCCTGCCTCACCCAAACCCCTGTCTTTGTTACAGAAGCACAATGCAGCACCCATAAAACATAATGGCTTTTCCCTGTGTTGTTACTGCACAATGCAACATGCATACTGGGAAGTTAGAAGGAATTCGAGGGACAGACTTGTTGATTTAAGTTCTAAACAGGCAGATGAAACAGGCAGCCTTATTTATTATAAAATCTTGCGGGCACAAGTTAAGCATCTCTTGTGAGACACTCTCTGGTCCTGCACAGCAAAGCAGACGAAGACAGCCGGCGCACTTGAGCGCTCCTGACTGGGCGCTGCGCAGGGCTGTAGAAGCCTATGCACTAGCAAACCCTAGCGCTGGCTGAGAGTGCCGGAATAAATAGTTATTTAACATTGAAATGACACAGCGCTCCCACAGGTGCTCTAAAAAGGAGATATCAGGCATACAGTGTCTGGTGACTCCAACATTTCGTTTTGGGGGCGATAGAATGAAAGATTTTTCATGAGCACCAGTAAAAACATTGGGGACGCTTGAATGACAGGACACAGGTTTAGGATGGCCCTCTAAAGACAGCACTCCATTTATTGCAACCAATAGGAGAAGTAAGGTACTGTTTCAGAGTGCTCTGTACAAGGTGCCTGGCATGCAACTGCATGCTGCGGGACACAAGCTTAATATTAGGTGAGTATCACACCACTGAACTTCTTCTGACAGCTTTGGGGGAGAAGAAGTAAGTATTGCTTAATTTATCTTGGACAGGGACTTTGATATGTGCATGGATACCTTCTTCCAAGACATAATACAAAGGGGGTTATTTAAGAAGGGATAGCTCCAGGTAGCGCCTGGTGAACGCAGGGTGCAAAACCACATTTATGAAAGCGAATCTGGTGAGTGGCTCTCATGTAGCTTCCGATGTTTTATTACAGGCGGCTCAGTGTATAGCACCAGACCTCTAGTTTCCAGAGCGCCAGGTATTAATTTCGCTCACTGTTGCTCTCCCATACATTTCAATGGCCGTTCATTTGCTTGTCTTTAAACAGCATGTTTGACATGTTTCATTTTTTTTGCTCAAATTATTGTGTGACCTCTCCTGGCTGCAAACAAACATTTTTAGAAATGCTTTTTGACTTTTTACATTTTTATGCACAATGATCATTACAGATCTGGCACTAAAGTGTTATTGTCACAGTGTTAAAACAATGTAATTCCATGTGTTTTCGCTTGGTTACAGGTGTATATGTGTTCAAAAACACACTTTAATCACACAGCGTCTGGCGATCTATGCTATAGCGACCAGATTTAGAGCGCTGACGCTGTGTGTGTCCTTTTTTGATACGTATGATGTGGAGCGCCAGGTAGTTGCTCGTAGCGGCAGGTAGTGTCTGGTGATCCCCCGGGCGCTGGACGCAAAACCGAAATTTATGAAAGCGAATTTGGTGAGCGACTCTAACAGCGACATGTAGCGTCTGATGTATTATTACAGGTGGCTCAGTGTATAGCGCCGGCGCTCTAGCAAGCAAACACTTGGTCACAATGAGCTGGAACTACCTTTCGCTCGCTGCAGCTCTGTACTGGTGTTAGAACGCCCAACATACATCACATTCATCAATGCCCGCCAGGTTACTACAGCGACCGCAACCCTAGGTTACAATGTCCGATACCCGCTTACAGCGTCTACTAGCGGTCGCTCTAAGAGCCGCTATACAGACGCTTATCTACCGATACCTGGTGTTAGTAGTGAATCAGCCTCACAGTGTGAGTGTATGTGTGTGTGGTATTCCTGCCCCATAAAATACTTGTTCTGCTTATGGCTGGGAATCCCAGTACCAAACAGTTTAAAGGGGCTTACCCTTCTCTACTGCTTCCAGAACCAGAACTGATTGCCTAACTTCTGCCCTTCATAGTGCCTAGAAATGTGACACAGGTGGGAAGGCTAGGAAACTGATTGCAGCACTGGAAGTTGTAAAGTTAGGTAAGCCAGCAAGCTTCTCCCTCTGGTAACTCTGAACTGACCCCAGGCAGTCCGCTAACCACACAGAAGATGCCTGCGACCAAGTTGTATAAACTTACCTTTCAGTGGGACAATCCCACTTTGAAGCATTTGTCCCACTCTCCCCCCCCCCCAAAAAAAAAACACTGGGGACAATTGAAGTAGCACTTAGTAGAAAAAAGTAGTAGAAAAACTGCGCCACCGAATTCAGGATGTTATTTACAACTGGAGCCCTGGTCCAGCTCATTGGCTGAATGGTGGTAAAGGAATGTATGGATATATTAGTTTAATCACCATCATCCCTTATGGACCAGAGATATCCTATTTGGTCTTTAAGTGTGTGTCTGGGGTGGGGCTATATCTATTTACACACAGAGGAGTAGCATAGAATGCTGCAGATATTGGTTTCTCAAAAAGCATGCAGATATACCGCGCACCCAAAGCACACCCCCATATCCAATACCCAGTAAAAGGGGTCAGTTTGACTAAGTGCCCCACTTCTGATCTACAAAATAATCATCAGTTTACACATGTGGCTTATGAACTACAAGTTGGGAACCTGTAAAATGACTCTGAGAGCCCCACGTCACACTTAAATGCAAGTATTATTGATCTATACTAACAATATGCAAAGCTGTTTAGTCTCTGTGTATGCATCTATAATATCACAAAAAAAAGCTATACATAGTTCATGTTTTGGGGAAAAGGGCCCCTAAAGGTGCCTCAAGGGGGTTGGAGGGGTTCCTGGTAACCCTTTGGGCCAATCCAAGCCTGGGACTCCTGCATTCACAGATAAATACTGTACAATGTATTGCGACCCCTTTATAAAGGACCAGGACATAGTCTGGTGCAACAAAGTCAATTCAGTCAAGTCAATCAGTTGTGTCAATATTATGGCCCTTATTTAACAAGGGATAGCGCCAGGTAGCGAATGGTGAGCGAACGGTAATGACGGGTCCCGCCACGAGAACGCCGGCTCCCCTCCGCAATCACACATTTATCAAGCCGATCCTGCTTAGCGACTGACAGAGCGCCAGATAGCGACTCATTCATCATTATTCCAGCCTCACCCCACAGCGCCAGCGAGCGACCTTGAACAGCGACAGGTATGACCTCTCGCTACCTGGCGCTCTCCAATGCATTTCAATGGAACAATCTTTAAATATTCATAATTAATTGCTATTAATGTTTTTGTTTTTTTAAATGTCAAAATTTCTGTGACCACTTCTGCAATGTTAGATATTTTTTTAAGGTTGAAAAACATGTTTTTTTTTTTTTTAAAAATAAGGTTGTTTGGGGGTTAAAAAACGACTCTTAACCCATCGCCGCCAGCGCTCTGGGGTTTAAACAAGCATTTCACAGCACGAGAATTTTTTGAGCGTGATTTGTTAATGAATATGCTGGGAGCCGTTCGCTATGGCCGTTCGCTGTCATGCACTCCCATACAGCGCAGAACCTGTCAAACAGCGACTCCTAACCCTGTATTCAACATTACCGCACACCGACTGAGTCGCTGTCAACAGCCGAACAACGGCCAAGCACAGCGAATACTAGCGTGCGCTGTGAAAATAACGCTACTGTCGCTCATCTGTCGCTACCTGGCGCTATTGATGAATCAGCCGTCCTAATGAAGGTGCCCCCAAATCCACCACTGAAATAGTAAATGTGGCAAGACCTAGAGGGTGCACTAAAATCACTGTGTCATAGTATTGACTGATCATCAGCCATTTAATACTGACAGATTATATAAATGCACACGTTGTTAGACTGGTCCGCCAGATGATCCACCAGCAGGCCACCATCAAGGCAGTACAGGAGGTCTAAGACTAACACAGTGTCTTTAGTTTGTCTGCATTGTTCTGAAACGTTGTTATTTATATAGTAATGTTCTTTTCTTACTTAAACATCTCACTTTATATTGTGCAAAAACATGAATAAGAGTAGTCTTGCAGTATTTCTTTATAGCTGAAAGATGGACCCCAAAATGTTTTTCATTGGTAGGCTCCATAAATAGTTTCCTTCAGTTGGTCCTAAGAATGATTTCCTTTGATCCTTTTATCCTTTGGTCCAAGGTACTCCAGTCTGACACTGAACGCACCAAATGGTGTTCTGGTGGATCAACAGCAACAGTTTGGTGAATTAAAGGGACTGACCAGTCAAATTTTAAAAAGATTTGCCTGATAGCTTATGCAGTGTCAGTCCCATGCTTTATTTCTCTGGTCATGAAAAGGTAGGGGAATTCCTCTGCCTCCAGATTCTCCCCCCTGATCCGGACCACCAATACAGTGCCGAGGCCCCTGTGTGTTTGACACACTCTCTTGTTAGTGATCAATCAATCTCAGTGTTCACAGTGTGCTTGCATCAGCCAACCCTGCCACTCTCATCACTGTAGACAGCACAACATGAAGTTTAGAATTACTCTGGAAATATATGTTTTAGAAAAAGAAAACACTGTCATGTGTAGACTTACACGATTGGAAAATCCCTGAGTGTGTCTGGACAATGAGTTTAAGACATTTGTTGAATACATGTTCATTCTTAAAAAGATAGAAAACAACTAAAATAAACAAAAGTCCTACAATACTTTCATACAGTCAATGGTATAGTAAATACTAAATAGTGTCAAATATCAATAGCAGCCTAAATGGGAGTTTGACTCCCATTTAACCAATTTCTTTAAACTGCCACTAGGTGTCATCACAACATCAATGTGTCAGTGTCACGAACACAGAAAAGAAGAGTTTAATCAATCCTCAGTGAAACAAGAAAATCTGTTTTATTTAATCATGATCAAGCAATAATAGTAAGGAAGACCTGCAACAATTCTAGCAATTCGACTAGGGCTTCACTGTTGAAGTTCGGCTTCACCGAGTTCGGCTGAACTTGCCGCCAACGTTTGGTTTGGGTCCCTGGACTCAACCAGAACCTGAAGCCGAACCACACTGAAGTCAATGGGAACCCGAATTTGGGGGTCCAAAAATGGCTGTAAAATGGGGGTAGCAAGGGTTAGAGGGCTGCAAATCAGGAGTGGGGAGGGCACCTGGGCGATTGCCCTGCACAAAATGGGGTAGGGAAAGTACTCAAAATAATAACAGAAAAGAAATGAAAGAAATACACACATAAATAAATTAAAAAAAAAAAAAAAAAAATTAAATATACTTTTTTAATAGGTGTCAAAAGGCAAATCATAGGGTAACACCAGGTAGATTGGCGTGTACAAAATAGGGTAGGGAAAGTACCCGAATTCTCATAGAAAACAAAAAAATGAAAAATAATTAAAATAGATATTTTTTACAGGTGTCAAGTCCTTAAGGTGAGTTTTTTACATTTCAAACTCAGTCCCTCTGTGATCAACTGGCAACAGTTTTTTTTTTTGTTGGGAGTTTTTCTGTAATTTTTGGGGTATTTTACGTTACAATTTCTATATGATGAAAAATAGCCTGACTTTTTGTTTTTATTTGTATTTTTTTCAGTTTTCAGTGTCTTACAGAATGTCGCTTTTACTGGCATGCAATTTAACATGGAGGGCCATGCTAATTATCTGGTGAAGCTAGTGTAACTTGCAGTGTGCAGTGCGGTGTGGATTGCGACCTGGATCTTGCTGAGCTGTTTAGTGTTAACACACAAAAAGTGGCAAAACATTTTTTTTTAACCTTTTTTCACCAAAAATGACCAGTACCTGTGATGGGACATTTTTACAATTGAGGTCCATCATTTTTCCTATGAGTTAAGGATTTTTTTTTTAGAGTTTGGAAATAGCAGCACCCTATGGGCCATGCTAGAGAATTTGCCAAATTTTTCTGCATATCCTATAGGGTGCTGTTGTTTGCAAACTTAAAAAAAAATATCCTTACCTAGTAGGAAAAATGATGGACCTCACCTTTGAAAATGTCCCATCACAGGTGCGGGTGATTTCTGGGGAAAAAGGTAGAAAAAACTTTTTTTGGCACTTCTGGCTTCACCAAAAATTTGGTATGACCCCCCCCATTGAAACTGCCTGTGGATTTATTTTGTATATACTTAAAAAGAATATCCTTACCTTATAGATACCTCATATCTCTTTAGATACAATATTTATCTAACAAAGCATATTTAAAATGAACAAAAATAGCCTGATTTTAATTTTTAATTGTATTTAAATCCAGTTTCACTGGTGGGCCCACAACACTTTATCTATCAGGCTGATTCATTACTAGCGCCAGGTAATAGCAGATGAGTGTCTGTAGCACTGATCGGCCGTGAGTCGCTATTACAGAGCGCCTCAGTCGCTGTAGTAACATTGCCGGCATTGATGAATTTGATGTGTGAGTCGCTATAACACCAGTACAGCACGGTAGCGAACGGTCAGTGTGAGCGACTCAAACCAAACCATCAAAAATACAGCCTCACACAGCGCCGGCGCTCAAAATTGTATCACTGTAGCCCAGAGCGCCAAAAGCTGTGTGATTAATGTATGTTTTTGAACACATATACACTAGTAACAAAGCGAAAACACATGGAATTACATTGTTATTACATTGTGACACTAACACTTTAATACCAGACCTGTAATGACAATTCTGCAAAAAATGGAAAAAAAAATGTATTAATAATAATAATAATAATAATAGGCCAGGAGAGGTCACACAATGATTTGATACAAAACTAAAAAAAATATTAAAAGAAAACCCTGTTTAAACATTAGAAATGAAATGTCCATTGAAATGTATAGGAGAACGACAGGTAGCGATAGGTAATACCAGGCGCTCTGGAAGCTAGAGCCCCGCCCGGGATCCGCTGAGCCGTCTGTGATGGTGAATCGGTCGCTATGTGTCGCTGTTAGAGGAGCTCACCAGAATCGCTTTCATAAATGTGGTATTGCGTGCCACGGCCGGCGTTCACATGCCGCTACCTGTCGCTTACAAGGCACTACCTGGCAGTATCCCTTGATGAATAAAGCCCTATGTCACATTCTAAAACTGCTGCCTATTATGCTTTCTGATGGCCCCAAAGTAAGTTGTGATATTTCCCATCAAAATATTCTCAATGGTACAGCTGAAAAAAGTTATTTAGCACCATAGGGGGCAATTTGAAAAACACATATTAATGTAGACCAATCGCCTCCAGGGCCAGGCGAAGGGCAGGCTGATTCATTACTAGCACCAGGTATCAGCAGATGAACGTCTGTACAGAGGCGCTAAGAGCAACCGCTAGTATACGCTGTGATCGGCTATCGGGCGCTATAATATAGCGCCTCAGTTCCTGTAGTAACCTGGCCACCATTGATGAATGAGATGTATGTTGGGTGTTCTAACACCAGTACAGCATTGCAGGGAGCGAAAGGTAGCGCTAGCTCATTCCGACCGACTCTCAGCGCCATTGCGACCGACTCTCAGCGACTCACACCATATTCAACAAAAAAACAAACTCATAGAGCGTAGGCACTCTGGATCTGGTCGCTATAACATAGAGCGGCAGACGCTGTGTGATTAAAGTCTGTTTTTGAACACATATCCACTAGTAACAAAGCAAAAACACATGGAATTACATTGTTGTATCATTAATACATTAGTGCCAGACCTGTAATGACAATTCTGCATAAAAATCAAAAAAGTTTTCAAAAATGACTTTTTCTAGGCCAGGAGAGGTGACACAATTATTTGAGTGAAAAAAAAATAAAAACAAAAAACCCTGTTTAAACAGAAGAAAATGAACTTCCATTGAAATGTATGGGAGAGCGACAAGTAGCGACAGGTAATACCTGGCGCTCTGGAAGCTAGAGCGCTGGCGCTATACGCTGAGCTGCCTGTAATGATGAATCGTACGCTACATGGCGCTGTTAGAGTCGCTCACCAGATTCGCCTTCATAAATGTGGTATTGCATACAGCGCCCGGTATTCACCAGAGGCTGCCTGCCGCTACGAGGCGCTACCTGCCGCTATCTCTTGATGCATAAACCCCTTAGTCTCCGGGGGGAATTAGTGATACATTTTCCAAAGCGTAATTATGTTCTGTATCTCTGCCTTCTCTGAATCTTTCTACCTTGAAACCCATCATCGCCTAAAAAAGTCTGGAGATAAAACTGGGGGCATTTCTACTATGTGATGAGCACCTTTGCTTTTTTACTTACTTGCACATAAGTGTGGATATTTTTTATTAATAAATAGGGGTCGATTAAGCACCAGGAGTATTTTGGAGTAAGATGTGTTCTCCTTTCATTTTCTAACTATAGTGTACTTTTTACTCTTGAAATTTTGCTAAATCATCCCCATTCAGTTTTCAGTGTTCTAAGGAATGCTGCTTTTACAGGCATGCAATTTAACATAAACTGTCTGTGGGTTTATTGTTTTATATTTTTTTGTAATATTTTGGCATTTATCTAATGAAAAATTGTTTGACCTTTCTTTTTCACTTTCCCTTGTTTTACTGAATGCCACTTAACATTCACTAAAGCTGGGAAAGTGTCAGTGGGCTTCTAATTTATTATTTTTTCATGTTTCTTACATAAAATAATGGGGTCCACCCCCAAAGGCTACCAGCTCCGGAACCAAGCATAAGGGCTTGTAACCCAGGGTTCAGAAGCCGCGCTATTTGTAGCCCCTGTCCCTGCAAGTTACAAGCCCTTATGCCCTTTGGTATGGGCTCAAGGCACCCCTGGAAGAACCCCAAGCCCACACCAATGGGCACCTGGCTTCTCTGCACCCCTAATGGCCCAAATGAAGGTGCAGGTAATGTGCCATTTTACCAGCATGGCACCTGGCTCTTGACCCTGGTGAACTGGTATAGGGCTCCCCTGGGCCCAAGTGAAAAAAAAGTCAGACACCACACCGAATATTTTCATTGTTCTTAATTAAACTTATACTTATCCATCCTCGTTGTCCATCTTCTGTCCCCCGCCGGGCGCCGTCTGCCCCAAATAGGGGTGCGGGTAATGTGTCATTTTACTGGCAGGCCCCCACCGACCCCGACAGGCACCTTGCCAGCTCCTGACTAAGGTAAACTAGTATAGGGGTCCCATGTTTCCTCTGGTGGAATGGTATTCTTTGGTGGGCCACAAGAATGATTTCTTCTGGTAGGCCCAAGAATGATTTCCTCTGGTAGGCCTAAGAATGATTTCCTCTGTTAGGCCCAATGAATGATTTTCTCTGATAGGCCCAATAATTATTTCCTCTGGTAGGCCCAAGAATAATTTCCTTTAGCAGGCCCAAGAATGATTTCCTCTGGTAGGCCCAAGAATGATTTCCTCTGGTAGGCCCAAGAATGATTTCCTCTGTTAGGCCAAAGAATGATTTCCTCTGGTAGGCCCAAGTATGATTTCCTCTGGTAGGCCCAAGTATGATTTCCTCTGTTAGGCCCAAGTATGATTTCCTCTGGTATGCCCAAGTATGATTTCCTCTGTTAGGCCCAAGTATGATTTCCTCTGGTATGCCCAAGTATGATTTCCTTTGGCAGGCTCTAAGAATGATTTCCTCTGGTGCACCCCAAAAATATTTCCCTCTTATGGACCCCAAAAATGATTTTCTCTAGTGGTCCCAAGACACTGTCTTCAATTAATAGGTAGAGTTTGAGCAGACCCCTATACAGGAGGACCTCCCTAGACCCCCAATCTATAGTGTTAGTGGATCCCTCCAGAATCCATCCTAGTTGTTGCCAGCTATCTGTGTTAGAAACTGGGCTCCAGTGAAGAAACTCCCAAGTGCCTTCCTCAACCTTAGCTTAAAAACAATCGCAGGTAGCCCAGTGTCTGGTCTGAAGGTTCAAAATTATATTTTGTACAGCGACAGATGTTAACACAGATCAGGTAGATATAGCAGCCTCTGCAAATAGCTATGCCACATGATATAATGCCAGTTTAAAAGCTGTAACGTAGCTCCAATCAAAAGAAGCCAGGTTAAAGAAACTCCTCCTCATTGGTGTTTGAATAGAATTTGTTTGACTGCAGCAGTCCATAATATTGGTGGTTAAGGTCCTTCACTGTCTTCCAGGTCCTTGTCTAGCACTGTTGTAGATGGTCTGCAGGTCAGGGAGCTCAGCTCAGATGCTGCACTCAACGGTTTGTCCCACCCTGCAGAGCCTACCTATCAGATTCAGACTTGCCTTCCAGGTTACCAGAGAACCCCCCTTGGGCCCCTGATCTACGGAGCCCTTTGGACGTCCCATCTCCAAAATAGCCCATGGCCTGTGTGTCCAGATTTGCATGGTGCTTATAGCCCCCAGTCTACTGACCGCCCCAAAAGAAAATGGTCAGGCTTTAGTTTCGCCCTCTATACAGCTCCTGAGCTCAGTGGATCCTGCACAGATGATACATGTGCAGCTTTTCAATGGAACTGACACACAATACAGATTTGCATATTGTCTAAGCTCTGAAAATTAGCCATCAGTATTTTCATGAACATTTCGAATGGAAACCACAAATCCAGTTTCACCAGTGGGCCCACAACACTTTATCTATGCCACATTCTAAAACTGCTGCCTATCATGCTTTCTGCTGGTCCCAAAGTAAGTTGTGATATTTCCCATCAAAATACGCTCAATGGTACAGGTGAAAAAAGTTATTTAGCACCATAGGGGGCAATTTGAAAAACACATATTAATGTAGACCAATCGCCTCCAGGGTGACTAAGTTCACGGGGGGGAATTAGGGATCAATTTTTCAAAATCTCTCTGCCTTCTCTGAATCTTTCTACCTTGAAATCCATCAAAAGTCTGGAAAGGAAACTGGGGGCATTTCCACTATGTGATGAGCACCTATGCTTTTTACTTAATTGAACATAAGTGTGGATATTTTTTATTAATAATTAGGGGTCGATTAAGCACCAGGAGCATTTTGGAGTAAAAAGTGCCCCCCTTTTATTTTCTAACTATAGTGCACTTTTTACTGTTGATGCTAAATCATTCCCCTAGTGTTGTTTTTACATTTTACCTGTTTGTGTTATTCTGTAACATGCACTATACTTGCATGAACTATATTTGCCTGCATGCCGCCTGTCTATCTTTTTTTTCCTCAAAACTTCTTTTTTTTCTTGCCTAATATCAGCAGTCAATAGTGTGTCTTTCTGATCTAGCATACTGCCTTCTAAGTTGGAAGTGGGGGGGGGGGCTTTTCTGCCAAGGTGGCCAATTATTGGCAACTGAGCTATCAGCTCAAATAAGATCTGAATCGTCAGCTTTAAAGGATAAGTTCAGCTTTAAAGGGTAAGTCCACTTGGAATTTTTGAAAGTGTATATTTTTTAAAAGGATGTGCTCAGGGCACTGAGCTGAAATGTAAATGTATGTTTTATGGAAGCAGTTTTCACTACCTGCAATCTGTTGCAATTGGCAACGTACACCAAGTCTGTACACCAAGAAGAGACAGAACACAGAACATGTGAAGGAGCTCACTTAACCTTACACATGACCAGCAGCAGGTGTGCACCTATCTGCATTCTGTTGCTCTTGGCAACGTACATCAAGTCTGTACACCAAGAAGAGAGAAGTGAGCCCTGTACACACAGAACACCGAACATGTGAAGGAGCTCACTTAACCTTACACATGACC
Organism: Gastrophryne carolinensis; assembly: GCA_027917425.1. Classification (NCBI taxonomy): domain Eukaryota; kingdom Metazoa; phylum Chordata; class Amphibia; order Anura; family Microhylidae; genus Gastrophryne; species Gastrophryne carolinensis. The sequence goes on from CM051236.1 coordinate 292,213,364, forward strand.
AGCAGCAGGTGTGCACCTATCTGCATTCTGTTGCTCTTGGCAACGTACATCAAGTCTGTACACCAAGAAGAGAGAAGTGAGCCCTGTACACACAGAACACCGAACATGTGAAGGAGCTCACTTAACCTTACACATGACCAGCAGCAGGTGTGCACCTATCTGCATTCTGTTGCTCTTGGCAACGTACACCAAGTCTGCACTTGGCGTACATTGCCAATAGCAACAGATTACAGATTGCCTCCATACATATAAAACATACTATTGCTAACATTAGAAAAATGAAACATGCTAGATCAGCTCCACACATTTAAGACATCATTTTGCAACACAAAAACATTTCCAAAAAATAAATAAATAATAATAATATTAATAATAAAGTGTATCCTTTAAACATGATTTGGACAATAAAATACACCTGCTTGGAGGTTTTCTCTAAATAGCCCACAATAATTTTCCAACTCAGTTAATAATTTATGAGTATTTTATGAGAAAATTGATCAGATCTAATATCTGAATAATTATGGATTGTAATGTGGCTCAGTATTACATTCTGGCAGCAGTTTAGGGAGTGTAAGGCCACGTGGGACACCCGCTTTCTAATCAGCCTATCGACAAGCCCTGTATGCAAGGACGCAAGCAGGCCTCACCGGACACGGTTGTCCCCAGGACTTAGTTAGCACAAAGGATGCTAACTGACTAAGCGAAGGCGGATGAGCCAAGTGCACGCTGAAAAGGGTTTCGAGGTTAGCCTGGGTCACTCACACAGGAAATCAGTCCATCAGACGTCTAAGCACAGGGGACAGGCAGTAGAATGGTCAGGGTCATGCCTGAGGGTCAGCGCCAAGGATTCAGAGGCTTCGTGGTATCCAAGGAGACAGACAAGCTTGTGGTCAGGCAGGTAGGCATCGATCCAGGCATCCAGTGTCTGACAGGACAGCAATTGGCAACAGATAGGCAGCAGAGTAAACAGAAACACACCCTAGCATGGTACATGCTATCACAGGCATTGTGGCATGGACTGGGTCTGAATTAAGAGGTGAGCAGCCCATGGTCAACAGGGGGTGGGTCTGGCCACAGTGCTGTGCAGCAATGGAGAGGTCAGCACCGGAAGGAGTTTGGTCAATGCTACAATCCCCCGGTGCTAACTGGACCTTTCCTGAATCCAGGGCCTTGTCAGCTCTAAGGCCAAAGAGCACTGGCCAGCAGACCGTACCAGGTAAGGATATTACAGCAAGGTATTTTGATACTTTGAAGAAAGTATCTGCCTGTAAGCTTTCAAAAAGTGGTGGTCTCACTTTAGATCCACTTTCCAACTGCTCAGAACCTGGTGCTGCCATCTCAGTGCTGCATAACCACTTTTCAAATCTAATGATGTCCAGTCATTGCTGATTGGAAGTAAGCAGGTGGTTAATCCCACTGGATTGGGAGCAACAGCCGGTTTGATCAAATGCTTCAGTATTTCCAGCACATATAATTTGTTCCCAAAGAGTCTGTGAGGTTGGGGGCATCAAACACTTTCCATAAAAGCAAGGTTCCCCATCCTGTAGTACAGGAGCCATGTGTGGTTCATGGACTCCTGCTGTGTGGCTTGTGGATTGTCTGCTAGACTCTTGAGACGGGGGGGGGGGCGGGGGTACATGGTATCTTGTCAAATACCTTTTTTTTGGAGGGGGAGACCAGCATGTTCCCTGAACTCTTAAGTTTGATCATCTTAAAGTGTACCAAAACGTGGGTCTAGAGTGTAAAAGTTCATCAACCCCTAGTCTGGCATATACTCACCTTAGGGTCTATTCATGGTTGTGCGCAAATGAATTTGGATGTTTTTGGAGTGCCAAGTCGCGTTCGGGCTTCCGTCTGATTCATGGTCATCAGCATGATGAGTGCGAGCCAGTTTGAGCGCTAGTGTTCGCAATGCGGCAATTTGCACCTGAAATTTTCCGCTAGCACCATTTTGGCACACCAAACTGTTTCCAGAAGATATATGGTAAGTTTAGAGGAAGAAAAGCATGTGAAAATGTGGCAATTTGAAAAGTGAATATTCTCTAGCAAATAGGCGAAGGAAACTACCGATTCCAATGATTAACAGGCTTATTTCATCCTAAAAACAAATGTTGGCAGAATCCGGCATGTTTTTGCACAATGAATTGTCAGCTGCAAGTTCTTTTCAGGGATTGAACTTATTTTTTTTGGAAAAAGTTGTCCAAAATGACAAAAATGAAGGTAAAAAAATGTGGATATTGGGCCCTAACAATGAGCAAAAAACAAAAAAAAAATTATAGTTAAATTATTAAGCATTTATATGCAAACCAATCAGGGCAGGGAGGGTTAAAAAAAAGTTAAAGGTTAACTGGAAACAGAATGTCCTCCCAAAAAAAAACCCCAAAAAAGGGAGAACACAGGTTTTGCAGAGAATACACTTTGAAATGGCGAATAGAGCTTCGGAGAGAACACAGAAGATGAACAGATCAAATCGCTATAGAGAAACAGTAAAGGAAAGGGGAGAAACGTGAGGGACCATTGGGAGCAGTTAAGTGCTTAGCCTGCCACATGTGCATGGGGCAGGACCATTTGCGGAGGGTGCAAATTGGCGCAAGAAGAGGCAATTTGCTCTTCTCCCATGCGCTTGTCATCTGATGCGGCTCTCACGTGTGCCCAGCATGTGCATGCAGGCATTAATCATGCGCCTAAGCGCATGCAGAATTTTTGGTGCTCCGTCTTAGCATTTTGTGCACCGACATAAATTGACCCTATAGTATAAAGTAAAGTTTCCTCTTTACATCTAACGAGTTAATTATCTATCTTTTAATTTATCAGTAACACAACATACAGCTATGTGTCTGCTTGCTTGGCTTATACTGTAGCGCAGAAACAAATGTTTCTGTATAGGGTTGATTCGTCTATTTAGCAAGTTATTTGTGTGTCATTATTTGTGTTGATGGATATTTTTGCAGAGGCATAGCAGTGGCTGGGTCAAAGAGTGTTCTTACGCCGATCTACAGGCAGCTCCCATATAAAGCAGGCCAGCAATCAGTGGAGGGGCCCGAGGGTGCTGCAGAGCAGAGCTGTCACTCACAGTTGCCCACCTCGTTAAGGACAGCTTCTGTCACTCTAACTAGAGGCTTTAGGGCAAATAGTTTCATTGTTAATGCAAAGATCAAGGAACTGTGTTGGGAGGATTGCATATTTACTGGTGCTTGGGATACTTTATTAACTAAAGAAAATCCCTCACACTCATTTAGGCATTGCATGGGGTGGTGACAGGGAGTTTAGGATCTCTTTTGTAATTGTTGCCTTGTCACTTTAAGAGTGGCATGAATCTGACCTTCACACAGCATCACCCAGTGGCATACCCCTCACGCACTGATATGCAATTATTTATTGAGGGGCAAATTAAAATCAATAAGCAGCTACTTTGGAGTTAAATTGCATTTTCAGTATCTATTTGAGCATTCTTTATATTTATTTCTGCTTATTAACATTACTCCAATGTGAGTCTATACTTTGCTTTGCATGTCTGCAGCAGCTTTTTAAAAAAGCATCTAAATGAAAACCTAAAACCAAAAGTTGACACCTTGCCCTAAATAGTTTAGAATAGCTAGCTGCAATATACACCCCCAAATGTCATAGAGTGAACCTGGGGAGCACTGACTTTTTTCTATAGTCTTCTATGTATTAATTCTTTAAACCTAAAAAACTATAACTAAATGATAACGGCTGCTTGATACTACTATGTTCATACTGAATACAAAGTTTAATGGAATGAGATCCATAAACATAATAGTACAAAGCAACCTTTAATGTTTAGCATCAATATAAGGAAACATATTGGGTCTACTTTGGTAAAGTGGACCTACACTTATTTTAGTTCCGCTAAGGCATCCCGATTTAGGGTGCTCCTCCAGTTAAAGAGACTTTAAAGACATTCTGTTCTGCCCTCCCCTGGCCCTCTCCTCCAGAGCACATGACTGGTGACTCGGTCTGCCCTCCCCTTGTCCCTCCTCCAGAGCACGTAACTGGTGACTTCTGCCCTCCCTTTGCCCCCTCCTCCAGAGCATGTAACTGGTGACTTCTTCCCTCCCCTTGCCCCTCCTCCAGAGCACATAACTTGTGACTTCTGCCCTCCCCTTGCCCCTCTTCCAGAGCACGTAATTGGTGACTTCTGACCTCCCCTTGCCCCTCCTCCAGAGCACGTAACTGGTGACTTCTACCCTCCCCTTGCCCCCTGCTCCAGAGCACGTAACTGGTGACTTCTGCCCTCCCCTTGCCCCCTGCTCCAGAGCACGTAACTGGTGACTTCTACCCTCCCCTTGCCCCCTGCTCCAGAGCACGTAACTGGTGACTTCTGCCCTCCCCTTGCCCCTCCTCCAGAGCATGTAACTGGTGACTTCTGCCCCCCCTTGCCCCTCCTTCAGAGCACGTAACTGGTGACTTCTGCCCTCCCCTTGCCCCTCCTCCAGAGCACGTAACTGGTGACTTCTGCCCTCCCCTTGCCCCCTCCTCCAGAGCATGTAATTGTTGACTTCTGCCCTCCCCTTGCCCCTCCTCCAGAGCACATAACTTGTGACTTCTGCCCTCCCCTTGCTCCTCCTCCAGAGCACGTAACTGGTGACTTCTGCCCTCCCCTTGCCCCCTCCTCCAGAGCACGTAATTGGTGACCTCTGCCCTTCCCTTGCCCCCTCCTCTAGAGCATGTAACTGGTGACTTCTGCCCTCCCCTTGCCCCTCCTCCAGAGCACATAACTTGTGACTTCTGCCCTCCCCTTGCCCCTCTTCCAGAGCACGTAACTGGTGACTTCTGTCCTCCCCTTGCCCCTCTTCCAGAGCACGTAACTGGTGACTTCTGCTCTCTCCTTGCCCCCTCCTCCAGAGCAAGTAACTGGTGACTTCTGCCCTCCCCTTGCCCCCTCCTCCAGAGCATGTAACTGGTGACCTCTGCCCTCCCCTTGCCTCCTCCTCCAGACCATGTAACTGGTGACTTCTGCCCTCCCCTTGCCCCTCCTTCAGAGCACATAACTTGTGACTTCTGCCCTCCCTTTGCCCCCTCCTCCATAGCATGTAACTGGTGACTTCTGCCCTCCCCTTGCCCCTCCTCCAGAGCACATAACTGTGACTTCTGCCCTCCCCTTGCCCCTCTTCCAGAGCACGTAACTGGTGACTTCTGCCCTCCCCTTGCCTCTCCTCCAGAGCACGTAACTGGTGACTTCTGCCCTCCCCTTGCCTCTCCTCCAGAGCACATAACTGGTGACTTTTTCCCTCCCCTTGCCCCCTGCTCCAGAGCACGTAACTGGTGACTTCTGCCCTCCCCTTGCCCCTCCTCCAGAGCACGTGACTGGTGACTCTGTTCTGCCCTTCCCTTGCCCCTCCTTCAGAGCGGAGTCAGTAAAGGTTGTTAAATTAAAAAAATAACCCACCCAGTTATGGCAGCCAGCACATTTTTATGTCCCTTCCCCCGCGCAGATCTCCAGGGATGCCAATCTAAGCAGCCTTACTGTGGTCACTAATGGGAGCATTGTGGGGACTCACTGGAAGCTGGGACAAGGTGAGTGTGGAAAGGCTTAGGTTCATTTTAACTTTTATTTTATTAAAGCAAATTTACACCTTAAACTAAAAAGCAAAACCCCCATTTTTAAATATCATTCCCCCCTTTGGCAATTTTTATTGCTCCTGCTTTACTCTGCTCCTGGCTAATGTCGCCTGTTTGAGCCAGAACTCTTGCCTCCTTATGTCATTATCACTGTTGTGAGTGATAGGTGATGGGATTGCTGCAGCATCTCACCTAGAGTAACAGTAAAAAATATCAGTGTTACAGGACAATTTTGCAGGTAAAAATATCAACTTCCAGCTCTATACCTTAAGAAGGGAGTATCAGATTTAGTCAAATTTATTTTCCAAGGTCAGTGGGTTTTGGTTCGCTTTAAGCTTGTGCCTAAACATACAGTATGTTGAGCTTTCTGGAGAACCGGAAGGGTGTACATAGTCTGCAACTGGCTGCTGCACAGACCCTCTGTATTGCTACTACTATGGGATATGAATGCTGATGCTGTGTGGAGGTGACTAATAGACGCAGTGCGCCCCATTGTTCCAACAGAAACTTTAGTTGATATCTATAAACCGAACCAACACCAATTTTCACCTATTGGGCGCTGCGCCTGTCTGCTGGCCCTCCCCCTCCTTTAACCAACCCACAAGCCAAGACTTTTTACCTCTCCCTAGCTAAACCGAGCACCGAGATTGGCCACTGGCAGTCATGTGGTTTGTATTATGCCAACCATCAACTATCAGTACCCCCTTTAAGTACACTGGGAGTCCCAAGTACCAATCAGATGAAATAGCTTGGGAAACCTCATGTATTTAGTACATTAAGGCTTTTTGTGCTGCAAGGCTCACATGAGACCACACTTATAATATGGGGTCTATTTTGAAAGAGTGACCAAGAATCTATGCACAACAATTTATGAGGGTTAATAAGCCCTCCTCAAGTGAATTGTGAATTGGAACCAACTAGGGCTAGGTTTGGACCATTCTACTATAATATTTGGTTTAGTAGATGTTGTTAGGACAACAAGTCGACTTGGTTGAATGTCACCTGGAATCCTTGTGCACACATACCCCTCGATTCAAAGAGCAAAAGTTAATTGATTTCGGATCGAGAATCGTAAGTTTGGGTGGGTGTTTGTCATTTTTTCTTGTTTTTTTGACCATTTCGTATTCGCACGATCGTTCGCGCATAGACGTATATGAACATACGCATTTCGTACGGAAATCGTATATTTTGCGTTAGTTCGTGTCTTTTTCCCGTCCAAATCGTATATTTTGCGTCAGATCCTATTTTTTACGTCCTTCACATGGGCTTGCGACCAATTCAGAGAGCTGATTGCTAATTGTTTTGAAGCCCATTAAATAGCTGCTTTACGAAATGTTTGCCGGCAGCTATTTGGCCTCGGGAGTAGGATGGAGAGGAGCGAGTTTGTGGCACATCAAGGGCTTATGCTTTTTGGCATTGAGTTGATCCAGATGTCTGAGAGCAGATTGCCCCTGCGTCGTCGCATGAACATCGATAGCATGAATGATGTTGAGCTGTTCGAGCTGACCAGGCTTAATCGCGCTTCCCTCCATAAATTATATAGTGAGCTGCGGCCATGGTTAGCCCGCACCACAAGGAAGGGGCATGCAATTTCAGGTATGACCAAGATGCTTGGCTGCCTGCAATTTTTGGCGAACGGCTCGTTCCAGAGGCTGGGTGCCCTCTCCGTGGGGATGTCCCAGCCTACGCTGAGCCGCGCACTATCTAAATTTTTGGAAGGCATGGCCAAAATATATTTATTTTCCGGATGATATGGCAGCCAGAAACGCCATTAAGCTTGGTTTTTATAATGTGGCCGACATGCCCAACGTTATTGGTGCTGTTGACTGCACACATGTGGCACTCGTACCTAGGGCAGCCGACGAGTATATATATAGGTATTTATATTTTGTTTTAGGTTATTATGTTGCCCAACGTGTAATGTAACCAGTTTTCCTTAGCGGCAGCATATTTTTTTTTGGCTCATTTGTGTACATGCCTTATTTAGGCTTTTCATTAGTAGTTTCCAATAGAGTGCAGACATGTTTTAAATTTTTGATCCTTTTTTCAATTATCAATTACCCTTTTTGTATGCTTTTGCCTTAAGGAATCGAAAAATGGGACACTCCCTTAATGTCCAGGCCGTGGTTGGGCCGGACATGCGTTTTCTGAGTGTCCTTGCCGGCTACCCAGGATCGTCGCACGACTCATATATACTCAGACGATCTGGGTTGTTTCGGAGATTTGAGTCAGGTGAATTTTCGGGTGCATGGCTGCTTGGTAAGTGTGTCCTATTTATTTGGTATTAAATTTCTGATTAATCTGTTATTTGTTGATATTTTTGTTTTTGTATTCTTTACATAAGCCTGAAACTGCATTTTAGTTGGGTCGTATTTTCGGAACTCAAAACCAAAATGCTTGCCTCACTTTGTCCTTCAGAAGGTTTTCCCTTTAGTTAGGATGTCTGTAAGTTCCATGTCCCAAAACATATTGGTTGGGAGTTTATACCCAAGTATCTGTTAGTTTATGGTCCTTTTGTAGTATTGGTCTTTAAATGGCAAAGTGGACTTAAACTGCATACATTGTATTCTTTATCTAAATGTTGAGTGCCCCTCAGCAGCATCCTAATTGTAACATGTCAGAAAACCAAAAATATTTAAAAATTCTAACTACCCTTGCCCGTGCAGATGTTTTATCATTCTTTTGTATATTTAAGCGGCATTTTTATTTATGTACTACATTAGTGGCAATAGTTATTTTGCTAATGTGCCCTGGGTGTATTTTTACGCCCTTTACCTTACATCATTTGGATATATGTCAAATTCTTTGTGTTTGTTGTCTTGCCTTTTTAATTGTTATTAAATTTAATTGTCTTGTTAAGGTGATTCCGGGTACCCACTTCTCCCCTGGCTCATGACGCCTGTGCTGCGGCCCCAGGATGCCTCTCAGGAAGCGTACAACTGTGCGCACCGCAAGACCAGGGCTGTTGTGGAGAGGGCCTTTGGGCTGTTGAAGACCCGTTTTCGTTGTTTGGACCATACTGGGGGCGCCCTGCAATATGATCCCAAAAAAGTGATCGACATCATCATGGCATGTGCTGTTTTGCACAATTTTGCAATACTAGAACGTGTCCCACGTTATGTGGATAGTCTGCCCTCTACAGCCCTAGAGGATGATGGAGACAATTATGTTGGGCCACCCAGTGAGTCTGGACAATCAGTTAGAGCAAACTTGATATTGCAGCATTTTAGTTAATTTTATTTCGTTTTTCAACATTCTGTGTGTCTGTCTTAGCCTTTTTGTTCAAAATGTTGTTTTGCCGTAATGTGGCATTACCTTAAATTAAAACATTTTTCCCTTAATTGTTGCCTAATGTATTTCATGTTGTTTACTTAGCTTGATATTTGCATTGTTACACCTCTTAAACCAAAAAGTATCTGGTTTAGCCCAAGCTGATTTAAAATGTGTTTCCACTAAAAACGCCACAAGTATTGTAATTGTGAAATTTGTTTTACTTTGTAGAATTAGAATTATTGTGCTTAACATAAAACATTCCACATACAACTGTGGTTAAAAAGGCATGATATAACAAAAAACAAATCGAGCACATCTACACCTGGAAGTGAGTGGCACAACCAAACAAGGACACCCAGTCCAAAGGCCAGCCTAGTCCAGTCATTAATATTGCCTGTGCCCAGGGATATTTGGGCATGGCCATAATGTCACACAAACATGTCTGCAAACAGGAGGAGCACAAACCAAATACATATTTAAAGCCATAAGTGGCCAGATACACTCCACATAGACCTATGGCATTGGCTAGTGGCCTTAATCATTACTCTAAGGAGCTATATGGGAGCAAATACAAAACACAACCTGCATGAGCAACACAAAATGGATTGTTTGAAACCTCAAAGGACAAGTAAATACAGTGGGGGGTAAGAGAAAAGATGTCCCACACAATCATGGCTTAATAGGGTGGCTGCCCATAATACCCAGGTGGAGGTCCGTGGGGATGGGACCTAGCCTGGGCCATGGCTGCATTGTGAATTTGAAACTGCTCCATAATGTTTCTCTGCATATTGGTCATCTCAGCCATGGCTGACTGGATGCCATTACTTGCAGTTACCATGTTGCTGTTGAGGGTACGCAACTCCGCGAGGATGCCCTGTAAGCTGTTATTGATGTTGACCATGTCGGCATGCCTTTCGTCACGCTCAGTAACGAGCTGTGCCTCAAAAGAGTCCCTCTCTTGGGACCATAATTGAAGCAGGGCACTCTGCCTCCCCTGGGAAATTGTGGGGCGGCGTAATGGAGTCCGCCGCACAATTACCCTGGCTCTTGGGCGTGCCCTGCCGCGTTGTGTCGTCCCCTCAACAGCAACAGGCATGCTTGGCAAATCCTCAGCAGCAGAGTGAACACTGGGGACTGTTGTGTCAGTCTCCCCATGTGCATGCACAATGGATGGAGATTCACTCTGCTGCTGAGGATTGGCCAGAGAAACATTAGGGAGCAGTTCCAGATTGGGACCCAGGGGGAGGTCATCGGACGTGCCCTGCAGGGAGACATCAGCTTCCTCCATTTCCTGGATCTCTTCCATGAGTGTGCGGGTCTGTAGGGACATATAAAAAAAAAGGGTAAGTTGGCGTCCAAATTTGGGATTCCATCAGTTTAACACATGCTTAAGCACTTGGTAGTATTTATGGTACTAAATTAACTTACCGGAAATCTCGGATCTGGGCTCCTATGCTGTACGGACCTGGTAGGCATAAGCAAACTGGGGGGTGAGTTTACCCTTGCTGAGGGGTCATGCTGGGCTGAAGAAGAGAAAACAAAACAAGGTAAACACACACATAAGCATTGTTTTTTTAGTTACTAAAAAAAGCCACAATTTGTAATATTAAGCAACTCTACAGCAATGGGGACAATTGTTAAAATACACGCAATTTTAGATAGGTGCAATGGCTCGAGAAAACTGCTAACTGACCTCAGTTCAAAGTCAGGAAGTGTACCCAGTCAGCATACAACTTGCACAGCAACTATTTGGATTTTGACTACCATTCTCTAGGTCAGGGGTACTCAAACACTTCTTGTAAAGGTCCATTTAAAGGTATGTGGTGAGAGGTGAATGTCTGGGCATGGGGCTGTCGCAGGGGGTGTCTAGTTAGAAATAAACACACTGGGGGAGGGGCTGGAGATTGCCAAGTGCAAACTAATAAAGGCTGCTTGCCCTTGCTGGGCTGGATGGGGCAGAGCTGAGGGGACAGGGATTGGATGGCTAAAGGTGGGAGGTCAGGAATTGATGGTGATGGGATGGATGGAGCAAATATGTTAGAAATGTATGGGGCTTATGTGGGGGGGCAGATGGTGGGACTGTGGCAGATGGGGCAGAGCTGGGGCAGCGGGACAGGATTGGACCAAGAGAAAGATGCACCAAGTTACTGTGTACCTTGCAATGCCACTTCCTGTGCAGTACTTCATATTGCAATGCTATGTTTCAGGGAGCCATGACATTGGGCAGGAGACCAACCACTACATCGCCGATCAAGGGGGCAGCTCTGAGCACGTCAACACAGAAGTAACTGAGTGCAGTGCTGTCTGGGCAGGGGTCCGGGAATCTGGTGCCAAGGTCCGCATTGGGACCCCGGGCCGCCAGTTGAGTCTCGCTGCTCTAGGTCAGATATGTTTGGGGGTGTGTAATTAAATTGTTACCTCAAACACAACTCACACAACAAATAGCCAACACATCCCTAATGATGTGTGTTTTGTGATTGAGTCCAAATATATCACTTTTCAGGATAAACTTCGTTACTTGACAAATTTTTTTTGTTAATTGGTCTTTTACATAATGTATGTGGTCCTAAATGTGTGATTCACAGGGACCAAAACAGGACACAAACAGGCACAGTAGTGCGAGCCCAAGCAAGCCACACCATAGGGCCATACCGTCATCTTGGTACTAGTGACCTTTATATTTTTTACCAAACAGGCAAACATGCAGATTAAGAGTACTCACCGTGGGTACGGGTCGGTGAGTCTGTGTCCCTTAGACCCGCATGGCCACCGACCGCGACCGGATGGAGAAGGCCCAGCACAATCTCCTCAGCAGGGGTAAACTCCAGTTTGGTAGGAAAGCCACCTCCAGTTTGCATGCTGAAAAGAGAAAATCGTTTGGTACTCAGAAAAGGTGCATACAGTACATCCTAATCCTTATATTTGGAGACATCATTTATTTACCTGTAATTATGCCTTTTAATTTCTTTTTGACGTACAGCATATTTGAGATCCGAGATTTTCTTTTGAATTTGTGGCACATCTTTCCTCTCTTCCCCCGCTGCATTTACTTGTCGTAGGATGGTTTCAAACAATTCCATCTTGCGCTGCTTCGTGGTGTGTTTTGATTTGCTCCCATAGAGCTCGTCATAGTATAATGTAAGGCCACTAGCCAATGCCATATTTTGGTCATGGGAGAATCTCCCACTCAACTGGCCGCGGCGCAATGTGCGGCCAGATGGTTGGCTTGGGTGCTCCTCCATGTGTGCAGACACATGTGGTGACATTATGGCCTGGGGCTGGGTAGGGGAATGGACGGATTGCTGGCTTCCCAATGACTGGACTGGACTGGCCAAGGGACTGGGTGTTCTTGCGTGGCTGGCCACCGAACTTCCAGGTGTAGATGTGGTCAGGGTGGCCATTCTTTGGCCTCTTGGGGGGCTATGTTCCCGGCTGGTGCCAGGTCGGGGCTATGTTCCCGGCTGGTGCCAGGTCGGGGGCTATGTTCCCGGCTGGTGCCAGGTCGGGGGCTATGTTCCCGGCTGGTGCCAGGTCGGGGGCTTCTGGCCCTGCTGCGTGGCCTGTATTGGCTTCTGGCCCTGCTTCTTGGCCTTTCTGGGCTTCTGGCCCTGCTTCTGGGCCTGGATGGGGTTGTTGCCCTGCTGCGCGGCCTTTCTGGGCTTCTGGCCCTGCTTCTGGGCCTGGATGGGGTTGTTGCCCTGCTGCGCGGCCTTGCTGGGGTTCTGGGCCTCCTGTCTCGGCTTTCTGGGCTTCTGGCCCTGCTGCGGGGCCTGTATGGGCTTCTGGCCCTGCTTCTGGGCCTTTCTGGGGTTCTGGCCCTGCTTCTGGGCCTGGATGGGGTTGTTGCCCTGCTGCGCGGACTTGCTGGGGTTCTGGCCCTGCTTCTGGGCCTGGATGGGGTTGTTGCCCTGCTGCGCGGCCTTGCTGGGGTTCTGGGCCTCCTGTGTCTGCTTTCTGGGCTTCTGGCCCTGCTTCTGGACCTGGACGGGCTTCTGGCCCTGGATGGGCTTCTGGCCCAGCTGCGTGGCCTAGATGGGCTTCTGGCCCTGCTGCGTGGCCTAGATGGGCTTCTGGCCCTGCTGCGGGGCCTGGGTTGGCGAAGTGCCCTGCTTGAAACCATGGGCGGTGTGGGCTCCCTTGGGCGGCCTCTTCTGGGGGCAGAGGTGGTGGGTGCTGCTGTGGCCTGTTTTTTGGCTGCAGGGGCACGTGCCTTTGGGCCCCTTTTTTGGGTAAGGGAGGGTCCAGTGTCCCTTGGTGGGGCCGAGGTGGTACTCGCCTTCTTGGAGCGTAATTTCTTGCTTCCTTGCTGGGACCTGGTGGTTGGGCCCTCCGAGGTCTGGCTTGGCTGGGCGCGTTTTGCTGCAGGCTTTTTGGGTGCCATTTTCCACAAATGCTCAAAGAGAATGAGCTTTGGGTGCAGGGACCTTTAAATAATGAGCCCAGCGTGTGACGCCTATGCGCACGACTACGCGCTCGTACGGACGTACGTTCGAGCGGAACCAGGAAACCGCTGGGGTTTCACTTATCTGCTGCCTTGAAGAAGCATAAAGATGGCGCCCACTATCTTCACCCGTCAACAGGAAGAGATCCTCATGCTGGTAAGTGCCTGGCTCTGCGTTTTAAGCTAATACTCAATGATGGCCTAAATGTAAATGATGCGTTTGGAACTAGTTTTGGGTCTCTTAATGTTTAAGAACTGGCTCCTCACACTTCATCCTCAAGGGCCGAGCCTGGCCACGTTTTCACCTGTCTATGCTGATGTCCGAATTAGGGCAATTGCTCTGGCTTAGCACCAGTTAATAAACCTGTGGAGTAGCGGGGCTAGCTGTCAAACCTGGCCTGTCTCGGACCTTGATGCGGATGTTTGAGGAACACTGTTTGCCTAAGACCGCAAAACACAACGGCAAGCCACACACGTGGCCCAAAAGCCTAAGCATAAGCCGACATCTTGGATGTTGAAACCATCCTAACATGCCATAGATGCAGGTGGCCTGATTTTTAATGTTGGCTATTATCTGTATGTACATGGTGTGTGAAACATATAACATAAGACCAGACTCTCATTCACAGTCAACGTCCGCTTTAAGGCACTCCCCATGGCTGCCACTCTAAATGTGTGTGTTAATGACATGAAATTCTCAACTTGTGATGCAACACATATGGGTCTGTGTGTAAAAGTAAAAGCTCTGTGTCCATTATGTTTTTCAGATCATGCTTCAGCGCCGGTATGACTTCGCGCCCAATGTGTGCGAAAAAAGGGACATCGCCCGGGAGATCATCGCGGAAATCCACCGTGTGACCAGCACCACCTTCACTCACACCCAGATAATGCAGCATTGGTCGGACCTGAAACGTCTGCACATGGCCCGGGTGCGGAGGTTTTTTGGGATCCATTTCCCAAGTAAGTACCAAGCGATAGCATGTTATATGTTGCAAATGTATAAGCTATACCTTTATTTATAATGACTTTTCTTTGTTAGTGTTGGAAATGGATTTCAGAATTCGCCGCACCCGGAGGCGCACAGGCCAACCAGTGCTGCATGAGTCTGCATCTGTGAGTGAAGGTGGTGGATCTCCCGGGCGACGGACCTACCCTTCCTCTGTGGCCTCCTCAGACCAGCCCCTGGACCTTACCACAGAGGAGGGGCGCAACCGCGTGGGCGTGGAGTCATGCCCGGCCAGGCATGGGGAAGGCTCTGGTATGTCACTCTTCATGTATAGGCACAAAGATATACATGGCAGGCCAAAAACTAAGTTATCCTTTATTATGTATTTGTAGAAGCTTCTGGAGCGGGTGAGATAGTGGAGGAGGAGGCAGCAGAGATGCTGGAAGTCGATCCTGACGAAGGTGAGTGATGTCAGCCAGCCTGGGAGCCAGATCTGTTTGGAATAGTGACTCTATACAACTACTAACCAAATGTCACATGTTTCTCCAGGGACTTCTTCACAGCATAGCCAGGACCAAGGGCAGCCTGTTGGCCCCAACCAGCCATCTGTCGGCCACCAACTCAGTAAGTCTCCATGCCATTATTCATATTAATGTTTTGTTAGCTAATAACACACACATAACTAAAGACGTAGCCAATGTGTAGTTAACACTTTCATGTGGGCACTTCGTTAGCTTAAAGCGGACCCTAACTCGTATTAAGAACATAGCTAATATTTAGCCAACACACTGTACATACAGATTGGGAACATTGAAAAACAGCCTACAGCCATCTAATGCATGTTAGGAGCCTGTAAACATCCAATATGGCGGAATATGGAATGCGCAATATTTACATGCTGCATGGGATACAGATTAGAAAAAGTAAGGTGCTGCCATGCATTGTGGGACTGATGACCTTTCCCTGAACCCAGCTATGCTCTGTATTCCCAAAGCACCACTGTAACCTACTCCCCTGTACTTGATCCCACTCTCCTCTCCTCATTAACTGTTATGCTTCGGAGTCCCGATGGCGGCGCAGTAATCATAAATCCACCAAAATATACTTCGATCTGGTGCAGAATCATTTTGGAATAGTTATTGCTTTTCATTAAATAATGTTGAAGGTCCGGTTTAAGGAGTTTCAATACTTACCTGTGGGAAATGCATTTACTTTATCCCTTTGAAGAATGACATATGTCATGCATTTACATGTATTTAATTAACCCCAAATCTATTTCCAGCATACAAACCGGTCTGGTACTCCTATTTATGTTTATTTCTCTATTGCTTACAGGGATGAGGCCACAAACCGTGGCAGAAAAAAAAAAAAGAATCAAAGAGTTGGTGGCCGAGCTGCTGGCCATACAGGCGACGTTGGGGCCAACAGATGAAGAAGAGGAGGAGGATTAGTGCCCTTGGTCCTGGCTACTTTTGTAAAATAGTTTTACAGTTTGTTTTAGATAGTGGACTTTTATTTTTTTAAAAAACTAAAAAATTTTAAACATTTTTAAAACGTTTTTAAAATAAACAAAAAAAAACAAACAACAAATATTTAAAATAAATAATATTTTAAGCCTTCATAAATGTGTCATTTCTAATATGCGCACAAAAAGACATTTACACAGACACGAAAAAACACGCTTAGAAACATATAGACATATGTACATTATGTTGTTTGGGTAAGTTTTAGGGTCGTCAACATGAAGAAGGATGCAAGCGCTAAGGGGTTTAGGTAAGTTTTAGGGACCGAGAAATGAAGAAGGATGCAAGCGCTAAGGGGTTTAGGTAAGTTTTATGGACCGAGAAATGAAGAAGGATGCAAGCGCTAAGGGGTTTAGGTAAGTTTTAGGGACCGAGAAATGAAGTTGGATGCAAGCGCTAAGGGGTTTAGGTAAGTTTTAGGGACCGAGAAATGAAGTTGGATGCAAGCGCTAAGGGGTTTAGGTAAGTTTTAGGGACCGAGAAATGAAGAAGGATGCAAGCGCTAAGGGGTTTAGGTAAGTTTTAGGGACCGAGAAATGAAGTTGGATGCAAGCGCTAAGGGGTTTAGGTAAGTTTTAGGGACCGAGAAATGAAGAAGGATGCAAGCGCTAAGGGGTTTAGGTAAGTTTTATGGACCGAGAAATGAAGAAGGATGCAAGCGCTAAGGGGTTTAGGTAAGTTTTAGGGACCGAGAAATGAAGTTGGATGCAAGCGCTAAGGGGTTTAGGTAAGTTTTAGGGACCGAGAAATGAAGTTGGATGCAAGCGCTAAGGGGTTTAAGTAAGTTTTAGGGACCGAGAAATGAAGAAGGATGCAAGCGCTAAGGGGTTTAGGTAAGTTTTATGGACCGAGAAATGAAGAAGGATGCAAGCGCTAAGGGGTTTAGGTAAGTTTTAGGGACCGAGAAATGAAGTTGGATGCAAGCGCTAAGGGGTTTAGGTAAGTTTTAGGGACCGAGAAATGAAGAAGGATGCAAGCGCTAAGGGGTTTAGGTAAGTTTTAGGGACCGAGAAATGAAGTTGGATGCAAGCGCTAAGGGGTTTAGGTAAGTTTTAGGGACCGAGAAATGAAGAAGGATGCAAGCGCTAAGGGGTTTAGGTAAGTTTTAGGGACCGAGAAATGAAGTTGGATGCAAGCGCTAAGGGGTTTAGGTAAGTTTTAGGGACCGAGAAATGAAGAAGGATGCAAGCGCTAAGGGGTTTAGGTAAGTTTTAGGGACCGAGAAATGAAATTGGATGCAAGCGCTAAGGGGTTTAGGTAAGTTTTAGGGACCGAGAAATGAAGTTGGATGCAAGCGCTAAGGGGTTTAGGTAAGTTTTAGGGACCGAGAAATGAAGTTGGATGCAAGCGCTAAGGGGTTTAGGTAAGTTTTAGGGACCGAGAAATGAAGAAGGATGCAAGCGCTAAGGGGTTTAGGTAAGTTTTAGGGACCGAGAAATGAAATTGGATGCAAGCGCTAAGGGGTTTAGGTAAGTTTTAGGGACCGAGAAATGAAGAAGGATGCAAGCGCTAAGGGGTTTAGGTAAGTTTTATGGACCGAGAAATGAAGAAGGATGCAAGCGCTAAGGGGTTTAGGTAAGTTTTATGGACCGAGAAATGAAGAAGGATGCAAGCGCTAAGGGGTTTAGGTAAGTTTTAGGGACCGAGAAATGAAGTTGGATGCAAGCGCTAAGGGGCTTAGGTAAGTTTTATGGACCGAGAAATGAAGTTGGATGCAAGCGCTAAGGGGTTTAGGTAAGTTTTATGGACCGAGAAATGAAGAAGGATGCAAGCGCTAAGGGGTTTAGGTAAGTTTTATGGACCGAGAAATGAAGTTGGATGCAAGCGCTAAGGGGTTTAGGTAAGTTTTATGGTTCATAAAGGAAAGTGGGAGCCTGGCGCGAGGCAGTAGTGGTGAGAGTGCGCATGCGCAAGATCTTATATACATACGAACGAACGAATCTAAGAGGCCAAAAACCAATGAAAACCAGAGGCAAACGCAAGTAATTGGAAGAGGTGGACGATGGAAGCAGCAGAAAAAACAGGCTGCCGCCGCAACAAGTGAGCACATGAACGTGAATTTTACGATTGTCAACTGACTGAGGCAAGTTCGGGAGATAACATACGAACGGACGTATATTTTAGGATAGAAACGTATTTGCTTATAGAATCACTCGCAAGTTCATACGAACGCACGAGCGGACGTGAAAAATAGGATGATCGGCACCCAAATCAAAGCTGTTACATGTTTCTTTGAATCGACCCTATTGCCTCTGAATAGTCAGCCTGTGTAATGGGTTGTTTTTGGGGAAAATGCTTTTCTAGTTTTCTCATTGTCTGTGGTGCCTAACATGACAATTTTGGTGAAGAGCTGCTGCTCTGGCTGTGGTCTACATAGCTTGCAATCTTAGAGCCTTATTTAAGAGGCGTCAGCACCACACAGCTCCACTTTTTTGGCCTCAGAATGCACTCAGTGTCTGATTTAACAACAACAAAAATGCTAACGTTGATGCGGCCACCGCCTAGCGTCCTATTTAACACTAGCGCTGAAAATGATGCAGCTGTAGCTCAAGATCCCATAGAGCACAATGGACAGAACTTGAATGTAGTGTTTAATGCTTATAATTAATATTACACACATATTAACAATGTGTAATTTGGATACCAACAACTGAAACGCAGCCAAAACGCACTGTAAAGTTTGTCAACTTTGTCCCCAGCAGTGATTTCTTGTAACTGTAATGAAGAAACGCTAACCAGTGCCAGAAAAATACAGCACCAAAGATTTCAAGGAGGAAAAAATTCATATATTTGCTGAGGAGCACCAGAAAAACGGCAGTACAAAATAGCAGTACAAAGTGATGCTCACTGGCTCTTGGATAATTGGCCAGGGGGTCCAACAAACGCTGACAAAGGCCGGCCAATACCAAAGTGCAACAATCAAAGCTAATTAGTAGTGTTCGTATGTTCAATGTAGTATACAGCACAGCGTCAGATAAGATAGGAATGTCGGCGCTCCGAAGCTGGTGCTATAGCCACAAAAATGATGCTAAAAAGTGCACATCATAAATTAGGCCCTTAGAACTCAAGTCAGAGTAGAAAAAAATCTCATGGTAGTCTTTGAAAAAAGCATGAGTGTTAGGGTGAGCTCTGCGCGCCCATCTCGCAGCACTTCACTTACCTCCATGGCTGCATCCAGCCGTCATCCATCTCACAGCACTTCCCTCACCTCCATGGCTGCTCCCAGCCATCTCCCTTCCCCCCATGCTTTCTCCTCGCATGGTCAGGTGCGCGCGCGTCTCCGTCCACTAGAGGGAACGCGCACCGGATTCCTGAGATTTAAAGGGCCTGTACACCACTGATTGGTGTCTGGTCATCCAATCCTGCATCCACTTACCCTATTTAAAGGGGCACTTCCTTTCCATCAGTGCCGGATCTTGGTCTTTCCATGCCAGTTGTAAATCAGTTGCTTTTGGATTGCTCACCCGTGTACCGGCCTCTGCCTGTCCCCGACTCTGAACCTTTGCTGCCTGCACTGACCTTGGCTACTCACCTTTACCACGAACCTGTGCTGCCAGCCCTGACCTCTGTCTGTACTCACTACATCTTTTGCCTGCCCCGTGCACCACGCTGAACCTCGGTTAACTGTGGAACTGGGCCACTGTTGGGGGGTAGCGACCTGGGGGTCACTCGCCGCTACAAGACCCACCTGCCTTGCGGTGGGCTCTGGTGAATACCGGTGGCCTCTTAGACTCCGCTCCCCTTACACGGCACTGGCCATCAGTTCCACAGTCAAAGCGGATCCACATCCTAGTCCTCTCCACCCGGTCCGTGACAATGAGAATTTCACTGATGCTGAACCAATTGCTAGGAATATAATAAAAGTCAATGGCACTTTTTCCTACAGCGTAAAAAGGAGTAAAAAGTTCACTACTCTTCTTAGGAGTAAAAAAGTGCCATTGAGCACGACAGTTAGCGAAGATGAGCCTATGTCGTAGAGGCGCTGGAAGCGCACGTGACAGTAATACATAAGGCAGGAAAAGACCCGTTGAGCTGCAAAAGCTACCGCCCAATATCGCTACTAAATGTAGACTTTAAGTTGTTCACTAAAATTCTTGCGACCCGTCTAGCATCATACCTGCCTGACCTGGTTGAAAAGGACCAGTGCGGTTTTATCCCTGGCAGAGAAGCCAGGGATAATACGATCAAGACCCTAAACTTAATACACCGATCGCGCATAGACGATTCCCCAATGATGTTGCTGTCTACAGACGCCGAAAAAGCATTTGACCGAGTGAGCTGGGACTTTGCATTTGAGGTGCTGAGGCACATAGGGCTTCGGGGCAGAGCACTCAAATTTATCTTGGGCATATACTCCAAGCCACAGGCGAGGGTTAGAGTAAATGGCAGCCTCCCTCCACCCTTCCAGATATTAAACGGAACCAGGCAGGGGTGTCCATTATCTCCCCTTATCTTTGCTCTTGTGGTGGAACCTTTCCTGCGGCACTTGAGGAACAACACAGACCTGAAAGGAATACAGGTGAAAGGAATAGAACATAAGATATCCACTTACGCAGATGACCTTCTATTCTTCATAACCAACCCAACAGTGGGGCTTCCCGGTCCTTATGAGGGAATTTGAGATCTTTGGGAAGCTCTCTTTAAGATCAGCTTTGACAAGTCAGAGGCACTCAATGTTGGGATACCAGACACAGTAATATCTCCCATAAGATCTTCTTTCCCATTTAAATGGACCTCATCCACGTTAACGTATCTGGGCACGAAAATCTTGAGCGATGTTGACGACATTTTCCGACATAACTTCATCCCTCTGCTGAATAGAATCAAATCAGACCTGTCAGGTTGGAGTACCCTCACGCTTACTTGGCTAGGACGGATGAGTGCTATAAAGATGACGATCCTACCTAGAATCCTGTACCTATTCCAAAATCTCCCATGTCATATACCAGCAAGCTTTTTTAGAAACCTAAATTCGATATTCATAAAATTAATCTGGGAGAATAAAAAACCGAGAATCAGACTTGCACTTTTACAACGACCTAGATCTAGAGGAGGCCTGGCAGTGCCAAACCTGAAGATGTACTGGCAAGCGGCCCATATACAGCGAATAGTGGACTGGATAAGAAACGGGGAAACCAAGAAGTGGGTGAGCGTGGAAGCCAGCTACACGGAGACCCCCCTGAAGGAGATTCCATGGGCTTCAGCGACCTCAAGCAGATGGGCGGGATCTAATCCGTTGATTAAGGCCACCCTACATGTATGGGATGGAGCTAGAAAAGAGAGAGAAAAATCACCTTGACCATCACCCCTGATCCCAGTTGTGGACAATCCAGAACTGCCCTTTAGCCAGAAGTTCTACGCCATGAGGAGATGGAGAGACCTAGGAACGGTCAGGGGACGGGACCTGGTGAGGGGGCGAGACTGGTGCCATATAGATGAGCTTAGAAATAAGTGGGATAACCCTCATCTTGACCCATGGCAACTGTTGATCTTCCAACACTTCTTACAAAGAGTTGTACCCAAGAACTCAATAGGACGAGATCTCACGCAATTTGAGACGCTGGTCATGAGCCCCCAAGAGGGGTGATCTCACAGATTTACCAGCTATTGGACAATGAACAAGAATCGGTCCCTTCCTTTTGTGGTGACTGGGAGAGGGATATGGGTAGGGGATTCACAGCAGAAGAGTGGAGGAAAATATTCTCACTCGCATACAAATCGTCAATCTCAGCACAAATCCAGGAGACCAATTACAAATACCTAACCAGATGGTATTACACACCAAGAAGACTGGCGTCCATGTTTCCAGGATCCTCACCCAACTGCTGGAGATGTGAGATGGGAGAGGGATCACTCTTCCATATCCTATGGTCCTGTCCCAGAATCAGACCTTTTTGGATGAAAGTGTCGGAGATCATGTCCAAGGTAGTGGGTTCGCGAGTTCCATGCTGCCCGGCGCTCATGCTCCTGCATCATACTAATGACAGCATCACAGATTACAGAAAATCAGTGTTAAGACACATGATCAATGCGACAAGGATATTGCTTCCCAGATCGTGGAAGTCCAAATACATCCCGACAGACAAAGACTGGATTGCGGAAGTTGACAGGATAATGGAGATGGAGGGGCTGACAGCAGCCGTTCAAGATAAAGAGGATGAGAACCGGATCATTTGGACCTCATGGCATGTGTTCCGAGCCACAGTAGTGTAGAGCTGGTACGACAATAACTAGCTTTACATACCCCCCGATCATCGATAGGGGATCCACGAAGGAGGTTCCTGTCCCCTGCCTTACCCCCCCCCCCCTGCAAGTCACACTGGCTTCACCAAATAATTACCATGATCCCCATTGTTTTCCTAGTGACATTCTCATACTTTTGTCTCTTAAAGTGAACTTTTACTACCATGAGAATATTGAATAAGGCCTTTGTCACTGAAGTGATCCAAAGTCTGTGGCCCTGGTCATTGTGGTTAGCGACTTCCCTGTAATTCTGTGTACAGATGTTGATTACTAACCTGGGTGTTTGCAGGCCATATATTTATTAAACCACCTGAGGGGCACATCTATCTCACTGCTCTTGTAAGGGCCAGCCACCAATCGATTGGTAAATAACAGCAGAGGGAGCGACAAACATATTTACGGCATGTCAGTTATGTTATGAATGAACTTCTCAGCACGAATGTATCACCACAGCAGAAAATACAAACAAGCTAAACTGCCTTCAACCAGTTATATATCAGATGAATGTATTTTTTTTTGTCAAATAAGTTAATTATTTGATTTTAATCTGATCTATAATCTATATGTTCTTTTGGTGCACTTTGGAGCACACACTAATACACATCTTAGCGGTAGGTAGTCATGTGGTGCCCCCTTACTTCCAATCAACACTTTTCTTCATTATTGGACAGATAAATACTTTAACAATTACAAAATATTTGAGATTTTGCCCTGACAATGGGGACTCACTTTCCATGAAAATTGAAAGCTTCCTTTTTTTCAGAGAAACATGAGAGGAAAAACATTCTTAGTAGATGGATGTGTATTGTTGTACATTTTGGAGATATAGTCCTGCATTTTATGCTGCAAAAATACACTACGAAACATTAGAATGTAGTTGTTTCAGAGGCAGTCATAAAAAGGTCATTTGAATAGATTTACTGTTTGGCTACCAGCTTAGGCCCATGATATTATCAGTACATTTCCTTATATTTTTATAGCTTTTTATGACATCATGGTCAGGCTGAAATGATGTACTTTATTTTATACAGGATTACTATTTCAAGAAAACCAGAAATCACATGTCTACAGCCTGTGAATGTCTTCCACACGCACACACCCCAAAGAGAGACACAGAGGGGTTTGTGTTATTGTCTTGCATCTTCCTGGCTAGAAACAAAGATGTCACTTGGCCCTGGGACATCCCGACATCATGTGCCCATGTGTTAGAAATTAAACCAGCTTGCTGAGTTCACAAGACATCCTGGCTCCCGCATTTTCTGCAGCTGTATTTGTCACGCTGTCCTTTGATTCCTTTTTTTTCTCTAGTGTGTATTGTTGTCCTTGTGAACCATTACACTGGACTTTTACTGAGTTTCTAGGAATACTGTACTGGCTAAACGTGATTTTAAAAAATGAAAAAACTAATTATTCTATGTGGTTATTTATTAAAAATTGGAGATGTTTTTCACATTTTAGTAGCCATGGTGGATGGGGTTAGGTGCATTGCTCAAGAGCACTTAAGTCATGTCCTAACAGGGAATTGACCCTGTAGTCTGATCACAAGATTGCTTCTTATTCAGTCAATGAACATCAGATTTTATATTATAACAACCAAATGATTTAGGTTAATAGTGGGTCCCATGGATACATTACCCTGGAGGGCCCCAATAATGAGTTACTCTGGTGGGCCCAAGTTTCTCTGGTCTTACTCTGGTAGTAGCTGTCTTCAGTTACTAGCTGAGAGCTTGATCAGTAAAACCCTGTGTAAGGTGAGTATACGCTGTTCATTATATTACCTACAAGTGAGATTTAAGAGTCATTGGTGTCAGGGCCCAAGACAAACCATGCAGATGCACCAAGGCCTGCAGCCAGAAAGTTTCATGTGCTAGGTGAACCTAGGATAGAAAAGATTGTAAAAGGCGTAATTTTGTTAGCATATAATGCAAAATGTGTTACTTTTTCGGGGGATAATACGTAATATTTCTTGTCACATATGAAGACGTAACAAATTACATCTTTCTTAAAGTGGACCAAAACCCAGGGCCCTGAAATCTATAAGATTCCAGGGCCACTTGATTCCCTCCCCCGGGGCATCCAGATTTGGGAACTTACCTTCTCCCCCACTCCAATGGTTGCATGTGCGATCAGCAGCTGCTCCCCGCTATCCCTTTAGAAGGGCACACACCAGCGCCAGGCGTTTGTGAATGGCCCTGTTAGAGAGTAGCGGGGGATGCGGGGGTCGCCGGACTCACTCAGGTCTGCTCGATTGATGAGATGATTACTTGATGAAGGGGTAGGAGCGGATCTGAGCGCACTAATTGGACGAGAGGCCACACATGCGCCATAGAACTGGGAAAAGGTGAGTGAGATTGGGCAAGGACCAAAACCCAGGATAGTCAAAATCCTGGGTTTTGGTCCACTTTAATGCCAATAGAACATGGAGAATAGGTAACATGAGAAAGTATATTGTGTAAGTGTATGAAAAGCAGACACGCGGGCACACAATGCACTCTGCTATATGCTATGAATTGTCTGCTGGAGAAAGCGACTTAAGGGTTTAGGCTGTTTTCTTCGAAATAATCCTCTTCTATGGACTCACCATATCCATTAAACATGTCAGCCCAAGTTAATTTTTGCTGTATCACAGTGAACTGCAAGTGATACTTCTTCATAGCAGAGCACAATAGTATCATTATATGACAATGGCACTTTGACAAGCACATAATATATCCATAAAGGATGCACTTAACCAAAGAGCAGTGAGCACGAGAGGCAGCTGCTGAGAGGGTCACAGGTCATCCTTTCCAACACTCAAGTCTGATTCCTTTGCTTAGTGTCACCAAAGTCCCTTCAACCAAAAAAAGATAATGTCAGAGTCTACTCTGCTCTTTGTATTGGGATATGCAATGAGAGGTGACCCAGTGTCATTGGGAAGACAAACTGAGGAATTTAATGCAACATCCCAAAGAATTCCTGAATCATAATTACAGCATGGAAGTAACACATTTATTGTCTAATACTAACAGACAGCAGCGAAATGTGCTGTGATTGTGTGATTGTGATATACATTTATGTGTGATTCTGAGACTTTTTACCATTAGTCTAGAAGCTGATGTAAACCTTCCCTGTGCAAGGGAGGATGCTGGTCCTAGCCCACCTCTTTCTGCTGCCCAGAAGCTCTTCAATGCAGAGATACTTACCTCTCTTTTGTGGTTTTTGGACTGAAGGGGAAGCCGGAAAGAGCTGCACATTACAGAACTGCAGGGCCAAACATGTCCTAATAAAAATCACAATACCCACAGTAACAGAAACTGATTCATCAAAGCACTATACTTTTTTTTTTCACATCAGCGCAGTGTGAAACCACCATTAACCAATCCATCAGTGCACAGCTTGCTACTCAGTGCACATAGGCTATAAGGGGCAAATGCAGTGGCTAAATGTGATGGGGACCTGGTGCAAACACTAAATTGGGACCTTTCAATACTCATACAGTAAAGTTTTTTCTGTCTTTTAACTCAATTAGATGCAGCAAGACAACTAGAGACAGAAATAGCAGAGACGAATACACCTTTCTTTACCTAAATGATGCCAAGTTAGCACAAATATGATAAAAAAGGTGGAGGAGCAACAATGATGGGATCCCCCTCACCCTCTGGGCCCAGGTGCAGTTGCACTCCCTGCACCCCCTAAATTTACGCCCCTGGACAAATGGATTTATTTTACCAGTTTTTGCCAGGGGAGTTTCACGGTCAATACTACAGAAGCAGCGGCGTGGGACCTGGATCGGATGCTAAAGTAAGCACCATACTAGCAGCAACTGATTACAGGGGATAAAAGGTGAGTATAGTGTGTTTTGTGTTGATGCCTGGACAATGACTTTAAAGTAAACAAGACAATGGGTCCAGATGGCATCCACCCCAGAGAAAACAGGGGCAGACTGGCCATAGGGAGACCCGGGAGAATTCTAGTCTAGATGGGCCGCTGCTTCTACTTTCATGTGCCAGGGTCCTGTACTGCTTTTATACTGCCGTGAGAATATGGAGTTTTGGATTTTATCCTTTTTCAAATAAATTCTTCAAGTTTTAAGGAGTGCGGATCTACTTCTTCTTTGCTTCATTCGCTGCTTCTACTACCCACATCCAGTCCCTGCCCCTTAGTCTCCGTCTCAACCCACTGTACCCACAAGCCAAGGAACCTCAGCCCCCCCAATGCTATAGGCCCAGCATAATGGCTGTGGGGGGTCTACCCCCCCAACCCTATAAGATTCATAACCTTAACCATAACCCTAAAAATAACATTCTTGTTAACCGACCAGAAAGTACATGTTGAAGGGTCCTCAGCAGAGATGTATCGGGCCAGCCATGGGCTGGTAAAAACCCAGATATATATATTTATAACTAAGGTGTTGGATGCAGGAGGTGTTGTAGATAGTCACCTATCTGGATTTAAGCAAAGCCTTTGACACTATTCCACATATAGAGCTCCTAAATAAATGATTGAAAATTAGACTTAATGACTGGATAGTTCAATGGCTTTTCTGCTGACTATTTAGTCTGAAGACTGAATAGTAGCATCAGTGGTCTGCCACAGAGCTCTGTCCTAGGCCCTAGGTGAGTAGTGATAGTGGAGTAGTGGGGGGAAAGATTTTTGTGAGAGCCTTCAAAATTGAGGATACAAACAACAAAAAGAATATAACATTGATTCTAATTACTACTACCCATTTTATGTAACGGTAAAAGGGTTCCTTTAATGGTTTCTTCAATTGATCATCATGATGTCAGCAATGACAGCTTTTATGTTGTGATTTAAACAGTTGATTTTTTTGCTGCTAGTGCTTAATTTTAACTTCTGACAGTTACTTTTGTCAGTTAATGTTTTACCCATGGATATCTTTTTTTGTCTGCAGCTTGTTTTGTTCCCTAGCTTCCTTCCGTAAGCCGTCTTGAGCACCTGTTTAACATATATATTTATCATGCTGTTACCCCACCTCTTATTAAAGTGTCTGTGTACTTACGGACACACCACCCTCTGTAAAATAAAAGAAATGTTTTAGACATAAGGTTTCCTTACACCCTCACTAAAGCTCTATGAATAAATCATTGTTCTATTAAAGCAAAGCAGCTGTTTTCTATCAATGGCGAGACTATTGCTGGAGCGAAGCTGTGGCACACGGACAGCCTTTAAAGCCCATTCACCTCCTCCGAAGCGTAGCTGTTTATATACCCACAGCCTTTTGGAGAGGGGATTTTTCGCACGAGCGGCGTGTAAATGGCTAATTCAGTGTTTTTTTGTCAACAGGGTTAAGTGGGCTAAATGTTTGCAACCCCCCCATAAAAAGGTCTTAGTCCATGAAAAGCTATATTTACATTGTAATGACCAAAGAACAGTTTAACTGTTCAATAGGCGGCTTACAGGGGTGTGCATGAGGGGTGAAGCCAGCACCTCTTCTGCAGGCCTGCGGATTAGATGCAGTGCCAGCTGCCCCCGGATCCCATGGCTGGTGAAGACTACAAAAGTCCCTATAGGATTTCACACAGGCTTCTTTGTCTCCATGGTGGCATGAATTTTAAGTCCTAATTTGCACCCATCCTCTTCTTGCCAATGGCGACAAGACTTGATATAACAATACCAGTCAAGAACTAACCTTGATAACTGCAAAATAATATTGAATGTGTTCAAATAGCAGTTGTAAAGAAATGCTATTAAGTGCCACATCTAGTTTTCAATTTAAAGCTTATTTGAGTTAAATAATATAACAATCTGTTCAAATCCTCATAAAAACAATCCACTAGGAATGTCCATAACAAAACCATAGTCAGACCATAACCCCTTTGAGGAGAGTGAGGCACGTTTACTCCCTTTATTTGCCATCTACCTCTCCCACTCTCCCCATAGAGATGTTTACAACCTATTCTCACGTAAAGTTCCTATGTACACAGTGTTTTACCCTCATTCTCTATTCTGGATAAACTGACGTGGAATTACTAAAGCAGCATGTTTGTATGGCTCATCTTTAACTTTAGTGCTTACCCCAGAAAGGTCTCCCAAGATAACTCGCTCCAAGGTTCCACAATGAAAGATCTTTTTATTACTTACTGTGAAGATACTGCAGTTTCTTGGTAGGTAAATACAAATGCCTTGCCCATCCACAAGTGGGTTTTCAGAACCATGTGATCCACAGAACATGTCCACCTCTGGGAACAGCATCTTCTCCCCCTATGAACCTGATGAAGAAGGTCTGTTATCATCAAGTGCAATTGTGACCACTGGCAAGTAGAAATCAGACTGCTCCCAAACGGTCTGTGTGTTAACCTTGTTGTTTTTCACTCTAACTTTGACAAGTTTCTTTGTGGCCCTTAGTCTGTCATGGAGTTGCTTCTTCTCAGTGGCTCTGAGGTATAGAACACATTTCTGTCTTGCTAACCTGGCTATTAATAAGAAATAGCTGAACTGTAGCATTGTGCAGGCAAGTAAGGCATTTTTCATTGTGTGTGTCCAAGCAAGTAAAATGATTGCACTGTCTTTAGACCGGCTGGTTCATGAATTGCATTGCTTGTGCACACACAAGTAAAGAAGTAGCAATGTCTGCACAAACTCTTTTAGGCTTAGTAATGTTAAGAATGGGGTATAAATTGGACGGCCTTGTCGTGGCTACCTCACTTTTACAGAGATTTATAGAATGGGGGTCCTAGACCAACCCCCTAATGCCCCCTGTGTCAGCCGCACACTAGTGATTATCTCAATGTATCATTGAATCAAATAACTCTTAAAAAATTGTTTTAAATTTATTTGGTAGGACTCACAAAATACACACCAACAATACATACAAGACTAGTTAAAATACATGAAAACACACATACAGGAGAGAGGTATACCCCACAACTGGCTCTCTTATATATTATAACTCATCTAGAATTAATCAAGATGTTAAAATGATACTACATCTACAATTGGGGCCACAGGAGATAATGACAAAATGAGTTAATACGTGCTATACTACGTGAAAAGTGCTACCTATTAATGAAAAAACTACAAAACTATACATTACCAAAGATTACTATATATGTCAATCAGAACACTGTACAACCTTAAAAACTTTTTAAAAATTTGCATATAGTGCAGAGTATCACATCTATTATGGTGTATAAACTAAAGTGCGTTGTGCAAAAAAATGATCCATAAAGTTCTATTGCAACAGCCCCAAATAGATCACAGATAATATAATTCCAATAGTTCAAACAGAATTCTTATTTACATCACCATTTAATTCGGCCTCCGGGGTCCCTCCTCCAACAGCTCGCCACCGACGCGTTGAGTGGCTCTACGCCACTTCGCCAGGGTGTATGAGCTCCCACATCCTCTTCTCCACTATTTATGTACCTGTAAATATGGTCGCTCCAATGTCCAGGCGTGTAGCCCTCCCCCACACGCGCGCCCCGCCCGGCAGACAATGCTCCCGTAAGGGCGACGCGGGGTGGATGCGTCACATCCGTCCATGTTCACGCCATCGCCGGAAGTGCGTCAGCGGGGCTCCCGGCTCCGGCGCGCGACCGCCCGGGAACACTCCCCTGCAGTAGGAGGCCCCGGGCGGCCGCGCGCCCGAGCCCGAGCACGCCGCCGCAACACCACTCGGCTCACCCAGCCAACCAGCAATAACCTGTCAGCGGATCGTGGAAGGTATGTATCACCTCACTTTTACATTCATTGCAATCTATGTTAACTAACAGTCCATGTTTTTAACAAATGTTAGCTAGATTTTCAATAGTACGATTGTGCAGAGGGTTTCTTTTTTGTCTATGGAGTGCGGTCACATCTCTCTAGCACCTCCTTGAGTGGATGAGAACATCCCACTTTCCTTATAACCTGGCTATTCATTAAATAATTGTTTACATTTTTAAATATATTACTTGTTTTTATTTAATTTACTCACGTTTTTAATTTGATAACCAATGGCCTCTCTATTACGAGACCAGGCCGCTGAGTTGTCCAGAAGCTCACCTGGGAATCCCTGAATGCTACTGTTACTCTAAGCAATAGATATGGATGTTTTTTACAGTTCAGTCCAACTTTTTATGTCCTTCAGCAGGCGTTCAGCAGTGTGAACGCACCACGGAGGTACTCTTGTCATCAGATATTTAAGTACGGAACCTTTATGAGTTAACAGAACTGCTCTATGTATTTATTATACCGACAATTCGACCAGGAGAAAATGTGAGAGGTCACAAATCAGTCACAAATTAGTGAGATTTCATTCTCTGATGGTTTAATTTCACTGGATTCTGAAGATGATGAAACCTCTTCTAAACAGAAGGAAGAAAATATGAATTCCCTCGGATTCCTAAATTTCTGGAACAAAGGAGGCTTCCTAGATTTTGAAGGAGGACCCAGTGTTGTCATACAAGAGTAGCCTGAAGCTAGCATATTTCCTAATTATTCAGTCTAAATGAACATAGCAAGAATGATAGACCAATGCCCCTAGAATGAAATTACTGGAATCCACTTCATACAATTTTCAAAAATAATTGTCAGAGGCCATTCCGTTCCATGGGTTCTTCTTTACCAATGTTAAAGGTTTCATATTAGATGTTAGGCATAGGTTCAGAAATAAGGTTAAAGGGATTGTAAATCCTTGCCTGTCCCATGTGCCTTTCCTCCATTTCCTGTACTGCTGGGTAGAAGCCCTAGCAGGGCTCCAACAGCCACCCCAGCCTAGGTTATCTAACAGCCAGTGGTCCCACAAATGGCTGTTAGCATAGCCCCATGGCATGCCCTTCCCAGCTCAATCACACCCAGAAGCATATGATATTTACATATAAGCAGAGATTTTAAGATGCTTTGAATTTTCTCATTTCAAAAACGGGGGGCAGGCAAAGTTAGTGTGTGCCTGGACAGTGACTTTAAATATCAGGTTTAAGCTTAGGTATGGTTCATCCGGGGATTAATATTGGAGCCAATGATTATTTTTATGTGAACCTATGTGTTACCTTCTCCTGTGTGTTATAAGCACTGGTAAAAGGGAAAATCCACAAGATGAAGGAAAGCTTATTTCAGGAAGGTAAATTTCCCCTTCACATTTCCCCTTCAGAGCCAAAACAGGCCTTAACTAGTATTAACTATCCTGCAAGCTAGGAAGAAAAAGCTAATAAGGAATGTGCCATTTTCAGAGAACTCTGGGAAACTGACCTGTCGTCAAAAGCATCTCATTTATAATGAACTAATGTGTGCAATAGCCCCATTAACAGGTCAGCACCCTCCTGCTACTGCTGGCTTGCGTGTTGCTTAATGGTGAGAAATCTCGCTGCCAGTTAAGGGCCAGTAAGAAGGGTCTTAGTAACACATTAAATATCTAATAAGTCGACGAAAGGCATTTCGTAATGTGTGCTGGGTAATTGATCAGCAGGGTAAACAGTGGCTGTATATTTCTATCAACATCAAAGAGCTGCCATGTATCCACACAATATTGTGTGTTTATAAAAGGTACATTTAATAGATGTTTTCATAAATAATACAATTAGAGAAAGTACTTAAAACACTTAAAATAATATATAACAGGTATAAAATGTCCATACAACCCCTGTTTTATCACCTATAATCTGTAGAATTCAGCTGAAAAACAAACTGAAATAAAGAAATACTTTGTTTATTATCCGTTGCTCTTATGACAGCATTTAGTCTTTTGGATAGGCATCTATCAGCATGGCACCTCTTGGACAATCTTGGGCCAGTCCTTATTGCTATAGCGCTCATAAAGCTGTCACATTCTAGGGAACTCCTGTGTACAGTTATGCTCTGCAATGTTGTTTTGTTTTTTAGCAGAGGCCTGAAGTTTTTTTTTTTACCATAATTGCCTTTTGTCATATGTGTTTCTGCAATAGCAAAATACTTCTACAGATTTCATACTGGTTGTATATTATAGTGATATGTGGTATCCAATCAAAAATTGATTACTGAAGTATATATGATACAATTTAAAAGTCAGTAGATGCAGCTACTGTACACCGATCTTAGATCTGAGACTGAACACTGCTTGGGACTGCTACCGGTAATAGGCTCTACCCTGAGAAAGGGCAGCAGTCCAGTAATGCTGCTCCTGAAATACGAAAATAAGCAGCTCCATCCAAAAAAGTAATATTTAATAAGTAAACAATGGGCAATTTTAGCAGGGTTCTTAAAATTGGAGAATTCTTTACTAGCCCGGGAAAACCGCAGTTTCCTGGATAATAAATATCAATTTAAATACTTAAATTCATATTTAAGGATCTTTTTCCACTGGAAAACCCTGCCAACATGGCCACCCTCTGAGGGGGGGGGGGGGGGCTCCAGCATTCTGGATGCCCCCCGAGCTTCTATTTGTTAGCTGTTTGTGGGACTAACACTCATTAAAGAAAAAATGGGTGTTGGTCTGGTTTGAGGATAGTATAGCGTAAGTTATTTATTCAGGTCATCTTCTGTGATGTCATACTGAGCCTAGGAAGCTAGCTATGATGGGTGGCAAATTATTCATATATATATATATATATAAATATAAATATAAACTATTACGCAAACATTTGATGAGATATGATTGGTAAAGTTGGCAAAATGAAAAATCTATGCTATTAGGTATCCTTTCACTTTAGCATCAGTAAGGGGGGCTTTAATGTTTTTTTGCACCATGGGCTCCCACATGACCTCTAAGGCACTTTCTATGCCTATGCTGCCTAGTATGTTGATCAACCTTTAAGCTTTTGTTTTACATAAAAATGCAAGACAGATTTACATTTTCTACCCAGTGACCCCGCACGTCCTCCTTTCTCAAGCCCTTTCAATCGAAACCACGTTCACAGGGGCAGAATCAGCTCTCCCCTCAGCAGACACAGGTCTGTTTATAGGTAATGCTGTGAAGGGTTTTCCTTAAAGCAGAACTGAAAAGAAATAAAAAGTGGAACGTCAGGTTTAACAAAGTCAGAGAAATTACAAAACCAGCCAAGCTTGTTGACAATAAATGAGTGATTCACAGATTTGCTGATAGGGTGGCATAGTCTGATAGGCTATCAGGGCACACAATAACATTTTGATAGCCCCCATTACAGACCCCCATTGTCCTGGGTTGCAGTGCCCAGCTGCCACAAGACGAACATGACTGTGGTAATAATGGTCCCCATCCCACTCACAGCATTGATAAATGGCAGAGCATCTAGAGGAGTGGGATTATTGCGTCTCATGTTCGTTTCCTGGCGGCAGGGGTAGCAGGTTCTGCCAGGGCCAACTGACAGCTGTCTACCCTGACTCTATGTTATGTACATCTCTGCGTCTTATCAATCTCTCGATCTCAGATATTTGAAGCTGTAGTATAGCAGGAAGACTCTAAAATCTGTATTATGCCCAGAGATTCGGCTTTACAAAGAGTTAATTTGAGAAATCATTTCTTTGGCCTGAATAATATGGTATTTTACTTTAGTTGTCAGCATGGCATGTAGGAACATCAGTGTATTTTGCAGTGACAGTGATATGGTAATGCTGAGAAAACTAGGCTAATGCTAACAAAAAGACAAGTGTGCATGTGCTAAAACCATGTAATTCATTTTCAAGATTGAAGCTTGCTTTCCCATAGCCTTGATTTAGCAAGCTTTTCCTTTGTACCACACAGTATTCCTTACCACTAATGTGTATATTCGTGCATGCAGACATTATAGAGATTGATCAGTCAAACTTTAAAGCATTTGTCAGGCAGAAACAAAGGAGGGGTGGCAACCGCTCAGACCATTTTATAACTAACCTGGGAGGTGCACGTTAGCAGGGCAATTGGGATACAAAAGTCTTAAAGGAGCCACAGCACTCAACCCTGTTGGCTTGCTGACCAACCTACAATCTGTCTCTAAACTTGGTTAAAAACAGAGGGCTCGGTCACACACATCTGCAGAAGTATGCTTAAGCTGCACCACCATCATTTGTCAGGCAGCTTACCTGATGCAGTGTCAGTTCCATGCTGCGAGTTTGCGCTGGTCACAGAAAGGGAAGAGGAAGGGAAAGAGAGGAAAGGGTAATTACTCTTCCTCTGCCTCCAACTCCTCCCCCCTGACCCAGACTATCAATACAATCCTGAGGCTTGTGTCAGGTTGACATCCCCCCTTGGTTGGCAATAGGCTAGAATCCAGCTCACAATAATGCAATGCACACGGTGTGCTTGCATCTCTCAGCCCTAACACATCATAGAGGGCAGCAAAGGAGGTTAAACATTAATTTATAATGACTCTGACAATACAGCTTCATTTTAAAAAGGAAAACAAAATAAAGTGTGTAGCCATACCTAATGGGAAAACTGTTGAGCCAATCACTTTAAACCTTGCTTTTTATCTGTTATATATATATATCTTTTTTTGCTGTCCGTGACCCCATGGATATTTACCATAGAGGATGAGACCAGGAGAAGGGTCTCTTCTGTCTAACAGGTTGATACCACTTTCTTAATGTAGTACTAGAGGTCCAAAAGCTGAGACTGTGCATTCCTGAACTGTGACTGTGCATGGCGTTTTATTTGTGAAATTTGGCTGCCTGGATTGACCTTGGATTAGAACTGTTGACTATCCCCTTGGTGAACATATTGTTCAGACTCATGGGGGCTGATTCAGAGACAGGTCGGACAACTAATTCCTATAGGAGAGAAAACTGCTATTCACTTTCATTGTCTAACTTGGGGCTGATTCAACACCAGGTGAAAATTTACATTCAATTGTTGAATCAGCCCCAAGGTAGGCAATGAAAGTGAATGGCAGTTTTCTCACAGGCAATGCACTCAGGGAGCCTATTTAAGAAGTGTCAGCGCCACTTTTTTGGCCTCAGTGGCACTCAGCGTCAGATTTAACACTTAAAGAAAAGCCAATGCCAATGGGGCCCGCTGGCTAGCATCTTGTTTATCGCTAGTTCCGCAAATGATGTTGCGCCGAGCGCTGTGGTTGAGGCAGTGCGAGTGGAAACCTGGCGCTGTGGCTCCGGATCCCATAGAGCACAATGGGCAGAACTGGATTAATTTGTTTAATATTAAACACATTTATCTGAACAAAACTTGCATAGGGACTTGTCAATAATTGAAATGCAGGTCCGAGATGTCACAAAACTTTTTTTTAGTTATTAAATTTAAATGGCTTCTTTTGCTTAATAATGTGTAATTTGGACACCAACAACTAAAACGCAACCGAAACGCACTGTAAAGTTTGAACCCTTGGTCCCCAGCAGTGATTTCTTGTAATTGTAATGAAGAAACGCTGACCAGCGCTAGGAAAAATACAGCACCAAAGATTTCAAGGAGGAAAACATGTATAAATGTATTGCTGAGGGCCAGAATAGCATCAGTACAAATTGGCGCTCACTGGCGCTAGGATAACCAGTTGGTGGGTCCAACAGACTCTGGCATAGGCCGGCCAATACCTAAGGGCAACAATCATAGCTAATTAGTTAGCGTTTGGCGCAATGCCAACTAGTGCCAATGTAGTACACAGCACAGCGCTAGATAAGACAGGAATGGTGCTCTGAAGCTATAGCCACAAAAATAATGCACATCACAAATTAGGTTCAAATTCTCGTTAACTTTCCCTAATGTCAGGTCAGAAGTATGGGTCTCTTAAATACCTTTCCTGGATGGCCAATGCTGGAGGAGCAAAACCCAAGATAGTAAAAATCATGGGTTTTGTTCCTCTTTAAACCATCGTATTGGGATACCTTTGCAGTATACATTTGTGTACTGTATTTATATTGTACAGCAGCCAATACCAGCACTTCACTGTGGTTTGTCCTCACAATCTTTGAAGGGTTTGGAATCTGCCCTGCGGGGTCTAATATAGAGGGTTTTTTTTTAACTTGATCACATGAACATCATCTGAGTGTTTAATGAAAACTTTCAAATCTATGGTGCCTTGTGTCACAGTCATTAGTCTACAGTGAGCCTTTTGTTTGTTGGTTGGTCAGTGTGAAACCCTACAGCATGACATCAAAATATATATTTTGCTCTTTTATAATATTGTATGGATAACACTTCATTTAAAGAGGCACAGCACAGAAACACGCATCACTATTAAGCATATATTTGGTCAGGCTAAGTGAACTTTTTTCCTTTTATTAGTGAGCTGCAGGGCCGGTGCTGTTTTAGTCAATGGTTGCCAGCGGGTATGCAGTTTGTAAATAGATTACAAAGTTCTTTGGAGCTAGCAGCAACTGTTGGATATTGTAACATGTTTACGAGTTAGTTGATGTCAGAAAAACCTAAATAAAATAAGCATCTGAGACAGATAAACATTTAGGGTCACATCTTTGTGGGAGCCTATTTTATCAAGCATCAGCGCCAGTCAATGCTACTCCTCACCAATATTTTAGCCTAAGCGTGGCTCAGTGCGCGATTTAACAAACCAAAAACAGGAAACGCAATGCATCCTCCAGCCTGCGTCTAATTTATCACTAGCGCCATATGGTTGCGCCAATATAGTTGCACTATAGGTTAAGATCCTATAAAGCACAATGGGCAGAACTGGATTGAAGTGTTGTATGCTTATATATAATATTACATTTATTTGTACTAAACCTGCATTTTGACCTGTCAATAATGTTAAAGAAGGACCTAGATATCCCCAAATATAATTTTATTTTTTTCTTGGAAAATAATTTATAAAGGCTTTTTTTTTCTTATCAATGTGTCATTTAAAACAACTAAAACGCTGCCTAAACCCACTGTAGAGTTTGTCCCCTTTGTCCTCAGCAGTGATATCCTGTAACTGTAATGATGAGATGCCAACTAGTACCTTTTACATACATTGCCAATCTTTTCAGTGTGCCAAAAATGATTACATTTGGTGTGCAGAGCCTAAAATACGGCAGTACAGAGTGGCAATCATTGCCGCTTTTTTAATCGGCATTCAGGTCCAAAAGGCACTGACACAGGCTGACCAATACCTAGTGCCCCAATCCAAGCTGACTATTTAGCATCGGCTGTTTTGACTTGCAGCACTATTCTGTGCAATTAGCCGTGCGAAAAAAGAAATAGATGCCAACACACAAAAATGAGCAGTATGACAGCAAAATGATCCTAAACGGCACCATTCTTAAATAAGGGCCTTAGAGCCTTATTTAAGAAGTGCCAATGCCACACTGCCCCAGTTTTTTGGCCTCGGCGGCACGCAGCGTCTGATTTAGGAAATCCCAAAACTCACGCGCCCGCCAACTAGCATCTTATTTAACACTAGCGCCAAGGCACTCTGGCTAAAGTAGAACCAGATGAAAGCTAATCCCATAGAGCACAATGGCCAGAACTGGATTGCAAAATGGCGGCGCTTTAGAACTTGCGCTATAGTCACAAAAAAGAAGCTAAATGGCACACATCTTAAATAAGGCCTTTAAACATACCAACAAATGGTTGAGCTGGTCAAATCCAAGTTGATGCCTGAGTCAGGCAAAGCTGAAAAGATTAGGTCAGTCTAACAGTCATGTAAAAATTGACGATTGTAATAACAATGCTTTGAATTTACAGTTTACGGTCAACTGTAGCCAATCAGATATTGATTTTCTTGACTTAAAAATCCATATTGATTCCCCTGATGGTAAAATACATACCCGCACATTTCGAAAACCTACGGCCGGCAACAATATATTACAAGCCTCTAGGTGCCATCCAAAGCATACGATCCAGTCTATACCCGTAGGTGAAATGATTCGGAGCAGGAGGAACTGTTCCAAAACAGAGACTTTTTTAGAAGAGGCGTCCCTTATTCATTCAAGACTCCGCACCAGAAGGTATCCTGATTGAATGCTCAATCGTGCTAGAAACATTGCTTTAAATACCAGTACCCTCACCAAAAGTAAAGATCTGGGCAAGATAGTGTTCTGTACGCCCTACTCATTAGAATTTAACAAATTGCCTCCATAATAAGGAAGAATCTTCCTATGCTAAGGGCTGATCCTCTGTTACAGCCCATTATCGATAAAGGAGTGCTTGTGGTGAGTCGCAGGTCATCCAGCCTAGGTAATCTATTGTCCCCCAGCTTGTTTCAGTCCGGTGATGTACGTAGGTCAACCTGGCTTGCCACCATGGGTTGTTTTCCCTGTGGTGGCAACCGGTGTAACATGTGTAATAAGGTGGAGAAGGGAAGTGACAGGTAGGGGTTATCCAATAAAAACTATTTTGAACTGCAATTCACAATCTGTGATTTATTAAATCACATGTAATTTTTGTGATATGCAATATGTCTGATGCACTTCCCGCAAACTTAAGATCAGATTTGCCGAACATATGCAGGGTATTGAGAACCGAGATAGATCAAGAAATTCTAATGTGTCCCGTCATCATTGGGAACTACATCAGGGTCAACGGGCCAGTTTCAAAATTAATGCAATTGAAAAAGTATCCCTAGGACCAAGAGGAAGGGATCTACACAAAAAATTGCTGGCGAGAGAAGCATTTTGGATTTTCACCTTGGCAACTAGGTTTCCCTGTGGAATGAACCATAGATGGGACATATCTTTAATGATTGACAGATAGGCTCGTGGCTTTAAGGCTTATCAGTTTGCCCTTTTTATGTCTTGATAGAGACCAAGAGCATAAGCAAATTAAAAAACTCTTTTTATATTATATATCACTAGTGCAAGTATAGGAATTAAGAGTCCATCTATATTTTTTCCATCATGTCTTACTCTCTATTTGAGGTTTGGGCCCACTTTGGCTAATGTAATATATATACTTTTATCTGGCTTTGACCATTTGTTTGGGTCTATTATATATCTAGTGGAGTACCGCGGTGGATGCATGTAAAGATGTTGCGCTCATTTGCTGCAGTGGTTCAATAATTGAAATGCAGGTCTGAGATTTCACAAAACGTTTTTTAGGGGGGTTATTAAATTTGATTTTAATGGCTTCTTTTGCTTAATAATGTGTAATTTGGACAACAACTAAAACGCAACTGAAACGCACTGTAAAGTTTGACTCCATTATCTCCAGCAGTGATTTCTTGTAACTGTAATAAAGAAACAATGACCAGTGCTAGGAAAAATACAGCACCAAAGATTTCAAGGAGGAAAAAATGTATAAATGTGATGCTGAGGGCCAGAAAAGCGTCAAATAGGCGCTCACTGGGACTAGGATAACCGGCTGGTGGGTCCAACAGACTCTGGCATAGGCCGGCCAATACCTAAGGGTAACAATCAAAGCTAATTAGTTAGCATTCGTGCAGAAACGCGTCAGAAGGTCTTGTACATTTTTTTTTTGCATTTTTAGCACTGCTTTTTTGATGAATTCTATGGAGATGATTGTAACCATTTTCATTAAAGACATAAGTTTTTAAGGAGTGTGGACCCACTCTCTTTTTCTAATGTAAAAATACCAACTTTATTAAAGATAATTTTAAAAACAAAACTAAAAATTAAAATGCAAACAAACTGAGGACCCTTACAGTACCCTTAAAGTGCCTAAGAAATTCATGATATACATAATGATATAAATATTAGACTAAAGTGCAAAAAGTGCAAACTACTACAAATAAATGCTTGAGTTCTAATATACCTAATCAATATATTCAGCTTCCCTGAGGAAGTTGTGATGAACCATGATATACATTGGAGGTGCCTCAAAATTGTCTACTGGGAGCCTTCATTCGAACCCCGTACATTGTACTTTGCTGCCCCTCTTTTTGGTTAGTGAGTGTTTTGTAAATTATATTAGCACAGTCTATGAGACTCTGATTTTTCTCTCCTTGGGGCATCCAGATTTGGAATGCCCTGCTGTGTGAGCCCCAGTCCCCTGATATGTTTACCTCGCCAACGAGCCCACGGTGCACCTGCGACCAGCGGTGGCATCAACTGTATCTTTTTTGGACAGCCATGCCCGCCGTAAATGAATGGCTGGCACTGCCGCGCACAGCTAAGGAGTGCAAGTGATGTTGTGTGCCAATCATGTGGCCATTCAGCTTCTCATGCTGATTGGAGGAGAGCTGCACCTGTGCCGTGGGCTTGTGGAAAGCTAAGGAAAGTAGGCAAATGGTGAGGTTTGAAACAAATCAGGATGCCCCATGGGAACGGACCAAATCCCGGGATAGTGAAAATCCCAGGTTTTCGTACACTTTAACAGGATGTACGGTATATCTTTGTGGTTTTGCTTTTATGATTATCTGTAATAATATGTTAGTCATTTACATGAATATTAGACTAATATAAGCTTTTTTGGTTGTGCCTGATTTCTGTATCAAAATGGATTTGACGACCTGGGGTAAAATCAATATTCTGTTTGTATAGTTATTAGTTGATGCCAGTGGTACTCCTTGATGTTACTTTTCATGCATTCCTTAGATCCCCTGTGGAGATTAGGCTCGATTCAGAGAGACAAAAAAAAACTTCCGTTTTAGTGCCGATCTGTTTTATTTTGGAAATGTTTCCGCTCTCGTATGAGTGTGCAAGCGATTCTTGGCATGCATTGAAAACTTCTGTTAAAGTTTCCGTCTGTTCGTACAGCAGATTACGAATACGAGGATGTCATTTTCCATCAAGACTTTTCCATTTCATTTTCACATGTTACAACGTAGGCTTTCGTTTTTGCCCTTTTCCCATCGTATCCTCCCACGAATCCTTTACATTTCCCGTTAGTTTCTGTTTCCCTTTTGAAATAAATAATCGTTCAGACGGAAATCCTTACGATCTTGTGCCTGCGCACTACGAACTTAACTCATTAAAGTGCTCGCCTACATATTTGCCGCCCTCACTTCTACTACAATGTTTAGCTAAATCACTTAGCACTATCCTCCATCTTCCCTTTTGGACCCTTAAAGCTCACCCAAACCACTTCTCGGTTAGGTTCTTCTTCCATTTTAGCCCCCTAAAACTTACCCAAATCACTTCTCGGTCATGTGAATATTCATCTTTAAATATTTCTGGGACCATTTGTCCCAGCTACGGAAGTCCGGACGAATGTGTCTCTGAATCGAGCCTATTGTACCATTTTTAGCGTAGGCCCTGTTGGCCTAGAGTTTCTCATTCTTCATCGGGGTGTCGCCAACTCTATGTGCCCCCGCCTTCATTTTGTGAAGGTGCCTGATCTCTAAACCATCTTTTAATATTCTACTCATAAATGCAGCAGGGCTTTAGATGATCATATTCTTGCAGAATTGTATGTATATGTTGGAGCCAGTCCATTCCTCCAGCCCTGGGGATTTGAATACTTCCCAATCAGCAAATCTAAAGCAGCCCTGAAACAGTTCTGTGGCATCTGTTAGTGGCATTCTTTCTTTACTGAAGTACAAACAAGATACACACACACTGAGCATACAGAATTACAGGCTTCTACATTGTACAATGTTCTGTTCTCCATGGAGCCCAACAACATTAACCAACTACAAAACACATTATAAATCTAATTGGTTACACATAGTGCCTGTGTAATTACATAAGTAAACTACACAAGGCAAACCAATAGAAAATAAGATTAGCTTTTTTTTTAAAGTAAAGAAAGAAGCTGAAACAGAGGAGATAGTGAGAAGAGGGGGGCTACAAGGGGGTAGGGAGTGATAGGGAAAATCTCGGGTGAGCTAACTAGAAGATTGAGACAAATTTAGCGGTGGGAGGCAAACATGA
Organism: Gastrophryne carolinensis; assembly: GCA_027917425.1. Taxonomy (NCBI): domain Eukaryota; kingdom Metazoa; phylum Chordata; class Amphibia; order Anura; family Microhylidae; genus Gastrophryne; species Gastrophryne carolinensis. The sequence continues at coordinate 292,254,939 of CM051236.1, forward strand.
TGGCTGCCTAGCCTGCAGAGAGCGATCCATCACTACACCACAGACTGCTTATGGTAGTAACTTTCTTTGTAGGTGAGCCAGGGGAACCAGATTATCTAATTTGGAAGCCAGTTCTCCATGGTCGATCTGAATAGGGACCATATCTTTCCTCCAGTGTCTGGGTATTAATGCCTTTGCTGCATTTAGAAGATGAATCAGGATTAAGTTTTTGTATTGGGAGCACATCAAGTCTGCAAGATGAAGCATCATCATAGCAGGAGAAAATGCTGAGCAATCTGCCGTTATATCTGAGATTAACATATGTATACCCGACCAAAATCTCTGAATCTCCAGGCATGCCCGCTAAATAAGAATTAAATCACCTCTGGCCATCTCACATCTCCAACATTTGTCTAATATTGCCGGATAGAATCCATGACCCAGTTACCTCTTACCATTTACATTTTCATTTATCGACAAAACATGCATCTGCCCCTGGTAGTAGCAACTTATATGCCCAGGACAAGGTGTGCGGATTGGGTCCGGCCTTCAAATATGTTTTTTCAAAGGGAGTGAGGTCTCTAGAATATCAACCCTTATCTGGGCCACTATTTAGCCAGTGCCTATTTTGAATGTAAGCACAAAATCGGATGTGGCCACCAAAGTTTTGAGCAATATTCTCCTTATTCTGGAATACGCAACCCTTGAAATAGTATTTTGTAACAACATGGGAGAAAAAGATTTGTGTAGGTATCCTTTATCAGTTCTAGGAGGGAATGCTGCATTGTCCAAGATCGGGGTCAGAAGGCCTGGGGAGCAGGACACATCTGTTCTTTGATTTTCTGAGTAGGACCCAAACATTTACTAGTAGACTTCAAATACATTCTCAACAACAACTTATACAATATCAAGCTCACACTTGACTGTAACCAACATGAGGTATAATTTCTGGACCTACGAATAGGACAAGACAACACAGGAAAAGTGTGCACCAAATGTTACCGCAAGGAAACAGTGGCCAAGAATATACTAGTGAAACTAGTGCCCACCCAACAAGGCTGATCGCATCGCCTACGGAGAATATCTCCTAGCATACCAAAACTGTACATCACAATCAGACTTCCAAGCAGCATCAGAAGGCATAAGAACTAGACTTCTACAATGAGGGTCATGCTAAAGATCTGGTAAAGCAAGTTTACCTTTGGGTGTACTTTTGGGTATTAATTGAAGTTTACATCTAAGTGAGCTTTTGTACTTGAACACAAAAGAAAATTCTATAAAACAACTCTGTTCTAATATTTCTCAAAAACTCACCTACACCTGTGATGGAGCATTTACATTTACAGATGAGGTACATCATTTTTCCAATGATGTGAGAATAATTTTGTGAGAGTCTGGGAACAACAACATCCTATGGGATATGCAGAAAAAAAGGAAACTCTCAAAATTATGCACTACGGGGGCGTGGCCGGCGCATGGCGGAGTGAGGCTGCTTATACGTGGGGCTCCGGAGACTTACCCGTCTTTTAGCTGATTTTGGACACAGAGAGCGAGTGATTTCCTTCATCATGGGCAGCGCTAGAAAGAAGAAGGCTCAGAGAGGCGGCGGCGGGGGGCGTGCAGACGGAGGAATCGCCCGCTTCATGCTTCCAGCGGGCCGGTTCAGGGAGGAGGCGGCGGCTTCCAAGATGGCGCGGGAGCGGAGAGGAGCGAGTCTCCCGCAGCGCGAATCAAGGAGGCGGAGGTCGGAGGAAGGGAGGCGACCGCTGACGGAGGTGAGGAGCCGCTCGGCTGACGCGCAAGCAGCGGCGGCGGCAGGCGAGATCATCTCCTGGCACTACCATACCTCGGCCACTGAGGGCAGAGGAGAAGGGGGGGCGAACCCAGCATGCAGGCTGCCGGAGCTCATACAGCCACGTGGTGTAGAGGCACGGGGGGCCGCGGAAGTGGAGATCTCCACAGAGCATTCGATCCCTGTTGCCAGTCTTGAAATGCAGCACTTAAAAGCACAGTCCTCACCCTCTCCGCAAACAGGGAAAGAGGGGGATACCCACCCATGCCAGGCTCCACACGCTTTCACCACCACATGTGAGATCCACCAACCGCCTCCTTCCAGCAGTTCTCTGGCCAGCTCCCTGCCCCCTGCGGACATCACCCTTGCAGATGGGGACCCCCTTATGGACTGTGAAGATTTGGGGTGGTCACAGATCCATAGCCCCATACTCCCGGCCAGCTGTATGCCACCATTAGCCTGGTACTCGGGTTCTGTGGGGGATCCGCAGGAGCGACCAGTCACAAGAGAGGGCTGTTGGGATGGTCCAGGGGGGAGCCTCCCTAAAAATCTTGAGGATAGACCCCGCTCCGACCTGCGTTCATCTCAAGCACCCTGGGGCATCCCTACCGAGTTGGATCCCAGCATCAAACTTCTCCTCCAGTTTCTCCCCACTAAAGCGGACCTAAAGGAAGATCTGGAAGCAGTGGCACTGAGAATTGAACGAGCGGTCAGGAAAGATCTAGAGGATCTTCATCAACAAACATCAGCATTAGATACCAGAGTGGCCTCCTTAGAGAGCTCCAGCGCAAGTCATGAAGATAGAATCGCTGAATTATAGAGGGCATCCCGCAGTCAAAAATGTCAGCTCACGGATATCATTCTGCAGGCAGATGATTTGGAAAACCGTAACAGGCGCAATAATTTGAAGCTAAGGGGCATCCCAGAGTCAATACCCCTGAACCAGTTGCGGTCAGTGGCCTCAGATATTTTCAACTCCTTGCTCGGAAAACCAAAGGACTCTGAGATAATCATTGATCGCATTCACAGAGTGACCAGCAGACCAGCGGGTGACCCTGATGCACCGCGGGATGTTCTTTGTCGCATACACTTCTTTATAGTTAGGACATCTTACGTAAAGCCTGGGAAGTGCGGCGAGTGGAGTGGAACGGCCATGGGATCCTCCAGGATTTTTCTCGTCACACGCTGCGTATGCGGAGAGTGATGCGCCCCCTACTGGAAAAATGTCGGGAGGTAAACGCCTCGTATAGATGGGGGCATGCTTTCCATCTTATTGTCCGTAATACCAATGGCACCTTTACCTTGCGGCACAAGGAAGACCTTCCTGCTCTGTTTCGATTTTTGGACATTGATCCCATTGACATACCGGACTGGCTGGACTTTAACGCAGACCTGCTCCCACGAAGAGAGCCAGGCGTCAGAGGAGACCGCCGGTGGGGACGTAGCGGGGGGGGGGTCCTGTCCGTCCTATTCGCCCAGACCCCGGGAGATAGGTCACTGGACTTTGCATTTCCATTTCTCTGTCCTGTGTTTTTACTTGTTCTCATTGCTGGTTTGAAATGATGTTGTTTACATTTTGCCTTAAATGCTTGTAGTTCTATTATTGAAGTTCGTTTTTCACATTGCCTTCCCGATATGATGTTTAGTGACGGGTTTCCTGGGGCCCCACTCCGGGATGCGAGGTCACATTTTCCCCCATTAGTTTCTGCTCCTTCTCACCAGGTTTCCGCCGGGTGGGACTAGGCAGAATAAGGAACATTTGTTCCGGTTATAGAACCTACCCTCTTTCCTGTTTGAGGGTTTTTCTACTCCTAGGTTCTTCCTTTCTTTCCATCTTTCTTTCTTTGCTTACTACTTTGCTCCTGCTCTCTGATTCTCGGAGGTTGTCGAGGTTTACCCGGTACACCCCTCCCTTGCTTGTGCTCCTGCTCTGTGTCGGTGAGGGGAGGGTCTGGTGGTATGGCTACTATAAAGATCTGCTCCCTCAACGCTAAGGGGTTGAATGTCCCTGAAAAAAGAGCCAAGATACTCTACGGGCTTCATAAAGAGAGGGTAGATGTGATACTTTTTCAGGAGACCCATTTTAGTAGTGGGAGAATCCCAGAAATTAAAAACAAGTACTTTACTAGATGGTATCACTCTCCGAACCCCGATGCTAAGTCTAAAGGAGTATCGATTGCAATACATAAAGGGTCTTCACTGGAGCCACTGGTCTCGCAGATAGACCCCCAGGGGAGGTACATCTTTTTGAAATTCTTGGCTGGTGGGGAGACCTACACCGTGGCAAACATATACCTGCCCAATCAGGACCAAGCAGGGGTGGGGGTTCGATTTCTTCGTCTCTTAGAGAAATTTGCAGAAGGGATCTTAATTTTGGGGGGGGGACCTTAACATGGCATTAGATCCGCGGTTGGACACGTCACAGGGTAAGTCGACAATACCACAATCTAAACTGGCGAACTTTAGAAAGGCACTGAGTGACCTGCAGGTTGTGGATGTATGGAGGATTCCGAACCAGGGGGCGAGAGACTACACATTTTTCTCACACACTCATGCATCTTACAGTAGACTGGACTATATTTTTGTTAGTCATTATGCCCTGTCCAGAGATGTGAGTGCCTCAATTGGCCCAATTGTTTGGTCGGATCACTCTCCGGTATATCTCAACCTGCCGGTGACGGGAGGGGCCCGGAGTCAATTCGGATGGAAACTTAATGATAACCTACTCGGGGATCCTGTCTGCCTGGCTGAGGTGGAAAGCTCTGTCTCTCACTTCATCGCTGATCATGCCAATGACGACACTCCACTACCGACACAGTGGGCGGCAATGAAGTGTGTGCTTAGAGGGATATTTATTAAGCATGGCTCCCGACTGAAGAGAGAAAGGACGCACCAGATTCGGACCACTTTAGATCGTATCCAAGTATTGGAACAGGTACATAAACAGACACCCTCCAATAGTGACCTGATGGAACTTATTGCGGCCAGAGAGTCACTTAAAAGTTATACGATCAGTGCTATTTGAAATACAGGGATAGATGTAGAGCCAGGTTCTATGAATTTTCTGATAAATGTGGGAAGTTGCTGGCCAGATCTCTACACCCGAGACAGGATTTGACGTATGTCCCGGCCATTAAAGGGGGGGAGGGACGGGAGGTTCACAGACCTGATCAGATAGTGGAGGAATTCCAGGGATATTACACTAGGCTATATAATATAAAGGATGGTCGGGATTCTTCACTCCCGGGGAATATGGATTCCCACATTACAGAGTACATAGAGGAGACAGCGGTCCCTTCTCTGCCGGAGGAGGCGGGAGCCTTATTGGAGACACCCTTTGAAGAGACAGAGATTGGGAGGGCTATTAAAGGGACCCCACTGGGGAAAAGCCCGGGCCCAGATGGATTTACACCACGATTTTATAAAATTCTAGGGGAGAGGCTTACCCCCTTCCTAACGAAAGTGTTCAGTAGTGTCTCAGACTCCTGCCCCTTCCCCAGACAGTCCTTGGAGGCCCATATTTCAGTTATACCGAAACCCAACAAAGATAGGACCATAATTGCTAACTATAGACCGATCTCACTAATCAATGTGGATCTGAAGCTCTTTGCCAAGGTTATAGCAAACAGATTACAAGAACCCTTGGCTGAGATTATAGATAAGGACCAGGTGGGTTTCATCTTAGGTAGAGAAGCCAGAGACAACACTTTGAAGACGATTACCCTTATGCATATGCGCAAACTCAAAAGATCCCTTCATGCCTACTCTCCGTAGACGCCGAAAAGGCGTTTGATAGGGTCCATTGGCGTTTTCTACAAGCAGCACTGGTACAGATAGGGATAGGCCCGGAAATGCTGGGTAAGATTATGTCACTCTATAATGGGCCAACAGCAAGGGTTAGAGCGAATGGGATTTTATCATCTCCATTCGACATTAGCAACGGGACGAGGCAGGGATGCCCGCTCTCGCTGCGGCTATACGTAATAGTCATGGAACACTTAGCACAAGCCCTGAGAGCAAACTCAGCAATTAAAGGAATCCCCTGTGGGGGGAGGGAACACAAGCTCTCTTTATTTGCGGACGACCTTCTGTTGTACATTACGTCCCCTCATCTCTCTCTACCATCTATACTTAAGGAATTTGATAGATTTGGCTCCCTTAGTAATTTTAAAGTCAATCTCTCCAAAACGGAAGCTCTTAACATCTCCCTCCCTAGTGATACCCTACGGCTCTTACAAGTAAACTTTTCATTTAAGTGGCAGAAGGAGTCCATTACTTACCTAGGGGTTCAATTGCCTACTAATCTTGAAAGCTTATATAGGTTAAATTATGCACCCCTTCTATCTAAGACGCAGGAAAATCTCAAGGCATATAATAAGGCGCAGTACTCGTGGATGGGGCGCATAAACATATTGAAGATGGATATATTGCCCCGCTTTCTCTATGTGTTCCAGACCATCCCAATTATGCCGGAGCGGGGATTCTTCAAGGTCCTGAAGAGTGCTTGGATTAGATTTGTTTGGAACAATAAGAAGCCAAGGATTCGTTACTCAGTCCTGACCAGGCCCAAAGCCGAGGGAGAGTTGGGCTTGCCGGATCTCAAAGGCTATCACACTGCCGCTTTGTTGGTCAGGTTAGTAGACTGGTTCCACCATCGAGAAGATAAGCTATGGGTGGCTATAGAGTGGGGGGCCTCACCTCTTGACCTTACCGCACTCCCTTGGGTGGAGCCTCGTTTGAGGCCTAAGCTGCATAGTCTCCCACTGCTGACCCGTTCTTTGTTATCTATATGGGATGCGATCCTTAAGAAGAAGACCCTATTGTATAGACTGGGACCATTTACTCCTCTGTTCGATAATCCCGCCTTCCCCCCGGGTGTAGGGGTGGGTAAGTTCCTGATTTGGGAAAAAGCGCAGGGGGTTAGACTAGCTGATACGATGTAAAACAACTGTCCTCCAAGCCTCCGGGATCTCCAGATTCGGGGTCAGGGGGAGAGGGTGTCCTGGCTTCTCCACAGGCAGTTGGTCGCTTTCATCTCCTCCCATGCTCAGGGAACTTCGCTCACTAGCCCTCTGACTCCTTTTGAGAGCATCTTGAGAGCTGACGGCGGACCACCGCATGCCCTCTCGCTCCTATATCAGGTCTTGTTGGCGAAGAGGGACTCCTCGGATGGTCTTGGGTATGTTGGGAGATGGGAATGGGACCTGGGCCGGGAATTTGAAGCCGAAGATTGGGAAAAATAATTTACCCTGACACATAAACTCTCTTTGGCATGTAGAGCTCAGGAAAAAAACCATAAAATCCTGTCCCGGTGGTATAGGTGTCCGGTGGACTTGACCAGATTTGGAGGAGCCGATTTGGGAGTGTGTTGGCGGTGTGGTAATGCTGAAGGTACAATGCTTCACATATGGTGGAGTTGCCCTTTGATACATAGATTATGGGACCAGGTCTTTGCGGTATATAAATTCCTGACTTTAGAGGGTGTGCCTGGGGAGCCGCAAATAGCCTTGTTATCCATGGTGCCTGGTTCAATATCTGCAGCAAAGAAGGGGATCCTCCGGCACCTTCTGACCGCGGCCAGATCAGTGATACCCCGACATTGGCGTTCCCAACACACACCGGACATCTGGGAGTGGCTGCGGGAGGTGGAGGGAATCAGGAGAATGGAGGAGATGGTGCTCGAGGGAGTGGAGGGTGGGAGGGAGAAGTTTAATAAGACTTGGATGACTTGGATTATGGCGCGGGATACGCCAGAATTCATGGCTCTGCTCTCCACCCTATAGTGGCGTGGAGGATTTTTTGGCCCGGTGCCGCCAGGCCCTCCCTGACCCACACTCCGTCCGCTGCTCACAGTCCCCCCTTCCCATGCGGGATTGATCCACCCCTCGTTCACCGCTGTGGAGTGGGTGGGGAGCGGCATCTTTCAGCTTGCTCGGTTCTTTGTTCCCTTCCTTCCCACTGTGTCTTTTCTTCTGTCTTTTCCCTCTTTTCTCTTTTCTTATGTAACTCTTTGTTACACCTACAAAAGTTAATAAAGGAGGGCAGAACACGGGGCTCTTGTTTTGCTGTGAACATGTACAGGCTTACCCTGGGAACACCTCCCCCTCCAGGCGGCGTTCCCGGATCTCCGGGGGTTACCCTTCCCGGGGGTCTTTCTCGGCTGGGCCTTGCGGGTATCGAATACAGGGGGGAGTTATGGTGGGGGTGCCCGCCTGGAGCCCAGTGGGGAGATTCGAATTAGCCCAGTCCTTGAAAAAGGTGTCACTGCTCTTGGTGACTGCTCTACTTTGGCCAGTACTCCCAAATTTTTCAATAAGCCCGGGTGGAGCGACCAAGATCAATCTCAATATATTTTGCAGGGTATGGAGTCAGACATTAATACAGGGGCATGATCAGAGAAAAGAGTAATTTGACCTATTCCTCTCCCACAAACTTTGTCTAGATCCGTATGTGAAAGTAAGAGATAATCCAAGTGAGAATACTTTGAGTCTGTGGGGGAGAAAAAGGAATAGTTTCTAGTGTCTGGATCAGCAATGAGCCACACATCATACAGACACAACTTTCTCATACTGCCCCTGATTTTTTTAAGGTTTCAATAAGATAAGGAAGACTTAGTGTCTGAAGTATCTATTAGAAGGTTCAGGGGTACATTAAAGTCACCGCCCAAACAAACCAGACCTTCTTCGAATGTGGCCAACTTATTCATGGTCTATAACAGGACCCCAGCTATATGTTTGTTGGGGGCGAAAAGGTTAGCCAAAGTGATATTGTACTCCTCTATTTGGCCTTTAACAAAAATATACCTTGCTTCCTCATCCCCCTGAACCTCCAAAAGCTTAAACAAACAGGATTTAGTGTATAGTAACCCCTTTAGACTTGTTTACTTGGGAAGTGGAGTGGTATTGAAGGTGAAAGTCCCTTGGGCATATGTTGAGGATTTTCTCTTTTTTAAAGTGAGTCTCTTGTAACACAGCAATTCTGATCTTATATAATTTCTCAAGATGGCGTAAGGAATGCCTTCTAGCAGTTCAGTCCTCTAACATTAAAAGACATAATGGACACTTTTAAGTCTGTCATCTTAAGACCTACAAATCATCTCTTTGCATGCAAGAAAGGATGTTGCTGAGATACCAGTGGTAGCGATCTAGACCTTCTGTATTCTGGGCAGGTGCAAAAACTGTTGTGTCGCCTGAGACAGACCCACGGAGGAAGAAGGAGAGATAGAGGATGAGGGCTAACTAAAAGCAGAAAACAAGGTGTACTAGGTATAGATAGATTAGAAATACGTGATAAGGGGTAAAGTAAACACGGTGTGCCCTGATCAGCTCAACCGGTGGAGGGCACTGGAGAAGAGAATTAAAAATTGGCCGCAGGGCATCTTGCAGTTGATCATGCTCTGCCAATTCAGGTAATCACCTTATCCGGATATTTGGCCTGCACCCTCTATTATCCAGATCTTCCATGTGGTGGGAGATGTCCGTTGTGCATACCTGTCACCTTGGTGAGACAGTTCAGTGCCTTGGCGTTTGTCTTCTGTTTCTCAAGTGCTGCCACTCTGTTTCCAGCTGCCTTCGATCAGCTCTAGTGTCAGTGACAGCCTCAGAGATAGTGGCCTTAATCTTCGGTGTCATCTGCATGATTTTATTCTTGAAAGGCAGCTGCTTCATGGCCATAAGTACTCCAGAAGAGTCCATAGCAGTCACCACGCTATCTTCCTCATCTTGTGAGGGAAGATGGTCCCGGCGCATTTTGCCTAGCGAGGGCGGACTATCCTCTTTTCTTTGAGATCTGAATAGCTCTGGGATGTTCTTGCTAAGCTGCATCCCTGTCTCTTTTCTCCCAGTTGTAGAGGATCTGTCCGACTTCCCCATCGCTCATAACAAGTGCTTATCCTCAGCTTATGGAGTGTTCGGGCTGGAGCTCTCCCTCACACGCCCATGCAGCTCGGCGTCCAGACCATGTCCTCTCAGTGGCCTCTGTTGATCATATTTTGACTGGTAGGGTTTGTATTCTTTAGCCACTGTTTGTACACTGGACAACAATGTTAGCATATGTGTGTTTTATGGAAGAAATGTTTACTACCTGCAATATGTTGCTATTGGCAACCGTACACCAAGTCTGTACACCATGATCTACAATAAGAGAGAAATGAGTCCTATACACACAGAAAACAAATGCCTCAATCAAACATCAGAATCTTTACTTTTAACAAGTACAAGCATCTTAAATATACATGGATTTTTTGGGCTTCATGCATCAGATACAAACAAGGGTGAACCTAGCCTCTCTGCTGCCTGAGGAAAACTATAGAAAGACCCCCCCCCCCCCCCCCAGGACATGCTGCTTCATTCCTCAATAAAATAACAGAGTAGTGCGCCACTTCACTATGATCAGAATGAGGCTGCATCACTATGCGTAGTAGGGGGTGGGGCCAGGGCCACAGAGCCACCTATGATAGACTGTTAAAACATGACAGAGTGCAGCAGCATCCCCAATCTCTGCTTAATCACTAATGAGTAAAATAATAACAGAAAAATGTCCAGAGATCGCTGTCCCCTGCAGTGCCCCCGGAGATGGTTGCCTCACATGGCCTCATTACAGATGCACCCCTGGGTATAATATTAAGGATAATAGTAGAGAAAGGAACAGGAAAAGGAATCTCACTGTATTAGGATCCACCTACCTAGACAGACATTTCATGGCACCACTTGGAGGAGGCAGGGTCCAACAACTAAATAACAGGATTAGTTATTGTGCATTAGATAAGGTTAGGGGATAATGGTGGGGATTATTCTGTACCTGGATCTTCCTGCTCAGACACCCACTGCAAAGTTCCACTTGGAGGAGGTTCAAGAAGTATATAGTAGGTTACCTAATATAAGGTTAGGGGCTGAGAAGCTACCAAGCATGCCGGAGCTTATGACCTATAGCATTATTGGTTGATGTGAAGCTGTGCTGTTTGATTCTCATAAAGGTCAGACAACTCGCATTTTCAGAAGAGGTTATCAAAGGTAGCTGACATACTTTTCCCACTACAGATTCTATTTTAAACAGACTCAGATGTGCACTGAAGTTGCCAGTCATCTGTGTCACTAGGTACACTGGCCAGCTTGCATTTTGATTAACACCATATTTCTTTTTGCTGATTGTATAGGGTAAGAGAGCTGTTATACTATGACATTAAAGCATTCACGTGTGCTTAAAGAAATCCTAACATAGACTTTATATTGAAGGTTTAAACTGTCTGTGACACGATCCAAGGAATTCCTCATGGTATTTCACTTATTCTAACCCAAGTTCAGTGCAGGAGTAGCCTGAAGCCATTTGGGGCAGACATTTTACTAGCTCTAATTTATATATAATAGTTTATACTAATGACATTTGTTACCTTCTAGGTTAAAGTAGACCTTAAGTCTCTTAACATCTCCCCCCTTACACTTTACCTATTCACATTTGTAAATTGTATGCCTTAGCTCACAATTTTCTCTGTATTGGACAAGATGGGGGGTAGAAAGCATAGGTACACTTTCAAAGAGGAAGTCTGAGCTATTTGACAATCCAGTCTACCTCTTTATTCCAATTACCTGGTGTTCTTCATTAAAACTGAATTCCAAGCTGACAGAGCAGAGCTGAACATTCTTCATGAATATGAAGTCAGTTTTCTAAAGAAAATGTAATTTCAAGTTCAAATTCAGGTTTGCTCATATGCTGCCATGATTTGGGACTTAAGATAGGTCAGCTTTCCATCAATTAAAAGGGAAAATGTCAGGACATCAGAGCCTTTGTCCAATTACATTTGAGGGCTTGCGGGGAGGAGGGCAGAACATTTTTGTACTGGGTAATGCATACAATTAAGTACACTTCCAGTTTATGCAGTGATCGGCAGTGTGGTGAACGCACAGAATAGAAGCATGAGTCTTTCACCCTTTAGGCTTTCCTATCAGTTTTTAACAGACATATATACCAAAAAGGGACGCCCCATGGGGGAGAATAAAATTAAGATCTAGTTCTAATTTTTAAGCATATACTGTATATAAGGAGTCCACCCTTAAAAATGAGGTTGCTATAATTTACAATATCATACACATATACAGTAACTGCAACTGTGTTTAATATGGAGCCCTGTATCAGAAACTAAACCTTTTATTAACCTAAAGTATATGTTTGTTTTGAAATTGGAATAATGTGCGGAAATTTGAACCCAGAATACGTGTTTGCAATTTGGTTCTACAGCAACCTCTGTTTTACTATATCTTCTTATAACAATTCTCATGTGATTCTGAACCCCACATGAGCTGTATGGTCTACCATTGCTAATATGGTTAAATAATCATTTAAAAAGTTATTCCCTTAGAGACCAATACGACCTGTCTTGGGGCTTTAGCAAATTGCCCCGATGCATAAATCATTCCAATATTTGCAAACACACGCCCTTCAACTATATAGTCTAGGTAGAATGTAACCTGTATGTTTTAAGGGTACCTGTTGGTTCAGGGGGCATGGCTCTGAAACAGGGATACAGCTTAACAACTACACCCTCCTGAATATAAGGTTTCATGGGTAGCAGGTAATAGGAACCCTCAATGGTGGGGTCCTCACGGGTCCTGGAGTCTACCGACAGACCTGGTCTTCACCCTTGCCCCTTATTGGGGACTATAGAACTTGCTGCATAGTCTGCCTGGGTCATGCAAAGATCAGGAGGTCTTCAACTGGCAGCAAATGAGCATAGCCATAGAGCATAGCCAAGGTCCAGGCTGGCAGCAATGGTGCTTAGTCATAGGCCAGAGCTGAGGTCGGGGCTAAAAGCAATGTTGCTTAGTCATAGATCCGAGTTGAGGTCAGGGCTCACAGTAAAAGTGAGTAGTTGTAGATTAGAGCTAAGGTCAGGGCCAGAATTGAAGGTGCCCAGTTATGGATCAGAGCTGAGGTCAAGGCTGGGATTGAAGGTGCTTAGTCACAGATCAGAGCTGAGATCAGGGCTGGCAGCAAAGGTGCTCAATCATAGATCAGGGCTGAGTTTGGGTCTGGCAGTGAAGATGTATAGTTATAGATCAAAACCAAGGTTGAACCAAGAAATCTGTGAAGTTGAAAGTGTAGTCAACGAGAGATTGACAGAGGCAGGTTCAGGAGCTAAACAAAGCTGACCAAACAGGAATTTGACCTAGACAGAATCCTGCTTTAATACATTATAGTGAGTGCATATTGAATGGTGGCATGTGCACGTACATTGGTTGTAGGCAGCTGGTGCTTCTGTAATAAAACAGAATTCCAGTCACGGTCATGAGGTATCAACTACGTGGGAGGTAAGTCAGGTATACTTTAATTTTATACTCATCATACAAATGCCCTTTAAATAAATAATAATGTATAATGTCTGAATTTCTTTTCTCTATACTGCCCCAACTCTGGCATCATAGGGCATCCCAAGTCAGGATGCCCCAGTGCGCAGTGCCATCTGGCAGACATAACAATACTCCCCTCTTTTACATTCCAGGGCACATGTGACTGCTGCTGTCCAAACAGGTTTTCTGGATGGGCTGGCACATTATGATGACATGCCCACCCAGCGATTTTGAATAGCTGGGTAGCAGTCTCTCCTTCAATTCGCATCTCAGTATCACTAAATTGCTTTGAGCCTGTGGGACATACTGTGCAGTGGGGCATCCTTATCTGGGATATGCTGCCACTGTTTGTGGCAGTATAGAGAAAGCAAGGTCTTGTATGGCTTCCTTTTTAAAATATCTTGTTTGCAACTGAAGGTAATCATATTTAACTTGCACATCACTTAAGTTGTAAGCTATATGTTTACATATGTGTCACATTATTCCATTCATCTATTGTGAAATCCCCCCCCCATCCTCCCAAAAAATATCCTCACATTGCGCCATTTGGCGTAAAAAAAACAATAAATTGCACCTTATTTGTTTATGATTGCGAGGACCTTTTAATTTAATTGCATATTACCAGAAATGAGTCTAATGTAGGATTTCCTTTGAAGTTTACATCTGGATACAATAAAAACACAAGAAGAGGAAACATGTCTCTTGAGGAGATTCAAAGAAATTAAAATAAACAATAGCTGGCCCTCTGCCCCCTCCGTCCTCCTCTCATCCCTTCTGCTCCCCAGCCGTTCTTCTGACTCTGGGCAGAGCATTTTAATCATGAACACATGAGGATGTTCCTGTGTCCCAGACATGTCCCCAACCTCGGAATAGAAAAAAAGCTGTCCATGAAACTGCAGTTACAAAACTTACAGCCAGACTGATAATACTAAAGCGAGATATAGACAGGCTGATATCGCCCAGGAGAATGATAATGTTGGGGATATCTACATGCTCACCTTTATTTTATGCAGAATAGATGCCATACTACTACGAATTCTTTCTTTATTTTTTAATCTCTAGTTGCAGGTTGGAAAATGTACATATGAAATCAGGACTTCAACTGCAGGAGTTAGTTGTCCCATTCTTTGACCTAAATAAGTATGTACTAAATTTGCCAGAACAGTTAAAAATAAATATAAACAGAGGTCAAATAAATATAAATAGATGGTCAAAAGCAGGTCAACTCAGGCATTGAGTCCCACCAGAGGATTCTCTAGTAGGCCCCAGTCACTGACCCAAGGCAACCATCAGGGTAATGCAGGGTGTCCAAGACTAATACAGTGTTCTTGGTTTGCCTCGAGTGTTCTGTGTGTTTGTTATTTATTGAAACATTTACTTTATAATGTGCAGCATGATAGCTGAAGGGTGGAGGAATGTTTTTTTTTGGCGGTCACCAAGAATGATTGGACCCAAGATACTCCAGTGCAACACTGAACTCTGGTCAAATAAATTCACTCAAATAATAGGGGTCGTGGGTTGGGGCTTGTATTATTCTGCTAAACTTGACCGACAAGACCATAAAGAGAAGTTTGTTTAGTCCCTTTGTTCAGGGCTGAGTCACATAAATAAATTCCAATTTCAGTGGACTATGCAAGCTTTTACTATTTTGTAGGACCTCTCTGTGTACAGAGATTGTTACCTTACCCAAGCTATTCTTTGCACTGATGACTGGGGGGCAGCTGTATATATTAAAGGATGTCCTAGTGGCAGTGGGGAGTTCCCAATCACAGCCTCCTGTTAACTTTGTTGCTCCATGCCCAAGGAGATGGGATGTCCATTAACTGGGGTAGACCATCTGGACCATCTTCAAATCAAAAACGGATATACTGGCAGGCACTCCTATGTACTAAAAATATCTCTTTATTTCACGTCATCTTAAAATACACACAAAGGCAACACCCTAAACACCAAATACAGGTAGAGATGGGGGGGGGGGGGCAAAATGTACAAATTCATTGGTTGCTCAAATAATCAATAAAACTCTAACTTACACAACTTGATTTTGTTACTTAAGTACACAAAATCAAGAAAAAAAAATTAGTAATCACAAATAATGTATTGTAATCAAGAAAGACCATTAGGAGTCATGAGCAAATTGGGTCCAGAATCAATAAGGAAAGGAGAATGAATAAATTAAAGAATAAACAGCAGTATCCAAAACAATCACAACTCGAATGTCACCCCTATCTCACCAACCATCCACATGTTCCATGGGTCAGCTCGCCCATGTCATCGGGCTCTTATGGTGTTTGTGCTCTCGACTTAAATAGCTGTCTGAGCGGTGCCGCCCTGCACCCCCCCCCCCCCCGTCATTGTAGCCAAGCCAGGAAGCAGCATGTGATGAACAACAGCTGCTCCCGCATCAACCCCCCCCAGACAGGTGAGAGAAGCACTGCATAATCAGCGCACGCGCCTCCCCGCTATCATAGTCGGGAAGCGTGTCCTGCTCCCAGAGAGAGAGAGAGACGCCTCCCCCCTGTTAGGGCGAGCGCCGCGCGCCCATCTCGCAGCACTCCCCTCACCTCTGTTGCTGCTCCCGCTGCCCAGGCAAGCGCTGCGCGTCCATCTCACAGCGCTTCCCATTCTCCCTCTTACCTGCTCCTGCCGGAGGGGCCGCGGCTTCCGGCATGGCGGCTGACCGCGCGCCGGCTGCTCCCAGTCGTCTCTTTTCTCCTCGCTCTGCCTTCTCACATGGTCCGGTGTGCGCACGTCCCCGACCTCTAGGGGACGCGCGCGCCGGCTTCCTGAACTTTAAAGGGCCGGTACACCACTGATTGGTGCCCAGTCATCCAATCCTGCATCCACTTCCCCTACTTAAGGGGCACTTCCTTTCCATCAGTGCCGGATCTTGGTCTTCCTATGTATGCAGAAAGTCAGTTGTTTTCAGGATTGCTCACCCGTGTACCGACCTTTGCCTGTCCACGACTCTGAACCTTCGCAGCCCGTCCCCATCTTGGCTACTTATCTTCGATCTCGAGGTTATGCTGCCAGTCCTGACCTCTGCTTGAACTTTGACATCGCCTTTTGCCTGCCTCCTTTGCACCACGCAGTACCTCGGCTGACTGTGTGGCTGAGCCGCTGTTGGGGGGTAGCAACCTGGGGGTCACTCGCCGCTACAAGACCAACCTGCCTTGCTGCGGGCTCTGGTGAATACCGGTGTCCTCTTAGACTCCGCTCCCCTGACACGGTACTCGCTATCAGTACCACAGTCACAGCGGATCCACACCTGTGCCGCCACACCCGGCCTGTGACACCCCCAAGGCACAGGATTGGTCAAAAAATGGCTAATCAGGTGTGAAGGGGAGGAGCCATGGCGGAACGTCCCTGCAAGACAGGGAAGATGGCTCACAATGTATGGCTTGGAACACTGCAGAGCCCAGCGCCACACTGACAGCTACCCATGTGCTTGCACCCCACTTGCAGGTTGGGGGGTTCGCAAGAGGTTTCAATGCAGACAGTGTGTCCGGAGGAGAGGGAGAGAGTACAAGGGGTTAAATGCAGAGCTCTATACTTTTTACTGGCTTTCCAGGTTCCTGACACACAGAAGTCTCATGAGCACACCAAGGTTTCGGCTGCAGACTCCATTTAGCCCTTTGTACCCTCTCCCAATACTCAAGAGGGGGCATTAAGGTGCCAGCATGTGTTTTTTTTTAAACTATAGCAGTAACAGCACACTCCATATCACCCCCCCCAGCAAGTGGACACCCTAGACATGGGCCTAGGGTTGCCTAATGGTAAATGCATCCATGGCAGTGTGTACTTTAAAACCTGTTGTTACCTATACCCACAACACTGAATCTTGCTTACTATGTGCTAATACATTTTAATCAGTTACTAGAACAACAATTTACTGGCTTAATAAATGTGTACATCTATAAATAGTATACACTACTGCAAAATTAATTGCTGGGGTTAGGTCCTACCTCCACATCTAATAAGGACCTAGCATTCCCACCACACCTCAAGACTGGGTTGATTTAGAAATTCATGATCATATTTATTAAATACTTTTTAAAGAAAAACAAGGACATACCAGACTACAAGGGTTCTGTCCTGGTATAGAATAACTAATCTATAAATAGTATAAATACTTAAAAGGACAGCATATTATCAAAATGTGGATCCAAAACCACTCCAATTGCGTAAGAAACAATAATCATATAATCCTTTAATAGAGCCTATTATAAAATGTACATCTGCTACCCATGGAGGAGCAAGTGACATGGGAAAGGCAGTGCAGCAGC
This sequence comes from Gastrophryne carolinensis, assembly GCA_027917425.1. Classification (NCBI taxonomy): domain Eukaryota; kingdom Metazoa; phylum Chordata; class Amphibia; order Anura; family Microhylidae; genus Gastrophryne; species Gastrophryne carolinensis. Next base: position 292,272,338 of record CM051236.1, read on the forward strand.
GGGATCAGCAGCAACAGAAAGCATTAGCGACTAGGGTATGGAGCAGGCGTGAGGCGGCAGGGACGCAGGTCCAAGCGGGGTCACATGGGCGGGAGGCAGCAGTGAGGACAAACCTGCACTGCAAAGCAGAGCAGGTAAAGAGCTTTAAGAGGGCATTGTGGGCAAAATGATATGTGTATTGTTTCACAAAATACAGTTCATACAAGAGAAAGGGCCCATTTATTTTTCTGGTCACAATTGTCTTCCCGCTTTTGCTGCTTTGGAGCAGTGTTGCCATGGCACATGTGGGAAAGTGTAAAAGGGGACTGAATAAACCACAATATAACCCCCCCCCCATACCTTTCTACCCACAGTAAAGCTGGTCATATTAAAAGTGACAATATGAAATATTTTTTTTTTAATAAAGCAAATAAAATTGCCTCTATTCTCCTGTTACTTTGTATCAGCATTCCAGATGAAACTTTTTAATGGGAACATGAGGCTGAGAGCTCTGTAGGCTTCTTTTCTGGGCACTTCTGGCACTGTGATTGGCATGTGGGCATGGCAATGGATATGTAGGTAGATGAGATAATCCTGCTCTATCACGCTGTACATTCATTGTTATCATCAGCAAAGCCTGGCTAGCACTATAGCTAGCATGCTAGATTATCAGTGACAAGGGTGGGATGAATTTGTAGTCAACTACTGCTATAGACTAGTGGGGTTTTAGTGGAAGTGTATTAAGCTGACCCATACCCATGTAATAAAGGGGAAGCCTGTTCTGCAGATATTACTAAACCCCTATTCTGCTAACTCCACAACCCAAAACCCACAGCCTATCCTAACCAGTGGTGCATCTCCTCACTGAGGTGAATTGGAAGCTGAAGCACCTTTTGGCCACTGATGCCTTGTGAGTCGTGTGTGTAGATCTGCTTTAGTTGATATAGTAGCTGGCTTCTTTGCCATGATCACTGAAAGGAAGCAAAGGTGGACATGTTGGGAGACATTGGCTGCGGAAATGGGTGTTACAAAGTCCTCTATTTTGCTTTTGTTTTGTAATTTATCTTTTTGTAAACAGGGTGGAGTTACAATCCCTTTGAGCAGGTGCCATTTTCTGGTTTCAATGAGTTCCAGATATATATCTACACTGATGCGTAGATATATGTTTGTATGAAAGGGCTGTACTAGATGAACTGAAATTGTTTAAAGGGACATTCAAGGCAAAGGGTTAAATTCGCCTGTTTTTTGTTTGCCCCGTGCTGGTGGTCAGGGGTTGTATCTTTCATTCACCAGCACTTTGCTTTCCATACTAAACCCTTTTTCAGGATCCCCAAAATGAATTGACTTTGGAGGGGAGTGAGGCAGTGAAACATGCATAAACAAGTCATCATCTGTTGCTGAGGAGGCCCGGCAGAAGGGATAGAGTTCACTGGGAGGTATTAGGAGATGTAAAGCAGGTTGAATGAAGGTTGGTTGAAAGATGCAGCTCCTGACAGCCAGCATGGGGAGTCACAGTCCTAATGCTGCCTATTTTTTTCAATGGGCCAATTCACATACATATATGCACTATGTGCATTTTCAACACAGCGCAATGCAAGCACAATAGATGTCTATGGCAACTCAAGCATATCTTAGGTATAACGCAGTATACGTGCAAGGCGCTTGCTTTGCCATAGACTACCATTACTACTACTCCCTTTTAAATGCAATTGCATCACAAAACAATGCACCACATCGCATAACATAAAATCTCTGCACTTCACACAAAATAAGTGAATTGGATAGGTTGCTCTTTTATTTGAAGTAATTGTTATTATGTTATTCGTTATTTATACACTTTTGTGTTTCATACAAACCAGTTTTTTCTCTCTATTCCTAATTGCAATGTGTCTTTATTCTGTGTGTGCAGCAGTCGGTGTATCCCTTGATCAGAGCAATAATCGTGTTGCCTGTACTGTGCAATAACAAGATGCCTCCATGCATAACCTGCAGGCTTGTGTGTTGTGCAGCAGCACTGATGACAGACAATGGGTGTTCTCATAGGAAATGACGGCTAGAGGAAAAAGCCATTGCCTCCTCGCTGCTTCCATTGACTGAGCAGGAGCTGCAGTGAGCTCATCATACGTTACTACAGCAGATAGGAAGTGTGTAACCATTGACGTTTTCCTGATTCTGCCGAAGAAAAAAAAATCTCCTTCCTTTGGCTGGAGCAGGAGGAGCAGCCTCGATACTGAGCCAAGGTGGAATCTCATCAGCCAGCATCGGTAGGTCTGCTGTTTTTGGTGACACCCATTGCTAGTAGTGACATTAAGACATTTGCTTTATCTGTGTTTCTGCGCATAATTGTTGGGCATCATGCAATATAAGCCTACAGCTACCATACAGCAGCATACAGGAAGGTCGGTGGTGGGATTGAACTAGACCAGGAGCTGGGATGTGGCTGTGCATATGCTTATCATCATCTGCATTCCTCAAGTAGACTGTAAGCTCATATGAGCAGGTCACTCTTCTGTATATATATATATATATATATATATATATATAAACACAGGCATACACACATACTGTGATATATATAGAGCATGGTGCTGTACAAGGTGGAATGTACAGGGGTAAGACAAGTAAAATACTTAAAATACAATGACAACAAATGTATATAATACACACAGTATTATGAGTCAGATGTACCAGAAAGCACCATCATAGTCCATGGTGCGGTACAAGGCGGAGGTAAGACAAGTAAAATACTTACAATACAATGACAACAATGTATATAATACACACAGTATTATGAGTCAGATGTACCAGAAAGCACCATCATAGTCCATGGTGCTGTACAAGGCGGAATATACAGAGGTAAGACAAGTAAAATACATACAATACAATGACAACAATGTATATAATACACACAATATTATGAGTCAGATGTACCAGAAAGCACCATCATAGTCCATGGTGCTGTACAAGGCGGAATATACAGAGGTAAGACAAGTAAAATACATACAATACAATGACAACAATGTATATAATACACACAATATTATGAGTCAGATGTACCAGAAAGCACCATCATAGTCCATGGTGCGGTACAAGGCAGAATATACAGAGGTAAGACAAGTAAAATACTTACAATACAATGACAACAATGTATATAATACACACAGTATTATGAGTCAGATGTATCAGAAGAGTAACTAAACACCTAGATGCAGGAATACATTAAGAAAGAGGGACCTGCCCTTGTGAGTTTACTATATTTATAAAAGTACAGGACATGTAGTCTCTGTAAGTGCAGATAAATTAGCGAGGACCACATATGATGAGTTTCAGAGAGTAAATTTCCTTAGTTGTGCAAATTATGTTCATTATGGGCCATTCAAGTTCTTCCACAATAAACTCACCCAACCCTGCAATAATGAGCTGGTTGGATGGCTGGGGCAGTCATACTGGAAGACAGAAGGGTCTTCCCCAAACTGTTCCTACTCATTTGGAAGCATACCATTGTCTTGGTGTGTTATCATTAAAGGAGCACTAACACAAAAATGGGGAATATTAAAAATACATATAAACACATTGGCTCTTGGCAGGGGTCACTTTTGCACTCAAACTGAAAAAAACATTCACCAAGCTTGTGGTTTATTTTCATGGTAAGAATAAAATCCAGGGCTGACATATTTAGTGTATCAGGGGTGACAGAACCGGTTACTCCGGATTTCCTTGATGCCGGATGTATAAGTGACCCCTTCTCCTGCCATCCAGCATATTAATATGGATTTTTATAATTGGGCCATTTTTCACCATAGTGCTCCCTTTAAGACTTCTTCACTGGAACTAAGGGATCTAGAGTAACCCTAACCAATCTACTTATAAAACAACCCCTTAGCATTCTGCCTGTTCCACCAAACTTTATAACTGGTACAATGCAATCAGGCAGGTAGATTCTTTCCTTTTGCCAAACCCATCAGATTTCCAGTGAGCGAAGTATGATTCCCCGTGACTTGTATACACTATTTGGGACGGGCATGAACGCCGCTAGACAAAAGATAATTTTTTTGGACAGTCCCTTAATTTTTCAAATCCCGGGATATGGGATAGAGGTAGAGCTGGCCCCAAACATAAAATAACCATTAACACACACCAGTGGTTTTAGATTTCCTAAAAGCATAATCTTATTGAATAAAGAGGGTAAAGGTTCAAATAGAAACCAAAAGCAGACACAATATGAACTAAAGTATCACAGTCTACCCTGGGTAAGGTCTGCTTATAGTGGACCAGTAGCGAGCCCGCTCTGTGCTGCAGCACTTTACAGCATTCCCCTGCTACCCCCGCCCTTAAAGGATGCCGGGCCGAACTGTGCATGTGCCATGGAACTGAGCCCCAAGTTGTTCAATATCAAGTAAGTAAGCATTCCACTAATAATAATGAGCATCACGTGATGCCTATAAATCATATATCTACATTAGACATCTAAATGCTTTCTTGTTTGGGATTATTTCCTGAAACTAGGCCATGAGACATCCCAGACCCTTATCACATCTCTGTCCCAAGGATATCAGGCCCTGTCATGTTAAATCAACTCTTACATTGTGACTGGATCACAGAGGCAGGCAAATGAGCTGCCAGGGGTGTAGATATAAGGCAGATGTGAAATGATGTAACAATTGTGACTTTTACTGCAAAGTCACGTGATCAGTGTTTGCATGGAACCAAACTTTCCACTAGGCCCACTGGGGTATGTACCATCAAATTCAATCACCAAAGAAGAGCCTGATCCAGACCCTTTAGTAGGCTAAATAGGAGGGCATATCAATTCCTTACTAGTCAGTTACCTTGCAATCTTATAAATTGTTTTATTTCCCAAAAGGGCCAAAGGGGTACATTTTAAAACAGAAATGATTTACATGGCACAGACCAAAGTAACTCAGAGGATGATTTAATAGTAGTGCCACGTATCACTATGTGAGCGTCTGTATAGCGGCACTTAGAGTGAACACTAGTAGACTCTGTAAGCGGCTGTCGGGCACTATAACCTAGCTTAGCGGGCAGATAAGTGGCCCTGTTCTATCCCGTCCAGCATTGATGAATGTGATGTCTGGTGGGTGCTTTTGAAGCACTCTCAGTGATTCACTGCAGAGCCAATGGAGAACGCTAGGTGGTGTTCCAAGGTCATAGCTCCCAAGGCTACATCTAACAACAGGACAACAGGTAGCGCCATTTAAGTGCATCCAGCACTCGCATTCAACAAAAAAACTATACACAAGCAGTGCCGGAGCTCTAAAACTGGGCGCTCTAGCATTGAGCGCCAGACGATGTGTGAAAAAAGTCTGTTTCTCAACACATATACACCAGCACCAGAGCGAAAACATATGGAATGACATTGTTTTAACACTGTGACAATGATACTGCAATGTCAGACCTGCACATACAATTCTGCATAAATAAATACAACAATAAAAGTGTTTGTTTGCTGGGCAGGAGAGGCCACACAATGATTTGAGCCAAAAATGTTAAAGTGTACTATAGCAAAACGCTAATTAAACACAACCAAATGAAACACCATTGAAATGTATGGCAGAGCACTCCTGAACCTAGAGCGCCGGCGCTTTACACTGAGCCGCCTCTAGTAATACATGTGACGATACGTGGCGCTGTTAGAGGCACCCACCAGATTCGCTTTTTTGAATGTAGTTTTGACATACAGAGCCCAGCGTTCACCAGACGCTACCTGCCGCTACGAGGCACTACCTGGCATTATCGTTTCTTAAATAACCCCCAAAGTTACTCTCCAAACTTAGTGAGCAGGCCCTTCACAGCTATCTCAAGCACTTAAACCTCTAAGTGTGGAATGCTTGGAAAAAGCTTTTACAGTCCATGCGCAGGCACCTGCTACCTTTCTCCTGTCTTACGACAGCATCTAAAAATCTCAAATTATAAGTAAATACCTTGTGTATTCTAAGTAAAGCTCCAGGCTTTGCTTCCTATATTATATGTTATATGTGTGCTGTGTTCAGAGACAGCTGTGGGACCACTGTGACTTGCCATGCTCACTTGTTCTATGTACACCTAGAGACAGAGTAGAGGCTGGCATCAGGTGGGCTGCTTGCTGCCTTTTTATTGCCTATGCCTGGACAGTCCGTCAATATTTACACAGCCAGTGTCCATGTGTTTTGGGCTGTAAGGGGTTGGGGAGTGAGCAAGCCATCTTAGAGAGAACCAAGTTAGGCTTAATATAGGGAACTAAACAGACATAAAAGCTCTCTATTCAAACAGCTTTGGAATTCTTTATTGTCCTTTTTTTTTTGTGGTGGTGGTGGTGGTGGTGGGGGGGGGGGTTATACCCTTGATTCATTGTTTCCTGAATAATAATAATAATAATGCTGGCAAAAAGGCTGGAAAGACATCTTTTGTATTTAGAAATGTGATTCTGGGACTTACTAATAAAACATGTACAGCTGATGCTATGATCACTGCATATGTGTATGTAGACAAGTATAGTATATGTAGATTTGTCATGACTTTATGCCCCTAAATACTCGAATCCACTGTGCTTGAATGTCTGGCTGGAGAGAATCGGCATATGCTTAGCTGCAGGCAAGGGATTTATATATGTTTTGGCCCACTTTAATCAGTTGTTACAGGGAAGACTTTTATGATAACTGTGGCCAGAGACTGTTGTGCTGAAAACTCTAGGACTAGCAGTCGCTGTCCTTTCAGCACCATGCAGACAGTACAGGAAGGGGCCTATTCCCATCTGCACTTCCAGCCCTGGCTGTATAGCATGTAGTCGCTTTCAATCTATACAATTTCTGCTTTAAAACAGAAAGGAACACATTTCTGGAAACTGTATAGACAGATAGCCCTGTAACTTTGGCTAGCCAGGCCATAAACCAAGTTATTTCTTATAACAGGTTTGCATCTATGGGGGTTATTTAAGAAGCGATAGCACCAGGTAGTGCCTCGTAGCGGCAGGCAGTGTCTGGTAAACGCCGGGCGCTGTGCAGGAAACCACATTTCAGAAAGCGAATCTGCTCTAACAGCACCATGTAGCGTCCAGCGATGCATTATTACAGGCGACTCAGCGAATAACGCCGGCGCTCTAGCTTCCAGAGCGCCAGGTATTACCTTTCGCTCACTGTCACTCTCCCATACATTTCAATGGGGTTTCATTAGTTGTGTATAAATAGCGTGTTTGCCAATTTAATTGCTTAAATGATTGTGTGACCTCTCCTGACTGCAAACAAACACTTTTATACATTTTTGGGACTTTTTATATTTTTATGCAGAATTGTTTATGCAGATTATGTGTTCAAAAAAAGACTTTGATCACACAGCATCTGGCGCTCTATGCTAGAGCGCTGATGCTGTGTGTGTGTAGTTTTTTTTGTTAAATATGGTGTGGATCACCGAGTGCCAGACGCACTGAGCTGGCGCTACCTATTGCTCGCTGCAGCACTGTGATGTTGTTAGCGCGCCCAACACACATCATATTCATCAATGCGGGCCAAGTTACTACAGCGACTAAGGAGCTCTGTTACAGCGCCCAATACCCGCTCTCAGCGTCTACTAGCAGTCGCTCTAGGGCTCACTATACAGACACTCATCAGGCAATACCTGGCGCTAGTAGTGAATCAGCCTCCACGTCACTTTCCTATTTAACACAGAATCTTGCACAATATCAGTCTGTGTATTTCCTATATTGTAATCACAGCCGCTCATTGTCACTCCAATGCTCGGGGTCAATAATAAGTTATTACATAGACAGATTTCAGATACACATAGTACATATATCCCTGCCTCCCTCTCCTAGCGGTAAAGCAGGGTGGGGGTGTTACATAATAAAAAAAAACGCATACCTTTCTGCCAGCACTGGCCAAAGCAAAGATCTGCAGCCAGTGCTGAAGCCATCAGGCATCAGGAGAGCTCCTTGCTGCTTTATTAATGCTGCTGGGTTTACAGTCCCTTCACAAGTCACAAGGTACCAGGCATATATTAATATTTACAAGACATGAATGTATGGGTTGTTTTTGTGTATTTTCTAAAACATTATGGGTGGATAAACAAGTACCAGGAAAATAAAAAAATAACCACATGACCACTTAAGATATCTGACAATAACAGCCGGCACATGATCATAAAAATGAGTCTAAAGAAATAGACTGTTAATCATTAATTATACTAATTATACTGAAAAGCCCTACAAAAAAAATCAAACTGATTATTTAAGTATTTGGATTATTTAACTATTCATTAGTAATTGACATTTAGTGTAGAAGAAGAACTAAGAAGAAACCGATGAAGACAATATCTGCTTCTTGGGAATTCTGATGTATATACGCAGTATATGATAATAGTCTTATTTATTAGATTACAGAAAGAGAAAGGGCATCTGAAGATAAAAACCCCCCTTGTTGTAAAATTAGTTGGGGAGTGTATCACATAAACAAAAGACTCTTTTTATTAATTTGATCAGAGATACTATTTTTGTATTTTAATATTCATGTGACTTTCACAGAAAAGGCTCAAATGCATCTTGTGGAATTGACTGTTTTGTAACCCAAAACAAACACATGGATCTTGCAAACTTTCTACTGGCAGTCAGGCAGAACTGTATTCTGAAGGCAAAAATCTAAGGGCTGAAGTCATTTTAAGAAGGTCTGAGCTAGAAACTTATTCAGACCTCCATATATCTCTGAGCCCCCCCCCCCCCCCCTCTTAGGTAAGTGCATTTGAATCCTGGTTTTAAAGCGGACCTTCACTCTGAATAAGAGTCTATCTTATATGTTTCCCACACCCTGTACATACAGATTGCCCACATTAAAAATCATCCTACCTGCATCTACTGCATGTTATGAGCCTTTAAACATCCAAGATGGCGGCTTATGGAAGCCGCCATCTTAACAGGCAGCCTGCAAACAGGAAGTGCCTCCTGACTGTGCTGCTCTGCATTCTGGGACTGCTGACCTTTACCTGACCCCAGCTCTGCTCTGTCTGAGCAAAGCACAGCTATAACCCGCCCCCCTGTACCTTATCCCGCTCTCCTCTCCTCAGTAAGTGTGATGCTTCTGAGTCAAGATGGCGGCGCCCGTATCCTAAATTCCTGAACAGAGTTGCAGCCCAGTGGGGGAAAGAATAATAAGTTAGTGCCTAAAAACATAAAATATATTAATTTTAGATGCTGGGGAACTGTTTTTTAAGAGTTTGGGCTTTTCATTAAATCATGGTGAAGGTCCGGTTTAAGGACCCTTTGCTGGGTTAAAATGATACAGCAGGCAAAGGTAATTGTTACATCACAAAACTCACTGAATAATAAAGCAGCTCATTTAAAAATATGTCAACTTAAAAATATATACTTTTTTATTTTAAGTAACAGTAACAAAACAATCAGAAATGTGTTATAACTTAAAATGAATTTTTGTTAAAGCAGAAGTGCAGTCATTGTGTAACTCCCCCTGCCCTGGCACTAAAGCAGGATGGGGGGCTTACAAAAAAACTCCTTACCTCGCCCAGTATCCAGGGCTGGAACCTGGGCATAGCCATCTGTGTGCATACTTGCCCTTCCACTTGAACAGGTGGGTGGGCGTGCACACAAAGCAAGATAAGCCAATCTGTGTAGCTCCCGAACATAACTGGATCCTGAGCAAGGTTTTTCAACCCCCGCCTGCCACAGCGCCAGGGGAGGGGTAACACAATGACTGTATTTCCTCTTTAAAAAAGTCACAAATTACTGCTGTTCTAATAATATACTTCATAACATTGCCATTGTGTTATATAGGAGAGAGCCTCCTAGCGCCAGATAAAAGTAGACTAGCTGATGGACAAGAGCCCAGCACAGAGTAGTAAATATGGGATTCCTTCAGTGTGTGAGCGCACTGATGCAAATATCCGGCAGCTTATTGAATACTACTTCTGCTGTGCATGCTTTGCCAGGCTGTGCTGACCTCTGCTGGACCAACACAGGCTCATATTTCTTTTGTAAATCAGTATTATATTGAAGATTTGTGTCCACTTGATGGCCAACCCTGTGGGCAGTCACACAGTGACACAGTGATGTGCAAGGCTGTTAAATAAATGAGATTGGCCACCAGAGGTCATGTGGGGCCAGACCCTAGCAGAGGAACAAGGATGCGGTCATTACCAGCTGCCAGAGGACAGACTTTCAGGTATGAGTTATCTAAACATACTTCAGATTGGCAAATATAATTTTAGAGTTCAGGTAGGTAGGTGGACAGGTAGATGGTCAGATACATAAGTGTACTTATACATAATGAGCCTGGATAGGTGGGTAGGTAGAATTACATATACTTAGATAGATGTCTGTAGATAGATATGTTAGTAGGAGTGCTCACTGGATTTGGCAAGGAGATGAGATCTGGCAGAATGGGGACTCAGAGAACAAACCTCTTGTTGCAGCTGCTCCACATGTCCTAATTCCTCCCTCCCTGCATTAAAACTGGCACCCACCTAGGCCAAAACAGCGCACAGTAGACAGACAGTGGCTGAAGGCAGCAAAGCATGCTGGGAATGGTAGTCCCAACTGTGTCAGCCAGTATTGCTCGGCTCACAGTATTGTGGCACCACAGAAAGTGGTGGAGGCCCCAAGTAGTAGACACTCCAGGGCAGGAGCCCCATGTGGCCATTGTATAATTCATCCCTGTGAACATGCCTCTATCTTCCTAAATTAACATGTGCTTTAAAAATAGAGGGATATTTTGGCAAATCTTTTATGAGATAAAAAGACTCTAAAACAGTAACAGACATCTCAATAACTAGTCTGGCAATACAGTATGCTGTAAGCCGTTTGTAAAACTATATGGCCAATAAAATGTTTATAACCCCTCCTTTGATTTGGTTTCATGTTTAATCAATGATTTTGGGGCCTTTTTAGTTTAGTTTAAAAGATTTTGCCTTGAGTACTGTTTTATATTGTTATATTTCACAACTACGTCTATTGCAAACATTTGAAATGAGAAAATAATAGTTAAAATATTTGTCTTTTGCTCAGGTAACAGACAAAACATGTTTGCTGTCCAAAAATCTGAAGTAAATCCTCATGACTCTTCATTTTACGAGGCAAAGTCTATGGCCTCTCTTCCATTTCACAGCGTGAAAGAAAGGAAGCAGGACACCAACTTTAATATTTTGGAGGAGGCCTATGATAACAATGAAAATTGGAGGCAGGAGGAAAGAGATGGAGATGACAGAGAAGATGAGGAGGGTGGGGACAAAATGCCACTAGAAGACAACAGGACCCATTTAAAAAAGATGGCAATGGCACAACTGAAAGTTGCCAGGTCTGAAGGGATAAGTTTGTCTTCATCTGAGGAAGAGGTTAGAAGTCCACCTGAAGGGGCAGAAATTATGCAGTTGGATGGGGAAACACCTAAAGAAAATCCAAGTGGTTGTCTAGAATGGGCAAGTTCACCACTAGAAGACAATGGGTATGCTAGTAGTTCACTTAGCATTGATAGTCCTGACAGTAACACCCTAAACACATGGGAGGATTTGAATACACCAGTCCAGAAAGAGGATCCTGAAATGGCTAATTCTGATGATGAAACCTCCACAGATTCAGAATCCCTCACTCAAACACTAACAGAAGCTTTCCAAAATCTACAGGACAAGGAGAAGTTAAAGGAGTTGGAAAAGGAAAAGCACCATGTACAATTAACAATGTATAGACGATTGGCTCTCCTTAGGTGGATCAGAAGCCTCCAGCAGCGTGTTAAGGATCAGCAGAACAGGCTTCAGGAGAGTTTTGACACCATCCTAGACAACCGCAAAGAGATCTTGAGATATATCCAGCATGGCTACAATAAGTCACCTACCAAAGAAACTGCATGATGTTTTTGTAGTTTAAAGACAATCCTCTTCTCATTCATTAAATGCTCATATCCTCCATCTCAAGAGTTTTTAGAAAGGGCTTTTGAAAACAGACTGGAAATAAGCAGGGCCACAAAAATGTCCAGTAAGGAGCGGTTTGGCCAATGACAGACTAAAAATATCAATAGTTGCTATGGCAGCTTACACATACTAAGCTTAAAAAAGCACTGACGTGGTCAATGGGGTTTATTAAGGACTGAAAGGAGCTGAAATAGTAAAATAATAAAAGGTTCATATTATATGGTATATCACATGTAACATAACTAGGGAGTAGCATACAATGAGTTAGGGGCGTTCATATGTAGGAAGTGCTTTTGCTACAGGGCAAATAGTTAAATGCAGGACAAGTATTCAGTTGCAATTTATGACGGTAAACACCTTACTGTATATTATTAGAACACACAAAAGAGTCAGCATTGGAGTTTGTGCTTGAAAAGGGAAAATATGGGTTTGAAGCTTTTTTTGAATCAAGGGAAATGGCAATGGATGTTTTTCCCTTGAAAAACATAAAGGTTTTCCACCCAAAAGGCCAACAAAAGGATTTTAGAAATATTAAAAGTATTATATGGCCAGGCCAAATGCCTGTATAATATCTCTATTATGGGGAAATTATAATCTTATGGCAATATATATTGGATGGTGAGTGTAACGATTTGCATTTAAAAACACATGTAACTATAATTAAAACTGTGTGTAATAAAAACTGTAATAAAATGTGTACACACTTTCATATACATTGGTTGTAACGGCAGTAAGAAAATAAAAAACTAGAACATGTTTGCCTATTCTTGATTAGCTATCATATGTCTGTTAAAATAAACCTGTGCCCTAAAACAGGAACCAGCCTCCTGGGGTGCTTGTGATGTTTCCAGAGGGAGTGAGTTTTGAGGTCATCAAAAACACTAGAAGACAAGAAAAATGTAATAATATTGCTGCACTTTGGGATTGGCTTTAACGACATCACGTTTTTTAAATTGGTATTTTGTCTCCCTGCATGCAGTTTTTTGGTAAATCTTAGGTGGCAGCATCACTATAAAAAGTGGGTGTATATAGAGGCGGCATGCGGCAGTGACAGAGTATAGGCGCCAAAAGGAGAAGCGGGTGGTCATTTGAGAAGTGGGTTATATCTGCTAAAGTGTGCCTGGATTCCTGGCAACCTCTGCTACCTGGGCAGCATGTGAATACTCTTGTACTCAATATTAACCAGCATACCACAGTTTTATCTATTAGTGATGCAGGGAAAAAATGGTTTCAGGTCATCTTGTATTTGCTCCCCCATTTATACTGCAGAAATCATTCATCAGCCGGGGAATAGCCAAACAGGTTGACAGTACCTGAAGAGAAGCCCCTACAGGTTGGCACAATGGTCCAGATCATGGTTTTTGGAATCTTAATGAACTCTCAGACTTTCTTCATATGGAGTTTTGAGGTTAGTTTATGAGCAATCCCACAGCGGTTTCCCAAGCTCGTCTGGGAGTCCTGGACCAGTTTTAATGGGTTTTGGTCTGCAGGATTTTCCGGGAATTTTATTTTCATGAGCACCTTAAAGTGGAGCTTTACCCTTAGTTCCTCTTCTTTCCCTGGCACTCTTCTTCATACAGTGAAAAAATACCATTTTGTGATTACTCACCTGTAAAATGGGTATTATAAGTATGCCACACACCCCGCTTCCACTATTCATGACATATGGGTTATGGTGCTGAAAGGCCCAGGAAGCCCCAACAGCATGAGTAGAATGAGCAGTGATCTTAAAAGGAGGAACCCTCCCCTTAGCGGAATAGGCCCCAACAATGGCCTGACGTATCCATTTACTAATGGTAGACTTGGCAGGCGCCAAATCTTTCCTGGGCAAGGAGGGCACCACGAACAAGGCGTCAGTCTTACGAAAAGGAGAAGTAGCAACCAAATAGTACGAACCACATCCAAAGAGTGCAAAACCCTCTCCTTGTCATTGCTAGGCTTAGGACACAAGGAAGGGAGAACTACATCCTGATTGAGATGGAAAGCAGAAACCACCTTAGGAAGGAAATCTAGTTTAAAGCGAAAAACCACCTTGTCCTGGTGTCTCTCAAAGTAAGAGGCCTGAATAGACAGAGCCGCCAACTCAGAGACACGCCGAACAGAGGTAATAGCCACCAAAAAGGCAACCTTTTGAGTGAGCACAGAAAGTGCCACATCCTGCACGGGCTCAAAAGGAGGCCCCTGGAGGGCAGAGAGAACCAAATTTAGGTCCCAAACTGGAACCAAAGGCTTTCTAGGGGGCCGAACATGAGTGACCCCTTGGAAAAAAGTCTTGACCAGATGATGCAAAGCAAAGGACCTTTGAAAATGACAGCCAGGGCAGAAACCTGACCCTTCAAAGTACTGAGCTGGAACCCCAGATCCAGGCCGTGTTGTAGAAACTCCAAAATCCTAGGAATCGAAAACACCCTGCAAGGTAAGGCCCTAGCCTCACACCAGTCAATATAGGACCACCAAGTCCTATAGTAAATGGTAGAGGAAGACCTCTTCCTAGCTCTAATCAAGGTCTGAATAACCGCCTCAGACAAACCTTCCTCCCTCAGGATGAAGGTTTCAGCAGTCACGCCGTCAAAGCAAGCGTTTGTAAATTGGGGTAACGTAGTTGACCCTGAGAGATCAGATCCGGAAACAGGGGCAGCCTGTACTGATCTACCATCAGTCTTACGATGTCTGCGAACCAAACCTGTCTTGGCCACCTTGGAGCCATCAGAATTGCTGGTGCCCCCTCTAGAGCCAGCTTGCGCACTACCTTGCCTACCATGGAGAAAGGAGGAAACAGGTACAGAAACCCAGATCCCTCCAGGCAAGGGACAAGGCATCCACTGCCAGGGACAGAGGATCCTGAGACAGAGATACAAAGGATTGAAGCTGGTGATTGTGCCGAGAGGCAAAGAGATCCACCTCCGGAGTGACACAGGTCCCGAAATACCCTGTGGTTGAGAGACCATTCCCATCGGCGAGAGAATCCCCTGCTCAGGGAGTCTGCCTCCGTGTTCTCCACTCCCAGAATGTACACTGCTGAGATGCAAGTAACATTGCTCTCCGCCCATGTTAGAATCAGAGAGACTTCTCTGAGGGCACTCCTGCTGCGAGTCCCTCCCTGGTGATTGATGCAAGCTACCGCAGTTCGATTGTCTGATCGAACCTGAACCGGTAAGCCCTGGAGGTGAAGTGTCAGACGTGACAGAACCAAACGGATAGCTCTGAGCTCCAAGACATTGATGGGGGTGTGAGCCTCCTGAGGACCCTACAACCCCTTGAACTGATGATCCTTCCAGAAACCTCTCCAGCCCGACAGGCTGGCATCCGTGGTAACCGTCTCCCAACATGGGGCCAGAAAAGATCTGCCCCTCTTCAGATTGCTTGGTTCCAGCCACCACTGAAGGGACTGCCGAACCCTGGGAGACATCAGAAAGGACTGATCCAAGGACTGTGGACATCTGTCCCAGTTCAGCAATAGATGGAGTTGGAGCGACCTCATGTGGAAGTGAGCAAAGTGGACTGCCTCAAAGGAAGCCACTATCAAACCCACCAGTGTCATCCCTAGCCGGATAGAGGGGCGAAGATTGGCCAGGAGAATACATATCAGATCTTGAACCCTCTGCACCTTTGGGTGAGGTAGGAACACTCTGGCCTGACTGGTATCCAGATTCATGCCCAGGAATGAGATCTCCCTTGACGGGGAGAGAGAAGACTTGGGGTGGTTGATCACCCATCCGAGCCTTTCCAGCGTTGTTACCACCATCCTGGTGTCCAGCTCCGCCTGACATAGGGAAGAAGCTGTAATGAGTAGGTCATCCAGATACGGCACAATGCGAATGCCCTGTGCTCTGAGCAGGGCCATTATGCCCGTCAGAACCTTGGTGAACACCCTCGGTGCCGAGGTCAGCCCGAACGGGAGGGCCACAAACTGAAAATGCTGATCTCCCACCGCAAACCTGAGAAACCTCTGGTGTGCTGGGAAGATTGGTACATGTAGGTCGGCATCCTTGATGTCTATTGACGTCATGAAGTCCCCTTGACGAAGGGAACTGATGGCAGAGCGCAGAGTCTCCATGCGGAACTTCTTGGTTCTGATAAACCTGTTGAGAAGCTTCAAATCCAGAATGGGCCTTATGGAACCATCCCTTTTTGGAACCGTGAAGAGGTTGGAATAGTAGCCCGGCCTCTCTCTGAGAAAGGCACTGGGCATATGACCTCCATGTCCAGGAGATTCTTCACAACCAACAGGAGCCCCTGCGCAGCCCGGGGATCCGAGGGCACCCGAGACCTTAGAAATCTGGGAGGAGGCCGTTACTTGAACCACAGTTTATACCCGGATGATACCACTTCCAAAATCCACTTGTCTGTGACCTCCTGGGCTCAGACCTGGAAGAAGAGCCACAGCCGTCCCCCCACCCGTAAGGGTGAGGGCGCCTCCTCATTGCTGAACTGGCTTGGCAGCGGGCTTGGGCTTGGAACCCCAGGTAGAGACTGGACGGGCACGTCCTCTGCCTCTATTCCAGGAATTACCCCTAAAGCTAGAGTAGGCAAGACCTCTCCCCGCTCTGGCACCGCGAAAGGAAGGATTGAAGGAGCTTGCCCCCCGAAAGGAGCGACGCTGCTTCTAACGCTGAGGTAGCCTTCCACCTTTCGCCACAGAATCCAATTTGTCTCCAAACAGCCGCATGTGCTGCAAGTGATTTCTTGGCCGCAATGTCAGCCGCCCACTGGCGTAGCCAGACCGATCGGCGCATGGCCACCAGCAGAGCCGAAGCTCTACTACACATGGTAATAGTGTCGTCCATAGCTGACAAAACAAAATTCATGAACAATTCACACCTCTTAAGGGCTGTGAATTCAACGCTGGCCATGTTGAGCTGGGACCCATTTAACATGTCCCTAATCTCAGACCTGGTAGCCACAGCCACGAGTGCCGATGCACAGACAGGCTGAACCCACACTGGCAAAGGCATGACATGCCATCTGATCGATGCGCTTGTCCTCGCCATCCTTAAGGGTAGTGGCGTCAGGAGTATGTACAACGGAGGTGTTGGACAATCCTAAAATGGGCGCATCAACCTCGGGAGGGGAAGACCAGCGCTTCACCGCGTCAACCGTAAAGGGATACTTCCTATCCCATCCCTGAGGAGCACCGTGAAGCCGACTCAGCTTCTCCCATTTAGAGATGAGCGAACTTTTGAAAAGTTCGATTCTTTTACGAAGTTCCCCATCAAAAATGCCGGCATGGTGGGAGCGGGCCGGCCGGTTCCGCTGACAGCGGAACTGGCAGGCCCGCTCCCACCATGCCGGCATTTGAGAAAAAAGGCAAACACTTACCTGCAGGTCCGGAGCATGGAGGCCGGCGCCGCTCTCAGCTGTCATCTGAGGGCGCGTCATGATGGCGCGTCATGATGACGCGCCCTCAGATGACAGCTGAGAGCGGCACCGGCCTCCACGCTCCGGACCTGCAGGTAAGTGTTTGCCTTTTTTTTTAAATGCTGGCATGGTGGGAGCGGGCCGGCCGGTTCCGCTGACAGCGGAGCCGGCCGGCCCGCTCCCACCATGCCGGCAAAAATTCTTTTTTTTTTTTCTTTGTTTTTTAAATGCCGGCATGGTGAGAGCGGGCCGGCCGGCTTTGCCGGCCGGTTCCGCTGTCAGCGGGCCGGCAAAGCCCCACCATGCCGGCATTTTTTTTTTTTAATTTCAGGAAAAATTCGATCGGCACGAACCACAAAATATTCGGGTTCGTGCCGAATCGAATATTTCCTGAAATTCGGAGCGAATTCCGGTTCGTCCGAACCGGTTCGCTCATCTCTACTCCCATTCTCTAAGAATCATGCTATCAAAATGATCCTGATTTGGGAACTCCAAGCGGGGCTTAGAGAACCCAAAGAATTCCCCCTTCTTCGGAGGGGCCTCCGCTGGTGGGGAAATATCCAGAACCTCTAAGAGATGGGCCAGGACCTTGGGAGTATCCACAGCATCCCCCAGCGCTTGCCCGGCATCAGAATCAAAGAACTGCATTTCCACAGTCTCAGATTCCTCAAACAATTCCCCCTCCTCAAGCAGGGAATAACCAGCCCAGTCAGGGGAGTTATAATCATCAAAATCAATTACAGGTGTAGCCGGTGACAGATGCTTTTTCTTAGCAGGTTTTCTCAAGATTGGCCAGCCTAGCACATACATCCGAGTGCGACTCCCCACTAATGACAGTGTCACATGGGGTACAGACAATGCGGGGTGGGGTAGGAGATGAGACGGGCGGCACTGACCCAGACGCTTTACTGCTAGGGACCCTAGGACCGGGAGAACCCCCTTTTTAGCAAGGCACAGGGAGTCCTCCTGAAAGACACAAGAGAAGTGGGCCCGTAAGCACACACAAAATAAACACCTATAATATATATATATATATATATATACACAACAGTGAAGGAGACCAGCGCTGCCCCATGCGGAGAAGGGGCGCTTGGCTAAGTCACAAGTAACAAGGGTGGCCCAGGAGGGTACTCACTCAACAGCAGAAAATGGCGTCCGGCCCAGCCAGCATCCAGAGAGAGAGAGAGAGAGAGAGAAGAACGTGGTCCTCCACAACCAGCAACGCGGTTCCCAGCAGGAGGCTGGGCTCCGCAATGGCGCCTAAACAGGAGGGGGCGGGCCGCGGCAACGCGCAAGCGCTCGCCCCCGCCCCCTCCCCAACGCAGCCTGAGGGGAAGAAGCTCCCCAAAGTGTCAGCAGATTGCAGAAAGTGCCAAGTAAATGTGAAGCACTCAAGCATACAGCTCACACACATTCACACCACAAACGAGTGAAAAGAAAGGAAGAGGGATAAAGGCAGCCCCCCTCCCCCGCTGGAGGGTTAACAGAGGGACCTGGAAGGGGGAGAATCCCACACCATGGGTGTAAGGGATATATACATATAAGGGACAGGGCATCCCAAACCGGGATCACCAACCCGGATACCGCCTACCCCCTTGTATGAGAATGGCTCCCTGAACACCTAATAAGGTGATGCCTACCCTCACCCGGACCTGCAGCCAAGCCTCGGAGGCTGGTATTGGGCTTAATGTAAAAGGTCCGGGCAGAAATAGGGCAAACATGGCCGGGTGTAAGCCCGGCTTACCTGCAAAGAAGAGCAGCATACATCTTCTGACTTGCTCGCCGTCCTGTAGAGAAGGAACTGGGGAATGTGTGGGAGGTCCCAGGTATTTATGGACCGGGAGGGGCTTCTTTTTTGCTTTCATCTCTGCAGAAATTCGCCCTCTACTGGACCATAACCCATATGTCATGAATAGTGGAAGTGGGGTGTGTGACATACTTGGAATAGCATGGTCAAGGTTTTGGCTTTGCCATTTGGTTATGCTGTCATCAGTCAGAAGTAGCTCAGGCTGGGTAAGAAAGACTAGTGCAATTGGGTCAATATTTAAGGAAAATGCCTTTTTGGCATGTACAGAAGAAAAGGAGGAGGAAACTACTTAAATCAGAACAAAACCCAAGGCGGCTGCCACAGGAATCTAAACAACTCCAGGGACAGCCCCTGGCCTTCTGCTGAGGGATCCCAAATCGGAAATGCCCCACTGTGTGAAACTACCCTGGGGCTCCGCAAAACTAACTCTCTCCCCGGATTTCTAACCAATGTTAACACTGGCGCATCCCCAGCATCTTTGGGCATACTCCTGCCCCTAGCCATTCAGATAGGCTGTGGGTGGGAGCACGTACGCTGCTGGGAATGCGGCCATTTGCCTTCCCGACTGTCGCAAACAGAGCCATTTGCTGTACATTATATAGGCATGGCAAACATCTCTGATTAGACAAGAGCCCGCACATGTACTGTAGCACCAGGGAAAGGTGGGTTATTATGGGCCATCTGGGGGTGCCCCCAAGGCAGGGAACAAAACCCAGAATAGTCAATATCTGAAAGAAAACAACAGATGCAAATGGCAGTAGCTCATAATGCAGAATCCACACATAATGAGATTCCAGTCTACAGACATCAGTATATACTATAGATTACTTCTGAACCAGTGGCACTTTGTACCACTTTAATAAATATTTGTCTGGCAAGTATGAGGATTTTCTTTTTTTTGCATTCAGCTGTCAATAGCATACTTACTGAAAGCCTATGAATATAGAAGCAGTGTCCAGTTTATTGGCAGATAAGATTGGAGTAAACAGGCATTTGCTAAATGAATTCCTTACTACAATACGTGTTAATCTGTGCTCCATTGATTGCAATACAGCAGTAAGACTTAGCAGCCATATTGATAGCCACAGGGCTAATATGTTGTCTTCCACCAGAGAAGCTGCCATGGGCTGAGGCTGCAGTGATAACCTTCTCCAGGCACAGAGAGAAGCAGGCTTGCACACAGACGCCGAGCAGCAGACGAGGGCAGTGTAAGCCCATGCTGCCCCAGGCTTCATGCCTGCATTTTATCCCCGTGATAAGGAGCACTAAAGGGCTGATGGCCTAGGGCAGGAGAAAAGCTTAAACCTCCCTTTATATGGATGGCTGTGGGAACAGGAAAACAGGCACTGCGGTAGAAGATGGACCTCGGGTAATTTGGACGGTAGCCTTTTCTTTCATTTTGTTGTTTCTTTTTTCAGTCAAATATTTTTTTACAATTATCTATTCATCCCATATGGGGTATTGTTATGAATGGTGTGCATTCATAAAACTACATGTGTGCATACAATTAAGGATCTGTTATAAAGCAATAATGCTAGGGGCATATTTTTACTTCTTCTAAACATCACTTTAATATTCAATGGTGAACAGTGGGAATGGCATAGGAAGCTCACACACACATAGGAATTTTTCTACTGCATTTAGCCCACCCATGCGAGTGTACACATGCCTGGAGCTGTGAGCTGCCATGATTACAATTAGATTAAAGAATATGATGGTGCACTAGGTTGCCTTACCTTGTCCTAACTACAGCCTCGAAATACAAGCTTATGGATGATATCACATCATCAAATCCTATTTAGTGTAAACCAAGGTTTGTACAAGGTGCAGACAAGTTTTTTTATTAGTAGCGAAACCTAAAAGCTGAACTACAGGTACATAAGAAAGCACCTACTAGTTGACTGATGTACAGAGCTGCGGAAATTTAAAGTCAGGCTTCAGAAAAAAGAAAACGTCTCCATTTCATCCTCTATATTCAGCCAAAAGGCACAGAGCAGATATATCAGAATACTGTCATAGGCGAATTGGAGACTGGAGCTGGACTTGGAGTGCAAATTATAAAGCAGAAAATCATATCACACACTACATCCACTGCAGACAGGGCTGTTTCTGGGGGCGGACAAGCAGGGCAATCGCTCTGGGTGCCAAGGCCATTATGTGTGTGGGCCATCCTTTTTCTGGATCCCGATTGCCAGTGCAGTTAGGACCATATTTAATATTCATGCGCACCCTTGGCACTTCAAGTGCTGGCACCCCCTTTTGTTAGGTAACGTTGAGCAGGGTCGGCTGGAGAAAAAAAAAAAGAGCTGGAAGGGGAAAACGAATAGTAGGGCTGACAGAAAAAAAGAAAGAGAAGGAAAGACAAAAATTATAGAAGGAAAGAGGAAAGGAAAGGAAAGAGAAAAAAAGACTAGAAGAAAAGAATAGAATAGAAGGAAAGAAACAAAGAATGGCAGAAAAAACAGATGAAAGAAAGAAACAAAGAACACATGGAAAGAAAAAAGAAAAGAATAAACAAAGGTGGGTCCTACGAATGTGCAGCAGCCCCGGCACCTTCCTGGGTACGCCCAGTGCTGATGCCTGCCCTGATGTCACGGTCCGTCAATATAAAATGTGTATAGGGTGGAGAGGTTTCAAGGATAGAAATGCAGAGGAGCATGCATTCTATTATATATTACCGGCTTCCTAGCTCCCAACACACAGAGGTCACATGGCCACAGCTGTAAAGGGGAGAGGTTGAAGCTGCAGACTGCCTTTAAACCCTTGCACCGTTTCCCCCCTCTACCCACACTATGTGGCTGGGGAGCGTTTGTAAGGAGGCATTAATGTGGCAACAACTTTTTTACTATAGCAATATATGTCTGCACCCCCTGCAGGTGGCCACCCTGGCCTAGGTTTGCCTAATGGTAAATACAGCCCTGGGTGCAGTCCCCCCACCCCCACTTCCCTGTGCTATAAAAACCCAGTAAAGCAATAATCATGGAGGGTGTTGTCCTGGTTTTAACCCAGTTCCTTTTGCTTCTCTGGAAGAGTAATGGAGAGAAAAACAGCAATCCAGAGGATCCAATGTTCCCTACCTGGTCAATTCCTGATCACCTGAGCCACTAGATTTCTGCTATGATATACATTTTCTTTTTACAGGCCTACGGACAAATTTGTCAAGAGTCTTTCACGTATCTGTAACACAGCTCCATCTTGAGTCTCTTGCTTGCTGTCATTTTGTATTACTTGTGTTTTATTTGTTCTGATAGGGGCTTGCTAAGATATAAATTATCTAAGTGTCCCCTATTGGTTCTAGCAGAGATCTCAAATGCAGCTAGGGAATTCAGTAGATCTTTCATTAAAACTTTTCTCTGTCTCCCTTGAAGAGGGGTGGGGGGCATTATGTTAGCATCCCTGTGAACCAGGGCTCTCCCTGGCACAAAGGTCCGCTTTACAAAAATAACCAGAATAGCTATTTCAGTTTAGCCGAGTTGGTGAGGTAGGCCCTAGAACACTTTGTTTTTGAGACAAAGTTACTAATGTATAAAGTTTAATATTGTGTGCCATAGGAATGTCCTTAAGGTCCTAAGCTTTTCTAGTAATGTTTTAATTTTTCCTTTTTAAACAGCCTGGTTTACAGGGACACTAAGGCCCTTATTCATCAAGCGATAGCGCCAGGTAGTGTCTGACGAGCGCCAGGTAGCGGCAGCTAACGGCGACTACCGACTCAAGTACGCCCGGCGGCGGTCACAATGACGCATTTATCAAGCAAAATGAGGCTAGCGCCGGCGAGAGCGACGGCTAGCGCGGCATTCATCATGAAGCCGCCTGGACCGAACAGCGCCGCTGCAAATTCCCTCACAGCGCCAGGTATGAGCTGTCGCTCCCTGGCGATGTCCAATGCATTTCAATGGAGCAATCTATAATTATTCATAATTAATTGGTAATAATTTTTTTTTTTTTTTTTTTAATGTCAAAAAATCGGAGACCACTTCTGCAATGTTAGGATTTATTTTTAAGTAAAAAAAAAAAAAAAAAATATGTGCAGAATTGATCTAACAGGTCTGAGATTAATGTATTCATATTACAAAATGATTCTAAAAACATGTATAATGTTACATTCAAAAAATATGGTTGTTTAGGGGTTAAAAACTAGTTAATACAGATCGCCGCCAGCGCACTGGGGTTTAAACAAGGAATGGACAGCGACAGCACATTCGGAGCTTGATTTGTTGATGAATATGAAGCAAGCCGTTCGCTCTGGCCATTCGTTGTCAGGCGCTCACATACAACGCTGGACCTGTGAAACAGCGACCCCCCAGCCCGTATTCAACATTACCGCACACCGACTGAGTCGCTGTCATCAAGCTAACGCCGGCCAAGCACAGCGAATACTGGCTGGCGCTGAAAAAATCACGCTACAGTCGCTCATCTGTCACTACCTGGCGCTATTGATGAATCGGCCTCTAACATAATGCCTCCCTCACACCATCAGTGAGCCCCACTTTAGAGAAATGCTCCCTTTTTCTGGCTTTTTAGGGGTGTTAAAATGCAGCAAAAGTCATTTTTTATTTTGGTCTGCTTACCAGCAGCAGACCAGCGCCTGCAAGACCAGGAGGGGGCAACCGAGCTGGCAGACCTACAGAGAGAACAGGGGACAGATGAAGGAAAACCAAGCAACAAGGATTTCTTTTCTTTATTTAAAAACTGTATTGTACTGTACTGTAAAAATTGTATTTTATCTGTTTGTGAACTAGTAAGGGGTCCAAGGGTAGATGGCATGCTGGATAATTTGACCCGAATCTTACCAGTATCCATCATGGGACAAATCAGACCGAATCAGCAATATCCTAATCACATCTAGCTTCAGCCTGGATCCAAAGCTCATCACTAAAGCTCAGCACCTTGAGGACTTGATTGGTTTCAACCATTTGACAGAATATTTATAACACTGGTTTTGCCTATTATTGGATCAGATTTTGTATCTTAACACAGATCATGAAGCGAGCCACATTTGTGAAGCATGTATAAAGTGTGATATCTTGTTAATGATTCCTTTTATGATGTAATAACTATAAACAGGCAGACATTTTTGTGTCTCTGTTATACTTCTCACCTCCCCCTTATTCCAAAGTGAATGAAATTACTGGCAGGACGGAAGCCTTCTACTCTCTATAAAGTCTGTACAGGGGACCACATGCTGCTTATAACACCTATTTGGCTTGTTGAATTGTGCGCGGTACATAAATACATCTTGTAAACACATTGTCCATAGACAATAAAAAAAATAGAGAGAAGTAATTCACCAGTCTATATGAAGCCTTGTCAGCATATGTTACACACTCTGCTTGGCCTGATCTGGAAATAGAGAATTCAAGGTATGCTTTATGGCAGTGGCAAATGACTTATTCCTGCAGACATCTCCAGCTGATAGTACTTGAAAGAAAAAACACATCCTTTGTTTATGGAGTTGTCATTGACATCATTGACTGTCTTGTGTTTCAACAGGAAATGTGCATTAAACCTATAAATATGTGAAATTGGGTATTAGGAATAAGGCAATGGCTCCATTGTGCAATAAATGAGCCATATTGGCTTGAGAGATTATGATTCATATATATACTTATATTACTTTTTGATTAATTGATTAATTCTTTGAAACATAATCCAACTGTCCAAAAGTGTACCAAAGCCCATCTTTTTTAATCATTTCCTCACAGGCAGTAGCTTCTGGAAGCTTTTGCCATCCTTTTGCCTCTTTTGTCTTTTTCCAGCAATAGCACATAGTAGAAGAACCATACTGACTGGATGTCTGCTAAACCTTTAACGTATGGGGGATACCTGCTGTGCACCCCCCTCAAAGCCATGTTATTAGGCTGCAAGGATGAGCAGACCTAGAAATAGTTTTGATAAATAAAAGTGTGCTAAAAAATAGAATAGTTATACATTGGGTGCTGGGCCGGATTAAAGGCAGGGCCATGGGGGGGGGGGGGTGTGTAATGACTGAACATCCACTTTAAAAGTATGGAGGCTCCCACCAAATGTTATGCCCAGGGGCCTCCACCACACTTCATCCAGGCCCTGATTGGGTGTACCAGATACTGAATGAGTACTTCTGGCATAGTAACGCCATATACCCCATATAAAGTACTGCTTTCCATTTTCTCAATATCTTAAGTACTACCTGGGTGGTATGTATTGGTTGTCAGCTAAAATAAAATTCTGTGATTACTCACCTGTAGAATTGGTATTATGAGTATACAGTACATCCTGCTCCAGATATAGTACTTACTATCGGGTATTACTCCGCCAGATGGTGCTGGACTGCAGAGACATCGAAAATAGGCTCCTCCCGGCCCCTCAAATACCCAGGGACCTCCCACAAATCCCCAGCATTGAAAAGCAGTTAGCGAGAAGCCGGGAGAATTAAAACAACCCAAACTAGTAATATAACAATGATAACAATCACCATACAGGGGATCCAAGATAATGCAAAACCAAGGGTGGGGTGGAGCAGAACGTACTGTATACTCATAATACCAATTCTACAGGTGAGTAATCACAGAATTGTATTATTCTTAGTATACAGTACGTCCTGCTCCAGATATAGTACTTACTATCGGGACATCCAATAGCAGTGTCCATAAAGTAGGGTGGGATCCCCAAGTTAACAGCAGACAGTTTAAACCACTGCCGCCTGCAGAACCTTTCGGCCAAAAGCAGCATCAGCTGAGGCCCTAACATCAACCTTGTAAAACTTTGAAAAGGTATGAACAGAAGACCAAGTAGCTGCCTTGCAAACTTGTTCAACAGAAGCCTGGTGCTGAAAGGCCCAAGAAGCACCAATAGCACGAGTAGAATGAGCAGTAAGGCGGAAGGGAGGATTCTTCCCCTTAGCAGAATAGGCCTGAATCACAGCCTGATGGATCCATTTGCTGATAGTAGACTTGGCAGGAGCCAAACCCTTCCTAGGACCAGAAGGGACCACAAAAAGAGCATCAATTTTTCTGAAAGGTGCAGTAGCCACCAGATAGTACTTCAGACACCTAACCACGTCCAAAGAATGCAAAACCCTCTCCTTAGCTTATTACTAGGATTAGGGCACAATGAAGGGAGAACAATGTCCTGATTCAAATGAAAGGCAGACACTACCTTAGGCAGAAAATCTGGCTTGAAGCGAAACACCACCCTGTCCTGGTGTCTCTCATTGTAGGGGGGGCTGAATGGAAAGCGCCGCCAACTCAGACACACGCCTAACGGAGGTGATAGCCACCAGAAAGACAACCTTGAGAGTAAGAATGGCCAGGGAAGCATCCTGCACCGGTTCAAAAGGAGCACCCTGCAAGGCTGACAAAACCAAGTTCAAATCCCAAACAGGCACCATAGTCTTACGTGGGGGACGCACATAAGTCACCCCCTGGAAAAAAGTCCTAATCAGAGAATGCTGAGCAAAGGACTTCTGGAAGAAAACAGCCAGGGCAGAAACCTGACCTTTTAGAGTACTAAGTTGGAGCCCCATCTCCAACCCATGCTGCAGAAACTCCAGAATCCTGGGAATAGAGAACACACGACAGGGAAGAGACTTAGACTCACACCAGTCAATGTAGGCACGCCAAACCCTGTAATAAATA
The DNA here is from genome assembly GCA_027917425.1 of Gastrophryne carolinensis. NCBI lineage: Eukaryota > Metazoa > Chordata > Amphibia > Anura > Microhylidae > Gastrophryne > Gastrophryne carolinensis. Next base: position 292,298,996 of record CM051236.1, read on the forward strand.
GAAGAAGAAGACTTCTTTCTAGCCTTTATCAAAGTATCCACAACCGAGGAAGACAGCCCCTTCTCCATCAAGATGGAGGTTTCAGCAGCCAGGCCGCCAAAGCCAGAGTTTGTAAATTGGGATGGCGTAGTGAGCCCTGAGTGAGTAGATCTGGCACCATGGGCAGAGTGTACTGATCTACTGCCAGCTGCACCACGTATGCGAACCACACTCTTCTTGGCCACCTGGGGGCCACCAGAATTGCTGGCACCCCCTCCAGAGCAATCTTGCGCAGAACCCTGCCCAGCAGGGGGAATGGAGGGAAGACATACAGAAACGGAAAGTCCTGCCATGACATTGCCAGAGCATCCGTGGTCAAGGCCAGAGGATCCTGGGACAGGGAGACAAAGGCCGGTAGCTTGTGATTGTGACGGGACGCAAACAGATCCACATCTGGTTGGCCCCAACGGTGACACAGAGATGGGAACACCCTGCTGCATAGGGACCATTCTCCCTGGCGAGAAGTCCCCCTGCTCAGAGAGTCTGTCAGGAGATCTTCCACCCCCGGGATGTACACAGCTGATATGCAGGGAACAGTGGACTCCGCCCAGGTCAGGATCAGAGACACTTCCTGGAGGGCCCCCTTGCTCCGGGTCCCTCCCTGATGATTGATGTAGGCTACTGCCGTCTGGTTGTCCGAGCACACCTGAACAGGCAGGCCCCGAAGGTGAGTAGTCATCTGAGCCAGAACTAACCTGATTGCCCGCAGTTCCAAGACATTGATAGGTGTGTGGGCCTCCTGAGGGCCCCACCTCCCCTGGAACCGCAGGGATTTCCAGAACCCCCCCCCCCAACCTGACAGACTGGCATCCGTGGTGACCGTCTCCCAGGAAGGGGTAAGAAAGGATCTGCCCCCCAACAGGTTCCTTGAATCCATCCACCACGAGAGAGACCTCCTGACCAGGGGGGAGAGCACACAGACCCTGTCCAGGGATGCTGGATCCTTGTCCCACACTGACAAGAGGTGGAGTTGCAGAGGCCTCAAGTGGAACTGAGCATAAGGGACCGCCTCGAAGCACGCCACCATCAGGCCCACCAGCTGCATCCCCTGCCTGATGGAGGGATGATGACAAGATAGCAGGAACTGAACCTGTGAAATCAGACTGTCCACCTTCTGTTGAGGAAGGAAAATCCTTGCCTGAACCATATCCAGACCAAGGAAGGGGACAGTGAGGACTTGGGGTGGTTGATCACCCAACCAAATGACTCCAGGGTGGACACCACCAGCTGAGTATCCAATTCTGCCTGATGTAGAAATTGGGAGATGATGAGAATGTCGTCCAGATAAGGAAGCACGTGGACGCCCTGATACCTGAGCAGAGACATCACTCCTGCCAGCACCTTGGTGAACACCCTAGGAGCTGAGGTGAGACCAAAGGGCAATGCCACAAACTGGTAGTGTTGATCCTTCAGAGCGAACCTGAGGAACCTTTGATGACCTGGAAATACAGGAATATGAAGGTAAGCATCCTTGATGTCCACAGAAGTCATGAAATCCCCTTGGCGCAGGGAACTGATGGCAGAGCGCAGAGTTTCCATGCGAAAGCGCCTGCTCCTGACAAATTTGTTGAGGATCTTTAAGTCCAGGATGGGCCTGACTGAACCATCTTTTTTGGGGACTGTAAATAGGTTGGAATAGAAACCCTTGCACATTTCTCTTAAAGGGACCTTGCAGATGACCCCCAGCTCCAGGAGCCTTGCTCTGCCTGCACCAGCTCCTGAGCTAACACAGGGTCCTGAGGAATCCAGGATCTGATGAATCTTGGGGGCGGCCAGGCAGCAAACTCTATCTTGTAACCGGAGGACACTACCTCCTTAATCCACCGGTCTGAGGCATGAAGCCTCCAGACGTGAGCGAAGTGCTGAAGCCGTCCCCCCACCCGGATGGGTAAGGGCGCCCCATCATGCCTGAGGGGGCTTGGGAGAGGATTTTGCCTTGGGGCCCCAGGAGGAGCCAGGATGCCCACGTCCTCTGCCCCTACCCCAGAAATCTCCCCGGGCCCCAGTAAAGGAAACCCCCCTCCCTTGTCTAGCACCAGGGTAGGGGGAGGAGAAGGAGCCCTGACCCCGAAAGGGCCGAGATTGCCACCTACGCTGGGGTAACCTGCCTCCCTTAGCAAAATGGTCCAGGCGGTCCCAAAACAGGCGTAGTCCTTTGAAGGGAAATGGCAGCTGGTCAATGCCCCAGTCCTCAGCATCCCGCAGGGTAGTAGAGTCAGGGGAATGCATGACAGAGGTGTTAGATAGCCCTTGGACCGGGGCATCCACCTTGGGAGGGGATGACCAACACTTTACCACATTAGCAGGAAAGGGATACTTCCTATCCCAACTTTTAGGTACCCCAGGAAGTCTACTGGGGCGCTCCCATTCCTTGAGCACAAGGTTATTGAAATGTGCTTGGGGAAATTCCAAACGTGATTTAGCTGTATGGAAGTGTTCCCCCCTTTGCCTGGGAGCCGCAACAGGGGGAGAAATGGACAGAACCTCAAAAATCTGGGTCAGCAATCTGTCAGTGTCATCCGGGGTCCAGGGGTCAGAGCCAGAATCGTCATGGCCCCTTGGCCTCTCATCAGATGACCCTGAGTCAGAGAAAAGCTCCCCTTCGTCCGAAGGGGTATAGCCACAAAGATTCCAAAACTCCTCAGTTTCCATAAGAAAAAGAGTGACATTAGGCGTTAAGTGTCGCTTTTTTGCAGGGGCCTTACGCGCCAAGGTATTAGCAATCAACTTCTCAACAGTAGCCAGTCTAGAAGACACATCAGGCTGAGAATCCCCACTTGTATGCAACTCAGTAGGAGTGAGATTTAAGCTTGGGGGGGGTAGGTGAAGTGATACGAGGTGCAGGCCCAGCCACTGGAAGGCCAGATTGCAGTGCAAGCACCTGCTCAGCACAGAGTACACAGACCCGCGCCTTGTCAGCGTCACCATGAGGCTGCCCACACGCTACACACAGCCGGGCTTGTCCCGAAGGAACCGTGGTCACATTATCCTGAGATGCCTCCATATGGTGATTATAGCGGCACTATAGGCCGATAGGGATTAACGCTATAAAGCAACCCTGGATGCCCCAATAACCCGCTAGGGAGTGTGAGTAATTACACTAGGCCTAACAAGTTAGTATATATATACAAGTTAGTTAGTAATAGAGGGCCGGGAGAAGCCAACGGATTCGCCCGCCTGAAAGACATAAGCAGCCAATGACGGCGCACCGCACCGTAAATACAGTCATGGCAAAGCAAGACAGCGCGGCGGCTGACACAAGGCAAATGAAATAAAGTATAAGTCTAAAACACGTAAATGCATAGCTTACACACTGACACTCGGACCCCCCCCCTTTCCCCCCGAAGGCTACAAGGAGAATGAGGGAGGACAGCGGCCACTTAAATAGGGCCCACCGATAGGCAGGGGCAAGGGGCAATAGTGCGGGAGGGGCATCCCATAGAGGCTCACCATAAACCTGAACCACCTACCATTTGGTGGGGAATTGCGGTGGAGCAACGCTCCTAAGCACCTAACAGTGGTGCTGCCTACCATCACCCGACCAGCGCAGCCAAGGCTGGGAGGCATATTAATAATGGAACGGGTGGGAATAGTCCTACAGGGCCGCAGGCTAATAGCCCTGCTCACCTGCGAGTAGAGAGAACCATTTCTCGTCCTTAGCAGTCCAGACTGCAGAGAAAATCTGGGGATTTGTGGGAGGTCCCTGTGTATTTGAGGGGCCGGGAGGAGCCTATTTTCGATGTCTCTGCAGTCCAGCGCCATCTGGCGGAGCAATACCCAATAGTAAGTACTATATCTGGAGCAGGACGTACTGTATACTAAGAATAAATGTGTTAAGAATGCACAAAACAACGTAAAGTGTATGAAATGCATTAAAATGCACATACATAGTTCTCATGACCTTGTGGAGGCCAGTATATGGTGCCCTGTAGCGCCACTTGAGTATCTGCGGAGAGGCGCTATTAGCTGGCCACAGGCAGATGACGCTGTTAGTGTTCAGTGCTGTAGGCTACCCGCCAGCGCAGGCACTATGAAACCACGATACTCAGACATTCTGGTGGCGAAGGCTTCCCCCGCTAACTTTCGGCTTGGATCAACGGCATGGAGACATATATAATAATGACTTTTCAAGTGTATTTTTTTTTACAATTAAAGCGGACCAAAACCCACATAACTCGCATCCCCTTAATTGCTCCCCCCCATGAGGAGCACCTTTTGCCAATTTTCCCTCTAACAGGGAGCCACCGGCCATCCACAAATTCCTGCAACGGGCGTGCGCCCTGCTAAAGTTATAGCAGGGAGGGGCGCTGCTCGTGCATGTGCTGTTGGATCGGGGAGAACCTGGGGGTTTTACACAGCGGGGCAGAAGGGAAGGAGTATGCCTGCCCTTGAGTCTCATAGACTCCTGGAAGGGTTTGGTCCACTTTAAGCAACAGTTCTCTATAGGTACCTTGTAGTGATTACAAAAAGAGGCAGATAGGCCATAGAGAGCATTCCCAATGGGCCACATTGCTTTAGGGCCACTTGGGCTGGGTGCAAGACACTACAGCCCATGTTCTACCCCTGCAATGCTATAGCCACAGCCATATGGATGTGGGAGCCTTCCCCACCTCTGCCACAGTATCTTTCCCTATAGTACTAAAGCTTCACTACATCACATGGCATATCTCCCTCTGCCAATGATCTGTTCCTGCAATTCTATAGTTTCAGCTTAACAGTATACACATTCATCAGCTGAGAAGTTCCTTGGGGACAACGCTAAGAAGCTCATGTGCTGGTGACTGTGAATTCCTGGGTTGATTTTTGGCCCCAGTCTGCCCTAGGTTCCAATAACACATAGACGAGTGGGCGGGAGCGGTTCCGAGCATGCTGGTTGGACAGGCAAGTGCCAAAGGAGCAGGGTAAGGTGTCCAAGGGGGATTCACACAGTGGGGCATCCCTGATCAGAGTGCCCTGGGGACAAAAAACAAAACCCAGGATAGTCAAAATCCTGGGTTTTGGTCCACTTGAATGGCAACTCAAATGTCTATGGGGAGTTTGCAGACAAATGTTAAGAAAACAAAGGCAGACAGCTTGAAAATGCATCCAGTTTATTTTTACTTGTTCAGTAGGTGCTGGAAAAGCTTAACTACATTTAAGTGTGTTAATTGTATAATTATAGAATTCTAAAGATAATTATAAAAATAAAAAAAAGGTTTATTTATAGCAACTAGAGATTTTTGAGTTTTTTCTTTTATTGCATGTGTGTGTCCTATCCAACTGATTCAATGCTGAAAGGGCTTTTGAACTACAGTAGCCGTGGATGAATCTGTCACTTCATGCTGGAAGCGTAACAAAAGTTGACAGCATGACCTGCTACACACACTGTCAGACTAATGCCTTCTCCTGAAGAAAGAATCAGCTCAGGGTAGGCATGCATCAGTCATACCCAATTCAATTTCAAAGATGTATACAGTGTGACAGGCATATACAATGAAATAGTACACAGGGCAAAAACAAAGCAAAGAGTACCATAGATAAAGTGGTTCAATTCTATTATGCACCATCCTGATTTCAGTGGTGCAATTTCTGATTTTATTTATTAATAATCATTTTTAATGTTATTGCATTTTGTAGTTGCTAATTGATGCAAAAATAGTCAGCCTTTGTTTGTTACTCCATGTTCTTTTAATAGACCATTACCATCTATTTTTGGATCTATAAGTTATAGAAGAAGAATAGACAATAGCCTAATGGTAAGGCAGTAGCAACATGATTATTTAGGGTACAGGTAGAAAGATGGGGGTTAGAATCTTGCCTGGAATCATACAATGCCCTAATAAAAAAAGAGAACAAGGGGCTGCTGGGTGTAATTTTAGGGTGTATATTTAGAGCCTTATTTAAGATGTGGCTGCCGGCTAGAGTCTTATTTAACACTAACACCGAAAATGATGCAGCACCGGGCTCTGTGGTTGAAGCAGCGCTGTAGCTCAAGATCCCATAGAGCACAATGGGTAGAAATGGATTTTTTTAAACACAATGGAATCGAAAGAAGCATTCGCTTTTACAAGGGGTTAAAAAACTATTTTTGAGGAGCAGCAACAGTGCTGTATGAGATGTTTGTGTATAGAAGCAAATAGCTATGTCCCTGAACTACATTGAAAATACTGTTCAATTTGATCACTTCAAGTGGACTAAAACCCAGGATTTTGACTATTCTGGGTTTTGGTCCTTGCCCCTGGGGCACCCCGAAACAGGGACTTCAATAAGCCAAAGGTGCCCTCCAAAACTGCCCGAGTGCGGCAGTAGGTCCGATTATAGGCCTCCTAGCCATCTGTCTGGGGCCTTCGAAAAGGGTGTCAGGAGCCAGGTAAGCAGGGGATAACTTGAATCACCTAAAAGGACATAAAAATCAAAATTTGCTCCAATTAATTACCAAAACACACAAACAGCATAAACAAATAAGTCCTAAGTGGAACCAGTAGGAGATTGTTTTTTGTAGGAGGTAACAAGTTAGTGTTGCCTAAGGCAAACCGCTGAGAAATAAAGCAAAACAGAGGGGAGTATGCATGAGCAAGAGGTTTGATTAGCTACAGGGAGCAGAATCATTTTACTAGCCACATGAGCACAGTAGTACTTATGGAGGGCATGTATAAAACTAGGCATCCACAACAAAGTAGCAACACAACAAAAAAGGTCAAATACCTTTAAAATGGCTAAGGTAATGCTAGCAATAGACACGCAGAGCAAAGAGAATAATAGACACACTTACCCAGAAGCCAACCGACACTCAGCTCTCCAGTCTCAAAACGGGTAAACTCGAACTCAGCAAGATGAATGCGTCGTGGTACGAGCCTGAGAAGCAGGCCAAAACGCTGAAAAAAACGGTCCCACAACGCATTGGACATTAAGAGAGTAGCTCATCTTGGGGTTTCTGAAATAAATTCAAACAATCAGAGTGTATGTAAAGTGGCTCCAAGTAATTTAAAATTACAAAGGCAGAACAAAAATACCATTTTGTGAAATACTCACCTGTAAAATGGGTATTATAAGTATGTCACACACCCCGCTTCAAGATATCCATAACATGTGGGTAATACCGACCTGAAGAGGGCGTTCTGCAGAGATGATAGTAAAAAGAAAGCCCCTCCCGGATCCATAAATACCTGGGACCTCCCACTCATTACCCAGTATATAGAAGCAGTAAGGTAAGGGACCAGGAAGAGGCAAATATAGACCAAAGCAACGCAAAGTTCACAGTATAAAGGATCCAGAATACAAGAAGGGCGGGTGAAGCGGGGTGTGTGACATACTTATAATACCCATTTTACAGGTGAGTATTTCACAAAATGGTATTATTCTAAGTATGTCACACACCCCACTTCAAGATATCCATAACATGTGGGACATCCAATAGCAGTGTCCATAAAAGGGCGGGGATCCAAAACAAGGCAACAAGGCACAACTTAAACAACAACAGCTTGCAGAACTTTGCGGCCAAAAACAGCATCCGCTGAGGCCCGAACATCAACCTTGTAAAACTTGGAAAAAGTGTGAACAGAGGACCAAGTAGCGGCCTTACAAACTTGCTCAACCGAGGCCTGGTGCTGAAAAGCCCAGGACGCTCCAACCGCACGAGTAGAATGAGCAGTAACACGAAAAGGGGGACTCCTCCCCTTGGCAGAATAGGCCCCAATGATGGCCTGACGAATCCATTTACTAATGGAAGATTTGGCAGGAGCCAAACCTTTCCTAGGCCCAAAAGGCACCACAAAAAAAGCATCAGTCTTACGAAAGGAAGACGTAACCACCAGATAATATTTCACAACACGAACTACATCCAAGGAATGCAGCGCCCTTTCCTTGTCGTTGCTAGGATTAGGACATAGAGAGGGCAGAACAATGTCCTGATTCAGATGAAAGGCAGAAACCACCTTAGGAAGAAAATCCGGCTTGAAACGAAAGACCACCTTGTCCTGATGCCTTTCAAAGTACGGAGCTTTAATGGACAAAGCTGCCAACTCAGAAACACGCCTAACAGAAGTGATGGCCACCAAAAAGGCCACCTTTTGGGTAAGTGAAGACAAAGCAATCTCATTCAAGGGCTCAAACGGGGGACCCTGAAGAGCAGAAAGAACCAGGTTCAAATCCCAAACTGGAACAAAGGGCTTCCTAGGAGGCCGAACATGCGTAACCCCTTGGAAAAAGGTCTTGACCAAGGGATGAAGTGCAAAGGACCTTTGAAAGAACACCGCCAGGGCAGAAACCTGCCCCTTCAAGGTACTAAGCTGGAGCCCCAGATCCAGACCATGTTGAAGAAACTCCAGGATCCTGGAAATGGAAAACTCCCGACAAGGGAAAGACCTACCTTCACACCAGTCAATATAGGACCTCCAGGTCCTATAGTAAACAGTAGAGGAAGACCGCTTCCTGGCGCTAATAAGAGTCTGAATCACCGCATCAGAAAGACCTTCCTCCTTCAAGATGGCGGTTTCAGCAGCCACGCCGTCAAAGCCAGTGATGGTAAATTGGGATAGCGTAGCCGACCCTGGGTGAGCAGGTCCGGCAGTAGAGGCAGAACGAACTGATCCTCTGCCAGCCTTACCAGGTCTGCGAACCAAACCTGCCTTGGCCACCTTGGTACCACCAGAATCGCCGACGCGCCCTCCAGGGCCAGCTTGCGCACCACTCTGGCTACCATTGGAAACGGAGGGAACAGGTAAAGAAACCCCAGATCCCTCCAGTTCAGGGACATGGCATCCACCGCCAGGGCCAGTGGATCCTGCGAGAGAGATACAAATACCGGAAGCTTGTGATTGTGACGAGAGGCAAAGACGTCCACCGCCGGGAACCCCCACCTGAGGCAAATCGAGCGAAACACCTGGGGACTGAGAGACCACTCCCCCTGGCGAGAGGAGGCCCTGCTCAGAGAGTCCGCCTCCGTGTTCTCCACTCCCGGAATGTAGACTGCTGAGATACACGGGACGTGGCTCTCCGCCCAGTCCAGAATTAAAGACACTTCTCTGAGGGCACTCCTGCTGCGAGTCCCTCCCTGGTGATTGATGTAAGCAACCACCGTCCGGTTGTCAGACCGGACCTGAACTGGCAGGCCCTGCAACTGATGAGTCAAGCGAAACAGAACCAACCTGATGGCCCTCAACTCCAGAACATTGATGGGCTTGTGAGCCTCCTGCGGGCCCCACAGACCCTGAAACTGGAGGTCCTTCCAAACACCCCCCCAACCTGACAGACTGGCATCCGTGGTGACTGTTTCCCAACACGGTGCCAGAAAAGATCTGCCCTTCAACAGATTGACAGACCCCAGCCACCATTGCAGGGATCGACGAACTCGGGGAGTCATCAGAAAGGACTGATCCAACGATAGCGGAGACTTGTCCCAAACCTTCAACAGATGAAGCTGGAGTGTCCTTGTGTGAAACTGCGCAAAGGGAACTGCCTCGAAAGAGGCCACCATTAACCCCACCAGCCTCATCCCTAGCCGGATGGTCGGACGAGGGGCCGACAAGAGAAGCCGAACCAACTCCTGAATCAAAAGAATCTTGGCCTGGGGCAGAAACACCCTGGCCTGCGAAGTGTCCAGAGACATTCCCAGAAAGGTCACTACCCTGGACGGAGAAAGAGAAGACTTGGGGTGGTTGATCACCCAACCGAACCTCTCCAGAGTGGACACCACCACTCTGGTGTCCAACTCCGCTTGGTTGAAGGAAGAGGCCATAATCAGAAGATCGTCCAAATAGGGCACAATGCCGATACCCTGAACCCTGAGCAGAGCCATCACCCCCGCCAGCACCTTGGTGAACACCCGAGGAGCCGAGGTGAGACCGAAAGGGAGTGCCACAAACTGAAAATGCCGATCCTCCACCACGAACCTGAGAAACCTCTGGTGTGCTGGAAAAATCGGAACGTGTAGGTAAGCGTCCTTGATGTCTATGGACGTCAGAAAGTCTCCCTGACGAAGAGAGTGGATAGCCGAACGCAGCGTTTCCATGCGGAATTTCCGCGGCCGGATGAACCTGTTGAGAAACTTCAGATCCAATATGGGTCGGACCGATCCGTCCTTCTTGGGTACCGTGAACAGATTGGAATAAAAACCCCTGCCCTGGTCTGAGGGGGGCACTGGGCAAATGACAGCCATGTCCAGAAGACTCTCTACTGCCACCAGGAGCCCCTGCGCCGCCAGAGGCTCCGAAGGCATCCAAGACCTGAAAAATCTGGAAGGGGGGCGGAGCTCGAACTCCAGCTTGTAACCGGAAGACACCACTTCCCGGATCCATCTGTCCGAGACCTCCTGATCCCAGATCTGGGAGAAGTGTCGCAGCCGTCCCCCCACCCGCATGGGTGAGGGCGCCCCCTCATTGCTGAGCTGGCTTAGCAGCCGGTTTGGGCTTAGAGCCCCAACTGTATCCTGGACGGGCACGTCCTCTGCCCCTGTTCCCGGAATCTCCTCTGGAAGGGGGAAGGCAAATCCCCTGCCAGATCTGGCCCCACGAAAGGAGGGGGTAAAGGAAGGCGCCCCCCGAAAGGGACGGCGTTGTTTCTTGCGTTGAGGTAACCTACCACCCTTGGTGACAGAGTCCAATTTTTCTCCAAAGAGCCGTAATCCAACAAAAGGTAGAGCCGTCAGTGACTTCTTGGACATAAAATCGGCCGCCCACTGGCGCAACCACACCGACCGCCGAATAGTCACCAGCAGAGCCGACGTCCTACCACACATCATCAAAGTGTCATCCAAGGCGGTTAATACAAAAGACAAAAACAACTCACACCGTTTAAGGCCAAGGAACTCGTCACTACCAGGACGAAGCCCAGAAGAAGTCAACAGATCCCTGACCACGGACCTGGCGGCCACCACCATTAGCGCCGAAGCGCAAACGGGCCGCATGGCTGACCCAACGCTAGCAAAACCGTGACAAGCCATCTGGTCAATGCGTTTATCCTCTCCATCTTTGAGGGTGGAACAATCAGGATTATTTAAAACAGAGGTGTTGGACAACCCCAAAACCGGTGCATCCACCTCGCGGGGGGGATGCCCAGCGCTTAACCGTATCCGAAGGGAAGGGATATTTCTTATCCCACCCCTGAGGAATGCCAGGGAGCCGAGCCGGCCTGTCCCATTCCTTAGCAATAATTTTGTCAAAGTGTCTTTGAGTAGGAAATTCCAAGCGCGGCCTGGATTCCTCAAAAAACTCACCCTTCTGCTGTGGAGCCTCCTCAAGAGGGGAAATAGCCAGAACCTCAAACATCTGAGCCAGAGCGTTAAGAGTATCCGAGGATCTCCCCAAGTCCCCCAGCTCAGCATCAGCGCCAATAAACTGCTCATCATCTGAAATATCAGAATCCTCATAAACCTCCCCTTCCTCTAGCGGGGAATAATCAGACCAATCCAGATTATTAACATCATCAAGGTCATCCACCGGCGGAGCCGGCGACAAATGCTTTCTTTTAGCCGGAGCCTTACGGGCGACCGAGCTGGAGAGAATTTTCTCAAGGTTGGCCAATCTGGCGCACATCTCAGATTGCAGCTCCCTGCCCATGACAACCTCACACGGGGTGCGAATCAAGGTGGGAGGAGGAGATGAAGCGACCGGCGGTGCTGACCCAGACGCCTGGGGTTCGGACTGCCGCGTAATAGTTTGCTGTGCACAAGGTATACACAGAAGTACATCGTCCCCAGTAATGGATACCCCGCACAACATACACTTCCGGGGTTGCCCCGAAGGGGTCCCGAGCCCATTATCCGGGGATGCCTCCATAAGGTGAACTTTAAGCAGTCGCTATGACCAAGGGAATTACGCCAATAAGCAACCCGGGATGCCCCTTTAATGTCCCGAGTGGGAGGATTTGTGAACAGTAAATTTAAACCCAGGGACCTAGGACCGGGAGAAACCCCCTAAATACCACTGAAGATCCACCTGAAAGACACAAATAACCCCAATAAATGCCAAATAAGGACTACAGAATAAAAAGATGAATGAATAGGGGCCCACAGGGCCACTCACAGAGCCGTCGGGAGCGGGAGTAGTGGAGACCTCACACCGTCCAGGAGGAGAAGGCAGGCCGAGAATGGGGCGTGGTCAGCGCGGACCACGCGAAACACTCCGTTCAGCGACAAGCTCTGCAGCGGCGCCAGTAGTAGAGGGGGCGGGCCGCGGCGACGCGCCGAAAGCCCGGCCCCGCCCCCCCCGACGTAGACGCGTGAGGGGAGAAGCTCCCTCCCGTACTGGCCCGCTGAAGTCCCGCGGCGCCGGTCACAAGTGAAAACAACAGCGGGTGCGGCCGCAGAGTCCTGCGGAGCACCCGCCCCGCTCCCCGCTCACTGTGGGAAGCGCATAGCGTAAGGGGGGCTGGCCGCGGCAGCGCGCCGAAAGGCCGGCCCCGCCCCCCAACTGAAGTGTGTGAGGGAAAAACTCCCCTCACAATAACTGAGTGAAAACCGGCGCCCCGGCGGCAATAGCGGCCGCCGCGCCGCGAGAGAACCACAAGTAAAAGCACATACACAAATTCATTGAGGGATTACTTCCAAACGCTCCATATCAACACACAAAAAAATAAAGTTACTAACGCCTAGCACTAAAGGAGTGACCCCCAACCCCCACTGTGGTAGAAGGGAAATGTGGAGGGGCCACCCAGGGATAAATACCAGGGGACGGGGCATCCCAAACCGGGTTCACCTGCCCGGTGTAACCGCCTACCCTCTTATGTAGGGTCTCACGGTGGAGCTCTGCTCCTAAGCACCAGAGGTGCTAATATACCCTCGCCCGGACCAGCAGCCAAGACTGTGGAGGCATGTATCTAAGGGGTCAATCAAGAGAAAAAGGGGTCCGAGCGGAAATAAATAAATAACGGGCCGGGAGTTATCCCGGCTACCTGAAATCCCCCTGTGCAAGGAGGAAACATCATCTTCTGACTTGCTCGCTGTCTGCAGAGATGGAAAAACTGGGTAATGAGTGGGAGGTCCCAGGTATTTATGGATCCGGGAGGGGCTTTCTTTTTACTATCATCTCTGCAGAACGCCCTCTTCAGGTCGGTATTACCCACATGTTATGGATATATTGAAGCAGGGTGTGTGACATACTTAGAATATCTCTGCATCAACATGATACGGCAAATACTCAGTTTGGCGTACGTGTACTGTAAAGTCCCGCAAAACAGCTAAAGTGGACAAATAAAAAAGGGCCCAGAATCACCTGTCACAAAAAGCGCAAATAGGGGACTTCAACACCATTCCCACGTGTGGAAATGTGTGCGAGAGAGGCTTTGAATCAGTCTGATTGTCTATCATGACTGACTGAACAGCACTTCCATCATAAGGGCTGAAGACTCACTGCGTCTTCTTTTCTGTCTGCATGGGGAACTATTTTAAGCAATTCATTTGAAACAAATCTCAAAAAACAAATCTCTGATTGTAAAGCACAGCAGAATATGTTGGCGCTATATAATTAAATATTATTGTTTTTAAAGCAATTCAGACCAAATTTGATTCATGCCAAATGGATCACACCTCAACTTAATAGTAGGTAAATATATATATAATATCATTAAAGTGAACCAAAACCCAGGATTTTGACTATCCTGGCTTCCTGGCTCTCATCCACTTGTCTAAGAATCGGCTCCAGCCGAGTCTAGCCGAGTGGACCCAAGTGCGTGTGCGGGCACATCCTCACCACCCTCTAATAGGGAGCGTGCCTGCATTGGCCATTCACAAATTCTTGGCATGGGTACGCGCCCTACTAAAGGTATAGCAGGGAGCAGCCACTGCTTGTGCATGTGCCGTTGGTTTGGGGGAGAAGATGAGTTTATCGGGCGACCTGGAGGGTTTCGAACAGTGCAGCATTCCGAATCTGGATGCCCTGGGGGGAATCAATTGGTCCTGGGTTTTGATCCACTTTAAATATTTACATGCATATACATTTATTACGTACAATAAAAAGGCTATGTTGTAATATATTACAGACTCAGGAATACCGCTAAATAAGCAAAACTCCAAAACACTATGGTCTAGTCTTCAGTGTCTATCACTGTGGATTTAATGCAGTCTGCAGTCAATGTGTCACATCCAATTCATTGTCTCAAATAAGCGTTGTGAGCAGTTGGACAAACAGGCCTATACTCTTCCACAAAGTCAATGTTTTAATAAGGAAGCAGTGTGTTAAGTAATAAGCGGCGAGCAGACGTGTTAGTCCATGTGAAGAAATAACAAGAGAGATGTACAGACACTGTCAATACTCTGTGTAATTAGATTAGCACACTTAGCACTTGGTAGAACATTTGCAAAGAGAGGTGAGAGAGGGGGACAAGAATTCTGTTCAGCTTCTTCATTCACTAACATGAAGAGAAGTTTAAAGTCCTTAGCCACAGATTTCTAACAAAAGGCAAGCTTTCTTCTACAGTGGGAATCTCCATATATTGTAATGCTAGTTAAAATCTAAAAGCTAGGGCACATTCTGTAGCACCTTTAACTCCCTGATGGCAAAGCTCATATGAGAGCGCATCTGATCCTCCAAAGAAAAATCACCAGGACTAAGACCTGCACTTAATTCAACCCCCTGCAGATAAACTGTGCCGTTGTGATCAGTTTATCTTTGCAATTTGTTAAATCTTTAATCTTGATAGCCATGAAACTAAATGTAACTGTTAAGCAGGTGTATAGGAGAAGTTGTAGTAAGCACATGTTCCGTCTTTTACAATTTCTGTGCCCGTAAGGCAGACTTGAGAGAAGGGAGGGCTGCCAGCTGCAGTAATGAATAGACTCTCCAACCCCCCTCCCAACCTTTATTTGAATTCACTTGACTCCCCTTTTTAATTCACTGAGCAGCTAAATGGTACATGGGTTGCAGCAGAGTCTAGTAAATGGTTTAAGGAAAAAAACAACTGATTAGCAGGGAGCCAGTGCTGTTTTTGGAATTAACCTCCCTGGATTTGGCCATGGTGATGGGTTAGAAGTAAGATAAAGAATCATGGTGGATTTGGGGTCTGAAGAATGCCTAAGGCAAGGTAAAATCTGGCCATATCAAAAGAAGCATCGGATTCAATACTTGACTCGCCTTCTGTGACACAATGATGAATATAAAGCTGGGTCATTATTACTGCCTTAAAAAAAAGGATTCCAGGTTGTGTCTTTTGTAGTCTTTATGAATATGTTTGCAAATTCTAAAATCACAAATATTAAATGCCTAAAGGTATCAACAATAAACCATTTCTCTGTACCCTACTATATAATATAGTCTAAAATCAAATTCTTCATTTTATATTTTTACTATTTAAAAATTAGACACGTTTTATAGTATATTTTGGGAAATGGTTTTGGAAACCATTATGAAAGTAACAGAGAAGATTTGTTGATACTGGAGACAGTAGATCATAATTTAAGTTGGTCAAGACAACCTAATTTTTGTTAAAATATGACACCTTAAATATGATACATATAACACCTGATGTTGACTGTAAGGTTTAATCAGAGAAACCTGCCTGTTGGGGGTTATTATTGAGTTTAGGTATTGACATTATCGGGGAAGCCTTAACCACTCAAACCATTTTGACCTCCAGTCAAAAAAATCACAGCTTTGTAAATTTCTCCACTAACCACTCCTCCGGTAATCAGTGACGTAAGCTATTAGAGAGGGATTAACCCCATGCACATGTTGAGCCCTGCTTCTAAAAAATCCAGCCCCTTAGTAGAAAAATCTCTGTGCAGTCATCCCTTGTTCTCTAGCCAGAAGTGGATAGCCATTAATTGTAATCACTGACCATTGCTCAGAAAGTTTCTAGAAATGTTATAGCAACTTTTTGTTAAAGGCTCACCTAGCACAAACAGCATTCCTCCACTTTATGCTGTACAGACAGGCTACTGAGTGGGAGCTCTGAGTAACTGGTGTGCAGAGATCACTGCGGCCCAACTAGGAACTATAATTTTGATCAATGCAGCCATCTAGAGAAATATTTTTGTCTCTTTCTAACATTCTGTGTGGAAACAGATACAATCTTTCTACATATGTGCTGATCAAAAGAAGCATCCAGCTCAGCTGTAATGTGTATGTATGCTGGGAGAGGCAGGTTCTCCCTCCTTTCCCCCACTCATTCCCAGGGCTCTCAGGTGTGTAGCAAGATGACCGCTCCCTAGTCCAGAAGCGGTCATCTTCTTCTACAACATCTACATCACAACTTCTGCATGGGGGTGAGCCCTCCCAAACAGCATTCGTCACTGCTGTAATTTTTTGACGGTACGCTTTAAGAACATAAAAATAGGATCCTCACTGTGATTCAGTTTGCTTATCAATAGGACACTGCAAGCCTTTATGTGAATATAGATTGCTAAGGGTTCTGCTCAATTTTGCCCATCTCTAGCTTTGAGTATGTTCAGATATGTTCAGACCATAACATTGCCATCAGCTTGTTTTCTTCCAGAAATGGTTGCAGGGTGTTCTCATATGAGATGCCAACAACCATCCCTATTTCTAATTTAGAGCCCTATATGCAGTAGCATTAGCTGAACTGTTGTTTTAGTCATGTCTGGTTGTCCCCTGTTTTTTTTTTACAGTTAGTTGCTCCGTTGTATCATGTCAGTCCACCCTCGTGCACCTTTGTAGTCGATGTTCTCCTCTTTCAGCTATAGTTCTCTACAGTTGCACAAGAGATATATATATATATATATATATATTTTTGTGCACACAATTATTAGGCAAGTGAGTTTTTTGAATATACCTCAATGATTATTGTATTAAAGCTTCTCATTTGATGTGTATTTGTGCAATGTGAGAGGGTGTGGTCTAAGGAGATCAGGAAGAACCTTTATCAAGTTGTGCATAATTATTAGACCAAAAACAAAAATGACAGATTCATCAAACATTTTGTTACAGTCAACAGGGTCATAAGGAATGTGTTGAGAAAAAAAAATTCCAAAGATGTAAGAAGAATCAAACGTGAAACGACTAGGAAGCCATAATCTTGCAATCCTGTTATATTCCTGTCATATTCCAGAACTTCAGCCTCCCTGGGGTGGCCAGTTCAGTGTTCAGGAACATGACTAAAACCCGACCAATACAAAGACACATAAGTGTAAATGTCAACACTGGGCCAAGAATTAAAGATTAAATATTAATTAAAATGAAAGGGACTTGGAAATAAATGTAAATTCAACATTTCTGTTGAGGATTTCTGGAATTCGGGTTGTTGTGTAATGGCTCATTGAATGCTATGTCTTCTCAGAACCTATGTTGTATTGCCTTAAATTCTTTCTGTATCTCTGATTGCTCAATAAAATTTGATCAGACTAAATTAAAGGGACCATTGACTAAAAATCATGTTTTTCCTGAAAGATGCAGACTTTTTCTTGTATCACCGCCTGAAGAAAGTGTCTTTCAAAACTGATTTTGAGTCCATCTTCAATATAGGAAGGTCCAACTAGCTCATCTTTAATAACACCAACCCATAGATGTATATGCATTTGAGTTGAAATGGAGCTCCATGCTTGTTAATGATCCCGCAATGGGCACATCCATCTGTTCAGTGATACCTTATAGGACTGGTTGAAGTTCTGGTGAGCTACTAATGGGCCTTTAGGCCTGTTTGGATTGACCATCCCGATTCAACCTTGGCTCTACACGCAAAACAAGAATGTTTCAATGCATTGACCAGGCACTGTGGCACTGGACCCTGATTGATAACAACTGCTGTCAGAGGCCACCGGGCCAGATTCATAAAAATAAATGCTGTGTATATGAGTTGCAGAATTTTGATCACAGGTTCAGGTTTTTTACATCCAGAGACCATGAACCTGGTTCTAATGAGATGCAAACTGACACCCAAAAAACGACTATTATGATGCCCACAAGTCATACCCACAAGAAAAGCCTAATGAAGCCTAAACATAACAATACAATCTGGCGGGTAACTTTAGGTGTTGTTACGTGGCTGTTATTTACAGACTATAGGGTTAACTTAGCACTGTATTTTTTACCCACTTTTTCTCATGATATTTTGAGGCTTATGGCTTATGATATTTTGAGGATTATGAGGCTGAATTGCACTGAGGAAAAATATCACAAGAAAAAGTGTTTACTCACAAAAAACGTGAGTGAAAAAAAACGAGCTGAATAAACCTTTATATCTTCCAGGCAGCAGATGGTGCTGTTCTAGTATACATTGCTCTTGCATCTATTTGTCCTGTACACTTGTTTTCTTGTGTTTGTTGAGATCTCCAAGCTGTGTCTTGCTTCCCCGCTGGTTCTAAATTACAAGGAAGCCTGAAATCAGACAATAGATTCCCTTCCCACGTGACCGGCAGGACCAATTGAATTTAACAGGCCATGCACTGTGATCTCTACTGGTCACTGGAAGAGCGGAGAACATGAAAGTGGCACAAGAGCATAGACCAGGTACAGCCACTGCTGCAGAAGGGAAGTGTTATTATTACTATTATTGTTTATTTTTAAAGCACAATCATAATCGGTGGCGCTGTTCAAGGTAGAAATTGCATTGCATATAATTGCACAATTGTATATAATACACATGGTATTACAGCAGTACATTAGAAGAGAGGGCCCTGTCCTAATCATCTTACAATCTAGAGAATTACCAATTTCTGGGATTCTTTTAATGTTTAAAGGTTACCTAAGTAGAGGGTTTTTTGGTCTCTTTAGCCCCCCAATATTAAGCCTAACATGGGTCTCTCCACATACTGGCTTGCGACTATGTTTTAATGTTTAAACAACGGCCATCCAAGCTATTTTTGAATGGAGGTCTCCTTTACAGAAAATTGAACTGATTTTAGTATAGATTTAGGAGAAGCTATCTTATTCTCGTCAGTGAAGGTAGGTGAGGCAGCCAGGAAATAATCTGTCTCAGCACTTAGGCTCCTTTCACACTGGGGAATTGCAATTTCAATCATTCTCCCATCGTCCCACAATCACCAGTGAAACTCTGCCCATAGAAATCTATGGGCGCGGGTGTGGCCTGGTGCTTGAATGAAGAAGAGCTAGGAAATCGAGCCCCTGATCCTTGGGCCCATATCCCTAATAAAAAAAGCATTTAAAAGTATGCCAAATAGGCACAAATGCCAGGGAAGAAGCAGAGAAAGAGGGCCAGGAGGAAGAATCCTGTGAATACCTGCTGCCACAGGGGAAATCCCTTGTCAGCCAGACGACTGAACCTTGTGGGGGGCGGGATGGCATCTTCCTCCTCACCATCACCTTCGGATGCCCCGGAAGCTTGGAGGACACCACAACCTTCTCAGGTACTCCCCTGCAGTCAGAATGCAGCCCCAGCCCATTGGAATCTGTTACGTATACCCACTGCCTTCCAGCAACAGCAGAAGAAGATGAGCAGCCCAGCTCCTGCGTTCGAGATAGCGGCCGAACCCGGCAGAAAGCAGGTACCTCCAGCCCCTCCCAAGCCTCCCAGAGATGTGCTGCATACCACCCCTGCCATGTCCAGAGAGATGCTCACACCAGCCCTGGACCATTTTGGAAGGACCACCCTCGGAGCCAGTCAGCTGCACGCAGCGCTGGTGAAGGCAGCCGCAGAAGAGGCAGCGGCCAAAATGCCGGCCACCAACGTGACTGCTCACAAGCTCACAAATGCCAGTGGCCGTTCTGCCCTCCTCACATCCCCCAACCCTGAGGAAGAGTTCAGACCCCACTGGGACTCCGCTGGGGTACATGCTACCACCTAGTCCAAGGGTCAAATCTGAGCCCTAGATTCAAAAGTCTCCACTAACCAAACAGCTAATGAGGCCTCAATTATAGCCTTAACTGCACAAGTGGAAGCCCAAAACATATAGATTTGAAAACTTAAGCTCTAATATGATGACCTAGAGAACAAACACAGAAGGCACAACCTCCTACTGAAGGGAATCTCAGAGTCCTCCTCATGGGAAGATGTGAAACAGATAATCACCACCATCTTCAACACACTACTGGAGGGAAGTATCAACACTCCTATTGAGTTTGAAAGGGCTCACAGAGCCCTTGACCCACACTACCCTGATCCAGCACAGCCCGGGACATTATCTGCAGGATACACATTTACAAGGAGAAGGAGGAAATATCCCATAGAGCCTGGAGGCACGGCCCGATGGACAGAGCAAGCATCCAGATTCTCCCTGTTCTCTCTAAGCGCACGCTGCAGATGCGGAAACTGCTAAAAACAGCCCTCAACATGATTAGAAATGCGGAAGCCACATACCATTGGGGATTCCCCTTACATCCTCAAGATCTCTCAGACTAAGGGCTGGGAAAGAGGGGAAGGATCCCACACTCAGCTCCAGTAGACCGACGCTGAGAAGGCTTTTGAAAGGGTGCGCTGGGACTTTATGTATGGAGTGCTACAACATATGGGTCTTGCACCCATTATGACGGCTCGGATCTCGAGCCTTTATCAGCACCCCTTGGCATCGGTGAAAGTCAATGGCCTCTTGTCTGAGCCTTTAAGTATTGAAAACAGAACAAGACAGGGGTGTCCCCTGTCCCCACTAATATTTATAATGACACTCACTCACTCACTTGAACCTCAAATATGCAGGGTAAGAGCTAACCCTAACATTGAAGGGATCTCTCTCCCCTCAGGCCATTACAAAACTGCAGCATATGCAGACAATCCGATTTTCTTCCTGACTGGGGAGAAGTTTTGGTTCCCAACCTGCTAAAGGAGCTTGATATCTTCAATTCTTTCTCAAACTATTAAAAAAAACTGCAAAAATCAGAAGCCTTTAATATCAGCCTCACTCCCGATAGAGAAAACAATCTCCAGAAGTCCTTTCCCTTTTAATGGGTGAAAGACTTACCTGGACACAAATATTGGCAGATCATTAAATAAGCTTTTCCCACCATACTTCCTCCCTCTTTTACAGACTTTCACTGAGGATACCGAAAAATGGTCTCTTAAAAACTTTCATGGTTCAGGAGATGCAATGCTATAAAAATGAACCTGCTCCGTATGTTGTATCTACTGCAAGTATTTCCAAGTTCACCCCTTTAAGAGACCCTTTGATTATGCACTAAATATCAGGAATGCAATTAAAAAATCCTTACTATTAAACAAATGCTAGCATTTTAAAAAGGAGACATGTTCCATATTTTTTGTCAAAATTCTGGGTGACAGTGGGAGACACAATTCAGCATATGACAGACAGAGAGGTGCTTCTCCACCACTCGGAGATGCCCACCAAAAGTCTATCATGGGCCAGCTATCAAATTCTGCGAAAGCGTGCATACCCGCACATTGGAAGAACCCTACACCCCCGGTGTTTCTATGTGGCTGAACAGAGCTGCAGAGATTGAAAGGTTTGAGGGTATTATAGCTGCACTCAAAGACACATCAGAGGCTCATTGCCTCAAGTGGTTCTATTGGACCAACTTTGTAAACTCGCCAGAATTTACTGTGTTAATAGAAGTAAATCCATAGCCACATTCAGGTTCATCTCCCCCTCCCATTGTAAACACCACCCCCTTCTTTTTTCCTCTATCTTTTCCTCCTTTCTCTATGCTGTTCATTCTTTGCCTAAAACCCCAGTGAGTCTTACGAAGAGAAATAGACCGATAAGAAGTAACACACGTGCAACCAAGTCAGAATAGATATGAAAAAAGGGGTGAGGTGTAGGACTCTTGGACTATAGGAAGACTATTTGTAAAACTACCGCTACCGCTACCAGTAAAACTAAATAGGGTTTTCCCCAGGTGTTCCTCACAATGACTAGCCACAGAAGGCAAGCAAACACAGCATCCTACCTCAGGGTGGGCAGACTGCCTGAAGCACCATCTTTCCAAAATTCTGCTAGTCGTGATTCCACAAGTTCACCTTGTAGTGTCTCAGAAATGTGTGTGATGAAGACCAGGTGGTGGCCTTACATATTTCCTCCAAAGAGATGCCGCCATTATAAGCCCAAGAAGCTGACACTGCCCTAGTGGAATGGGCTCTAATACCTACGGGGGTGGGGCATCCATTGCTTAATAGGCCGGAGCTATAGCATCTCTGATTCATCTTGCTATGGATGCTTTGGATGCCTGCAACCCCTTGCTCTCCCCCCCAAAGGAGACCAATAAATGATCCGACTTTCTCCATTCTGCTGTAATCTGTAAATACAGGAGAATCAGCTTTCTGGAAACTAGAAGCTCTAAGGACCTGTCCTCCTGATCTGACTGAGCTGCTGGAAACACAACCTCTTGTGAACTGTGACATTTTTAGGTAATTTTAGGTAAATATAAGGGATCTCGTCTTAAAGGAAGTCTGTCTGGTAACTTTCTCAGGTAGGGTTCTTTAATAGACAGGGCATGCAGGTCACTAACCCATCTGGCTGATGCAATTGCTGGGATGTGATCTTTAAGGAGAGCTCAAAAGGGGTTCAAAAGGGGTTAACTTTAGTCCTTGAAGAACTAAAGACAAATCCCAACTGGGAAACATTTTAGCCTTAAAGGGTTGTTTCCTAGAAATGGCTATGAAAAATCTATCCGCCAAGGGCTCGTCTCTAAGACTCCAGAAAGACTGAAAGGGCCGAAGACTGAACCTTAAGGGTGCTTAAGGCTAGGGATAACTCAAAATCTTCCTGTAAAAGTTCCAAGACTGAAGCTACCTTTTCTGTATCTAAGGACCGAGTTGAAGTGAAGGATTGGTATCTTTTTCATACCTTACAGTAGATCTTTAGTGTCACTAACTTTCTGCTTTCCAACAGAGTGGAAACAATGTGATAACCCCTTTTTTCTTAGTAAGCCCCATTCAGGGTCCATACTGCTAATTTTAGGTACTGGACCTGTGGATGGAAAACTGGGCCTTGGTAAATGACATATGAAATGTCCGGCAGAAGCCATGGAGGCTCTACCGACATACTGGACAGGAGGGAAAACCAGGGTCTCCTGGGTAATAGGTGTAAAAAGTTCTCAGGAGTGAAAAAATACCATTGTCTTTCATTGTCTTCCTATCTGGCGATTCACTAAAAGTGAAATTCTCTGCCTTTTTTCTCCTGAATTGAATTTTTTACTACCAGGACATTTTTTTTCAAATCTTAGTGAATCAATGCCTATCTCCTTTTCATTTTGTTAAATATGTCTGTGAAAAACTGAAACTGAAAATAGCAGCAGCAAGCAGCATTCTTGCAGCGACCAAGACACTTATTTAAAAAGCCACACTCTCTCAATGAGGGATTGATAGGAGATAGGTTGTAACAGATACAACAATATAAACAATTTAAATAGGCAAATGAATCATTTATTGATGCAGATCTGCATGTTACACCTAAAAAAAGGACAAATGAGAACAACGAGGGAGAGAGGGACATGGACTCAAAAGAGGGACAGTCCCTCCAAATTAAGGACATTTGGGAGGTATGTGTACCAGTGTGTGTGTGTGTTTCAGCACATTACATAATACTCATCATTCACTGGACCTTCGACTGAACCGGTCAAGAGGCCAAAAACCTCCATCACTTTTCTCACCTTTCTCTGACAACATATGACCTTCCCCAGTTGCACAGCTTCTGTATGATCTGAGGCCACTCCTGCCCTGCAGGAAAATTACAGCTTGCTTCATTACACACAGTGATGAGAGAAGGCAGGTTGTGAGAAAAGCTTGCCATAATAAGGAGAGGTGGATTTATGCTTCATTTCCAGTGTGGAACAAAGTTGTATGCGAAGACTGAACACAAATAAATTCAAACATTTTAGGACACATATATTTCTGTATTCCTGAGTGATAATGTCATTATTTTGAAAAGTAATGTAACAGTTTTGGGTGTGGTCTGAATATTTAAAACACAGTGTTTTCCTTTAAAGTGGACCAAAACCCACACCCATCAGCCCTGGTCGCCCAGTAAACTCACCTTCTCGCCAGGTCCAACAACACATGTGCGAGTAGCGGCCACATCCCCGCTATCCCTTTAGCAGTGCACACTCCCTGTTAGAAGGTAGCAGGGAATGCGGCTTCTGGTGTGCTCGGCTCCTTAGACAAGCTTGCGTCAGCGCAGTTGAGCACACTGACTGGACGGGAAGCCAGGTTTGCGCTGTAGGACTGGGGAGAGGTGAGCTAGAGTGGACGACCTGGACGATGTTGTAAAGAAATTGGCTCCTTCTATTAAGCTCACTAAACTATAGTAATATATATATACCATATATTTTATAACAGTATGGCACTGTTGCAAAAAGTCAGTGTGTGAAATGTTGTGCTTTGTTGTGAGTAGTAGAAGTAATAAAGCGACACATTTTGTAGGTGTATATATTAAGGTGATCTTTTAAGAAAATATCTAGTTCTGTTATACTAGGAGCCCAAAAAACACAAAAAAGTCATTTGTATACATAAAACCAACACACATCAAAACCTTAAAAAAGCACCAGGGGTTAGTTGGTGGAAACCAATATCTCCCTCATTACCCCTCTTGATTTTTATGTAATGATATACATCATAAGAGAACCCAGCCACTAACCCTTGCTAAGGGAACAAAAGACTGTGATTGTTCCAAACTGAAGAAGTTTAATTTCAGCAGAATGGGTTAAACATGTCATACATGCCTTAGCCAATCAGATGATTAGCAAGCTAGAGTGAGGAAGTCTATGATATTTACTCGATTTGGTGTACATAGCTATAAGGTAAACACATTGTTGCTATGGAAAACGGTTTTTATTTTATAACACAGCGTTGCAAACAAATACAAAAATTT
Organism: Gastrophryne carolinensis; assembly: GCA_027917425.1. NCBI lineage: Eukaryota > Metazoa > Chordata > Amphibia > Anura > Microhylidae > Gastrophryne > Gastrophryne carolinensis. The sequence goes on from CM051236.1 coordinate 292,323,675, forward strand.
AAAACAGATAAGCTTAGAACATTGAAGACATCATTTTGCCATACAATAATGGAAACTTTTAAAAATGCCATTGAAAGTAGAATTACGCTTTAAGTTTCTTTTCCTGGAAGGTGGGCGTGACTGCTTGTTGGGAAAACCCCAATTGAATATGCATCAGGGTGGTCTCTAAGATGGTGCTGTGTGCAAAACCCTCAGGGCAGCAGCAGGAGGAGGTAAGTTGCATTTACATTTTGACAGTATGTGTTTCTTGTCAGGAAAAACCAAGAATGAGCAGCCACATTTAATTCCTCAGACATGGTAGGACATAAACCTGAAGTGAATATTAGGTCTGATTTGCAGGTTGTGAAATTTTTGCATAAACTTGAATTCCCATTCTTTCTGGCCTCTCATATATAGAGGCCTGTGAGAGATATTGTGCCTATTCAGATATAAAACATTGTGTACCTGCTGTGACTGAGGTATGGATAGTATGGGTACTATCGGTAGTGAGGATATGTCTGCAGGTCTTGCACCTGCTCAGTAAGCAGAGTAAGTTGCTGGTCTTTGATGGAGGCTTCAGAGCATGGCATTAATAGAAGACTGAAAAAGGGTTGTATTGTATACAATGTATTGGTGTGACCGGAAAATGGCTTTTGTATGAGCTGATGTTGGGGCCCCTGTTTGTTTGCAATAGGACCAGGTTTGTTTATTGTTCTCTAGCCTCTAAATGTGCCTAGCTGTAAGAGTTTGGGGAGGGTGGTGGACCGGGTCTAATGTTCGTAAACTCTACAGGTGCCACCTAATGACCAACACAATTGTTACAATTACTCCGCTTCATGGCTGGTGCACTTGCTCTCATAAAAAATGCAAGGACTGTGAAAATTGTTTCCCTGGAGGCAATGTAACTACTTTTTTACTTGTGCATGTTAATCTGAAAAGAGCTTATTCAATGCACACACATTTCCTCCATCTGCCGACCACCGGCAACTTATTAACTTTTTCTAGCATTCTGCTAAAAGACTCAAGGGAGGTGTGAAGTAAAGAATGGGGTTGTGTGATTTTCCCATGTTTTGTATATGTCCAGTTGCACAGGCACATAACAGTTAAAGGGACAGTCCAGGTAATAGTAATAGTAGCAGCGGAGTGCACTGTTGCCAAGGAGGGAAGGGGTGTGCCATGATGCCCTCCCAGATAGATCGCTAGTGCCCTCCCAGATAGATCGCACAAAGTGCGTCGCAATGTGGAGTGTGCACAGAAGCGTCCGCAATGGGGATCTGGCAGTGGTGCATGATGGGTTCCAGCATGGAGCTCGGGCTGCAATACCCCCAGATGACGATTCCAATTGGCTCTCAGTGGTATAGGGGCGGGCCAAACAACATAGCGAGAACTAGCAGTGGCTTCAAATATCAGAACTGCCACCCTCATTATCCAACCTCCTTGCTTTGTCTTCTGTCAGCAACCAGGGGACATGCATCCGGGCCCGTGAAGGGGCACTATACACCTGATCAATATAAGCCCAATTAGATTAAAAGATAGGGATCTGCCCTTATAATGGCCATAGTTAATGAGCAGTAATGATGGGATACCTATAAATCTATATTCTTTTTGAATATGTATATCCAGGCTGAAGCGCTTTACATTACTTCTAATGAATACATACATGTAACACCATGTAAGATTACGTGAGTATAGATACAAAGGATTATAGAATGAATATCAAATGTGTAAATAAATGGATACTAATTGTTTGTTATAAATTTTAGATCCACCTAAATGTGACCAAGGCAAAATGCGGAAACATGTCTTTTTAGTGAAATGTAAACTATGAATGAGGTTACAATAGTATGGAGGAATAAAGGAATTGTATGAAGAAACTATTTACATGTGATATAATCCTTTTTCAATAACTATATAGTCATTGTGGTATTATTAATTGAGCAGGGGTTAGAAAGAGTGTTTTCTGCCCCTCCTAATTAGAGAGAGGCAAAATGTTGTTCTATTATTGGTAATCTCCAGAACTCCTGAAATCGTTGAGGACAAACCTGAACTAAAAAATTCATTGTAGCAATGGCAATAGTAAGCCAGCAGGGAGCTCACCTGAAGTCTGTCCCGTGTGCCTCTACTACATTTCCTGCAGCCTGCTTTAGATGCTGTAGCAGGTCACCAAAGTTTGCCCCTCCTTCCATTTCTCATTTGGAGACACAGTCGCCACTTTCCCTTGGTGCTCCCACTGTGAGCGAGCCAGTGGTCACTTTTCTGGGCTCACTTATGCTGGCAGCGCTGAGGGACAGGGCAGCCACGTGGCCACACTTTTATGTGGTTGTGGAGGAATGAAATTGAAATGAGAGGCAAACTTTAGAGACCTGCTACAGCATCTATAGCGCGCTGCAGGAAATGAAGAAGAGGCGCATGGAACAGACTCCTTGTTGGCTTGTTATTGTCTTTGCACGGACTGTTCCTTAAATTTAAGTATTAGACCTTGTTTTACAGTATGCATTCTGTAAGCTCTCTAGCTATTGAGATTTAAATAGAGAATAGCAATTCCTAGATGGAGCATGGTCCATACATGGATCTATTAAGCTATATGGGAAAGCAGAATTAGGTGTATAAAGGATACAGGAACTAGCTGGTATGGGGTGTGGACGGCATCCATCAAAATAACTTTTGGACTCCAATTTCATTTTTCAATAAAGAGTTTTGGTCCACTCTCTCGCACACAATTAACCCTTCTATTGCCAGCCACGTACATTTTACGTGGCTGCCTCTCCAACCGTTAAACGGCAGCCACGTAAAATTTACGTGCCTGACTTTCCCCAGTAATAACATAAAAAGTAAAAAAAAAAAGACACCTGACCCCTCGTTCGATCCGGCCGGGTCTCCTCTTCAGCCAGAGGGGCTCCGTTCGCCCATCGGGGCTCCTCCGGCTGCAGGGGAGTGCCCAAAATAGGGTCATCCCCCCCCCCCCCGTTTCAGCAGCCGCCCGGTTTCCTGCAAAAAAATAAAAAAATGACAGTTAATGACAAATGAAAATGACAGGGGCCGATGTCAGCTGTCAGATGCCGGTGACGGCTGGACAGAGGAGGAGGGAGGTAGGCGATCATCCGATCGCCTGCCTCCCCCCTCCTCTGCCCAGCCGTCACCTGCATCTGATCGCCGCGGGACACAGGAGATGAAGATCGGAGGTGAGTAAAGTAAAAAAAATTTTTCTTTTTTTATAAAGTTATTTGAAAAAAGTGTGTGTGTCTTTTTTTTTACTTTTAACCCTTTGTGAACTGGTAAGGGGTCCATGTGACCCCTATACCAGTTCACAGGGCTCGGGGGTCTGGCAACTCATCTGCGGCTAGCGGGTGACTTGCCATTAACCCCTGGCCCCCCAAATTACCTGCCTCCCCAAAGCCCGGGGGGGGGGCAGAAGAGCCGTGGCCCTAGGCTATGACGGCTTGTAGCCGGCAGGGCCAGGGGCCACTAAAGCTGGCCCCTGCGCCCTGTTCTACAAGCCCCCATAGCTGGTCACAGGCTGGTTATGCTGGGTAGGGGGGACCTCACGCCATTTTTTGGGGGGATTTTTAAGGGTTTTAACCCTTAAAAATCCCCCAAAAATTGGGTCCCCCTCCCTGGGAGGGGGGACCCTATGTCATTTTTTTTAATTAACCCCATGTTACCTATAACCCAGTAGGTATAAAAGACTTCCAGCAGCAGCAGGAGAGCAGAAGCCTAAGTGATCAGCGTGGGACACAGGGATGGGTGGGAGGTAAGTATTAAAAAAAAATAATATTTATTTTTTTTAAATAAAGATATTTTTAAAAAGTGTGTCTATGTGTTTTTTTACTTTTAACCCTTTGTGAACTGGTAAGGGGTCCATGTGACCCCTATACCAGTTCACAAGGCTCGGGGTCTGGCAAGTCACCTGCGGCTAGCGGGTGACTTGCCATTAACCCCTGGCCCCCCAAATTACCTGCCTCCCCAAAGGCCGGGGGGGCAGAAGAGCCGTGGCCCTAGGCTATGACGGCTTGTAGCCGGCAGGGCCAGGGGCAACTAAAGCTGGCCCCTGCGCCCTGTTCTTCAAGCCCCCATAGCTGGTCACAGGCTGGTTACCTCACAGGCTGGGGGACCTCATGCCATTTTTTGGGGGGATTTTTAAGGGGGGACCCTATGTCATTTTTTTTTAATTAACCCTATGTTACCTGTAACCCAGTAGGTATAAAAGGCTTCCAGCAGCAGCAGCAGGAGAGCAGAAGCCTAAGTGATCAGCGTGGGACACAGGGATGGATTGGAGGTAAATATTAAAAAAAATAATTAAAAAAAAAATATTTTTTAATAAAGTTATTTTTAAAGTGTGTCTCTGTGTGTTTTTTTTTTACTTTTAACCCTTTGTGAACTGGTTCACAAGGCTCTGGGTCTGGCAAGTCACCTGCGGCTAGTGGGTGACTTGCCATTAACCCCGAGACCCCCCGTTACCTGCCTCCCAAAAAAAACCTTAAAATTCCCCCAAGAAATGGTGTCCATCCCCCCTGTGAAGGGGGACCCCACACCAATTTTTTTTTCATTTAACCCTTTATTATGTGGATAGTAGTAGTAGTAGTATTTTATTTGTAAATGTTATAAAGTGCTCTTTTCAGTTTAGGGGATCACTTGGACAGGAACGGGGGGCTACCGATACATGTGGTATCATTGTAATCGGGAGAAATGGGGCTTTCACATGCAATATGGTTTTCTTTAATAAAATAAATGTTTTTGTTAAAATAAAGGAGACAATTTAAAAAATATATATTTTTTAATTTTTTTTTTACTTATTTATTTAAAAATATTTTAAAAAGTTGAAAAAATACAAACAAGACATTTCATGTTAAAGCCTAAACTCTGCCACAAAAAGAAAATATGCCATCTTCTTGGAAATTCCTGCAAAAATCACAGTTAAACATCACGCAAAATGGTGAAAAATATCCTGTCAGCAGAGGGTGACAAAATCTCAAGTAGACTGGGAGTCAAAAGGTTACAGGTACCTATGCATGTTGGATATTTTTCTGCTCGGGGGACCTTGCGCTTTCAGATTTAGCTTGTTTTTTCTTATTTGCATATTGATATTTTAGGAAAAGGTGTTTTTTATTCTGCTATTTTATACATTTTTTTGTGAAACCCTGTGCAACCTAAGAATTCTTCGAGATATTACTTCCAGAAAGATGAGCCCACTACAACAAGCTGGGTACGCTTAGAAAGCTTAACATGTGTACTTTCAGGGAATATATGGTTTATTGGGGATATTCCAAATGTAAAGGGTTGGTTTGGTAGAAAAAGCACAAGGTGCGTACTTTGTCTGCAGAGCTGAAATTTTGAAGTAAAATTACCATAATGCGCATGCTTTACTTTGGTGTGTTTGCCAACTCTTTCCTTGACAGAACCTATGCATGTTGGGTATCATTCTGTTTGGGGGATGTTGCTTTTTCAGATTTTCTGTTTTTTTCTGGTTTGCATATAGTTTTTTTTAGGAAAATGTGGTTTTGATTCTGCTTTTTTATTCATTTTTAGGGACACCCTGTGCAACCAAAGAATACATTGAGGGATTACTTCCAGAAAACTGCACCCATGTCAACAAGCCTGGTACGCCTAGAAAGCCTGAGGTGTATACTTCTAGGGAATATATAGTTTGTTGGGGGTATTTCAAATGTAAAGGGTTGTTTTTCTTGAAAAACTGCAAGGTGCGCATATTGCATAGCATAGTTGTATTTTATCTGAAAATCTCCTAAAGCGCTGTTTCAGTTTGGGGGAGTCTCCTGGGCAGGAAAGGGTGTCTACCTATACATATGTGGTACCACTGTAAGAAATTCGGGTTCCACACGCAATAAGATTTTATTGACAAACTTACATTTTTTATTATAAAAAAACACTACAAATTGTAAAAAATCAGGTTTTTTTTAAATTTTTTTGCACAATTTTCACCCAAAAATATTGAGAATACACTCATAAAATGACAAACAAAACATTTCATGTTAAAGCCCAGGCTCTGCTGAAAAAAACAATATATCACTTTCCTGGGAAATCCCTTCAAAAATCACAGTTGAACATGGGGAGCGCAAAATAGTGCAAAATAATTTGGCAACAAAGAGTGACAAAATCTCAAGGTAGGCTGGCGGTTAAAGGGTTAAACCCCATATTATTCATATGGGCTGAAGTGGTGGTAGTGATACTCAAGCACTGCACTCTGAGTGTTCTCTGGGAGATTAGGTACTAGTGTCCTAGAGACATAAAGAGATTATTTACATGGTTCAGCCTACTGCTAAAAATCATGGGCAAATCCTGTTAATCTTGGTCTGCATAAACCATCAAAATACTTTCTGTTTCAAAATAGCCAGCATTGTAGTCTCTTTTTATTTACTCTAACATAGGTCTTTCCCAAAAATTGGCTATGTTAAAAAATGAAGGAAGCCAACTGTGTCCTTATAGTTTTTCCAAAGTGCAATAGAACTATTCACCAATTATGTACTAAAAGAAAAAGGATATAGTCAGATTGTTAGTGTCCAGATAATTACCTTGTTGGTAAGGAATGGTTTAACCAGAACCAAGAAAAATTCAAAAGTTATCTAGCCGCAGTGGAAAATATTCCAGTAACTACAGGGATACTTCAGCACTGTGAGAATCTTTTACTCACTTTTGTTGTGCATAAACACTTGCTGGATAGCACCAAGGAAAAAATCACAAGACATTTTTGAGGCATTTCTCACAAACAACACAAGAAAACAAAATCCTCACAGTGCTAAATCAACCATTATAGCTATTAATAAACTATTAAGGGCCCCCACAACACATACCTGCTATATGGTTAAATGGATAATACAGTATGGTAAGATTGTAACACAAGCAAACAAGTGAGCCAACAAACATACTGTATATTCAGGATAAATATATTAAAGCAAACTATAACCATCTAGTTTAGGCCCTGGATTCTCAAATTGGAACGCCGCACTCTGTGAACCCCCAGTTCACCCAATATACTTACTGATTTGGCAGCCCTACAGCACATGCGCAGGTCATGTCAGCATCACCAGCGTCCTGTGGCTGATGCTCATTTCTGTACCAAGCACTTGTGATTGGTTCAAACGTTTGAAGAGTGGGGGGCCACATAAGTGATTTGGAAACTGGTTGTGGGCCACAACAAAAGTATTCAAAATTGTATCATTTTGAATACCATAATGGAGATTTTCTACAACAGACTATCCACAGTTCCTACTATTCCACTAGAGTGATATTTTTTACACATGTATGTCCTTCCACTACACCACCCCATTACGGCATTCATATTTTACAATCCACACATGCTAGCAATACACTTGCTGATTGTCTTACCTCTCCAAATATATGGGTCACATTATTATAGCCCCCTTCAATCTGTCTTACATCTTGTTCCCAATGCTTAACCCAGCCAATTAACATAGAAAGACTATTACGTAATTATTGTACCATTTATCCAGGGGTGGGTAAAGCCTTTGCCCAATGTTCATAAAATACTGACCAGAAGCAGTATGATGTCTGAATGGCAGCCATATGCTAAGTCATTCAGTTACAACCTAAACATCTACATAATGGCAGTTATTATAATTGATAAGGCTGATCCCCAATGCAGAGATGTGTTTTAACTGAATGTATCGTCGAAGGAAAGCACCATGGGGTGCTGCTGCACGGCCAAGGAACAATATAGCCACCATTCGATCATCATGCTGCATCCAGTTAGTGTTTTTATTAACATAGGGCAAAGGCTTTTGTAAAAAAAAAAGACAGACTGTTTTGGGGCATCGAGCTGGGGACAGAAGGTGATGAAATAAACTCCCTTCCTGGGTAAAGGATCATTTTAACTACCTTTACTTGCCAGTTCTAGTTACATAGTTAATACGGTTGAAAAAAAAAAATATGTCCATAAAGTTCAACCAAGGTTGTAGGGGAAGTTAGTCCTTCCATTTTCACCACAGCAGGTGTACGGCCACAGTTTAGGCATGCTTGGGTTAGAATGTTTTTCATACATAGTTAACCTATGTAATAAATAGGTTATATTCAGTTAAGTACATACATAACTTCCAACAATATGTTGGAAATCTCTCGAGACCCACCTACGGAACTGGAGTCCCTGATCGCCCGGGATGCCCCCCCCTCCCGGGTCATATCATCCATCTACTCAATTCTAAATAGATCACTCAATTCATCTCGCCCTAAATACATAGCAAAATGGGAAAAGGAACTGAGTATCCAGATCTCCGACAGTGATCTCACCAAGATACTTCTGGGTACCCGTGGCATGTCTATGGCAAGCGCTGCCCAGGAGAGGAACTATAAGGTCCTGGCCAGGTGGTATAGGTGCCCGGAAGACATACACCGGTTCGCAACCTCACACTCGGACAGATGTTGGAGATGTCAGAAGGAGGTGGGTAACATGTCTCATATCTGGTGGGGATGCCCGGTTGTTAAAACCCTTTGGGATCGTATCTTCACTATATATGAGGACATCACCGGGACCAAGGTGCACAATACACCACAGGTGGCGCTGCTCTCAATTATCCCTGGCCCAGTCTCTGACATTAAGAAGGGAATCTTGAGACATTTTATAACGGCAATGAGATCCATTATCCCGAGACGCTGGAAATCACAGGTCCCTCCTACGCTGATGGAGTGGGTGCAGGAATTAGAGATGATCCGTAGTATGGAGGAGATTGCTGCTGCCAGGGGGGATGCCACGGATCGGTTCCTGGCCACCTGGACAGGCTGGATAATATATCGCGACACACATTTGTTGGCCCTTCTCTATCCGGGCGGGTGTTAGAGAACTCGACTGGGGAACTCTAGCTGAGTGTGATACCTGACAGAGCGGCAGGTCGCCCAGAGGCCCAAGCAGGTGAATCGGCCCGATACCCCGCATCCCTTAATTTTTTCCCCCCTCCTCATCTTCTCCATACTTTTCGTACTTCACAGCTAAACACAGGGCCCAATACCCACTAGTATATGGGCCGTTGATAAGTGCCAACACGTAATCTTCCTTCTTCCGGCCATAAACAGATCTATGTGGCCTGATAGTGTGGCCCACATGTATGCAAGCCCATCTGGGGAAAGGAAGCGGCTACACCGCTTCTAGTAATGATGCCAGGGTACACAAATAAGGGGACGACGTGCCTCCTTATAATAGCCAATAAACCCCCTCCTCTAAATTATAGTAATGTATCTTTACATGTTTTGACATAGCCAGAATGTTTTAGGGTTCGGAAGAATGTTACTGTCACCATTTATCTGTATGTATACCTATCTATGGATATTGAAGTACCACTGTCATCCTTGAATACCCTTCTGTACTTGTTTGCTTTGTTCCCTTGCTTACTATTGTATGCATATTTTTTTTTCCTTTTTTTTTTTTTGTTGTTATTTCCATTTAAAACCAATAAAGCTTGATTATACAAAAAAAAAAAAGGTTATATTCATATTGATAAATATTTATTTTAAAATGAAATGAATATTAAAGTCCAAGCCAAGAATAGCAGGGAAAACTTGCCTGTACATGGCTGGACTGGTGCTCGGTTCACATTGTGATTTGACATAGCATATATACTTAGTTACAAACAATGCTACACAATAAAACACCAACACGTATATATAATGCTTTGCACGGATCATCCCCCATCACATCATAAAGGCATTTAACATATGTCCAGAGGATATCTGCCAGTCTGAAAAATGACGGCTGCATTCTCATTTCTGGCAAACCATCCTTGCGGCCCTCTCTCATCTGCTCAGGTGGTCCGGAGGCAAGAACATTAAATCTTCCCTGTCTCTGACACCTCAACGCATCTTCTGCTTCTGGCTCTCTCTTTCACTCTTTTGCATTCAACCTGCTGGATCAGCATAGGAAACAAAGCTCTCTTGTTAAATCTTTTACACATTAACCCTCATAGTCAGTGAATGCACCACGAGTATTTTAACAAAAGAAAAGCCATTTCTAGAACATAATGCATTTTTGCATTAACTGCTATTCAGCCTTAAAAACAAGAGATGTCATCCTCATTTTATCTTAAAATCTTTTTATTGTTGTTTTAGACATAGGTACATATGATAAGAAATGTTACATTGCGTTACATCCATTATGATTGTGAAAATAAAATGAAAAAACTAACCAGGTAACATAAAACATACTGGAATAATAATATAATGACACAGGGGAGTTGGGGTTAAGGGAAAGTTTGTCCCGGGAGTAGAAGGGGAGGGGGGTGGCCAGGTTAAAGCAGAACTTCATTGACCTAATGACTCCCCCATCCTTCCACCCTCCCTGGCAATGAGGCAGGATGGGGGGTTACAAATAAAAAAATCCCACACCTTAGCCAGGTGCCCTTGCCACTCCTCCTAAACCTCACCTGAAAGGGCGGGTGGAAGCACGCATGGAGCCAGGGGATGCAGCTCTGTCTCTGTCGGCCAAGATGGCGGCGCCCAGGATCCGGAATGGTAAGGTATGGTCTTTTCTATTTGTAACGCCCATCCTGCCTCAGTACCAGGGTAGGGTGGCAGGGCAGGGGGGTCATTTAGATGGCTGAAGTTCCGCTTAAAGACAGTATCACTGCATCCCCATTGGGACACGCATAATCAAGATGTTTGAGATGGCTCTTTGTTTCCAGGCCTTAGCTATGGCTTGTTTGGCTACTAGTAAAAGAAAAACCAGTAATCTATTTTGCCAAAGTGTGAGTTTCTCTGCTTTTTGGTGTAACAAGGCCACCCATGGATCTCTTTTAATTAAAACACAAAATAACGTTTGTACTAGGCCAAACACCCTGGACCAAAGCCTAACCACTGCAGGATATCTCCACCAAGTATGCATGACATCCCCTGGGATACTGCACCATCTAAAGCAGTTATCCGCATAACCTGGGACTGCACAGGCTATTCTAGTTGGTACCAGGTACCACCTTAAAATTGATTTATATGCAATCTCTAGAGATAGCATGTTGATGGAATATTTGGCATTAATATGCCTATATCTTATTCCACTCCTCCTCAGTGTTGTCAGCTGCCTGGTCGAGGAACCATTTGTTAAAGGGCCACTCCAGCCTCTGTGTTAAATATTAACATACCCCCTGCCTGGCCCCATCCTATTAGCGCCAAATCTCAGGTAATAGAGCAAATAAAAATAGACACTCACCATAACCCGGAATCCTGTGTCTAAGTTGGCAGTGCTGCAGCGATTGCCTGCCAACATTTTCTCCAAGTCCTTACCGGCCCCTTGGCACCTCCGCATTGTGCGTGCTCCTGTCCACTCATTCATGCCGCCTGGATATCGATCAGCAGGTGCTCGAATTGACCTGACTGAAGCCCCTTTCTCTTGAGAAGCTTTATTCAGAGCTGCAGCCATGGTTGGCCCCCGCCACAAAAAAGGGGCATACATTTGGAGGCATGACCATATTGGTTGGCTGCCTTCATGCTAGCCTTGCTTCAGTTCCCCTAAACCAGCTTCCAGTGTTACTGTAGCCCCTGTTTCTTTATTATCTGTTCCATTTTTGTCAAAAGTCTATAAACCTGACTTTTTTCTGCATTTGTTTTAGCAACCACAAGATGGGCCACTCTCTTGATTTCCAATGCATTGTGGCACCGGATCTGTGTTTTTCAAGTGTTTTGGTCGGATTCCCTGGCTCGTCCCATGATGCATTCATCTTGAGGAGTTTCGAATTGTATACCCGTTTTGAGAGTGGCGAGCTGAGTGGTGGTTGGCTTCTGGGTAAGTGTGTCTATTCTTGTATGTGTTCTGCATTTCTATTGTTATCTTTGCATTTGCCCTGTTTTTGCCACAGTGTGCCCTATTCATTTTTTGTGCTAGTTTCTTGTGGTTGCCTGCGGCTAGTGGGTGACTTGCCATTAACCCCACCCCCCCATTATCTGCCTCTCCAAAGCCTGGGGGGGGCAGAAGAGCCGGGGATATTAGGCTTTGGGGCTTGTAGCCAGCAGGGAGGGGAGCCACTAAAGCTGGCCCCTGCACCCTGTTCTACAAGCCCTATAGCTGGTCCCCAGGATTTTTAACCTTTGGGAGGGGGGACCCTATGTCATTTTTTTTTTAAATTAACCTGTCACCCAGCAGCTAGAAAAGGCTTCCAGCAGCAGCAGGAGAGCAGAAGCAAAAGTGAACAACACAGTGCTCTGGGATGGATGGATTTTCTTTAATAAAATAAATGTTTTATTTAAAATAAAGGAAACCATTTTCTAAAAAATATTTTTTTAATTCAAAAATATTTTAAAAAACAGTAGAAAAATTACAAACAAGACATTTCATGTTAAAGGCTAAACTCTGCTGCAAAAAATATATATATATAATTTTCCTGGACATTCAAATGCAGAAATCACAGTTAACCATAGCGCAAAATGGTGAAAAATGAGCTGTCAAAAAATGAGGGTGACAAAAAGTAAGCTGGCAATTAAAAGGCTTAAAAGCACCTATATACATATACCCATGTTGGGTATTGTTCTGCTCGGGGGAACTTGCACTTTCAGATTTAGTTTTTTCTTGTTTGCATATTGATTTTTTTAAGAAAATTTGTTTTTTATTCTACTTATTTTATATTTTTTGGGGGGGGAAACCCTGTGCAACCTAAGAATTCCTCGAGAGATTACTTCTAAAATGATTAGCCCACTACAACAAGCTGGGTATGCTTAGAAAGCTTAACGTGTTCTTTCAGGCAATATATGGTTTGTGGGGGGTGTTCCAAACGTAAAGGGTTGGTTTGGTAAAAAAGCGCAAGGTGCGCACTTTGTCTGCAGAGCTGACATTTTCAAGTAAAATTACCCTTACGCACATGCTTTACTTTGGGGTGTTTGACAACTCTTCCCTTGACAGTAGCTATGCATGTTGGGTATTGTTCTGGCCTAGAGCTTAACTGGATTAAGTCTATAATCAGTAAGTAGTACCACTGTAAATCACAACTCTATATATATTCAAAAACTTCATATATCAAACTTTAAATTACACATATTTCAAATAGAATTGCATTGTGTAAATAGCAAGTTCCTTTAACCATGAAACAAGCAGTTAGCCCTTATGCATTTCACTGTTTTTTTTGCTTTGTCAAAAATACTTAAAGTAAGGAGTTGTTTCAGTGGTGACTGGAAAGCCCACTGGCTAATTTTATATTGCATAATAATAATATTATAGAAGAGTATTGTTGGATGATTGAAATTGGTATTTTGTGATAACTCATCAGACCTCACTCCTAAACTAGACTTCTAAACTTCTAAACATTATTTTCTCCTCTTTTGATGATACATGGGGTGTGTGACGAAAATGTCAGGCTAAATCATATAAAATTACCTGAATCCCCTGATCCCTTCCCGGAGTGCCCCTTTATTTTCCCCTGTCACATGTGGCTTGCCAACCATGAACAAGTTTGATGCCAAAACCAGAGCCATAAGAACATTTTTCCTCAAAAGTGGGGGAAAAATGTCCATGCGTCTTAATGGGCGAATGTAAAAAAAAAAAACGTACATTCCGTGGAACCCCCGCAGCCTTGGTAGTCGTCGCAGCCTGTCTCCTCCTTCATCTGGCTCCGGCCCCTGGGTAGGGCATGGCCTGTGACGCTGACAGGCGTCACAGGCCACGCCCACCCAGAAGCTAGAGCCGGCCCGCTGTGAACTTGCGGCTGACTGCCGCATCCCGTCGCCGCTCCCCACCGCCTCTGTAAAAGTGTAAGAGGCGGTGGGGGCAGCGGCGGGGAGCAGCAGTCAGCCGCAAGTTCATAGCGAGCACAGTGAGCTGATATCGGGCCGGGTGGGTGTGGCCTGTGTCTCCTACCAGCGTCACGCTGGTAGGAGACACAGGCCACGCCCACACCGGCCCGATATCAGCTCACTGTTAACTTGCGGCTAACCGCCGCTCCCCGCCCGCACCGTCTCTTACACTCTTACAAGAGGCGGTGGGGAGCGGCGGCGGGAATCAGCAGTCAGCCGCAAGTTCACAGCGGACCCATTCCGGTCGGGGGTGGGCGTGGCCTGTGATTCCTGTTAGCGTCATTGGACACTGGCAGGAGTCACAGGCCACGCCCCCCTGGGCGGGAATCGTCCCGCTCTGAACCTGCGGCGGGGAGCGACAAGAATGGGGAGTACACGGTAAGTTGTTTTTTTTAATACACATTGGGGATGCCTGCACACTATTTGGGATGCCATTGGGGATGCCTGCATACTATTTGGGATGCCATTGGGAATGCCTGCACACTATTTGGGATGCCATTGGGGATGCCTGCACACTATTTGGCATGCCTGCACACTATTGGGGATGCCTGCACACTATTGGGGATGCCTACACACTGTATTGGGGATGCCTGCACACTGCCTGTATTGGGGATGCCTACACATTGCCTGTATTGGGGATGCCTGCACACTGCCTGTAATTTGGGATGCCCCTCACTGCCTGTAATTTGGGATGCCCCTCACTGCCTGTAATTTGGGATGCCCCTCACTGTCTGTAATGTGGGATACCGCTCACTGCCTGTAATGTGGGATGCCCCTTCCTGCCTTTAATGTGGAATACTGCTTACTGCCTGTAATGTGGGGTCTGTAATGGTGTGATTGGGGGAATTCTGCACACTGTCTATAATGGGGTGTTTGGTAGGGGGTATTTTAGCAGATCATTTGGTTCAGAATATTTTTTTCTAATTTTTATCTTCCAAATCCAGGGTGCATCTTACAGGCAGGTGCGTCTTATAGGGCGAAAAATACGATATGTATTTCTGTCTCTCTCACTATGTATAATTTGTTGCATTTGACCAGTCATACATAGGTCAGGTCATTCAGGCAGGCTAAGATGCCCAGAGGCTCTTCAGTCCACATTCCTTTACCCACCCTAATAAAATTAAGGTTTTCAAATCAAGTTTGGGGGCAGATTCTGGGGAATATCCAGGAATGCGCAGTACAGTCAGCACAGTTTTTAGGCAAGACCAGTTTCAGTGTCACAAGATTTTTCTGCAAAGTGGGTTTTCACGAGTCTCAGGCTAGTGGAACTGGAAGGACAGGTCTGGACATCAAAGAAATATCACAGTATAACTGTGCCTTAGGAAGAGGGCCCAAGTAGATGGAGAGAGCCCAGAAAACAGCTAGGGAGAGGAGGCCGAAGCTGCCAGCTTGGAGATCCGCTTATAGGTTTCCCTGTCAGGGTAAATATATTGTTTGCTTGTCAGGTTTTCATTGAATGCTCTTAAAGCGAACCAACAGTCAAAAATTACTTAAACCAGACCAACACAACAAACAGCGATCATATGCATCCCTCCCCAGGGCAATTTAGATTGCTGTACATAAAAATTAATTTACCTTTTTCTAACTCTTGCTGTGGTAAATTTTAAAAACAAGATGGCGGCTTGTGCATTTGCAGGCCACCTGCAAACAAGTGCTGCTGTGTTTCCTGTTACTGTGCATTGTCAGTTATGTCAGTTGAATCCAGGCAGCAGCATGGCTGAGATGCTGGGGAGAGGAAGCTCCAAATGGCCACTACCTTTCTTTTCCAACTTTGCCAGGCTGTTGGTCTGGTTTAAGCCTTCATTAACGACTGTATATACAGATGCCTGACATATAACTCTCAATCCTAGGGTGTTGTACCTTCTTGTTTTGTAAGATTTTTATTATTGTACCCCAATATAAGACACTGATCTCAGTGATTTCTTTGAAAAACTGATATCTAAAGATCTACAGTCTTTTGCGTTCAACCATTATGTTACTATTGGACAGTTATTAATAATAATAATAATAATAATAATAATAATAATATATATATATATATATATATATATATATATATATATTTGCATATTTTAGCCAATCAAGCCAGGCAGGATATATATATATATATATATATATATATATATATATATATATATATATATATAATGTGGCTTAGCCAGGCATGGGTTATTATTGTATTAATCATTGATATTTTGATCAATGTTTTTTATAACAATCATTGTTTACAAAGCTTGCCATATTAGTTCCAGGAGATATAATTGTCTACAATTGTACTTGAAGTTATAACTCCTAACAGTTTATCAAGGGAGCTTATCAAGGGAGGGAATGGCCCACCCCTCAGAAGGGAGTAGCAAGGGAGTCCTGAGGCATAAAGGGGATGACTACGGCCATCCAGGGTCACCATTTGGGAGAGATCACATTTGTGTGCTAGAGGTACGGCCACAACACAGGCTGGCCTTTTGGCATACCCATGAGAGACCCATGCTCTTATACACTAAAAATTACTGGCAGTGATTTTTGTGTTGCCTGTAATCTCAACACGTTCTGAGAGTGGTTATAATAAGGTGTGGAATTAAAACAGGGTGCAAATATTTGTCAGTGACCAGCAGCTACAGTAATGGTGAGTGGCACCAGAGCTAGAAGCAGGGGCATGGCTGCTGCAGTGCTCAATGCAGAAGAGGTGGGCACCAATGTTGCACAAGGTATGGGGGGGCAGCCAGGATCTCCCAGGAGCCAATCACCAGCACTAAGCCTTCCCGAGGATCGTGCCCCACGGTCCCCCAAGCCAAGCAGGCTTGGATGCTCAGCTGCACGCTGCTCTGGCCAGTCTCCAGGCTGGAGTCTGAGATACCTGAGGTTCTCTTTGAGGCTGCAGAGCGCCAAGCAGAAAGCGAGGAATTCCATGAACTCAAGCAGATAAGGACTGCAGAACGACAGGAGTAAGCTGAATGTGCACACCAGCTCTGAGTACTCCAGTACCCGCAGCCCGCCTCAACTAATCCTGAGCCACCTGAGAACCAGGCCCCAAAGTTACATAGGTACATAGTTACATAGGACAAAGGTACAGATTTGGACACACTTCTGCTGGCTTTTGAAACTGCTTGACATCAGTACCAGAAGATCAGTGGGGCACGTACTTAACCCCTCGCTATACGGGTAAGGCACTGGAAATCTTTGGGTACCTACCCAGTGAGACCCTCCTGAGCTATGAGACAGTCAAGCAGTCTCTGACCTGCCAATACAACCTGGCCAATGAATTCTATTTCAAGAAACTGTGGAGTTTGTGCAGGGGCCCCACCGACAGCTGGGCCGACCACAGGAGGGCACTACAGAGAGCAGTCAATCAGTAGACTACAGGCTTGGAGCTCACCACCAACCAGCATTTGAAGGAGCTTATTGCTTATTCTCTGAAATTGCCCCGAGGATTTGCAGCAGTTTTTATATGACCAGAAGCCAGCAGCCCACCGCAAACTGCCACACAGAAAGAGGGCCATAGTGACTATGCCACCCGGGGCCCAATCACAATGGCCTTGTCACCCACCTGGGCTGACAGGGTGGGGACCTGACCTGGGAGGCTGAAAGAAGGGACCCACAGGGGACCCCTTACTGGAAAGGCTCCAGGACAGGGACCATACAAATCGGACTGAAGCTGGGCCACTATCTGTGGCACCAAGCCAGACACAGAATCAAAACCGTCCAGGAAAGCAGCATCATTCTGCCTTAATTTTGGAGGGCTGAGTGGATCTCTAGAGTCACCGAGTTTATTTTTCAATGCTGGTGGCATTTATGCGTTCTTTGCATATTCATTGTAGCGGGCTGCCTTTTTAAATTTAGTTTTGGAAGAGGGATCCACGCACACATTTCATATTTATTTTGGGATCTGTGCACACTTTTTATATTACTTTTTGAGATCTGGAGCAGCCAGGCATGGGATGGGACAGTAGGGAGCTATTCTTTCACTTTTAGATGTATGCAGGTCCTGATTCAATAACCGAGAATGCCGTGGATTTAGGTTGAACAGGATGAGGTCCTGCATGTAGAATAAATTGTAATTTCACTTTTCCTAGAGCTAAAGTGTCTCTATTTGTCATATTTAAAGGCCATACTTTTATAACTATACCCATCTCACCCACTGCATCCTCCATGCAGTACTGGCTGTGGAACTACATCTGCTAAAAGGGACTGGCCGCACACATCCTATGGAGCCCCAAGGCATAGTAATAAGTGCTACAAAAAACAAAAGAAAAACACCTTCTCTGCTTTTATCACTGTTCACCCACAATCCACTCATTATGAAATCCACTCATATATAAAAATACAATTCTGTGATACCTGTAGAATTGGTATTATATGTATACAGCATGTCCTGTTCCAGAATATTCCTTACACTTGGGTAATACATCCACAAGATGGCGCTGGACTGCAGAAAACAGCTTGTGGCTCCTCCCGGCCCTACATATGTCAGGGACCTCCCACAAATTCCCCAGTATTGACAAGCAGTTAACAAGAAGCCGGGAGAACAATAATAACAGGAATTCAAAAATGAACATATGAACAATCACCATACAGAGGTAACTAAGAATAATGATAACAAGGGTGGGATGGAACAGGACGTGCTGTATACACATAATACCAATTCTACAGGTGAGTAATCACAGAATTGTATTAATCTAAGTATACAGCACGTTCTGTTCCAGAATATTCCTTACACATGGGACATCCAATAGCAGTGTCCGTAAGGTAGGGTGGGATCCCCAAAAAGTAACAGCGGGCAGTTTAAACCACTGCCGCCTGCAGAACTTTGCGACCAAAAGCAGCATCAGCTGAGGCCCTAACATCAACCTTGTAAAACTTAGAAAAAGTATGAACAGAAGACCAAGTGGCAGCCTTGCAAACTTGTTCAACAGAAGCTTGGTGCTGAAAAGCCCAAGAGGCACCAATAGCATGAGTAGAATGAGCAGTAAGGCGGAAGGGAGGCTCCTTCCCCTTAGCAGAATAGGCCTGTACCACAGCCTGACGGATCCACTTGCTGATAGTGGACTTAGCTGGCGCCAGACCCTTCTTAGGTCCAGACGGGAGCACAAAAAGAGCATCAGTCTTCCTGAAGGATTCAGTAGCCACCAAATAGAACTTCAGAGTCCTGACCACATCCAGAGAGTGCAAAACCCGCTCCTTAAGGTTACCAGGATTAGGGCATAGAGAAGGCAAAACAATGTCCTGATTGAGATGAAAAGCAAACACAACCTTAGGCAGAAAATCTGGCTTAAAACAAAACACCACCTTATCCTGGTGTTTTGATGGAAAGCGCCACCAACTCAGAAACACGCCTAACAGAAGTGATAGCCACCAAAAAGGCTACCTTAAGGGTCGAAATGGACAAAGGGGCCTCATGCAAAGGATCAAAGGGAGACACCTGCAAGGCAGATAAGACCAAGTTAAAATCCCAGACTGGTAACATAGGCTTACGTGGAGGACGCACGTGAGTAACCCCCTGGAAGAAGGTCTTGACCAGACGATGGTGAGCAAAGGATTTTTGGAAGAAAATGGCCAAAGCAGAAACATGACCTTGAAGGCCCAAATCCAAACCATGTTGCAGGGATTCCAGAATCCTAGGGATAGAAAACACCCGACAGGGAAGCGACTTAGACTCACACCAGTCAATGTAAGCATGCCATACCCTATAGTAGATGGATGACGAGGACTTTTTCCTAGCCCGAATCATGGTATTAACAACATAGGTAGGCAGCCCCTTTTCCATCAAGATGGAGGTTTCAGCAGCCAGGCCGTTAAAGCCAGCGTTTGTAAATTGGGATGGCGTAGCTGCCCCTGAGTGAGCAGGTCTGTATCCTTGGGCAGGGCATACTGCCAACTGCACGACGTCTGGTCAAGACGTCGTGCAGTTGGTGCGAACCACACCCTTCTTGGCCAACAGGGGGCCACCAGAATGGTTGGCACCCCTTCCTGGGCAATCTTGCGCAGCACCCTGCCCAGCAGAGGAAAAGGAGGGAACACATAGAGAAGATGCCAAGACATTGCTAGTGCATCCATGGCCAGGGCCAGAGGGTCCTGGGACAGAGAGACAAAGACTGGAAGCTTGTGATTGTGACGGGACGCAAACAGATCCACATCTGGCTGACCTCAGCGGTGGCACAGGGAGCGAAATACCCTGCTTCTGAGGGACCATTCTCCCAGACGAGAAGTCCCCCTGCTGAGGGAGTCTGCCTCCAGATTCTCCACCCCCGGGATGTACACAGCTGAGATGCAGGGAACATTCTCCTCTGTCCAAGACAGTATCAGGGACACTTCCTTGAGGGCCCTCTTGCTCCGGATCCCTCCCTGATGATTGATGTATCCAATCGCCGTCTGGCTGTCCGAGCGGACCTGAACCGCCCGACCCCGAAGGTGTGGAGTCAATTGGGCGAGAACCAACCTTATCGCCCTCAATTCCAGAATGTTGATAGGAGTATGGGCCTCCCGAGGGCCCCACTGACCCTGGAATTTCAGGGATTTCCAGAAGCCCCCCAACCTGTCAGACTGGCATCTGTGGTGACAGTCTCCCAGCACAGGGTCAGAAAGGATCTGCCCACCAACAGGTTTCTTGAGTCCAGCCACCACGCGAGAGACCGTCTGGCCAGAGGGGACAGAACTAACACCTGATCCAGGGGCCGAGGGTCCCGATCCCATACTGACAAGAGGTGAAGTTGAAGAGGTCTCATGTGAAACTGAGCGTATGGAACCGCCTTGAAGCAAGACACCATCAGGCCCACCAGCTGCATCCCCTGCCGGATGGAGGGATGAGGGCAAGACATAAGGAGCCTGGCTTGGGCCTGAAGACTCTCCACCTTCTGCTGAGGGAGAAAAATCTTGACCTGAGATGTATCCAGAGTCATACCCAGAAAAGACCTCACCATTGACGGTGACAGAAAGGACTTGGGGTGGTTGATCACCCAGCCGAAGGACTCCAGTGTGGACACCACCAGCTGGAGGGACAGAGACGTGATGAGGATGTCGTCCAGGTAAGGAAGGATGCGAATGCCCTGAGATCTCAGCAGAGCCATTACGCCCGCCAGCACCTTGGTGAATACCCTGGGAGCCGAGGTGATACCGAAAGGCAAGGCCACAAATTGGTAGTGCTGATCATCCAGAGCGAACCTGAGGAATCTCTGATGACCTGGAAAGATTGGTACATGAAGGCAAGCGTCCTTGATGTCTACAGAGGTCATGAAGTCGCCCGGGCGTAGTGAATTGACAGCTGAGCGCAGAGTCTCCATGCGAAAGTGTTTGAATCTGGCAAATTTGTTGAGGCTCTTCAAATCCAGGATGGGTCTGATGGACCCGTCTTTTTTGGGAACAGTGAAAAGATTGAAATAGTAACCTCTGCCCCTTTCAGGGGGTTTTGAGCCATCCGGGATTTGATGAATCTTGGGGGTGGCCAGGCTGCAAACTCTTTTAACCGGAGGACACTACCTCCTGAATCCACTGGTCTGAGACGTGAAGTCTCCAGACGTGAGCAAAGAGCCGGAGCCGTCCCCCCACCCGGATGGGTGAGGGCGCCCCTTCATGCCTGAGGGGGGTTGGGTGAGGATTTTGGCTTGGGACCCCAGGAGAGGCCAGGACGGCCACATCCTCTGCCCCTTCCCCAATGATCTTCGCGGGCCCCAGTAAAGGAGACTCCTCTGCCAGTTCTGGAACCACGGAAGGATGGGAGAAAGGCACCCATCCCCCGAAAGGACCTGGACGGCCTCCTACGTTGAGGTAACCTACCGCCCCTGGCAAACAAATCCAAGCGTTCCCCAAAGAGGCGCAGGTCCTTGAAAGGGAAACCAGTGAGAGCCTTCTTAGCAGCATTATCAGCTACCCACTGACGTAGCCAGCGTATAGCCACCAACAAGGCAGAAGTTCTACCACAATGGCATCATCCATAGCAGAAAGAATATATGCAATAAATTCCTCACAAAGAAGGAGAGATCTATACTCTTCCCTACCCGCATCCTCAGATGCTCCATCCAAGAGACACTTAAGCACCCCTTTAATGGCAATAGCCGTGATAGCACAAACCGGGTGCAGCGCCGTCCCCACACAGGCAAAGGCGTGACAGGCCAGTTGGTCCAAGTGCCGGTCCTCACCATCCCGCAGGGTAGTAGTATCAGGAGAATGCATGACAGATGTATTGGACAACAGCGCCAGAATGGGCGCATCCCCCTCGGGAGGACATGACCAACGCTTAACAACATCAGCAGGAAAGGGATACCTCTTGTCCCAACTCTTAGGCACCCCTGGCAGCTTGCTAGGCCGTTCCCATTCCTTGAGCACTAGATTATTAAAATGAGACTGCTCAGGGAACTCCCAGCGTGGTTTAACCGTATGAAAAAGCTCACCCTGCTGCTGCGGAGCCATTGCCGGGGGAGAAATACAAAGCACTTCAAAAATGTGACTCAGCAATCTGTCAGTGTCATCAGGGGACCACGGGTCTTCCCCAAAGGGAGTCCCAGCACCCCTGTAAATTTTAGGTTGTTCCTCAGAGGATTCAGAATCAGAAAATAACTCCCCCTCCTCAAGGGGATCTGAGAGTGAGTAAGGGCCCTCATCTTCTACAGGGAAGAGGGAAACCATGGGTGATAAATGCTGCTTCTTAGTAGAAGCCTTACGCAAGGCAGACCCAGCAATATGTTTTTCAATGCTGGCCACCCGTGCCGCCAAATCAGGTTGCGACTCCCCGCTGGCATGCCCACCACTGGGGGTCTGATGTAGGCGTGGGGGGGTAGGCGAAGCCAGAGGGGGCGCAGCACTAGGCCCAGTAGCAAGCAACCCAGACTGCAACGCAAGCACCTGCTGGGCGCAGGGTACACACACCCTGAAATAATCACTTATAGGGAATACCCCACACGCAACACATAGCCGGGCTTGTCCCAAAAGAACCCCAAGCACATCATCCCCAGAAGCCTCCATATGGTGATTATCGTGGCACAACAGGCCAGTAAGGGTTAACGCTAATGCCCCAATGACCGCTAGGGAAGTGGAAGTAATGAGGGGAGATGGCCGGGAGAAACCACAGTGCCGAAGTTTAACCCGCCTGAAAAACATAATAAACATTCCCATGAGATCAAGGAAGGAAATCAGAAAAAAAATCACCCCACAGGGGTTACTCACGGACCTCGGTCAGCAGCGCACACAGCAAGGTCAAGATGGCGTCCGCAGACCTCGACGGGCGGGCCTTCGAAGAGGTGTGATGCAAAAAACATAATCCCCATAGCCCGCCCCCCCCGAAGAGCGCGAAACGCCCAATCGCGGTCCAGCAGCTCTGAGGAGAATGCCGCCGCCGTCCGTGGAGCGCTATACAAGCGCGCGGCGGCGTTTTACAGTATAACAACCAGGATGAGTAAAAAACAGGCTTTTACCATGAAATACCCCCCCCGGAGATCTCCCGGAGGGAGAGCGAGAGAAGTTAACATGAGGGATTCCCGGGAGATAACAGCGCCCAGGGGACAAGGGAGAAGCAAGGGAGGAGGGGAACACCTAAAGTAAAGGGTTAACTGCACAGGAATATCTGGCAAACACCCAAGAAGCAGTGGGGGTATCCCAAAAGGCTCACCATCAGCCTAAACCACCTACCCTATCAGAGCAGGGACTGCGGTAGGAGCCTAGCTCCTCAGCACCTCTTTAACTGGTGCTACTAACCTACCCTCACCTGAACCTTGTCAGCCGAGGCTGGGAGGCAGTATATGGTACGGAAAGGGTGGGAATAGTCCTGCAGGGCCGCAGGCATGTAAGCCCCGCTCACCTGCGCCACACAGAGAGCTATCTTCTATCTTCTCAGCGCAGACTGCAGAAAAGAACTGGGGAATTTGTGGGAGGTCCCTGACTTATGTAGGGTCGGGAGAAGCCACAAGCTGTTTTCTGCAGTCCAGCGCCATCTTGTGGATGTATTACCCATGTGTAAGGAATATTCTGGAACAGGACGTGCTGTATACTTGGAATATATATAAATGAATGTATTACCTAAATAAATCTGAACAGGCTACCCCACTAATTGGAGGGAGGGACACATTGCCAGGCTAAGATAACCACCACTGATCTCTGCAGTGGTTCATTTGGGTTTAGAAGAGCTGGCTGGGGAGAGCTCCATCAGTTCTTGGCTTGACAATTAATGAGGAAGTCCAAGCTTTTTGTAAAACCCCATCCACCCCTTCCCCCCTGTGCTAACATCTCACCTGATCTGCAAAATCTCCCTTGATGCTGGGGCCATAGCCATAGACTTGAGTGACAGACCAGTACTGTCACACTGATGCAGGTTAAGGTGACTGTCCTGTTACTCAAGGCCTTAGCTTCAGTGTCCAAGCGGGTTGCCCACCTCCCAGTGGGTTTTTTTTTTATGTTATTGCCCTAAGCGGGGGGGAGGGGTGAAGTGTTACATGATGCTTGGACTTCCTTTTTAAAGACTTGCAGTGCTTCAGCAGCCAGCACATCGTGGAATCAAAGGTTTGATGAGTATAACTGTCTGATTTTTAGCCATAAATTACAGATGTTACACATTCCCCATATAGTTTTATTTTGTATAGTATGTTATTTCAAATGGACCCACAAACATGAATGGAATTGAATTAGAGGGTTTGGGTCCCCTTTAAACACGTACATAAGTGTGTTTTTCATTATGTAAATTAGAACATGTTCTTTAACATGCACATTAATGTATTGTGGAGTTACTGTGTGGACTCTATAAAGAAATGGAACACATTTCTGCTTAAATATAAAATAGATTATAGGGAACAGAATCAGCTTTCGCATCTCCTACTCTTGTGAAAAAAGAGTTGATTGCTCCCCATTATAAAGTGACCTGCGGTTAGGATGCATACGGATTATGTAGAGGGTTTCCCAAGAGATGTAAGTGACAGACAGAGGCATCATCCTGATAACAACTCCTTGCTTAGTCCCTCATTATTTGTGGAATAATAATGCCTTACTTTTGTCATGGCGTTGTTGTCATGCGTTCTAATGGGTCTTCCTGGGGCATTTACAGCCTCAAACTAAAATAAAAACTTTCTGAAACTAGAAATTAGATCTTGTGATTAGGTTCTGTCAGTGTATGACAACATCAAACATTTCTCTGGGGTTTAAAATATTACTCTACATATCTGGATAGTTTAAACTAAATTATTTTTATTATTTTTTTTTTTAAAAGACCAATATCTATACATGGTTCAAAGAGGAAGAGTTTCCCTGATATGGTACGAAGGAGGTAATTCATTAAGTAGATAATTCATTAACATTTGGGGAGCCTGCCACCTTAGGTGACAAAATCCCTGGATAGTAAAATGATGATAATGTGAACGCAAATAAGAAACTCTTAAAACTTTGAACACTAACACCACCAACGAATGCCCGGACCAACCCCCTACAAAATCAGAACAAAAATTAAATATATAATCTGGGTGCCACTCCCAAAGCCATGAGAACACACATGTTAGCAACCAAAATTGTACAGGGAGGCACTCCAAAAACTGCATCTATTAATCATCAAAGCTTTTATTCACAAATGTTAATAATAACATACAACATAAATAACATTTTAGAAACCATTAAAATACATAAATACAAATACAGACGAAGTAGTCGGTGGAAAGAAAAATGTAACAAGCATTCAATATTGGAAAAATATATATGTAATCATCACCATCTCACTGAAAAAATCCCTGAACAAAAAACCTGCCTGTGATCCGGATCCTAATAAATAGTATTGAAACTATACATAAAGTGCTTGTGCTAGTTCATAAACCACCTCATCTAAATCAATACAAACAAATCAATTCAACAAAACCTGGCTAAGGGCCTGATTTATCAAGCACTTTGGCCAGACAACGCCATTTCAGAAATTAGAGTTGTGCAAAATATGATTTATATATTTCTCAACATGTTGCTGCACTGCTAATGTTTTAGTAAATGTGCTTTTTGCAGTGCAGCAACATGCGCAAGTATGAAAAAAAAAATCTAAATTATATTTTTTACTACTCTAATTTGCACCTATGCGGCACTGTCTGTAAGAAGTACTTGATAAATCAGGCCCTAAGAGTAATCAACACTATTCCTCATGTGTGTCCAAAGGCACCCTATTGCATAATAATAATCAAATGAAAATAGCAATAACAACAGTACAAAATCCAATCAAATCACATATCTGTCTCCCCACCGCATACCACCTCTTAAGAGCCACGCGTTCCTTGGGTCAGGCCCAATTCATCAGTACAATTTTGGTCACCATCATGTGTGTTTTAGAAACATAGAAGGTTGACGGCAGAAGGAGACCATACGGTCCATCTAGTCTGCCCTTATGTGTAAACTGTATGTACTCTTTATCTTAGGATAAATGTGTGCTTATCCCAGGCATGTTTAAATTCAGTGACTGAATGATTTTTCAAATACCTCTGCTGGAAGTTTGTTCCAAGCATCTACTACTCTTTCTGTAAAATAATATTTTCTAACATTGCTCCTGATCTTCCCCCCGACTAGCTTCAGGTTGGGCCCCTTGTTCTATCATTAAGCTTCTTCTTAAAAACACTTCCCTCCTGAACCTTATTCAATCCTTTCACATATTTAAAGGTCTCAATCATGTCCCCCCTCTCCCTTCTTTCCTCCAGACTGTACAAATTAAGTTCTTTAAGTCTCTCCTGATAAGTTTTAAGTCCTTCCACCATTTTTGTTGCTCGCCTTTGGACACGTTCTATTTGAATAATGTCTTTTTGCAGGTAAGATCTCCAGAACTGCACACAGTATTCTAGCTGTGGCCTTACCAGGGATCTATACAGCGGCATCACAACCTCCCTCTTCCTACTGGTGATGCCTCGAGCTATGCAGCCGAGCATCCTGCTTGCTTTTCCCACTGCCTGGCTACACTGTCCACTCATCTTGCAGCTATCAGTAATCAGTACCCCTAAATCTCTCTCCTCCGAGGTCCTGGATAACACAGTGCTGCCCATACGGTACTCAGTGCAGGGATTCCTTCTACCCAAGTGCATGATTTTACATTTAGAGACATTAAACTCTAGTTTCCACAGTTTTGACCATCTATCCAGTAAAGCTAAATCATTTTCCATGTTGCAGACACCTCCAGGAATATCCATCCTATTACTAACCTTTGTATCATCAGCAAACAGGCAAACTTTTCCTACTTAGCCTTCTATGTCACTTACATCTCTAAATACATTATCAAGATCATCTTCACACCTTCAGGGACCATAAAGGTCCTCCGTCCCCATGATTCCAGGCCAAAACATGACTATGACACCTCCTTGCTGATATAGTAGCCATAGTGGCCATCCACCAACCATCCACTGCTCCATCCATGTGGACTAGCCAGTTTCTGCATGTGAGCACTGGTTCGGGTGGCCAAACAGTAGGTTTATGCACAACTGCAAGCCTCTGGAGGATCCTACACCTTGAGGTTCACGGGCACCAGCAGCTTCAAATACCCATTTGCTGCTTTGTAATGACAATTTAGCAGCTGCTTTCTTAATTCAATTAAATTCTATGGCAGAAACCTTCCTCATTATGCCTTTATCTGCACAACCCTGTCAGTGCTCTGAATTAGTCGCAAATCTCTTCATTGAACAATGATCATGCTTTTTGAAGTTAGGTATCTTCTGTTTTCATACCTTGTCCAAGGAATTGCACTATTTGATGCTTTTCAGCAGCAGATATATCCTTTTTCCTTCCCATGTTGCCTGAAACCTGTGGCCTGCCTAATAATGTGGAGTGTCTTTCCTAAAGTGATCTTATACCCAGAAAGGAAGTTCATGTCATCACCTTCTATTCCCAGCCCAGTGTCACAAAACAGCTTGTGTTTCATTTTTACTAAAGCCTTTGCCCAATATTCATACTAACACAAACTGGATGCAGTCAGCTGTTTGAATGGTCGGCCATATTGCTCCCTGGCGCTTTCCAGCGATGAAACATTCAGTTAAACATAGCTCAGCATTATCATCCCCATCAGTTATAATAACTGCCTTATGTGACATTTTACCTTGAAACTGAATCATATAGCATATGACTGCCACTCAACATCATATTGCTTCCTGTAAGTGATTTTATTTTATGAATTTCATGAATATTGCCCAAAGGCTTTTTGTAAAAAACACAGGCTTGAAGTGAAGATAAGGATATCAGGTGTTCTGGGGGGTGCTGCGGGGCTCCAGCCTTCTTAATCGCTGTCAGTGGGACAAACACCTATTAAAGAAAATACGGGTATTGGTACTGTTTAAGTAGTTTTCCTTTGAGATTGATTTCAGTGATCCAACAAGCCCTGAGACACAATACCATCCATGAGTTTAATTGAAAAACAAAACATTACATCTATATGAAACCTAAATTCAATTTGCATAATACTTTGGAATACTTGGAATGCAGTATAAATTGGAGTGGCAGCAATGATGAACCTCACACGCCCCAATGCAGATGCTACTTCTGTACCCTCTATAGTCACGCCCCTAGTAGCTTTCATACTGACACTAATAGGCAGGTTATTGCTGGCTGCATAGAACAGGGTTTGTTTTCCTGCTAAAGCCACACCTCCCTTTCACTCTGTCCCCCAATCAGGTTGCCAGAGCGGGACAGAATTGCTCATTTCCCCCTCCTCCTCCTTACTAGTTGTGTGTCAGTGCACAGAGCCTTCAGCTGCCCCTTACCCCTGGCCAGCCCTGCTCATTGGAATGGCACTGTAGGCGCAAGATGTGATCAGTGATCAAATGTGCCCTGAGACACAATGCCATGAGTTTAATTGAAAAACAAAACATAACATCTATATGAAACGTATATACAACTTGCATAATACTTTGGAACGGAGTATAAATTGGAGTTGCAATAATGATGGACCTCACAGGCCCCAAAGCAGATGCTACCTCCGCACCCTCTCATATTGACACTAATAGCCAGTTTATTGCTGGCTGCATAGAAATGGCTAACCTTTCTGATAGAAGTGGCTGTGGTTTTAATATGATTGATAGTCTGCAACATACATTTTTAGATTCATGTTGTTGAATCAGGTCTAAGAACACATCTCATAAATATATAAATAGAATTTGCTAATTTACCCATTTTCCAAACAGTTACACTATGTATGTTATGTAATCTATTAAATTCTCTTTTTTGTTAAAGCGGACCAAAACCCACTGAACTTGAACGTGAAATACATTTGGCCAATGCCCCTGCTGATTCTTAGGGTATAGAACTAGAAATGAATATTTCCTTGAACATGTTAGTTTTTCTGTCCCAATCTGTAAGATGACATGGGATCAGACATTGCAAAGTTGTGGATATGACTGCCACACACTATCGTGGCAATAAATGGAGGAGGCAGGGCTTTACAGCTTAAACAGGTGCCATTATCTGGGATTAGAGTGAAGCAGAAAAATTTGGCAAGAGGTACTCTTCATGGGGGGAGCAATTCAGGGGATGCTAGTTATAAATGTGGGTTTCGGTCCGCTTTAAGTGCTAGAATCGATCACAAACCTGTAGTGTGTGAATCCAAAAAAAACAGTATTATAATAGTAGCACACCATGTAATCACACAAGTTATTTAGTATTAGAATGAATAAAATTACAATATATAAAATAATTTCAAACAAACTAATGGTTTGCTCTCTTTCGAGGGTTAATATGATAGGATGTATGCATCTTACCCCAGGAAAATAAGAAAAAAAACAGCATAATAATTAAAAGATGCCTCGAAACCGTCTTGCAAAAGCATAAATTGTGAAGATGAAAGAAAATGATTAAAATAATTAAATACTAGAAGTTGACATGCAGAGGCAGCCTCTCGCCAACGGACATTTGTCGGTAATTAGTTAATTAATCCTAACACAAATTATGAGCCATGGTGAACCAGTGAGGCTGAACGGAGCCGGCTGTTCAGAATTAAAGCTTAGAGAAAGGGAAGAGTAGGGACCAAGTGATTCTTGTCTTAGAGAATTAGGTAATGCTATAAGGTACAACCCTAGGTAAAAGGAGCAGGGCCATATTAGGTGTAAAAACAGAATAAACTTGCTGAATATACCAAACACTACAAATCTTCAGCTGTTCTAAGACGTTCTTTCTTACTGGGATTACCGTTGCCAATGCATTTACAATACGTCCATCACACATTGCAGTGGGATGTTTCCAGGTTAAAAGTACAACTCCTCAATTTACACAAACTAGGTTTCAGGTGTTTTAAACTAAAATAAAATGACTTTGACCTAATGAAATCATGGAAACCCTATGAGATACTTTGGATGGGCCAAAATCCCAGATGCGCCACTGTGGAAGTTACTGGTGGTTCTAGAAGTAACCCGATGCTGATCAAAAATGTGTTATGGGCTCCACTGGACACCAGACCTCTCCTGCCCGATATTAGAGTACACTTTAGCAGTGTGGGACAGTGTAAAATATTATTCCAGCAATCTTATCTTCCCACATTTACCTTTACTAAACATTATCTCTAATCTGCTTTTTTCCCCCCAGCAATTGTCTGCAAGCATTTGGCTGGTTGGTGTCGGGTGGACTCCCTACAGTACACTCTCTGATAGGTAACCAGGCAATGGCATCATGGGAATATCTCAGGCAACGGTACGATATACCACCCTGCAAACACTATAGATACCTTCAACTTAAGCAATGGATCACTTAAAGGAGCACTATTGCAAAAAAATGCCCCAACAATAAAAATCCATATAAATATGCTGAATGGCGGGGGGAGGGGTCACTTATACACCCAGCATCAAGAAATATCCAGCCAGCCTGTTTTGTTTCTTTTAATGGAAGTAAAAGGACATCCGGGGGGACAGACTCTGTCACCCCTAATAGACTAAACCTGTCACCCCTGGCTTGTATTCCTACCATGAGACCATTTGAACATACTGTATTTTTGCCCACATAAGACGCACTTTTATTCTCTCAGAAGTGTATCCAGCACCCCCTCGCTGCTGGCTGGGCCTCAACAGCTACAAGAGGCCGGAAGATGTCTCAGCTGTCCCCACTGTCCCCTGTCCTTGCTGCTTCTTCTCCGGTGTGAGCACACAGCAAACACCCAGCTCCGTGCAGCGGGTGGTCGTGTCCTGCACCGAGTGTCCGCTCGGATACATACTACTGGAATGGCTAGACATCCATAAGTAAAGAGGTAAAGCTATTTTAAAGGGTTACTGCACCCAAATACAGAGAATGCCTGGTAGGCCGGGGCCTCCCTAGCACTGGCCGGGTCGGTGAGCAGCAGAAACAGGGTGGCTGTGGGTGAGTGGCCCATGTTCGGGAGGTTGGTGGAGGTAGCGGCCGGCGTGCCGCGAGGGAGTCAGGTGAGAGGCTGAAAGGCTGGAGCCGGGAAGGCAGCAGACTCGTAGCTGCCGACGCGCGGGAGGGCGGCGGGCGAGCATATGAGGTAAGAGATGCTGGCGGCCGAGCATATGGGGTGCGGGAGGGCAGCGGCGGTACTGGCGGATGTGCAGGAGGGCGGGTGGTGGCAGTGGCCAATGTGCGTTCCTTTAATTCAGAGAGCAAGCTAACTTCGCATCTCCAGGGTAAGATGCTGGTGCGTGGAGCTGGGCAGAGATGAGGGTGCAGCATGGAGCTGGGCAGAGATGAGGGTGCAGCATGGAGCAGGGCACAGATGAGGGTGCAGCATGGAGCTGGGCAGAGATGAGGGTGCAGCATGGAGCTGGGCAGAGATGAGGGTGCAGCATGGAGCTGGGTAGAGATGAGGGTGCAACATGGAGCAGGGCAGAGAAAAGAATTTAAAGTTAAGGTTAAGGATGTTAAAGATTTTAAGAGGAATAATCACCAGGATTTTCACTATTCTGGTGATTGTACAGAGCTCCAGAAAAGCTCTGAAAACTGTCCATGGCCTGTCTGAATGGCTGGGTGGTGCAGTGCATCTCAGCCACTTGATGCAGGCTGTGAAAGCACCCATAGGGTACTATATGGAGCACCTTCCCATCATTGTATATGATGTGACATTAAAGATACCAAGGACCAAGATCCCAAGATACCAGGGCCGGTGAGACAAAAAAATCCCGGGTGATTTTTAACCCCAGTCCGCCCCTGCAGAGCGGGGTGGAATTGCTCATTTCCCCATCCTCCCAACCTGCCTCCTTATCCTTCTTAGATTTGTGTCAGTGCACAGAGCACTGACAGCCTCCAGCATCCGGCTGCCCCTCCCCCCGGCCGGCCCCACTCATCAGAACAGCCCTGTAGGTGCCCAACGCCCCCCCTTCCTTCTGCCGTTCACACATGCGTGCAGACCTGCATTCTGGCAGGCTAACACTCCCCGCGAGAAGATTCACAGAATGGCGCTGCTGCGTTTGATGTCTTCCCCCTTGTTAAATGTTTCCTTTGTCATCCCTCAACTTTCTTCAGGTGACAGGGGGCAACTGCAGAAAGGCGCTGCTGCACCTGAAGTCCCCACCCTCACCTGCTGAGACACATGGTGGGGGGAGAGGAAACACAGCCCCCACAAGCCCAGCGGCCTCACCTACACCACTGTGGGGGGGGGGGGGGGGGGGAATTGTTGCTCCTGCACTCCTGTCTGCTGCACTGTGGGGTGCTCTGCCGCAAGGGGACACAGTATTCACCCAAACACTACACAAACACACACACAGAAAAAACACATTCAGCTTTTGGACCGCCTTGTCCATGCCACAGCGGGACTACAAGCCCCAGCGTCGTTAAACTGCCAACCAGCCCACCTACACTTTGGGAGTGCGTCCATGGACGTTTGGGAATGCACGCATGGACGTTTGGGAGTGCGCGCGTGGACGTTTGGGAGTGCGCGCGTGGACGTTTGGGAGTGCACGCGTGGACGTTTGGGAGTGCACGCGTGGACGTTTGGGAGTGCACGCGTGGACGTTTGGGAGTGCACGCGTGGACGTTTGGGAGTGCACGCGTGGACGTTTGGGAGTGCACGCGTGGACGTTTGGGAGTGCACGCGTGGACGTTTGGGAGTGCACGCGTGGACGTTTGGGAGTGCACGCGTGGACGTTTGGGTGTGCCCGCGTGGACGTTTGGGAGTGCACGCGTGGACGTTTGGGAGTGCACGCGTGGACGTTTGGGAGTGCACGCGTGGACGTTTGGGAGTGCACGCGTGGACGTTTGGGAGTGCACGCGTGGACGTTTGGGAGTGCACGCGTGGACGTTTGGGAGTGCACGCGTGGACGTTTGGGTGTGCCCGCGTGGACGTTTGGGTGTGCCCGCGTGGACGTTTGGAGTGCACGCGTGGACGTTTGGGTGTGCCCGCGTGGACGTTTGGGAGTGCCCGCGTGGACGTTTGGGAGTGCCCGCGTGGACGTTTGGGAGTGCGCGCGTGGACGTTTGGGAGTGCGCGCGTGGACGTTTGGGAGTGCGCGCGTGGACGTTTGGGAGTGCGCGCGTGGACGTTTGGGAGTGCGCGCGTGGACGTTTGGGAGTGCGCGCGTGGACGTTTGGGAGTGCGCGCGTGGACGTTTGGGAGTGGGCCCGCGTGGACGTTTGGGAGTGGGCCCGCGTGGACGTTTGGGAGTGGGCCCGCGTGGACGTTTGGGAGTGGGCCCGCGTGGACGTTTGGGAGTGCACGCGTGGACGTTTGGGAGTGCACGCGTGGACGTTTGGGAGTGCACGCGTGGACGTTTGGGAGTGCACGCGTGGACGTTTGGGAGTGCACGCGTGGACGTTTGGGAGTGCACGCGTGGACGTTTGGGAGTGCACGCGTGGACGTTTGGGAGTGCACGCGTGGACGTTTGGGAGTGCCCGCGTGGACGTTTGGGAGTGCCCGCGTGGACGTTTGGGAGTGCACGCGTGGACGTTTGGGAGTGCACGCGTGGACGTTTGGGAGTGCCCGCGTGGACGTTTGGGAGTGCCCGCGTGGACGTTTGGGAGTGCCCGCGTGGACGTTTGGGAGTGCCCGCATGCACGTTTGGGTGGGCCCGCATGCACGTTTGGGTGGGCCCGCGTGGACGTTTGGGTGGGCCCGCGTGGACGTTTGGGAGTGCCCGCGTGGACGTTTGGGTGGGCCCGCGTGGACGTTTGGGTGGGCCCGCGTGGACGTTTGGGTGGGCCCGCGTGGACGTTTGGGTGGGCCCGCGTGGACGTTTGGGAGTGCACGCGTGGACGTTTGGGAGTGCACGCGTGGACGTTTGGGAGTGCACGCGTGGACGTTTGGGAGTGCCCGCGTGGACGTTTGGGAGTGCCCGCGTGGACGTTTGGGTGTGCCCGCGTGGACGTTTGGGTGTGCCCGCGTGGACGTTTGGAGTGCACGCGTGGACGTTTGGAGTGCCCGCGTGGACGTTTGGAGTGCACGCGTGGACGTTTGGGTGTGCCCGCGTGGACGTTTGGGTGTGCCCGCGTGGACGTTTGGGAGTGCCCGCGTGGACGTTTGGGAGTGCGCGCGTGGACGTTTGGGAGTGCGCGCGTGGACGTTTGGGAGTGCGCGCGTGGACGTTTGGGAGTGCGCGCGTGGACGTTTGGGAGTGCGCGCGTGGACGTTTGGGAGTGCGCGCGTGGACGTTTGGGAGTGCACGCGTGGACGTTTGGGAGTGGGCCCGCGTGGACGTTTGGGAGTGGGCCCGCGTG
This sequence comes from Gastrophryne carolinensis, assembly GCA_027917425.1. Lineage (NCBI taxonomy): Eukaryota > Metazoa > Chordata > Amphibia > Anura > Microhylidae > Gastrophryne > Gastrophryne carolinensis. The sequence goes on from CM051236.1 coordinate 292,357,947, forward strand.
GACGTTTGGGAGTGCCCGCGTGGACGTTTGGGAGTGCCCGCGTGGACGTTTGGGAGTGCCCGCGTGGACGTTTGGGAGTGCACGCGTGGACGTTTGGGAGTGCACGCGTGGACGTTTGGGAGTGCACGCGTGGACGTTTGGGAGTGCACGCGTGGACGTTTGGGAGTGCCCGCGTGGACGTTTGGGAGTGCCCGCGTGGACGTTTGGGAGTGCCCGCGTGGACGTTTGGGAGTGCACGCGTGGACGTTTGGGAGTGCACGCGTGGACGTTTGGGAGTGCACGCGTGGACGTTTGGGAGTGCCCGCGTGGACGTTTGGGAGTGCCCGCATGCACGTTTGGGTGGGCCCGCATGCACGTTTGGGTGGGCCCGCATGCACGTTTGGGTGGGCCCGCATGGACGTTTGGGTGGGCCCGCGTGGACGTTTGGGAGTGCCCGCGTGGACGTTTGGGTGTGCACGCATGGACGTTCGGGAGTGCCCGCATGGACGTTCGGGAGTGCACGCGTGGACGTTTGGGAGTGCACGCGTGGACGTTTGGGAGTGCCCGCGTGGACGTTTGGGAGTGCCCGCATGCACGTTTGGGAGTGCCCGCATGGACGTTTGGGTGGGCCCGCATGGACGTTTGGGTGGGCCCGCGTGGACGTTTGGGTGGGCCCGCGTGGACGTTTGGGAGTGCCCGCGTGGACGTTTGGGTGTGCACGCATGGACGTTCGGGAGTGCCCGCATGGACATTCGGGAGTGCCCGCATGGACGTTTGGGAGTGCCCGCATGGACGTTTGGGAGTGCACGCATGGACGTTTGGGAGTGCACGCATGGACGTTTGGGGGTGCCCGCATGGACGTTTGGGAGTGCCCGCATGGACGTTTGGGTGGGCCCGCATGGACGTTTGGGTGGGCCCGCATGGACGTTTGGGAGTGCCCGCATGGACGTTTGGGTGGGCCCGCATGGACGTTTGGGTGGGCCCGCATGGACGTTTGGGTGGGCCCGCATGGACGTTTGGGAGTGCCCGCATGGACGTTTGGGAGTGCCCGCATGGACGTTTGGGTGGGCCCGCATGGACGTTTGGGTGGGCCCGCATGGACGTTTGGGTGGGCCCGCATGCACGTTTGGGTGGGCCCGCATGCACGTTTGGGAGTGCCCGCATGGACGTTCGGGTGTGCACGCATGGACGTTCGGGAGTGCCCGCATGGACGTTTGGGAGTGCACGCATGGACGTTTGGGGGTGCCAGCATGGACGTTTGGGAGTGCCCGCATGGACGTTTGGGAGTGCCCGCATGGACGTTTGGGAGTGCCCGCATGGACGTTTGGGAGTGCCCGCATGGACGTTTGGGTGGGCCCGCATGGACGTTTGGGAGTGCCCGCATGGACGTTTGGGTGGGCCCGCATGGACGTTTGGGTGGGCCCGCATGGACGTTTGGGTGGGCCCGCATGGACGTTTGGGAGTGCCCGCATGGACGTTTGGGAGTGCCCGCATGGACGTTTGGGTGGGCCCGCATGGACGTTTGGGAGTGCCCGCATGGACGTTTGGGAGTGCACGCATGGACGTTTGGGAGTGCCCGCATGGACGTTTGGGAGTGCCCGCATGGACGTTTGGGGGTGCCCGCATGGACGTTTGGAAGTGCCCGCATGGACGTTTGGGAGTGCCCGCATGGACGTTTGGGAGTGCCCGCATGGACGTTTGGGTGTGCCCGCATGGACGTTCGGGAGTGCCCGCATGGACGTTCGGGAGTGCCCGCATGGACGTTTGGGAGTGCCCGCATGGACGTTTGGGAGTGCCCGCATGGACGTTTGGGAGTGCACGCGTGGACGTTTGGGAGTGCACGCGTGGACGTTTGGGAGTGCCCGCGTGGACGTTTGGGAGTGCCCGCGTGGACGTTTGGGAGTGCCCGCGTGGACGTTTGGGGGTGCCCGCGTGGACGTTCGGGGGTGCCCGCGTGGACGTTTGGGAGTGCCCGCGTGGACGTTTGGGAGTGCCCGCGTGGACGTTTGGGAGTGCCCGCGTGGACGTTCGGGGGTGCCCGCGTGGACGTTCGGGGGTGCCCGCGTGGACGTTCGGGGGTGCCCGCGTGGACGTGCCCGCGTGGACGCTTGGGTGTGCACGCGTAAACGTTTGGGAGTGCCCGCGTGGACGTTTGGGTGTGCACGCGTGGACGTTTGGGTGTGCACGCGTGGACGTTTGGGAGTGCCCGCGTGGACGTTTGGGAGTGCCCGCGTGGACGTTTGGGAGTGCCCGCGTGGACGTTTGGGAGTGCCCGCGTGGACGTTTGGGAGTGCCCGCGTGGACGTTTGGGAGTGCGCGCGTGGACGTTTGGGAGTGCGCGCGTGGACGTTTGGGAGTGCGCGCGTGGACGTTTGGGAGTGCGCGCGTGGACGTTTGGGAGTGCGCGCGTGGACGTTTGGGAGTGCGCGCGTGGACGTTTGGGAGTGCGCGCGTGGACGTTTGGGAGTGCCCGCGTGGACGTTTGGGAGTGCCCGCATGGACGTTTGGGAGTGCCCGCATGGACGTTTGGGTGGGCCCGCATGGACGTTTGGGTGGGCCCGCATGGACGTTTGGGTGGGCCCGCATGGACGTTTGGGTGGGCCCGCATGGACGTTTGGGTGGGCCCGCATGGACGTTTGGGAGTGCCCGCATGGACGTTTGGGAGTGCCCGCATGGACGTTTGGGAGTGCCCGCATGGACGTTTGGGTGGGCCCGCATGGACGTTTGGGAGTGCCCGCATGGACGTTTGGGAGTGCCCGCATGGACGTTTGGGAGTGCCCGCATGGACGTTTGGGAGTGCCCGCATGGACGTTTGGGAGTGCCCGCATGGACGTTTGGGGGTGCCCGCATGGACGTTTGGAAGTGCCCGCATGGACGTTTGGGAGTGCCCGCATGGACGTTTGGGAGTGCCCGCATGGACGTTTGGGTGTGCCCGCATGGACGTTCGGGAGTGCCCGCATGGACGTTCGGGAGTGCCCGCATGGACGTTTGGGAGTGCCCGCGTGGACGTTTGGGAGTGCCCGCGTGGACGTTTGGGAGTGCACGCGTGGACGTTTGGGAGTGCACGCGTGGACGTTTGGGAGTGCCCGCGTGGACGTTTGGGAGTGCCCGCGTGGACGTTTGGGAGTGCCCGCGTGGACGTTTGGGAGTGCCCGCGTGGACGTTTGGGAGTGCCCGCGTGGACGTTTGGGGGTGCCCGCGTGGACGTTCGGGGGTGCCCGCGTGGACGTTTGGGAGTGCCCGCGTGGACGTTTGGGAGTGCCCGCGTGGACGTTTGGGAGTGCCCGCGTGGACGTTCGGGGGTGCCCGCGTGGACGTTCGGGGGTGCCCGCGTGGACGTTCGGGGGTGCCCGCGTGGACGTGCCCGCGTGGACGCTTGGGTGTGCACGCGTAAACGTTTGGGAGTGCCCGCGTGGACGTTTGGGTGTGCACGCGTGGACGTTTGGGTGTGCACGCGTGGACGTTTGGGAGTGCCCGCGTGGACGTTTGGGAGTGCCCGCGTGGACGTTTGGGAGTGCCCGCGTGGACGTTTGGGAGTGCCCGCGTGGACGTTTGGGAGTGCCCGCGTGGACGTTTGGGAGTGCCCGCGTGGACGTTTGGGAGTGCGCGCGTGGACGTTTGGGAGTGCGCGCGTGGACGTTTGGGAGTGCGCGCGTGGACGTTTGGGAGTGCGCGCGTGGACGTTTTGGAGTGCGCGCGTGGACGTTTTGGAGTGCGCGCGTGGACGTTTGGGAGTGCACGCGTGGACGTTTGGGAGTGCCCGCATGGACGTTTGGGAGTGCCCGCATGGACGTTTGGGAGTGCACGCATGGACGTTTGGGAGTGCCCGCATGGACGTTTGGGAGTGCCCGCATGGACGTTTGGGAGTGCCCGCATGGACGTTTTGGAGTGCACGCATGGACGTTTGGGAGTGCCCGCATGGACGTTTGGGAGTGCCCGCATGGACGTTTGGGAGTGCCCGCATGGACGTTTGGGAGTGCACGCATGGACGTTTGGGAGTGCACGCATGGACGTTTGGGAGTGCCCGCATGGACGTTTCGGAGTGCACGCATGGACGTTTGGGAGTGCCCGCATGGACGTTTGGGAGTGCCCGCATGGACGTTTGGGAGTGCCCGCATGGACGTTTGGGAGTGCCCGCATGGACGTTTGGGAGTGCCCGCATGGACGTTTTGGAGTGCACGCATGGACGTTTGGGAGTGCCCGCATGGACGTTTGGGAGTGCCCGCATGGACGTTTGGGAGTGCCCGCATGGACGTTTGGGAGTGCACGCATGGACGTTTGGGAGTGCACGCATGGACGTTTGGGAGTGCCCGCATGGACGTTTCGGAGTGCACGCATGGACGTTTGGGAGTGCACGCATGGACGTTTGGGAGTGCCCGCATGGACGTTTCGGAGTGCACGCATGGACGTTTGGGAGTGCACGCATGGACGTTTGGGAGTGCCCGCATGGACGTTTCGGAGTGCACGCATGGACGTTTGGGAGTGCACATTTCGGAGTGCATGCACTTTGAGAATGCGTGCATTACATTCCCCCTGCATGGTCACACCAACTCTCCCTCTGTGTGTAGGAAAGAGAAAGTGAAAGTAAGACATTTAAACTGTATAAACTCTGCAAAAAAAAGCTTCTTTTTTAATACGGAAAAAAAAAGGTTAGAACATTGCCAGGTTTAGCCATACACAATGGGCTAAGCCTGCAGTTGAAGGACAAATCTCTCCTGGCACATGTATTTAACAGGTGGCTCCGCAGGTTTTGCGAAAGTGGATGGAAATCAACTATGGTCATTGCTAGCCCCAGGGTGATCAAATCAGATTTCTTAGCATGAATTTTAATTAAGTAAAATATAGATCAATACATACTGACAACAACACCATAAATTGAATTAAAAAAAATAAATATATATCTTAGGAGTGTTGATTGGACATGTAGGCCTACAGTATGTACATGTATGTGCGTAACTTGTACCATGTGCTGTGACCTTCACAATCCTGCAGGAGAATATCTTGTGCTTCAGGGTTAGTCCTGTCACAGAAATGTTTTCCTGTCTCAATCATTTTAGGCTTCGTGACAGTGGACAGAGAATTGTGCTGAAAATGAATGCCATGAAAAGAAAAAATCTGTCATAAGAAATCTGCCTCAACTCTGCACTTTGATGCCTATACTAGTTCATTTCTACCACCTGACACCCATACACAGCCTGTATTTATCATAGTGTTAAAAATTACACATAGCTTTACATTTATAAGGAACATTTATGATAATCGATGGGTCCTGTTCAAATCCAATGCATTGCAAGTATGTATTGCTGTTAAAGGGGAACATCGTCCGAGTTCCACTCCTTGGGGAATCCCAAATTGGGATTGTGCTTAAGTGCTGGGGGCAACTGTGTCTGTTGAGGCATTTCAAGCATCCTGACGAGCAGGGCTTGTCTATAAGTAGCATCAGAAATTAGGGGTTGTGATGTGACTAGAAGGTAGGTGTCCAACCGGGCATTACATTATAACGAGCCATAAAAAATGGATCAATTCGTGGAGCAGGTGCAGACTCTGACCACAGTGGTGGAATAGCGGGCCCATCGACTGGCTGTTTAAGAGAATCGACCTCAGTTTGCTCATTATCGAAATGCATGTAAGCTGTATTTTAAGCCCCGCCCCAATTCGATTGCGTCAGAACCGCAGAAAGTGGGCATTATAATTTCTTTGCTAACGGGAACACCACAGATCTGGGCCTTTGGACTCTTGTCTGAAGATCCAACTCTGCAAACTGAGGACTTTTTGAAGCTTTAAAGATTTTCTATAGAGCTATAGGGGCACTCTACTCTACTTTAGCAAGGGTGTAAACTGTCTGAAGAATATTGTGCCTAAGTCCCTTGATGAGGCAATGCAACTGGCAATACAGATTGATTGATGTCACAGAGAACGTTGACAGGAAAAGTTCACAGCCTATAGTGACATTAATCCTCTTCTGTCTTCTAGCCTTGCTGCCCCCTGTCCCAGGCTGGGGAGCTAATGCAGCTTAGGGCTACTAAATTGTCTCTGGCAGAGAGGGTAAGGAGGCAGTCTCAGGGCCTGTGTCTGTATTGTTGAGAAGCCTGCCACATTGTGAGAACAAAAAGTCTGTAAAAAGGGTTAAGCATCATGATGTCTCTGTTACAACCTGTATTGGTGTCCTGAAATAGTGTCTAGTACATGTCAAACATTAGTTTTTCCAATTATGGTTTGTGGGGTCCCTGTTCTATCCAACCCAGTGCCTTTGTGGATAGTGGGGCCACAGGAAACTTCATTGATGTCTCATTTGCCCACTCCTTCTATCCAACCCAGTGCCTTTGTGGATAGTGGGGCCACAGGAAACTTCATAGATGTCTCATTTGCCCACTCCTTCAGCATACCCTTTGAGCCGCTAATGGAGTCATTCTGTTTCCTGACGGATGACAACTCCCCACCCCTGCAACAGGATAAACATCTACTTGTAACTGCTAAGGTCAAAATTACAATGGGTACTACCCACACTGAGAGTCTGAGCTTCTATGCACTTTATGCCCCCTCAACTCCAGTTATATTGGGGCTACCCTGGCTCTGTGAGCATAACCCTCAGATAGACTGGGTGTGTTGCTGAATGTGCCCCATACCCAGAGTTGGCTAGGGAGCCCATTTCTCCCACCCAGTACGCTGTGAGGGCTTTCCAGACCCAAGGATCTTCCTACTGTTGCCTGCAAGGTCGAGCATGATATGGATCTGGATCTGGACTGATGCCTCTGATGAGGAGGAAGCCTGTGTCACTGTCCACATAGAGGCTGATGTATTCTAAGTATGTCACATACCCCGCTTCAAGATATTCATTACCTGTGGGTAGTATGGTCCTGTAGAGGGCTTTTGCAGAGATGATTGGAAGAAAGAAAGCCCCTCCCAGTCCATAAGTACCTGGGACCTCCCACTCATTACCCAGTCTTCATCTCTGCAGACGGCGAGCAAGCAGCAGATGATATCTCCTCCTTGCACAGGGGGACTTTAAGATAGCCGGGTCTACTCCCGGCCTATATATATTTTTATTTCCGTTCGGACTCTTTATTCCCTTTATTAAGATATAGCTATTTAAATGCCTCCCAGTCTTGACTGCTGTCCGAGCGAGGGTATAACAGCACCTCAGGTGCTCAGGAGCTATGCTCCACCGCGAGACCCTATAAAGAGGGTAGGCGGTTATACCGGGTTGGTGACTCCGGTTTGGGATGCCCTGTCCAAGAGTTTAATTTTCCCCTTAAATGGCCTATTCAGCTTATTCAGCTTCTGGTGTTTTTCTATGGGGGCGCCTGGAAAATAGATTTATTTGAAATGTTTGTTTAAAATGTTTACTTTTCTGGTATGAATAGTTATAATGTAAACTTGTTGCAATCTTTTTTGCTGACAGACACTGGATTTCTCCCCTCACGCTCTTCAGTGAGGGGGCGGGGCCGGGCCTTCGGTATGAGGCCGCAGCCAGCGCCCTTTAGGAGTTTGGAGCTGGTAGCGTGACCGAGCGGGGAGCAGCTCCGCTTGTTATGCGGGGTGCTACCGGCTCTATTATGCGCCCGGTGCCGCGGCTGCCCGCGGCACCGGTGCGCGAGTGTTAATGGAGGGGAGCTTCCCCTCACGTCTGACAGACACTGTGCTGGGTTTTTTTCCTCAGAGCTGAGACAGGTGCTGGATTTTACCTCAGAGCTGAGGGGAGGATTTCTCCCCACACGCTCTTCAGTGAGGGGGCCGGGCCGGGCCTTCGGTATGAGGCCGCAGCCCGCGCCCTTTAGGAGTTTGGAGCTGCTGGGCGGAGCCTTGCAGCGCGCGATCCACGCTGGCCACGCCCCCCTGCTGCGTCTCCCGCTCTGATCTGTGTTACCTCAGGCAGAGGACACAGTGTATTGGCGCCCAAAGACTCAGTGAGTGGCCCTGCGGCCGTTGCTTATCTGTACATATTTGCATATATATATGTATATATATAGGTATAATAGATATAGGTTTATATAGGGAGAACCTCTTACTGTCTTTTTCTATGTTTTTCAGGCTGAACTGCCAGGAATTTTTTCAGGTTTCTCCTGGTCCTAGAGTACCTGGGTACTTTTGCTATTTATTACATAACCTCCCACTTGGACAATATAAGGGCATCCCGGGTTGCTTAATAGCATAATTCCCTCACTCATAGCGACTATTCAAGTTCACCTTATGGAGGCATCCCAAGATTCCGGGCTCCCCTCGGGACAATCCCGGAAGTGTATGGGTTGTGGGGTATCCCTAACAGGGGATGATTTTTTCCTATGTATATCATGTGCACAGCAGACTATTACACGGCAGTCCGGTCCCCAGGCATCTGGGTCAGCGCAGCCGGCTTCATCCTCTCCCCCTCCCACTTTGACCCGTGCCCCGTGTGAGATTGCCACGGGGGGGCAGTCGCAATCTGATGTGTGTGCCAGGTTGGCCAGTATTGAAAAATTCATTTCCTCCACGGTTGCCAAGAAAGCACCGGCTAAGAGGAAGCATTTATCACCGGTTAATCATTTTGAATATGATGATGATGAGGACGGCCTGGATTGGTCAGATTATTCCCCTCTAGAAGAAGGGGAATTATTTGAGGATTCAGATATTTCTGATGATCAGCAATTTGTTGGTGCTGATTCCGATCGGAGCTCAGCGACTTCCTTGGATACTCCTAATGTTCTGACTCAGATGTTTGAGGTGCTTGCTATCTCGCCTCCGGCGGAGGTTCCTCAACAACAAGGGGAGTTTTATGACGAATCCAAGCCGCGGTTGGAATTCCCTAATTAAAAGCATTTTGATAATATTATTTCTAAGGAATGGGAAAGGCCTGCCCGGCTCCCAGGCATTCCCTAAAGTTGGGATAAGAGGTATCCTTTTCCAGTGGATACGGTTAAGCGCTGGGCGTCTCCCCCCGAGGTGGACGACCCTATTTTGGGGTTATCCAACTCAGCCGTATTGAACAACCCTGATTGTTCCTCTCTTAAAGTGGACCAACACCCACGGGTGATCGGCCCGGGAATCTATAAGATTCCTGGGCCGATCACCCCCCACCCCGCGGGACATCCGAGATCAGGATGTCCCGCGGGGTGAAACCCCCCCAAACACCCCAACTCACCTACCTCATCTTCAGCGGCCGGCCGCCGCCTCCCTCGCGCCCCTGTAGGCGTGCGCGCCTCCGCGCCGGCCGTCTGCGAATGGCCGGCGCGGGGCGCGTCAAAAGTGACGCGAGGGAGGCGGCGGCGGCTGCCGCCGCTTAGACGTTCCAGATCTTCCCTTGTACGTCGGCGCTGGGAGCGGTGAGTTTTTCGGGGGGTTAGGGGGGTTTCACACAGCGGGGCACCCCGATCGGGGGTGCCCCACCGAAGTGGACCAAGACCCAGGATAGTCAAAATCCTGGGTGTTGGTCCACTTTAAGGATGGTGAGGATAAACGCATTGACCAGATGGCTTGTCATGGTTTTGCCAGTATTGGGGCAGCAATAAGGCCTGTTTGTGCCTCATCGCTGTTGGCGGTGGCTACGAGAAAGGTGGTCAGGCACTTGTTATCCTCCTCCGGTTTGAATCCGGACAGTGAGGAATTTCGTGAACTAAAACAATGTGAGGGGTTTTTGTCCTTCATGGTGGCCGCTTTGGATGATTCCTTGATGATGAGTAGTAGAGCCTCTGCTCTAATGGTTACTATCAGGCGTTCAATTTGGTTACGCCAGTGGGCGGCTGACTTTGGGTCAAAAAAGTCACTAACAGCTCTTCCCTTCGTTGGGTTACGGCTCTTTGGAGACAAGCTGGATGCCGTGGCCAAGGGGGGCAAACTACCTCAACGCAAGAAGCAACGTCGCCCCTTTCGAGGAGCGTCTTCCTTCACTCCTTCCTTTCGGGGATCTAGAGCAGGAAGAGGTTTCGCCTTCCCTTCTACAAGGGGAAATTCCTGGAATAGGGGCAGAGGACGTGCCTGTTCAGGATACAGTTGGGGCTCAAAACCCAAACCCGTGGCCAAGCCCGCTCAACAAAGAGGGGGCGCCCTCACCCGTGTGGGTGGGGGGACGGCTACAGCACTTCTCCCAGGTCTGGAACTGAGAGGTCTCGGACAGGTGGATCAGGGAAGTGGTGTCTTCCGGCTACAAGCTGGAGTTCGAGTCCTACCCTCCCCCGCGTTTCCTCAGGTCTCGGGTGTCCCAGGAGGCACTGGCTGCGCAGCAGCTCCGGGCGGCAGTATCGAGTCTTCTGGAAATGGCAGTCATTTGCCCAGTTCCCTCATTAGACCGAGGTTTTTACTCAAATCTGTTCACGGTCCCCAAAAAGGATGGCTCCGTCCGGCCCATACTGGACCTAAAGATTCTCAACAAGTTCGTCAGACTGCGAAGGTTTCGCATGGAAACGTTGCGCTCGGCTATTCATTCTCTTCGTCAGGGGGACTTCATGACGTCCATAGACATTCAGGACGCTTACCTCCATGTTCCCATTTTTCCCGCACACCAGAGGTTTCTGAGGTTCGCAGTGGAGGATCGGCACTTTCAGTTTGTAGCTCTTCCCTTCGGTCTCACCACAGCTCCAAGAGTATTCACCAAGGTGCTTGCTGGGGTGATGGCTCTCCTCAGAGCGCAGGGGATTCGCATTGTGCCATATCTGGACGATCTCCTCATCATGGCACCGTCATTCAGCCAGGCAGAATTGGACACCAGGACGGTAATATCCACTCTGGAGAGGTTCGGCTGGGTGATCAACTACCCCAAGTCCTCCCTACACCCGTCCAGGACAGTATCCTTTCTGGGAATGTCTCTGGATACAGATCTGGCCAGAGTTTTCCTTCCTCAGTCCAAGGTTCTTCTGATTCAGGAGTTGGTTCGGTCGCTCATGTCCATGCCTCGACCGTCCATCCGTCTAGGGATGAGACTGGTGGGTTTGATGGTGGCCTCATTCGAGGCGGTTCCCTTTGCTCAGTTTCACACAAGGACACTTCAGCTCCATCTGTTATCGGTCTGGAACAGGTCTCCTCAGTCGCTGGATCATCTTTTTCAGATGTCTCCCCGGGTTCGCCGCTCGCTTCGGTGGTGGCTGAACTCAACCAACCTACTGAGGGGCAGATCCTTTCGGACTCCTCAGTGGGAGATAGTCACTACGGATGCCAGCCTCTCAGGATGGGGGGGCTTTTGGAAGGATCTGCAAGTTCAGGGTTTGTGGAGTCCCCTGGAAGCTCACGAGTCTATCAATGTTCTGGAATTGAGGGCCATCAGGTTGGTTCTTTGTCATTTGACTCATCAACTGCGAGACTTGCCGGTCCAGGTCAGGTCGGACAATCGGACGGCGGTGGCCTACATCAATCACCAGGGAGGAACCCGCAGCAGGAATGCCCTCAAGGAAGTGTCTCTGATCCTGGACTGGGCAGAGAGACATGTCCCGTGTATCTCAGCAGTTTACATCCCAGGTGTGGAGAACACGGAGGCGGACTCTCTGAGCAGGATGTCAGCCTGCAAGGGGGAATGGTCTCTCAATCCCAGGGTCTTTCACTCAATTTGTCTCAGGTGGGGGTCACCGGCGGTGGACCTATTTGCCTCCCGTCGCAATCACAAACTTCCGGCTTTTGTGTCTCTGGCGAAGGACCCACTGGCTCTCGTGACGGACGCCATGTCCCTGAACTGGAGGGATCTGGGGTTTCTGTACCTGTTCCCTCCGTTTCCCATGGTGGCCAGAGTAGTGCGCAAGCTTGCTCTGGAGAGAGCAACAGCAATTCTGGTAGCTCCAAGGTGGCCAAGACAGGTCTGGTTCGCAGACGTGGTAAGGTTGGCAGAAGATCAGTTTGTTCTGCCCCTGCTGCCAGATCTGCTCACACAGGGTCATCTTCGTTACCCCAATTTACCAATGCTGGCTTTGACGGCGTGGCTGCTGAAACCTCCATCTTGAAGGAGGAAGGTCTTTCTGACGCTGTTATTCAGACTCTCATCCGTGCTAGAAAGAAGTCTTCTTCATCCGTGTACTATAGGACTTGGAGGTCTTATATTGATTGGTGTGAGGCTAGGGCCTTCCCTTGTAGGGAATTCTCTGTTTCTAGAATTTTGGAGTTCTTGCAACATGGTCTGGACTTAGGGCTCCAACTCAGTACTCTGAAGGGGCAGGTGTCTGCCCTGGCGGTATTTTTCCAAAAGTCTTTTGCACTACATCCTTTGGTTAAGACCTTTTTCCAGGGGGTTACGCATGTGCGGCCTCCTAGGAAGCCTTTGATTCCGGTTTGGGATTTGAATTTGGTTCTTTCTGCGCTACAGGGTCCCCCCTTTGAGCCCTTGCATGATAGTCCTTTGTCTTCCCTTACGCAGAAGGTGGCATTTTTGGTAGCTATCACTTCAGTTAGACGTGTTTCTGAGTTGGCGGCTCTGTCTATTCAAGCTCCATATTTTGAAAGACATCAGGATAAAGTGGTTTTCCGTTTTAAGACGGACTTTCTTCCTAAGGTGGTTTCGTCCTTTCATTTAAATCAGGATATTGTTCTGCCCTCTCTCTGTCCTAACCCCAGCAATGACAAGGAGAGGGTCCTGCATTCTTTGGATGTGGTTCGTGTTGTGAAGTATTATTTGGTGGTAACGTCTGCCTTTCGCAAGACTGATGCATTCTTCGTGGTGCCTTTTGGGCCCAAGAAGGGTCTAGCACCCACAAAGTCTACCATCAGCAGATGGATCCGTCAGGCCATTGTAGGGGCCTATTCTGCTAAGGGGAGAGATCCTCCCTTTCGTGTTACTGCTCATTCTACTCGTGCGGTTGGGGCCTCCTGGGCTTTTCAGCACCAGGCCTCTGTTGAGCAAGTTTGCAAGGCCGCTACCTGGTCTTCTGTTCACACTTTTTCAAAGTTTTACAAGGTTGATGTGCGGGCCTCAGCGGATGCTGTTTTTGGCCGCAAAGTTCTGCAGGCTGCAGTAGTTTGAGTTGTGCTTTATACCTTGTTTTTGGATCCCCACCCTTTATGGACACTGCTATTGGATGTCCCACAGGTAATGAATATCTTGAAGCGGGGTGTGTGACATACTTAGAATAATACCATTTTGTGAATACTCACCTTGTAAAATGGGTATTATAAGTATGTCACACACCCCGCTTCAACCCGCCCTTTGGATTCTGCATCCTTCATATGGTGAACTTTGCGTTGTTATGACTGATATTTGGCTCTTCCTGGTCCTTTACCTTACTGCTTTCTTTATACTGGGTAATGAGTGGGAGGTCCCAGGTACTTATGGACTGGGAGGGGCTTTCTTTCCTCCAATCATCTCTGCAGAAGCCCTCTACAGGACCATACTACCCACAGGTAATGAATATCTTTTACAAGGTGAGTATTCACAAAATGTTATTTTTCAGTCCTGTTGATACTTATCATGAAAATTACCAATGGACAGATATATATGATGGGGATGAGGAGGTCAACTATCCCTCTAGCATGCCCAAACCAGTTGCAGGGAGTCAGTTTGCTAGAATCCCTTGGAGGGTCCAGAACCCCCTCATAAAAGTGGGGGTACTGTAAGGATTTCATGTTTCCCTGATTATCACCTGTCCTGTGCACTCTGGCTGTGCCCCGGATAACCTGTGCAACCCCCAGCATCCCTCTAGATATACATCCTCCTTATCCTCTGGGATAACCAGGGGTTAATGGCACTGGGCTGACACTGGCCTATCCTCTGTACTGGTTGAATATCAGCTTTTTGTACACTTGTGGTGACCTCGGCTTACATTTTTTAATATATCATTATTGTTTCAGAATTTGAATACAACAGAAGAAAGAAACCCAGGCAAATACAGGTTAAAAAAATTAGAAAAAAATCAGTGCCCATTCGCAAGTCAGTCATTCAGAAAGACCAGTGTGTTCCTGAAAAAACAGAAGCTATCTTAAAGAGGACCTTCACCCTGAATAAGAGCATATCTTATATGTTTTCCCCACCCTGTACATACAGATTGCTCACATTAAATCTACTGCATCCACTGCATGTTATGAGCCTTTAAGCATCCAAGATGTCGGTTCATGGAGCATCAGGCAGCCTGCAAACAGGAAGTGTCTTCTGACTGTGTCGCTCTGCATTCTGGGATTGCTGTCCTTTCCCTGACCCCAGCTCTGCTCTGTCTGTGCAAAGCATAGCTATAACCCCACCCCCTGTACTTTAGCCCCCCTCTCCTCTCCTCAGTATGTGATGCTTTTGAGTCAAGATGGCGGCACCCGTATTCTAGAGTCCTGAACAGAGTTACAGCCCAGTGGGGGAAAGAATAATAAGTGACTAAAAACTTAAAATATATTAATTTTAGATGCTGGGGAATAGTTTTTAAAGGGTTTGGGCTTTTCATTAAATCATGTTGAAGGCCCAGTTTAACAACTTTCTAAGCAATCCCTTAATTATGAAGACATTCAATAAAGGCATTTAGTAAAGTAAAAATCTTCCTGGAACCTGGCCCTGGACAAGTATAACGTATTCCCCAAAAAGGTCAGGAAAGAAGGACAGAATAATCAAATAAAAACCTAGGAGATAACTCCTGGGGGGGGGGGCTGCACAAGTTCTGGTGAGTGGTTCCTGATATTAGGACAGCAAATAATTGTTTGGCACATTTTCCATCTGACCCAATTGCCTTAGAGTCTTAGATAAGTCCAAGACGATTTGATGTCAACACAGTCAAATGCACTGATTGGACAGGAGGCCGCGCATGCGCTGTAGGACCAGGGACAGGTGAGTTTTGGTTGGCGACCTGGGGGGTTTCACACAAGAAGGGCCAATACCAATACTCAGGATAGTCAAATTCCCGGGTTTTGGACCACTTTAAAGCAAAGGCCCTCCCAGACTACTGTGGTGTTCCCGGAATGTGTGGGGTGTCTCTCTCCCCTCTGCATTAGACCCTTGGTGATTGATTCTTTATTATTTCTTAATTTGATTTCACTATGTCACTATAGTTACATATATTGTATTTTCTATTGGCACGTATTGTGCACATTTAGGATGGTAATATATAATTGAGTTTCTTTTTTTAAGAGGTCTTTTTCGGCATTACACATTCTGACTTTGGCACTTTGCATTAAATGGCCAAATTTGTTATCAATATTGTGATTTGTTCAGCATTGTTTTTACGGTATATTTAATTTATAGATATACAGTATATTTAAGAAAATGTATATTTTTCTAGTATCAGTGGCTGTGCAATCCAGTGCATTGGGGGTAATAATCCCCAGTGGGGATATTTTAGGGTGTATTTAGTGCTTATGTTCCCCTCGGTCATACTTATTGGTATATGTGCTTTCTTTTAGGTGTTCACTGAAGAGAATTCTTTTCATGTTTGGACAAATACTATTTTTGACACCTTAATCTCCTTTGTGGGGTCTTTAACCTTAAACCGGACCTTCAGCATAACTTAATGAAATGCCCAAACCCTTAAAAAACTATTCCCCAGCATCTAAAATTAATATGTTTTTAGTCGCTTATTATTCTTTACCCCACCGGGCTGCAAATCTGTTCAGGACTTTAGGATAGGGGTGTCGCCATCTTGCCTCAGAAGCATCACATACTGAGGAGAGGGGAGCGGGATAAAGTACAGAGGGCAGGGTTAAAGCTGTGCTTTGCACAGACAGAGCAGAGCTGGGGTCAGGGAGAGGACAGCAATCGCAGAAAGCAGAGAAGCACAGTCAGAAGACAATTCCTGTTTGCAGGCTGTCTGATGCTCCATGAGTCGCCATCTTGGATGTTTAAAGGCTCATAACATGCAGTAGATGCAGGTAAGATGATTTTTAATGTGGGCAATCTGTATGTACAGGGTGTGGGAAACATATAAGATATGCTCTTATTCAGGGTGAAGGTCCGCTTTAACAAAAGGACAATGGCTGTTCTGCTCAATGAGTTCAGAGATGGGCAATTCTGTCCCTGGGCCATCCCCATTTAGGATGCTTGGCATTGTTAACAACCCCCCCCCCCCTCCATGTCTGGTAAACTCACCTCAACCATCACCCACATGGCACATGCAAGATTCGGCCCGGCTTCCCTGCTATACATGCTTGTTCAGCAGGCTGATTTGAAGTTGCGAACAAGCATGGACAGCAGGGAGCTAAGCAAAGCCATACTCCCGTCTACAGACATTCAAGTCTTTTGGGCACAGCAAGCACACAGCAAGGATGTCAGGTGAGGGCCACACGAGAGGTGGGATCCTGAATCGAGGTGAGTTTCTGGTGAACCAGGGGGTTTCACAAAGCAGGGCATCCCAAATTGGATTTGTAAATGAAGGAGTGCCTCCACTTCCACATTGCGGATCTTCCCGATTCTGCTGCTGAACCAGGATTTACTAAGGTGCCCAATATTGTCAATATTCTTCGTTGGAATCATTATTCTCCTCACAGAATGAGTGCATAAGAGTATAGCTGCGCTCACTTATTCTAGATCTTGGTGTACAGATTTGGTGTATAGTTTGCAACAAATTACAGGTAGTGAAAACTGCTTCCATAAAACACACATTTGCGAAAGAAAAACTACTAGATCACCTCAGAACCTGGACATCTTTTTGGCACAAAAAAAAAACTTTCAAAAATACCATGGAAAGGAAACTTTCATTTTAAAGTAGTAGTCCCCCCAAGTAGGAATACCAAAAGGCATGCTTAGACTTTTTGTCCTCCAGTAGCTGGTCGGTGATAGTCCAGGGCCTCCTGTGAGGAACAGTTACCCCCCACTATCAGTCACAGTGACCCTGCCATATCCACTTCATTTACTGCATTGGAGGGGATTTTATTTAAATACATTATTCTTTTTCCACCCTGAAAAGTTGGTACATACATAGATATAGACACACACAGTGCATAGTAACCTCTTGCCCGGCTAGATGCTGCAGTTTTTCCTACACTACCCAGTATGCTTTGAGCGCGGCTGCTATTGAGGACGTCAGAGGAACGCGTCATGTTTCCGGCTGTGAGGTGAATTGCTGTGTAACGTCCAGAGGAGCAGAGCAGATAGACATCATGGAGTATCTATTCGGTATCCAGGGAGCGGACTTTGTGCTGGTGGCCGCCGACACCATCTGCGCCAACAGCATCATCCAGATGAAGCACGGTGAGTGGCGGGAGAGACACCCTGGCTTCCAAACCCCCGCACAGTTGCTGCTTTCACTTTGCCAGGCTGCCATTTATACAATGCCCCAGCCTGCTAATGCTGTCCAGGCTCCCGCCATGTTTTACCCCGCTTCCATGACAGGCTATAAGTGTACTCCATATTAGGTGTCTAGAAACAATCACCCGTGGAGCATCCTGGTTTGTGTTACCCCTCCAGTAAAAGATCTAGCATCCAGACTTGGAGATATGTATGAAAGGGACAGGAAACGGCTGCAGTGATGCGTGACTTTTATTGGATGTGTTGCCCCACTAGGAAAAGGTGAGTATCGCTCACTGCTGATGGAGTGAGGGGGTAGATAAGGTTAGGTGAGTGTCCCTCACTGGCAGAGTTTAGGGCAGCCATACAAATGTTAGGATGTCAGCAGGTGTTGGAAGATTTGTCTGCATGCGACAGGTGTAACTGCATTACACACACACACACACACACACACACACACACACACACACACACACACACACACATCGGCTAATGCAGACCTGCAGGACCACATTGCTGCTGGCACATAGACCTCCTTCTCTCTTACCCCCATCCGCTTCAGCATACTCACCTGTTCCAGCACCAGGTTTCCATGTGATGAAGGATGGGTTCTTGAGTGCGAGGAGATCCAGCAATGGAGCAGGTGATTATGCTGGGAGGAAAGCTGACGTCAAGTCTGTGTGTTCTGCTTGCCCCTGTTTAAAGCAGGACAAAACCCAGGATTTTCACTTTCCTGGGTTTTGCTCTGTGTCCCCACTGTGTGAAATCCCTGCCATCGCTGCATTCAGACTCGCCTCTTCCTGGTCCAGCAGTGCCTGCGCCGGCTCCTGTCCAATCAGAACTCAGAACCCCCTGCTGAAGTGACGTTAAGCAACTCTGATTATAGTGAATGGGGAGTGAGAGCAGCTGCATCCCCTGTGCTTGCACCTATCTGAATGGTTGGGGCGGGAGTGCGTTCACAGCCCGGGGATGCGGCTGCTCTCACTCCCCAGTTGGCAGCTCTGATTGGATGAGAGCACGTGCATGTGGCATTGGACCAGGGAAAGGTGAGTGATTATAGATGCCCTGAGGGGTTTCACACAGTGGGGCATCCCTATTACTCAAATAAAGCTCTGATTGGATGAGAGCACGTGCATGTGGCATTGGACCAGGGAAAGGTGAGTGATTATAGACACCCTGAGAGGTTTCACCCAGTGGGGCATCCCTATTACTCAAATAAAGCTCTGATTGGATGAGAGCACGTGCATGTGGCATTGGACCAGGGAAAGGTGAGTGATTATAGACACCCTGAGAGGTTTCACACAGTGGGGCATCCCTATTACTCAAATAAAGCTCTGATTGGATGAGAGCACGTGCATGTGGCATTGGACCAGGGAAAGGTGAGTGATTATAGACACCCTGAGAGGTTTCACCCAGTGGGGCATCCCTATTACTCAAATAAAGCTCTGATTGGATGAGAGCACGTGCATGTGGCATTGGACCAGGGAAAGGTGAGTGATTATAGACACCCTGAGAGGTTTCACACAGTGGGGCATCCCTATTACTCAAATAAAGCTCTGATTGGATGAGAGCACGTGCATGTGGCATTGGACCAGGGAAAGGTGAGTGATTATAGACACCCTGAGAGGTTTCACCCAGTGGGGCATCCCTATTACTCAAATAAAGCTCTGATTGGATGAGAGCACGTGCATGTGGCATTGGACCAGGGAAAGGTGAGTGATTATAGACACACTGAGAGGTTTCACACAGTGGGGCATCCCTATTACTCAAATAAAGCTCTGATTGGATGAGAGCACGTGCATGTGGCATTGGACCAGGGAAAGGTGAGTGATTATAGACACCCTGAGAGGTTTCACCCAGTGGGGCATCCCTATTACTCAAATAAAGCTCTGATTGGATGAGAGCACGTGCATGTGGCATTGGACCAGGGAAAGGTGAGTGATTCTAGACGCCCTGAGGGGTTTCACACAGTGGGGCATCCCTATTACTCAAATAAAGCTCTGATTGGATGAGAGCACGTGCATGTGGCATTGGACCAGGGAAAGGTGAGTGATTATAGACACCCTGAGAGGTTTCACACAGTGGGGCATCCCTATTACTCAAATAAAGCTCTGATTGGATGAGAGCACGTGCATGTGGCATTGGACCAGGGAAAGGTGAGTGATTATAGACACCCTGAGAGGTTTCACCCAGTGGGGCATCCCTATTACTCAAATAAAGCTCTGATTGGATGAGAGCACGTGCATGTGGCATTGGACCAGGGAAAGGTGAGTGATTATAGACACACTGAGAGGTTTCACACAGTGGGGCATCCCTATT
The DNA here is from genome assembly GCA_027917425.1 of Gastrophryne carolinensis. NCBI lineage: Eukaryota > Metazoa > Chordata > Amphibia > Anura > Microhylidae > Gastrophryne > Gastrophryne carolinensis. Next base: position 292,377,328 of record CM051236.1, read on the forward strand.
ACTCAAATAAAGCTCTGATTGGATGAGAGCACGTGCATGTGGCATTGGACCAGGGAAAGGTGAGTGATTATAGACACCCTGAGAGGTTTCACCCAGTGGGGCATCCCTATTACTCAAATAAAGCTCTGATTGGATGAGAGCACGTGCATGTGGCATTGGACCAGGGAAAGGTGAGTGATTCTAGACGCCCTGAGGGGTTTCACACAGTGGGGCATCCCTATTAGTCAGAGAAAGCTTCAAGTCTCCCCTTCCTCCTTGTCTTGGCTAGAGAAAGGTCTTTTTCTCCCCTAGTGAAGCTGCTGCACGCACAACCACATCCAGCAGCTAGACCAGTCCTGAAAGAATCCCCAGGTGTGTGCTTAGCATGGGACTCTATTTTAGGGTTTCCGAGCACTGGACCTAAATGAAACAGCTGTGGAGAGGAGGGGGTATAATCTTTGTTAGGCCTGAGCAGTTCCTTTAACCCTTACTATATGTCAGTAAACCCCCAAATATGCCCCTTTAATAAAACTACACCTTTCAACATATGTAAAACTTTATAGGTGCTTCACTGGAGTTAAAGCGTAGCAAAACCGGAGATTTCAACTATCCCAGGTTTTGTTCCCTGCACTGGGGGCATCCCAAATTTGGAAACCCCCCAGATCACTCAGAAAAACTCACTTTTTCCTTGGACCTACACCACATAGGTGGGCTTTGTCCAATTCGAACCGTTTGGTGTGCATATGTAATGTTCACCAAAGGCTCTGTTTATTGCCATCGGGAGTGAAAGCTGCTGCATCCCCAGCAGTGGGCATGCTCCTGGCCCCAGGATCCTGAATGGCTGGGGGCGGAAGCACAGGCATAGCCCAAAGCCACTGCTGTTTACATCGGCGAGGGAGCCAGAAAGCAGGTGAGTTTTGTGGCTCCATGGGGGGTTCACTCAGCGGGGCATCCCAATATGAGATATCCCAGGTAATGGCCAGCGCCTGTCCCCAGGATTATTTGAGATTCCACGGTCGGCCCTCTTGGGTTCAGCTCCGCTGAAACACAGTGCAGGGAGTTCTATTTGAAAATGATGTAATAGTATGTCATATGTCAGGAAAAGGTTTTCTACCCATACTTTTTCTTGCATGTCGGTGAACCCCAATTTTTTTCTCACGGAGCTCTGTGTTAGTGACCATTAGAAAGCTGCACACCTCCCATTGGTTGAGGATCAGCTGTAATGCTTGTGCAGTTGTGTTCTACCTACCTACCACCCCCCCTATTAAATAGAACTCTACTAATGCAGGGCCTGCTGAGTGCCCCTGTGCACCAGGACTGTCCCTGCCACAGAGCTGCATGGGAAGGTTCAGGTCTGCTTTAAAGAGCTTTATTCATGTGCTGTGGTTAGAGACAGCAGAGATTTTAAGCTGGCAGGGCATTTTTTTAATCAAGGTGTTGTGGAGGTATAAGCAGACCTGCAGTCAGCTTTGATTGGAGGTTTAATGTCAAGCCAGCAAGTAATGTGCTCTTGAAGTCTGACTGCCCTGGAGCAGGGCTGCGAGAACCAATGTAGTGATTGAATGTTATGACTGGCTGGTATACTCCTGCACAGTGTTTATTATATATATATATATATATATATATATATATATATATATATATATATATATATATATATAATGTCATATCATATTTATCATAAACAGGGCTGTTGTCCAGATGAGCAAAACAAAATGAAGCTCTCCCCAACAAATTACAGACTTCTAAAAAGTCAGCATCCTTAAAGTGGTAAAAAAGCTGCAATGGTCGGCCCTGGATTTTAGAAGTCCAGGGCTGAACATTGTAGCTTTTGAAAGATTCCAGGGTTGGCCGTAGCCTGCCTCGGGGAATCTGAAATCGCAAGGCCGCACTAGATAAACTCACCTTTACCAGCGACTCCCATGATCCTGTCTTTCCTGATAGCTGCTTCCCTGTAGCTGTACATCCCTGCACCCAGTCAATCAGTTGGACTGGGGGTGGGAGCGCTCCCCAGACTATAGTGAAGCTGGGGATGCAGGCAGCCTGCTGGTCATAAATATACAAATTTCAGCAAGATCTACCCCAATTACAGATAAAACTTAACTTTTACTAAATTATCATAGCGCTAAAATCATTCATTAGTGGTGTGCTTACTAACAGGCACAGATGCCCTCCCCAATCCCAACAGCTTGATAAAGGGTTTTTTCCCCAAAACGCGTAGCGCTGTTGGGATTGGGGAGGGCACCCATGCCTGTTCGTAAGCACACCACTATTGAATGATTTTAGCACTATGATAATTTAGTAAAAGTTACGTTTTATCTGTCATTGGGGTAGATCTTGCTGAAATTTGTATATTTTGGACTTTGAATTGGGGCTGAACAGCCAGCCTGTCTGTGCGCTGATCTGTCTCCTTTTTGCTGTTGCTGGTGGAGCTGCACAAAATCTCGTCTCTTTGGATTTTTTTGCCTGCTGGTCATGCTACCTGCCAGTCTTGAGATTGGCTTCTTTTTTTTTTTTTTGGTCTGGGCCGGCTGCACGGAGAGGGGGTTATGCTGCTGCTTTAATCCTTTGAATCCTTTGCCCAGTCAAATTTTCCTTGTAAATTCATTCTTGACAGGACATTGTGCATATTTAGAAATTGTGACCACCTTTATGCTGGATACTAAAGTGGATTTAAAGTGGATTTAAAGTGGATCAGCCACTCCAGAGATGGCTGTTCCTGATTCAAGATGCCCCACTGTGTAAGCCCCTAGATTGTCCTGTATTCACTTTCTGCATCCCCTGCCGCCTTGTAGCTAAGAGCCCATGCATTCGCTGTGGGACTGGGGTAAGGTGAGATTCTGGGAGAAACTGTGGGGGTTAAAGCAGCAGGGCATCCCAAATGGGTATCCCCCTGAGCAAGAACCAAGACCTGGGATATTGAAAATCCTGGGTTTAAAATGTAAACGTTTTGTCTAGCCAAAAATAACAAATGCAGATAATCGGAGGTTTGAAATGCTTCCTCCTGCCATCAGTCATGACGACTCCCATTCCATTCACTTCAATGTAGGGGGCGTGCTGAGGGCTTGTAGCAAGTAGAGAAGGCGCGGGCAGTCGTCCTGATGGCAGGAGGAAGCGGGGATGGCACAGTAGAGGTAAGGTTCAAAGTCTCCGAGATAAGATCACTGATGCGGGTGAGTTCCAAACTACCGCCATCATGCAATTAAGCTGCCCAGGACTATAGGTGAGTATATGTTTGTTTTTGCCCGGGCTGGAACAGTAAGTGAAAAGTTGGATTCCATGGGCATCCCCAATATTTTTGAGCACATTGTTTAGCTTTCTACAAAAAAAACAAAGATTGACTGGTATAATTTGCAAGGGAAAAAAAAGTTGGCTTCTTTTTAGAAGAAAAAAAGGTGGCAAGTCGGCTTGTGAACACAAGGCTTCTGTACTTGTCCCGTGTGCCATATGTAGGAGCCTGAGAAGCAGACACCTCAGGGAAAGGAGGAAAATAAGAGAATGTGTTTATTGAACAAGCCATTGTCTGGTTTTCTCAAGGCTCTGAACAAAGATGCAGAAGGCTTCAGACACTTTAAGCTGCTGGTTTGCTAACTGTGAGTCATTGTAGAAATCTGTCACATCATGGTGTTATAAAGTGAAAGTGAAAGAATCTGTTCTTCCTGCTTATCCTCATATACATTATCAACCAAACTTTCCCAACATCTTACTCGCTTGTCGCTCTTGCTTTACCACTCCCTAATGAAGTCTGTCACTTTTCTTAAAGTACTATGAGTGTATGTAGATCAAATGCCTTTCTCTCTGCGGTCTTTCATCCCCATAAGCTCTGTTAAAGTAGAAACTAAGCTCAATGTAAATTTTTGTGTAGAGTGGGGTGGGGCGTTTATTGCTGGCTATGCCTCCAATATGTTTGGTGACAAGATCTGTAGGTTATTTCACCTTGCCCTTGGCCTAGTTGGATCAGAAGGTCCCCAGCAATCAACTTGGTTTGGCCAGAGCATGATGCCATGCTGCTCCTGAGCTGTTTATTTTTTAATAAAGGACTAACTGTTCAATATTAAAATGTGTTGCTTTTATTACAGATATGGATAAGATGTTCAAGATGAGTGAGAAGATCCTTCTACTGTGTGTGGGAGAGGCTGGAGACACTGTGCAGTTTGCAGAATACATTCAGAAGAATGTACAGCTGTATAAAATGAGAAATGGTGTGTTTATTTTCTAATAAAATTGTATAATTGCCTCAGGATCAGTAATGTCCACAGAGGGAGGCTATGTCCTGACAGAAAAAATAGTATTGTTATGAACAGGAGTCCTTTTTTTCTTGTACAATATCTGACTAATTTATGTATGGCACTCTACAGTGCTTAAAGTGGAAGCCCTGCCAAGACAGGACAAGTATATTAAGGAACAATGCCTTACTCAGGTGATGTAATTCATCTGCATTTTTGCTATGTGTGGGGGCATGTGCAATGGAGTAGGGAATGACCGCACCCTTGGTAGTGTTGTTCCGAGCAAAGTAAGGTCACTTTGGCTGCAGTCGCATTCCATTTCCTGGATGGCAGTCCAGGCCAGCCCACATGACCACCACCGGCCAATTGCAGTGCCATATTTTGCCCCCGGCGAACGAGATTCCCTGAACATGCTCCTCTCCTCCTGTTGCTAGGCGACATTGGAGCTTTGACCAGCACTCCCCAACGCACATGAGCACACTCCCTCGACTTACTGATTCATCTCCCCAGTCTCGGGTGACTAGCAGACGCTTCTCGGCGATGGGGGTCTGCTGCCCGCATTTCCTGCTCAGCGCAGGGAGAGAGAGCGCTATTAGGAGTAGGTGGGGCAGGGATTAGCTGAGCTTGATGACAGAAAGCCATTTAAGGGGGGGGTGATTCCATTATTGGACCTCAGAGTTGATTGGTGGACTGCCTGGGAGTGGCCGAAGCCCCAGGTGAGGAAGGAGATTTCCTCACTCCAGGCAGCAAGCTGAGAATAATGTCAGCACTGGAGGAACGTTTGGCAAGGTAAGCTGCTGTTTATTTTGTTGTTGCCTTTATAGTCACTAAAGTAACGCTACCAGCTGTCTGCAGGTGGTGACCCTCCCTTTGTTCGCAGCTAAAAGTCTTTCTATTAGCAGACTCTGGTCAAATAAATTGGCAGCTTAACCTGACAGAATTGTTTATAATACAGACATGGTAGCCTACATTTGCTACATAAGTTATTGAGTTTTATTTTGTTACAATTATTGAAATAGAAAGTAAACCAAATAGCATTTTTCCTTACCACATTGGGGCTGATTCAACACCATATTTTTAAAACTCGTTTTCTAATAATTTTTTTCCTCAGTACCATTTGGCACCATATTTAGCTCTGCAATTTTGCTTAAAGTGGACCAACACCCAGGGGGGATCGGCCCGGGAATCTATAAGATTCCCGGGCCGATCAGATCCCTCCCTGCAGGGCATCCGAAATCGGGATGTCCCGTGGGGTGAAACCCCCCCCAGGAAGCCCAGAAACCTTACCTTAACCCCGTTCCAATGGCGCATGTGCGGGCCACGGGCACGTCTCGCGCTTCCCTCTAGCAGGGCGCGCACCCACTCCGGCCGTTTGTGAATGGCTGGCACGGGTGCGCTCCCTGTTAGAGGGAAGCACGAGATGCGGCCTCCAGCGCTCAGAGCCGCTGTGGTTGGACGCCGCTTGTACGTGCATACCACAGCAGCTCTGACTGGACGAGCGCCCGCGTAGGAGCGTGGTGAGGTGAGTGCTTCCGGGCGTTCTGGGGGGTTTCACACAGCGGGGCACCCCGATCGGGGTGCTCCACCGAAGTAGACCAAAACCCAGGATAGTGAAAATCCTGGATGTTGGTCCACTTTAAAGTGGTCCAATACCCACCCTGTAGTCTGAGACTCCAGGGCAGGCATGCTCTCCCCCCGGGGCATCCAGATGCTGTTTAAAACCCCCGCGCTCACCAGGAAACTCGCCTTCTTTCCTTGTCCACCAACGGTGCATGTGCGAACAGTGGGCAGATCGGGCGATCTGGGGGGTTTCACACAGTGGGGCATCGACCAAAACCCAGGATAGTCAAAATCCTAGGTTTTGGTCCACTTTAAACGTTTGCACCGAGGTGTAAAATCGTGAGAAAAAACTAATGTATTGATAAAATACTCATGGTGCTGTAGCAACCCTATTGTGTCTTTAGTAGGCTCTGTGGTATCTCTTTGTGGGGTATCCATATTTGGGATGCCCTGATGCATGAAATCCCCCCAATGGTTTTTGGTTTCTGAGGGCTAGAAATGTCATCCTGTCCTGGCGAAGCCATCTTTAGTAAACTGGATATAAAGCCAATAGATAACATTGCCAATGTGATATAAAGTCATTGTTAACGCCTATGTCTGTATTGTAAGGGTGCACGATCTTTTTGGTATAAGGGCTGCATTGCCTTATTGTTCCTATTCAAGGGACCGCAATAAAATGTAGGCAGCCAACAACGAAAAACCATTTACTGGAGGCGAACTGTAACCTTAAAACACTGAACATGCCTTTATATATAGTCAAAGGTGAGGTGGGGTGAACAGAAGTGGAAGACAAGAGGTAACCAGAGGTGAGGTTAGGTGAGGAAGAAGTGGAAAAAGGTAAGGTAGGGAGAGGTATGTTAAGGTGAGGTGGGGTGAACAGAAGTGGAAGACAAGAGGTAACCAGAGGTGAGGTTAGGTGAGGAAGAAGTGGAAAAAGGTAAGGTAGGGAGAGGTATGTTAAGGTGGTGGGTAGAGTTGATATAGGAAGAGGTAAGCTGAGGTAGGCAAAGGTGAGGTGGCCCAAGGTTAGATGTGCTAGACAAAGGCGAGGTTGAAGTTGTAGAGACAGGTATAGGTGAGGTAGGAAGAGCTGAGGTAAACGTAAAGTTAGCAGAGGTAAGGATCACAGAGGTGAGGTGGGCAGAGATGAAGGGCTGAGAAGAGTCTACATAAACACCCAGCACAAACAGACCAGTAGCACATGTGTGTGTTGCCCTCCTCTACAGAGACAGGTGCCTGACTTTCTGCTTTGAGAGTTTGCACTGCAGGCCAGACAAGCTCTTCTCTCTAACTCTGCAAGTTGTGCATCCATGGTGTATACATTTTGAGCCACTGGGACAGCTATGAGGAAAAGGAGGCAAAGGCCTGCAACAAAAACTGGATCTCTTATCTAACCCTGCAATTGTTTTCTGCTGCTGGTATCTCTCTCCCCTCATGTTCAGGTGTATTGGGGGGGGGGGGGAATCGGCCACTACCCACTGCCTGTCCTGGCGGAGGTTTCCCGGACTTAAGGGGGGGGGGGTCCTGGGTGCGTTTTATGGAGCAGAGATTATGGTACTTGTTTAAAAAAAAAAGGCTGACTTTTTTTTCTGCTTTTAGGATATGAACTGTCCCCCACTGCAGCTGCAAACTTCACTCGCAGAAATTTGGCAGACTATCTTAGAAGCAGGGTAAGTTGTATGCAGAACATATAACTCCAGGCTAAAATAAATGCTACAGATGGTGGTAGCAACCATATGATGAAATTATGTGAATTAAGGTGAACGTGCAGTCTCTAAGTAACCCCCCACCCTGCCCCAGCGCTGTTACAGGATGGGGGTAAGAAAAAAAGATGAAAGACCAGATTTTGCCTTACCAGCCCTGTCATCGGTGCAACGGATGGAGTGGGAATATGGAGCGCAGGGTCACAAATGCTGGGGAAACTGCTGGATTTTGGGCAACATAAGGTTACCTCCGTTCCGAGGGGAAATGGGCAGTTTAGAGACTGGGCTTCCACTCTTAATCCTTCATACCTACAGGCCTATAAATATAAAATGTCCATGGAGATCTATGCTGTGTCGCACTGTAAAAGTTCTATGTTTTTACCTTTTATCAAATTTCACAATGCAGACATTTCAGAATGACTAGTGTGTTTTCTATAGCATTCCTAGTTAAAAGTGGAATAAATCACATTAAGGAATCCCCTCTTTTGGTCAGATTGTTGGTGTTCTGCCTTATAAATAAACATTTGTGTTAGGATTGTGCATCCATACCTGTGAATTATTTCTCAGCATTCTGTTTCCATGTTTCTTATATTCCTCTAACTTTCTTGTCCTATAGTACAACTCTCAGTATCCTTTCTGACTTTCTCCCACACTCTGTCCACTGTAGCAGGTGAATTCATTAGAAGCTTTGGCTATATCAAACAGCAGCATGCATATCTCCAGCTGAGAATTCTGTGGGTAACCCTTTTAGCTACTGAAACACAACATTGTTTACCTCCCAGCTGAAGAGGTTAAATTAGAGCAGAAGGGGTTAATACTCTTGCCTCTGCCTCAGCCAATCAGATAATTAGCAAGCTAGAATCAGGAAGTGTCTGATCTGTACTTTGCCATACATTGCTAAGGTAAACACATTGTTGCTAGAAGGAACAGTTTTCTTTTTTTGCAACTCTGTATTATAAAATAGGAAACAAAACCATTAACCAATAAGCTTAGCACACTGATTATATCATATAGCCACACAATAATGGAAACTTTTAAAATGCCATCGGAAGTGGATTTACCCTTTAACCCTTTCGCTGCCAGCCTACCTGCAGCATTTGCCACTCCCTGTTGCCAGACGATGTTTCACCATTTTGCGCTACACATATTCAACTGTCATTTTTGAAGGGATTTCCAGGGATTTCCCAGGAAAATTATATATTGTTTTTTTCAACAGAGTCTGGGCTTTAACATGAAATGTCTTGTTTGTATTTTTTAGGTGTATTCTCAATTTTTTTGGGTGAAATGTGTGAAAAAAAACAAAAAAAAAAACATTTTTTTACAATTTGTAGTTTTTTTGTAATAAAAAATGTAAGTTTGTCAATAAAATCTTATTGCGTGAGAAACCCCAATTTCTCCCGGTTACAGCGATACCACATATGTATAGGTAGACACCCTTTCCTGCCCAGAAGCCTTTTATAGCTGCTGGATGACAAATGGTTATTTAAAAAAAAAAAATGACATAGGGTCCCCCTTCCCGGGGAGGGGGACCCCATTACCCAAAGTAACCAGCCCGGGACCAGCTATGGGGGCTTGTAGGCACAGAGTGGGGGGGCCAGCTTTGGTGGCCCCCCCACCCTGCAGCCTACGAGCCCACATAGCCTATGTGGGCCCGGGCTCTTCTGCCCCCCCCTGGCCTTTGGGGAGGCAGGTAATGGGGGTGCGGGGGTTAATGGCAAGCCACCCGCTAGGGCAGGTGACTTGCCACCCCCCCAGCCTTGTGAACTGGTATAAGGGGTCTCATGGACCCCTTACCAGCTCACAAAGGGTTAATGTGAAAATAAAACACCACACAATAATAAAAAGTATTTTATTAGAAAAAAAAAAAATTTTTTTTTACTGTACTTACCTTCGATTGCAAGCTCTTGTCCCTCGCCGCTCAGCTGACAGATGCCGGTGATCGGCATCCAGAGAAGAAGGCAGGAGATCAGAGGATCTCCTGTCACCTCCTTCCCCTGTGCCGATCACCGGCATCTGAGAAGCTGAGAAGGCTGAAGCCTGAGATCGGGGCCGGGATGACTTCATAAGCCCCGCCCCCAAGGGGGCGGGGCTTAGAGGCATGATGGCGGCCGCCATCGTGCAGAAGAGAGGAGAGAGCCTCCCAGGCTGGGGGGGGGATCGGAGGCCCCCCAGGTGAAGAGGAGGGACAGCGGGAGCCAGCGCACACACAGGTAAGTGAATGTCATTTTTATTTTTTTTTTTTTTTACAGTTAGAAGCTGCTGCTGCAGAAGCGGGGGGGGGGGCGGCCTATTCCGGGGGCTCTCCTGGAGCCATCCGACCCCCCACGGGGGATCGGATGGCACCAAATTAAAGAGGAGACCCGGCCGGATCCAACAAGGGGTCAGGTGAGTATTTGTTGTTTTTACTTTTTAAACTACAAGCGAGGAAAGTCAAGCACGTAACACCTACGTGCTTGGCACTTAAGGCCCAGCCAAGCCAGCACGTAGGTGTTACGTGCTTGGCAACAAAAGGGTTAAGCCATGGGCTATTTTATTTGGTTTGCTTTTCAAGGGAAAAGCTGCTGTTGTGCCACTAGGGAGGTCTTAATGCCAGTCTGGAGATGTGCTGCACCAGAGTAGAAGGGGTCTGCAGTGTTGGAGCTAAGGGAAGTACAGTGTTTTTACAGTTCTAACCATATTATCACCATGGGTATCAATTACCAATTGTTTTTACTTCTCTAAATTTATGTTGACCTTTTCGTTATCGATCAACAATGTCCAGCTCAGAGCAGTGTATAAAAGCAAAGTCTTAAATGTCCCTAAATATATTCAATATCCTTTAGATAGGCGATCCTCCGCCTTCAAAGGGTAAAAGTATAAGTATATACCGAGCGAGGTAAAGGGTTCATTTTAATGTAACCTCCTCCTGAAACGGCACATCTGCCTGCACAACCTTACCCCCGCCCCAGCAGATCATATACAAATCTGTCAGGAAAGAGTCATCCCTCTCCAGGTGAGACCAATTACAGCAGGAGGAGCTAAACCTGTGAGTTCAGGAATGTTCAGGAAGGCTCTGTCCTGTACACCAGTTTGTGTAAGGTTGCTAAGGTAAACACATTGTTGCTAAAGAAAACTGTTAATTTTTATAACCGAGTTGAAAAGAAAAAAAAATAACAGATCAGCGCCTTGAGGGCATCATTTAGGCACACAGTAATGGACAGTGTGATTTAAATATGTCTCTCTTAAAGCCTCTTTATGCGCAGACTTGCAGCAATGCCCCTTAGATATGTTATGAGGAGTCGCACACAGGAGCACCCAGTGTTTCCTAGCCGCACAGGGTCCTATGGTGCTTGTGTGAAGCCATGAGTCCTGGATTTTCAATGTGGAGAATGTCTTTTAAAATCCAAACTTTTCCAAATTGTAAGAATTGTTCTTGTTTTTGAATCTAAACATTTGCTTGTTAGTTCAGTTTGATTGTCATTCTGCTTTCCAGTCTTGTATACCTTGTGCGGTGAAAATGCTAACAGCAGCAACATTTCCCTCGTCAGTAATGGCAGGCTGCTGTTTTGGGAAGTAAGCAGCATGAACCTTGTGAGCTTCTCTCCCTATTTAACATCTCGCTACAGTTTAATGTTCTGGCGCTCACATGACCCCTAGAAACAGATGGTGCAGGTAAAGCTGTGATTTTTAAGTATCCTGTCTCCAAAGTGCTGAAATCCATTTGTTATACACGCCGAAATTTAATGTTGCTAACGAGGGTAATTGAACACGCGCTTTGGCAAACACATTTAGCAGGATGTGACATGGTGCCACGTTCCATCTTGATTCCTTTATTTGTAGAAGTGCCAGCCACCTCTCCCCCCTCCTCTTTTTTTCTAGAGGTTCCGCCTTTGCCCTTCCTAATCTCCAATGTGCCCAGACTCTCCCCACCTGTTCCAGATGGGTAACTCTGTGGGGGACACTGGCAGAGGCAGATGTGTCTGCATGCCGGAGATGTAGCGCTGGGCTGCAGATGGCAGTGCCTGAGAGGGAGTGGGGTGTGTAAACCTTATTGTTAAAGATCACATAGTCTTTAAGGTCCCTGCTGTTCCAACTGTCCAGCCCATACATAATGCAGCAGTTCATAGATTGCTCTCTCTTCCTAACAACCTCTGTTCTGCTAACGAATGCACCGCAATCTAATCATGCACTCACTAAGTACTAAAATCATACAAAATCGGGGCCTGTTGTGTTGTACTAACATGCAATGGCTCTCAGTTCAGTTCATGCATGTATAAGCAGTAAAACAAAAATCTTATTTATATTGTATAATGAATGGAACTTTCATAGAAAGTTTAGAAACAATCAAATAATAATATTTTATGTTCCTTCAATCTAAGGCCCTTGGATATAAAAATCGGTGATAAGCAGCCGGGTATTCTAGTGGTGATATGTTGAGTTGTCCAATCCCCTGCCCCTTATACTGTGTCCTCACGCTGCCCCAAGGCAGGGATGCATCTGTATTAAGGTCATGTGACGCAGCCAAATCAGATGATATTGCGCAGGGGGGGGGGGACAATCACTATCTATTAATTTCATTTCAATTTCATTAGTAGTTCAGTGGAAATCAGGGGCACACTGTACATGGACATGTTTTTAAGTCCTTCATTGGTGACTCAGAGGCCTCGGCACAACCCCCACTCCCTGGATTGCTCTTATAAGGAGTGAAGCTAAACTTCTTGGGAGTGCCTTTCTATAGTGTTCTGCAGGCAGCAGAGAGACTTTACTCTGTTCCAAGGTCCTTAGTTACAATGGCTGACACTTACAGGAATATAAAGGTCCTGTCCAGGCAGAAACAAAAGAAGTCTATACTCGCCTGTGCAGGTCCGGTGTTTCCCCCACAGCTTCTCTATGCAGTGGCTGCATCTTCATTCTTGCCAATGGCGAGGAGCCAGTGATTCCATCTTCCAGTGCCAGCGGCCCTCATGGAGGTGTCCATCAAACCTTGTTTACAGTACCACAAGCCTACTCCATTCATTGCCATGTAGGGGGCATCCGCAAGTGAGTTCTGCACACCCCCTCTATTGCAACAAATGCAGTAGGAGAATTAGGGGATGTAAAGCCATTTTGAAGGACGCCTGCATGTCTGTCCAGCAATGGAGGATGGAATTGCTTGTTCTTCTTCATTGGTAAGTATTAAGATGCTGGCGCCAGACCAACAGCCTGGCACAGTTGGAAAAGAAAGGTAGCAGCCATTTTGGAGCTTCCTCTCCCAATCGACATAACTGACAATGCACAGTAACAGGAAGCCCAGCAGCATTTGCTATTTGCAGGTGGCCTGCAAATACATGAGCCACCATCTTGTTTTTAAAATTTGCCTCAGCATGAGTTAGAAAAGGGTAAATTAATTTTTATGTGCAGCAATCTAAATTTCCCTGGGGAGATTTAGAATCACTAAGATTTTTGGCGCGGGCCATTGTGGCTGCATACTTCAGGGGATACAGGTTCAAAGTTGCACCTGTGTGCCATGCCCTTTAACGGGGAATTCCTCTTTGGCCCAGAACTAGAGAAGGTGTTAGACAGGTCTGTTGACAGAAATCTTATCTTACCATTTTTTTTTTTTTTAGCAAGGACTCATTTAGAGGGGCCCCTCCTACTTTTAGGGGAGGCAAGTTTAGAGTATCTACTCTATTTGCTACCCAACAGTCAGTCCCTAAGAAGCATTGATGTTGGGTCCTTTAATAGGTGCCCGGTTAAAACAATTCCGCATTTGGTGCAAGACTCTACTGGATTGCCCCTTTATTTCCATGGAAATAAGGAAGACTTTTCTCAATAGAATTCATGCACATCCCTACCAGGAACTTTTGTTAATCCTCTCCAAGTGGGGAGGGAGGAAAGACTGGCCATTCACAGCAGTCTCGATTCAATGTTGTATTTGAGAGTGATTGTCCCAGTTCCTTGCCACCAGTGGGGGGGGGGGGGGGGGGAAGGGTTCTACTCGAGCAATTTGATGAAGATGAATCTGTTGGTAAGATACAGATGCTTCCGCATGGAGTCCATCTTCTCTGTGAGGAATTGGCTCCTATCTGGCTCTTTCATGGTCTCAATAGAACTGAGGGATGTCTATTGGCAGGTACCAATGAGCTTGTCGGCTCAAGCCTTTTTGAGATTTGCAGTAAAGTTGAGGGACCAAGTACACCACTTCCAATTTGTATGCCTACCCTTATTGCTGATGTCGGGTCAGAGAATTTTTACCAAAGTTCTGGTGGAACCTTCTGCTGCACTAAGGCAGAAAGGAGTCTGGATTATAGTATATCTAGACGACCATCTCCTCTTTGCCCCAGGTCAGGAGAGGTTGCTCCAGGATCTGTAATTGACAACTGGGTTGCTACAACTGGGTTGGATCTTGACTTTCCAGAAGTCCAGTCTAGTCATGACTTATCTGGGGTTCGAGATCAATACGATGCTTCAGAGAATCTTTCTCTTTTGGGACAGGTCTCAGGAGTCCATAGACAGGATAATTGAAGTCCCAAATTTAGTGAAGGAATCTGAGTTGATGGAAAGGCAAGCACAGGTTTGTCAGTGGCCTATCCTGGTGTGACTCCCAAAGACATGGTAGTGACGACAGATGCCTCTTCATGCGGTTGGGGTTCCCATTGTGGATCAACCTGGGTCTCAGCATCAGTACCCTGAAGGTCCAGTTAAAAGCCTTTTTGTTTTTTTGGATAAGAGAATTTCATCTTCCGTGTTGGTCGGGTGCTTTGCGCTACCTGTCAGCCGGTCCAGACCGGTCCGTTTGAGGTTGACTCCTTAATGGGATCCCGGCCAGGTCTTTAAAGCTTTGACCACACCACCCTTTCTTCAAGTTTTCCAGGATCGTATAATATTATGGGTGGATCCTTGATACCTTCCTAACATCTCTCACTTTCATTGAATCAAGAGATTCTACTTCCATCCACCAGGGAAAGTGATCCCTCCACTGGTTCTGTAGATAAGTCTTTGGATGTCAGGGCCTGTTTGCTGGGATACCTTAGACAAGCAAAGGGTTAGAGAAAAGCCTGATAGCTTATTCTTTTCTTTCCCTGGTCACAGGAAGGGTCAGCGTGTTTAAATCCTTTGGCCGGAGTGTGTTGCTGGCAGCCTTTCCCACCTAGTAGAAGTAGTATCTCGCTGATCCTCTCAGTGATATGCTGCCCTAAGGATTTTTTGAGATAAGTTACCTGTTAACTTCTTTTCTAAACATCCGAAAGGGCAGCATACTGGCTTCCCTCCCTCACACTACATTATTTTATATGTTATCTTACTGATTTATCAGTGGGTGCTTTGTCTGTCTTTGTTTTTCAGATCTCTTTAAACTACTGCTGTCTGGAGAAGGAGATAAAGCTTTTGTGTATTCTGGTGGTCATGTGTTCCTACTTCAGGACGGAGCCTTAATATGTCAGTGGTATGCTGCCCTATTGGATGTTGTGTTTTTTTTGTTTTGTTTTTTTTTTTGTGTGAAAAGGGAAACAAGCTTTTGCCTCTAGAGCTCAATATTTGGGCTTGTTTAGTTCCACACATTATCAGGGCTGGTAGTCTGCACTATTGTTTATTGCTAATTATCATGCTTTGCTCTAAGCAAAAACTCCTAAAGTTTTTTGCTATATAAGCAGGATTGATTCTAATATGTATATTTTAGCCAGGAAGGATATGTGTCATGTTGAAACAAGGAATAACCCTGGTAAATGGTAGTTACTAGTTCTGCGGTCATGATGTAGAGATGTGGATAATAGAAGCATCTGATTGTACATAAAAATTGCTTTTATCCTAACCATGATTCCACTACACTGATGGCAGCAATCACTTTTCAGTTTTCTAAGCAAATTAAGACATTTTAGCTTTAAACAACATCAGCAGTCTGGTTGCATTTGACTTGAACTTGGCTCCGACCTCTCCTTTCTCTGATAAGGTAAATGTGTTCCTTTCCCCAGTGCTGACACAGTTGCAGTATCGCAGGTGTAAATTCCCTACCCCTGTGCGTGTTGGTCTCTCTCTCTGGGGGATTTGGAGCTGAGACTGTGTTGTTATCTTGCTTGTGAATAAAGAACTCCGACATGCTTGGCACTGGCTGCCTGCTGAGTGTTGGGGAGCTGCAGAAGCAGCCCTACTGCACTCCAAATGGGCCGAAGGAGAATTCCGGAGGGGGGGCCCTGTTTAAAGCAATTTCATCCTTGGTACAAAGGGAACACATTTGTAAGTCTCTTTGTAATGGTTTATTTGTGAAAACATTGTTAACCTTTTTAATTGTAGATTAATCTATGCTATGTTGCCGTGCACAATTCACATTACTAGCTTAGTTTCAGGTGAAATCTGAAGCATTGTCCGACTTCAGTTCAGCGCTATGAAAGGGTGGCACGCTAAAACAGGCTTGGGCTGGAGTGACCCTTTAAGTTGTCTGTGACACTACAATGGAGGAATGTGCCAAAGCCTGAGATACCCCCTTCGTTGCAGTGAATGGATAAGGTGTGGCAGCATCACATTGAAGTTTATTAACATTTGGATTGACAGTCAGCTATTTGGTTGTTCAATAATAAAATGAACCCTCAACAATACAGCACAGAACAGCTTTGCCCCCCGTAACTTTCCAGTAAATAGCACACCATCACCCAGTTTACATAAATTGTGTGTTAGCCCTCTCCCGTGGGGAATCCTAGTTGCTGCCCCCCCCCCCCCCCCCATTAACCTCCTCTGCAAGCCCTGTAAATTTTACTTTAATCTGTTTTCCCACTGCTTCCACTTTGCCAGCCAAGAAGGGGCCTGTGACTGCCGCTGGTCAATCACAGGGCTTATAGGGATTATTAATTTAATCGATAAAAGTAAAGAAAATCCTGACTACTTCTACAAAAAACCTTAAGATGTACGTTTTTTGGATAGACTACAGATATATACTAAGTATGTGTTACGCCTGAAGCATATAATTCTCCATTGGAATAAACCGGGACAACACCCTTTCAAGAAACGGTGCTCCTATGCATAAGGGCAATTCAGATTGCTTCACATCAAAATTAATTTTACCTCCATTTTACTCCTGTGGAATCTTACGGATCTGCCAATAGCCTGTAAAGAGGCAGTGCTGCTCGGTTTCCTGCCCCTTTACACTGTGGGTTATGTTGGTTAAGTCCAGACAGACGCACGGCTGGTATTGGTAGAAGCCTTAGATGGGGAGAAAATTGGTGTGACGGCATTTCAGCTTTGAGTAGATACAGGAGCAATTGTAAGTGCTGATGAGTGGGGTCATGCTAATTTAGTTTTGTAAGTGTACTTCTGGGTGCACATTTGGGTGTGAATTGCAACCTGCATCTTAGTGAGCTTTTTAATTTTAACACACTTAAAAAAAGTGCAATCCTTTTTTTTTTTTTTGTTCTTGTAATTCTTGCCAAAAATATATTGCCTGTGATAGGGAATATTTGAGCTGCTTTGCCGATGCCCACTTCATGTCTGCACTCGGACTACTGCAGCTCCCTGTGTGGCATCCTTCGGCTCCGGGAGGCGGCGTGGGGGCAGTGGTATTCCGGAAGCTGTGTGCCCCTTGCTGCATAAGGTCAGTGAACTAGCCTGATGAAGTGAGAGTAGCCCACAGAACGCATGGTGGCAGTGAGGATGAGAGGAGTTTGACGGGCCTGTGGTCTCTGGACCTTTATTTGGATATTGTTTCTAGATGGTCTTTACTTTTTTCATCCTTAGCATTTGACTTCATTGCACTGTGATTTGCGCTACATGGTTTGCCCTCCAGTGCAGACTCAGCTAGTTCAGTTTGGCACTGGGGATAAACCACTAACAGGGGTGTCAAACTCATTTTCATTGAGGGCCATATCAGCATTATGTTGCCTTCAAAGGGCCAGGGAAATAACACAGGACAAAATGCAAACACAACCATTTAAATTTATGGTTGCAGACACAAAATATTTTTTTCTCAGGGCAGATGCAGAATTATTTTGACGAGGACAGATCGACGCAAATTTATTTTGCCCGGATCAAATGCAGACACCGTATTTTTCCTATGGCAGCACTACAATCTTTAGCTAGTAATAATCCTTGCAGCAGCTGTGGCACTTTCTGCTGTGGCAGTAAGGTAGGTGGAACCCCTTGTGTGTTAAGGGATTGATTGCACAGAGAAACAGGAGAGTTACAGACACTACTCTCTTCTCCCCCAGAATGCCAACAATGTGCTCACCAGCTGTTTTTATATGCACCAAGGCTGGCAACGGGGAAAAAAGGCTCTTCACAGTGGAGCACAGCGTACATAAGAGCATCACAATGCAGAGGCACACATAGGTGTGAAGACATGCTGCCGGTCTCCGAAGCCTTAGAGTGACCAGACCACCCAGAAGGACCCAGTCGCCACTTTCTTGCACCTGTCAGAGGGCCACATAAAAAGAATTGAAGGGCTGCATCTGGCCTCCGGGCCTGGAGTTTGACACATGTACTCTATAGGATATTTTTGCACATGGTTTTGGTATTCATATTGTGATTATACACATTTTGGCATAGTATGGGGTTTTCTGGTTGCATTTTTGAGGTATTTATATATTAGGATCTGGATCATAGGCAAGTCACAAATACTTTTACATAGTACAATAATTTTTGTGATATATATCTTTCCGATTTTGTTATTTAATGTGAGTTGATACTAGGAAGCATGCCCCCACCCCTTCTTCCACCTCTTGCGATGTTGTGTTTTAAACCGGACCTTCAGCGTGATTTACTGAAAAGCCCAAACTCTTAAAAAACGATTCCCCAGCATCTAAAATTAATATATTTTACGTTTTTAGTCACTAACTTATTATTCTTTCCCCCACTGGGCTGCAACTCTGTTCAGGAATTTAGGATACGGGCGCCGCCATCTTGACTCAGAAGCATCACACTTACTGAGGAGAGGAGAGTGGGATAAAGTACAGGGGGCGGGTTATAGCTGTGCTTTGCTCAGACAGAGCAGAGCTGGGGTCAGGTAAAGGTCAGCAGTCCCAGAATGCAGAGCAGCACAGTCAGGAGGCACTTCCTGTTTGCAGGCTGCCTGATAAGATGGCGGCTTCCATAAGCCGCCATCTTGGATGTTTAAAGGCTCATAAAATGCAGTAGATGCAGGTAGGATGATTTTTAATGTGGACAATCTGTATGTGCAGGGTGTGGGAAACATATAAGATAGACTCTTATTCAGAGTGAAGGTCCGCTTTAAGGTCTGGAGGTGAAGGGCTGTTACTACTATGGCACTTCTTTAGGGCTGTGTTGTGTTACATGAGTTTTAAATAGTGATGTCAATTGTCTGTGCTGTATTTGTGTATTGTAATTTTGTGTATAAAATGTGTTACCTTTTTAAATTGCTGTGCTTCCTGTGAGTACCAGCGTTTGGTCTTTTTTTGGGAGTGGCACCCAGTAATTGTATTCTGGGTTGTGCAGTCAATATTGTTTTGGGAAAAAATATCACTCTATGGCATATGCTAAAGTAACTTTGCTAAACACACAATATACTTACCTAAAATGATGTGTCTCACCTGTAAAAATGCCCTATTGCACATGCAGGAGATGTTTTGGACAAAGATTACAACAAACATTTTTATTGCACTTATGTATGTGTGTGTATTAAAGTTAAAAGCTTATTGAGATGCAAGTCTCACACATATTGCATCCAAAGTTACACTTCACAAGCCTCACAAAATCAATGTGACCCCCAATGAGTCTGTATCAGGCAGATGATGGTGCTAGTGAGTTTGGGAAGTTTTTTTTTTTTCAATTATGCGGGGCAGTTGGTCTGGTTTAAGAAGATCATTAGAATTTTCTTCCTAATGTATGTGTTTTAGAACAAAATAGAATATAGAACCATGTTGCTTACTAATGTAATAGGATGGATAGGTGTCAATGACTGACTTGGGATGCTAGTTGTGTTCTGAAATGTTTCTTTCCTTGTGTATATCACTTCCTGTGGGTGCAGTTCATGCTGGGCTGCCATCTTCCTCCTCGCTCCCCTCGGTTTCTATTACCTTGCCTTCCGCCAGATGTCTCACCGCTGCCTGTCACCACCCCTGTGGAGTCTCGCCGTACAGCATGTCTTGGTGTCTGTTGTCACCACTGCTCCCCTGAAGCTAAGAGCTTGCTGGAATTTCACACTTTGTTTAATCAGTAGTGTATCTCAATTTAAAAAATAAATGACATTGTAACAATGAACTGGGATGTATACATCTGGTAGCAACTATTATGATCTTTGTGTGCATATATTAATACTCTAGCCACCCCAAGGGTCAGCTAGGTCTTTATATGACTGCCATAGGGATATGGCCTTCTGGCTAGTATGTGCCCTTCATTTACTGTATGTGCAAAGTACACATTAACATGGAGTGGAGTGCCCCTGTAAATGGTAGAGGGCTGGGGCAGTGGCTTTGGGTATAGAATCACTTACTGCCTTTTGCATTTGCAATCCTGAACCCAATCTTTTTTACTCGACTGAACAAACCCAAAGCATTACTTGACCTTAGCAAAAAGTGCTAGTATCTGATCCTCCACAAGACTTGGTATTGTAGGTCTTGAACTGCTTTCTTACCATATATTAACAGTAGTCTGGGTTTAACCTGAAAGTAGTGGTTTTATTTAGGAAGAAGGTGTATCTTTTCTTTACATTCCTAATGACTCCTTTAGTCGGTAAAAAAAAAAAAAAAAAAACTCATGCTTTAAAAAAGCAGTGTCAAGTTGGTGTTTTCTAATGTTACCTGTATTTGTTCTGTTAATTTTAATAATGATCTCTGATTAGGAAGGAAGAGGTCAGATGGGTAGAAATGAGGTGGTGTATCCCTTGTTTTTGAGTATGTCAAGAGAAAGTCTGACATTGTAACTGGCACAGATGTATTGGTTTAATTAAAACTGCCTCACACCCTTTTATTTATGCCTGAGCATCTCACACATGCGGAAAGCTGGCATCTCGAGAGTCTCACAAACCTTTAGCGAGACATCTTCTGCACCACTCTTTAAACACTGAGAGAACTCCCCCCACCTCCCCACCCCAATTCCTCCTCCTGTTAATTGCGAGTGCGTCTTGGATATGTAGGCATAAATAAATGTTAGAGCGGCTAATTAAATTAAAGGGTCTAGGAAGCAGTGGCTAGAAATGAAGCCTTCTGTCCATATCCCTGACCCTGTATTGCTTGTTCTTGAAGCAAACCTTCAAGCGAATGTCCTGCCCTTTAAACCCAACACCCCTTGCACCTCAAATTTTGATGCCCACCAGCTGTGGTATGTGGGGAATAATGTCCAGCAAGCTTTGTGATAAAGTCGACCAAAACCCACACTGATCATTTGCCCCCCCCCGGGCATCCAAAATCGGGATGCCTTGCAGTGTGAACCCCCCGCCCCCCAGGTTGCCCCATTCATTTACCTTGATCCCCGGTCCAACGGCGTGAGCCACGGACGCATCCCGCTAACAAGGTGAATGGCCGGCGCGGGGACTTAGACGAGCCGCTGGCCTTAGACGAAGCCTTAGATGTGACTATTGGAGTGCCCCGGGGGACAGGACCAAAACCCAGGATACTCAAAATCCTGGGTTTTGGTCTACTTTAAATATCCCCCATGACTACCAGCAACCAAAGATGTTTGTTCTTCTGCTACTTATGGGACACAGAAGAGTATTTCTAATCTCTTACATTCCGGGGCACCATCAGTAGCAATGTGTGGGCTGATCTCAGCCATAGGTGTTACCTGCAAGAAAAAAAATAGCTCCTCCCGGCTTATATAGGGCAGTGCTGACCGGGAGCTGGGGCTTTGACTCTCACCAGCCTTTCAGCAGAGTGAGGGCAGTGCGCATGGATCCTGCTGTGTGTCTCCCACGGAGCCCCGGTCCCCCTACCACCTGGGTTATCTACCCATGACACCCTGCAAGAGAGCTAGGTGGCCAAGGCTCCTTGGTGTCCTTGTGTTTGTGTTTACTACTGCTGGAATTGAACGAACTCTGACCTGCATGGCTGGAGTTTGGAGGGGGCCTCGTCACCAGGGGGCGTGGCCACCGGCCATGTGGCCTACCTATTGGCTAAATCGGGAAGGGATCCGCCACGCCTGGAATGTCTTGGGGGTGTGGCTTCAGGTCGCTCTGTCCTTGCAGTTTAGGATGGGAGGATTTTTCTCTAGATGTATTTTTCTTTGTATAGATTTTTGTTCAGAAAGCGCTGGATTTAACCGTCTTCCAGGCCCTTACAGTCCACTGATCCTGTGGACCCACCTATGCCTCCTGGAGTTGGTTAGGCTGATGACATTCTACGGATGATATTGCTAGACTAAATGCCAAGGGTTTAGCCCTGCTGATGGCTCTGAGACGTTCTATTTGGCTTAAGCAATGGTTGGCGGACTCGATTTCCAAGAATACTTTGACGGGACTGATAAAGTGAAGAAGGAGGTCTAATCTTAGATCTTCTATTACTCGGCCATCCTGGGGGCAGAGGTTCCTTTTTATTCTTAGTATACAGTACGTCCTGCTCCAGATATAATACTTACACTCGGGGTTATCCTCCGCCAGATGGCGCTGCACTGCAGAGACATGGAAAAACAGGCTCCTCCCGGCCCTTCAAATACCCAGGGACCTCCCACAAATCCCCAGATTTCTCTGCAGTGCTGACTGCGAAGACATGATGTGTCACTCTCTCGCAGGTGAGCGGGCCTGTTGGACTACACTACTCCCACCCGTCCTCTTCGTGATGTGCCTCCCAGCCTGGACTGCGCTGGTCGGGTGAAGGTAGGCAGCACTACGCGTGCTCATGGAGCCACAGTCCCCCACCAAAGGGTAGGCGGTTTAGGCTGATGGTGAGCCTCTAGTGGATGCCCCCCCCCCTCTGCATTATTGCCCCATACCCCGTGTAGCGGTGGACCTTGTTCAAAGGGTCACCATCCTCCCTCGTTCCCCCCCGTAGCTCGGGGGAAAGAAAGGGGGGGGGGGTGTGTGGTAGTCTTAGTGTATTCAGTTACACGTTATGGCCTTAGTATTGTCCTTGACTCATGCACCTGGTGTCACAGCCGCGCTGTTTGTTTTTTTTGTTGTCTATCGGCGTCGCCTCAGACGTTGCAGCGTCTTCATTGGTAAACGTTGTCGGGCGCATCTGGAAGTAATCCCCGGTTTCCTTCTAAAGTGTGTCATACACTCGCTTGTTACTGTCTGCGCTGACTACTGCCTTCAGAGCTTCGTGCTCTTTGGGGGGGTGCGGAGACCTGGCTTGGCGCGCTCTGCGTCACAGCCCGCTCTGGCCCGCCCTTCGAGGTTCGCTTGGCGCCATTTAGACGCTCATCACGTGCGGTAACGGTCCTCCTCCTCCCTCGATCTGTAAGTGCCCTCGCGGGCGATTTTCATCTTTCTTGCTTACTGCGCATGGCTCTGACATACCTATTCCCATTATGTCTTTCAGACGGTCGAATCCAGTGGCTTCTCCCGGCCCGGTGTAATTGCCAGTTGGACCTAGTATAATTACTCCCACTTCCCTGCGGGTCTTTGGGGCATCCAGGGTAGCTTATAGCGTCAATCCCTACTGGCCTATTGTGCCTATTAATCACCATATGGAGGCATCCCAGGATATTGTGAATGGGGTTCCCTCGGGACAAGCCCGGCTGTGTGTAGCTTGTGGGGTCTCCTCTATCAACGGTGACAGTGCACGGGTCTGCGTCCCTTGTACACAGCAGGCGCTAATGGTACTTCCCGCCCCTCCTGTGGCTGGACCTGCACCTCGCCGCATTTCACCTACCCCCCCCCCCCCAAGCCTGAGTCTAATCCCCAATACAAGCGGGGATTCTCATCCTGATGTGGCTACTAGACTGGCCAGTGTTGAAAAATTGCTGACTCTGCTCCTTTCCCTACGGAGTCTGAGGAGTTTACGCATCTATATGACCATGCCCTTTCGGACGAAGGGGAGCTGATCTCTGACTCGGAGTCATCTGATGAGAAGTCTAGGGGTCATGACGATTCTGGTTCTGATCACTGGACCCCGGATGATACTGATAAACTACTGCTTCAGATTTTGAGGTTTTGTCCATCTCTCCCCCTGTTGCGGCTCCCAGGCAAAGGGATGAGCTATTTCATACTGCTAAGGCTCGATTGGAATTTCCTGAGCAAACCCATTTCAATAACCTCGTGCTTAAGGAGTGGGAACATCCCAGTAGACTTCCCGGGATCCCTAAGAGTCTGGACAGGAAGTATCCATTTCCTGCTGATATGGTCAAGTGCTGGTCATCGCCCCCCGAGGTCGATGCTCCTAGGGCTGTCTAACACCTCTATTATGCACTCCCCCGACACTACTACGCTGCGAGATTCTGAGGACCGGCGCATTGACCAATTAGCGTGCCATGCCTTTGGCATTTTGGAGGGGCGGCGCCCGGTCTGCGCTCTGGCCATTACTGCCGTGGCGCTCAGGGCCATGGTCAGGAATGCACTTGACGCCCCAGACGAGTTGCCTGCTGATACTATTAATGCACTGTCTAACTGTGATGTATTTGTGAACTATCCTGTCTGCATCGGATGATGCTATTAGGCTGTGTGCCAGATCTTCCGCCTTGGCGGTGGCTATACGCCGCGCGGTATGGCTGTGCCAGTGGGTAGCCGACAATGCTGCTAAGAAAGCCCTTACTGGGCTCCCATTTAAGGGACTATGCCTGTTTGGGGACCGCCTAGACCTCTTTGCTAAAGGAGGTAAGTCACCACAGCGCAGGCGGCAGCCTCGGCCCTTTCGCAGCCAGGGCCCCCTTTCAGCCCCCTACAGAGGCGCTAAGCAGGGAAAAGGGGTGTCCTTCGCGGGGGCTCACGCAGACTCCTGGCATAGGAGCAGGGGGCAACGTCCTGGCTTCTCCTGGGGGACCAAACCCAAAGCCCCTCCCAAGACCCCTCAGGCATGATGGGGCGCCCTCGCCCACCAGGGTGGGGGGACGGCTACAGCACTTTGCGCACGTCTGGAGGCGCCAAGTCTCAGACCGGTGGATTCAGGAGGTAGTTACCTCCGGCTACAAGATAGAGTTTGCTGTGCGGCCCCCCTCAAGATTCATCAGGTCCCGGATCCCCCAGGACCCGGTATCAGCTCAGGTCCTGATGCAGGCAATACAAGGACTTCTGGATATGGGAGTTATTTGCAAGGTTCCCTTGAGAGAATTGGGAGAAGGGTTCTACTCCAACCTTTTCACAGTACCCAAAAGAGACGGGTCAGTCAGGCCCATTCTGGATTTAAAGATCCTCAACAAATTTGTCAAGAACAAGCGCTTTCGCATGGAAACCCTGCGCTCGGCCGTTGGCTCTCGGCTCCCAGGGGATTTTATGACGTCTGTGGACATCAAAGATGCTTACCTTCACATCCCTGTGTTTCCGGGACATCAAAGGTTTCTCACATTCGAGTTGAAAGATCAACATTACCAATTTGTGGCTCTACCGTTTGGCCTCACTTCAGCTCCCAGAGTGTTCACCAAGGTATTGGCGGGGGTGATGTCCTTGATAAGGTCAGGGGGCATTCGAGTGCTGCCCTACCTGGACGACATCCTCATCGCCTCATGGCCTCTACAGCAGGCGGAGCTGGACACTCAGCTGGTGGTGTCCACCTTGGAGTCCTTCGGCTGGGTGATCAATCATCCCAAGTCCTCCCTGTCCCCTTCACAGGTGACCCCATTCCTGGGGATTATTCTGGATACGGTTCAGTCACGAATATTTCTTCCCCAACAGAAGGTGGAAGCTCTGACTGCGCAGGTGCGGTCCCTGCTCTTTAGGCCCCAGCTCTCCCTCAGGCAGGGAATGCAGCTGGTGGGCCTGATGGTGGCGAGCTTCGAGGCGGTGCCCTTTGCTCAGTTCCATTCGAGGCCTCTGCAGCTTCACCTTCTATCAGTATGG
Source organism: Gastrophryne carolinensis (assembly GCA_027917425.1). Classification (NCBI taxonomy): domain Eukaryota; kingdom Metazoa; phylum Chordata; class Amphibia; order Anura; family Microhylidae; genus Gastrophryne; species Gastrophryne carolinensis. Next base: position 292,402,620 of record CM051236.1, read on the forward strand.
GACAAGGACCCCGCGTCCTTGGACAGGGTTTGTGTGCTTCCCCCATTGGTCAGAAGGTCCCTCTCATGGTGGCTAGACCACAAGAACTTGCTAAAGGGCAGGTCCTTTCTAGCCCCCTCCTGGGAGACGGTCACCACGGATGCCAGTCTGTCAGGTTGGGGGGGATTCTGGAAGTCCCTGAGGTTCCAGGGGAGGTGGGGCCCTCAGGAGGCTCAATTACCCATCAACATTCTGCGGGCGGTCAGGTTGGTTTTGGAGCAGTTGACCGATCACCTGCAGGGAATGTCTGTGCAGGTGTGCTCAGACAACAGGACAGCCGATGCCTACATCAACCATCAGGGAGGGACCGGGAGCAAGGGTGCCCTCCAGGAAGTGTCGCGGATTCTGACATGGGTGGAGGCCAATGTTCAATGCATCTCGGCTGTTTATATCCCGGGGATAGAGAATCTTCTAGCAGACTCTATGAGCAGGGGGACCTCCCGTCAGGGGCAGTGGTCCCTCTGCAACAGGGTATTCCAGTCCCTGTGTTACCGGTGGGGCCTACCGGATGTGGATCTGTTTGCATCCCGTCACAATCACAAGCTCCCGGCCTTTGTCTCCCTGTCTCAGAATCCTCTGGCCTTGGCCACGGACGCTCTGTCAATGTCATGGAAGAAATTTCGGCTCCTGTATGTCTTTCCCCTGTTCCCCCTGCTGGGCAGGGTTCTGCGCAAGATTGCCCTGGAAAGGGTGCCAGTGATTCTGGTGGCCCCGAGGTGTCCAAGAAGAGTGTGGTTCGCAGACGTGGTACAAATGGCAGTAGACCAGTACGTCCTGCCAGAGGAGCCAGATCTACTCACTCAGGGCTCCTTACGCCATCCCAGTTTACAAACTCTGGCTTTGACGGCCTGGCTGCTGAAACCTCCATCTTGATGGAGAAAGGCTTGTCTGCCTCAGTGGTGGATACCATGGTACAGGCTAGGAAGAAAACTTCTGCCATCTATTATAGGGTATGGCGTTCCTACATTGACTGGTGTGAGTCTAGGTCTCTTCCCTGCAGGGAATTCTTAATCCCTAGAATTCTGTAGTTTTTACAACATAGAGTGGAGTTGGGTTTAACCCTTCTAGTGCCAGCTACGTGACTCTCACGTAGCTGCCTCTCCAACCGTTAAGTGCCAGCTACGTGAGAGTCACGTAGCTGACTTTAGAGCCCCATAAAAAAAAGTAGAGTTTCGCTCCCGGGCCCCCCGCCGGCGCCGACATCTGAAAAAAAAAAGTAAATGTCATTTACTCACCCTGGGCTCTCCCTGGGTCTTTTCTTCACCAGGGGGGGGGGGGCTCCGATTTCCCCCCCCCCCCCCCAGGCTTTCCACGCTTCGGGTGAGGGCCCAGAAACAGGCCCTCACCATCCTCTTTGGCCGGCGCTGACCCCGCCCCTAACCCCACCCACCTGATGATGTCATCCCGCTCCTCTGGTTACCGGCACACAGGCTCCATTCTGTCCGTTGTCAGCGATCGAGCGGCTCTGATCTCCCTGCCTCCCTCCCTCCCTGCTCTGATCACTACCGACAACTGTCATCTGCCATCTGCAGCGGCGTGGGGACACTGGATGGGAGGTAAGTATAAGTGAAAGAAGAATAATAAAGAATTTTGTGTCTGTGTCTTTTTTTTTTTACTTAACCTTTTGTGAACTGGTAAGGGGTCCATGAGACCCCTTATACCAGTTCACAAGGCTCTGGGTATGGCAGGTCACCTGCGGCAAGCGGGTGACTTGCCATAACCCCCAGCCCCCCATTACCTGCCTCCCCAACGGCCAGGGGGGGGGGCGAGAAGGGCCCGGGCCACGTGGCTATGTGGGCTAGTAGCGCCCTGTTCTACTTTATGAACACTGCTATTGGATGTCCCAAGTGTAAGTATTATATCTGGAGTAGGACGTACTGTATACTAAGAATAATACAATTCTGTGAAATACTCACCTGTAGAATTGATATTATTTGTATACAGCTCCACCCCACCCTGTTTTTGCATTATTCTGGATCCCCTGTATGGTGATTGTTATCATTGTTATCATTACCAGTTGTTCTGGGTGGTTTTAATTCTCCCGGCTTCTTGTTCACTGCTTTTCAATGCTGAGGATTTGTGGGAGGTCCCTGGGTATTTGAAGGGCCGGGAGGAGCCTGTTTTTCCATGTCTCTGCAGTGCAGCACCATCTGGTGGAGGATAACCCCGAGTGTAAGTATTATATCTGGAGCAGGACGTACTGTATACAAATAATATCAATTCTACAGGTGAGTATTTCACAGAATTGTATTTCTTCTTTTTTCTAGACACTGATGAATTCTGGAATAAGCCTAAGACCCAGAACGAAACTAGATCTTCTGACGAAATCCCCCTTCTAAGCCCTCCCAAGCAAGTGACATCCTCACCCTTTCAGGTGGGGGGGGGGGTCTTCATTTCTGCCCCCCTTTGTAACAGATGCATGAATCCAGTAGATCATTTCTTCAGGTTACAAGATCGAATTAGGGGCCAGACCTCCTCTGAGGTTCTTCTGTCAAGGGTATCCCGGAATCCGGGATAAGCAGAAGCATTGAGATCTGCTGTAACTCACTTGTTGCAGCTAGGAGTAATCTGTTACATTCTCCTTTCAGAAAGAGGTCAGAGATTCTACTCTAATTGGTACATAAACCCCAAGAGTCATGGTTCTGTGCGCCCCCCTATTTGGACCTTAAGGGGGCATCAACAGTTTTGTCTGACTACGGAGATTTCACATGGAATCTTTAAGATCAACAATGGCGACATTACAGCCAGGGGATTTTATGGCCACAGTAGATATAAGGGATCCTTTTTCTTACATATCCCTATCTTCTCATGCCATCAGAAATCTTTACGTTTCGCAGTAGATGGCCTACACTTTCAGTTTGTAGCTCTGCCTTTGGCCGATCTTTGGCTCCAAGAGTTTTTACCAAAGTTCTGTCAGGCTTTATGGCACTTCTGAGAAATTAGGGAATACAAATCACCCCAGACTCTTGATCAGAGCCCCATCTTTTCAGGAGGTTTTGAGAGATACAGAGACTGTCTTGTTGACTTTAGAAAGCTTTGGCTGCATAGTCAACTATCCAAAGTCGCATATCATTCCCTCGAGAGACCCCTGCAGTCAGAATTGCTCTCGATTTGGCATCAAACTGCAAAGACCCTGGATCACCCCTTTCGCATGACACTTGCAGCTGAATCCCCAACCTCTTCAGCTGGGCAAATCCTTTTTTCCTGTACAATGGAAGATGGTTTGGGGTGGTGTCATGGGGTCACAAACAATTCCTGGACAATGGGGATGGATTTTTCTCTGGGCAGAAAAGATGTTCCATGCATCTCAGCCATCTACATATCAGGAGTGGACAATGTGCAAGCCAGTCATCTAGAATCCTAGAATTTTTGCAGAAGCGTCTAGATGATGGTCTTCAAGTGAGCTTTTTTAAGGGACCGTTTTCTGCATTACCTCAGGCGCTGGTGCGCCATCATTGGCTGTTGGCCTTCTGGCTTTGCGCTCTTCGGGGGGGCGGGGCCCATCTTTGGCGCCTTGCGCGTCATCGCTGTTATTGGCCTGCCCCTAGAGGTATAACGACGCCATCTTTTCTGACTTGGTTGGCCTATGCGCGACGGACTACTACCTACCGCGGTCCGTAAGTGCCCTTGCGGCCGGCTTTATCTGCTTCACTTTTGTTATGATGTACTTAAGGTCTTGTCTGCTTATGTCTTTCAGGCGGGACGAACCCTTCTTGGCTTCTCCCGGCCCTGTTTTTGTATATTACTTGTAGGCCTTGTAAAAATTATACTCCCACGTCCCTAGCGGGTTATTGGGGCACCCAGGGTTGCTATATAGCGTTATTCCCTATCGGCGTATAGCTCCGCTATAATCATCATATGGAGGCATCTCAGGATAATGTTACCGGGGTCCCTTCGGGACAAGACCGGCTGTGTGTAGCGTGTGGGCAGCCTCATGCGGACGCTGACAAGGCACGGGTCTGTGTACCCTGTGCTGAGCAGGTGCTTGCATTGCAATCTGGCCTGCCAGTGGCTGCACCTCGTTTCATTTCACCTACTCCCCCAAGCTTAAATCTCACTCCCGTTGAGTTGCATACTAGTGGGGATTCTCAGCCTGATGTGTCTTCTAGACTGGCTACTGTTGAACAGATATTGCGAAATCTTTAGCGCGTAAGGCCCCTGCTAAGAAGCGGCACTTGATGCCTAATGTTACTGTTTTCCCTATGGGAACTGAGGAGTTTATGAATCTGTGTGGCTATACCCCGTCTGACGAAGGGGAGCTCTTTTCTGATTCAGGCTCATCTGATGAGAGACCAAGCGGTCATGCCGATTCTGGCTCTGACCCTTGGTCCCCGGATGACACTGACAGATTATTGACCCAGATTTTTGAGGTTCTGTCTATCTCTCTCCCTGTTGAGGCTCCCAGGCAAAGAGGGGAGCTTTTCCATACAGCAAAATCACGCTTGGAATTTCCAGAGCAGGCACATTTCCATAACCTTGTGCTCAAGGAATGGGAGCGCCCCAGTAAACTTCCCGGGGTTCCAAAGAGTTGGGATAGGAAGTATCCCTTTCCTGCTGAGGTGGTTAAATGTTGGTCATCCCCCCCCCCCCCCCCCCCCGAGGTGGATGCCCCGATCCTAGGGCTATCTAACACCTCTGTCATGCATTCCCCTGATTCTACTACCCTGCGGGATGCTGAGGACCGGCGCATTGGCCAGCTGGCCTCCCACGCCTTTGCATGTGCGGGGACGGCGCTGCGCCCGGTCTGTGCCTCTGCTATTACTGCTGTGGCCACTAGAACCCTTATCAGAAATATGCTTGATAGTACCCCTAAAGATTTGCCTTGTGAGGTGTTTAATGCACTCTCCAGTTGTGATGTTTTTGTAAATTTTGTCATATCAGCATTGGATGACACCATCAGAATGTGTGCCAGAACTTCTGCCCTCGTGGTGGCTATACGCCACGCGGTTTGGCTGCGCCAGTGGGCTGCTGACAATGCTGCCAAGAAGGCCCTCACTGGGTTTCCCTTTAAAGGACTGCGTCTGTTTGGAGACCGCCTGGACCTTTTTGCTAAGGGAGGCAGGTTACCCCAGCGCAGGCGGCAACCTCGGCCCTTTCGGGGTCAGGGTTCCTTCTCCTCCCCTTACCGTGGTGCAAGACAGGGAAGGGGGGTATCTTTCCCTGGGGTAGAGGCAGAGGACGTGGACGTCCTGGCTCCTCCTGGGGTCCCAAAACTAAATCCTCTCCCAAGCCCCCTCAGGCATGATGGGGCGCCCTCACCCATCCGGGTGGGGGTACAGCTGCAGCACTTCGCTCACGTCTGGAGGCTTCATGTCTCAGACCGGTGGATTCAGGAGGTAATGTCCTCCGGTTACAAGTTGGAATTTGCTGCCGATCCCCCTCCAAGATTCATCAGATCCCGGATTCCTCAGGACCCTGTGTCAACTCAGGAGCTAGTGCAAGCAGTGCAAGGCCTCCTGGAGCTGGGGGGTCATCTGCCAGGTCCCTTTAAGAGAAAAAGGCAAGGGCTTTTATTCCAACCTATTCACAGTACCCAAAAAAGATGATTCTGTCAGGCCCATCCTGGACTTAAAGATTCTCCACATTTTGTCAGGGGCAGGCGCTTTCGCATGGAGACTCTGCGCTCTGCCATCAGTTCCCTGCGCCAAGGGGATTTCATGACTTCTGTGGACATCAAAGATGCTTACCTTCATATTCCTGTGTTCCCAGGTCATCAAAGGTTCCTCAGGTTCGCTCTGATGGATCAACATTACCAATTTGTGGTCTTGCCCTTTGGCCTCACTTCAGCTCCCAGGGTGTTCACCAAGGTGCTGGCTGGCGTGATGTCTCTACACGGATGTCAGGGCGTCCGCGTGCTTCCCTATCTGGATGACATCCTCATCACTTCCCAGTCTCTACATCAGGCAGAGTTGGATACTCAGCTGGTGGTGTCCACTCTGGAGTCATTTGGATGGGTGATCAACCACCCCAAGTCCTCACTGTCCCCTTCCTTGGTAACTCCATTCCTAGGAATGAGTCTGGATACAGTTCAGGCAAGGATCTTCCTTCCTCAGCAGAAGGTGGACAGTCTGATTGCACAGGCTCAGTCCCTCCTAGCTTGTCCCCATCCCTCCATCAGGCAGGGGATGCAGCTGGTGGGCCTGATGGTGGCGTGCTTCGAAGCGGTCCCTTATGCTCCGTTCCACTTGAGGCCTCTGCAACTTCACCTATTGTCTGTATGGGACAAGGACCCAGCATCCCTGGACAGGGTCTGTGTGCTCTCCCCCCTGGTCAGGAGGTCCCTCTTGTGGTGGATGGACTCAAGGAACTTGTTGGGGGGCAGATCCTTTCTTGCCCCTTCCTAGGAGACGGTCACCACGGATGCCAGTCTGTCAGGTTGGGGGGGTTTCTGGAAGTCCCTGCGGTTCCAGGGGAGGTGGGGCCCTCAGGAGGCCCACACTCCTATCAATGTCTTGGAGCTGCGAGCGATCAGGTTAGTTCTGGCTCGCTTGACTACTCATCTTCAAGGCCTGCCTACATCAATCATCAGGGAGGGACCCGGAGCAAGGGGGCCCTCCAGGAAGCGTCTCTGATCCTGACTTGGGCGGAGGCCAATGTCCCCTGCGTTTCAGCTGTGTACATCCCGGGGGTGGAAAATCGCCTGGCGGACTCTCTGAGCAGGGGGACCTCTCGCCAGGGAGAATGGTCCCTATGCAGCAGGGTGTTTCAATCTCTGTGTCACCGTTGAGGCCAACCAGATGTGGATCTGTTTGCGTCCCACCACAATCACAAGCTTCCAGCTTTTGTCTCTCTGTCCAAGGATCCTCTGGCCCTGACCTCAGATGCGCTAGCAATGTCATGGAAGGACTTTCAGTTCCTGTATGTCTTCCCCCCAATTCCCCTGCTGGGCAGGGTTCTGCGCAAGATTGCTCTGGAAGGGGTGCCAGCAATTCTGGTGGCCCCCAGGTGGCCAAGAAGAGTGTGGTTCGCAGACGTGGTACAGCTGGCAGTAGATCAGTACGCTCTGCCCTTGGTGCCAGATCTGATCACTCAGGGCTCACTACGCCATCCCAATTTACAAACTCTGGCTTTGACGGCTTGGCTGCTGAAACCTCCATCTTGATGGAGAAGGGGCTGTCTTCCTCAGTTGTGGATACTTTGATTAAAGCTAGGAAGATGTCTTCCTCTTCCATTTATTACAGGGTTTGGCGTGCCTACATTGACTAGTGTGAGTCTAAGTCTCTTCCCTGTCGTGTCTGCTCTATTCCCAGGATTCTGGAGTTCCTGCAGCATGGGTTGGAGATGGGACTCCAACTCAGTACTCTGAAGGGTCAGGTTTCGGCCCTGGCTATTTTTTTCCAGAAGTCCTTTGCTCAGCACCCTCTGATCAGGACTTTTTTCCAGGGGGTCACTCATGTGCTTCCCCCACGTAAACCTATGGTGCCTGTTTGGGATTTGAACTTGGTTCTGTCAGCCTTGCAGGGTGCTCCCTTTGAATCTGTGCAGGATGCTGCCTTGGCCATTCTTACGCTCAAGGTTGTTTTTCTGGTGGCTATCGCTTCTGTCAGGCGTGTGTCTGAGTTGGCGGCGCTGTCCATTCAGCCCCCCTACGAGAGCCACCAGGACAAGGTGGTATTTCCTTTAAAACCTGACTTTCTGCCTAAGGTAGTTCTGCCTTTCATTTGAATCAGGATATTGTTCTTCCTTCTTTGTGCCCTAATCCTAGCAATGCTAAGGAGAGGGTTTTGCACTCTTTGGATGTGGTTAGGTGTCTGAAGTACTATCTGGTGGCTACTGCACCTTTCAGGAAAACTGATGCTCTTTTTGTGGTCCCTTCTGGTCCTAGGAAGTGTTTGGCTCCTGCCAAGTCTACTATCAGCAAGTGGATTTGTCAGGCTGTGATTCAGGCCTACTCTGCTAAGGGGAAGAATCCTCCCTTCCGCCTTACTGCTCATTCCACTCGTGCTATTGGTGCCTCTCAGCACCAGGCTTCTGTTGAACAAGTTTGCAAGGCCGCTACTTGGTCTTCGGTTCATACCTTTTCAAAGTTTTACAAGGTTGATGTTAGGGCCTCAGCTGATGCTGTTTTTGGCCGCAAGGTTCTGCAGGCGGCAGTGGTTTTAAACTGCCTGCTGCTAATTTTTCTTGGGGATCCCACCCTACTTTATGGACACTGCTATTGGATGTCCCACGTGTAAGTATTAGATTTGGAGCAGGACGTACTGTATACTAAGAATAATACAATTCTGTGATTACTCACCTGTAGAATTGGTATTATGAGTATACAGTACGTCCTGCTCCAACCCACCCTTGGTTTGCATTTTCCTGGATCCCCTGTATGGTGATTGTTATCATTGTTATAGTTGATAATTTGAATTGTTTAATGCTCTGCTCCCGGCTTCTCCTCAACTGCTTTTCAATGCTGGGGATTTGTGGGAGGTCCCTGGGTATTTGAGGGGCCGGGAGGAGCCTGTTTTGATGTCTCTGCAGTCCAGCGCCATCTGGCGGAGTATATCCTCACGTGTAAGTATTAGATTTGGAGCAGGATTCTACCAATTCCAATTCTACAGGTGAGTAATCACGGAATTGTATTTTCTCGTCCTCTTCCATTCCGGGGCACCACACCTGCCCTTCTGTTGTGTTACGACTGCGTCTGGGGCGGTTGATATCTTCTACATATTTTTAGTTTTGTTGCACTGTTTTCTAGTGGCTTGCATTATGCGCAGGTTATCTTTCTCCCCTCCCAAGGCTGCGGCTGAGCTGCTTTTTATTTAACTGAGGGGATTCTGCCACAGCCTTCCCTATATAGGCCGTGAGGAGCTAGTTTCTTTCTGTCTTACATTCCCCACCACGGCTGAGATTAACCCATGCATTGCTACTGGTGGTGTCCCGGGATGGAAGTGGACGAGAGAGGAAATTTACCGATAAGTACACAAATTTCCCCTTTTGCATGATTTTAAGCTTCCAGGATAGAGACCCCATATAAGAATGTTGGGATGGGGTTAATCAAACCAAAGTCATTTTTGAATTGAGATTTATTTAAGCTTTGCTCTAAAGTTTTTGGTTACTGCATGTATAATCTTGCATTTTACTTACCTACACCAGTAACAACCTGCTGATACACAAATACATCTTTTTTTTGTTTTAAACATTGTTTTTTTTGTTTAGACATTACAGATATATAATGCAGTAAACAATACTTTTGCAAATTGGCTAAGGTTGTACATCATTCATGAGAAATATCTGGTATTCCAAAGTTCATTAAGTGGTGTTAGGTATTCCTAACGACAATATGAGAAAAGGAGTTTGGACCGCAAGTCCCTTGTGTCCCCCAAATCAGATGAGCTTCAATAGTAAAAGGTAAGTATTTCTCCATTGTAAGCCTTATCAAAGGAGGCGGGGGGGGGGGGGGGGGCTTGGCTATTGTGTTCCTGCAGTCCAGAACCCTCCCTGGCAACGGTTCTAGGTTAATAGCATTCCTAAACCAATTATAGGTCTTCTCAACTGGTAGCCAAGTGGTACTGTGCTATTTCCCTCATTTAACTTAAATTCAGAGTTGCTCAGTTTATCTATATCCTAAGTGTTACAATTTCTACAGCTCAATATCATGACGTGAAGTGAAATCTGCTCTATATTTCAGTTATTCTCACAAATGCCTCCTTTTTTTTCAGACTCCCTATCATGTAAATTTGCTGCTGGCTGGTTATGATGACCATGATGGGCCTTCATTATATTACATGGATTACCTGGCTGCTCTGGCCAAAGCACCATTTGCTGCGCACGGTTATGGAGCCTACCTGACCCTTAGCATTTTGGATCGCTACTATAAACCAGGTATGATTTGTAGCAGGAAAGGAAATGAGAATATGCATTTTATTTGTGTAGGATTCCCAATTCCTCCTCTCAGACTTTAAAGCTGCCCCACCAGAGTTCCTTGGACGATGCCGCTGGCTCAGCGGTTACCACGGCCATCGGCAGTTTTTAGATCGATTGCCTAATCTCAAGGCTGCCATATGATGAGCTGCAACTGGCTGAGCCACATCCTCTGCTTTCTGTTCAGACGTGCGCGCTCCTGCACCCAGCCATTTAGATAGGCTGGGTGCGGGTGTGCACACAGCTACAGGGACTGGGGATGGCAGAGTCTCCATCTGTAAAGGTGAATCTTCCGGCTGGGTTTCACCCGCCTGCTATAGGATGCCCCTTCTATTCCAGAAGCAGCTTTAATGCCATAACTAGTAAACGAGGACCAAAACCTGTTTCCCCTGGGACATCCCAATTCATGAAACCCCCTGTTTAGCCTGTTATACTCACAAATCTGGTGATTCCCATGACACACACGCGGGTTGCGGCAGCATCCCTCGCTCCATGAAATGCTCTGTGGACAAACGTTGATTGGACAAGAGCCCACACATGCAGTGCTGGCTTGCCTGTGAGGCGAGTATACTGGTATGCCCTGAGGGTTTCACTAAGTGAGTGCCTCAGGGACATGTCCAAAAGCCTTGATGGTGAAAATCCCAGGTGTTGGTCCTCTTTAAAAGCGTCGACCACTATGCATTCTATACTGACGACCTATTCAACTACTTGAGTTACAGCCTATTTTTGTGTGTGTTTGGGAACTGTACTTCAGTAGATGTGATGGGCTAGATAAGCTTGGTTTAAGGCACTGGAAAGCCAAGAAAAGAAAAAACTTTCCCCTGCAGAAGTTTCCTTCCAGTCCATTGCTCAGAAACATAACCAGTTTCTAAATTTAGCTCTATAGCCACTCGTGTGTGCCTTCTGCCCCTCCCCCAACATTGGTCATTGACCTGGATCCCGACATCCCTCCCTACTGTGATGTGTCAGCGGGGCAAATTTTTTTGGATGATGTGGGATTACCTGCCAGAACTCAAGGCCGTCAGATGGTTAAGAGGTGCCCTTTCACCCAGTCCTGCTGTCACGGTATCTAGCCCAGGTGACGCATTTTGAGTTCCAGATTGTAAGTGCGTGTATGGAGTACGATGCCAGAGCTGGACTCCAATGTGTAGCACCTGCATCACTGTGGATTTTCCTTAAAGTGGACCAAAAACCACCCGGGGCATACAGATTCGGGATGTCCTGCTGTGTAAAGGACGCCCAGAAACTATCCTTCTTTCCCGATCCAACAGCACATGCGCAAACAGCGGACGCATCCTCGCTCTTTAGCAGATCGCATGCCCGCGCCAGGCATTTGTGAATAGCCTGCACAGGCATGCTCCCTGTTAGAGGGCAGTGGGGGATGAGGCCACCAGTGCGTTGGATCCACTAGCCTTAGACAATCTCTTGGACGAAAAAAACGGGAGCGGATACAAGCACCTGACTGGATGAGAGGCTGCTCATGCTCCATAGGACTGGGGAAGGGTGAGTGAGATCGGGCAAATCCTGGATTGGGGGCCCCGGGGGCAAGGACCAGTTGGCACCAGGCATATATTTATTTATACATTTTGAGTGGCCAAATTTAGATTTTGGGGATAAGGTCTGGGTTTTACTCAATTCTTTATAGTATCCCCTTCATTTTTGGGTGACATAAAGGAAATATCACAAAAGCATTGGGGACAGTGCAATTGGTGAGAGTTAAAAATTAAAAAAACACCAGGAAATAGAATGATGTAAATGGCATAATAACCAACATATGGTGCAAGCATTTCAGGTGGAAGTTTTGCCCACAAGCTTTAGAATATATCTGGGCAGTAAGATAGACTTTACTATCAATTCTTAGCACATTCTACGTTGCCTCCGCTTTGCAAGCATCTGTAAAAAAAATGTATAGTGTTAAAATACAGGAATTAAAAAAAAAATAGTTGCAGAGGTTGGTTGATATTTTTTTGTCTTAATCGTTAATCACTTAAGGGAAAGTGGGACAGAGAGGCTTTGGTGTAGTATCAGTTCAGAGAGCTTGCTTAGTGATATAGCCCTCCAAACATGTTTTACCGATGCTGATATGTTGGTGTGATAACACCACACCTTACTGGGGCACAGAGTGCAGAGAACCTCCTGGTGGGACCTCTCTGTCACCCACACCCTCCTTCCCCAGTCCCTCAGGTCCCTTTCTGCATGGGGTTGTCAATCAATCACTGCTTGTATTCTGCACGCTTTCTGGGCCGAAAATTAGTAATTTGCACATTTTAACTATACGAAGGCTTTTTTAAATTGGTTTCCACCTTTAAATCTAAGCTATGTATTTATTTTTTATGCTTCATGATTAACTGCATTTATAAATAAGTTTATAACTAATCAAAATGACTGGATCTGAAATCGTATAAGGCACAGTAGGTGGTAGTGTTATGTGATATTTAATTATGAAGCATCTCTAATCAGTTACAGTGTATTTGTGCAAGTTATTCCACCACTCCTGTTGGCCAGATACGTAACCTGAAAGTTCTAGATCAGGGGTTCCCAACCCTCCTTCAAGTACCATTTTCGATTTTCTAAATGGCTCTAGTACCACATGGGTAGTACCATGGATAAACAGTGTTAAAAATCCCAAAAACCACCATATAAAGTGCATGTATGCACAGAAACGCACATGCTTAAGTCTCACCACAACTCGGAGCAGCCTTTAACTTTTGGCTTGGGTAAAGGTTAGATGGCAACAGATCAGGTTGGGGACCTCGCTTACCAAGCCATGATGCATTCCAATATGCTGCCTTTAACTAAGCTTTGAATCTTTCTCTTATCTTTCCCTTATCAGACTTTAGGACCACTTTAACAAAGCAACTGGCATTGGACTTAACTATCAGTTATTAATGAGTGACATTGCCTATATAAGGCATGTTATTATAGTGGTTTTATTCCACGGGTAGCTTTCTGCAATCCCATGTTTCTTAGGGTCTGTACATTTGAATTGCATTGCTCTGAAGTTGTACACAAATGAAATCTCCATTAACACTGTGTTTTCTCAACTAAGGTTACCGTGTAGTGTGTGTTTAAGTAATTTTATTTCTATATCTAGTTATTCTTGTGTTTCAGATCTCACACGAGAAGAGGCAGTAGAACTTCTAAAGAAATGTATAGCAGAGGTAAAGTATTTAACAGTATTTAACAGTCTATCTTATATTAGGATTTTTAAATCTATATGAGCAGATAACTACATAATGAATGTCTATAAGCATCTATAGGCTAGAAAAACTGTGAGAAAGCTGTCGTCTCAGCTTCTGACATATGTAGTACACCAAGACGTCTGTTATGGCCCGCTTTCTGCATGGTGTGACTAGACACTTTGTCTTACCCTAGACACGCCTTTGCTCTTAGTGCAGACCATTGCTGGACTTCAGAGGCCAGTGGACAGTGGAGCACACACCTGAACTTTAAAGCCAAACCAAAAGTCATGTTTGATTCTGTTATGATTTTTTTGGGGATCCGATCCCATGGTCATATTCACAGCTGACCCCCCCTTTCCTGAGCCCCAACACTTACCAAACCGCGGCCCAGTGCTGTATTTAAATGCAGCTTTGGCATCCCTTGCTTACCTGCTGTGAACAATCTCCATAGTCTGCGGGAGGTTGCCAACATAGCAGCAGATTGGGGGGATGCATGCAAATCCTGTGCCAGATATAAATGCATTCCTTGATTGTGGCTCGGTAAGTGCATCTTGGGCAGGGGTTGGCAGTGATACTGACTATGGGGCATACCAAATACTTAGGAATCCTGCTGTCTGTACCAAAGGCAAATATGACTATATGACTTTTGGTCCAGTTTTTAAGGCCATGAAAAGATCTACTGCTGTTGTGGTTGCAAAGGATGTATCCTCATTTATTTCTTTTACTAGCTTACAGGTGCCTTTAAAGTAGACCAAACATATATGCACGCCCCCCCCCCCCCCCCCCCAGAACCTCACAAGAGTACATGGCGGAATGCCCCCAATTGTACTATAACATGCAGTGTGCATAAATCCACCCCAATAACAAGCGGTGTGCAGAATCCCCCCCCCACCTGAGGCAGGGCAGGCAAGTGGGTTACAAAAAAACAAAAACGTCTCACAAGGCAGCTCACAGAGTGGAGGTAGCTGCCCCTCTGTGCAGCCACCTGAGGGCCAAAGAAGTATGGTATTTGTGTTTCTCCTAAAATCAACTCAAACAGGCATTTTAGCCCTTGTTTTTAAAGTGGACCAAAACCCACCCTGGAGTCTGAGACGCCAAAGCAGACGTACTCACTCCCCCTCCCCCCCAGGGCATCCAATGGCGCATGCACGAGTGGCGCATCTCCCTGCTATACCTTTGGCAGGGAGCGTCTGAACTGGGCATTTGTGAATGCCAGGCATTCTTACGCTCCCTGTTGGGGTGATTGCGGCCACTTGTCAGGACTCGGCTAGACTCTGCTGCAGCCAAGTCTTAGATGATCCTTAGACTTGGGAGCGAATCCAAGCGCACTGAACGGACAGGAGGCTGTGCATGTGCCGTTGGACCAGGGAGAGGGAAGTTAGTTCAGGTGACCTGGGGGGGTTTCACACAGCAGGCATCCCCAATTGGGGTGCCCCAGAGCCAAGGAACAAGCCCTAGGATGGTCAAAATCCTCGGTTTTGGTCCACTTTAATTCCTTTATGCCGGCAAGAGCAGATTGTTTAAGCACTACCTTGTTTTTATTTTTCAGCTTCAAAAGCGGTTTATCTTGAGCCTTCCATCATTCAGTGTCCGGATCATTGATAAGGAGGGAATCCACGATCTGGAGACTATTCCTGCATCAAGTGTATAAGTTCCCCTGTATTACCTGACTTTCCTTATTTTTTACAGCAATTTCTACTGCTTGGCTTCAATAAATATTCCCATGAATCATGGGATAAATTAAATTCCTGCCTGACCCTTTTCTTCTTTTTTGTTAATATCTCTGTTTAATGTGGTTTATTTACAGCCGGTCTAATTTATTAAAATGAAATCTTTTGTGCACAGTTTTGTGATTTGCATTATAGATCATCAAATCTCTCGACTACTGTAATGGATGGATTTATACCCTTTACCAGTGCATTTTAAATTTAAAGTCCTTTAAATCCTTTAAAATCACTTATTTCTTACCTTTCTTCTCACTGCTACAGCACGTGCATGTGCCTCCTCCAATGAGTGTTTATTGCCACACATACAGATCTGCCTGATGCAGGGAGAATGATGTGCATGGATGCCAGAGGTGGGAGAGTAAAATTGGGAGATTAGGAGGTTATTCCAAGTATGTCACACAAGTCTTAAAGGAGCCACAGCACTCAACCCTGTTAGCTTGCAGACCAGCCTATAATCTGTCTCTAAACTTGGTTAAAAACAGAGGACTCGTCACACACATCTGCAGAAGTATGCTTAAGCTGCACCACTACGCCAAAGTGCCTCTGTGGGGTGCAGTCCTAACTCTAATCTCCGAGAGCCCATCTGGGACATACAGTGCAATAGATAAATTGGGAGCAGGCTTACCTGAGGTTGCCCTAAACCTCTCAAGTGCAAGCCATGGGGTGGAAGGGTCAAAGACCTTGCAATACAGCCTAGACCCCACACACCATGTGCTTGCACAAATTCAAAAGAAACAAAGGGGGGGTGGCAGCCGCTCAGACCATGGCGTAGTGGTGCAGCTTAAGCATACCTCTGCAGATGTGTGTGACCGAGTCCTCTGTTTTTAACCAAGTTTAGAGACAGATTATAGGCTGGTCTGCAAGCTAACAGGGTTGAGTGCTGTGGCTCCTTTAAGACTTGTGTGTACTAATTGCCCTGCTAACGTGCACCTCCCAGGTTAGTTATAAAATGGTCTGAGCGGCTGCCACCCCCCCTTTGTTTCTTTTGAATTTGTGCAAGCACATGGTGTGTGGGGTCTAGGCTGTATTGCAAGGTCTTTGACCCTTCCACCCCATGGCTTGCACTTGAGAGGTTTAGGGCAACCTCAGGTAAGCCTGCTCCCAATTTATCTATTGCACTGTATGTCCCAGATGGGCTCTCGGAGATTAGAGTTAGGACTGCACCCCACAGAGGCACTTTGGCGTAGTGGTGCAGCTTAAGCATACTTCTGCAGATGTGTGTGACCGAGTCCTCTGTTTTTAACCAAGTTTAGAGACAGATTATAGGCTGGTCTGCAAGCTAACAGGGTTGAGTGCTGTGGCTCCTTTAAGACTTGTGTGTACTAATTGCCCTGCTAACGTGCACCTCCCAGGTTAGTTATAAAATGGTCTGAGCGGCTGCCACCCCCCCTTTATTCCAAGTATGTCACACACCCCGCTTACACTATTCATGACATATGGGTTATGGTCCAGTAGAGGGCGAACTTCTGCAGAGATGAAAGCAAAAAAGAAGCCCCTCCCGGTCCATAAATACCTGGGACCTCCCACACATTCCCAGTTCCTTCTCTGCAGGACTGTGAGCAAGTCAGAAGATGTATGCTGCTCTTCCTTGCAGGTAATATTCTTAGTATACAGTACGTCCTGCTCCAGATATAATACTTACACTTGGGTTATCCTCCGCTAGATGGCGCTGCACTGCAGAGACATGCAAAAACAGGTTCCTCCCAGCCCCTTCAAATACCCAGGGACCTCCCACAAATCCCCAGATTTCTCTGCAGTGCTGACTGCGAAGACATGTATCACTCTCTCGCAGGTGAGCGGGGCTATCAAAGCCTGCGGCCCTGTTGGATTATTCCCACCCGTCCTTCCTGTGATGTGCCTCCCAGCCTGGGCTGCGTCGGTCGGGTGAAGGTAGGCAGCACCTTGTGTGCTTATGGAGCCATGCTCCACCGCAGTCCCCCACCAAAGGGTAGGTGGTTTAGGCTGATGGTGAGCCTCTAGAGCAGGGGTACTCAACTACTTTCAGTGGAGGTCCACTTACCAGGGTCTGCCGTGGGATGAAGGTCCGACCTGCACACCGACAGTAAAGAACCCTGGTCCCCTAGCAATAAGGCCAATTTTGTGTGAGGGAGTCGGGGGGGGGGGGGGGGTAAGTAAGAGTGCATGTCACGGGGAGGGTGCAGATCAGCTGCTGGGGGGGTAGGTGAGGGTCAGTGGATGTGTAGAAGGGTTAGGTGAGGGGTGCAAGTCAGCAGCTGGGGAGAAAGTTAGGTGAAGGGTACAGGTCAAGGAGCTGGGGTGAGGGTTAGGTGAAGGGTACAGGTCAAGGAGCTGGGGTGAGGGTTAGGTGAAGGGTACAGGTCCAGGAGCTGGGGTGAGGGTACAGGTCCAGGAGCTGGGGTGAGGGTTAGGTGAAGGGTACAGGTCCAGGAGCTGGGGTGAGGGTACAGGTCCAGCAGTTGGGGTGAGGGTTAGGTGTCTGGCAATAATGAATTGCAATCAACAGGTCCACACACTGGCTGCTTTCATGCTCCATCATCTATCTACAGCCTGTGTGCAGCAATGGAGAGAGGCGTCCCGCATTACAGGCAGAGAGGGGCGTCCCGCATTACAGGCAGAGAGGGGCGTCCCGCATTACAGGCAGAGGGGGGGGGTTCCGCATTACAGGCAGAGAGGGGCGTCCCGCATTACAGGCAGAGAGGGGCGTCCCGCATTACAGGCAGAGAGGGGCGTCCCGCATTACAGGCAGAGAGGGGCGTCCCGCATTACAGGCAGAGAGGGGCGTCCCGCATTACAGGCAGAGAGGGCGCTACTGTCTCTGCTGGGAGGAGAACGCACGCAGCCGGCTCTTACCTTTCTGCCGCAGCCGCTAACAGGGTGTCTCACCGGGGCTCAAACAGCACGGGCCTGTTCAGCACAGGAAGGGTCATTGCTCAGGTCTCCCTTCCCAGCATGTTGTTGGCTGAAAAGCTTGCACTCTACACAGGAGGGCGAGAAGCAGGAAGTAAATGAGAGGTGGATGGGGGACAGGAAAGCTCATTGCTCAGGTCTCCCTTTCCAGCATGTTAGCTGAAGAGCTTGCACTCTACACAGAAGGGCGAGAAGCAGGAAGTAAATGACAGGTCGGTGGGGGGACAGGAAAGCTCATTGCTCAGGCTGGCTGAGGAGCTTGCACTCTACACATGAAGTAAATGGCGGACAGGAATCTCACCTCCTTGCACTTTCTCGGCCACTGGCCCGGTTCTCCAGCAGCTCGATGAACTGGTCCCGGGTAATGGCCTCCTCGCCCCGGGCCAGCCGCTCCTCCAGCCAGCGCAGCAGTGTGCTCTGATGCCGGGACACCACTGACTCCGGGGCCGCCACCTCCCTCAGGCAGGCCACCTCTTCCCAGAGTCAGGCCTGTTCTAGCAGCACCGGCGGTGGGGGCGGCAGCAGTGCGAGTGGACATGACGGGCCTCCAGGTGTGTGCAGAGGGCTCTGCTTGCCGCCCGAAGCCTCCGCCAGCTCCGCGCTCTCGGCTCCTTCCTCCTCCCGCGCCTCTTCGTCTCCACTCCTCCCCCCCCGCCTACGAGGCCCGAGCCGCTTCCACCTTCCCCGGCCTGGCCACGCCCATGTGCCCGCCCCCAGCTCTGACAGCCCTGGCCGGCTATTGTCACTAGCACCGCCGGATCCCGGGCTGATGTGGCCTTGCCATGTGCCGGCCTACCGGGATTCTGCCCGGTATGCCCTATGGCCAGCCCGCCCCTGGCTCTAGGGACACTACACCAGCCCTGGGCAGCGGTCCGGACAAATGGCGTCTTCGGTCCGGATTCGGACCGCGGTCCGCCATTTGAGTACCCCTGCTCTAGAGGATGCCCCTCCCGCGCTATTATCCCATGCCCCGTGTAGCGGCGGGCACTATACAAAGGGTCGCCATCCTCCCTCGTTCCCCCCGTAGTCCGGAGGGAAAGAAAGGGGGGGGTATGTGTGTGTGTAGCAAGGTCTTGTGTATGTTTTACACGTTATGGCCTTAGTCTGCCCAGACTAGTATCACAGGGGTCAGAACCGCGCTGTTAGTTCCTACTCTGTAATTGTCGCCGCCGCGCGCACTTCTTCCTTTGCTGGATGTGCTGCGACGTCGCCTCAGACGCTACGGCGTCTTCATTGGCAAATCATCTCCTCTAGTGGTCCCATTCACTCCGCTCCTATAACAGTTTGTATCCACCTCGGAGCTTCGCGCTCTTCGGGGGGGGGCGGGGACATAGGTTGGAGCGCTCCGCGTCACTGGCCGCTCTGGCCCGCCCTTCGGGGTTCGCTTTGGTACCATTTTGATGCTGGTCGCACGCACATGTGGTGGCGGTCCTCCTCCTCCCTTGGTCTGTAAGTGCCCTAGCGGGCGATTTTCATGATCCTTCTTACTGCGCATGGTTCTGACACCCTTTATTCCCATTATGTCTTTCAGATTGGTGAACACCATTGGCTTCTGCCGGCCCGGTGTTAAATTATAGTGGGCCATGTTAAATTCTCCCACTTCCGTAGCGGGTCTTGGGGCATCCAGGGTTACTTAAAGTGTAAATCCCTACCGGCATATTGTGCCTTTGTTTAATCACCATATGGAGGCATCTCAGAATTATGTGACCGGGTCCCTCCGGGACAAGACCGGCGGTGTATAGCGTGTGGACAACCCCATGCTGATGCTGGCAGGGCACGGGTCTGCGTACCCTGTGCTGAGCAAGCACTGGCCCTGCAATCAGGTCGGCCAGTGGCTACACCTAGCTTCAATTCACCTATCTCCCCAGGCTTAAATCTCTCTCCTGCTGAGTCGCCTACAAGTGGGGAATTGCAGCCTGCTGTCCCTTCCAGGCTGCCTACGGCTGAACAGATTATTGATAGGTTGTCAGAGTGTATGGGCCCTGGTAGGAAGCTGCACCTGTCGCCCCATGTTTCTGTATGCTCTATGAGAACTGAGGGGTTTGCTACTCCGTGTGACTATACCCCTTCTGAAGAAGGGGAATTGTTCTCTGACTCCAGCTCTTCTGATGAGATGACGAGGACTCACGATGATTCTGGCCCGGAATACTGGGGCCAGTGTGACACTGACGACCTGTTGCTTAAAGTGGACCAACACCCAGGATTTTGACTATCCTGGGTCTTGGTCCACTTCGGTGGGGCACCCCCGATCGGGGTGCCCCGCTGTGTGAAACCCCCCTGATCACCCGGAAAACTCACCTCTCCCCGCGATCTGACAGCAATGGACAAGCGGCTCCTCCGCCTCCCGCGCGTCGCTCGACGGCCGGGAGGGTGATGGTCCACTTTAAGGCACTGTCTATCTCTCCCCCCGGTCAGGTCCCCAAGCCTAGAGGGGAGCGTTTCCATACTGCGACTGCACTGCACGTTTGGAATTTTTAGAGCAGGCTCATTTCCATGCTCTTGTCCTCAAAGAATGGGAATGCTGGCCTCCCATGCCTTTTCTTGTGCCGGGACGGCGCTGCGTCCGGCCTGTGCCGCAGCCATTACTGCGGTGGCCGCTAGAACCCTCATCAAAAAATTGCTTGATCATCACCCCGAGGATCTCCCTTGGGAGGTGTTCAATGCACTCTCCAATTGTGATGTATTTGTGAAGTTTATTCTATTGGCGCTAGATGACGCGATTAGAATGTGTGCAAGAACTTCCGCCCTTGTGGTGGCTATTCCTCGCCTGCTCTGGCTGCAACAGTGGGGTGCTGATGATGCTACGAAAAGACTCTTGCTGGGCTCCCCTTCAGAGGGCGACGCCTATTTGAGGCCCGTCTAGACCTGTTCGGCAAAAAGGGCAAATCACCCCTTCGCAGACTGCCGTCCCGCCCCCCTCGAGGCAGGAGCACCCCCCTCCCCCCTACCTTAGTGTTAAACAGGAACTAGGGGTGTCTTTCCGGATTTTTGGGGCAGACTCCTTCCCCACGAGCAGCAGGCAACGCTCTGGCCCCTCCGGCGGGGCTAAACCCAAATCTTCCACCAAACCCCCTCAAGCATGATGGGGTGCCCTCGCCCGGCTGGGTGAGGGGATGGCTGCAGCACCTTGCTCTTATCAGGAGGCATTTCGCCTCACTCTGGCGGATCAGGAGGTGGTGTCTTCCAGATACAGGATAGAGTTCGCTGCACTGCCTTCCCCAGTTTTTTTATCAGACCCCAGGTACACCTGGTCTCTGCCCCTGTTCGGTTGCTGGCTCAGGCCATGTTAGGCATGCAAGGTCTGAGGGTCTCTTGCGGATTGCCCGTAATAGGCAGAGGCAAGGGCCGATATACCACCTCCCACAGCCCCCAAAGGATGGGTCAGGTGGCCCATTCTGGATTCACAGCAATTCTCTAATTACAGGCAGTTTCCTGCATGGATACTCTTGAGTTGGCCATCAGCACCTTGCGCCCAGTGGGCGTCTTGCCACCCGGGGCACTCTTCAATGCTTATGTTTACGTCCCTGTGCCCGCGGATCGCTGAGGCTTTCCAGGTTTGTGTTGGAAGTCCAACACTGTTAATTGTGGCTCTGTTATCTGGCCTCTCTTCAATTCCTGGAGTGTCACTCAGGTGCTATCGATGGTGATGTCTCCGATGAAGACCAAGGGACGTCCGCGCGAGTTTCACCGGACGCCCTTCCTCTCTTCCCTGTCTCTGAGTCAGGATAGTTGGATGGCCGGCTGGTGGGCCATTGGGAGTCATTTGGATGGGTGTTCAATCACCTCGAGTCCTTGCTGTTCCCTAAGTGGTGACTCCGTTAATAGGAATGATGCTGGACCAGGTTCAAACCAGATTCTCCCCCTTTCAGCAATTAGGTGGGCATCTGGTCTCATGGGCCCGGTCCCTCACTACTGTTCCGGTTCTTAATACCAGGCAGGGATGCAACTGGTGGGCCGTTGTTAACTTGCTCGGCAGGAACCCGAGCAGCTAAAGAGGTCCCTTATGCTTAGTTCCCTTGAGCCGTCTGCAACTTCTAGTGGTAAGCATAGGACAGGGATCCAGCACCCCTGGAGCAGGGCCTGTGGGCCTTCCCTCCTGTATGACGTTTTTTTCTCTTGAAAGTGGATGAACTCGAGGGACCTGTCTGGGGGCAGTTCCCACTTGCCTTCCTGGAAACGGCCACCATGGACACCAACCTTCAGGTTGAGGGGATGGTTTCTTCCAAAAACTCCTGGCGATTCTGGTGTTGGTGGGGCCCTTAGAGGGTCCTTATGACTATGGAAGTCTAAGCAGATAGCATTTTCAGTTGGCTCTTCTCGCTTGACCGTTCCCCCTCCGGAATTGCCAGGATGGGGGTGTTCGGTCCGTCTGATGACAGGCGTACTACATTAACCATCGGAAGGGGCCTGGAGCTGGCGGACCTTCCAGGGAGTGTCTATGTTCCCTTCTGGGGAGACAATGCCCCCTGCATGTTAGTGATATTAGCTCCGGGTAAGCCCCTCTGCGACAGGATGTTCTAATCCCGTGTCGCTATGGAATCCATCCAGTCATGGCCCTGTTGGGTTCTGTCACCTTCACTGGCTATCGGCCAAGTTTCCCTGTCCCAGGATCCTATCTCAGTGGTCCGGATGCCTTAGTACCGTCTTGACAGGACCTTTGGTTCTGTATGCCCTTCTCCATTCCCTCTGCTAGGCAGGGTTATGCGGAAGATTACTCTGGTAAGGGGACCAGTAATGCTGGTGGCCCCAGTTGACCTAGTATGGTGTGGTTGCAGTTTTGGTACTGTGGTCAGTAGTTCTGCACCTTGCCAGGAGTGCCAGTTGATCACTCAGGGCCCTTTACATCACTATAGTTCATGGTCCCTGGCCTAAGTGGATCTGACTGCTGAGGCATACATCTTGGAGACAAGTTTAGCTGCCTTGGTGTTGTGACTATGGGATGTCTAGGAGTGAGCCTCCTCTGCGTCGTCTTCTATTGTTGTAGGGTTTGGCATACCCACATTTATTGGGACGAGTCTAGTCCTCTTACTTGTTGGACGTTCTCGGGTTCCAGGACTCCAGTGTGGCCTTCAGCATAAATTGGAGTTGGTCCCCCAACTCTGCTCTCTGATGGGTCAGGCTCTGCCCTGTCCACCTTGCCTTAACAGTTCTGGTTCAGTCTTCCTTGGTTAAGACTTCAGGGGGTGCCCACGTGCGCCCTCCATGTACTCCTATGGCCCCTGTTGTGATTGAATTTGATTTCATTCCGTCTGCTTGCAGGTTGTCTCCTGGTCCTATTCAGGACACTGTCTGGATGTCCTTACCCTTAAGGGGGTCCTTCTGGTGACTGTTACCTTGGTCAGGCGTGTGTTAGCGGGCGGTTCGGTCTACCTCCTTCCTTGAGATACACCAGGATAAAGGGAGTTCCGTCTGAAGCCGGATTCTCTACATCTGTAGGTGTCGTATGTTCAATTATCCGACATATTGTTTTCCACGGCTGTCCCCTTTCCTTGCAACGTTGAGGAAGTGGTTCTGCATTCCTTATACAGGTGTTGGCAGTTTTTTTCTTAGAAGTCACTGTGTCCATTAAGGGAACTGAGGTTCCTTGGGGCTTGTGGTCATTACATCCTGAATGTGCTCGATCTCGCCTGCTCTCGGGAGTTGGGCGGTTTGGTCCTGGTTGTTACCTTAATGGACGTTACTCCTGGTGCCTTGTTTTTTTTGGCCTTGGCTTCTGCCAAATTCATTAGCTATCGGATTGTCAGGCTATTACTCAGGCCTATTCAGGCAAGGGGAAGAACCTCCCTCGTTGCCTTGATTCCTTTCTACGTGTGCTTTTGATGCCTCTTGGGCTTTCAGCACCAGTTTTGCTGTTGAACTGATTGGTTAGGCCACTACCATTGGCCTTCTGCTCATACTTTTTGCAAGGTTTTTTTTTTACAACGTTGATGTTAGGGCCTCAGCTGTCTTGGCCGTCTGGTTCTGCAGGTGACTGTGCTTTAAACTGTCTGCTGTGGTCGTTTGTTGTTGGGGATCCCACCCTACTTTATGGACACTGCTTTTGGATGTCCCAAGTGTAAGTATTATATCTGGAGCAGGACGTACTGTATACTAAGAATTATACAATTCTGTGAAATACTGACCTGTAGAATTGGTATTATTAGTATACAGTACGTCCTGCTCCACCCCACCCTGTTGTTGCATTTTTCTGGATCCCCTGTATGGTGATTGTTATCATGGTTATCTTTACCAGTTGATCTGGGTGGTTTAATTCTCCCGGCTTCTTGTTCACTGCTTTTCAATGCTGGGGATTCGTGGGAGGTCCATGGGTATTTGAAGGGCCGGGAGGAGCCTGTTTTCCATGTCTCTGCAGTACAGCGCCCTCTGGCGGAGGATAACCCAAGTGTAAGTATTATATCTGGAGCAGGACGTACTGTATACTAATAATACCAATTCTACAGGTGAGTATTTCACAGAATTGTATTTTTTTTTTACCTATTTCTGCCCGGACCTTTATTCATTAAGCCCGTTATTAGCCTCCCAGCCTTGGCTGCAGGTCCGGGTGAGGGTAGGAATCCCCTTTATAGGTGTTTAGGGAGCCATGCTCCCCCGTGAGACCCCATATAAAGGGGTAGGCGGAATCCGGGTTGGTGATCCCGGTTTGGGATGCCCTGTCCCTAATTGTGTGTGTGTGTATATATATATATATATATATATATATATATATATATATATATATATCCCTTACACCATACTTGGTGCGGGATTATCCCCCTTCCGGGTCCCTCTGTTAACCCTCCAGTGGGGGGGGGGGGGAGGCAGACGTTTCCTTTTATTTCAGAATGTGTGTGTGTGTGTGTGTGTAGGTGTGCTTGGTGCCTTACATTACTGGCTGATTGCCGTTTATTCTAAGTATGTCACACACCCCGCTTCAGATAGTCATTACACTTGAGTTATACCGACCTGTAGAGGGCGATCTTGCAGAGATGTCATGAAAAAACGGAGCCCCTCCCACTCATTCCCCAGTCTTTCATCTCTGCAGACGGTGAGCAAGTCAGAAGATGGATGTCTCCTCCTTGCAGGTAGCCGGGGTAACTCCCGGCCCCCCTCTTTGGGTCTATTTCTGCCTGGACCTACTGTTATCCCCCTTTTTTAATAAAGAGCCTCCCAGCCTAGGCTGCGGGTCCGGGCAAGGGTAGACGGCACCTTACGGTGCTTTAGGAGCTATGCTCCACCGTGAGACCCCATACTAAGTGGTAGGTGGTATTCCGGGTTGGTGATCCCGGTTGGGATGCCCTGTCCTTGCCCTTACACCTTGGTGGTGTTTTTTCTCCCTTCCCCGGTTATTCCCATTTAGTTTAGTTTTTTCCTTAGAGTGCATGCTTTTGTGCAACATGTTGTGTGTATGTGTGCGTGTTTTCCTTGGTACCCTTGGCCGGGCCGGCGGTTTGCGGCTCTGCCGGCCGTTGCTGGCAGCCTTCGGGGGAGCTTCTTCCTCTCCGGTGCGGGTTAGGGGGCGGCCCGCCCCCTCCCTCCCCCCGTGCTGCTGGTGCCGCTGTGGAGCCCGTCCGCTGGCCGGGAGCCACGTTGTGTCAGGGGAGAGGGGTGAGGTCGGGCGCAGCGCGCGGTCCGCGCCGACCCGCCCTTCTTCATCCTTGCTGCCTTCCCTTTGCCTCGTGTTGGCTTGTGTGGACACCATTACTGTAAGCGCCCAGTGGGCTCCATTCTTTTATTGGCTGCTTGTTAGTTTCGCGAGATTGATATATTTATAATTATATATATATATATATATATATGTGTGTTTTTGGCCCTTCTGTTTATGTGCACAGCATTTGTGTGATGGCGAGGACAAGCGCATTCATCAGATGGCAAGTCATGCCTTTCCCAGTGTGGGTTCTGCCTTGCGGCCTGTCTGTGCATCGGCACTAGTGGCTGTGGCTACCAGGTCGGAGATCAGGGACATGTTAAATGGGTCCCAGTTCAACACGGACAGCGTTGAATTCACAACCCTTAAGAGGTGTGAATTGTTCATGAATTTTGTTTTGTCGGCTATGAACGACACTAGTACCATGTGTAGTAGAACTTTGGCCCTGTTGGTGGCCATGCGTCGATCGGTCTGGCTGCGCCAGTGGGCGGCTGACATTGTGGCCAAGAAGTCACTTACAGCTTTGCCCTTTTTGGGAACGCGGCTGTTTGGAGACAAATTGGATTCTGTGGCGAGGGGTGGGAGGTTGCCTCGACATAAGAAGCTGCGTTGCTTCTTTTGGGGGGCAGCCTCCTTTAATCCTTCCTTTCGCGGTGCCAGAGGGGGCAGAGGTCTTGCCTACTCTGGCTTTAGAGGTGATTCCTGGAACATAGGTAGAGGACGTGCCCGTCCAGCCTCTACCTGGGGTTCCAGGACCAAGCCCGCTGCCAAGCCAGCTCAGCAATGAGGAGGCGCCCTCACCCTTACGGGTGGGGGGACGGCTGCGGCTCTTCTTCCAGGTCTGGGCCCAGGAGGTCACAGACAAGTGGATATTGGAAGTGGTCTCGTCTGGGTACAAACTGGAGTTCGAGTCCCAGCCTCCTCCCAGATTCCTAAGGTCTCGGGTGCCATCAGATCCTCGGGCGGCGCAGGGACTCCTGTTGGCTGTAAAGAATCTCCTGGACATGACGGTCATATGCCCGGTGCCTCTTTCAGAGAGAGGCCGGGGCTATTATTCCAACCTCTTCACGGTTCCCAAAAAGGATGGTTCCATAAGGCCCATCCTGGATTTGAAGCTTCTCAACCGGTTCATCAGAACCAAGAAGTTCAACATGGAGATTCTGCGCTCAGCCATTGGTTCCCTTCATCAGGGGGATTTCATGACGTCCATAGACATCAAGGATGCTTACCTTCATGTACCAATTTTCCCAGCACATCAGAAATTTCTCAGGTTTGTGGTGGGAGATCAGCATTTTCAGTTTGTGGCCCTCCCGTTCGGGCTGACCTCGGCACCGAGGGTGTTTACCAAGGTTCTGGCGGGCATCATGGCCCTGCTCAGAGCCCAGGGCATTCTCATTGTGCCGTATTTGGACGACCTACTCATTACAGCTTCCTCCCTCTGCCAGGCAGAGTTGGACACCAGGACGGTGGTGACGATGCTGGAGAGGTTCGGATAGGTGATCAACCACCCCAAGTCTTCTCTCTCCCCATCAAGGGAGATTTCCTTTCTGGGCATGATTCTGAATACCAGTCAGGCCAGAGTGTTCCTACCTCAGCCAAAGGTGCAGAGGGTTCAGGATCTGATACGTGTTCTCCTGACCAACCCTCGCCCTTCCATTCGGCTAGGGATGACTCTGGTGGGTTTGATGGTGGCCTCCTTCAAGGCAGTCCCCTTTGCTCAATTCCACATGAGGTCGCTACAACTCCATCTATTGCTGAAATGGCACAGATGTCCACAGTCCTTGGATCAGTCTTTTCTGATGTCTCCCAGGGTTCGGCAGTCCCTTCAGTGGTGGCTGGAATCAAGCAATCTGATGAGGGGCAGATCGTTCCTGGCCCCTCGTTGGGAGACGGTTACCACGGATGCCATCCTGTCGGGCTGGGGAGGTTTCTGGAAAGATCATCAGTTCCAGGGGTTGTGGGGTCCTCAGGAGGCTCACAACCCCATCAATGTTTTGGAGATCAGGGCTATCCGCTTGGTTCTGTCGCGTCTGACACTTCACCTACAGGGTTTACCGGTTCAGGTTCGATCAGACAATCGTACTGCGGTAGCTTACATCAATCACCAAGGAGGGACTCGCAGCAGGAGTGCCCTCAGGGAAGTCTCTCTGATTCTGACTTGGGCGGAGAGCAATGTTCCTTGCATCTCGGCAGTATACATTCCGGGAGTGGAGAACACGGAGGCGGACTCCCTGAGCAGGGGATTCTCTCGCCGAGGGGAATGGTCTCTCAACCGCAGGGTGTTTCGGGCCCTGTGTCACAAGTGGGGGACTCCGGAGGTGGATCTCTTTGCCTCTCGGCACAATCACAAGCTCCCAACCTTTGTATCTCTGTCTCAGGATCCTCTGGCCCTGGCAGTGGATGCCTTGTCCCTTGCCTGGAGGGATCTGAGTTTTCTGTACCTGGCGGCTCTGTCTATTCAGGCCCCTTACTTTGAGAGACACCAGGATAAGGTGGTTTTTCGCTTTATACCAGATTTCCTTCCTAAGGTGGTTTCTGCCTTCCATCTCAATCAGGATGTAGTTCTCCCTTCCTTGTGTCCTAGGCCTAGCAATGACAAGGAGAGGGTTTTGCACTCTTTGGATGTGGTTCGTTGTGTGAAGTACTGTTTGGTTGCTACTTCTCCTTTTCGTAAGACTGATGCCTTGTTCGTGGTGCTTTCTGGGCCCAGAAAAGTTTTGGAGCCCGCCAAATCTACCATTAGTAAATGGATATGCCAGGCCATTGTTGGGGCCTATTCTGCTAAGAGGAGGGTTCCTCCTTTTAAGATCACTGCTCATTCTACTCGTGCTGTTGGGGCTTCCTGGGCCTTTCAGCACCAGGCTTCTGTTGAACAAGTTTGTAAGGCTGCTACTTGGTCTTCTGTTCATACTTTTTCCAAGTTTTATAAGGTTGATGTGCGGGCCTCAGCTGATGCTGTTTTTGGCCGCAAGGTTCTGCAAGCTGCAGTGGTTTAAAATGTGGGCATTTTTGCCGTATTGGGATCCCCACCCATGATGGACACTGCTATTGGATGTCCCATATGTCATGAATAGTGGAAGCGGGGTGTGTGACATACTTGGAATAATACCATTTTGTGATTACTCACCTTTAAAATGGGTATTATAAGTATGTCACACACCCCGCTTCATCCCGCCCTTTTGTATCATGGATCCTTTATATGGTGAACTTTTTTATGGTTAAGAATGTTTTATTAGCTCTTCCTGGTCCCCTTACTGCTGTCATATACTGGGGAATGTGTGGGAGGTCCCAGGTATTTATGGACCGGGAGGGGCTTCTTTTTTGCTTTCATCTCTGCAGAAGTTCGCCCTCTACTGGACCATAACCCATATGTCATGAATAGTGGAAGCAGGGTGTGTGACTTATAATACCCATTTTAAAGGTGAGTAATCACAAAATGGTATATTCCTAGTATGTCACACACCCCACTTCCAAAGATACATGACACTTGGGAAACCGGCCTGTAGAGGGCGATCTTGCAGAGATGACATGGAAAAAGGAGCCCCTCCTGGTCCATAAGTACCGGGTTCCTCTCACTATTCCTCAGTCTTTTGTCTCTGCAGTCGGCGAAGCAAGTCAGAAGATGACTGTCTCCTCCTTGCAGGTAGCCGGGGTAACTCCCGGCATTTTTTTATGTCTATTTCTGCCCGGACTTCTTTTTCTTTTAAAAATTAAGCTATAACAATATGCCTCCCAGCTTAGGCTGCAGGCTCGGGCAATGGTAGCAGCACCTCTGGGTGCATAGGGGAGCTTGCTCCCATCCGTGAGACCCCATACTAAGGGGTAGGCAGTGTCCGGGTTGGTGATCCCCGGCTTGGGATTCCCTGTCCCTCTTGCCCTTTCACCTATTGGTGTGGGTTCCCCCCCCCCCCGCAGTGTCTCTCCGTGCCCCTTGGGGGGAGGAGGGGGGAAGGGGGTGGCCTTTCTCCCATAATAAAGCTAAAAAAATCACATGGGAAACGTGTGTGTCTGTGTGTGTTTTAGCACTGTTCAACAACACAAGTATCGCAGGAAGCTCAGCTTGTGGCAAGTCTTTGCTTTTAAAATAGATGGTGTAATCTGCAAATTCGGCCATTGTTGATTTTCAGCTGGTTTAGGCTGCTGCTCCTCAGCTGTGGTTAAGGAGAGGGCAGGGCCAGGAGCTCAGCTATATTGGCTTCTCTGGTGTTTTTTTCTGGCCCGCCCTCTCCTTCCTGTCTCTCCCTCCTGTCTTTCCTCAGGACACGTGAGTTTTTGCCACTTGTGTTATATATTCTTATGTATATATTTACTCTGTGATTCACTCAAAGGTATTTTTCAGTAGCTAGCTCCAGCTCTGTCTAGAGAGACAACACTTTGATTGCACAGGCTGGAGTTTCTTTGTAAACACTCCCCTGTGCTGAGCTGCCTCACCTACGCTTGTGTGCAAGCCTAACTGCTGCTAAAGCCATTACTTGTGGCTGGAGCAGCTGGCCTGTTGTCCAGCCTTCTTTGGAGCCTTGACTCTGGATATGCTGGGTTTTGACTACTGAAGAAAATCTGTCTTATAGATACACAGATATATGTATTGGTTTTGAGTGATGTGTATGTTTGGCTTATTTCCTCCTGCCCTTATGTTCAGGTTTTGTGTTCCACTTTAAGGTGGACCTGGATTTATTTTACCTGGCTCTATGTGTTAAAGACCAACAACATAGAAACATAGAAGGTTGACGGCAGAAGGAGGCCTTATGCTCCATCTAGTCTGCCCTTAAGTAGTCCTAAAGTATTTAAAAAATACTTGGGACTTGAAGGGGCATCCCGGGTAGCAATTGCGTAAAACCCAGATATACTTGGCGACTATAATCAATTATAAGTATAATACTAAAGCATCATATGGAGGCATCTCAGGTTAATGGGCTTGCAATTCCCTTGGCACAGACTCGGCAATGTTTTGGATGTGGGGCATCCCTTGTTTGGGATAACGCAGTTTTTGCGTCCCTTGTGCACAATTAACCATTATGCAGCAAACTGGGGCCCAGGCTTCAGGGCCTGCGGCTACTGCCTCTTCTCCTACTCCGCCGTGTCTTGTCCGTACCCCCAGTGATATTGTCATGGGTGGTGAGTCGCATTCTGATTTATGTGCCAGATTGGCTCATCTTGAAGGATTTATGTCTACCTCTGTGGCTAAGAAGGCCTCAGCTAAAAGAAAGCATTTGACTCCGTCTTGGCAAGTGAGTTGGACAATTGCGAATTGCTTGATTGGTCTGACCCTTCTCAGTTAGCAGAAGGGGAATTATATGAGGATTCAGATGTTTCTGACAAACAGCAATTTGTTGGTACTGAAAGTGAGCAGGGTGAAGAGAGTGTTGTAGTTACCCCAAAAGCTCTTGCCCAGTTATTTGAGGTTTTGGTTATTACTCCTCCTGAAGTAGTCCCTCTCAAGAGAGGGGAATTCTTTGGAGCCTCTAAACCTCGTTTGGAATTTCCAAATCAAAAGCATTTTGATTATATTTTTAATGAATGGGAGAAGCCTGCGCGGCTTCATGGCATTCCCTTGGGCTGGGACAAAAAATATCCCTTTCCAGCTGATACGGTTAAACTTTGGTCATCACCTCCTGAGGTGGATGCCCCTGTACTTTCTGACTCCACTACACTCAAGGATGGAGAGGACAAACGTATTGATCAAATGGTGTGCCACGCTTTTTCCAGTGTAGGCTCGGCCTTGCGGCCTGTTGGCGCTTTGGCGCTTATGTCGGTGGCTATTAGATCTGTTGTGAGAGACCTAATGAATAACTCAGGGCTTGATCCGGCCTCTGATGAGTACGCCGCTCTTAAGCGTTGTGAGATGTTTGCATCTTTTGTACATTCTGCTTTAGATGAAACTCTGCTCATGTGCAGCAGAACCTCTGCCTTGTTAATCGCCATTCGGCGGTCAGTATGGTTGCGGCAGTGGGCGGCAGATGTTGTAGCCAAGAAATCGCTTACAGCGCTTCCGTTTGTGGGATTGCGCCTATTGGGTTCTGGAAGTAGTTTCTTCCGGTTACAAACTGGAATTCGAGTCCCGGCCTCCTCCCAGATTTTTCATGTCCCGGATGCCGTCAGATCCGGCAATTGCGCAGGGACTGCGGGCAGCAGTAGCGAATCTGTTAAACATGGCTGTCATCTGCCTAGTGCCTCCGGCGGAAAGGGGTTTGGGGTTTTACTCCAACCTATTCACGGTACCCAAGGACGGCTCTGTTCGGCCTATCCTAGACCTAAGGAGACTCAATCAATTTATCCGTTTCAGAAGATTCCGCATGGAGTCTCTGTGATCAACAATCGATGCTCTCCGTCAGGGGGACTTCATGACATCCATAGACATCAAGGATGCTTATTTGCACATATTTTCCGGGTCACCAGAGATTTCTCAGGTTCTCGATAGAAGACCAGCATTATCAATTTGTGGCCCTGCCATTCGGCCCCAAGAGTCTTTACCAAGATGCTGGCAGGAGTGATGGCTATTCAGGGTCCAGGGCATCCGCATTGTGCCTTTTCTGGACGATCTTCTTATCGCGGCCTCCTCCCTCGAACAATCAAAATTGGACACCAGGATGGTGGTCTCTACGCTAGAGAGGTTTGGATGGGTAATAAGTTACCCCAAATCCTCTCTCTGTCCATCCAGGGAAATTCCCTTCCTGGGCCTGATTCTGGAATGGTTCTGATTCAGGACTTGATTCGTCTATTCTTGTCCAACCCTCGTCAGTCTATTCGTCTACGGATGAGACTAGTGGGATTGATGGTAGCTGCATTCGAGGCAGTCCCGTTTGCCCAGTTTCACATAAGGACGCTTCAGCTCTTCCTCTTGGCAAAGTGGGACAGGTGCCCACTATCATTAAATCAGACTTGTCTATTGTCTCCCCACGTTTTGCAGTCCCTTCAGTGGTGGTTAATATCGCACAACCTCCAGAAGGGCAAGTCATTTCTGACTCCGCGTTGGGAACTGGTTACCACTGATACCAGCCTGGTAGGCTGGGGGGGCTTCTGGAAGAAGCATCAGTTCCAAGGATTGTGGGGGCCTCAGGAGGCTCATTCTCCAATCTATGTATTAGAGCTTCGGGCCATACGTCTTGTTCTACTTTGACTGACCCATTTCTTACAGGGTCTGCCAGTTTAGATTCGGTCAGACAACCGAACAGCTGTTGCATACATCAATCACCAGGGAGGGACTCGCAGTTGGGGTGCCCTCCGGGAAGTGTCTCTGATCCTTCAGTGGGCAGAGATCAATGTTCCCTGCATATCAGCAGTTTACATTCCGGGGATAGAGAATGTGGAGGCGGACTCCCTGAGCAGGGGATGTTCTCGCCAGGGAGAATGGTCTCTCAATCCAAGGGTCTTTCAGTTCCTCTGTCACAAGTGGGGGACTCCACGGTTGGGCCTGTTGGCTTCTCGTCACAATCACAAGCTGCCAGCTTTTGTGTCTCTATCCCAGGATCCTCTGGTAGTGGCAGCGGATGCCATGTCTCTGGCCTGGAAGGATCTGGGGTTCCTATATCTGTTTCCCCCATTCTCCATGATCAGTGAAGATGGTGCGCAAGTTAGCACTGGAGGATTCTGGTGGCGCCAAGGCTGGCAGTGGATTGGTTCCATCTGCCTCTTCTTCCAGATCTCATCACTCAGGGACAACTTACAACAACCCCAATTTTCAAACGCCGGCTTTGACGGCATGGCTGCTGAAGTCTCCATCTTGAAAGAAGAAGGTCTTTCTGATGCGGTTATTCAGACTCTTATTAGAGCTAGGAAGAAGTCTTCCTCTGTCATTTATTACAGGACTTGGAGGTCCTATATTGATTGGTGTGAATCCAGGGCTTTGCCCTGTAGAGTATTTTCTATTCCTAGAATTCTGGAATATCTGCAACGAGGTCTGGATATGGGATTCCAGATTAGTACTTTGAAAGGGCAAGTCTCTGCCTTGGCTATTTTCTTTCAAAGGTCGTTCGCTCTTCATCCTTTGGTTAAGACCTTTTTCCAAGGAGTCGCGCATGTGCGGCCTCCCAGAAAGCCTATACTTCCTGTTTGGGACCTTAACCTGGTGCTTTCAGCTATGCAGGCCACTCCCTTTGAGCCTTTGCAGGATATTCCTCTTCCTATTCTTACTCAGAAGGTTGCCTTTTTGGTTGCTATTACTTCTGTCCGCCAAGTTTCTGAACTGGCAGCTTTGTCTATTCTAGCCCCTTATTTTGAGAGGCATCAAGATAAGGTTGTTTTCCGTTTTAAACCAGATTTCCTTCCTAAGGTGGTGTCTGCTTTCCATTTAAATCAGGATATAGTTCTTCCTTCCTTGTGTCCTGAACCTGGTAACGACAAGGAAAGGGTCTTACATTCTTTGGATGTAGTTCATTGTGTTAAGTATTATTTAGTTACTACCTCGGCCTTCCGCAAGACGGATGCCTTTTTTGTTGTGCCTTCTGGGCCCAAGAAGGGTTTTGCTCCTGCCAAATCTTCCCTTAGTAGGTGGATACGTCAGGCCATCATTGGGGCCTATATGGCTAAGGGGAAGGTTCCCCCTTTTCGTGTCACCGCTCATTCTACTCGTGCTATTGGAGCTTCTTGGGCTTTTCAGCACCAGGCTTCTGTTGAACAGGTTTGCAAGGCTGCAACTTGGTCTTCTGTGCATAATTTTTCTAAGTTTTACAAGGTTGATGTGCGGGCGGATGCTGCTTTTGGCCGCAAAATTCTGCAAGCTGCAGTAATTTAAGTTATGCATTATTCCTTGGGGATCCCCACCCATTATAGACACTGCTATTGGATGTCCCAAGTGTCATGTATCTTTGGAAGTGGGGTGTGTGACATACTAGGAATAATACCATTTTGTGAGTACTCACCTGTAAAATGGTTATTACGACTATGTCACACACCCCACTTCCCCGCCCTTTTTGTTCTAGGGATCCTTTATATGGTGATTATTATTGAATATAATTGGCTCTTCCTGGTTCTCACTGCTTTTTAATAAGACTGAGGAATAGTGGGAGGAACCCGGTACTTATTGACCAGGAGGGGCTCCTTTTTCCATGTCATCTCTGCAAGATCGCCCTCTACAGGCTGGTTTCCCAAGTGTCATGTATCTTTGGAAGTGGGGTGTGTGACATACTCGTAATAACCATTTTACAGGTGAGTACTCACAAAATGGTATTTTTCACAAAGCAGGGCATCCTAAACTGGGGTGCTCTTGGGGAGGGCTTTCATCCAACCCTAGAGTTATGCTGTGCATTAAATGGGAGCTGGCTTAACACCTTAACTTTGAATATAATGCCGTTACCCAATCTCTGGTAGCCTAAGACAAGTATGTCTCATCCAGTCAGTTTGAAGATGTAAATCGTTTTCTCTTATTATTTTCCATGGGTACACAGCTAAGCAATGCAGCAAAGTCTCAAAAGTTGAAAGGACATTACAGGCAAGGGTTAATTTAGCCTGCGTACTGCTCTCCCCAAGCTGTCTGTTGGTATATGCATATTCTTAGTATACAGTACGTCCTGCTCCAGATATAATACTTACACTTGGGTTATCCTCCTCCAGATGGCGCTGCACTGCAGAGACATGGAAAAACAGGCTCCTCCCGGCCCTTCAAATACCCAGGGACCTCCCACGAATCCCCAGATTTCTCTGAAGTGCTGACTGCGAAGACATGATGTGTCACTCTCTCGCAGGTGAGCGGGGCTATTAAAGCCTGCGGCCCTGTTGGACTACTCCCACCCGTCCTCCCTGTGATGTGCCTCCCAGCCTGGGCTGCGCTGGTCGGGTGAAGGTAGGCAGCACCATGCGTGCTTATGGAGCCATGCTCCACCGCAGTCCCCCACCAAAGGGTAGGCGGTTTAGGCTAATGGTGAGCCTCTTGTGGATGCCCCTCCCGCGCTATTGCCCCATACCCCGTGTAGCGGCGGACCCTGTTCAAAGGCTCGTCATTCTCCCTCGTTCCCCCCGTAGTTCGGGGGGAAAGAAAGGGGAGGGGGTGTGTGTGGTGGTCTTGTGTATTCAGTACACGTTATGGCCTTAGTATTGTCCTTGACTCATACACCTGGTGTCAGAGCCGCGCTGTTGTTCCTCAATTGTCTATCGGCCGCCGCCGGGCGATTATCTGCCCTTACTGACGGGCACGTGAACAGGCAGCGGCGGCGTCTTTATTGGTATTTGTTGTCAGGCGCATCGAGAAGTAATCCCCGTTTTTGGCTTCCATAGTGTGTCATTCACTCTACTGTCTGCACTGACTACTGTTTTCAGAGCTTCGCGCTCTTCGGGGGGGGGCGGAGACCTGGCTTGGCGCGCTCCGCGTCACAGCCCTCTCTGGCCCGCCCTTCGAGGTCTGCTTGGCGCCATTTCGATGCTCATCGCGCGCGCGTGGTAATGGTCCTCCTCCTCCCTCGATATGTAAGTGCCCTCACGGGCGATTTTCATTGTCTTACTTACTGCGCATGGCTCTGACATCCCTATTCCCATTATGTCTTTCAGACGGTCGAATCCAGTGGCTTCTCCCGGCCCGGTGTATTTCCCAGTTGGACCTAGTATAATTACTCCCACTTCCCTGCGGGTCTTTGGGGCATCCAGGGTAGCTTATAGCGTCAATCCCTACTGGCCTATTGTGCCCATTAATCATCATATGGAGGCATCCCAGGATATTGTTAACGGGGTTCCCTCGGGACAAGCCCGGCTGTGTGTAACTTGTGGGGTCTCATCTATCAACGGTGACAATGCTCGGGTCTGCGTCCCTTGTGCACAGCAGGCGTTACTGGTACTTCCCGCCCCTTCTGGGGCTGAGTCTGCTACCCCACCAAGCCTGAGTCTAACCCCCAATACATCATCCTGATGTGTCTACTAGACTGGCCAGTGTTGAAAAATTGCTTGCTAGTACTCTAGCGCGCAAGGCTACCGCAAAAAAGCGTCACATTTTCCCTGACTCTGCTGCATTCCCTACGGAGTCTGATGAGTTTACTCATCTATATGACCATACCCTTTCGGACGAAGGGGAGCTGATCTCTGACTCAGAGTCATCTGATGAGAAGTCTAGGGGTCATGACGATTCTGGTTCTGAACACTGGACCCCGGATGATACTGATAAGCTATTGCTTCAGATTTTTGAGGTTTTGTCCATCTCTCCCCCTGTTGCAGCTCCCAGGCAAAGGGGTAAGCTATTCCATACTGCTAAGGCTCGATTGGAAATTCCTGAGCAGACCCATTTCAATAACCTTGTGCTTAAGGAGTGGGAACATCCCAGTAGACTTCCCGGGATCCCTAAGAGTCTGGACAGGAAGTATCCATTTCCTGCTGACATGGTCAAGTGCTGGTCATCGCCCTCCGAGGTCGATGCTCCTATTCTAGGGCTGTCTAACACCTCTATTATGCACTCTCCCGACACTACTACACTGCGGGATTCTGAGGACCGGCGCATTGTTCAATTGGCGTGCCATGCCTTTGCGTTTGGAGGGGCGGCACTGCGCCCGGTCTGCGCTCTGGCCATTACTGCCGTGGCGCTCAGGGCCATGGTCAGGAATGCACTTGACGCCCCAGACGAGTTGCCTGCTGATACTATTAATGCACTGTCTAACTGTGATGTATTTGTGAACTTTATCCTGTCTGCATCGGACGATGCTATTGGGCTGTGTGCCAGATCTTCCGCCTTGGCGGTGGCTATACGCCACGCGGTATGGCTGAGACAGTGGGCGGCCGACAATGCTGCTAAGAAAGCCCTTACTGGGCTCCCTTTCAAGGGACTACGCCTGTTTGGGGATCGCCTAGACCTCTTTGCTAAAGGAGGTAAGTTACCACAGCGCAGGCGGCAGCCTCGGCCCTTTCGCAACCAGGGCCCCCTTTCAGCCCCCTACAGAGGCGCTAAGCAGGGTAAAGGGTTGTCCTTCGCTGGGGCTCGCACAGACTCCTGGCATAGGAGCAGGGGGCGACGCCCTGGCTCTTCCTGGGGGACCAAATCCAAACCCCCTCCCAAGACCCCTCAGGCATGATGGGGCGCCCTTGCCCGCCAGGGTGGGGGGACGACTACAGCACTTCGCGCACGTCTGGAGTTTGCTGTGCGGCCCCCCTCAAGATTCGTCAGGTCCTGGATACCCCAGGACCCGGTGTCAGCTCAGGTCCTGATGCATGCAGTACAAGGACTTCTGGAGCTGGGAGTTATTTGCAAAGTTTCCCTGAGAGAATTGGGAGAAGGTTTCTACTCCAACCTTTTCACAGTACCCAAAAGAGACGGGTCAGTCAGGCCCATTCTGGATTTAAAGATCCTCAACAAATTTGTCAAGAGCAAGCGCTTTCGCATGGAAACCCTGCGCTCGGCCGTTGGCTCTCTGCGACCAGGGGATTTTATGACGTCTGTGGACATCAAAGATACTTACCTTCACATCCCTGTGTTCCCCGGGCATCAAAGGTTTCTCAGGTTCGAGTTGAAAGATCAACACTACCAATTTGTGGCTCTTTCCTTTGGCCTCACTTCAGCTCCCAGAGTGTTCACCAAGGTATTGGCAGGTGTGATTTCCTTGCTAAGGTCAGGGGGCATTCGAGTGCGGCCCTACCTGGACGACATTCTCATCGCCTCATGGCCTCTACAGCAGACGGAGCTGGACACTCAGCTGGTGGTGTCCACCTTGGAGTCCTCCGGCTGGGTGATCAATCTTCCCAAGTCCTCCCTGTCCCCTTCACCGGTGACCCCATTCCTGGGGATGATTCTGGATACGGTTCAGTCACGAATATTCCTTCCCCAACAGAAGGTGGAAGATCTGACTACGCAGGTGCGGTCCCTGCTCTCGTGCCCCCAGCTCTCCCTCAGACAGGGAATGCGGCTGGTGGGCCTGATGGTGGCGAGCTTCGAGGCGGTGCCCTTTGCTCAGTTCCATTCGAGGCCTCTGCAGCTTCACCTCCTATCAGTATGGGACAAGGACCCCGCATCCTTGGACGTGGTTTGTGTGCTTCCCCCATTGGTCAGAAGGTCCCTCTCATGGTGGCTGGTCCACAAGAACTTGCTAAAGGGCAGGTCCTTTCTAGCCCCCTCCTGGGAGACGGTCACCACGGATGCCAGTCTGTCAGGTTGGGGGGGATTCTGGAAATCCCTGAGGTTCCAGGGGAGGTGGGGCCCTCAGGAGGCCCATTTACCCATCAACATTCTGGAACTACGGGCGGTCAGGTTGGTTTTGGAACAATTGACCGATCACCTGCAGGGTCTGTCTGTGCAGGTGCGCTCAGACAACAGGACAGCGGTTGCCTACATCAACCATCAGGGAGGGACCCGGAGCAAGGGTGCCCTCCAGGAAGTGTCGCGGATTCTGACATGGGCGGAGGCCAATGTTCAATGTATCTCGGCTGTTTATATGCCGGGGGTAGAGAATCTTCTAGCAGACTCTCTGAGCAGGGGGACTTCCCATCAGGGGGAGTGGTCCCTCTGCAACAGGGTATTCCAGTCCCTGTGTTACCGGTGGGGCCTACCGGATGTGGATCTGTTTGCATCCCATCACAATCACAAGCTTCCGGCCTTTGTCTCCCTGTCGCAGGATCCTCTGGCCTTGGCCACGGATGCTCTGTCACTGTCTTGGAAGAAATTCCGACTTCTGTATGCTTTCACCCCGTTTCCCCTGCTGGGCAGGGTTCTGCGCAAGATTGCCCTGGAAAGGGTGCCAGTGATTCTGGTGGCCCGAGGTGGCCAAGAAGAGTGTGGTTTGCAGACGTGGTACAAATGGCAGTAGACCAATACGTCCTGCTGGAGGAGCAAGATCTACTCACTCAGGGCTCCCTACGCCATCCCAGTTTACAAACTCTGGCTTTGACGGCTTGGCTGCTGAAATCTCCATCTTGATGGAGAAAGGCTTGTCTGCCTCAGTGGTGGATACCATGGTACAGGCTAGGAAGAAAACTTCTGCCATCTATTATAGGGTATGGCGTTCATACATTGACTGGTGTGAGTCTAGGTCTCTCCCCTGCAGGGAATTCTTAATCCCTAGAATTCTGGAGTTTTTACAACATGGATTGGAGTTGGGTTTAAAACTCAGTACTCTGAAGGGTCAGGTTTCTGCCCTGTCTGTCTTCTTTCAGAGGTCTTTTGCACAGCATTCCTTGGTTAAGACCTTCTTTCAGGGGGTCACTCACGTGCGTCCCCCGCGTAAGCCTACGTTCCCTGTTTGGGACTTGAACCTGGTTTTGTCTGCCTTACAGGGTGCTCCCTTTGAGCCTATTCAGGATGCTGCTCTGGCTGTACTTACCCTCAAAGTTGTTTTTCTGGTGGCTATTACTTCGGTCAGGCGCGTGTCTGAGCAGCCCCCGTACTACGAGAGACACCAGGACAAGGTGGTGTTCCGCTTTAAGCCAGATTTTCTGCCAAAGGTGGTGTCTGCCTTTCATCTGAATCAGGATATTGTCCTTCCTTCATTGTGTCCTAATCCTAGCAACGCTAAGGAAAGGGTGTCGCATTCATTGGATGTGGTAAGGTGTCTGAAGTACTACCTGGTAGTCACTGCGGCCTTCAGGAAGACTGATGCTCTTTTTGTGGTCCCTTCTGGTCCTAGGAAGGGCTTGGCTCCTGCCAAGTCTACTATTAGCAAATGGATTCGTCAGGCTGTGATTCAGGCCTATTCTGCTAAGGGGAAGAATCCTCCCTTCCGCCTTACTGCTCATTCCACTCGTGCTATTGGTGCCTCTTGGGCCTTCCAGCACCAGGCTTCTGTTGAACAAGTTTGCAAGGCCGCTACTTGGTCTTCTGTACCTTTTCAAAGTTTTACAAGGTTGATGTTAGGGCCTCAGCTGATGCTGTTTTTGGCCGCAAGGTTTTGCAAGCGGCAGTAGTTTAAACTGCCTGTTGTCACCTTTTGTTGGGGGATCCCACCCTACTTTATGGACACAGCTATTTGATGTCCTAAGTGTAAGTATTATATCTGGAGCAGGACGTACTGTATACTAAGAATAATACAATTATGTGAAATACTCACCTGTAGAATTGGTATTATAAGTATACAGTACGTCCTGCTCCACCCCACCCTGTTGTTGCATTATTCTGGATCCCCTGTATGGTGATTGTTATCATTATTATCATTACCATTTGTTCTGGGTGGTTTAATTCTCCCGGCTTCTTGTTCACTGCTTTTCAATGCTGGGGATTCGTGGGAGGTCCCTGGGTATTTGAAGGGCCGGGAGGAGCCTGTTTTTCCATGTCTCTGCAGGACGTACTGTATACTTATAATACCAATTCTACAGGTGAGTATTTCACAGAATTGTATTTTTTTATTCAGTCTGCTTTATACTTTTTTAAAAAGTGAACGTATCTTATTAGGGGACTGTGGGATTCAAAGGGAAAGGGTCAAGTGTAATAGGCCTTATCAGGGAATGCAACATGCTGGTGAATACAAGATGCAGTCCCTGACAGCCAGCAACCCTTTCCCCATAATGTCCATTGTCCATATAAGACACATCCCTGCAGGTTGACCTCTCCTCATGAGCCCTCAATAGATATGGTTCTCCTTTAGCTTTTCTTAACTGCCATGATCACCTCTGGTTGCCCCCAAAAATACTTTTTTCATTTTTAGTGCACACACACACTCTCACACACTCTCTGTATTTTTCAGAGCATGGGATGTAATTTTCAGTTTGGGGGTAGGTGAATTAACATCCCTAAGATCCTGCTCCTGTCTGGCAGGATAGTTTTTTTCCCAAAAAGATTGCTTCCTCGGGTAGCCACA
This sequence comes from Gastrophryne carolinensis, assembly GCA_027917425.1. Taxonomy (NCBI): domain Eukaryota; kingdom Metazoa; phylum Chordata; class Amphibia; order Anura; family Microhylidae; genus Gastrophryne; species Gastrophryne carolinensis. Next base: position 292,443,625 of record CM051236.1, read on the forward strand.
GGACACACATTTTGTGACCCCAAAATGCTGTATTCTTCACTGTGTGGTAGTGGACCCCTTATAGTGCATTCTGATTGGGTATGATGCCATGCGCAGTGCCACACATACAGATTTTGGTCTGTCAATATAATGTATATATGTGTAAATAAAATGTTTGTAATAACAATTAACAGTAAGTGAATAGAAGGTACCTTAGGATCCACCACCTTCCCCAGGGGCACCAAGAGACCCATGGGAGCCTGAATTGACTCTACCCCCCCTCTAAGAGCCAATGGACCAGGAGTACCACAGCACCACTGAAACAGTAGGGTATGAATACCATATGCCACAACCCCCTTCTTTCCCTCAACTGGCCACACTGAATTCACTGCCACGAGGATTATGTGTTATGTTGGATGGATACTAGTCATCAGAACCTCTACTGGATGCAAGAATCCCTCCACTACCGCAAGTGAATTGAATCCTTTTAGCCGTAATAATTTACACCAGTTCTGTTACATACCCCCGGTCTGTTAGCGGCCAGAAGCTAGCCCAGTGGCATGTAATCATAGCCAAGATATAGGACAGCTCAAATTATATATTTAATCGCTTCACAAGCACAATAGATAGTATACATGCAATGAACAGATTCATATGAAGGGCACATTACACAGAATAAGCAAATAATTATCAGTTACTTTAGTCAGACAGATGATATGCAGTTGTGCAGAGCAACCACAGGAAGGCACGAGGCAGCCTGTTGGATCCTTGGGACTTCTTCCACATGTTATGTGGTCCCCCCCGAAGACAGACCCAGAAGGGTCTGGGCTCTAGACAGATCCAACACTCCCACCTGGCTGTGAATTCTTCCCTCCTCGGAGCTTGCAACTAAACTACTAAATGCGGCTGAATTATGAGGAATGTGCATTGAATACTCGTAATTATTTAAAATATCTAGGCACTGGCGTGTCTTAAGCTTTTAAGTTCCATGGGAGGCACCTAGTGAGGGGAGGGTATCCTGTTAGCTTCTTCTGTAGCCAGCAGGCTCTCTGGAGGTGTGAATTTAATCAGTGGCGAATCTTTGTAACTAGGGCCTCCCATTGTGAGCCCTGCCAATCATGAGGCATACTGGCTTTTTTTTCTTTATATATGGGCTTCCTCTTCCTGCTGAAGAGGTTGTTAATGCAGTCTTTTGACAGAGAGGTCAGGGCATATCCGAAATGGGAATATAATATTTGTCATCATATTCATTGTTGCTAACAGGAAAAAACAAGCTTAATCTGAAAGCGCAAGGTCCCTTGAACAGAACAATACCCAACATGCATTTACATTTAACCATTTTAACTGCCAGCCTACTGGAGTTTTTGTAACCCTCTGTTGTTAGGTCATTTTTAATCATTTTGTGTTTTTTTTTTTTGTTTATGATTTTTTTCAGGAATTTCCAGGAAAATTATTTATTATTTTTCCAAGTCATTCTTCAGCTTGACTGACCACATAGTTTAGAACACTCGCACTAGTTGTGTGATATACCTTTAAGAAAGCCTGCCTTTATTAGTGCTGGTCACTCTGTGTGTTTAACTTCACGTCTGGTATGATTTTAGTGTTATTCTAAGTATGCAACACGTCCTGCTCCAGATAGTATTCATAACAGCTGGGTTTACCTCCACAAGAGGGCGCTTTACTGCAGAGATGGCAAAAAAGAGGCCCCTCCCGGTCCATATATACCTTGGACCTCCCACTAATTCCCCAGATTCTTCTCTGCAGTGGGCTGCGAAGGTCAAGATGATGGCTTCTCTCACAGCCCATGACCCTCTAGGACTATTCCCACCCGTTCCACCTTTTATTCTGCCTACCAGCTTTGGCTGCGTGGTCGGGTGATGGTAGGCAGCACCTATTATTGGTGCTTTGTCAGGAGCTTGCTCCTACCGCAAATCCCCCACCAAAGGGTAGGCGGTCCAGGTTTGGTGAACCTGAATTGGGATGCCCCGTCCGCTATGTGCCCTTCCCAGCAGAACTTGGGTGTCATTATGGGCATCCATCTCCCCCTTCTCCCGCTATCCCAGTTCGTCTGGGGGGGTGCGTTCACTGTACTTGTATGTGTGTGTTTTTATGTGTGCACTGTTGCATGGAGCTACCGCACTGGCTATCAGGGCCAGTCCAGGAGTCCTCTCTGATCTGGCGCCATTATGCTGCCTACTCTCTTTTTAAAAAATTGCCGTCGCTGACACGCGCCCTGCGGCGACGTCATCGGGGGGCCTGTTTGGCGCTGATTGGCTGCGGGGAGGCTGTCTCTCAGCCTTTCCCCGTGCTTCCTGGAGGGGGCGTGGCTTAACCGTCGGCGCGCTCCGCACGGTTTCCTTCTTGCTGCCCGCCCCTCCAAGATCCTTCCTGCGCCATTTTGGATCCCCGACTGGCTCATCGCTGCTCCCTCCGTGGTCCGTGAGTGCCCCTGCGGGCTGTGTGTTATTTATTTAATTATCACTTTATTGCATTCTCATGGGTGTATTATTCTTAGTATACAGTACGTCCTGCTCCAGATAGATTACTTACACTTGGGTATTACTCCGCCAGATGGCGCTGGACTGCAGAGACATCGAAAATAGGCTCCTCCCGGCCCCTAAAGTACCCAGGGACCTCCCACAATCCCCATATCTTCTCTGCAGTCTGGACTGCAAAGGACAAGAAGATGACTCTCTTCTCGCAGGTGAGCGGGGCTATTAGCCTGCGGCCCTGTAGGACTATTCCCACCCGTTCCATTAGTAATTTGCCTCCCAGCCTTGGAGGGTGATGGTAGGCAGCACCGCTGTCAGGTGCTTAGGAGCGCTGCTCCACCGCAATCCCCCACCAAAGGGTAGGCAGTATAGGCATATGGTGAGCCTCTATGGGATGCCCCTCCCGCACTATTGCCCCTTGCCCCTGTCTATCGGTGGGTCCTTTTAAGTGGCTGCTGTCCTCCCTTGCTCTCCCTTGTAGCCCTCGGGGGAGGGAGGGGGGGTGTGTAAGTGTATTGGCTTTTTTGCTTCACTACATTATATTATTATGCTTGGTGTCAGTCGCCGCGCTGACTTGGTTGCACTGTTTTAAAATTGCTGCCACGCGCGCTTTCACTGTGTTCCACGCTTGGCGGCGGCGTTACATCAGGCGCTCGTGCGGCGTTATTGGCTGCTTGTCACGTGTATGGCTTCGTGCTTTTCCGGGGGGTGGGGCTTGCTTTTGCCGTGTTCCGCGTCACTGTCCCTGCGGCCCGCCCCTCGAGGTATACCCGACACCATTTTTTCTGGGTTTCGGCTGCTACGTGACGGGCTTCTACCTACCGCGGTCCGTGAGTGCCCTCGCGGGCGGCTTTATTTACCGTTGTTATTTACTTGACACTTACGTCTCCCCTTTGCTTATGTCTTTCAGACGGGCCGAACCCTCTTGGCTTCTCCCGGCCCTACTCCCTCTATTTAGTTTATTAACTTGTGAGGCCTAGTGTTAATTACTCCCACTTCCCTAGCTGGTTATTGGGGCATCCCGGGTTGCTTTTATAGCGTCAGTCCCTATCGGCCTATTGTGCCGCTATAATCACGCTATAATCAGGATAATGTGCTTGGGGTTCCTTCGGGACAAGCCCGGCTGTGTGTAGCTTGTGGAGTGTCCCCTATTAGCGCTGACAATGTGCGGGTCTGTATACCTTGTGCCCAGCAGGTGCTTGCGCTGCAGCCTGGTTTTCCAGTGGCTGGGCCTGCGCCTCGTATGGCGTCACCTACTCCCCCAAGCTTAAATCTCACTCCCACTGAGTGGCATACAAGTGGGGATTCTCAGCCTGATGTGTCTTCCAGACTGGCTAGTGTTGAGAAGTTGATTGCTAATACCTTGGCGTGTAAGGCCTCTGCAAAAAAGCGTCACTTAACGCCTGATGTCACTCTTTTCCCTATGGAAGCTGATGAGTTGTTGGAACTGTTTGGCTATACCCCTTTGGAGGAAGGGGAGCTTTTCTCTGATTCAGGGTCATCTGATGAGAGGCCCAGGGGTCATGACGATTCTGGCTCTGACCCCTGGGCCCCAGATGATACTGATAGACTGTTAGCTCAGATTTTTGAGGTTCTGTCTATTTCTCCCCCTGTTGCGGCCCCCAGGCAACAGGGGGAACAGTTTCATACTGTTCAGTCACGCTTGGAATTTCCTGAGCAAGCCCATTTTAATAACCTTGTGCTCAAGGTATGGGAGCGCCCCAGCAGAGTTGGGATAGGAAGTATCCTTTTCCTGCTGATGTGGTGAAGTGTTGGTCATCCCCTCCTGAAGTGGATGCCCCCATCCTAGGGTTATCTAACACCTCTGTCATGCACTCCCCTGACTCTACTACCCTACGGGATGCTGAGGACCGACGCATTGATCAGCTGGCGTCCCATGCCTTTGAATGTGTGGGGACGGTGCTGCGCCCAGTCTGTGCCATTACGGCTGTGGCTATTAGGACCCTGCTCAGAAGTATCCTTGATGGTGCCACTGATGATGTGTCTAGGGAGGAGTTTAATGCACTCTCTAGCTGTGATGTTTTTGGGACCTATGTCCTCTCTGCCTTGGATGACACCATTAGAATGTGTGGCAGAACCTCTGCCCTTGTGGTGGCTATACGCCGCTCGGTTTGGCTGCGCCAGTGGGCTGCTGACAACGCTGCCAAGATAGCGTTTGCTGTCTGCCTCCCCCCCCCCCCCCCCCCCGAGGCTCATCAGATCCCGGATTCCTCAGGACCCTGTGTCAGCTCAGGATCTAGTGCAGGCGTTGCGAAGCCTTCTGGAGCTGGGGGTTCATCTGCCAGGTCCATTTAAGAGAAAGGGGCAAGGGCTTCTATTCCAACCTCTTCACAGTGCCCAAAAAAGATGGGTCAGTCAGGCCCATCCTGGACTTGAAGATCCTTAAAAAATTTGTCAGGTGCAGGAGCTTTTGCATGGAAACTCTGCGCTCTGCCATCAGTTCCCTGCGCCCAGGGGATTTCATGACGTCTGTGGACATCAAAGATGCTTACCTTCATATTCCTGTGTTTCCAGGTCATCAAAGGTTCCTCAGGTTCGCTCTGGAGGATCAACACTACCAATTTGTGGCATTGCCTTTTGGTCTCACTTCAGCTCCCAGGGTGTTCACCAAGGTGCTGGCAGGAGTGATGTCTCTGCTCAGGTTTCAGGGCATCCGCGTGCTGCCCTACCTGGACGACATTCTCATCACTTCCCAGTCTCTACATCAGGCAGAGTTGGATACTCAGCTGGTGGTGTCCACCCTGGAGTCATTTGGCTGGGTGATCAACCACCCCAAGTCTTCTCTGTCTCCCTCCTTGGTGACTTCATCCTGGGAATGAATCTGGATATAGTTCAGGCAAGGATTTTTCTTCCTCAGCAGAAGGTGGACAGTCTGATTGTGCAGGTCCTGTTCCTGCTATCTTGTCATCATCCCTCCATCAGGCAGGGAATGCAGCTGGTGGGCCTGATGGTGGCTTGCTTCGAGGCGGTCCCTTATGCTCAGTTCCACTTGAGGCCTCTGCAACTCCACCTCTTGTCAGTATGGGACAAGGACCCTGCGTCCCTGGACCGGGTCTTTGCGCTTTCCCCCCGGTCAGGCGGTCCCTCTCGTGGTGGCTGGACTCCAAGAACCTGTTGGGGGGCAGATCCTTTCTGACCCCCTCCTGGGAGATGGTCACCACGGATGCCAGTCTGTCAGGTTGGGGGGGTTTCTGGAAGTCCCTGTAGTTCCAAGGGAGGTGGGGCCCTCAGGAGGCCCACACACCTATCAACGTCTTGGAACTACGGGCGATCAGGTTGGTTCTGGCTCAGTTGACTCATCACCTTCGGGGCCTGCCTGTTCAGGTTCGGTCGGACAACCAGACGGCAGTTGCCTACATCAATCATCAGGGAGGGACCCGGAGCAAGAGGGCCCTCCAGGAAGTGTCTCTGATCCTGACCTGGGCGGAGGCCAATGTTCCCTGCATATCAGCGGTGTAAATCCCCGGGGGTGGAAAATCTGCAGGCAGACTCTCTCAGCAGGGGGACCTCTCGCCAGGGAGAATGGTCCCTCTGCAACAGGGTGTTTCAATCTCTGTGTCATCGTTTGGGCCAACTAGATGTGGATCTGTTTGCGTCCCGTCACAATCACAAGCTCCTGGACTTTGTCTCCCTGTCCCAGGATCCTCTGGCCTCGGCCACGGATGCCCTAGCAATGTTTCTTTCCTCCATTCCCCCTGCTGGGCAGGGTTCTGCGCAAGATTGCTCTGGAGGGGGTGCCAGCAATTCTGGTGGCCCCCAGGTGGCCAAGAAGAGTGTGGTTCGCAGACGTGGTGCAGCTGGCAGTAGATCAGTACGTTCTGCCCAGGGTGCCAGACCTCCTCACTCAGGGTCCCTTACCCCATCCCAATTTACAAACTCTGGCTTTGACGGCCTGGCTTCTGAAACCTCCATCTTGATGGAGAAGGGGCTGTCTATCTCGGTTGTTGATACCATGATAAAGACTAGGAAGAAGTCTTCTTCTTCCATTTATTACAGGGTTTGGCGTGCCTACACTGACTGGTGTGAGTCTAAGTCTCTTCCCTGTCGTGTGTTCTCTATTCCCAGGATCCTGGAGTTCCTGCAGCATGGGTTGGAGATGGGGTCCAACCGGTCCAACTCGGTACTCTGAAGGGTCAGGTTTCTGCCCTGGCTGTTTTCTTCCAGAAGTCCTTTGCTCAGCATTCTCTGATCAGGACTTTTTTCCAGGGGGTTACTCATGTGCGTCTCCCACGTAAGCCTATGTTGCCTGTTTGGGATTTGAACTTGGTTTTGTCTGCCTTGCAGGGTGCTCCCTTTGAACCTGTGCAGGATGCTGCCCTGGACATTCTTACTCTCAAAGTTGTCTTATTCTAAGCATACAGCACGTCCTGCTCCAGAACATATTCATAACGTATGGGTATACCTCCGCCTTCAGCGCCGTGCACTGCAGATCATGAAGAAAACAAGCTCCTCCCGGCCCTACATATACCGGAGGACCTCCCACAATCCCCAGATTTCTCTGCAGTGCTGAAACTGCGAAGACATGAAGTATCACGCTCTCGCAGGCGAGCGGGGCTTGACAGCCCGAGGCCCTGCGGGACTATTTCCACCCGTCCTCATTGTGAATTAATGCCTCCCAGCCTGGGCTGCGTGGGTCGGGTGAAGGTAGGCAGCACCTGGTGTGCTTATGGAGCTAGTCTCCACCGCAATTCCCCAACCATAGGGTAGGCGGTTTAGGCTGATGGTGAGCCTCCAAGGGATGCCCCTCCTGCATTAGTGTCCCGTACCCCGCGTAGTGATAAGCCCTATTCGGGTCGCCATTCTCCCTCTTTTCCCCGTCTACTGGGGGAAAAGAAAGGGGGGGGTACGCGCGTGGCGGTCCCAGTGTACCGGTGTGTCACGCTCGTGGCTTCTATCCTGCCCTTACTAGCTCAGAGATGTCAGGGCCACGCTGCTTGCTTCTTTTTCGGCTGCCCCTGTGTGTTTTTTACTTGTTTGCCACTTAATATTGTTACCGCGGTGCCCGCGCTTACTGTCGGTGTCCGCTCTATGTTACGTTAGGCCGGATGTTGCACCATTGCCTTATTTTTTACTTCAGAGCTTCACGCTCTTTAGAATGGACGGGGCCTTTGTCTGGCGCGCTCCGCGTCATGGCGGAGTATTTAGCCTGCTCTTCGAGCTTCGCCGGGCGCCATTTTGGTTAGCTTCCCGCGCACGCGTCCACTCCACTAGAGCTGTAAGTGCCCTTGCGGGCGAATCCCTCTCATTATTGTCTGCCCATCTGCGTATGTTCCTGACATCTCTTTTCCCATTGTGTCTTCCAGACGCTGAGTTCCCGGCGGCCTCTCCCGGCCTCATATACATATACTGTATACCTATATACCTATTCATATATTTACCTTATACGTATACATTGCTATACTCATAAGTATAAGGAGCGGGCCTTCCCAAAATCTCCCACATTGATCAGCGGGTAGTTGGGGCATCCAGGGTTGCTTACGGCATAAATCCCTATTGACTTACTATAATTAAACAATCACCATATGGAGGCATCTCAGGATTGTGTTACCGGGGTCCCCTTGGGACAGGACCGGCTGTGTATATCGTGTGGTCTCCCCCATGCCGAGGTGGACGGGGCACGTGTCTGCGCGTCATGTTCTGAACAGACGCTGGAACTGCGAGCGGCGCTTGCGGTTGTTCCTCGCTCCTTCCCACCCCTTCTCCCTTCCCGAAACCTCACTCCTGTTGAGTCTTGTACAAGTGGGGAGTTACAAATAGATCCCCCTCCTAGGCGGCCCACGCTGGCCCAGATTGTGGAAGGCTTGGCTGGCCAGATCGGCCCAGTTAGACCACGGCCTTCTTCTTCCGCGGCTTCGGCCTGTGCTATGGGCTCTGTGGAGTCCTTGTCTACACGTGCTAGTTCCACGTCGGAGGAAGGGGACCTGTTCTCACACCCGGGCTCACCTGACGAGAGACCGAGGGGTCGGGATGATGCTGGTCTGGATGTCTTGGACCAGCTTGACATTGACGGGATGTTACTCAGGATTTTTAAGGTACTGTCCGTTTCACCTCCCGGTGCGGTCTCCAGGCCGAGAGGGGGGCGCTTTCATACCGTGCCTGCACGCTTGGAATTTCTCGAGCAGGCTCACTTCCATGCCCTTGTTCTTAAAGGGTGGGAATGTCCCGCTGCTCTTCAAAAGACTCCGGAGGATTGGGCTTGGAAATACCCTTTCCCCCCCGAGATGGTAGATATTTGGTCCTCGTCCCCAGTAGTGGACGCTCCGATTATTGGGGTCCCTAACCCCCCATTCCTTACATCTCCGGCTTACAGCTCCCTGCGGGACGCCGAGGATCGGCGTATCGATAGGCTTGCTTCCCATGCCTTTACCTGTGCTGGCACGGCGCTGCGCCCTGTCTGTGCCGCGGCTATCACGGCTGTGGCCGCTAAGACTCTTAGAAGTAAGTCACTGGAGCATCAGCCTGAAGATTTACCCTGGGAGGTGTTTTATGCACTCTCTAGTTGCGATATATTTGTTAAATTTATCCTAATGGCCTTGGATGACACCATCAAAATGTGTGCTAGGACTTCTGCCCAAGTGGTGGCTATACGTCGCCTGCTCTGGCTTCGTCAGTGGGGGGCAGACGATGACACTAAAAGGATATTGACGGGGCTTCCCTTTAGAGGGCATCACCTGTTTGGGGCACGTCTGGACTTATTTGAGAAACAGGACAGTCCACCCAGTCAGAGGCGGCCGTTGCGCCCCCCACGGAGCAGGGAGACCCCTCCCCCTCCATATCATTCCGTTGAGCAGGAACCAGGGTTGCCCCCTGCTGGGTCTGGTTCAGGGTCCTGTCCCAGGAGTAACGTTCAAGGCCCGGGGCCCTCCGGTCGGGCGCAGTCCTTTTCCTTCCCTGATTTCCCTCATGCATGATGGGACGCCCTCACCCACCTGGGTGAGGGGATGGCCACGGCACCTTACTCCTATCAGGAGGCATCCTGCCTCGCTCTGGTGGCTTCAGGTAGTTACCCCAGAGATGGAATGGTGTTTGCCTGGTGGTCCTTCCCTGAGTCGATTAGGAGGACTATGGTTCCATGCCCGCCTTCGGGCATGGGTGCAGGCCTAACTGGGCCTGTCAGGTATGGCTTCCCTGCTGAACGCCATTATCAGATAGAATCTGGGGCCCCTGAGCGGGTCTGCCCCTCTCTCCCTTCTAGGATGAGGGAGTTTATCTGCCTAACACCTAGGGGTTGTGTGGCATCTGTACCATAAGCTTTCGGCCTGGCGCCTTTGAAGGGGCTGTCTGTGCCCCATGCCCCAGGGGCCCTCCGGCCGCTGGTGGCGTGTTTGGATTCTTTCCAGGCTCTAGGGAGCCTTCTGGATACTGAGCCCTCTACGACTGGGTATTGGTGTTCACTAACACCGTTGAGACCTAAACTAAGCCCCCTGTGGCGCCCTTGTACGCACGGGGCTCAGGAAGGGTGTGATGGCTCACACGGCACCAAGGGGCGTTTTACAGGGGACCTATTAGGCTCTCCTGTTCCCTCACGAAGAGTTTAGGGGATGGAACTTGACAAAACCGGAGCCCTACTCGGCTCCACCCTCTAGTCCCTGGTTTACACCAGCCGTAGGTTTCACCCGGTGCCCTTTTTTTCCTTGATTATAAGGAGTTTACAGGTATGAGACCTCCGGTCCTCCGTCCTGTATAGTGATTCCTCCAGACAGCTTCGCTTCTGGTGAGCTGATTGGCGATTCGTCCTTTGACGTCATTTGTCTTGGGGATTCTTGGGCTCTAAGGTAAATTAGCCATTAGCCCTGGATGAGGGGTTTGCACCCTGGGTCTGGGTTTGCTTACCTTACTCCTTGTGGAGGCGGTTATTCTTCTACTGGTTACTCGTTAGTACCGTGGGGGAGCATTCCATACTCTTTGCCTCCCCCTGATGGTTACCATGGTACCTAATCTGGCAGGATGACAAAGGGGGCCTTTCTTCTGAATCCCCCGGGGCTCCTAGGAAGGGACCTTGAAGGTTCAGGTTCCCTAGGTGATTTTTGGTCATAAGGAGCACGTTGTGAGTCCTAGTTGGGGATTATTCCTTCTTGTACCCGTCCATTGGGGGACTTTTTGCCTTAATAGGACAGTGGTTGCTCCTTGTTCCTGCGGAATTCTTGGGTCTGGATCTTGTCCAGGGGAGCCCTGATTCCTTAGGGGACTTGATATTCCTTGTCCCTCCTGAAGTATCCCTCCCTTGGGAGGTTCTCTGTTGTGCCTCTGGGCTCACACTGGCAGGGTTCTGTGGGACCCCGCCTCTATTACAGGGGTCTACCCCTGTTATTGGCCAGATTGGTCTGCCCTGGTTGGGGCTAGTGGTTCTGGCTGGGTAGTTTACTTGAAGATGTCATACCCTTGCCCAACCGGGCACGGGGAGAGCTTGCGCTAGTCCCTGATGGCAAGCAGCACCCTATGCTTGGGGCCTGGGAGGCCCAGTGGGGTGTGGATTCTCAGGGAGTCCGGCTGAATACAGCTGGACGGTAAGTTCCCTCATGAGGACTATTTTTAACATAGTATGGTTCCTTTACTTTAGACATACCTTAGCGTTGGCAGGATCGGGGGCTTACCCTGCCGGAGATCACGGATCTCGGGGTATTTTGCTCCTTGGAGGCTCTGGACTTTGTCTTCTCATTATTTTTCCTCCTTCTGCCACGCTGGTTTAGCTTCTGTTGTCCCTATGCTATTCGCTGGGTCTAAACTCCTTCCCTGACGGGAGGGTATCTGCTCCTGGGATTAGGGTCGTACAAGCAGTGTTTGGCATGGGCTCACTACTGGACTCGGTCTATGGTTGGGGCCCGATCTGTTCTTCCATTACAAGACCTGATCCAATCTTTTGTTTGCATTCTTCAGGGTCTGCTCAGGAGCATTCCTGGGGGATCTCTAGTTCCCCCCTTGGGGCAGGACTTATCCTGAAGCCCTACCAAGGGTTCCCACAGGTCTTAGTCAGGTCCCTGTCTGACCTGCTCCCTCCATCAGGTTGCTCTTCTGGGGAGATTACTCCAGTCAGGGGTGTGCCATAAGCAACGGCACTATTGGTGGTCCTAGTCGTTATATATATATTTCTTATATATATGCATGCTTTGGTATAGATCTATACCATGAGGTGAGGGTACCCGCCTCACACTAATTGGGATTCAGGCGTTACTTCATCCTTTCTGCCTTGGACGGATCCTCTGGTCTCGGGACTATTATCTAATTTACTATGAGATGAAAGGGATCTGTGCCCCTTTACTGGGGTTAGAGATCTGCCGGAACTGTCTCATCCCTGATGGGATCTTATTTTGGGGTCTTCCGGTGCCCCCTTCTGGAAGTACCGGGTTGATTGTGGCCATGGATTGATTGTGGCCCTCGGGCCTGGTCCTTTTTTGGTTGCTCGTCCTTCCGGACCTGTAGGACTCTTTCGGCTATGCTGAATATTGTTGTTAGCACTTCTGTTGGTCCCGTCTGGGACCTGGACATGTATTCCCCGTGGGGAAAAGTTTTAGTTACCATGGCTACCCCCTCTTGTAGCTGCATAGTTAGACAGTTATTTTGGCCTATCCTTTTAGAGGAAGATTCTTCCTCCCTATTGTTATTAGTTCTTGTACTATTAGTGCTTGGCTTGCCCTGTAGCACTATGTTCTGGCGATCAAGCCGGCCAGTCCGCTGCTTGAGTTCAGTTCTCCCTTTACAAGGTTCAAAGGTTGAGGTTAGAGCATTGCTCTCGTTGTTGATTGCATGGTTAAGGGTGACAGCGCTTTACTGTTGGCTGTGCCTTTTCATGGGGATCCCACCCTATTGTGGACACTGCTATTGGATGTCCCATACATTATGAATATGTTCTGGAGCAGGACGTGCTGTATGCTTAGAATAATACAATTCTGTGAGAATCTCACCTGTAGAATTGGTATTATATGCATACAGCACGTCCTGCTCCACCCCACCCTGGTTTCACTTTGTTCTGGATCCCCTGTATGGTGATTGTACTCACTTGGTGTTATTGCCAGACATTCTGGGTGGTTTTGTTTCTCCTGGCTTCTCTTCTCACTGCTTTTCAATGCTGGGGATTGTGGGAGGTCCTCCGGTATATGTAGGGCCAGGAGGAGCTTGTTTTCTTCATAATCTGCAGTGCACGGCGCTGAAGGCGGAGGTATACCCATACGTTATGAATATGTTCTGGAGCAGGACGTGCTGTATGCATATAATACCAATTCTACAGGTGAGATTCTCACAGAATTGTATTTTTGGTGGCTATCACCTCTGTTAGGCGTTTGTCTGAGTTGGCGGCGCTCTCCATCCAGCCCCCCTACTATGAGAGACACCAGGACAAGGTGGTGTTTCGCTTCAAGCCAGACTTTCTGCCTAAGGTTGTGTCTGCCTTTCATTTGAATCAGGACATTGTTCTTCCGTCAGGGTTTGGCTCCTGCCAAGTCTACTATCAGCAAATGGATCCGTCAGGCTGTGATTCAGGCCTACTCTGCTAAGGGGAAGAATCCTCCCTTCCGCCTTACTGCTCATTCTACGCGTGCTATTGGTGCCTCTTGGGCTTTTCCGCACCAGGCTTCTGTTGAACAAGTTTGCAAGGCCACTACTTGGTCTTCTGTTCATACCTTTTCAAAGTTTTACAAGGTTGATGTTAGGGCCTCAGCTGATGCTGCTTTTGGCCGTAAGGTTCTGCAGGTGGCAGTGGTATGACCTGTCTGCTGTTACCTTTGGGGATCCCACCCTACTTTATGGACACTGCTATTGGATGTCTAAATTATAAGTAATCTATCTGGAGCAGGACGTACTGTATACTAAGAATAATACAATTCTGTGATTACTCACCTGTAGAATTGGTTTTATGAGTATACAGTACGTCCTGCTCCACCTCACCCTTGGTTTTGCATTATCTTGGATCCTCTGTATGGTGATTGCTATCATTGTTATAGTTACCAGTTTGGGTTTGTTTTAATTCTCCCGGCTTCTCGTTAACTGCTTTTCAATGCTGGGGATTGTGGGAGGTCCCTGGGTATTTGAGGGGCCGGGAGGAGCCTATTTTCGATGTCTCTGCAGTCCAGCGCCATCTTGCGGAGTAAAACCCAAGTGTAAGTAATCTATCTGGAGCAGGACGTACTGTATACTCATAATACCAATTCTACAGGTGAGTAATCACAGAATTGTATTTTTTATGTCTTACAGGCGGGAAAACTGCTTTTGAGGTTTCTCCCGGTCCTGTCCCCTCTATTAGTTCCCTGTAACTTTATTAGAGGCCTAAGTGGTTAAATCCTCCCACTATCCCAGTGGACATTTGGGGCATCCTGGGTAGCTGTATAGCGTAATTCCCATTGGCTTGTTGTGCTACTGAAAACACCATATGGAGGCTTCACAAGATATTGTGATCAGGGTCCCTTTGGGACAAGCCCGGCTGTGTGGGGCGTGTGGGGCATCTCCTGTTAGCGATGATGTGCGGGTCTGTGCACCCTGCACCCAGCAGGCGCTTGCGCGGCACTCTGAGCTGCCTGTGTCCGGGTCTGCGCCCACCATGTCCTCTACCACACCCCCTCGCTTAATTATGACTCCCAGTGAGATCAATAGTAGAGAGGAGTCTCAGCCTGTGTTTTCCAGGCTGGCCAATATTGAGAGATTGATTGCTAGCTCTGCGGCCCGTAAGGCCCCAGCTAAAAGACTGCACATGGCGTCTGCTGCGTCAGCCTTTCCTTTGGAGACTGAAGATTTCCTTGATTTATCTGACTATACACCGCTTGAGGAGGGGGAATTATTCTCCGATTCAGAGTTTTCTGATGATCAGCATTACCTTGGCACTGATGCCGGCTCAGAGCATTGGGATGCTGATGACACCCATAGACTTTTGACTCAAATCTTTGAAGTGCTTTCCATTTCCCTCCCTGCTGCGGCACCCAAGCAACAGGGGGAATTGTTTGGTACTGCAAAGCCACGTTTGGAATTTCCAGAACAGGCACATTTCAATAATCTGGTTCTCAAAGAATGGGAGCGGCCTAGCCGGCTTCCTGGTATCCCTAAGGGATGGGATAAAAGGTACCCTTTTCCCTCGGATGTGATTAAATGTTGGTCAACTCCCCCGGAAGTGGATGCCCCTGTTTTGGGGTTGTCTAACACTTCTGTGGTGCATTCCCCTGATTCCACTACCTTGAAGGATAGTGAGGACCGGCGTATTGACCAGCTGGCTTCCCATTCCTTTGCCTGTGCAGGATCGGCCCTGCGCCCGGTCTGTGCTTCTGCTATTACTGCAGTGGCCATTCGGTCTCTGGTCAAGGGCCTTTTGAAGGCTCTCCCGATGATCCTTCTAGTGGCGAATTTAGAGCCTTATCACAATGTGAGGTGTTTATCGCTTATATTCTTTCTGCCTTAGATGACACCATTAGGATGTGTAGCAGGACCTCGGCTCTGGTTGTTTCTATTCGCCGCTCGGTCTAGCTGCGCCAGTGGGCAGCTGACAATGCTGCTAAGAAGGCTCTCACAGGGCTTCCCTTTAAGGGGCTGCGCCTTTTTGGTGACCGTTTGGACCTTTTTGCAAAGGGAGGTAAGTAGCCCCAACGCAAAAGAGAGCCGCAGCCCTTTCGAGGTTCAGGGTCCTTTACTCCCTCCTTTCGTGGATCCAGGTCCAGGAGGGGGATTTCCTTTGCGGTGCACAGGGGAGACTTCTGGGGCAAGGGCAGAGGCCGTGCTAGTCCCGGATCCTCCTGGTGATCCAAGCCCAAATCTGTCATCAAGCCCGCTCAGCCATGAAGGGGCGCCCTCACCCTTACGGGTGGGGGGACGGCTGTGGCTCTTCGCTCATGTCTGGGGGCAAAAGGTCTCAGACAGGTGGATTCTGGAGGTTGTGTCCTCCGGCTACAAGCTAGAGTTCGCTGCATGGCCCCCTCCAAGATTCCTCAGGTCTCGGATCCCTCTAGACCCCCTAGAAGCTCAGGGTCTGTTTCTGGCTGTACAGACCCTATTGGATATGGGGGTCATCTGTCTGGTGCCTCCGGGGGAGAGAGGTCAAGGTAATTATTCCAATCTCTTCACAGTACCCAAAAGGGATGGTTCCATCAGGCCCATCCTGGACTTAAAGCTTCTCAACAAGTTCATCAGAACCAGACGCTTTCGCATGGAGACCCTGCGCTCCGCGATCAGCTCTTTGCGCCCGGGGGACTTCATGACTTCCATAGACATCAAGGATGCTTACCTTCATATGCCAGTCTTCCCAGGGCATCAGCGGTTCCTCAGGTGCGCTGTGGAGGACCAGCACTACCAATTTGTGGCACTTCCCTTCGGTCTCACCTCAGCCCCCAGAGTGTTCACCAAGGTGCTGGCGGGAGTGATGGCCCTTCTCAGAGCCGGGGGCATTCGCATTCTCCCTTATCTGGACAACCTCATTACATCTCATTCCCTCCAGCAGGCAGAATTTGATACCCAGACGGTGGTAACTGCCCTGGAAATGTTCGGATGGGTGATCAATTATCCCAAGTCCTCCCTCTCTCCGTCCCGGGTGACCCCCCTTCCTGGGCATGAATCTGGATACAATTCAGGCCAGGATCCGGCCTTTGTTCTCTCTCCTCTGGTCCGGCGGTCCCTCCTGTGGGAATCGTCTGTCAGGTTGGGGGGGCTACTGAAGAGCCCTCCAATTCCAGGGGCTGTGGCGCCCTCAGGAGGCTCATGCTCCTATCAACGTCCTGGAGCTGATGGTGGTTCGGTTGGTGCTGGCGCAGTTGACTCCTCACCTTCAGGGCCGGCCGTTACAGGTTCGCTCTGACAACCAGACGGTGGTCGCCTATGTCAATCATCAGGGAGGGACTCGGAGCAAGAGTGCCCTCAAGGAGGTGTCGTTGATCTTGTCCTGGGCTGAGGACAATGTCCCGTGCAACTCAGCAGTTTATATTCCGGGAGCGGAGAATCTGGAGGCGGATTCCCTGAGCAGAGGGACCTCTCGCTGGGGGGAATGGTCCCTCAACAGCGAGGTCTTCCTATCCCTTTGTCACCGTTGGGGGATGCCGGACGTGGATCTGTTTGCTTCTCGCCACAAAGTACATTAAAGTACATTATTTCGAAAAAGTACTGCAAGCAACTCACTCCTACATTACGACAGCTTCCACCCCCCACATTTGAAGAAAGGGATCCCAACCGGGCAATTCCTATGGTTAAGGAGAAATTGCACCAATGACCAGGAATACAATAAACAAGCATCTAGCTTGACTAGAAGCTTTGAGGCTCGAGGCTATCCCAAGAGGATTATTACACAAGCGAATTTGAGGGCGAAACAAGCCAATCGCGGTAAACTTCTACAAAAAACGAGAAGGGAGCCCTTCAAAGAGGTGAGATTGGTCACCAGGTACAATCAGCAATGGGGACTACTCAAAAGGGTCCTGGGAAAACATTGGGACATCCTAAAAAGTGACCCAGATGTGGCACAATGGATACCAGAATCGCCCCGGATTGTGGCTAAGAGAGCCACTAGCATTAAGGACAAGCTATGTCACAGTCACTTTACACGTGAGGAAACAAGATGGCTACCCCCTAAACATCTGAAGGGATCAGTTGCATGCGGATCTTGTACTGTATGCAAACACATGAGCAATACATGTAATTTAGTGTAAATACTGGATTTTTTGTAATTAACTTCGTAAGGGAAATAATGCCCTGTTTATACTGGTAGTCAATAATTCCTTTTTTTTTTTTTTTTTTTCCCTCATTTGGGCCATTATATAAATTGTAAGGTAGTGTAAATACTGGATTTCTTGTAATTAACTTCGTAAGGGAAATAATGCCCTGTTTATACTGGTAGTGATCACCATGGATTTAAGCAGATGGGAAGTACTTATCTTCATGAAATTGGTGTTATATTGTAATTCATTTAATATGAGAATTTGAGAATGTATATGTTATCAATTCATACATGTGTTAGCCTTGTTTTTATGTATTAATTGGGACTGTCTACAGCAATGGCGCTGGGGTTCCTCTCCTGCCTGTCAGGCGGGCGCTCCTTTACTATAGCCCAATTGGGGCAGCGATATACTGTCTCCATTGCCGAGATGCTGGTCTCACCCCCCCGCCGCTGACGGCGGCCGGGTCATCGGGTGAGGGGCCGATACCTGCACTTCCTGGCCACACAGCCTTTCCACCTGTTACTGAGTGGTTTAGAGGGCGTGGAGCTCTAGTGTGCACTCCTATTGGCTGGGGGGGCACTGGGCCAGGGTTTAAGGGAGGAAGCCAGGGACCCGGAATTTTCTCCTTCTGAAGCTGTTGGCAAATGGCTGAGCGCGCGGGGTGAGCGTCCCTGCCAAACCTGAACTTCACTTCATCCTAAAGGCGGTATTTCTCTTATTGTCTCCCCTTTATGCTGCTATTTATGTGCATGCAGTGCTTGTTTGATTAATCTAAACCTCTTTGTATGGATTTATATTTACTGTCTTTATTGTGGTAGCTTGAACATTTAGGTTTGATATTGTTTTTCAGTTGTTGCATCATGTCACCTTTGGATTTTTACATTTTTCATTTATAATTTTATTTGTTTCACCTCTAAATTATAGCACTCACACTTTATAAAGATTATTATAGGATTGTATATAAGCATATATCCCCCCTTTTGTTTATCAAGATATATTGGTGTGCACTTTAGATAGAGAATATGGAGGTCACTTTGTGATACCTCCATGTGTATTGTATTATTTAGAGGTAGAGACAAGAGACACCGCCTGTTGTATTTAACCCTTTATTGTATAATATTGATGTTATTTATAGTTCAGGGTAGACAATTGGTTTTAAATGAGTCGGTGTCTATATGTTTTTAGATTTTTTGGTTTTCGCTTGTAATATATTAAAATAAAGTAACCTTTTTGATCATATGAAGGTTGTGCCCGTTTATGGTCCACAATAAGGGTTATTATTGTGCATGTCTAGTTTAAAAGGTGGGACCACCGGAGCACCTCTTTCTATTTATTTTTTCATTAGTCTTATTAGAATAGTGGTGCCCGCCCAAATATTTAAATAATCACTCCATTCTGGGCGAAGAGAGCCTGGTTTGCGGAGTTAATGAAGATGGCTACAAAAGGTCCTTGGAGACTACCAGATATTCCAGACAGCATCCATCAATATGTCATTCTACATCCAAATCTGTCAAGGTTATGCCTGGATCCTGAAGGGGCCTTATTGAGGAAAAAGGGTTGTTCGAGTAGAGTGACTGAACGCTTCTGAATAGTTGTAAGTTAACTACTAGGAAGATCTACAGAAAGGTATAGAAACGATTTTCTTTTTGTGAAGTGAACAAGTTGAAGAAAAAAGACTCAGCCACTAGAATTCCTTCAGGAAGGTTTTGAAAAGGGCTTGGCTGTGAGTATGTTAAAGGCTCAAACATCTGCATTATCAGTATTTCTGGAACAGAAATTGCGACAAAATGAACTGAATCATTTTTTCAAGTCAGTAATGCTTAAAAGGCCTGCACCAATTTTACAAGCACTTTGAGGATCGGTTGATTCCCTTATTGACAAAAGTTTTAACTCTATTGGCGAAAACTGCTTCTTCCCCAAACAATCTTTAGAAGCAACCATCTCTGTCATCCCCAAACCAGGGAAAGACACCACTTCATGCGGCAACTATAGACCAATTTCGCTCATCAACATTGACCTCAAGCTGTATGCTAAGGTAATTGCCCTGAGGCTACAGCCTCTACTTCCTGACCTGATTCACCTAGACCAAGTGGGGTTTGTCCCGGGGAGAGAGGCCAAGGACAACACCAATAAATTGTTCACACTAATATCATTTGTATCTGCAACTAAGACACCCACCTGCCTTCTCTCGTGTGATGCAGAGAAGGCATTTGATAGAGTGAACTGGGCCTTTATGACAGCTTCGCTGGAGCAGATCGGTGTTGGCCCAGGCCTCCTCTCCAAGATCCTTGCCTTATACACCACCCATACAGCCAGAGTCAGGGCTAATGGACTCTTCCCATCCCCATTCCCCATAAGTAATGGTACAAGACAGGGATGCCCCTTGTCCCCCCTTCTCTATGTTCTGACCATGGAACACCTAGCCATTGCCATTTGGAACAATCCTGACAAAACCTCCCTATTTGCTGATGACTTAATGTTGCACCTAACGGCACCCCACACCACTTTTCCAGTTGTAATGAGGGAGTTTTAGCACTTCAGCACCATGAGTAACTTTAAAATAAATTTTTCAAAATCTGAGGCGCTCAACCTCTCACTCTCAAACCAAGAAGTGCACCAATTAGAAGCTAATTACCCCTTTAAATGGAAACCCCAAGACATAAAGTACCTTGGCATCCAAATCCCCGCAAATCTTTCCAAAGTATACAAATTGAACTATTCCCCCCTACTGCCAAAATAGGGGCAGAGCTAACCTGGTTCGGTAAAATGGACATACTCCCGAAGCTGTTATATATTTTCCAAGTGGCCCCTATAAGGCTGCCCAGTAGCTTCTTCAGTAAACTGAGGTCGGCTTTCTCAAAATTTGTTTGGGGGGTCGCTAGGCAGAGAATTCGACTTGCGACCCTCTCCAGGAGTAAAGCGCAGGGAGGTGTTGGCCTCCCGGATTTAAAGGCCTACCATACTCCCATCTTCCCCTAAATTTATGGAAAGATGGGAAAGGGAGTTGGGACTTAGACTTTCAGAAGCAGACCTGACCAAAATATATGCCTGTACCCACGGCACATCAGTAGCTAATTCTGTACAAGAACGGAACTATAGGATACTAACCTGCTGGTACAGGTGCCCAGCAGATACTTACCGATTCACTGAACCTTTCACCAACATATGCTGGAGATGCCAGAAGGAGGTGGGTAACATGACCCATGTCTGGTGGGGTTGCCCAACCATTAAAGCCCTATGGGACCAAATC
Organism: Gastrophryne carolinensis; assembly: GCA_027917425.1. Classification (NCBI taxonomy): domain Eukaryota; kingdom Metazoa; phylum Chordata; class Amphibia; order Anura; family Microhylidae; genus Gastrophryne; species Gastrophryne carolinensis. The sequence continues at coordinate 292,463,982 of CM051236.1, forward strand.
TTTTCCATTTATGGGCAGGTCTCTGGGAGTAAATTAACCGCCTCACCTCAAGTGGCACTCCTATCCCTTTTCCAGAACTCCATAGCGAACTCTAAAAAGGACATTTTGAGACACTTCATGGCAGCCATGAGGGCCATTATCCCAAGACACTGGAAAAAACAGACCCCCCTTACACTGAATGGGTGCAGGAATTAGATTTGATTCGCTACATGGAAAGCTACAGAAGCCACAAATAGATATATAGTGAAATGGGCGGGTTATATTCACTGTCTTTATTGTGGTAGCTTGAACATTTAGGTTTGATATTGTTTTTCAGTTGTTGCATCATGTCACCTTTGGATTTTTACATTTTTCATTTATAATTTTATTTGTTTCACCTCTAAATTATAGCACTCACACTTTATAAAGATTATTATAGGATTGTATATAAGCATATATCCCCCCCTTTTGTTTATCAAGATATATTGGTGTGCACTTTAGATAGAGAATATGGAGGTCACTTTGTGATACCTCCATGTGTATTGTATTATTTAGAGGTAGAGACAAGAGACACCGCCTGTTGTATTTAACCCTTTATTGTATAATATTGATGTTATTTATAGTTCAGGGTAGACAATTGGTTTTAAATGAGTCGGTGTCTATATGTTTTTAGATTTTTGGGTTTGGCTTGTAATATATTAAAATAAAGTAACCTTTTTGATCATATGAAGGTTGTGCCCGTTTATGGTCCACAATAAGGGTTATTATTGTGCATGTCTAGTTTAAAAGGTGGGACCACCGGAGCACCTCTTTCTATTTATTTTTTCATTAGTCTTATTAGAATAGTGGTGCCCGCCCAAATATTTAAATAATCACTCCATTCTGGGCGAAGAGAGCCTGGTTTGCGAAGTTAATGAAGATGGCTACAAAAGGTCCTTGGAGACTACCAGATATTCCAGACAGCATCCATCAATATGTCATTCTACATCCAAATCTGTCAAGGTTATGCCTGGATCCTGAAGGGGCCTTATTGAGGAAAAAGGGTTGTTCGAGTAGAGTGACTGAAACGCTTCTGAATAGTTGTAAGTTAACTACTAGGAAGATCTACAGAAAGGTATAGAAACGATTTTCTTTTTGTGAAGTGAACAAGTTGAAGAAAAAAGACTCAGCCACGGTACTAGAATTCCTTCAGGAAGGTTTTGAAAAGGGCTTGGCTGTGAGTATGTTAAAGGCTCAAACATCTGCATTATCAGTATTTCTGGAACAGAAATTGCGACAAAATGAACTGAATCATTTTTTCAAGTCAGTAATGCTTAAAAGGCCTGCACCAATTTTACAAGCACTTTGAGGATCGGTTGATTCCCTTATTGACAAAAGTTTTAACTCTATTGGCGAAAACTGCTTCTTCCCCAAACAATCTTTAGAAGCAACCATCTCTGTCATCCCCAAACCAGGGAAAGACACCACTTCATGCGGCAACTATAGACCAATTTCGCTCATCAACATTGACCTCAAGCTGTATGCTAAGGTAATTGCCCTGAGGCTACAGCCTCTACTTCCTGACCTGATTCACCTAGACCAAGTGGGGTTTGTCCCGGGGAGAGAGGCCAAGGACAACACCAATAAATTGTTCACACTAATATCATTTGTATCTGCAACTAAGACACCCACCTGCCTTCTCTCGTGTGACGCAGAGAAGGCATTTGATAGAGTGAACTGGGCCTTTATGACAGCTTCGCTGGAGCAGATCGGTGTTGGCCCAGGCCTCCTCTCCAAGATCCTTGCCTTATACACCACCCATACAGCCAGAGTCAGGGCTAATGGACTCTTCTCATCCCCATTCCCCATAAGTAATGGTACAAGACAGGGATGCCCCTTGTCCCCCCTTCTCTATGTTCTGACCATGGAACACCTAGCCATTGCCATTTGGAACAATCCTGACAAAACCTCCCTATTTGCTGATGACTTAATGTTGCACCTAACGGCACCCCACACCACTTTTCCAGTTGTAATGAGGGAGTTTTAGCACTTCAGCACCATGAGTAACTTTAAAATAAATTTTTCAAAATCTGAGGCGCTCAACCTCTCGCTCTCAAACCAAGAAGTGCACCAATTAGAAGCTAATTACCCCTTTAAATGGAAACCCCAAGACATAAAGTACCTTGGCATCCAAATCCCCGCAAATCTTTCCAAAGTATACAAATTGAACTATTCCCCCCTACTGCCAAAATAGGGGCAGAGCTAACCTGGTTCGGTAAAATGGACATACTCCCGAAGCTGTTATATATTTTCCAAGTGGCCCCTATAAGGCTGCCCAGTAGCTTCTTCAGTAAACTGAGGTCGGCTTTCTCAAAATTTGTTTGGGGGGTCGCTAGGCTGAGAATTCGACTTGCGACCCTCTCCAGGAGTAAAGCGCAGGGAGGTGTTGGCCTCCCGGATTTAAAGGCCTACCATACAGCCGCAATCCTCCAGAGGATGGTAGATTGGTCACGTAGAAGTAAAGACAAACTATGGGTGCAGCTAGAGAAATCACTTTTCCCATTTAACCCCACCACTATTACATGGGTTGCTCCTTTTTCTAAATCGCAAAGGGAATCTACACCCTTTCTTATGCAGCATTTCTTGGAAACCTGGGATCCACTCCAGGACAAATGTACACTAGTACGTAGACCCGGCCCGCTGACACCGCTATTTGATAACCCAGCATTTGAACCCGGTTTACTTTCAAAGAACTTCCTCATTTGGGATGCCTCCACCAACACCAATGTAGGCCAGGTGTTACAGAATGGGGAGATACCCTCCCTGGAGGATTTGAAAGTGAAGGCAGGGGGTAAGCACGTTTCATGGCTGCTACATAGGCAGTTCCAGGCATTCCTCACTGCCAGTAATATAGTGGAGACAGCTCGAAACCCACCCACGGAACTTGAGTCTCTAGTTACGCAAGACACCCCTCCTACCCATGTAGTATCACTCTATTCGCTTCTTATTAAAGTGAAGCCCCCGGAGCCCCCTAAATTTATGGAAAGATGGGAAAGGGAGTTGGGACTTAGACTTTCAGAAGCAGACCTGACCAAAATATATGCCTGTACCCACGGCACATCAGTAGCTAATTCTGTACAAGAACGGAACTATAGGATACTAACCTGCTGGTACAGGTGCCCAGCAGATACTTACCGATTCACTGAACCTTTCACCAACATATGCTGGAGATGCCAGAAGGAGGTGGGTAACATGACCCATGTCTGGTGGGGTTGCCCAACCATTAAAGCCCTATGGGACCAAATCTTTTCCATTTATGGGCAGGTCTCTGGGAGTAAATTAACCGCCTCACCTCAAGTGGCACTCCTATCCCTTTTCCAGAACTCCATAGCGAACTCTAAAAAGGACATTTTGAGACACTTCATGGCAGCCATGAGGGCCATTATCCCAAGACACTGGAAAAAACAGACCCCCCTTACACTGAATGGGTGCAGGAATTAGATTTGATTCGCTACATGGAAAGCTACAGAAGCCACAAATAGATATATAGTGAAATGGGCGGGTTGGTTGAACTACCGAGACTCACACCTCCCTTCCCTGATATAACCAAATGGAAAGGCTCATGAGTTGTGCCTCTTCACAAACTTGATTCATTTTCTGGGACCATAGATGGCGCGGAGCCATACCAACGTTGGGGCAGGACCCGGAACCTGTCTCAGAGGCTCCTCCTCACCCCACCTCCTAGAGCCCAGCGCTCAGTCACTGGCACGCCATTAGCACACCTGTCAATTTCCAAGGCCTATTTACTCCCTCAACCTTGATACCTCTTTTCCTCCTTACTACCCCCCCCCCCCCCCCATCGACTCTGTGAGTGGCGTTATTACAGAAACTATGATACTGGGGATTAACAGCTCATCCTTAGTATACAATAGATATTGGCAGGATCTACACGTGGGAAGGCAGGATCTACACATGGGAAGACAGGATCCTAGAGGTTCTCAACTGGGAATCGACACAAGTAACATGGTCCACTGATACAAAATGTGATTGAATGCGTCCCCTGTTTGTGCACTGCCAACAAGTCTGCATGCTAACTACTGTAGATGACGAGATATATGACTGTGTTGCATATATAATTGTGAAGTGCTCTTGTTGTACCCCCTTCCCCCCCTTTTTTACTTTCTGTATCCCCAATTTTACCCACCATTTTACTCTAAAACCAAAAAAATTTGATTATACTAAAAGGCCTGCACCATTTAAAGGTTTTCCTACATGGGACTTGTCAATTGTGTTAAAAGGGTTAATGGAACCTCCATTTGAAACTCTGGATGACGTCTCAGAAAAATTTTTGTCCTTGAAGTGTTGTTTTTTGCTGGCTATTGCATCTGCTAGGAGAGTGAGAAAAATACAGGCCTTATCCATTAAAGAACCTTATTGTGCAGTACTTCCAGATAAAGTCATACTTAGACCCAATCCATTATTTCTTCCAAAGATTGCGACTTCAGTTAACAGGTCACAAGAGATAATTCTTCCTTTATTGCCAGATGCAACAGACAAGGAAGAAAATCTTTTGCTGCATGATGTCAGAAGGGCGCTGATCATTTACTTAGAAAGATCGAAGTACTGGTGAATAACAGAATAACTTTTTGTAAATTTTAGTTTAAAAAAGAAAGTTTCAGAAGCCTCAAAATCCACCATAGCCAGATGGATAAAACAGACTATTGCTTAAGCTTTCTCTACTAGGGGGTGTCTCCAGAAGTCTCGGGCCATTCCACAAGGCTACGTCATGGGCAGAAAGAACTGGGGCATCCATAGATGAGATATGAAAACCGCCATGTGGTCATCGCTCCACACCTTCCTCAAACATTATAGACTTGATATATTATCTGCAAAGCAACAGGCCTTCGGTAGAAAAGTTATTCTTGCAGCTTCCCACCCCTAAGGCGAAATTACTTGCCTAACCCTCTCAATGTGGTCAGTCAAGCTGAAGGATAACTTGTAAAAACCACTGTTAAACTTACCGGTAAAGTTTTTTTTCCTTCAGCTTGACCACTTATTACCCACCCAGAGTCCAAGGGTGGTTAGGGTATTTCTTTTCTATTACTGAGGAGGAGAGGAAGGGGTGGGGCTTTTAACCTCTGTTCAATTTTGTGTTTCCTCCAAGGGGGTGGAGCCCAACCTCTCCATGTGGTCGGTCAAGCTGAAGGATTCCCGAAAAAACATTACCGGTAAGTCTAATGGTATTATTTTCGTGGCAGAGTTTAGGCTTTAACATTAAATATCTTTTTTGTAATTTTCCAGTGTTTTTATTAAATATTTTTGATTTAAAAAAGTAAAAAAATCATAAAAATCTATTTAAAAAAACTGTGTTCATTTTAAATAAAGCATTCATTTTCTTAAAGAATGTGCTCATGTGCTTGGCGATTAATGGAAGGGGAGGCAACCATGTTAGAGTTTGGTGCTTGCCGTTAAAAGGGTTAATCGTAGCGGTAGTGTGTAGAGTAGAATAGGCTGTAGGTTTCCATGTGCTAACTTAGTGTCCCTGGATTGCAATTATGGGATGGTATGAGTGATATTCGAGCTGGTCAAATGGTTCACAAAGAGCTCCAAAAATTGTCAGAGGCACAAGAGGAGTAGGGGCAAGGGGGACACTGGACGGGCAGCTGCCCTAAGTAGCCTTGAATATTCTGTGCACAGCTTACTACAAACACTGTACCTGATTGATAGAAGCATGGTGAAGGCATTAACACATGTTGAAGTGCGGTAGCCCCATTGGGTTACCTGTTAACCAGGTACCACATGTGCTGAATTCCACCATGGAGTGCAGTAACATTGGGAAGGTATTCTGATCTGCAAATGAGTTCAGGATTCAAGAATTGTGAAGATGACATCAAAGAAAGGGTTCTATGTTATCATGTAGCTTGGCCTATTAATATGTTTTTGATGTCGGTAAATGTAACCTGTTCTTTACAGCCCATAAAATGTATGAAACTCTGTTGTACATAATAATTTTGAACAGAGCATTTTGAGTATTTTAGCTTGTGAAAAAAATACTGTTATCTTTTGTAGGTTTGTTCAATAAAATTGGTGTTATACTCTAAAGGCTGATTTGCATCGACCATTTTGAAAAATCTGAGAAAATTGCAATTTGAAACACATGGTAGTGTAATCCAGTATCAATATGTATTTATACATTTCTGTCACATTCACTAATGATACTCGTGTATTATAAGTATATTATTTGTCTGGTCAAGCATTTCTGCTTTGTACAGCGCCATGCAATATGAAGGCACTATATAACGTAACATTAATAATAACTGTGCTTGAGTATAGCTGCAAGTAGTTGCATAGTTAATTGGAAACGATGGGACCGTGGAAGAACTGTGATGAGAACTGTGGCTGAAGTAACACTCGATATTATTATTATTATTGTTTATTTATATAGCACCATCATCTTCCGTAGCGCTTTACAAAGTAGTAATTACAGACAGGGTAGAAACATACGGTACATATACTATTTCAAATAGTTTTACAGAGTTGACAATGGATATTCTGAGTACAAGATACAATAGGGGAGAGAGCCCTGCCCTTGCGAGCTTACAGTCTAAAGGAAGAGGGGTGAAGACAAGGGGGAAGGATCACAAACAGTCAGTATTGAGCTTTGTGGCATGTGCTCTTTAGAAGATTGGTTAGGCCAGATTACTGTATATGCTTGTCTGAATAAGTGCGTTTTAAGGGCGCCTTTGAAGGTTTTGAGGGTTGTGGAGTGGCGGATTGGGTGCGGGAGGGCATTCCAGAAGATTGAAGTTGCACGTGAGAAATCCTGGAGGCAAGCGTGAGAGGAGGTGACCAGGGAGGAGGACAGGAGAAGGTCGGCAGAAGAGCGGAGACTGTGTCTAGGTTGATACTGTTGGATTAGAGATGAGATGTAGGGAGGGGCCTGGTTGGAGAGAGCCTTGGATGCAAGAGTTATATCATTTAATGAGAGCATGCTGCCTGCTCAAGTGCCAGACAGGATTCCTAGGGGTCCAGAAAATCCTAGTAGCTGCACCCCCTATTAGTACCCCTAACCTGTAGGGGTGAAACACATAGAATTCGGCATTAAAGAGCAACTGTAGCAATAACTTTTTACTTGATTCCATGACTCTGGCCCTGCACAATATTCCAAAGCAACTTGTAGACAGCTGCCAAGGTTTGGTGTGCTTTACAGGGCCATGCTGATTTAACATGCTTTGCAGTTCTCGCACCTCACTCCACAATGCATGTACTCCATTCAGAATAGATTGGGGTGCATATTAATGCCTAGCAATCTATTCTGAATGTTTCTGATTGCCAGGGGCACCTCCTGATGGATGCTTCCCTCCATCTGTGTGCACCCACTACCAGTCATTCAAACATGCCTGGCTCACGCATAATATGGAGGTGATGCCACCGCAGGCCCGTGCATGTAGCAGGTAAGGTAAGATTATGGGCAATTCTGGAGAAGGATTGGGTCACACAGCGGGGCATGCTCTAGAGGAGGACGTTCACCTGGCTGGGGGCGGGGTACTCATCCTGTTCCCCTGCATTTAGACTGTGCCTGCCCAGGACCCTGCATTAGTGGAACAGGAAGCCCCTGTCGGTATTCAGGGCAAGGGCAGCAAGGCACATTGCCGCAAGTGTGGTGTGACAGGTGCTGCAAGGTGGCAGTAGGAGGCAGTTTCCACCGGGCACGCTTCTGTAGCAGCTGCTTTTGCTGCCTCCATTATATGTACACCCCTGTATATATGTTTTAAATATTCTTCCATGTGCCCTTTCTGTACACCCGTATTTTCAAAGCTAGGGCCAGACATCTGTAAAAATCTGCATATAAAATGCATTACGCTGGGGTTTGTGGTATTCAAATTCCTACATTCATGGCAGCAATCCAGTTCATCGGAAGTATGGGAAGCCATGTAAATGTCTGCTGCAGTATATAACAAATTGCTTATACCTAAAAAACAATAGTTTGGTATAGTTCTGAGGGCGGCTTGGAATAAAATATACTATATTTTGTCTTTGTGATCTAGGCTTTTATATAGGTGGAACATAAGTCCAAAATTGTGTAGCCATTTGTTTATCATCTGATAACATTTTATAGCCATTAGGTAATCCCTTGTCTTTAGGGGAATCAATGAAACTCCGTTTCTTTTTATGTTGCTATGAAGCTATTAATAGTTTACACACCCAGCCATCCTTAAAGCTCCATCTTAAGCTGTTTTAGCGTGGGTCTCTGATGTGAAGCCCCTCATATGGGGCGAATTAACAGATGCATCTGATCTCTGCTCACCTTTTGCAATAATGTTATTCATTCCTCGAGTTCCATACGTTTCGGATTTGCTAAGTAACGAGAAATCAGCCTTCATAACTTATTAAAATCTTGGGTCGGAAAAAAAGAGTTGAAGGTGTTCTTATATTCTTTTTTTAAGCTGCAGCCTGGTTCTTCAGGCCTGTGCCATAGGGTAGTCATACCGACTGAATCACATGCTCAAATTTGTATGCGTCATTGCTTTGTAATAAATGAGAAAGGTATTTACATTCATATTAATAGCTTGATCTTGGCGTTGAGAATGAACACTGCTGATTATCTGGTGGATTCATTGACTTCCAACCACAGCAGGTGATTAATAAACATAAAACAATTACCGACTTCCCTCGCCTCTCCCATCCTCACACCCTGGCAATAAGGAGGAGCGAGTGTGCAAGGCAACATATGTTGTGCCTGGGGCAGGCTAAGGTTTTTGGAAGTCCCTTCCCCCTGTGACTGAGAGCAACCAGGGTCACACTCTTACAGCCTGTCTGGTGGGCATCACATAAGAGTCACTGCTTTAACTCGGTGAGAAAAATCCATACATATTCAATGTATTAACCTCTATCTACTTTGCACGCATTACAAGCAACGATAAACCGCATCAGTGCTAATTGGAAGAATGTCAAGAAACAAATATAATTTGAATACATTTCAAGTCTCCACTTTTCGGTCACTATAATATACCAGGCTTACATCCTCGTGTGCCAAAGCAAACCACGTTTTCCAGGTTTCCCTGGCAAGAAATGTGTTTCTGTGAATAACCTTACCTTTTAGGTCCCAAGGCCAGTTCTCCCTTCCTCATCTGTGTTGAGAGATTCTTCATGGTGCAGCTCCCATTCACACCCAGAACAGGAACAGGAGGAACAGCTGTGCAGGTGCTGAAGAGCCTGCACTGAGGGACAGGTCACCTATCAATCAATCAAGCAATCAATGGACTGGGCTGCCACGTCACATAACTTATCCTAAAACTGAAGGACAGGAGCAGTCTTTAGAATGCCTAAAGCTGGGTCTAGTGAGACAACAAAATGTAACTTACCAAAGAGATGGCAACTGTAGAAATAACTATATACCCCGGAGTGTAACTATAACCCGAGGGCATCCACTAAGGTTAGAGGAAAGGTGCTTTCTCCACCGACATAGGAGGGAATTCTTCTCTGTAAGAGCAGTGAGACTATGGAACTCGCTGCCAGAGGAGGTAGTAATGATGGATACAGTAAAAACGTTCAAAGTGGCCATGATGCCTTCCTGGTAAAGTTGGGCGGCTGGGTGGCTAGGAAACTAGTCTACTGTTGTCATGCAGACCTAATTTTAGTTGCCAAAGTAAGATAGGTGGCTTCAGCTGCACCAGGATGTCTAAAGCACCTAGGATTTTTATGTTATGTGACTGTTTCTGCTAGCCACCCACCTTCTCTGCCCATGAAGAGGTTAAGGATTTGGCAGAATATACCATGGCATCTAGTCAGCAGCTGCCATGCAAACTTTTTTGCGTTGTCAAAGTAAAGTGGATGGCATCAGCCCCATCAAAGCGTCTGACTCCCTGTCCAGGTACGCACTCTCCCCCCCCCCCCATACCCTTAAAGTGGACCAAAACCCAGGATTTTGACTATTCTGGGTATTGCCCCCTGGGGACCCCGATTGGGGATGCCCCACTGTGTGGAACGCGCCCAGATCATCTGATCTCAGTCACCCTTCCTCGGTCCTACAGCACATGTGCAGCCTCTCGTCCAGTCAGCACGCTCGGATCTGCTCCCTTCGTCCAGGAGCTCATCTAAGGCAAGCAGATCCAATCGTGCTGGCGGCCTCATCCCCCGCTACCCTTAACAGGGCAACGTGCCCGCGCCAGCCATTTACAAATGCCTGGCAGGCACGCGCCCTGCTAAAGGGATAGCAGGGATGCGGCCACATGCGCCGTTGAAGCAAGAAAGATGGTGAGACTCCAGGGTGGGTTTTGGTCCACTTTAAGAAGAGTGTCAAATAAGCCATTTCAAAGCACCTCAAAACCCCCAATTATATGTAAATAGCTGATGTATTTTAAGCCAAGAAACGTTCTTTGCCTCAAATTCTGGACCATTGCTGAGCTGGGGAGGGCACAGCTTAATGAGTCATGAAAATGCTCTGATCTGATCACAGACAGCTTTGGCCCACTGTGGCTTGCAAGGCTCTCTCGCGCTGTGAGCTGCTGCCTAATTATTGCTGTTGGGTTTACAGTCCCTTTAACATTCTGTGTGGAGAGCTGCTTTCTATCAGTTTTGCCTACAGTTCCTTTTTAAAACCGGAACAACATCAATTTTTCCTTTGACAGGTGTCGGTCCCTCAGACAGAGAATAAGAACAAGCTCGGAATGCTGGAGCCCCTCAAAACATAACCCCCCCAGAACGCCTGATATCCTTACATTCACTTTGAGAAAGGAGTTCCGCGATTGGCTGCTCGTGCCTGGTGCAGAGGTGCGACCATGGCCCACGTGGCCGTTCAGAAGCCAATTGTGGGACTCCTTTCCCAGCTCTGGCTCGAGGTGAAGGTAAGGATATCGGGCGTTCTGCTTTCTGAGAGGGTTATGATCGGGGGGACTCCAGCATTCTGGATGCCCCCCCAGCTTACTCTTATTCGCTGGCTGCGAAACCAACACCCATTAAAGAAAAAACGGCTGTTGGTCCGGTTTAAGTCCCCCCCAGCAGAACTGAGGACAGGGGGACTTTTACAACCATACATTTGAATAAAGGGTTTCCTGTTTAATATGTTTTGTGTTGCAAATCTAATTTGTAAATTAAGCCACGCCCCCTCATTGAGGGATGGATAGGAGATACAGTTACAACAACACTATAAACACTTTGAATAGGCAAATGAATTTATTGATGTAGATCTGCATGTTACACCTCAAAGAGGGACAAATGAGACAACAAGTGACAGGGGGACATGGACTCAAAAGATGGACAGTCCCTCCAAATCAGGGACACTTGGGAGGTATGACACACACTCACACATACCACAAAGGCCAGAGTAAAATGCTAATGCATACCACGTGCCTTTAAAAATTGTCATGGTGAATGAATTAAAATCATGCACTTTGTGCTGATTTCCACACACGCTCCCCATGCAGACCTGTCATCACAATTATTATTTCTTGATTTAATAATACATCAAAAGCTCAGGATTACAGACCTATCAGGCATGATTTGCCAAGCTTGGCCAACACACTGCGAATGTAAATACATAGAAACTGCAATAGCAGGCTTTACTGCGCAGATCTGTGCATGTGTGATTGGATATATTCATACAAGGTTATGTTTTTAGATAATTACTACCATGTGCCTGCAGGTAGAATGCTATACATTTGTTCAACTAGCAATTCCTTCCAATTTTAATAGTGTTAACACTCCAAAGGGCAATTAAAATACAGTTAGAAAGAACTATAACCTACTGAGACTAATGATTCATTCAAAAGTAATGTATGTCCTAGAACCTGGTAAAGATGCTTCATTAGAAACTCCAGCATTAATTACTCCATTAAGGAATATTCGAAACCTTCTGTACTAAAAGTAAAGTTTGTGTTACAAGATGGTATAAAACCTTATCCTACAACAATATAAATGTTAAACAAATCAAACAGCGCTAATACTAGTTTTCTATGAGTTGGTGTTACGGTAAAACAAACATACCCTCTGTGGGCTCCCTCAGAAGGTGCAAATAGCAGGTCAAAAGTATGGCCAACATATTCTATTGGCTGAAAATCTGGAAGAGCATGTTCACCATCAGTTTTATTCAAGGTACATTGACAACCTGAAGGGCATCAATGACCTGGGGCCCTTAAAGCTATCTACTTTATCTTGTTATCAGAAGATTGGGTTTCAGAAAGAGGTAACCCAGAGGAACCAAACCAGATCAACATAACCGGGAAATATTATCTTAACAGCATAGGGTGAGTACATATAATCTCAGAAACATAGAAACATAGAAGGTTGATGGCAGAAGGAGAGCATACGCTCCATCTAGTCTGCCCTTATGTGTATACTGTATGTACTCTTTATCTTAGGATAGATATGTGCTTATCCCTGGCATGTTTAAATTCAGTGACTGTTGATTTTTCAACTACCTCTGCTGGAAGTTTGTTCCAAGCATCTACTACTCTTTCTGTAAAATAATATTTTCTAACATTGCTCCTGATCTTCCCCCCGACTAGCTTCAGGTTGTGCCCCCTTGTTCTAACATTAAGTTTCTTCTTAAAAACACTTCCCTCCTGAACCTTATTCAATCCTTTCACATATTAAAGGTCTCAATCGTATTCACTTTGCTGGAAACCCTCCAAACAATCTCTGCTCAAGGGTGCAAAACCCCCAAACAAGTCAGCAACATAACTTAACAAATTCAAAAACTTTGCTAGTTGAGCAGATCATTATATTGCTGCCAGTAACCCCTTGCAGCTAATGCCAGTGTTGCTCTCACAGACCTCTGGACAAAATATTATGAGAAAGTCCTACTGCAGTGTTAAAATGAAAAACATATGTTAAGTATTGGTGTATAGTATAATAGGACAGATATACTTAAAAGCAAACAGCAAAAAACTACTCTAGCAAAAGGTAGCCTCTGCACCACTTCCTGCTCTCTATTGAGTCTAACAACTCTGCCACTGTGATGGAAACAGTCTAAACAGGTCATCACCAAAGCCTGGAAAACCCGTTCCATATCATATTTATCAAAGTAAAAAATGTTTGTGAATGGCCGGCGCGGGCGCGCTCCCTGTAAGAGGGACGTGCGAGAGGCGGCGGCGGCGGCGACGGCCTCAGCTAGTCCGTCGCTTGTCCGTCGGTGGTGAGGTAAGTTCTTTGGGGCTTTCTGGGGTGCCCCGCAGAAGTGGACCAACACCCAGGATAGTGAAAATCCTGGGTGTTGGTCCACTTTAAAGTGGGATTCCAGCTGTGTTTCCCCCACAAGGGTGGAGGTTACCCTGTTACACAAGGGGCTTGCTGTTACTACTGGGTGCTGTCCCTCCAGGATGAGCTTTGCAGCTGGAACATTTAGAAGCCACTCTGATGTTATAGGGTTTTGAAATGTACAGGATCATCCTCAGTCCAGTCAAACAGTTAAGTAATAAAGAAATAAACCTCCAACCATACTATATAACAGGCAGCCAACCTGATCTGAGCTTTTGGGGGGGAACCTTGTGTTGATGTGGAAAAGGCCCACGTTCTACTGCCCAACCCTCAATTTCCAGCAGATTGGTAAATGCTAAAAAATGTAAACAACAAAAAAAATTGTAAAGTAATTTCTCCATTTGCACTATGGGGCAACTGGAAGCTGATGGTTGATTGATAGGAATGGTATAGCCCAGGGGACAGAGCTTTTGCATTCCAGCATCCAACATTCTGAGAGGACGGTCTATGCCTGTCCCCAAAGGCGGTATTAACCATTAGTTATTACTGTAGCCATGTGTTTGTAGGCAGGGCCAGATTAAGTGTGGTGGAGGCCCCTGGGCAGAAAATCTGGTGGTGGCCCCCTTTCCATTAAAGTCTACTGTCTTGATAACCCCTTCCTTACTTGGGTGGGCAGGTGCGTGCACAGTGGAGGGGTGCCACCCTGTGCACTCTCTGTGTGGCCCAGGCCTGGGTGACAGTGCTGAATCACAGGAAAGGTAAGGCTTCTTTGTAACCCCCCCCCCCCCCGTATCAGCTCTTGGAGGGGGCGGGGGGTTATGAAGACTCTGGATTATCCTATTTAAAGTAATAGTCCAGCCAAATAACATCACAAGGAAAATGCTTGCCTTTGCTTGCACACTAAACGGAATGTCAGATCCAGTCCCCCTGTGCCATCCTTGCCATATCATATCCAGGAAGCCTCTATGATAAACAGGCCACCCCCCCTCCCGTAATCTGTCACAGTGATGCTGTCACGTCCATTACATTCACTGCAATAGAGGGGGCATGGCAGGTCTTTGCATGTGTGAAACAGGTTACCCACCCCCTTACTTAACGCACTGAGTGGACATACCAAGCTCCTCCCCTGAAAAACTGTAAAACCAATCACTCAATGCTCCAATGACTCTAATGATCACAACAATGTGCGCTATTAGAGCAATGCTTACACTGTCAGTAACCAACACCACTACAAAACAAAACACAAGGCAATTTCTACTATGAGTGGATAAGCTGTGTTCCTGCTTAAAACCACTCTACCTAGTGCTGTACATCTGTGCTCTGTGCAAAGTGTGTGAACCCCACCCACCCAAAAAAAGATGACCCCCCTGTATCTCCTAGGTAGGTAGGTTATATTAGGAAGGGAGGTGGGTGAGCAGACAGGCACATAGGCGAGTGGGTAGGTAGCTAAGTGGGCATTTAGGTGGGTAGGCAGGTAGAAAGATGGGATAGGTAGGTGGGTAGGCATATAGATGGGTAGGTACAGGAAATTAGGTAAATAGGCCAGTTCAATTCTTTGACTTAGGCAGAAATGACCAGGGGTTAAGACAGGCTACCAAGGCAGAAGTTCATATGTAGAAATGTGTCCAGCACTCAGGTCTCTGGCTGGGTAGACATGTGGATACATAGGACAATAGGTGGGTGGGGTAAGTAGGCAGGTGGGTGGTTAGGCAGATGGTGAGTGAGTAGGTAGGTGGAAGGGAGTGCAGGTAGTGAGGTTGGTGGAAAGACAGGGAGTAGGGCAAGTGGAAAGGTTTGGTATAGGTGGGTATGCAACTGCCACCTCGATTTCGGGGTCTGACAATTCTGACTTTGTACAAGGGCTGCCAGCTGTCGCTCCAGGTCCTAGATAGGGATGCAAGTGGGCAGGTGCCTAGGACAGTAGGCAGTTGGATAGGTAAGTTTGTTAGAAGGCAGGTAGATAGGTAGGAGGGTGAGCGGGTAGGTGGGTAAATTGGTGGGTAGGTAGGTAGATAGATAGGTAGGTGACAGACATTACTGCTGATCTGGGCTGGAGAATCCTGTTGTGTGCTGTCCTTGTCTCCACTAGATCCAGTCGTCACCACCTCTCTGCGTTGTCCTTGGCACATCCAGTTGGTTGTTAGCCCCTCTATGTCCAGAGATCCAGGGCTCCAAAGTGGCTCACCCTAGGAATTGATGCACCCCGGTTATCCAGGACCATGGGGGGCAACGAAGCCCAAACTTGTAAAAATGTAACTGAGATCTTCAGCTGCAGAACATGTCCCATCCACTGATTTTTAGACCCCAGCACCTGTAAGTACCTGGACTTTGCAGTACCGCTGTTTGAATCCACATGCCCTTGCAGTGGTGCATATATGGTGCATTTTCAACACTGCCAGTGGGTTTCTAGCCCCCATGGAACCAAGGTTCCAAATCATTCTGGGAATCAATGCACCTCGTCCAGGATAGACTTTGAGCACCAGATCTCCGGCCGAACGCAATACAAAGGTTATGTGGATCAGGGCTGACCAGACAAAGCAGAAGTACTGTTGCACGTGGATGCTGGGGTGGTACACTTCCAAGTGCTGGATCTCTGGACCTAGGTTGGTACAATTCCAAGTGTCGGATCTCTGGACCTAGAGGGGCTAACAACTCACTGAAGGTGTCGTTGGAAAAGGAAGAGTCTTGGATATAAACCACTATAATGGCATGTGTATCGAGGCCAACCAGACCAAGCAGCAGCACCACATAGTTCTGATACCCCAACCATAGCCCCACAGTTGGTGGCAGCCCTCTTGCAGGATAAATGGTGGAGGCCCAGGGGCCCTGCCTAAAATCCGGCCCAGTTTGTAGGGCTCAGATAGGAGTGAAAATTGAACAAACTTTTTTTCATTATTGCCTATTACTTCTAATAAGCTTTAGAGCGCTATAATACTATATACTATAACCTGGAAAATCAAATTGCTATCTTGTAGATCTATTTTGTCGTAATGACCTGGTTCTACAAGCCTTGTTTACAGATACAAGCTTACCCTAAATCAGCAGCAATCATAGACATTCTGTCCATATTGTAGCTCAACGGCTATCTAAATAAGGGGCTCCAACATGTAGTACTTGTACCACTGGTGGTACATAAAAAAACAGCTATTGCAATTGCATAGATTTATTCCTGCAAACCTACTGCGGTTAACTTCTTATTTCTTTTTTTTTTTACAGTTTTAATAAAAATGAAAACAAATCAGGGCCTCTGCCTCCAGATTACCCGGCTAGTGCACTAGTCTGGTCCTGGCAACTCACTCGCCCCTTTAGGCTTTGGCCCAGGTTTGGTGCTCTGCCTGGGGTGGTGGTCATCTTGTTACAATCTTTGTTGAATCGAGCCCCAAGTGGTCATCATCGTGGAAGTGCCATTGGCTAAGCTCCACACACAAGAGAGTAGCAGTAAAGCTGGCCCAGATGCCACGGATCTGCCAGGGATGAAGTCAGGCAGTGTCTACCCTTAGGCTGAATCCCACCTTGGTCGCAGCCATCCTGATTTGCAGCTACATTTTTTAAACATTATGAAAATCTATCAATGCTGAGGAAGATAAAGATCCTTCTACTGCAAGGATCCACAAGGGATCATAGGAGGGTGCTTTTATTTATTTAGCAGGTTGGAAAATTATTTTTATGGAGGGTATGTTTACCAGTTTGTCTTGACACCCTCTTTAAAAAACATATTTGTTGAAGGAACACTCAGATCCACTCGCCCTAAACAAAGGGGTGGGATCCAAGCATGTTGATTGGACGGAGAAGGGTAAGTTAGGTCGGGCGACCTGTGAGGGATCCTTGACTGGGTTACCCCGGGGCCAAGGACCAAAACCCAGGACAGTCAAAATCCTGGGTTTTGGTCCTTGGCCCCGGGGTAACCCGGTCAAGGCTCCCTCACAGGTTGCCCGACCTGACTTACTCTTCCCCGTCCAATCAACGTGCTTGGATCCCACCCCTTTGTTTAGGGCGAGTGGATCTGAGTGTTCTGGCAGCCACATCCCCCACTACTCTCTAACAGGGAGGGTGGCCACACTGGCCATTCACAAATGTCTGGGATGGGCGAGCCCTGCCAAATGGATAGCGGGTATGCGGCCGCTGCTTACGCATGCGCCATTGGACTGGGAAAGAAAGTGAGTTTCCGGGCGACCTGGGGGTTTCACACCGCGTGGCATCCCAATTCTGGATGCCCCAGTGGAAGGAACCTATAAGATTCCAGGGCCATCATGGAACAGCATCAGGGTTTTTGTCCACTTTAAAAAGCTGTTGACCATTTGCTGTAAGCATTTTGGCATTTTACAGTTTGAGTTAAGTATACTAATGTTGGAGAAAACCGTCTTAAAATAAAAACTGAATGCATACATATATATAACATGCTTGGTTATCAAAATGACAACTAGGATAAAAGAGACATCTTTACTGTCACAGTGGCAGCCAGCAGGAAGAAGAACCTCCACTTTGTGAGTCATTTTTCACAAAGCCAGGGCAGTGGAGGGACCAAGACTGGAGGTAGGTGACCATTGAAAGCCTGTGGAGTTCCTACATTATTTTAACAGCACACTACAGGTTACCATGCTGTCATTTTGGCATCCAAATTTGTGTACAAGTACCCATTAGGGCAGAACAAACCCTGGGACTTTGATTATCCCAGGCTTTCTTCCATGCCCCGGGGGCATTCCGAATTGGGATCTCCCCAGACTGCCCAGAAAGACTCACCTCTTCCCAGTCCAGCATGTGCTGGCTCTAATCCAATCAGAGCCATTAGCAGTGCCTGTGTCATTTGGCAAATGGCTCCGACAGACTCCAATGAGGAGCACAAGCAGCCGCTTGTAAACAGTCCGAGCTGTTTGTCCTATTACATAGGCATGCCAGTGGGCAACCCTGGAGTCTTTTATATTCCAGGGTCGACCGCCCTGGGTTTTGTTCCATTTTAAGCTGGCTATACATAGGCATAAAAGTTTGACTTTTAACAGCAGAAACACAAAGCAAATGACTTAAAGGAGCCCTATCGCGAAATTGTGTAATATTAAAAATCCATATAAACACATCGGCTAATCAGAGAAGGGGCCACTTATACACCAGAACTGAATAACACTTCCAACAAGGTTGTGGTTTAATCTTTCAGGGCATGAAAAAAATCCAGGGGTCTATCAGGGAAGACAGAGCCTGTCACCCCTGATTTCCTCTTCCTTCCATTATAATCCATTAAAATAAAAAAAACAAGCCTGGCTGGATATTTCTTGATACTGGGTGTATAAGTGACCTCTCCTCACATGGATTTTTATCATTGGGGCCGCTTGTCGCGACAGTGCTCCTTTAAGATGGCACCCTCCTTATTGCATTTTACGTGTAGGGTCTGAACATCTTTAGGAGCAACGATAAGTCTGAGATGAAAAATATTATGCACATCTACCTGCAATCTCTCTAACTTTCTGCCTAAAAGGATTCAATTAAGTGAACGTCTGGAGGCGCTTAGTAGGGACCTGAGAGAATTCGCAAGTTCTCTTGTGTCAAAGCTCAAATTATGTGCATGTTGGGCTAGTTTAGACAAATTGACTCGCCCAATGGTCTGATTATTTGAAAATATCTGAGTAATCTCAATACAAAAACACATATTCAACATTTGTCATGAATTTTATTTTTTGTGTTCCTTTTTAACAACAACAGAGGTGTTTTTGAAATAACAGATTATTAAGGATTCAGAATCTCTCCCCAAAACACAAGTAGAGGTTAGAATTTCCAAAAATAAAATAACAATAGTAATAATTATAATACCCCCCCCCCCCCAACGCACTCATAAATAGCTTGCACTGAACATGTCTCAAATGTTCCCATTTAATAACTCATAAATAAATATGTACAAAAGTCTTTTTAGTAGGGCTAGGAAGCATCTTTATGTTTCATCAACAGTATTTTCAGCACTTTGGCTTGGGAAATGGACCTAGATTAATTGTCCATCTAAAAGATGCTGGAGACTCCTGAAACAAATCTAGACCCAAACTGCACAGTGACTATAAAATGATGCTTACCTGTTCCTCCGGCAGAGAGGACTCATTGGCTAGATCAGCCAAAGCCCTAGCAGTGCCACGCGGGAATCCTTCTAAAACAAAGTGTAGTGGTCATGTATGACTGTTCAATACTGAGCTTGAAAATATTTGGATGGTTTAACTGAAAAAGGCTTACTGTACGTAGATCTCTAGCATGTTCATATATATATATATATATATATATATATATATATATATATATATTAGCTCTGACTAATATAATGGCAACATATTTCATCATGTTTTCTCTTCACGTGAGACAGGTGATAAAATACCAAAGGATGAACTCTTATATAGTTTTCATTGTTATGCTCCATTATGTGTATGCTTCAGCATGTCAAAGAAAGATGCGTTCTAACTAACAGTGATATTTTTGTTGATATTAGTCAAATAGAGTAAGGCGTTAAGCTGGCTATATGCCAATGTATGTAACTCCCATGTAATATAAGAACATTGTCATCATAGATATTGGCAAATAATCTTATTCTATCTCCCCAGCCTTGGTTCATGCTGCTTCCACTGAAACATTAGAGTTTTCATTGTCTATGCCTTTGTGCCTCTGTTTTATGGACCATTCAGGAGCAGAAAATTCTATACTCACCTTTCCTCACTTGCAGCAAATGCCTTAGGCCCTTATTTAACAAGGGATAGCGCCAGGTAGCGACTGGTGAGCGAACGGTAATGACGCTCACCGCCACGAGAACGCCGGCTCCCCTCCGCAATCACACATTTATCAAGCCGATCCTGCTTAGCGACTGAGATAGCGCCAGATAGCCACTCATTATTCATTATTCCAGCCTCAGCCCACAGCGCCAGCGAGCGACCTTGAACAGCGTCAGGTATGACCTCTCGCTACCTGGCGCTCTCCAATGCATTTCAATGGAGCAATCTTTAAATATTAATAATTAATTGCTATTAATGTTTTTTGTTTTTTTTTAAATGTCAAAAATTCTGTGACCACTTCTGCAATGTTAGTTTTTTAAGGTAAAAAAAAAAAAAAAATTTGTGCAGAATTGATATTACAGGTCTGATATTAATGTATTCATATTACAAAATGTGTTGAAAAACATGTTTGTTTTTTTTTTCAAAAAATAAGGTTGTTTGGGGGTTAAAAAACTACATTTAACCCATCGCCGCCAGCGCTCTGGGGTTTAAACAAGCATTTCACAGCGCGAGAATTTTTGGAGCGTGATTTCTTAATGAATATGCTGGGAGCCGTTCGCTATGGCCATTCGCTGTCATGCGCTCCCATACAGCGCGGAACCTGTCAAACAGCGACTCATAACCCCGTATTCAACATTACCGCACAACGACTGAGTCGCTGTCAACAGCCGAACAACGGCCAAGCACAGCGAATACTAGCGGGCGCTGTGAAAATAACGCTACTGGCGCTCATCTGTCGCTACCTGGCGCTATTAATGAATCGGCCTCCCCGTGTTGAGATCTGTTATGCTCAAGGGTCCTAATAAACTGACCATGTGATTCCCATGACTACCCTCTTGTACAGAGGAAGCATGCCTTGTGAGTGTCTAGTACCACTCCTCTGTACACAGTGAATGAAGCTGCAGTCATTTCACTGAAAGAGATGCGAGCAC
Source organism: Gastrophryne carolinensis (assembly GCA_027917425.1). NCBI lineage: Eukaryota > Metazoa > Chordata > Amphibia > Anura > Microhylidae > Gastrophryne > Gastrophryne carolinensis. The sequence goes on from CM051236.1 coordinate 292,484,803, forward strand.
ATTACACAATATAGATCTGGACACCAAGGGATCTGCTGTGGGGAAGGAAGGGTGAGAGTATTTTTTTATCCTAGGAAATACTCATAAGTTACCCATTTTTTGTATTTATGTTCTGGTTACTACTTTGCAGTCCTGGGATCAACATGATATCCATGTCATTTGTATAGCATTCTAGAATACAGCAACTCATCATTTAATCCTATAAAGGGGATCACCAATAAAGTTGGCTGGAGCTAATTGATATCACAGAATCCATTCACGAGCTTGCTTCGGTGCTATATTTCATTATATATTTATTATTAGTGGTTTCTTCCTGGTCACATTCTGTGCTCTGGATAAAGATGGAGTCCAGCCTGATATAGGGAAATAGGTGAAGGCATTCAAAGCGGAATACTGCACATTTTTGCTAGCATAGGAAAATCTAACAGGCCAAAACTTTACCAGGCTTCAGATTAGGGTCAATTCAGTGCCTGGTGACATAACTCACTTCTTTTATCAAAGAGAAAATTGCCATTTTCTTTCATTGTCTACCTTGGGGCTGATTCGGAGCCAGGTGAAAATTTACACCCAGTTCTTTCCTAAAAAAGTGAGTTTTCTCACCAGGATCTGAATCAACCCCATTCTCTGGATAAATAGTGAATTATACTTGATGTGTATAGTAGAATGTTAATAGACAGCTCTGTTAGTCAGAAACACAGCAGTATCTTTAGCCAATCAGCGAGAACCACTAGGACAGAAGGGTGACATTTTCTAGAAACATAAGCAATTTGACCTTGCGCTATGGGGGGCGGGGGGGGGGGGATTATTAAGAGAAAGAAGCAGGCAAGAAATAGGAAACAATAAAAATGTAACCTGTTTTGTAGGCATTTGATAAAAACGCATCTTAGATTCAGTGCTGCAGATTCCTCTTTGCCACGTCTTAAAAATTGTGTTTAAAATGTATATTTACCTATAGGACACTTACTCGGCTTTTAGAAGCACAGAGCGACCTTCCTCCCTAGCGCTATACCAGTATAAGAGCCTGCTTCAGCGCCACACAGTGTCACTTTTTTTGGCCTCAGCGCCACTCAGCATTTGACTTAAGAAATTAAAATACAGCAGCACCTGGTGCTGTAGGTCAAGATCTCATAGAGCACAATGGGCAGAACTGGATTCTAGTGTTTTAGTGTAATGCTCATAATTAGTATTAAACATATTTATTTGTACAGCACTTGCCTTGGGACTTGTCTTTATTGAAATGCAGAACCTAGATGAGTCAAAGTGTTTTTTGGGGGGTTATAAAAATTGATTTTAATGACTTCTTTTGCTTAACAATGTGTAATTTGATCACCAACAACTAAAACGCAGCCTAAACGCAATGTAAAGTTTGTTCCCTTTGTCCTGCTGGCGCCAAATGTAGTATATGGCATGGTGTGCATAGCTACCTTTTATTTAGTCACGTGCACATCAGAAACTGCCCAATGGCAAGCATTTCTGAAGGGTGTAGGAAAATAGGCCTCTCCATTTCTCGGGATGTCCATGAATGGGGGATCTGCTGTAGCAATTGGAACAGGACATTAAAGGGACAGTCCAAGCAAAGGGTTAAATTATCCTGCTTTGTTTTTTTGATCCAGCACTTTTCATCCAGATGACATTCAGCCTGCTTTATATTGCTCAATAACTCCCAGTGGACTTAAGTCAATTCTGTAGGGCCTCCTCATCTCCACAGAAGATGATGACTCGTACATGTATGATTCAATGGGCGGGTCATGCTAAATATTTGGTGACTTTCATTGTGTGCATCGCGGTGTGGATTGCAACTTGCCAGTGAGCTTTTTAGTGATAACACACAAAAAAGTGCAAAAAAAGACTGTCCTACATCCCCCCCCCCAATAAAATCACATGTACATGTGACGGCACACTTTCACAATTTTGGGTACCTTATTCTTCCAGTGATGAAAGGATATATTTTAAGTTTGGAAATAACAGCATCCTATGGGCTATGATAAAGATTGTATCATTATTTTCTGCATATCCCATAGGGTTCTGTTCTTTCCAAACTTAAAAACAAATATTATTACCTCATTGGAAAAATGATGCGCCTAACCTGTAAAAATGCCCCATCACAGGTACAGGTCATTTTGGGGGAAAATGGTAGAACAAACATTTTTTTTTTTTGTCTAAACACTAAAAAGCTCACTGTGATGCAGGTTGCAATCTACACTGCAATGCCTTGAGAAAGTAAGGGGTGTGAGCTGTTACGAAGCGCGTAGGTCTGTGGTGTAGTCTATAGCGGACCACTGGTATTGATGACAATATAATAATAATAATTATTTTTTTTTACCATCCCTTTGTACTCTTCCCTCTGGTCCTCTTGGGAATTGTGTCTGTTTATATGAACAGGGTACAATGTACAAGTAAGAGTAGCATTTGCTCTTTATTATACATGTATACAGGATATAGCTTTATAAGTATACTTTATGCACATTAATAGTTGCACAAGCTCATGGCACTTTGTGTAATATATATTTCGTAGTATTTATTTGATTGGGTATTTAGATAGGGGCCAGTAGGTGTTTACTAGGGTTTTTTTTTATTATGGATTGTATTTGGATTAGATATGAATTAAGGTCCGTATAGTTTTTAAGCTAAGTTTTGATTGTCTCTGTTTGTTTAATCCTTACTAAATTGCTGTGATTTTTGGATTCTAATTAGTGGTGTGGACTTTTTACTGGCTCTATGAGGTAGTCTGGGCCACCCTCCTTTGGGCCGGTGTACAGCACACAATTGGTTATTTTGGGGTGCTTGGTTATTGGTGCGGTGGGTGGAATTCACACTGGCTTCAGCAAATATTTAGCATGACCCCCAATGTGCGGGTCCCTTCAGTAAGGGAATGCAAAGTGCTGGTGAATGAAAGAGAGAGAGCCAGCATGGGGCAAGCAAAAAGCTGCCTAATTTAACCCTGTGCCTAGAATGTCAATGCTATTTATGGAGTAAATGTGAGTATTTCTTATGTGAAAATGTAATATTTCTCTCATGATAATTCTATTTGACAAACAAGTGAAATCCACACAAAAATGCCTGTTTCAAAAACACTGCTCCAAATTTTCAGTGCTGATATGGCCCAGACCACTGAAGGGAATATTAACTGAACTGTAACCTCACATGATGATTGTCCTAACCCCTTTTCTTCTTCTTATTCAGTATCTTTTCAGTTGAATTTGGACTATACAATGACTGCTGAATACAATGCCGTGCTGCAAAGTGCCAGTTGTTTTTTTTAATGATGGAATGTTTTTCTTGTATACTGTGCAAGAGCTTAACCAAGAGTCCTGTAGCTCTGTAGTAGTCTTTGTTCCCCATGAACAAACTGCTATGTCATTCACCAAAGTGTGTTTTGTGTCAATGTCTTCATTGCGACCCGCCTTCGAGGGCATACAGTTTGTATTAGAAAAGTCCATTCTCCATACGCCGAGGAAAACATGCAGATTTGTTGGTCTGCTCCATAAGGCAAACCTGTCCTGGCTCTCTAGCAGTCATCTTCTCTTGTCAGACTCCACCATGTGTGTCACAGTTCTTCTTATTTCCTATGCTTAATGTCTTTTTCGGAATTTTTGGAATCCCCTGTTGCGTGTCCATTACCTGTGCTGTTCAGGAAGATCTTGTCCATGCCTTTTAGGGACTCCAGTAGGTAGTTCTGGAAGGCAGTGAGTGCTGCACATATGGCTGGACCTCCAAATCCATGTGTGATTAGGCTGAAGTGAGTCAAGCAGCTCTGTACGCCAGGCTCCAAGATGAGAGATGGACGACTGTTTCCCAATGGAGAACGATCCTGGGCCAACAAGTCAGCAAACTCTTTGCAAATTTGCCTGCAAGGTATATCTCAGTTAGTGAGTGCAAATGCTAGTTTAGGAGATTTAAATCTACCCTTAAGCTTTCTACACTGTCAACAAAAGATGTTTCAACCAATACACATATGCAGATTTCTGTGTTTATCCTTTTCACGAGCAATCTTAGCTTTAAACTGTATTCATCGAATGTTAAAAATAAACACAAGTTTTTACAGTTTAAACGGTGTATAGTCTTCCAAATGCATGCTAAAGCAAGCATGAGGCCAAGGGATTTGCACTTACTTGGTAGCCAGGAGCATGTTTTTCCTTGCATGGAGCTCAGTTGGGTCGGAGTGCTGCCGGCATAAGTATTCTGCTGCAGCTTTTGCTGGGAATTCTGTTTCACAGACATAGCCAAAGTCTCGAGCAAGATGTACAGCTTCCCCTAGGAAAGATCATGGAATAGGAATAGGAATCACAATGGTTTGATTGATTTTAGCATTTATAAATAAAAACTCCTGTACAAAACATATTGCATTAATATTGGTTTTGACATATTTTCTAAATAAATGTGCCGCACAAAGTCTATGGGAATTCTTTATTTCAGGTCATAGTATCTTTGTAGCAATATGACAAATACAACAAAACATTTTTTTTTTGTGCACCACACTTCAAAAATTGCAGTCAATATGATTTGTATGGAAGTTACCTTGTACCGTATTCTTGAGTAGCACTCAGGTTAGATCAGGGATGCACAACCCTTACTTATGTCTACCTCTACCCATCTATGCTCACCTCTGCCCACCTCCACTTACCTCTCATCTCACCTCAACCCACATCACCTTTCTCTGCCTGACCCTGCCCACTTCATCCCACCTCTCATCTTCCTTGGCTCGCCTCACCTGTGCCTCACATTTTCATGCCTCCCCCCTGCTCACCTCACCTCCTCCACCCACCTATACTCACTTCTTCCTGTTTCTCCTCTGTCCACCTCTTACCATGTCTGCTCACTTCACCTTTTCTCGCCTCAACCCTGCCCACTTCTTCCCACATCACATCTGCTCTCCTCACCTCCAGCCGATTTTTTGTACCTCATTACTGCTCACCTCGTGCCTACCTATCTCCCCTCTATCCACATCTGCTCTCCTCATTACTGCTCACCTCGTGCCTACCTATCTCCCCTCTATCCCCATCTGCTCTCCTCATTACTGCTCACCTCGTGCCTACCTATCTCCCCTCTATCCACATCTGCTCTCCTCATTACTGCTCACCTCGTGCCTACCTATCTCCCCTCTATCCACATCTGCTCTCCTCATTACTGCTCACCTCGTGCCTACCTATCTCCCCTCTATCCCCATCTGCTCTCCTCATTACTGCTCACCTCGTGCCTACCTATCTCCCCTCTATCCCCATCTGCTCTCCTCATTACTGCTCACCTCGTGCCTACCTATCTCCCCTCTATCCACATCTGCTCTCCTCATTACTGCTCACCTCGTGCCTACCTATCTCCCCTCTATCCCCATCTGCTCTCCTCATTACTGCTCACCTCGTGCCTACCTATCTCCCCTCTATCCACATCTGCTCTCCTCATTACTGCTCACCTCGTGCCTACCTATCTCCCCTCTATCCACATCTGCTCTCCTCATTACTGCTCACCTCGTGCCTACCTATCTCCCCTCTATCCACATCTGCTCTCCTCATTACTGCTCACCTCGTGCCTACCTATCTCCCCTCTATCCCCATCTGCTCTCCTCATTACTGCTCACCTCGTGCCTACCTATCTCCCCTCTATCCCCATCTGCTCTCCTCATTACTGCTCACCTCGTGCCTACCTATCTCCCCTCTATCCACATCTGCTCTCCTCATTACTGCTCACCTCGTGCCTACCTATCTCCCCTCTATCCCCATCTGCTCTCCTCATTACTGCTCACCTCGTGCCTACCTATCTCCCCTCTATCCACATCTGCTCTCCTCATTACTGCTCACCTCGTGCCTACCTATCTCCCCTCTATCCACATCTGCTCTCCTCATTACTGCTCACCTCGTGCCTACCTATCTCCCCTCTATCCACATCTGCTCTCCTCATTACTGCTCACCTCGTGCCTACCTATCTCCCCTCTATCCCCATCTGCTCTCCTCATTACTGCTCACCTCGTGCCTATCTATCTCCCCTCTATCCACATCTGCTCTCCTCATTACTGCTCACCTCGTGCCTACCTATCTCCCCTCTATCCACATCTGCTCTCCTCATTACTGCTTACCTCGTGCCTACCTATCTCCCCTCTATCCACATCTGCTCTCCTCATTACTGCTCACCTCGTGCCTACCTATCTCCCCTCTATCCACATCTGCTCTCCTCATTACTGCTCACCTCGTGCCTACCTATCTCCCCTCTATCCCCATCTGCTCTCCTCATTACTGCTCACCTCGTGCCTACCTATCTCCCCTCTATCCACATCTGCTCTCCTCATTACTGCTCACCTCGTGCCTACCTATCTCCCCTCTATCCACATCTGCTCTCCTCATTACTGCTCACCTCGTGCCTACCTATCTCCCCTCTATCCCCATCTGCTCTCCTCATTACTGCTCACCTCGTGCCTACCTATCTCCCCTCTATCCCCATCTGCTCTCCTCATTACTGCTCACCTCGTGCCTACCTATCTCCCCTCTATCCACATCTGCTCTCCTCATTACTGCTCACCTCGTGCCTACCTATCTCCCCTCTATCCCCATCTGCTCTCCTCATTACTGCTCACCTCGTGCCTACCTATCTCCCCTCTATCCACATCTGCTCTCCTCATTACTGCTCACCTCGTGCCTACCTATCTCCCCTCTATCCACATCTGCTCTCCTCATTACTGCTCACCTCGTGCCTACCTATCTCCCCTCTATCCACATCTGCTCTCCTCATTACTGCTCACCTCGTGCCTACCTATCTCCCCTCTATCCCCATCTGCTCTCCTCATTACTGCTCACCTCGTGCCTACCTATCTCCCCTCTATCCCCATCTGCTCTCCTCATTACTGCTCACCTCGTGCCTACCTATCTCCCCTCTATCCACATCTGCTCTCCTCATTACTGCTCACCTCGTGCCTACCTATCTCCCCTCTATCCCCATCTGCTCTCCTCATTACTGCTCACCTCGTGCCTACCTATCTCCCCTCTATCCACATCTGCTCTCCTCATTACTGCTCACCTCGTGCCTACCTATCTCCCCTCTATCCACATCTGCTCTCCTCATTACTGCTCACCTCGTGCCTACCTATCTCCCCTCTATCCACATCTGCTCTCCTCATTACTGCTCACCTCGTGCCTACCTATCTCCCCTCTATCCCCATCTGCTCTCCTCATTACTGCTCACCTCGTGCCTATCTATCTCCCCTCTATCCACATCTGCTCTCCTCATTACTGCTCACCTCGTGCCTACCTATCTCCCCTCTATCCACATCTGCTCTCCTCATTACTGCTTACCTCGTGCCTACCTATCTCCCCTCTATCCACATCTGCTCTCCTCATTACTGCTCACCTCGTGCCTACCTATCTCCCCTCTATCCACATCTGCTCTCCTCATTACTGCTCACCTCGTGCCTACCTATCTCCCCTCTATCCCCATCTGCTCTCCTCATTACTGCTCACCTCGTGCCTACCTATCTCCCCTCTATCCACATCTGCTCTCCTCATTACTGCTCACCTCGTGCCTACCTATCTCCCCTCTATCCACATCTGCTCTCCTCATTACTGCTCACCTCGTGCCTACCTATCTCCCCTCTATCCACATCTGCTCTCCTCATTACTGCTCACCTCGTGCCTACCTATCTCCCCTCTATCCACATCTGCTCTCCTCATTACTGCTCACCTCGTGCCTACCTATCTCCCCTCTATCCCCATCTGCTCTCCTCATTACTGCTCACCTCGTGCCTACCTATCTCCCCTCTATCCCCATCTGCTCTCCTCATTACTGCTCACCTCGTGCCTACCTATCTCCCCTCTATCCACATCTGCTCTCCTCATTACTGCTCACCTCGTGCCTACCTATCTCCCCTCTATCCACATCTGCTCTCCTCATTACTGCTCACCTCGTGCCTACCTATCTCCCCTCTATCCCCATCTGCTCTCCTCATTACTGCTCACCTCGTGCCTACCTATCTCCCCTCTATCCACATCTGCTCTCCTCATTACTGCTCACCTCGTGCCTACCTATCTCCCCTCTATCCACATCTGCTCTCCTCATTACTGCTCACCTCGTGCCTACCTATCTCCCCTCTATCCACATCTGCTCTCCTCATTACTGCTCACCTCGTGCCTACCTATCTCCCCTCTATCCACATCTGCTCTCCTCATTACTGCTCACCTCGTGCCTACCTATCTCCCCTCTATCCCCATCTGCTCTCCTCATTACTGCTCACCTCGTGCCTACCTATCTCCCCTCTATCCCCATCTGCTCTCCTCATTACTGCTCACCTCGTGCCTACCTATCTCCCCTCTATCCACATCTGCTCTCCTCATTACTGCTCACCTCGTGCCTACCTATCTCCCCTCTATCCCCATCTGCTCTCCTCATTACTGCTCACCTCGTGCCTACCTATCTCCCCTCTATCCACATCTGCTCTCCTCATTACTGCTCACCTCGTGCCTACCTATCTCCCCTCTATCCACATCTGCTCTCCTCATTACTGCTCACCTCGTGCCTACCTATCTCCCCTCTATCCACATCTGCTCTCCTCATTACTGCTCACCTCGTGCCTACCTATCTCCCCTCTATCCCCATCTGCTCTCCTCATTACTGCTCACCTCGTGCCTATCTATCTCCCCTCTATCCACATCTGCTCTCCTCATTACTGCTCACCTCGTGCCTACCTATCTCCCCTCTATCCACATCTGCTCTCCTCATTACTGCTTACCTCGTGCCTACCTATCTCCCCTCTATCCACATCTGCTCTCCTCATTACTGCTCACCTCGTGCCTACCTATCTCCCCTCTATCCACATCTGCTCTCCTCATTACTGCTCACCTCGTGCCTACCTATCTCCCCTCTATCCCCATCTGCTCTCCTCATTACTGCTCACCTCGTGCCTACCTATCTCCCCTCTATCCACATCTGCTCTCCTCATTACTGCTCACCTCGTGCCTACCTATCTCCCCTCTATCCACATCTGCTCTCCTCATTACTGCTCACCTCGTGCCTACCTATCTCCCCTCTATCCACATCTGCTCTCCTCATTACTGCTCACCTCGTGCCTACCTATCTCCCCTCTATCCACATCTGCTCTCCTCATTACTGCTCACCTCGTGCCTACCTATCTCCCCTCTATCCCCATCTGCTCTCCTCATTACTGCTCACCTCGTGCCTACCTATCTCCCCTCTATCCCCATCTGCTCTCCTCATTACTGCTCACCTCGTGCCTACCTATCTCCCCTCTATCCACATCTGCTCTCCTCATTACTGCTCACCTCGTGCCTACCTATCTCCCCTCTATCCACATCTGCTCTCCTCATTACTGCTCACCTCGTGCCTACCTATCTCCCCTCTATCCACATCTGCTCTCCTCATTACTGCTCACCTCGTGTCTACCTATCTCCCCTCTATCCACATCTGCTCTCCTCATTACTGCTCACCTCGTGCCTACCTATCTCCCCTCTATCCCCATCTGCTCTCCTCATTACTGCTCACCTCGTGCCTACCTATCTCCCCTCTATCCACATCTGCTCTCCTCATTACTGCTCACCTCGTGCCTACCTATCTCCCCTCTATCCCCATCTGCTCACCTCATTACTGCTCACCTCGTGCCTACCTATCTCCCCTCTATCCCCATCTGCTCTCCTCATTACTGCTCACCTCGTGCCTACCTATCTCCCCTCTATCCACATCTGCTCTCCTCATTACTGCTCACCTCGTGCCTACCTATCTCCCCTCTATCCACATCTGCTCTCCTCATTACTGCTCACCTCGTGCCTACCTATCTCCCCTCTATCCCCATCTGCTCTCCTCATTACTGCTCACCTCGTGCCTACCTATCTCCCCTCTATCCACATCTGCTCTCCTCATTACTGCTCACCTCGTGCCTACCTATCTCCCCTCTATCCCCATCTGCTCTCCTCATTACTGCTCACCTCGTGCCTACCTATCTCCCCTCTATCCACATCTGCTCTCCTCACCTCCAGCCATTTTTTTGTACCTCATTACTGCTCACCTCGTGCCTACCTATCTCCCCTCTATCCCCATCTGCTCACCTCATTACTGCTCACCTCGTGCCTACCTATCTCCCCTCTATCCCCATCTGCTCTCCTCATTACTGCTCACCTCGTGCCTACCTATCTCCCCTCTATCCCCATCTGCTCTCCTCATTACTGCTCACCTCGTGCCTACCTATCTCCCCTCTATCCCCATCTGCTCTCCTCATTACTGCTCACCTCGTGTCTACCTATCTCCCCTCTATCCACATCTGCTCTCCTCATTACTGCTCACCTCGTGCCTACCTATCTCCCCTCTATCCACATCTGCTCTCCTCACCTCCAGCCATTTTTTTGTACCTCATTACTGCTCACCTCGTGCCTACCTATCTCCCCTCTATCCACATCTGCTCTCCTCACCTCCAGCCGTTTTTTTGTACCTCATTACTGCTCACCTCGTGCCTACCTATCTCCCCTCTATCCACATCTGCTCTCCTCATTACTGCTCACCTCGTGCCTACCTATCTCCCCTCTATCCACATCTGCTCTCCTCATTACTGCTCACCTCGTGCCTACCTATCTCCCCTCTATCCACATCTGCTCACCACTTTCCATCTGCCCTCTCATCTCTGCTCAGTTCACCTTTTCCCACTTAACCCCTGCCCACTTCTTCCCACCTCACCTCTGTCTACATCTGCATATACATATTTCATGTTTTAAGGTTACAGCTTTTCTTCTTCTATTTTGTCTGCATAGAACTTATTGGGGCTCCTTAAAGTGGAACGATAGAGCAATGCGGCTCATGTGTCAAAGAAGATCAAGCAGCCCTGGTCTATAACATGAGGGCATCAGCTACGGCTAAAGGAAACACCCTTCTTACACCACCAAAGGAGGGGAATCTTTACTGTAAGAGCAGTGGGACTATGGAACTCTAGTAGTCATGAAGAATACACTAAAAGAGTACAAGAGTGGCCTGGAAGCCTTTATAGCATGTAACATTACCTGCTATTGCTACTAGACCAATGGATTTGATTTTTTTATATACAGGATGAGCTGGACAGACTTGCATATCAAGTTACCCAAACAAATCATAAATCATAAAATTATTGTTAAATTATTTTAATGAAAAGTTCCCTATATTTATTATTTTATAGCCCCCTGTGGAAAATCGGAAGGCAGTCAGCTTTTTTGTCTAAAGAGACAGTCCAGGCAATGGCAATAATAAAGCAGCAAGTAGCTCACCTGAAGCCTGTCCCTTGTGCCGCTTCTCTATTTAGGTACTGTACTTTCAAATCCTTTCCTTCAGGACCACACTCCCAATGTGGGTGCACAGCTACAACTGTCACTTTGCACTCCCACTGTGCTCGAGCTAGGCAACTCACAGCGCTCACACCTGCCAGACCGGACGCACACTGGGCAGGCATAGGGACGATTGTGCGACCACATTTTATGTGTGGTTGTGAAAAATTGGAAAGGAAAGGAGGGAAAACTTTAGAGACCTGCTACAGCATCTACAGTGCACTACCAGACAAGCAGGAGAGAGACATGGGACAGGCTTCATGGGAGCTTTGCCCTGGCTGTTAATTGCCATTGGCCGGGGTGTCCCTAACTGCCAGTAATTGTAAGAGCCCATATGCAGCTATAAAGAAATCATACTCTGCCTTAGCGTGCCTTACCTTCCACTAACGATGTTAACAAAGTGACATTGGCAGCTTTACGCCTTCCTGCAGGCAAGTTCAAACCAATTTTTTCTAACTTTTCCCGAAGACAGCGACCGCCATTCTTTGATTTTGCCCTGCAATGGAAAATGTCCTTTTTTTTACAACAAAAAAAATAGTCATCTATATACACTGGGTCATGTCTAGGTAGTCTGCACTTATAGACCTATGACCCACTTTATGACCTAAATACTACCACTTACATGTTATTGCGTGTAAAATGACATACAGGTCCTCTATGGGTCTAGTGGCTATACTATTGTCCTTAAAATGTAAAAGCAATGGCTTCTAGTCCCAGGCAATAGCTCCTTTTTTGTGACACTGTTAGGAAGATCTGTGGAGATCTATTAAACTACTATTAACTCACCTAACACCGCCATTTCTTTTTGTCTCCTTTTATACTATGGCCACTGCCCTTGACATGTAAGTTCAATAAAAGTTCTAGTCTCAGTAATGCCTGTGGCTATAAGATGAACTTTCTTTGGTAAACAAAAATACATTAAAGTTGTTCTAACCCTTTCTTACTCAAAAATGCAAATTTAAGTTAGTAATATATATTTAATATTACTGACCTCCGTAAAACCCCTCCAAGCAGAGAAGCATTAAGACACTCTGGAGGTGATAAGCGGCGTTGGACCTCTCCCACTGTCACTTTGTACTTGGAAGTGGAACTGAGCAGGGACAGGCGTCCAGGCACAGAGCAGAAAACCTCATTTGGATTTGACACACCGCCCATGAGGCTTTCTTTATTCATAGATAGTGAAGACATCATGCTGCCATTGTTCTTGGAGGGAACAGGAACTAGAAATAGAAGAGAAGGAAACACTTTCAATACAATGATCACCATTTATTTTAACACGCTATGGAACAGTAATTCTTTACTATCAAAACTATTTCGAAAACTGGAGGGAAGGTAGAGGAATGAACACAAAGGCGCAGCTACAGGCTATGAAACAGATGCAATGCCAGGGCCTATGAGATCAGAGCGTTCCATTATCACTAATATTCCTCCATATTCAGCAGTATAATAAAGAAATCATCAATCTACATGGATAACAAAGACAACAACAGCTCAAGGCCCACTTTAAACTTACAAAGTTATTGTATATTTGATTTTGAACCAAGGTCCCATATACCTTAGCTACAGCACATCGATGAATTTTAATAATCAATTGTTTTAAAATGATACACAAACAACAGACTCAATCTAATGTCTGATATACTCTGTTTCCCCACAAATTAGCTAGGTCTTAAGTTTTCTTTTCTCTGAAAAAGGTGGTGGGGCTTATTCTCAGGCAATGTCTTATTTTTTCCATAAGCAACAGATAGATAGATAGATAGATAGATAGATAGATAGATAGATATGAGATAGATAGATAGATAGATATGAGATAGATAGATAGATAGATATGAGATAGATAGATAGATAGATAGATAGATAGATAGATAGATAGATATGAGATAGATAGATAGATAGATAGATAGATAGATAGATGATAGATAGATAGATAGATAGATAGATATGAGATAGATAGATAGATAGATAGATAGATAGATAGATAGATAGATATGAGATAGATAGATAGATAGATAGATAGATAGATAAATAGATAGATATGAGATAGATAGATAGATAGATAAATAGATAGATATGAGATAGATAGATAGATAGATAGATAGATAGATAGATAGATATGAGATAGATAGATAGATAGATAGATAGATAGATAGATAGATAAATAGATAGATATGAGATAGATAGATAGATAGATAGATAGATAGATAGATAGATATGAGATAGATAGATAGATAGATAGATAGATAGATAGATAGATGATAGATAGATAGATAGATAGATATGAGATAGATAGATAGATAGATAGATAGATAGATATGAGATAGATAGATAGATAGATAGATAGATAGATAGATAGATAAATAGATAGATATGAGATAGATAGATAGATAAATAGATAGATATGAGATAGATAGATAGATAGATAGATAGATAGATAAATAGATAGATATGAGATAGATAGATAGATAGATAGATAGATAGATAGATAGATAAATAGATAGATATGAGATAGATAGATAGATAGATAGATAGATAGATAAATAGATAGATATGAGATAGATAGATAGATAGATAGATAGATAGATAGATAGATAGATAAATAGATAGATATGAGATAGATAGATAGATAGATAGATAGATAGATAGATAGATAGATATGAGATAGATAGATAGATAGATAAATAGATAGATAGATAAATAGATAGATATGAGATAGATAGATAGATAGATAGATAAATAGATAGATATGAGATAGATAGATAGATAGATAGATAGATAGATAGATAGATAAATAGATAGATATGAGATAGATAGATAGATAGATAGATAGATAGATAGATAGATAAATAGATAGATATGAGATAGATAGATAGATAGACGCCCCCATGGCTCTGCAGCAAGTGTCCCTGATGAGGGAGTAGCAGCGGCAGCCCAGACGCCCCCCTGAAACTACTGCTTATTTTCGCAGATAGGGCTTATATTTTAAAGAATTTGTGAAAAAAAATCACACTAGGGCTTATTTTCGTGGAAGCGTGGTAGGTCACCTGTGTAAATCAGCAGTTGGTGTCAGGGTTTTCAAAAATTTGATTTGAAAATCATGAAGATTTGTAAGCAGGGAGTAACTATAGGAGGGGGGGGGGTATGACCTGACCGGGGCCCCTTCAGTGTTGCTCCTCCATCTTATTTATCAGATTTGTGCTCACTTGGCCTCATTAGAGAAAGACTGCTGTATAGTCTTTAGTTGTCTAGCTGCATCGAATTGAATTAAGACAGTAAAAGGTTTACTGTATGAGCTGTGAAAGGGCCCCATTTGGTGTTCGCACCAGGGTCCTGACACATCTAGTTACACAACTATTTGTAAGCAATTACATTGATGGACCTAAATAAAAATAATTTATCTTAAAAAACAATATTTAATAGCAAAAAAAATGATGGATTAGGTTGTCCAAAGAACCGAAGAAGAACAAATGTCTGATAGTACAAGGAGCATTAGTACATGTCCAGTCTGAAGTATCTTATTTAAAAAAAAAGTAGCAGCCTCATTTATGAAGAGCGCCATTTAGCGTCTTTTTGCTAGTCACCACAATCTATATGGTGACGGTGATAAATTAGATGCTGAATGACGGACACATTGGTGCTGACTGCTTTTTGTTTGTTAAATTGTGTACAGAGTGTCGCTGAGCGCAGTGCGGCCCACTGGGAAATCTCACATCTTTCTCTATGGTCTGTCCATAGCTACGGCTACATTTTGGCAGGCCCTGCTTTGTGATTTGTGTTACAGCATAGTGGTGCATATACCGTGTTTCCCCATAAATAAGTCCTACCCTGAAAATAAGACCTAGGGTGATTTTTCAGCATTTTGCCAATTACTTTGAAATATAAGCTCTACCCCAAAAATAAGCTGTGCTACCCCCCCCCCCCCCCATTTGTGCCGGCAGCTGCAGAAGGATGGGGGACGCCGGGCTTCCGCTGCCCACACTTATCTGTGACAGATGCTGAAGATCCATTCGATTCAATGGGTGCGGGAGCAGGCATAGAGCTGGGGATGCAGCGGGCAGGCTGATTCATCACTAACGCCAGGTAGCGACAGATGAGCGTCTGTAGCAGGCATTTCAGAGCGCCACTAGTAGTCGCAGTGCTTGGCCGTGGGTCGCTACTTCATAGCGACTCAGTCGCTGTTCAGTAATGTTGAATACATTGTGAGGAGTCTCTATTTGACCAGTACAGCGCTGTATGGGAGCGCATGTTAGCAACTGCTCATAGCGACCGACTCACACCATATTCAGCAAAAAAACAGCCTCACAAATCTCTGGCGCTGAAAAATAGTTGTTTGAAGCCCAGAGCGCAGGAGGCGGTGTGTTTAAAGTCTGTTTTCCAGCATCTATCAACTAGTAACAAAGCGAAAACATATGGAATTACATTGTAACAACATTGTAACATGAACACTTTAATGCCAGACCTGTAATGTCATTTCTGCAGAAATATATAAAAAATGAAACATTTGTCAAAAAAATGCTTTTTCAGTGCCAGAAGAGGTCACAGCATTATTTGAGATTTTTTGAAAAACAAAAACCCTGTTTAAAGAGAAGAAAAGGATCGTCCCTTGAAATGTATGGGAGAGCGACAGGTAGCGAGAGGTCATACCTGGCGCTGTGCAAGGCTGAACGCTGGCGCTGTTCGCTGAGGCTGTGAAAATGATGAATCGGATGCTACATGTCGTTATCCCAGTCGCTAAACAGATTCTGCTTGATAAATGTGTAATTGTCGCTACCTCTCATTAACCAGCCACTACCTGACGCTATCCCTTCTTAAATAAGGGCCAAAGTGTAAGAGAGCTGTGCGCAGCACCTGAAGCACTGGGAGAACAGTGGGCAAGGTAAGTTTGGAGGTAATGAAGATGGAGCTGTGTTGCAGAGGTACAACTCCAAGGGCAGTGCAGAGGTGGTTCCTTCTTCCCGTCCAAACGCTCAAAGCAGAGCAGTAGCCAGGCTTGCTGGCACCAAGGGCGTGAAATGGAGCCCCACACCTGTTCTCAGGCCCGTCTCTGGCGCCCCTGTCCAGCTGCGCCCGGGTAAGTGCCCCCCTGCTCCCCCATACGCCCCTGGCTTGAAGTAGACGTGGGGCTTGATACGCCCTTACAAACTAGCATGGCACTGATGAGGCTGACATATACCGACGTCTAGTATCAGTATGAGGTAGAATCTTTTCCCTTATTGGAGCACAAATCTTAACTCATGGGGTGGTGACTGATTGCACTATAGCCTAGCTATGGAAGGAGGGCACAATTATATTACTATTTGTATTCATATTAAGACATCCCCTGAAAATAAGCCCTACCGCCTTTTTCGGAGCAAAACATTCATTTACAACCTGTCTTATTTTTGGGGAAACAGGGTAGTACAGCAGGAAGCCAGAGGCTGCACAATCCCCTCTGATCATTAAATAGGGAACAAATTAGCTTGCAGGCAATTAATATTTTGTTCCCCAACACTAAAATGCAAATGTACTAATAGGCATTTATTTATTGTTTGTATAATGAAAGTATCTTAATGACTTTTGAAAGCAGACACAAATCATAGATACTTTAATTCTTTGGCCCTTATTTAACAAGGGATAGCGCCAGGTAGCGAATGGTGAGCGAACGGTAATGACGGTCACCGCCACGAGTACGCCGGCTCCCCTCCGCAATCACACATTTATCAAGCCGATCCTGCTTAGCGACTGACAGAGCGCCAGATAGCGAATCATTCATCATTATTCCAGCCTCAGCCCACAGCGCCAGCGAGCAACCTTGAACAGCGACAGGTATGACCTCTCGCTACCTGGCGCTCTCCAATGCATTTCAATGGAGCAATCTTTAAATATTCTTAATTAATTGCTATTAATGTTTTTTTTTGTTTTTTTTTTTTGTTTTTTTAATGTCAAAAATTCTGTGACCACTTCTGCAATGTTAGATATTTTTTTTAAGGTAAAAAAAAAAAAAATTGTGCAGAATTGATATTACAGGTCTGATATTAATGTATTCATATTACAAAATGTTTGTAAAAACATGTTTTTTTTTTTTCTAAAAATATGGTTGTTTGGGGCTAAAAAAACTACTTTTAACCCATCGCCGCCAGCGCTCTGGGGTTTAAACATGCATTTCACAGCGCGAGAATTTTTTGAGCGTGATTTGTTAATGAATATGGTGGGAGCCGTTCGCTATGGCCATTCGCTGTCATGCGCTCCCATACAGCGCGGAACCTGTCAAACCGCACACCGACTGAGTCGCTGTCAACAGCCGAACAACGGCCAAGCACAGCGAATACTAGCGGGCGCTGTGAAAATACCGCTACTGTCGCTCATCTGTCGCTACCTGGCGCTATTAATGAATCGGCCTCCCAGTAATATTCTAATTTTCATATTACATTGATGGAAGAAGCAGCTTTCTTTCTCATGTAGCCTCACCAGTATTTCATGCCAGCAGTTTCTGGTGTTCACTCAGCAGAGATCTGGGGGGCCCCTGAGAAGTGGGGGCCCCATGAAATTACATAGGTTGTGTGTTGGCAAAGCACGGCGCTGTATACATTATTAGTGATAACAGAGACTAGGGAGTTATTAGCTTATAAATAGCCAATCCAGTATAACACTCTGCTGCCTCATTACCTCAAAATTGAACTCAATTACCAAAGCATTGCTGTGTATCTGTAAATACTATGAAACAGCGACAATATAAAGACCTATCGGGTAATTGTACGGAAGATACATTTCTGATTAGTAAAACAAATCATGCTTCCCTATAAATGTAGTGTAATAAAAGCATGAATGCAACAACCATCCCAATAAGCATCCCAGGTCTGTGCATGGGCCATGACTGGTCACATTTAGTTGCCCCTCTGCCCGCCATTCTTCCTAGGGTTAAGTGCACACCCTACACCCTGTGAATACTGGAAATGTGTGAATAACTTTATAGGACACAGATGTATCACAATTCAGCTCATTTTCTATTCTAAGTGAGTCACATTTGTTTTGTAGAGGGTGGTTTGGGAGTCCACACAAACTGTAATATTCTTGAAACCAATGCTACACGTTCAGACACTGAAGATTTGTTGGTTAATTGGTCACTGGAACAATCACTAATGCTATGGCCGTGTCTCTCGTTCTCAAAGCTAAAACACATTTTCTGTGGACGACGTTTGTTTCCGCATTCCTACGATCGATTGATGAACAGCCAAAATGTTACGAATGAACCAATTCTTGTTCACCATTTGTTCACAGCGGCTGTTTCCACTGAGCCATTATCACTTAATTGTGGGCACTTTAGAGATTACTTGTTTGGATGCCTCTGAGGCCCTTATTTAAGAAGGGATTGCGTCAGGTAGTGGCTGGTTAATGACAGGTAGCGACTGGTGAACGCCGGACATGGCACGCAATTACACATTTATCAAGCAGAATCTGTTTAGCGACTGGGATAGCGCCATGTAGCGTCTGATTCATCATTTTCACAGCCTCAGCGAACAGCGCCAGCGTTCAGCCTTGCACGATCCTTTTCTTCTCTTTAAACAGTGTTTTTGTGTTTGTTTTTCTCAAAAAATCTCAAATAATTCTGTGACCTCTTCTGGCATTGAAATAGCAGTTTTTTTCATAATTTTTTCATAATTTTTAAAATATTTCCTCAGAAATGACATTACAGGTCTGGCATTAAAGTGTTCATGTTACAATGTTGTTACAATGTAATTCCATATGTTTTCGCTTTGTTACTAGTTGATAGATGCTTGAAAATAGACTTTAAACACACCGCCTCCGGCGCTCTGGGCTTCAAACAAGCATTTTTCAGCGCCAGAGATTTGTGAGGCTGTTTTTTTCCTGAATATGGTGTGAGTCGGTCGCTATGAGCAGTCGCTGACATGCGCTCCCATACAGCGCTGTACTGGTCAAATAGCGACTCCTCACAATGTATTCAACATTACTGCACAGCGACTGAGTCGCTATAAACTAGCGACCCACGGCCGAGCACTGCGACTACTAGTGGGCGCTCTGAAAATGCCTGCTACAGACGCTCATCTGTCGCTACCTGCCGCTAATGATGAATCAGCCTCCCCGACTCTCAGGGTCCAAAATATCTATTGAAATGAAATACAGCACATACAATATCTGTGAATATGATAGCAGCTGTATGCTCTAAAATATTGTTTTTATGACTAAAATACATCATTTTTATTTCTAAAGGTAGCAAAGAATAAAGAAGCCTAGGTGGTCCTCTATGCCCAGGAAGACCTGACTATGGTCATTATTGATTGAACATATATAAATCTAGAATATAGGGAGTACAGGTAAATGTGCTTGTTCTGGGTACATGTAAGGATGCCATCTTTTCTATGAGGCTCATACACGTGTCACAGGTTATAGTGTGTCATTATGTTCTTTTTCTATAATCACATGCATACAGATGACGGGGGATGATGCAAGAACAATATCAGTATGGATAAGCCAGCTACATCATTGTGATAGAAAAGTCAGGGAAGACAAATAAAAAAGTGCATTATTTTTGTTTAATGAGGTTATTTTCTATAATTTCTCTGCTGAAATCTTTTTGGTAAGATGGATGATGGATTCCCTGAGGACAAGGTAAAGCGGGTATTATACTGTAAGGGAATATCGGTGATGAATGTTGCAATGTCTGATTTCTTTACCCCCTGATCAGCCTCTATAGTTACATGTACTTATACACAATCAGGCATTGTGTGCCCTAGGGACACATTGCTTATGTTTATTTCTAAAACCCTAATATTTCTTCTGCATTGATATGCAGTGAGGGCTTTCTGTGGTAAATTGAGCTCTGCATGCTTCTTTTCTCGCCTCCATCCAGGATAGAGACAGGCACGTTACATCAGGTGAGGTTTAATTGATACATCCTGGTCCCAGGAGTTTGTCAAGTGTGAGAAATAACTCCCCTGCTTTCTGCTCCACCATTGACATTGCTACATCTGTCATGGGAGGGGCTGCAAGCCAAAAGAGCCACTGGGGGCCCGAAGAGAACCTACTATTACATCAAATGATATCCTCTGCTAAAATGCAGGAAATATGAAGCAATCATAGCAGCATACACAAGAATCAGTCAAGGTTTCTTAATATAAAAGAGGATGGCTGGTCAGTGCTCTATGCAAATCATAATTGCTCAGCACACAAAAGGCTAACATAATCACTTGTATATGCTTAATACACAGAGGTATCCCATCTCTAATCATTCTAAATAAAAAAATACTACATCTGTTGGCTGTGGTGTAACTTGAGGGGTTGCAACCGCAACAGGGCCCAGAAAGTCAGGGGGCCCCATCATTGTTGCTCTGCCACCTATATCAGATTTGTGGTCACTTGGCATCAGTTAAAGAAAGGAAGCTTCCATTTGCCTCTGCTGTTTCTGTCTTTAGTTGTCTAGTTGCATCCAATTGAGTTAAATGACAGAATACATGTTACTGCATGAGCTGTGAAAAGGCCCCATTTAATGTTCGCACCAGGGCCCTATCATATGTAGTTATGCCACTGCCTGTCATGGTATACCTTCAGTAACCAAAGCAACTGCACTTACCAAAACAATAGCAAGTCTAGTTGCTTTGACTTGGATTGCTACAGATAAATGAGCACTAAAACGCTGGTATACACAGTATATTCTACTGAGTACTGGGAATCCACTGAGTTTCATTATGCTTGGCAACACACTGCAAACTTAAAGCGGACCTTCACCCTGAATAAGAGTCTATCTTATATGTTTCCCACACCCTGTACATACAGATTGCCCACATTAAAAATCATCCTACCTGCATCTACTGCATGTTATGAGCCTTTAAACATCCAAGATGGCGGCTCATGGAGCATCAGGCAGCCTGCAACAGGAAGTGTCTTCTGACTGTGCTGCTCTGCGTTCTTGGTTTGCTGACCTTTTCCTGACCCCAGCTCTGCTCTGTCTGAGCAAAGCACAGCTATTACCCTCCCCCCTGTACTTTTTCCCACTCTCCTCTCCTCAGTAAGTGTGATGCTTCTGAGTCAAGATAGCAGCCCGGTATCCTAAAGTCCTGAACAGAGTTGCAGCCCAGTGGGGGAAAGAATAATAAGTAAGTGACTCAAAACTTAAAATATATTAATTTTAGATTAAGGGTTTGGGCTTTTCAATAAATCATGCTAAAGGTCCGGTTTAACCCCCTGACCTGCCACCTGATGCTGATGTAGGATGGGGGGGGGGGGGGGGGGGCTACAGAGGAAACACAACCTCATCCGTGCTCCCGGGAAAGTACCATCTTGGGAGAAAGCACAGAGCAGCTTCCCCTAGCTCCATGCACTCTTAGCCCATCCAATCACTTGAGTCAGGGGATGCTGCACGTACCCAGCAAAACATCCCTGGACCGCGGGTGGTCCTGTCTCACCACCAGTGGAGGGGGGCAGGGCGGGGGTGACTGGAATTCCGCTGACATCGACTCAATCCTTCGCAGTCCTGCAGTCATCTCTGACTTAGACAGGCCCTGCTTCCATTTATCAGGCCCTCTCATTGGTTGGCTGTACTGCATGAGCACCCACTACCGACATGCTATCAACAGTGGGTGATCAGTTGTAAGCAGGGTGCTCTCAGTGGTCCAGCTCATTCTGCAGGACTATGAGGAATCAAGTCCTGTTTGTTTGATTGCCCAGACAGCCCCTTTAAAAGCATTTTCAGGTAACCCAAATATAAAGGCATTTTCATATTTCAGTGTCCTGTTCTAGCTCTGAAGCAGGGCGAGGGGCTACAAAGATAACAAAGCCTTACCTCACACAGGATCCATCAGCGTGCTCCTGTCACTCAGAATCTTGGGTGTTGCCATCTTGCGCAGAAAGCACAAAACCGAAGCACACATAGTGGGGGATGGGAACTTGCACTTGCACTGTATATTTGTAGGTATGCTAGTTTGATTGCTTTCAGGGTTTTGCTAAGCACACAGCTAGCAAGCTGAGTGAGTTTTCTGACAGGCAAGGCGAGACCGGTTGTTGAGTAGTTGATTTACAACACTGTCCAGCTTTGATTGCGAAATAAGCATACTACCATTAATCATGAGGTTAACCATTACCTGGACAATTCCTTTAGGTTTTTAAGAAGAGCTGCTGCAGCCTTCTCTGCAATATTTTCATTCAATGCCATTACGCTGCAGTTGCAGTATAGTATCGGGGCAAGCATAATCACCAGGTATACCAATACCCATTTTTTCTGCATTCCAGGGAACACATGACCACTTCCAACCAATCAGGTTTGCTGTGTGGGCCTGTGGATAATGATGACACACCCACCTAGTAAATATGAATAGATGGCCCAGTATCAGGATCTGACTTTCTATTTAACCCATGTTCCAGCAAGTATAGGCTTTCTGCACTGTAGTCTGCACTGCATGTTGCATGCATAGGTTGTGTTTCGTGGTGCACTTTCTCCAGTCTAGGGTAAAACACAAGGAAACCCACATGCCTGGATATGTACTATTATCATTCATCTGATGATCCCCTTAAGTATTTCTGCTCCAACCCATTTTTAAAGCCAGTGACAAATAAATAAAATGTAAACCCTGCAAAAATAAACACACACTGTAGTAATTAAAGAAGGAATACGCTGACAGATAAAAGGTTAAATAATGCCTTTGCATGCTGACTTCTGTGTTATCTATAGCTGGCATCCCCTGTCACATTTTTGTTGGTTTAATACTTTTAAACTTTTACTGTTCACATCTGGCAAGTATTTAAAAAACTATTTCTACAATGACTGCTGGCACATCTACAATAAATCAGAGAATCAGGGCTGACTGTAAAGATTTGTAGCTAAACTCGTATTTGATATTATTGTTAATGGAGGAAAGACCTGGATTTAAAGGGCAACTATATACTTTCACTGGGATATACTTATAATCTGTAATGTCAGACTGAACACGGGTCATCTTAGCATGTCTTTCCTAAAGCTGGATACAGACTTGTCTGTAGGCTGAATAGTTCCAAAAAACACACATTACATTTATTCTGTTATGCAGGAAACAATTGTATCATGACTATGGGAGGAGGAGTGATTTATACACCACATCTAAATATAAGACATGAATACCAAGCTTGTGTTTTTCCTCTACAGGTAGAAAGGAAATCCAGTGTATCTCTCCTCTTTTACAGGGGGGATCTGCATTATTCCAATGCCTCCTGAGTCCGCCTGTGGGAAACAATGGCAATATGGACTCTAATATCTGGCCAAAGCATTGCATGATAAGTAAAAGCATCTACACATGTTATTCCAGCATCGGCTAGCCCAGACGGCAATTCTCCCCCATAAAAGCAGAACGGTATGTTCGTAACCTGTCACCCCTGAATCGCAATAGCACTTCTTTGCAAAGTGCCAATTTAGTTTATTTTATTTGGATCGAAAAGCTTTGTGGATATATAGCTTCAAATCCTGTATTTAGTGATGACACATGGAGTTTAACAGAAAGTTATGAGTGCCATAGAAATGATAGAACTACCTATCACCAGTGTGATATGAATATGAAGTGAAGTGAATTCTCATTCATCCAGGTCATGGAATATTTGTAGGAATAATTCAAGGCAACAGGGCTTGCTGTGCTGTGTGTAAGAAAATAACAAGAAAGAACACAGCAAGTCCTGTTGCCTTGATTTATTCCTACAGCTATATTACCATTTAGGTGACAATATAAGTTCAATTCAGCATCAGGTGAGGAAACTCTACTACTTTTAAGGAGATAAAATGACCATTCCCCATTGTATACCTTGAGAGTGATTCAGCACCATGTGACACGTTACATCTGGTTGCTGAGTCACTCCCAAGGTAGACAATGAAAGTGAATAGCACTATTTTTACCAACTGGTATTTTCAGTGTTTTTTGAAGCTACAATTTTTAACTGCACTCAAGCAACGAAACATTTTATTCACACTGTAGCTGTTTTTTTACAAGCCACTGTCCCATTTTAACCCATTACAGATATACAGCCTAGACTCATCTCCATTTTTTACAATTTCTTTAGTGTTCGCATGGGGCAAAACTGATTAGATTCAAGGGGCAACACATTTACATACAGCCTAGTTCTGTCATAATTTTTAAGGCAAAAATAAATCAATTCACTGTACTTATCAAGGGACAGGTGTTCTTATGTAAGTAACTGTTACAGCCTAGTCTGGTTTTGAATAAAAGAAATGAGCGGGGGCCAGCTTACAGTCAGCCATGAACATGCTCTTTCTATTTCATCCTGTGACAGATCTCCCAGACACTCTGAAGCAGTCGGCATGGACCAGTTTGGATCATTCCTGGGGCTGTTGACAAGAGACCCAAAACAACCAAAGAGAGGACCAAGACATTCTAGGTACTCATGTCCAAGAAATGGTCAGCTTATGGCTTACTATGTAAGTAGATGATGGGGAAGGGGCCCAATATGAGGAAAGGCACACAACAGTCGAACAGAACACAAGTGGAGGAGGTAGAGGAGCAAGTTGCGCTGTAGCAAACTCCTGGACAAGCAAGCAGGGTGTCCAAAACCCCAATACCAAAGCCATCAGTTAGTAGCCACATCTGGCCCAGTGATATGTCTATCCACAGGACCTTTGCAGTTTCTGATTGTTGTGCTGTACCACAATGAATGTGCCCATTACACAGTAGAATGCTGTCAGTGGCAGTGAGTACCTTACCAAAGATTCAGTAAGCATGGTGAGGGGCACCATATAACTTTGGTGAATCTAATGGATGATGGATAGCAAGCCACAGTGGGTTATCTCTACCCCCAAGAGATTATCCTATCTCAGCCTCCTGTTCACACTCTTCTCGGCTTTCTTCACCACCTCTGCCTTCTTCTCCTCGTATTTTGTACACTACACCAATATCTGTCAAGACCATGCAGCATTCAACAAGTGAAAGTGCGCCATGCTGTCCTAAAACATGCTTAGGCAGGCACCGTCAGGCAGGTCACGGAATGCTAAAGGCTCTGCAGGCCAGGGCTGCTATGTTGCTGGCCCTGCCCCCAGGCAAGATAATGTGAGACAACAGGTCAACCCCTCTAGCAGCACTTCTGACACATACCCCACACAGTTACTTTGTCTGGTGCACTTGATGAATTTGTACTTTTACCACTTTCTAGCAAACCACCTAAGGCTAAAGCCACTGGCAGGAAAGTGTGCCATCATTTCTGCTTGCTTGGTAGCTGTACAGCCCCAAAACAACCTGCCTCCAAACTACCTCTCTTGTTATGCCCCTACTTTCCCAGTAATGTAGAGCTAATATGTAGTATTGCACCACTGCTTAGTGGCTATAGATCGAGGATGTATGTGTCAGTGCAGCCTCCTTGTAAGGTAATATGGTCAGTTCCATCAGTCCATCAGTTAGGTATAAGCAACACCATTAAAGTTGTTCTCCCTGATAAAACACATTCCCCTGGGCTCAGTCACAAAAAGGAGAGTCGCACATTGCCTTCTGTTCTGTATCTTTATAAACCACTAAGCATATTTTAGCTTTATGTAGTATTATGATGGCCTTTCAAATTAAGGCCCTTATTTAAGAATGGATAGCGTCAGGTAGTGGCTGGTTAATGACAGGTAGCGACTGGTGAACGCCGGACACGGTACGCAATTACACATTTATCAAGCAGAATCTGTTTAGCGACTGGGATAACGCCATGTAGCGTCTGATTCATCATTTTCACAGCCTCAGCGAAGAGCGCCAGCGTTCAGCCTTGCACAGCGCCAGGTATGACCTCTCGCTACCTGTCGCTCTCCCATACATTTCAATGGACGATCCTTTTCTTCTCTTTAAACGGGGTTTTTGTTTTTTGGTTTTTTTCAAAAAAATCACAAATAATTCTGTGACCTCTTCTGGCATTGAAATAACAGTTTTTTCATAATTTTTCCATTTTTTATATATTTCTGCAGAAATGACATTACAGGTCTGGCATTAAAGTGTTCATGTTACAATGTTGTTACAATGTAATTCCATATGTTTTTGCTTTGTTACTAGTGGATAGATGCTTGAAAACACACTTTAAACACATCGCCTCCTGCGCTCTGGGCTGCAAACAAGTATCTTTCAGCGCCAGAGATTTGTGAGGCTGTTTTTTTGCTGAATATGGTGCGAGTCGGTCGCTATGAGCAGTCGCTAACATGCGCTCCCATACAGCGCTGTACTGGTCAAATAGCGACTCCTCACAATGTATTCAACATTACTGAACAGCGACTATATAAAGTAGCGACCCACGGCCGAGCACTGCGACTACTAGCGGGTGCTCTGAAAATGCCTGCTACAGACGCTCATCTGTCGCTACCTGCCGCTAATGATGAATCAGCCTCCCCGTTTATGAAGAAATATAAAAAGCTATTTCTGTAAATATATATATATATATATATATATATATATATATATATATATGTGCCAAACTGCCAAAAATAAATATTTACAGTTTTTTTTATCTTCATAAATGATGGTTATTTCACCATGTAGACTTTTATCTCAGAATTAGGTCTATAGCTGGGTCTAAAGACAGATCCTTGTACACTTAATCTTTGTCATGTAATGTAATATAGACTTTATCAACATGTACTGATGTCTGTTCCTGTGCTTAAAGGAACCTTTTCTGCTCCAGATAATTGGTTCCAGATTCATAGACCAATTAAACACTTTATAAAGGAAGCCACACTCTCTGGGAAACTCTCCCACTTGTATACAAAGCTTTCAAAAGTGTTCTCTATGGTGCCCGGTTTATGGATTTAGTTCTTATCAAAGATGCTGAATTATGGGTCGATCAAAAAGGACATAGGAAACTATTATGTTATCTCTGAATTCCCTCTATATACATCTTATTTCTCTTGGTAGATCTGCGGAGCTCTGTGGAGAGCTGAGGTATCTAATCATGTACCTAAGATTTAGAAGGATTGTAAATGATTCTATCTTTATGTCTGTAAAGCTTCTTTTGCTATGCTCAGATTGTAAGTGTTTTGATGCATTCTACTTTTCTTTAAATTCATAGATGGGGAGGAAATGCACAAATATACGTCCTGACAGACTATACAAATCCCCATGCATGGAAATGAATTGTGTGTAAACTATACACCAGGGGAGGGAAGTTGAAATGCTTTTGACTGGCTTAAAGGAGCTGTAGTAAATCAGCAGTACAGTAAAATGTGCTTCTATATTTCCTTTTTTAATGTCTCTGTTTGCTCTGTTAAGAGCTGGTTTACACTGAACGATTGTAAGCTAGCTCTTAGCATTGGCCCATGGGCTTAGGAAACTGTCAGTGAGCCTGGCAGTGTCTGTTGGCAAAAGGGCATTGGGTGTTTTAATAAAGGTCGCCCTTAATGTATTTTCTTCCACTGTGAAATCTTACAAATGTATTTGAGCCTTAAAACAATTTGTACAAGTACATTTTTCCTCCCACCCACTCCTTATTTTCCAACTGCCACCAGATTCATGTTACCCCTTTTCTCTTTTTTAGGTGTACTTTTTGCATTCCTTTTTTAATGTTAATAATATTATTTATTAAAGAATAACTAAAGTGACATTGACTATTTAGAAACACCAAGCTGCAAACCAGATGATGTTATTCACTGATTTTAGTTTGCTATGTCTGATTAATATGACAAAACTGTGGCAAAATGAACCCATAAACATTTTTGCTTCATACTTTCCATGCTAAGGAAAACTCTAATAGCTTACAACCTATGCTGCAGAATGTATACATTCGGGGGGGGGGGGGGGGGTATTCTTTTTTGGATTGCACAGTCATTAGAATTCTAAGGGGATATTATTGATTGTTTAATTTTGATCAGCTGTTATAGAGGTGTAATATCTGTCTTTCAATGTACAAACAAGGGTTGACAGAGCAAACCGTTTTTCGAGTTGCTTTAATCAGCTCTCTGGAAATCCTTAGTTGTGACATTGTTAGTAGTTTATGGGGCAGTAAATGCATGGGAACAGAGAGGAGGGTTTGGGGACACAAGACTGGTCTCATATGCCCAAACAATGAGGCAGCAAACGTACCACTAGTGTGTATATTGCAATAGAGAACTTTCTTCTTCTCTACTTGTCCATTTACCCCAGTGGTTTGTAAGCTCTTTTAACTTAACTCAATAAATTGTAAGATCTTCCTTCCTTTTATCGCCCCATTTCTTTTGTATTCTCAATTCTCTTGTATTTGTACTCTTCCTTATAAATCTTTAGATTGTATTCTCTACCATATGTACATATTATATATATTAACTGACTCACCTGCAGCATTCTCTCTTATAAGCTCCTTTATATTGTTAATACCGATTTACCACAGTCCATAGACTGAAGCTTTTGGAATTAGGATAATAATGATTCTTTCATTTTCTTGATCAACTGCTATAGAAGTGTAATATCTGTGTTTCAATGTACAAACAAGGGTTAACACACTGAAGGAGCCAACCATGTTCTAGTTGCGCTAATCAGCTCTCTGGAAATCCTTAGTTGTGACATTGTTAGTAGTTTATGGGGCAGTAAATGCACGGGAACAGAGAGGAGGGTTTGGGGATATGAGACTGGTCTCCCATAATTAGTTTTAATAGAAAAATCCAGGAGAGGCTGAAGGTTTGATCATAAGGCTGTACAGGAAATTGAGGCAGACAGTACAGATTGGAAAAGTATTCCTTTAAATCCTGTGCATGTAAGCATGTGGCAGGGGAGGTGGGGGATGATGCAGCAATACCACTGTTAGCTTGTATAAGCAATCTGGTGGTATCCGTAATATATTAGTCAGACAAGTACTTCCATGTCTTGCTTGGCAGTATTGTCCAGAGTGAGTGTGTGCTACCATGCATACCACTAATCAGGGGAGCAGGGAAAGGAAAGGCAAATATACAGGGGAGTGAGGGAGAGGAGTTATTTGAAAGAAATGGAAAAAAAATGTTATTAAAATCATTATTCCTTAGGAGGTTAATATATGTACTGTTCTTACTTAGATTTGGTTAAAGAGGTCTTTTAAGTGTCTAGGTGAATGTCGGTGACATGTATGGCAGTGCAGGGGGTGCAACCGTACTGGGGCCCAGAAGATCAAGGGGGCCCCATCATTGTTGCTCCTTCTCCTTATTTATCATATTTGTGGCATAATTTAGAAAAGTTAGTAGCATTTGTGAGTTTAAAGGCAGAAAAAGTTTTACTGTCTAAACTGTGAAAGGACCCCATTTAATGTTTGCACCAGGGCCCGTCACATTTAGTTATGCCACTGCTCAATGGTTTAAGCATTGTTATTTTGTTGGGAAGTAGAAGCATATTAGGGACCATAAACCCATGTTAGGCTGGGGGGTGGGTCAGTGCTAGGGAGGGTGTTAGTATAGGGCAAGACATGTCTCTCCCAACGGGAACAGACTGGACCAAGAAAATGTAGGTCTTCTTTAAGGCACGCTTTTAGTTCTAGGCCAAATTTTCAAAGGAAACAAAGGTGAGGTAGGGTCCTGTCTATTGAATGATTGAGCACCCCAGGACTTTTATGAAGTAGCTGGCACTTTATTGCTGGGTTGGCAGGGGTGACAGTGACACAGTAAAAGAGGCCTACATCTAGAACAGACAAGTCACCAGTATAAGGAATGCTTAGAATAGTTTTCCAAGGCAAGTGGTGGATCAGTAAATACTTTTGGGTGAGTACCTGAATTTAGAACACAGATCTACTATGTCTTAAACACTGGGCGCATTAATTGTACCACCTAATCCTTTTATGGTGCCAGCTGGGGGGTCAAGGTCCTGGGGAGCAAGTCTCCCTGGTTGGCTTAATCCTCCCTTGACTGATAATGGCCTTGTATTAAAGATGTATTGGCCTCATGCACGTGAATGTGGGAGAATATAATCACTTTCAAATGTGCACTAGAATATGAGTTGAAGAATGATTATCTGATTGGTGGGGCGCTAATAAATGATACATCATTTCTATTGCATGCTGGCCCATTTAATCCAGCAGTCTGCTGCTATACATGCATGTAGCGCATTCATGGTGGGTAAGTTACCAATAGCTCCAAGAATAATTAATTATACAACCTGAACCAGACCACATTACAACAGGCTCTTCATAGTGTAACACAATGTGCAGATATGATGTTGGGCACTGCTTGCAAAGTTAGCTTTACTTTTTGTTGTTGGAGAGTTAAAGAAAAGGTGCCAAAGCTGCGTTTTCACCCAGTGGGTAACAGCATGACTTAAGTAAGCCAAAGTGTTTTGTTTTTTTTTGTTTTAGCCTGCTTGGCAACACTGTGATCGTGCCTCTCACTTGACAGATTCACTTCAAATAAAAGGTGTCAAACTGCTGATTTTAATTACTGATCACTCTTTAAATGAATGCAGCATTAAAGTAAAACAAATATATTTCTATTTTATTTCATTCTGTTCTGCAGCAATTCGATCTTGTTTTATTACTGACAAAATAGCTTCAAAGAATTTAATTCTCATAAATGTCATTTTATGGTTTCATGGGCATATTAATCTCAGAATATCTCTAAGCCTTCTAAGGCCTAGCCAGTTCTAAGCAAATGTAAACAATTTGTTAGTACATGCTTCTTTAATTAAACAAAGGAGCCATCTTTTGGACAGACCATGTTAAATTTCATTTTATTGAGTAATTTAACCAACTGTTGGCAGTAACTCATTTTACAGCACATAGAAATAAATGATGAAGTTGCTTTTGGATAGCAGGAGATTCGGGTAACATTTGAATGCTGGTCATCTACTCTGCTTGGCATCTGATTTTTGCTTTCCAATCATTCAGCCTTTCACTACAGTCAGCATATAAGAGGATACTTATTAGGTCTCATTATGGGTCTCATTAGGCATCGTTATCTGAATATTGGAAATATTCTTATCTTTAATTAGTAGAAACCATTAAGGACATTTAACCCAGCCAGCTCTAGTTTAAAACCACAGAGATGTTTGCCTTAAAATTTCCTAGATGGCAAGACTCAAGAGAATAATCATGGTTTTCTATTTTAGTTTCTGGTGTCCTTAACCATGTCACAATAAGTGGCCTTCTTCTCCCCTGTGTTTGGAAATCACCCATGTTATGTAGGTCTTTTATGGTTGTTTTGATTGGTAATTGTTATTGCAGTTCAAGATCTTACCTTTCTTGATAACTGACTGGTCCAGTAAACTGATTCCTGTTTCATCCAACACCTGAAAGTAAATGAAAGTAAGACATTAAGGAAAACTATAGCCACATAACTGACAGAACTATGAATGAGCATTGTGAATACCAAATGAACCAAATGAAAGTACTAAATAATACTGTTCTTATATTTATTTTGTAAGTACAGTGCCTAAATACAGATATATGGATGACACTGGATGTTTAGGGGTCAATGAATTACCGATGAATATAACTTGCCATGGAGCCTACCATTCTGTGGTATCAGCCTTTAGTCCAAAAGCAAAACATTCATGATATCCACATACTCTAGCAATGGATTTGCTGGACAGAAAAATGTAATACTTATGGAAAAATACATCTGCATATAATTAGGCCAGTCACCAGGCCGGAAAAACAAGTGTGTGTGTCTGTGTGTGTCTGTGTGTGTGTGTGGGGGGGGGGGGGTACAGTGTGTAAAATGAAGCAGCAGACTCACAGCTGGTGTATATATTGCAATCGAGAACTTTTTTCTTTTGTACCTGTCCATGTACCCCAGTGGTCTGTAAGCTCTTTTATCATTTAACTTGTCAGATCTTCCTTTCTTTTATCATCCCATATCCAAATACTACTCTCTTTTACTTGTGTTCTTTCTTACAGCACTTTAGATTCTATTCTTCTCCACCATATGTATATATATATATATATATATATATATATTAGATATTAGATATATTATATAGATATTATTATATTATTAGATATATTAACTTACTCACCTGCAGCATTCCCTCTTATAAGATTCTTTGTATTGTTAATACCGATTTACCACAGTTATACACATAGAATGAAGCTATTGGAGTGTATCCTATCAGCGTTAAGTATAAGATCCAATCGTTTAAAGTTATGTTGTTTTAAGCACCCTAGGTTAATCTGGAGGATATCTCCTAATTTACCTGGTATATTGAACATTTAAATATCAACTTTATTTTCGCCTGGTGCTGTTATAAACTAAAAGCATGTACTGATTTTCTATGGACATCCTTGCCTTAAAGGCTGGAAATAAACCTGGACACTTCAGGTGCTCTGTATTCACTAGACTTAATAATGTCCTCTCTACGGTAGGTAAAGTTTGGAATTAGTGTCTAGCCGGGACATTTACCCCCTGATGAGTTAAATGAAAGAAAACCCTTTGAATCTCTGCTAGCAGATTATTTATTACTGCAGAGAATGACTTCTAGGCAGTTAAATGTTGGACAGTCCTAACTTTCTAGTCTCCTACGTGGTCTATTTTAAACATGTTGATGGCATTTTGTTTATTCTACTATTTAAAAAACTAGCATAACCACAGAATATGATGGCGTTATACATCAATAACACATTACAAAATAGGCAATGGTCTGTATCCTCATTGTAGCTCCTGCTATACTATGTAGCTCTTTTGTTATTAAATAAAAATGTTTTGAAAATAAAGTATAAACGCTGACTCCAGTTGCATACATTTACAAATATATGAGACGAGTCACACAACTACTTTGGCTGGATCTCTTCCTTGAGTTCTGCTTTTTCCTAATCAGACCACTAGCCAAGTTTTTTTTCTTGTAACTATTAAAAACTATGATGATCAGTAACTATGTCAGTGGAGATGATAGTGTGCCCACGTTAAGCCACTGCTGCCCACTGATCATGGTGTATAGTTTCACAAACAATAGTGCTTCTAGACTAGGATTTGCACATACAGTGTAGCTGTGTATGTGCCCTCCAGATATTATGCCTTAAGTTTATTTTGAAGATCACTTAGAATATAGCCAGCCAGTGTGGGGTGCTTTGCCTCCCTTTATACATACAATGAGACACTTTCTTTTGCTTTCTTGTCATACCTAAACACGTAAAACACTTTTGTTTTATAGGGATACATTTAATACATTAGTACAACTCCAAAATACAATGAAGCTATATTGTTTCTGTTGGTTGGTTAGATATCTGTTGACTGGTGTCTGCTAAAGGTGGCAATTTCCATCATGATGAGATGGACCTTTAGAAAGAAAGGTTCAACACCCCAAATGATAAATATATATAAAGAAAGGAAAGGTATAATCTTTGATTACAGGTATTCCCATCTACCTGATCATATATATGTATAAAATTCATCCTTTCAGTAAGAAAACCCCAGAATTTGACTTGTAAAAAAAATTAAAAAAAACACATGTACTTGGTTTGGCAAACTGAATAGTAAATCACTATTAATTAGGGGTTTATTTAAGAAGCGCTAGTGCCATGGTGAACGTTAGGTGAACATCAGGTCCTAAAGCACAACGTGTAGTTATCAAGTCAAAAATCCAGAGAGCCTCTGATAGTGCCAGTTAGTGCAGCACTGGCGATGGGCAGTGGCAGATAAGACCAGGCGCTTACATTGCACTGTCTGGCCATATCCCAAAGAATTGAATGGGCTGGGTTGGTTATAATTTTTTGGGCTATTTTTTGGGTGCATGTGCCATGGTATACTTTTGCTGATTGGAATTGTTTTTGTATTCATTTTTTGCATTTTTGGGTTGCACTGCAAACTTGTGATTTGGGCCATGCAGAAAAGGTGGAATGTCTTTCAAGTCTCCCCAATGCAATTACCCCTTTTTTTAATGTGCTGCCATCACCCCCCCCCCCCCCAAAAACGGGGATTGTAACAGTCACTGAAGGTCGCTTGTGCTAGCGTCCGGCTGGGGGCCAGCGAACACAGAGCGCTGCCTGTCTCCAGACGGCTCTGCAGTGTGGGTGCAGCGAGCATGTCACAAGAGACCCTTATCTAGTGCCCATACAAAAACATAATGAATTAGGCTCCCTGTAATCACAGCAAGAATCAAGTTATCAAGTTCAATATCTGCACTGCTAGCATAGAGAGCCCCATACATGTTACAGTCACTGTTTATACATTATACTACAAATGCATGAGGCGAGAGCTGACCTGAATTATTATCAGTTTGATAGTCTGATGAAGACTGATAAAGTAGGTCCTCTTTGCACATTTGTGTCACTTTGATTATCGTTTCTTAAACCCATTTAGTGGCAATTTGAGTTTCATTTCAGTTATGAGTATGTACAGTACCTGGCCAGTCCTGTATTTAAGCATATCTGAACTGCCCAGGCTATACTTCTGTAGTCCTTGCAACTGAGAGATAATAAATCAATACATTTATTGGGGTCAATTAATTAAAGGCCACCTTTACCCTTCAATTGTTTAATGACCGAATTAGGTCCAAGGTTCAATTTCATTTTTTTCTTCAAGTCACTGGAACCAGTTTTTAATTTTAAGTAGTATGTAGCAGGGTAATACCCATGCAAAGGGGAAATTATCAATTCTAAGTAGCATGGTAAAGATATCCATGCAGAAAAAAATATATTATTTGTAAGTAGTAAGTAGTGGGGGTGAAAATATAGTAGTGAGCAGTAGTAAAAATACCCATGCAAAAGAGAAATTGTTGTAAGTAGTAATGTAAAATACCCATGCAAAAGAACAATTATTAAATGTAAGTAGTAGGGTAAAATTCACAGGTAAAAGCAAAATTATTATTTGCAAGTAGTGAGTAGTAGTAAAATACCCATGCAAAAAAAGACATTTTCTTAAGTAGTAGGGTAAAAATACTGATGCAAAAGAGAAATTATTGTAAGCAGTAGGGTAAAAAATACAGATGCAAAAGAGAAATTATTGTAAGTAGCAGGGTAGAAAATACACATGCAATAAAAGAAATGATTAATTGTAAGTAGTAAGTAGCAGGATAAATATAGCCATGCAAAAGAAATATGAATAATTATGAGTAGTAAGTAATAGGTAGTAATAGTAGGTAGAAAATATGCAAAAGTGAACTTGTCAATACAAATACATGTTCACCTTTTGCATGGGCATTTTTATATGTTAAACAATTAACATATTGATTACAAGATGTTAGTATAAACCAAACATCTAAAAAAAAAAACAATATTAATGTTTACAATATGTAATAGAGTAAGACTGATTTCATTTAAAATGGCAATAGTCTATTTCTTGCAATACATTTAGCTAGGAGAGCAAATTCTGAAAGTCTGAGGCTTTATGCATAGAATACAGTTCAAATCTGCCAATACATTGAGTTTCTATTCTAAATAGAATTTAATTTTCTAGTCTAAATAGAATTTTATTTTTAATGAATCATAGCAACTGGATTACAAAGGGTATATAGAAAAACTGAAATGAAGCATAAACCAAAAGGTTTATTGTTGTAGTAATTAGTAAAAGGAAATATATATATATATATATTATAATAAATTATTGTTATAATAATAAATTAGTGTGTGTGTGTGTGTGTGTGTGTGTGTGTGTGTGTGTGTGTGTGTTTTGCAGAAGGGAGCAAATGTAACCAATTGATTATTAGGACACGTAGGATGGTATAGAAGTATTTGGCCTCACCTGTGTGAGTGTCGGGCCGGCCAGCCAATCAATGGCTGAGCGCCGCGGGGGAGCATTGGGCTTCCCTTATATACACACAGATAAGTGTGTGTATATATTTTTAAAAACGAAACTTATATGCGCCATTAAATGAAATAAACATCCGATAGCCCGAGGGGCCGGGGGAAGGCAACAGAGGGAAATGCGATCTCAGGGTAAATGATTTTCTCTAATTCGATAATTAGAGGGAAGGAGGAGATCAGACGGAGGAAAGGGTAAGCTGTTGCCTAACCAGCCCCAGCCCATCTCCCGGGGAGCATCGCTGCTTCACCCTACAGGGGTATCACCACTATCCAATTTGGCTATATAACCACACTTTTAAACGCTCACTATTTTTAGGGAATACTAACTGGCGTGTGTTTTTACTAAAAAACATGAAAAGATAAAAAAAAATAATGATAATAAATAGATCATGCCATAGACAGGGGGAGAGGTTCAATAAGATAAAGAAAGAGAATGGACACAAACGATGGATGCTATCAACTAAAGAAAGAACCCCAACCACATGTAGATACAGAAAACAGAAAAAATAACAGATCCATAGGAGGAAATAAAATGACAGACTGCAGACAGAAAATGGATTAGAAATTCGGGATAGGGAGAGAGATAAGTTATCCGAATTATTTATTCAATTTCGGAGAGGCTAAACATTGTGACCTGGTGGGGTGCAGCAGGTGTAACAGCACCGGAGCCCAGAAGGTTGGGGTTGCCCATCATTCTTTGCTCTTCCACCTTATTCATCATATTTGTGCATACTAGGCATCATTTAGAAAAAGGAACCAGCATATACATTTCTTGTTTTAGTCTTTAGTTGTCGATCTGCATCCAATTGAGTTAAAAGACAGAAAAGTTCACTGTATGAGCCATGAAAGGGCCCTATTTAATGTTCGCACCAGGGCCCTTTCACATATAGTTACGCTGCTGATGTCTACTTCATATTGCAGTATTTAGAGGGAATGTCTTGTAAAGGATCTAAAAATTCAGCCTCATTTGGGTAACCCCCATAGATAAAGAAAAGACAGCTAACTAAATGCCTATAGGGGAAATCAAATAGAGCAGTCAACCCACAGGCAGATAATGAAAGAAAAAGGCAAGGAAAAAAAACAACCAACTATATACCTATAGAAGAAATAAATAGGGAAGCCCAAAGCCCAACCACAGGTAGATAATGAAAGAATAAGACAAGTGAAAAACAACGAAATAATTCCATATAGGGGAAATAAATAGGGAAGCCCAACCACAGGTAGATAATGAAAGAAAAAGACAAGTGAAAAACAACGAAACCATTCCCTATATGGGAAATAAATAGGGAAGCCCAATCACAGGTAGATAATGAAAGAAAAAGACAAGTGAAAAACAACGAAACCATTCCCTATATGGGAAATAAATAGGGAAGCCCAATCACAGGTAGATAATGAAAGACAAAAGACCAGGGAAAAAACACCTAAATAATTCCCTATAGGGGGAAATAAACAGGGTCCGTCCAACCACAGGTAGATAATGAAAGAAAAAGACAAGTGAAAAACAACGAAAACATTCCCTATATGGGAAATAAATAGGGAAGCCCAACCACAGCTAGATAATGAAGGACAAAAGACCAGGGAAAAAACACCTAAATAATTCCCTATAGAGGGAAATAAACAGGGAACTCCAACCACAGGTAGATAATGAAAGAAAAAGACAAGGAAAAAACAACTAAATAATTCCCTATGGGAAGAAATAAATATGGAAGCCCAACCACAGGTAAATAATGAAAGACAAAAGACAAGGGAAATAACTATAGGGGAAATAAACAGGCCAGTCCAACCAAAGAAATGGAAAAAGACAAGGAAAAAAAAAACAAAACTACAGAACGAAATAAAATTAAACATATAAAAAATAGATTATATAGATTATAAGGGATAAAGACATGACAAAAAACAACTAGCTGAATGCATAAGATAGACTACAAGTAGATCATTGGTTGAGATAGATAGATAGATAGATAGATAGATAGATAGATAGATAGATAGATAGACAGATAGTTAAAGAGAGCGCAAGAATGGATAACGACAGGGAATAAATAAGGCTCGGAGATAGAATCTGGATAGATAGAATAAGAGAGGGGGGAATAAAGAGCAGGACAACGATAGAGAGAAGAAAAAAAAGAGAGTAGGGGAGAAATAAAAGTGATAAGGGTGGGTTGAGAACAGTGACCTATACATCCGGCTGAGTAGAAATAAGCATGCCATGCACTATGTTTATGTATATATGTATATATATATACATATAGAGAGAGAGAGAGATATGTTGTTATTGTTATATGTGTAGCTATTGTGTTGTTGGAAAGTTGTAACGTGTGTATGTGTCCCTCACTTTCTCATATGGGGGGGGGGGGGGGCGCTGGACTGTTCCGCGGTCGCCTCGGGCTGTTATTGGGAAATGAGCGCAGGGTTTAATGAAGTGGCTGCTGACAAATGGAGATGATGAATGTGGGTCTGGGGGCTTCGTTGTGCTCGGTTAGGGGGGGGCAGCCGAGAGAGGCAGCCCTCAGTGGTCCGCTAGCAGGCGGCATCTCCTCCTCACACATACATGGCTGCTGTGTGTTCCCGCGCCGGGGCACGCGGTGTGTGTGAGGTGGAATAGCGGCGCCATAGTCTCTTACCTGCATGTCGTCAGCCGTGTGGTGGGCGAGGGCGTGCAGGGACAGGGCGCTCTCTGCCAGGCTGTGGCCTCCATCTCCCAGGCCAGGCAGCAGCCGCGGCACCCCGCCATAGTCCCTCCTGGGATCCAAGCTGAGCCCCCGGTGCGCCTGAGAAAGCAGGCTGGCCTCATCCTGGCGGCCCCTCTGCGAGTGCCAGGCGGCCTGCTGGTGCTGGTGGATGGGGCTGATACCGGAGTACGGGTCTCCCAGGTGCGGGTAGCCGGCCTCCTGGCTCTGCGAGTAGGACAGCGCTGGCTGCGGGTAGGGCGGCGGGAAGTAGGGCGGCTGGAAGTCCCCGGCCGGGGTGTGACACAGCGGCGGAGCCGACGAGTAACCGCCCTGATTCAGCGACGACAGCTGCGACAGGCGCCCGCCACCCGCTCCTCCATTCAGGGCGTCCGAGCGGTCCTGTGACACAGAGAAACAGCAAGAGAACCCTGAGCCCAGGAGCTGACAATCACTTCACACATACATTGCAATGCATTGCCAACACTGGAGGGCCAATGTCTCCATATACTGTAATGGATGGAGATGCACTAAGCTACCGAGCTCTATGCTAAGAAGAATTACCTCAGATAGACACACACACTATATATAACATAACAGTATCTACACCAAACAAACTCTATACTACGTGCTTACTGACTTATTCACTACAAAAATTATGTCTACATTTGGCTATATATATATATATATATATATATATATATAAATAACACGTTCTATTCGTGATATAAGTTACCTCTGTAGTAGACTAACTGAATAGTAATAAATACATTTAAATGTCTTTTTGATATATATATTTCTTCGATGTATACTCACACACACATATGTATAATGCTGTTAGATTCCAAACTTGTAATACTAGGAAAACACATTTTTGTAGCCACATGTAATATTTAGTTATCTATATATCAGACATAGCAGTGTGTACTTGTAGGGGCACTAGTGGGTTGTGTATATAACAGGGCAATGGAATTGTACCCAATATATACAGTATGGAGATGAGTGACAGCACCATTATTAGCTATAAAGCTAATTCCATATAGTATGGATGGGAATGGATGCAGTAAGAGCCCAGACTAGGGTAGGTGACTGCTACAAATGATGATAGGGGCAGGGGGCTAATGAAGATACAGAGACCTACTTGTCGGAGTATTAGAGGTCTGATATATTAACCCATCTAGCGCTATATATATATATATATATATATATATATATATATATATATTATATATATACATAGCTCTGCTAGGTGATGGAGTGTGTAAAGCCCGTGTAGAAGATCTGAAGCAGGTCCATATAGGAGCAGGAGCCAGTGCCATTACAATGGATGAGTAGATTAGTATTGTGCGTATGGCACGGATGTGTTGGCATGAATGGAGGGAGTGGAATGATTCCCTTCCCTTTACCTATATATCATGGCACATGGGCATCACCCTCTCCAGGTCTCCTCCTGCCCTCTCCTGCACACGTTTCAGAGATCTCTCCA
The DNA here is from genome assembly GCA_027917425.1 of Gastrophryne carolinensis. Taxonomy (NCBI): domain Eukaryota; kingdom Metazoa; phylum Chordata; class Amphibia; order Anura; family Microhylidae; genus Gastrophryne; species Gastrophryne carolinensis. Next base: position 292,524,822 of record CM051236.1, read on the forward strand.
GGTGACCCCCTCGCCCTCTATGCTCACAATCCCCCAAAGAGCATTTCTAACATGACAAAACATCAATTAGGCGCTGCAAAGTCGGAGCTGCCATCTGGCTGCCTAAATAAGCAGGTATAAAGTTTCTTACCATGGCAGAGTAAGCGTGGACTAGCATGGCAGCAGCAGGCTGGAGGCACAGCAGATCCTGATGATGGAGAGGGCAGAGTACCGGGGTGAGTCCAGAGAGCTCACTGGCTGACTGTCATGTCCACAGACTGAAGTAGCAAGGCAGGGGTAGAGCAGTGCCGTGTCCTCTAATGCCTGAGCCCCCTCCTCTCTTCTCTCTCTGAGCCTAAGGCATCTCCATACCCTCCTCATATAGGAGCGGGAGCGCGCCGGGGGAGGGGGCGGGAGCGCGCATTCAAGCCACAGCTCGCCTGCTTCTCGCTCTCCCCTCCTGCTGATTGCAAATGTGCAAACTGACAACGGAGCCCATTTATTTACACGGGAACAGCGCCTTCTGATAGCTCTGATCCTTAAAATGATAAACAATAACACTGCTGATAATACTGACAGGTGATAACTAAAGGTACAAGCTTATGTGTGCCCATCACCTTCACTGTGCACTTTTATTTCATGTTAACACTATCTAACATTACATGCGGATGTGTGCCCATCATCTCCACTGTGCCCTCTTTTATTTCATGTTAACACTATCTAACATTACATGCGGATGTGTGCCCATTACCTCCACTGTGCCCTCTTTTATTTCATGTTAGGACTATCTAACATTACATGCGGATGTGTGCCCATCATCTCCACTGTGCCCTCTTTTATTTCATGTTAGGACTATCTAACATTACATGCGGATGTGTGCCCATCATTTCCACTGTGCACTCTTTTATTTCATGTTAGGACTATCTAACATTACATGCGGATGTGTGCCCATCATCTCCACTGTGCCCTCTTTTATTTCATGTTAGGACTATCTAACATTACATGCGGATGTGTGCCCATCATCTCCACTGTGCCCTCTTTTATTTCATGTTAGCGCTATCTAACATTACATGCGGATGTGTGCCCATCATCTCCACTGTGCCCTCTTTTATTTCATGTTAGCACTATCTAACATTACATGCGGATGTGTGCCCATCATCTCCACTGTGCCCTCTTTTATTTCATGTTAGCACTATCTAACATTACATGCGGATGTGTGCCCATCATCTCCACTGTGCCCTCTTTTATTTCATGTTAGGACTATCTAACATTACATGCGGATGTGTGCCCATCACCTCCACTGTGCCCTCTTTTATTTCATGTTAGGACTATCTAACATCACATGCGGATGTGTGCCCATCATCTCCACTGTGCCCTCTTTTATTTCATGTTAGGACTATCTAACATTACATGCGGATGTGTGCCCATCATCTCCACTGTGCCCTCTTTTATTTCATGTTAGGACTATCTAACATTACATGCGGATGTGTGCCCATCATCTCCACTGTGCACTCTTTTATTTCATGTTAGGACTATCTAACATTACATGCGGCTGTGTGCCCATCATCTCCACTGTGCCCTCTTTTATTTCATGTTAGGACTATCTAACATTACATGCGGATGTGTGCCCATCATCTCCACTGTGCACTCTTTTATTTCATGTTAGGACTATCTAACATTACATGCGGCTGTGTGCCCATCATCTCCACTGTGCCCTCTTTTATTTCATGTTAGGACTATCTAACATTACATGCGGATGTGTGCCCATCATCTCCACTGTGCCCTCTTTTATTTCATGTTAGGACTATCTAACATTACATGCGGATGTGTGCCCATCATCTCCACTGTGCCCTCTTTTATTTCATGTTAACACTATCTAACATTACATGCGGATGTGTGCCCATCATCTCCACTGTGCCCTCTTTTATTTCATGTTAGGACTATCTAACATTACATGCGGATGTGTGCCCATCATCTCCACTATGCCCTCTTTTATTTCATGTTAGGACTATCTAACATTACATGCGGATGTGTGCCCATCATCTCCACTGTGCCCTCTTTTATTTCATGTTAACACTATCTAACATTACATGCGGATGTGTGCCCATCATCTCCACTGTGCCCTCTTTTATTTCATGTTAGGACTATCTAACATTACATGCGGATGTGTGCCCATCATCTCCACTGTGCACTCTTTTATTTCATGTTAGGACTATCTAACATTACATGCGGATGTGTGCCCATCATCTCCACTGTGCCCTCTTTTATTTCATGTTAGGACTATCTAACATTACATGCGGATGTGTGCCCATCATCTCCACTGTGCCCTCTTTTATTTCATGTTAACACTATCTAACATTACATGCGGATGTGTGCCCATCATCTCCACTGTGCCCTCTTTTATTTCATGTTAGGACTATCTAACATTACATGAGGATGTGTGCCCATTACCTCCACTGTGCACTTTTATTTCATGTTAGGACTATCTAACATTACATGAGGATGTGTGCCCATTACCTCCACTGTGCACTTTTATTTCATGTTAGGACTATCTAACATTACATGAGGATGTGTGCCCATCATCTCCACTGTGCCCTCTTTTATTTCATGTTAGGACTATCTAACATTACATGCGGATGTGTGCCCATCATCTCCACTGTGCACTCTTTTATTTCATGTTAGGACTATCTAACATTACATGCGGATGTGTGCCCATCATCTCCACTGTGCCCTCTTTTATTTCATGTTAGGACTATCTAACATTACATGAGGATGTGTGCCCATTACCTCCACTGTGCACTTTTATTTCATGTTTGCACTATCTAACATTACATGCGGATGTGTGCCCATTACCTCCACTGTCCACTTTTATTTCATGTTAGGACTATCTAACATTATATGCGGATGTGTGCCCATCATCTCCACTGTGCCCTCTTTTATTTCATGTTAGGACTATCTAACATTACATGCGGATGTGTGCCCATCATCTCCACTGTGCCCTCTTTTATTTCATTTTAGCACTATCTAACATTACATGCGGATGTGTGCCCATCATCTCCACTGTGCCCTCTTTTATTTCATGTTAGCACTATCTAACATTACATGCGGATGTGTGCCCATTACCTCCACTGTGCCCTCTTTTATTTCATGTTAGCACTATCTAACATTGCAAGCGGATGTGTGCCCATTACCTCCACTGTGCCCTCTTTTATTTCATGTTAGGACTATCTAACATTACATGCGGATGTGTGCCCATCATCTCCATTGTGCACTTTTATTTCATGTTAGGACTATCTAACATTACATGCGGATGTGTGCCCCTCATCTCCACTGTGCCCTCTTTTATTTCATGTTAGGACTATCTAACATTACATGCGGATGTGTGCCCATCATCTCCACTGTGCCCTCTTTTATTTCATGTTAGCACTATCTAACATTGCAAGCGGATGTGTGCCCATTACCTCCACTGTGCCCTCTTTTATTTCATGTTAGGACTATCTAACATTACATGCGGATGTGTGCCCATCATCTCCATTGTGCACTTTTATTTCATGTTAGGACTATCTAACATTACATGCGGATGTGTGCCCCTCATCTCCACTGTGCCCTCTTTTATTTCATGTTAGGACTATCTAACATTACATGCGGATGTGTGCCCATTACCTCCACTGTGCACTTTTATTTCATGTTAGGACTATCTAACATTATATGCGGATGTGTGCCCATCATCTCCACTGTGCCCTCTTGTATTTCATGTTAGGACTATCTAACATTACATGCGGATGTGTGCCCATTATCTCCACTGTGCCCTCTTTTATTTCATGTTAGGACTATCTAACATTACATACGGATGTGTGCCCATCATCTCCACTGTGGACTTTTATTTCATGTTAGGACTATCTAACATTATATGCGGATGTGTGCCCATTACCTCCACTGTGCCCTCTTTTATTTCATGATAGGACTATCTAACATTATATGCGGATGTGTGCCCATCATCTCCACTGTGCCCTCTTTTATTTCATGTTAGCACTATCTAACATCACATGCGGATGTGTGCCCATCATCTCCACTGTGCACTCTTTTATTTCATGTTAGGACTATCTAACATCACATGCGGATGTGTGCCCATCATCTCCACTGTGCACTCTTTTATTTCAAGATTGGACTATCTAACATTACATGCGGATGTGTGCCCATCATCTCCACTGTGCCCTCTTTTATTTCAAGATTGGACTATCTAACATTACATGCGGATGTGTGCCCATCATCTCCACTGTGCACTCTTTTATTTCATGTTAGGACTATCTAACATCACATGCGGATGTGTGCCCATCATCTCCACTGTGCCCTCTTTTATTTCATGTTAGGACTATCTAACATTATATGCGGATGTGTGCCCATCATCTCCACTGTGCACTCTTTTATTTCATGTTAGGACTATCTAACATTACAAGCAGATGTGTGCCCATCATCTCCACTGTGCCCTATTTTAGTTCATGTTAGGACTATCTAACATTACATGCGGATGTGTGCCCATCATCTCCACTGTGCCCTCTTTTTTTTCATGTTAGGACTATCTAACATTACATGCGGATGTGTGCCCATCATCTCCACTGTGCCCTCTTTTAGTTCATGTTAGGACTATCTAACATTACATGCGGATGTGTGCCCATCATCTCCACTGTGCCCTCTTTTATTTCATGTTAGGACTATCTAACATTACATGTGGATGTGTGCCCATCATCTCCACTGTGCCCTCTTTTATTTCATGTTAGGACTATCTAACATTACATGCGGATGTGTGCCCATCATCTCCACTGTGCACTCTTTTATTTCATGTTAGGACTATCTAACATTACATGCGGATGTGTGCCCATCATCTCCACTGTGCCCTCTTTTATTTCATGTTAGGACTATCTAACATTACATGCGGATGTGTGCCCATCATCTCCACTGTGCCCTCTTTTATTTCATGTTAGGACTATCTAACATTACATGCGGATGTGTGCCCATCATCTCCACTGTGCCCTCTTTTATTTCATGTTAGCACTATCTAACATTACATGCGGATGTGTGCCCATCATCTCCACTGTGCCCTCTTTTATTTCATGTTAGGACTATCTAACATTACATGCGGATGTGTGCCCATCATCTCCACTGTGCACTCTTTTATTTCATGTTAGGACTATCTAACATTACATGCGGATGTGTGCCCATCATCTCCACTGTGCCCTCTTTTATTTCATGTTAGGACTATCTAACATTACATGCGGATGTGTGCCCATCATCTCCACTGTGCCCTCTTTTATTTCATGTTAGCACTATCTAACATTACATGCGGATGTGTGCCCATCATCTCCACTGTGCACTCTTTTATTTCATGTTAGGACTATCTAACATTACATGCGGATGTGTGCCCATCATCTCCACTGTGCCCTCTTTTATTTCATGTTAGGACTATCTAACATTACATGCGGATGTGTGCCCATCATCTCCACTGTGCACTCTTTTATTTCATGTTAGGACTATCTAACATTACATGCGGATGTGTGCCCATCACCTCCACTATGCCCTCTTTTATTTCATGTTAGGACTATCTAACATTACATGCGGATGTGTGCCCATCATCTCCACTGTGCCCTCTTTTAGTTCATGTTAGGACCATCTAACATTACATGCGGATGTGTGCCCATTACCTCCACTGTGCCCTCTTTTATTTCATGTTAGGACTATCTAACATTACATGCGGATGTGTGCCCATCATCTCCACTGTGCCCTCTTTTATTTCATGTTAGCACTATCTAACATTACAAGCAGATGTGTGACCATCATCTCCACTGTGCCCTCTTTTATTTCATGTTAGGACTATCTAACATTACATGCGGATGTGTGCCCATCATCTCCACTGTGCACTCTTATATTTCATGTTAGGACTATCTAACATTACATGCGGATGTGTGCCCATTACCTCCACTGTGCCCTCTTTTATTTCATGTTAGCACTATCTAACATTACAAGCAGATGTGTGCCCATCATCTCCACTGTGCCCTCTTTTATTTCATGTTAGGACTATCTAACATTACATGTGGATGTGTGCCCATCATCTCCACTGTGCCCTCTTTTATTTCATGTTAGCACTATCTAACATTACAAGCAGATGTGTGCCCATCATCTCCACCGTGCCCTCTTTTATTTCATGTTAGGACTATCTAACATTACATGCGGATGTGTGCCCATCATCTCCACCGTGCCCTCTTTTATTTCATGTTAGGACTATCTAACATTACATGTGGATGTGTGCCCATCATCTCCACTGTGCCCTCTTTTATTTCATGTTAGCACTATCTAACATTACAAGCAGATGTGTGCCCATCATCTCCACTGTGCCCTCTTTTATTTCATGTTAGGACTATCTAACATTACATGTGGATGTGTGCCCATCATCTCCACTGTGCCCTCTTTTATTTCATGTTAGCACTATCTAACATTACAAGCAGATGTGTGCCCATCATCTCCACCGTGCCCTCTTTTATTTCATGTTAGGACTATCTAACATTACATGCGGATGTGTGCCCATCATCTCCACTGTGCCCTCTTTTATTTCATGTTAGCACTATCTAACATTACAAGCAGATGTGTGCCCATCATCTCCACTGTGCCCTCTTTTATTTCATGTTAGGACTATCTAACATTACATGCGGATGTGTGCCCATCATCTCCACCGTGCACTCTTTTATTTCATGTTAGGACTATCTAACATTACATGCGGATGTGTGCCCATCATCTCCACTGTGCCCTCTTTTATTTCATGTTAGGACTATCTAACATTACATGCGGATGTGTGCCCATCATCTCCACTGTGCCCTCTTTTATTTCATGTTAGGACTATCTAACATTACATGCGGATGTGTGCCCATCATCTCCACTGTGCCCTCTTTTATTTCATGTTAGCACTATCTAACATTACAAGCAGATGTGTGCCCATCATCTCCACTGTGCCCTCTTTTATTTCATGTTAGCACTATCTAACATTACAAGCAGATGTGTGCCCATCATCTCCACTGTGCACTCTATTATTTCAAGTTAGCACTATCTAACATTACAAGCAGATGTGTGCCCATCATCTCCACTGTGCCCTCTTTTATTTCATGTTAGGACTATCTAACATTACATGTGGATGTGTGCCCATCATCTCCACTGTGCCCTCTTTTATTTCATGTTAGCACTATCTAACATTACATGCGGATGTGTGCCCATCATCTCCACCGTGCCCTCTTTTATTTCATGTTAGGACTATCTAACATTACATGCGGATGTGTGCCCATCATCTCCACTGTGCCCTCTTTTATTTCATGTTAGGACTATCTAACATTACATGCAGATGTGTGCCCATCATCTCCACTGTGCACTCTTATATTTCATGTTAGGACTATCTAACATTACATGTGGATGTGTGCCCATCATCTCCACCGTGCCCTCTTTTATTTCATGTTAGGACTATCTAACATTATATGCGGATGTGTGCCCAACATCTCCACTGTGCACTCTTTTATTTCATGTTAGGACTATCTAACATTACAAGCAGATGTGTGCCCATCATCTCCACTGTGCCCTCTTTTATTTCATGTTAGGACTATCTAACATTACATGTGGATGTGTGCCCATCATCTCCACTGTGCCCTCTTTTATTTCATGTTAGGACTATCTAACATTACATGCGGATGTGTGCCCATCATCTCCACTGTGCCCTCTTTTTTTTCATGTTAGGACTATCTAACATTACATGCGGATGTGTGCCCATCATCTCCACTGTGCCCTCTTTTAGTTCATGTTAGGACTATCTAACATTACATGCGGATGTGTGCCCATCATCTCCACTGTGCCCTCTTTTATTTCATGTTAGGACTATCTAACATTACATGCGGATGTGTGCCCATCATCTCCACTGTGAACTCTTATATTTCATGTTAGGACTATCTAACATTACATGCGGATGTGTGCCCATCATCTCCACTGTGAACTCTTATATTTCATGTTAGGACTATCTAACATTACATGCGGATGTGTGCCCATCATCTCCACTGTGCACTCTTTTATTTCATGTTAGCACTATCTAACATTACATGCGGATGTGTGCCCATCACCTCCACTGTGCACTCTTTTATTTCATGTTAGGACTATCTAACATTATATGCGGATGTGTGCCCATTATCTCCACTGTGCACTCTTTTATTTCATGTTAGGACTATCTAACATTACATGCGGATGTGTGCCCATCATCTCCACTGTGCCCTCTTTTATTTCATGTTAGGACTATCTAACATTACAAGCAGATGTGTGCCCATTACCTCCACTGTGCCCTCTTTTATTTCATGTTAGGACTATCTAACATTATATGCGGATGTGTGCCCAACATCTCCACTGTGCACTCTTTTATTTCATGTTAGGACTATCTAACATTACAAGCAGATGTGTGCCCATCATCTCCACTGTGCACTTTTATTTCATGTTAGGACTATCTAACATTACAAGCAGATGTGTGCCCATTACCTCCACTGTGCCCTCTTTTATTTCATGTTAGGACTATCTAACATTATATGCGGATGTGTGCCCATCATCTCCACTGTGCACTCTTTTATTTCATGTTAGCACTATCTAACATCACAAGCGGATGTGTGCCCATCATCTCCACTGTGCCCTCTTTTATTTCATGTTAGCACTATCTAACATTACATGCGGACGTGTGCCCATCATCTCCACTGTGCCCTCTTTTATTTCATGTTAGGACTATCTAACATTACATGCGGATGTGTGCCCATCATCTCCACTGTGCACTCTTTTATTTCATGTTAGGACTATCTAACATTACATGCGGATGTGTGCCCATTACCTCCACTGTGCCCTCTTTTATTTCATGTTAGGACTATCTAACATTACAAGCAGATGTGTGCCCATCATCTCCACTGTGCCCTCTTTTATTTCATGTTAGGACTATCTAACATTACATGCGGATGTGTGTCCATCACCTCCACTGTGCACTTTTATTTCATGTTAGGACTATCTAACATTACATGCGAATGTGTGCCCATCATCTCCACTGTGCCCTCTTTTATTTCATGTTAGGACTATCTAACATTACATGCGGATGTGTGCCCATCATCTCCACTGTGCCCTCTTTTATTTCATGTTAGGACTATCTAACATTACATGCGGATGTGTGCCCATCATCTCCACTGTGCACTCTTTTATTTCATGTTAGGACTATCTAACATTACATGCGGATGTGTGCCCATCATCTCCACTGTGAACTCTTATATTTCATGTTAGGACTATCTAACATTACATGGGGATGTGTGCCCATCATCTCCACTGTGCCCTCTTTTATTTCATGTTAGGACTATCTAACATTACATGCGGATGTGTGCCCATCATCTCCACTGTGCACTCTTTTATTTCATGTTAGCACTATCTAACATTACATGGGGATGTGTGCCCATCATCTCCACTGTGCCCTCTTTTATTTCATGTTAGGACTATCTAACATTACATGCGGATGTGTGCCCATCATCTCCACTGTGCACTCTTTTATTTCATGTTAGGACTATCTAACATTACAAGCAGATGTGTGCCCATCATCTCCACTGTGCACTCTTTTATTTCATGTTAGGACTATTTAACATTACATGCGGATGTGTGCCCATCATCTCCACTGTGCACTCTTTTATTTCATGTTAGCACTATCTAACATCACAACCGGATGTGTGCCCATCATCTCCACTGTGCCCTCTTGTATTTCATGTTAGCACTATCTAACATTACATGCGGATGTGTGCCCATCATCTCCACTGTGCACTCTTTTATTTCATGTTAGGACTATCTAACATTACATGCGGATGTGTGCCCATTACCTCCACTGTGCCCTCTTTTATTTCATGTTAGGACTATCTAACATTACAAGCAGATGTGTGCCCATCATCTCCACTGTGCACTCTTTTATTTCATGTTAGGACTATCTAACATTACATGCGGATGTGTGTCCATCACCTCCACTGTGCACTTTTATTTCATGTTAGGACTATCTAACATTACATGCGGATGTGTGCCCAAGATCTCCACTGTGCCCTCTTTTATTTCATGTTAGCCCTATCTAACATTACATGCGGATGTGTGCCCATCATCTCCACTGTGCCCTCTTTTATTTCATGTTAGCACTATCTAACATTACATGCGGATGTGTGCCCATCATCTCCACTGTGCCCTCTGTTATTTCATGTTAGCACTATCTAACATTACATGCGGATGTGTGCCCATCATCTCCACTGTGCCCTCTTTTATTTCATGTTAGGACTATCTAACATTACATGTGGATGTGTGCCCATCATCTTCACTGTGCCCTCTTTTATTTCATGTTAGGACTATCTAACATTACAAGCAGATGTGTGCCCATCATCTCCACTGTGCACTCTTTTATTTCATGTTAGCACTATCTAACATCACAAGCGGATGTGTGCCCATCATCTCCACTGTGCCCTCTTTTATTTCATGTTAGGACTATCTAACATTACATGCGGATGTGTGCCCATCATCTCCACTGTGCCCTCTTTTATTTCATGTTAGGACTATTTAACATTACATGCAGATGTGTGCCCATCATCTCCACTGTGCCCTCTTTTATTTCATGTTAGGACTATCTAACATTACATGCGGATGTGTGCCCATCATCTCCACTGTGCCCTCTTTTATTTCATGTTAGGACCATCTAACATTACATGCGGATGTGTGCCCATCATCTCCACTGTGCCCTCTTTTATTTCATGTTAGGACTATCTAACATTACATGCGGATGTGTGCCCATCATCTCCACTGTGCCCTCTTTTATTTCATGTTAGGACCATCTAACATTACATGCGGATGTGTGCCCATCATCTCCACTGTGCCCTCTTTTATTTCATGTTAGGACTATCTAACATTACATGCGGATGTGTGCCCATCATCTCCACTGTGCACTCTTTTATTTCATGTTAGGACTATCTAACATTACATGCAGATGTGTGCCCATCATCTCCACTGTGCCCTCTTTTATTTCATGTTAGGACTATCTAACATTACATGCGGATGTGTGCCCATCATCTCCACTGTGCCCTCTTTTATTTCATGTTAGGACTATTTAACATTACATGCAGATGTGTGCCCATCATCTCCACTGTGCCCTCTTTTATTTCATGTTAGGACTATCTAACATTACATGCGGATGTGTGCCCATCATCTCCACTGTGCCCTCTTTTATTTCATGTTAGGACTATCTAACATTACATGCGGATGTGTGCCCATCATCTCCACTGTGCCCTCTTTTATTTCATGTTAGGACTATCTAACATTACATGCGGATGTGTGCCCATCATCTCCACTGTGCCCTCTTTTATTTCATGTTAGGACCATCTAACATTACATGCGGATGTGTGCCCATCATCTCCACTGTGCCCTCTTTTATTTCATGTTAGGACTATCTAACATTACATGCGGATGTGTGCCCATCATCTCCACTGTGCACTCTTTTATTTCATGTTAGGACTATCTAACATTACATGCAGATGTGTGCCCATCATCTCCACTGTGCCCTCTTTTATTTCATGTTAGGACTATCTAACATTACATGCGGATGTGTGCCCATCATCTCCACTGTGCCCTCTTTTATTTCATGTTAGGACCATCTAACATTACATGCGGATGTGTGCCCATCATCTCCAATGTGCCCTCTTTTATTTCATGTTAGGACTATCTAACATTACATGCGGATGTGTGCCCATCATCTCCACTGTGCACTCTTTTATTTCATGTTAGGACTATCTAACATTACATGCAGATGTGTGCCCATCATCTCCACTGTGCACTCTTTTATTTCATGTTAGGACTATCTAACATTACATGCGGATGTGTGCCCATCATCTCCACTGTGCACTCTTTTATTTCATGTTAGGACTATCTAACATTACATGCAGATGTGTGCCCATCATCTCCACTGTGCACTCTTTTATTTCATGTTAGGACTATCTAACATTACATGCGGATGTGTGCCCATCATCTCCACTGTGCCCTCTTTTATTTCATGTTAGGACTATTTAACATTACATGCAGATGTGTGCCCATCATCTCCACTGTGCCCTCTTTTATTTCATGTTAGGACTATCTAACATTACATGCGGATGTGTGCCCATCATCTCCACTGTGCCCTCTTTTATTTCATGTTAGGACTATTTAACATTACATGCAGATGTGTGCCCATCACCTCCACTGTGCCCTCTTTTATTTCATGTTAGCACTATCTAACATTACATGCAGATGTGTGCCCATCATTTCCACTGTGCCCTCTTTTATTTCATGTTAGGACTATCTAACATTACATGCGGATGTGTGCCCATCATCTCCACTGTGCCCTCTTTTATTTCATGTTAGGACTATCTAACATTACATGCGGATGTGTGCCCATCATCTCCACTGTGCCCTCTTTTATTTCATGTTAGGACTATCTAACATTACATGCGGATGTGTGCCCATCATCTCCACTGTGCCCTCTTTTATTTCATGTTAGGACTATCTAACATTACATGCGGATGTGTGCCCATCATCTCCACTGTGCCCTCTTTTATTTCATGTTAGGACTATCTAACATTACATGCGGATGTGTGCCCATCATCTCCACTGTGTCCTCTTTTATTTCATGTTAGGACTATCTAACATTACATGCGGATGTGTGCCCATCATCTCCACTGTGCACTCTTTTATTTCATGTTAGGACTATCTAACATTACATGCGGATGTGTGCCCATCATCTCCACTGTGCCCTATTTTATTTCATGTTAGCACTATCTAACATTACATGCGGATGTGTGCCCATCATCTCCACTGTGCACTCTTTTATTTCATGTTAGGACTATCAAACATTACATGCAGATGTGTGCCCAACATCTCCACTGTGCCCTCTTTTATTTCATGTTAGGACTATCTAACATTACATGCGGATGTGTGCCCATCACCTCCACTGTGCACTTTTATTTCATGTTAGGACTATCTAACATTACATGCGGATGTGTGTCCATCACCTCCACTGTGCCCTCTTTTATTTCATGTTAGGACTATCTAACATTACATGCGGATGTGTGCCCAACATCTCCACTGTGCCCTCTTTTATTTCATGTTAGGACTATCTAACATTACATGCGGATGTGTGCCCATCATCTCCACTGTGCACTCTTATATTTCATGTTAGGACTATCTAACATTACAAGCAGATGTGTGCCCAACATCTCCACTGTGCACTCTTTTATTTCATGTTAGGACTATCTAACATTACATGCGGATGTGTGCCCATCATCTCCACTGTACCCTCTTTTATTTCATGTTAGGACCATCATACATCACAAGCAGATGTGTGCCCATTACCTCCACTGTGCCCTCTTTTATTTCATGTTAGGACTATCTAACATTACATGCGGATGTGTGCCCATCACCTCCACTGTACCCTCTTTTATTTCATGTTAGGACCATCATACATCACAAGCAGATGTGTGCCCATTACCTCCACCGTGCCCTCTTTTATTTCATGTTAGGACCATCTAACATTACAAGCGGATGTGTGCCCATCATCTCCACTGTGCCCTCTTTCATTTCATGTTAGGACTATCTAACATTACAAGCAGATGTGTGCCCATCATCTCTACTGTGCCGTCTTTTATTTCATGTTAGCACTATCTAACATTACATGCGGATGTGTGCCCATCATCTCTACTGTGCCGTCTTTTATTTCATGTTAGGACTATCTAACATTACATGCGGATGTGTGCCCATCACCTCCACTGTGCCCTCTTTTATTTCATGTTAGGACTATCTAACATTACATGCGGATGTGTGCCCATTACCTCCACTGTGCCCTCTTTTATTTCATGTTAGGACTATCTAACATTATATGCGGATGTGTGCCCATTACCTCCACTGTGCCCTCTTTTATTTCATGTTAGGACTATCTAACATTACATGCGGATGTGTGCCCATCACCTCCACTGTGCACTTTTATTTCATGTTAGGACTATCTAACATTACATGCGGATGTGTGCCCATCATCTCCACTGTGCCCTCTTTTATTTCATGTTAGGACCATCTAACATCACAAGCGGATGTGTGCCCATCATCTCCAATGTGACCTCTTTTATTTCATGTTAGGACTATCTAACATTACATGCGGATGTGTGCCCATCATCTCCATTGTGCCCTCTTTTATTTCATGTTAGGACTATCTAACATTACAAGCAGATGTGTGCCCATCATCTCCACTGTGCCCTCTTTTATTTCATGTTAGGACTATCTAACATTACAAGCAGATGTGTGTCCATCACCTCCACTGTGCCCTCTTTTATTTCATGTTAGGACTATCTAACATTACAAGCAGATGTGTGTCCATCATCTCCACTGTGCCCTCTTTTATTTCATGTTAGGACTATCTAACATTACAAGCAGATGTGTGTCCATCATCTCCACTGTGCCCTCTTTTATTTCATGTTAGGACTATCTAACATTACAAGCAGATGTGTGTCCATCATCTCCACTGTGCCCTCTTTTATTTCATGTTAGGACTATCTAACATTACATGCGGATGTGTGCCCATCATCTCCACTGTGCCCTCTTTTATTTCATGTTAGGACTATCTAACATTACATGCGGATGTGTGCCCATCATCTCCACTGTGCACTCTTTTATTTCATGTTAGGACTATCTAACATTACATGCGGATGTGTGTCCATCATTTCCACTGTGCCCTCTTTTATTTCATGTTAGGACTATCTAACATTACATGCGGATGTGTGTCCATTAGTGATGAGCGAGTAGTATTCGACCGAGCCGGTATTCGATCGAATACTACGCTGTTCGTCATACTCGATTTCGATCGAGTACAGCGGCGATGGCGCACTCACAATTCGTTTCCCCTCCCACCTTCCCTGGCGCGTTTTTTACACCAATCACCATGCAGGGGGGGTGGGAGGACGCTGGCATCGCGAAAACTGCGTCTACACGCATTGGTTGGAAAAACCATGTGACCTCGAATATACAAAACTCAGCACTTCCTCTTCGTCAGCATTAGCAGCTTGAACTTAGTGAGGGACAGACGCTCACAGCAGGGAAAGACAGGCTGTCGCTGGCAGGGCCCCAGAAGCTCGGAATATCGCATTTACCACCATCTATACCAGCTACCAGAAGACAAGAGAGTCATTAAGAGCCCTTATTAGGGCTACTACGCTGAACGGTATATGGCTCATATGTAGGCAGGCAGGGCCCCAGAAGCTCAGAATATCGCTTTTACCACCATATATACCAGCTACCAGAAGACAAGAGAGTCCTTAAGAGCCCTTATTAGGGCTACTACGCTGAACAGTATATAGCTTATATTCTATGTAGTCAGGCAGGGCCCCAGAAGCTCAGAATATAGCTTTTACCACCATATATACCAGCTACCAGAAGACAAGAGAGTCCTTAAGAGCCCTTATTAGGGCTACTACGCTGCACAGTATATAGCTCATATTCTATGTAGTCAGGCAGGGCCCCAGAAGCTCAGAATATAGCTTTTACCACCATATATACCAGCTACCAGAAGACAAGAGAGTCCTTAAGAGCCCTTATTAGGGCTACTACGCTGAACAGTATATAGCTCATATCCTATGTAGGCAGGCAGGGCCCCAGAAGCTCAGAATATAGCTTTTACCACCATATATACCAGCTACCAGAAGACAAGAGAGTCATTAAGAGCCCTTATTAGGGCTACTATGCTGAACAGTATATAGCTCATATGTAGGCAGGCAGGGCCCCAGAAGCTCAGAATATAGCTTTTACCACCATATATACCAGCTACCAGAAGACAAGAGAGTCCTTAAGAGCTCTTATTAGGGCTACTACGCTGAACAGTATATAGCTCATATCCTATGTAGGCAGGCAGGGCCCCAGAAGCTCAGAATATAGCTTTTACCACCATATATACCAGCTACCAGAAGACAAGAGAGTCCTTAAGAGCCCTTATTAGGGCTACTACGCTGAACAGTATGTAGCTCATATTCTATGTAGTCAGGCAGGGCCCCAGAAGCTCAGAATATAGCTTTTACCACCATATATACCAGCTACCAGAAGACAAGAGAGTCCTTAAGAGCCCTTATTAGGGCTACTACGCTGAACAGTATATAGCTCATATCCTATGTAGGCAGGCAGGGCCCCAGAAGCTCAGAATATAGCTTTTACCACCATATATACCAGCTACCAGAAGACAAGAGAGTCCTTAAGAGCCCTTATTAGGGCTACTACGCTGAACAGTATATAGCTCATATTCTATGTAGTCAGGCAGGGTCCCAGAAGCTCAGAATATACCTTTTACCACCATATATACCAGCTACCAGAAGACAAGAGAGTCCTTAAGAGCCCTTATTAGGGCTACTACGCTGAACAGTATATAGCTCATATTCTATGTAGTCAGGCAGGGCCCCAGAAGCTCAGAATATAGCTTTTACCACCATATATACCAGCTACCAGAAGACAAGAGAGTCCTTAAGAGCCCTTATTAGGGCTACTACGCTGAACAGTATATAGCTCATATTCTATGTAGTCAGGCAGGGCCCCAGAAGCTCAGAATATAGCTTTTACCACCATATATACCAGCTACCAGAAGACAAGAGAGTCCTTAAGAGCCCTTATTAGGGCTACTACGCTGAACAGTATATAGCTCATATTCTATGTAGTCAGGCAGGGCCCCAGAAGCTCAGAATATAGCTTTTACCACCATATATACCAGCTACCAGAAGACAAGAGAGTCCTTAAGAGCCCTTATTAGGGCTACTACGCTGAACAGTATATAGCTCATATCCTATGTAGGCAGGCAGGGCCCCAGAAGCTCAGAATATAGCTTTTACCACCATATATACCAGCTACCAGAAGACAAGAGAGTCCTTAAGAGCCCTTATTAGGGCTACTACGCTGAACAGTATATAGCTCATATTCTATGTAGTCAGGCAGGGCCCCAGAAGCTCAGAATATAGCTTTTACCACCATATATACCAGCTACCAGAAGACAAGAGAGTCCTTAAGAACCCTTATTAGGGCTACTACGCTGAACAGTATATAGCTCATATCCTATGTAGGCAGGCAGGGCCCCAGAAGCTCAGAATATAGCTTTTACCACCATATATACCAGCTACCAGAAGACAAGAGAGTCCTTAAGAGCCCTTATTAGGGCTACTACGCTGAACAGTATATAGCTCATATTCTATGTAGTCAGGCAGGGCCCCAGAAGCTCAGAATATAGCTTTTACCACCATATATACCAGCTACCAGAAGACAAGAGAGTCCTTAAGAGCCCTTATTAGGGCTACTACGCTGAACAGTATATAGCTCATATTCTATGTAGTCAGGCAGGGCCCCAGAAGCTCAGAATATAGCTTTTACCACCATATATACCAGCTACCAGAAGACAAGAGAGTCCTTAAGAGCCCTTATTAGGGCTACTACGCTGAACAGTATATAGCTCATATTCTATGTAGTCAGGCAGGGCCCCAGAAGCTCAGAATATAGCTTTTACCACCATATATACCAGCTACCAGAAGACAAGAGAGTCCTTAAGAGCCCTTATTAGGGCTACTACGCTGAACAGTATATAGCTCATATTCTATGTAGTCAGGCAGGGCCCCAGAAGCTCAGAATATAGCTTTTACCACCATATATACCAGCTACCAGAAGACAAGAGAGTCCTTAAGAGCCCTTATTAGGGCTACTACGCTGAACAGTATATAGCTCATATCCTATGTAGGCAGGCAGGGCCCCAGAAGCTCAGAATATAGCTTTTACCACCATATATACCAGCTACCAGAAGACAAGAGAGTCCTTAAGAGCCCTTATTAGGGCTACTACGCTGAACAGTATATAGCTCATATTCTATGTAGTCAGGCAGGGCCCCAGAAGCTCAGAATATAGCTTTTACCACCATATATACCAGCTACCAGAAGACAAGAGAGTCCTTAAGAACCCTTATTAGGGCTACTACGCTGAACAGTATATAGCTCATATCCTATGTAGGCAGGCAGGGCCCCAGAAGCTCAGAATATAGCTTTTACCACCATATATACCAGCTACCAGAAGACAAGAGAGTCCTTAAGAGCCCTTATTAGGGCTACTACGCTGAACAGTATATAGCTCATATTCTATGTAGTCAGGCAGGGCCCCAGAAGCTCAGAATATAGCTTTTACCACCATATATACCAGCTACCAGAAGACAAGAGAGTCCTTAAGAGCCCTTATTAGGGCTACTACGCTGAACAGTATATAGCTCATATTCTATGTAGTCAGGCAGGGCCCCAGAAGCTCAGAATATAGCTTTTACCACCATATATACCAGCTACCAGAAGACAAGAGAGTCCTTAAGAGCCTTTATTAGGGCTACTACGCTGAACAGTATATAGCTCATATTCTATGTAGTCAGGCAGGGCCCCAGAAGCTCAGAATATAGCTTTTACCACCATATATACCAGCTACCAGAAGACAAGAGAGTCCTTAAGAGCCCTTATTAGGGCTACTACGCTGAACAGTATATAGCTCATATCCTATGTAGGCAGGCAGGGCCCCAGAAGCTCAATATATCGCTTTTACCACCATATATACCAGCTTTAAGAGGTCTCAGCTCGTGGGCCTCCACACAATGTTTGAGAGGTCTCAGCTCTTGGGCCTCCACACAATTTTTAAAAGGTCTCAGCTCTTGGGCCTCCACACAATTTTTAAAAGGTCTCAGCTCTTGGGCCTCCACACAATTTTTAAAAGGTCTCAGCTCTTGGGCCTCCACACAATTTTTAAGAGGTCTCAGCTCGTGGGACTCCACACAATGTTTGAGAGGTCTCAGCTCTTGGGCCTCCACACAATTTTTAAAACGTCTCAGCTCTTGGGCCTCCACACAATTTTTAAAAGGTCTCAGCTCTTGGGACTCCACACAATGTTTGAGAGGTCTCAGCTCTTGGGCCTCCACACAATTTTTAAGAGGTCTCAGATCTTGGGCCTCCACACAATTTTTAAGAGGTCTCAGCTCTAAGCTTCCCTTACTGCTGGGGTGACACACTGTAACAAACCTCCTCCTGTAAGCTTCCCTGACTGCTGGGGTGACACACTGTAACAAACCTCCTCCTGTAAGCTTCCCTTACTGCTAGGGTGACACACTGTAACAAACCTCCTCCTTTAAGCTTCCCTTACTGCTGGGGTGACACAATGACACAAGAGGACATGTCTGACCACATCACACACACACACACACACACACACAATGACAATTAGGGGTGGGGTCTATTTATTTTCCCCCTTGCCTATGCCATCTGTGGTTGTCATTAGGCAACGTGATTTTAAGGGGTGCAGAATTTTGTTCTTCTTTTTTGTACAGTTTGGCTTGGGGTCCATGGCAATGTAGAGGAAAGAAGGTTTCCTTGTCTTGTCTCACTTTACGTAGAAGTTATATTGTGTTTGGAGTGTATTGTTGAGTGGCTGTGATAGTGGCGTAATAGTGCGACTTGGGCGCGTTATATGCACCCAGACATGCTTCCCCTGCTGTCCCAGTTGCATTCCAGCAGTGTTGCCATCATTTTCTGATGTTTCAGGGTGGACTTGGTGACCTCCAAGTGGTCGAATTGAGATTTCCAAGTGTCGAGCATTTTTTTCCCATAGACTATAATGGGATTCGATATTCGGTCGAGTAGTCGAGTAATGCGGTCTATTTGAATCGAAATTCGAAATTTCGAATATTTCACTACTCGCTCATCTCTAGTGTCCATCATTTCCACTGTGCCCTCTTTTATTTCATGTTAGGACTATCTAACATTACATGCGGATGTGTGCCCAACATCTCCACTGTGCCCTCTTTTATTTCATGTTAGGACTCTCTAACATTACATGCGGATGTGTGTCCATCATTTCCACTGTGCCCTCTTTTATTTCATGTTAGGACTATCTAACATTACAAGCAGATGTGTGTCCATCATTTCCACTGGGCCCTCTTTTATTTCATGTTAGGACTATCTAACATTACATGCGGATGTGTGCCCATCATCTCCACTGTGCCCTCTTTTATTTCATGTTAGCACTATCTAACATTACATGCGGATGTGTGCCCATCATCTCCACTGTGCCCTCTTTTATTTCATGTTAGGACTATCTAACATTACAAGCAGATGTGTGCCCAACATCTCCACTGTGCCCTCTTTTATTTCATGTTAGGACTATCTAACATTACATGCGGATGTGTGCCCATCATCTCCACTGTGCACTCCTTTATTTCATGTTAGGACTATCTAACATTACATGTGGATGTGTGCCCATCATCTCCACTGTGCCCTCTTTTATTTCATGTTAGGACTATCTAACATTACATGCGGATGTGTGCCCATCATCTCCACTGTGCCCTCTTTTATTTCATGTTAGGACTATCTAACATTACATGCGGATGTGTGCCCATCATCTCCACTGTGCCCTCTTTTATTTCATGTTAGCACTATCTAACATTACATGCGGATGTGTGCCCATCACCTCCACTGTGCCCTCTTTTATTTCATGTTAGGACTATCTAACATTACATGTGGATGTGTGCCCATCATCTCCACTGTGCCCTCTTTTATTTCATGTTAACACTATCTAACATTACATGCGGATGTGTGCCCATCATCTCCACTGTGCCCTCTTTTATTTCATGTTAGGACTATCTAACATTACATGCGGATGTGTGCCCATCATCTCCACTGTGCCCTCTTTTATTTCATGTTAGCACTATCTAACGTTACATGCGGATGTGTGCCCATCACCTCCACTGTGCCCTCTTTTATTTCATGTTAGGACTATCTAACATTACATGCGGATGTGTGCCCATCATCTCCACTGTGCCCTCTTTTATTTCATGTTAGGACTATCTAACATTACATGCGGATGTGTGCCCATCACCTCCACTGTGCCCTCTTTTATTTCATGTTAGGACTATCTAACATTACATGCGGATGTGTGCCCATCATCTCCACTGTGCCCTCTTTTATTTCATGTTAGGACTATCTAACATTACATGCGGATGTGTGCCCATCATCTCCACTGTGCCCTCTTTTAGTTCATGTTAGGACTAACATTACATGCGGATGTGTGCCCATCATCTCCACTGTGCCCTCTTTTATTTCATGTTAGGACTATCTAACATTACATATGGATGTGTGCCCATCATCTCCACTGTGCCCTTTTTTATTTCATGTTAGGACCATCTAACATCACAAGCGGATGTGTGCCCATCATCTCCACTGCGCCCTCTTTTATTTCATGTTAGGACTATCTAACATCAGAAGCGGATGTGTGCCCATCATCTCCACTGTGCCCTCTTTTATTTCATGTTAGCACTATCTAACATTACAAGCAAATGTGTGCCCATCATCTCCACTGTGCCCTCTTTTATTTCATGTTAGGACTATCTAACATTACATGCGGATGTGTGCCCATTACCTCCACTGTGCACTCTTTTATTTCATGTTAGGACTATCTAACATTACATGCGGATGTGTGCCCATCATCTCCACTGTGCCCTCTTTTATTTCATGTTAGGACTATCTAACATTACATGCGGATGTGTGCCCATCATCTCCACTGTGCACTCTTTTATTTCATGTTAGGACCATCATACATTACAAGCAGATGTGTGCCCATCATCTCCACTGTGCAGTCTTTATATTTCATTTTAGGACTTGTTATAGAGCTATTTGGGAATAGCTGACCTCCCCTTTTAGATGGTAAGCTGGCAAAGGTAGGCCATTCCAGTATCTATTTGAGGATACCACTAGTATCAATGTGTATTTGTTGCATTTCTCTCACATCTGACCCATAATACCCTGTGTAATAGCTCACCCACCTCATACCTACACCCGTTCCATCCTAACCAGTTGCAATAATGTCCTTGTGCAATCTCTGTATCTGTAATGGGTGAAAGTGAATTTGATTTTGTTTGTATCAGAAGTATATGATTTTTCCCCTGTCTGTCATTTCTGAATTTCTGTCTTGTATAGCACCACGAGAGCCTTATAAATTAACAATAATAGCAAGGGATTTAGTCACAAGGCTAGAGTTAACTAGAAGAAGCGGGGTTGATACCCACGTTGCACAGCGCCATGGAAGATGATGGTGCATTATAAAGAAATAAAAATAATATGTTGTACCAGGATTGTTTTGGGGGTTTAAGATCTGCGCTGAATGAACCAGCTGCAGGCTTGACACAAGCACAGGACATCCCGGCACACATGGAAGAAGACTGAACAAAGACATAAAACAGTCTATTGTATGTAGACAGGGTGTCTTTACACAGACGCAAGGCGGCACGTTACTTGGAACCAACTCAGCTCATAGCCAAATGCAAATGCAATGCCCCCTCCTAGGCAGGGAGGCTGATGGTCACAAGTCAAGCCACTGTGAAGTCACACTGGATACAGACATAGATCACAGCTATAGCATACATACATATCCATACAAGGAATTTTGTACTTTTTGCAGGAGTTAGATAAAGCTATAATAACTTAGAACAATTATAATAACTATTAAGCAAGGATTATTGTGAATAAATGGCCCAATTTTAAAAATCCATATAAATATGCTGGATGATGGAAGGAGAGGTTACTTATATTTCCGACATAAAAAAATATTCATCCAGGCTTGTTTCTTTCTTTTAATGGAAAGAAGAGGAAATTAGGGGTGACAGGTTCTGTCCCCCCTGATACAGTAAAACCTGGCACCCCCGGATTTTATTCCTACCAGAAGAAAACCAAAAGCATGGTATAGTTTTCAGTTCTCTCATTAGCCAAGGTGTTCATATGGATTTTTAACGTAACACAATTTTGCAATACACCTCCTTTAAAGTGGACCAACACCCTGCTGAATCCGATCCCTCCCCGCGGGGCATCTAAAATCGGGATACCTCGCTATGTGAAACCTCCCAGGACGCCCGCTAACCTTACCTTACTCCTGGCCCAACGGCACATGTGCGGGCCACATCTCGCACTTCTATCTAGCAGGGCGCGTGCGAATGTGAATGGCCTTTTGTGAATGGCCGGCGCGGGTGTGCTCCTTGTTAGAGGGAAGCGCGAGATGCGGCCGCCAGCGTGATCGGAGCCGCTGTGGTTTGACACCACATTGACGCGCATACCACAGCGGCTCTGAGCGCGCTGATTGGACGAGCGGCCGCGCATGCGCCGTAGGAGCGGGGTGAGGTGAGTTTTATCCGGAAATCTGGGGGGTTTCACATAGCGGGGCACCCCCGATCAGGGTGCCCCAGGGAAGTGGACCAAAACCCAGGATAGTCAAAATCCTGGGTGTTGGTCCACTTTAAGCACCTACCCTTTTCAGGATTACCCAACTATGTACAGAAGAATGCATGTGTAGGTATTGGAGACTTTCCTGGTTACACTTCCAAACCAGACCAGGGAGCACATATGACCAGCTGCAATGTAGAAGGTAACTGCTTCTTTGGCAAAACTGCAGAATATAAAGCCTCCTTTGAAGTTGAGTTGATATGCATACTTCACTTTAGATTCCTAGGACTTGGGCATGTTGGACTCATCACACCTTCTCTTCTCCAATATATGTGGGAGGATGCTTCTGTAAACCTTTCCTGAAGTCAGTTTCCACTGTCACCTCTGTCCTTTTCTCTGACAATTAAAATCATTGTTGGTATTCTCTTTGATGAGTCCAACAATGGTAGTATCACCACCAGCAACATTTTTTTTATCTGGACAGAGCATACAAAAGGAGCTATACAGAGAAAACAGACACATCCCTGAGGAACATATATGTTGCTGCGGCATACAAACTAACCTTCCGTGTCCTGCCTACCAGGGATTTATATTTTCCAGGTATAGGGATCACAGAGACTGCCTACATATGGTAAGCCAGAGCTCAGGCTTAAAAATATTAGCCCAGCTCAATAACAAAACCAAGGACCTGGGTTACCCTTTTCTGTGCAGGACTGTGCCAGCTTGTGCGGCATTGATGCACACTGGCATAACAACATCATTTGCAAAACGTGTTACCTCCTTGCATCCTGTGTCAATTTTAAACAATCATTTACTAAATTATCGGCGTACAGCCACAAACCCCAGCAACCTGACAAGGTTTTAGCTAGTAGTGCTTGTTGCTCTGAAAAGATGTAACCATCAAGAGTAACACTGGCCTGATATGCCAGCCCTGGAGTCTAAAAGACTTTAGGACCAGCCGATTCACAATCTAGTGGGACTCACCCAGCTGGGCATCCTAAATCAGGATCGCCTGTTGTGTGAGTCCCACTGGATGGGTGTGTATACTTACATAGCCATCAATGCAGGGCGTGGGCCACAGCCACATCCCTGGCATTACTCCACTTGAGGTGCATACCTATGCCAGGCATTTCTGTTGGTGAGGGGATGCCCCCCAATATAAAGGTGAGTGGGGATGCGGCCAGCGGAGCATGCACTCTATGCAGCTTGTCCATCGCTCTCACGTCTCACGACTTTAGCAGAAGCTGTATAGAGCAGAGTGAGCCTAATATCTGCCTACCTGCACCTGCACCGTGGGATCATCGGAAGCTTAGCTTTTAATGGCGATCTGTGCAGATTCACACAGTGACAACCTAAATCAGAACAACTTGGGTGATTTTCCATGTTATTTCATCCATTGTATTTTTTTCAAATTTTGTCCATGGCTTTGGAAACATGAGCATAACATGTGGGCATTTAGGCTGTGTTTTTATAGCCAAAATCCACTTATATTGAGGGATTAAAGCAATCAAAATGCCCCATATTTGAAGGAGCAAAGCAGAAAGTGCTTTCTTAAAGTGGACCAAAACCCATGGCGGGCGGCCCCAGAATCTACAAGATTCCAGGACTGCCTGTTTTCCTCTACCCCGGGGCCATCTGAATTGGGATGCACCATTGTGTGAAATCCTCTGACTCCTGAGAAAAACCTACCTCCTCCAATGGCGTATGCGCAAGACGCAGGCACTGTAAGCTATACCTGTAGCCGTGCGCATGCCTATTTGTGAATGGCGGGCATGCACCCTGTTAGAGGGTAGCAAGGATGCGGCCACTGGCGTGCTCTGCTCTGCTCATTGCTTTTGGCAAGAATCGACCTTTAGCCAATTTCTAGCCAATATTGCAGTGTGTGCTGATTGGACTAGAGCCCACACATAAACCATAGGCTCAAGGAAAGGTGAGTTATACTGGCCAACTTTGGGAGTTTCCCACAGCGGGGCATCCCAAATCGAGGTGCCTCAGGGCAAGGACCAAAACCTGGGATATTCAAAATCCATTTTTTTCCCCACTGTAAAACAAAAAGGATTTACACAGTGCATACATGCAAATGATGACATGATTTGCCCTATGACCCTTTGAGGTAGGAGGTGCAAATACATACTATAGCACTCAGACTGTCATGTTTCACCTAATAAACACATTTATCACAATAAGTATGTGTGTCTTATTACTAACTCACATCTCCGCTAATAAATTAAAGATCCTTTATGTTGATGTGGACACTCAAAAACACTGATTCCTGTTTAGGTCATTCTGAACTGAGAAAGCCAGCTGGATGAATAGCAAAATATCTCCAAGAAAAACCAAGCAAGTCTAGTTATCTTGCCTTATCACTACAGCTTAGTAAAGTAAAGAAAGTGGAAACTGTCGAGGTCACATACTCCCATTCCTGTCTATTGGTGTGATTAATGTAATTAATTATGTCCCAGGAACTTCTCTCTCATTCATGGGGAGGGGGGGGGGGGGGGGCTCTAACTTGCAATTAGCAGGCATTGATTCAAGCTCCTCTTAGAGTTTCTTAATCGCCTGCTTTGACCACATAGTGATGGCCAGAGGGCTCGCTTTTTATTAGACAGCAATTCCTCAATGCAGGGTGGAGAGTCCTACAGGAAATAGAGTGGGACAAAGTTTCAAACTGGGAAGTAGGCTATAATTCAGACAAATATCCTCCCAACTCTATTTAATCTACCCACCTCAGCCCATCCAGCCAGTATGATTCAGTAAGGGTTGAAAAAAAATTCTCATGGTAGCAAAAATGTACTAGGTGAAATAAGCAAGAGGATGTCACTATTCCTAGGAAGATGATGAAGTCATTGGCACTTTCAGTGTAAAAAGGAGTACAAAGTTATCGAATTTTCTTAGGAGTAAAAAAGTGCCATTGACTTTCATTGTTTTCCTATCTGGCGATCCAGCAACAGTGACTTTCCTGTGCTTTTCTCCTCATAAAGTTCATTTTCTACCACCATGAGAATTTTTTTCAACTCTTACAGAATCAAGGCTATTGTGTTTGCATACATGACAGAACTGGCAGTGGCATAGCTAAATGTGACAGACCCTGGTGTGAACCTGAAATGGGGCCCTTTCACTGCTCATACAGTAACTTCTTTTCAACTTAACTAGATGCGGCTAGACAATTAATGGCTGACAGTGACGATGATAAATATCAGACAAAGGACTCAGAGAAGTCTGAAATATGGATATCTACAATCCTATATCCTTATATTTATCTTTGACGTGCTCCTTCCCCCTCCCAGTGAGTGGATGTTGTTTGTTGCCAGCTTCATTATTAGTTATCGGGTGATATACTATCTCTCTTATGGTTATACTGTTTATGGACTGTGCACGCATGATCATTTATTCAGTATTGTGTTTGCCACATGTATTGAACATTTGGGCAATGCTTAGTGGTTAATGTTCAATGTTTAGTCTTTAATATAGTTTTTAGCATATGAATTTGCTTAGAGCTCATGGATAATCGCATGATTGCATGGCTAATTTTATTTTGTGTGGCTAATTTGTTATTGTTTATTTAATTGGTTATTTATTATATGGCCTGCATGGATTTGGGACATATGGTCTGTTTTTTTTAGTCATTTATAATTGTACTTATTCCTCTGGGGTCATAATTTTTTCATTTTTTGTGCCGGCACACAATTAAATTTATTGTCATCATTTATTATTATTTATTTATTTGCTTATGTATCTAGGATTTGTATTCATCCACAAGTAATCTGCTGGTATATGAGTATTGTGTGTGGGGGGTAGAGGGCGCTCTGCTTATGTGAATAAATATTGTATTTTTTTAATAAAATTAATTACATTTATTATTCATGTGGTGCATTTTTAGCGGTAGGTGAATGGTTTTCACTGTCCCCTATATTTCCTATCATTGAAGCATTGTTGTGATCACAACTCTTTATGGGAAGTTAGTATTTATAGACTTTTTTACACTTTTTGAAATGTTATGGGTGGTTTTCTGTCTTGGAAATAAATATTTTGGTTGTTAAATATTTTTCCTACTCACTCTTGCTGTATATTATGAACTTTAGACTCACGATGAATGAGGCTGGTTTGTCTTAAAGTGGACCAACACCCAGGATTTTCACTATCCTGGGTGTTGGTCCACTTCCGCGGGGCATCCCCCCCAGAAAGCCCCTAAAATCTTACCTTTTAGGCGACGGACAAGCGACGGATAAGCCGCCGCCGCCTCTTTTACAGGGCGCGCGCCCGCGCCGTCCATTCACAAACGGCCAGTGCGGGAGCGCGCCCTGCTAGAGGGACGTGTGGGAGGCGGCGGCGGCTTATCTGTCGCCTAAAAGGTAAGATTTTAGGGGCTTTCTGGGGGGTTGCTGATCGGCCAGGGAATCTTATAGATTCCCGGGCCGATCAGGGGTGGGTGTTGGTCCACTTTAAGGTACACTTCAAACTAGTGGCACAGACATTACATTTAGGTTAATGGGAGGCAGACTCTGCACAGCCAATATGGTGTCTGCCCCCCCCCCCAACTTATAATGTGCTGACCAGGCCTCTAGTTTCAACTTCTTTTTCCTATATAATCTAATGCCCTTATTCATCAAGCGATAGCGCCAGGTAGTGTCTGACGAGCGCCAGGTCCCGCCAGCTAACGGCGGCTACCGACTCAAGTACGCCCGGCGTCGGCCACAATGACGCATTTATCAAGCTAAATGAGGCTAGCGCCGGCGAGAGCGACAGCTACCGCGGGATTCATCATGTAGCCGACTGCAACGAACAGCGCCGCTGCTAATCCCATCACAGCGACAGGTATGACCTGTTGCTCCCTGGCGATGTCCAATGCATTTCAATGGAGCAATCTTTAATTAATCATAATTAATTGCTATTAATGGTTTTTTTTTTTTTTTTTTAATGTCGAAAATTCTGTGACCACTTCTGCAATGTTAGGATTTTTTTTTAAGGTAAAAATAAAAAAAAAAAAGATTTTGTGCAGAATTGATATTACAGGTCTGATATTAATGTATTCATATTACAAAATGTTTATAAAAACTTGTATAATTTTTCAATCAAAAAATATGGTTGTTTGGGGGTTAAAAACTATTTTAAATCCATCGCCGCCAGCGGTCTGGGGTTTAAACAAGGAATTCACAGCGCAAAAAAATTCGGAGCGTGATTTGTTAATGAATCTGCAGCAAGCCGTTCGCTCTGGCCATTCGTTGTCAGGCGCACCCATACAACGCTGAACCTGTGAAACAGCGACCCCCCAGCCCGTATTCAACATTACCGCACACCGACTGAGTCGCTGTCAACAAGCAAACCCCGGCCAAGCACAGCGAATACTAGCTGGCGCTGTGAAAATCACGCTACTGGCGCTCATCTGTCGCTACCTGGCGCTATTAATGAATCGGCCTCTTTATATTGTGGCCTAAGACAAGCCTGATCACAATGAGATGGGGGCTTAGTTCAAAGTAATGGCCCAGCTATCACATATAGGTTATAGTGGGGCCCAGACATCCCTGATAGTAGCCCGGAACACTATAGCCTTGCTAAATTTTAAACTTTGTCTCTGGCATGTATTATACACATAATTCAAATGGTAGCTTCTTTAGAAACCCCATGAAACTATATCCAACAGTGCTTTTCTAAAGTTGTATGATGAAGTGGAATATGACCGCACATACTGTACGATATATACTGTATGTACATTTTTTTCAGTAAGATTCCAAACGGGTAATATTCTGGTTCAAATAACTAAAAGAAAACACTTAACCACCTTTACACAGACTTGTCCCGAAAGTGAGCTGCGTGACAAGAAGACCTCATACACGATGAGCTCTAAAAGAACAACACAGTTCTGTGAATGCGCAGGAATACTTTGTAAGTCAGGACAAGACTGTACAGGACTATGGAAAGTTGCCCTGCATATTAAACCTGGGGGCATAAGACAATATCCTGAAAATGGTTCCTATTGTTCTGAGGAACACCTCAGCTGTCCAACTGAGTGCGGGAAAGACAAAATTGTTTTCTTAAGCAAAGATGTTGGAACAGATAGTTCATCTAATATGCTTATTTTAGTGCTATACTACATGAAAGTTGCTCTGTTAAAGCCTAGTTTTAATAAGATATACTTGTGAGGCCATAACTTACTATGTACATGCTTATTCTCCCAGGGCAGGGATCAGATTGAATAATACCCATTTTCTAACAAATCAGCTCTACTCTTTGTGGCCTATCATATGATAGATTTCACAAAGCTGTCCTTGCTATGTTCCTTTGCATTTTGGGGAAATCATTTAGGAATACACTCAATACTTTTGGTAACTGAGTCATTCCTCCATTCAATTTGATTCAGCAAACAAGACCTTAAGCCACGTGGAGGTTGATTTAAGACTAGCACCATGTATTACCATTAGAGGTGCTTAGAGCGTCCGCAAGAGTACACTGCAAACGGGTGTCTGGTGCAATAACATAGCTTTGGCGCTGTAAAAGTGACGCTGTAGTATCCTGTCCAGCATTGATGAATGTGATGTCTAGAGGGCGCTGTAGAAGCAGTGCCTGAGCGCCCCAAGGAAAGCCGCCCAAAGCAGCGCTACATGCAGGACATTGCTGCAGCGAACGATAGGTAGCGCCAGTTAAGTGTGTCTGATGCTCGGCGCTGAAGCCCATAATTAAGGTGAAAAAAAACAAAGCCAGAATCGGCGCTATAAGCTATCTATCTAGCAATGAGTGCCGGACGCAA
The DNA here is from genome assembly GCA_027917425.1 of Gastrophryne carolinensis. Classification (NCBI taxonomy): domain Eukaryota; kingdom Metazoa; phylum Chordata; class Amphibia; order Anura; family Microhylidae; genus Gastrophryne; species Gastrophryne carolinensis. The sequence goes on from CM051236.1 coordinate 292,554,876, forward strand.
TATAGCAAATGTCTGTTTCTGAACACATATAAACCAGCACCAGAGCGAAAACACATGGAATTACATCAGTTCTACACTGTAACACTAACACTGCAATGGCAGACCAACACATACAATTCTGACAAAATAAAATAAATGACCATATAAGTCTTTGATTGGTGGCCAGGAGAGCCAAAGTAATCGTCATATGGCAAAATAGTGGGAAAAAAGTGGATCCAAACTCCAAATTTATACACAAACAAATGAAATACCATTGTATTGTATAGGAGAACGCTACTGAGCGACAGGTGCTACATGGTGCTGCTAACCATACAGTGCCGGTGCTTTACACCGAGCCACCGCTAGTGATACATGCAACGCTATTAGAGGCGCCCACCAGATTGACTTTGATATATATGGTTTTCATATACTGCGCCTGTCGTTCATCTGACACTATGTGGTACTATGTGGTGTTAGCGCTTCTTAAATAAGGCCCTTAATTAAAATGCATCTGAACACTATGGTAAGAAGGGGGAACATCTGGTCTTCAACGTATGGTCCAGTGACAAGAGATGCCACACATGGTTTCTGGGCATGCTCTATGGAATAATACAATAATACAAAGGAAACCAAGATATATTTAAAATGTTTATGCCATGACCCTCCAAACCCATCGACATAAATCATGATTACTTTGCAGGACATTAGATAAATGGTGTTTGATATAACTGTCTATCTCTAGACAATTTCAAAGTGTCTTGTATTTTGTTATTCACCTTATAGGTATTGTACTGTAAGTCCTTCTTATAGCCTCTCCAAAAAAAAAAGATTGTTAAAAAAGGGTTACATTATCTAGGCCACATTTAGAGCATAACATAATTCTATACATTATTTTGATGGGGTAAAAAGTATACATAATTACAGGTAGTACACCACATTTACTCGGATTGGTGGGCGGTCGCGCTCCACGCGGGGAGCTTCCGGTCTGGCGCCACTGTGTAGTAGAGAGTAAATGGTGGCGCCTGGCACGGAGGTTGGGAAATGGTCACGTCAGGAGTACAGCCAAGGTAAGTGCTTGTTTGTTATTGAGACCGTTAGCCCTGGTAATGTTGGCAGGGTGGAGGGTGGATTTAAAATGGGCAGTCTGGCTGGACTGGCCCTTTAATGTTGGACCCAAAAAGAGAAAAACTCAGAGTAAAATCTTCTGCTCTTTAAAAAAGTCCTATTATTTTCACACCATCAATATTTTTTTCTGTGGTGAGGAAATATTGAAGTTGTGAAGATAACATCTAAAAGAGAAGGTACTATTGTGAGATTTACCCTTTTAGGGTCCAAATAATAAATGCAACAGCAAAGGACACCAGCAAAAATATCCACTACTTTCTTTCCTGTGGTTAAAGAATTTACTTGCAGGACCTCAGATTTGTTCCTCAGCCACAGTTTTCTCCTACTTTATATTAAGCCAAAGCTTTTATTGTCTAATAGAAAAGGAGGAAGTTAGTGTGTGCCTGGGCACAAAAACAATGTCAATTTACGAAAAAAACAGGTCTGCTACTGAAATCCAAAGGGGGATTTGAGGCATTTAGAGCCTGATTTACTAACGCTGGTTCAGAATGTGTTTTGTTGCTCTGGTGTGGAGCGGCCCATCTACAAAACAGGCATAACTCTATTCCTTAATCTTTTCCATCAAATGCACCTTTCTAGCAAACCTATTTGTATTACTACTCAGTCTTATAGAACACAATGAAGCACATTAACAGATCTGAAGTCTCAAGTGACTTGTGACTTTGAAAAAATGTCCACCACATCTCACAACTAAGATTTCATTGAAAAACGTACATATTTTATTGCAAAAAACACTAGAAATTGTAAAAAAAAAATATTTTTTTTGCACATATTTCACCCCAAAATATTGTGAAATCAAAAGAGGGTGACAAAAACTCAAGGTAGGGTGGCACTTAAAGAGATACATTATAGATCATGGGGAGTTAGGGAAAACTCTCCCCACACCTGGCTTGCCCGGCCCCCCTACCTCTCTGGTTTACAAAAAAGTAAATGTTAACTTACCTCTCCAGTCGCATTGTGCTGGGCATCCCTCCGCTCCCTGGTTGTCCTCCGTCAAGCAGCGCCATCTTGGAATCCTGGCATGCACTGCACTGCCTCTCAGATCTGGCACATGCTCTGTATTATTGCATAGGCTGCAATGACAATCTACACTACACTACCCACAGGAGTTCCCGAGCAGCACGCATCCACACAGGGGTGGCACAAGGGACTCAATCTGATGTTCCAGTAAGTAGGGGGGTGCCAGATAACCACCAATCAGTTACTTGGCTGGACTATTATATTAAAAGGAAAAAATACTGTATCTGGGGCCTCCACCAGATTTTGTGCCCAGGGGCCTCCACCACACTTATGCCCTTATTCATCAAGCGATAGCGCCAGGTAGTGTCTGACGAGCGCCAGGTAGCGGCAGCTAACGGCGACTACCGACTCAAGTACGCCCGGCGGCGGTCACAATGACGCATTTATCAAGCAAAATGAGGCTAGCGCCGGCGAGAGCGACGGCTAGCGCGGCATTCATCATGAAGCCGCCTGGACCGAACAGCGCCGCTGCAAATTCCCTCACAGCGCCAGGTATGAGCTGTCGCTCCCTGGCGATGTCCAATGCATTTCAATGGAGCAATCTATAATTATTCATAATTAATTGGTATTAATTATTTTTTTTTTTTTTTTTTAATGTCAAAAAATCGGAGACCACTTCTGCAATGTTAGGATTTATTTTTAAGTAAAAAAAAAAATTAAAAAAAATGTGTGCAGAATTGATCTAACAGGTCTGAGATTAATGTATTCATATTACAAAATGATTCTAAAAACATGTATAATGTTACATTCCAAAAATATGGTTGTTTAGGGGTTAAAAACTAGTTAATACCCATCGCCGCCAGCGCTCTGGGGTTTAAACAAGGAATGGACAGCGACAGCAAATTCGGAGCGTGATTTGTTAATGAATATGAAGCTAGCCGTTCGCTCTGGCCATTCGTTGTCAGGCGCTCACATACAACGCTGGACCTGTGAAACAGCGACCCCCCAGCCCGTATTCAACATTACCGCACACCGACTGAGTCGCTGTCATCAAGCTAATGCCGGCCAAGCACAGCGAATACTGGCTGGCGCTGAAAAAATCACGCTACAGTCGCTCATCTGTCGCTACCTGGCGCCATTAATGAATCGGCCTCCCCATCTGGCCCTGATAATTGTCATTCACATTATGTAGTATTCACTAACCTACGCTACCAACTTAAAGGAGTTCTATCATGAAAAAATGGTCTGATAATAAAAATCCATATAAATATGCTAAATAGCAAGAGCAGGGGGGCATTTATACATCCTTATGAAGAAATAAATCCAGCCAAGCCTGTTTCTTCCTTTAATGGAAGGAAGCAAATCTGGGGTGACAGACTTTGCTTTTACAGGGGAGATCATAGCCTGAGAAGGAATCACAGTTTATTGCTAGAAGCTTTCACCCATCATCTAAATGCTTTGGGCAGATATTTACCATGGCTATTGCTGCTGCTCCCCACAGGCTGGCTAAGGAGACATTGGAATAGCCCTGTAAAAGTGAAATGGTACATTCAAAAACCTGTCACCCCTGAATTGTATTCCTACCAGGAGGAGAAAACCAAAAACTCAGTGGGATTTTTTCAGCTGGGTGTATAAGTGACCATATGTCTCACTATCCAGCATGTTTATATGGATTGTTTGGTGATAAAGCTTCTTTAAGTCCTTACTGTCCCTTACCTTGTGCTATCCACTTTGCCAGCTACTTTCACTGTGTGCATTAGCTTCTATAGTTAATGGATGGATCTTCATTTTTTTGTATTAAATTGATTTAGTTAAATGTGTCAGGCAAGATCACAATGTCTAATGCTGGGTTTACACATTTGTAAACGTTCATTGTTTGATCGCAGCGGCTGTTTCCACAGAGCAATTATTGCTTAATTGTAGTCGCTTTAGCGATTTCTCGCGTAGTAATCGATCCATGTAAATGCCATTAGAGCATGTTTAGCCAATCTGGAGATGGATCTAAATCCCACCCTTCACTATTGTTATGCCTCCATGCTATCATGGCTTTGCTTAGAGAAAAACATGTTCCGTTGCCCCGGGGTATCCCGAATCCGTTAGAGTCCCCCCAGAGTGCCCCCTCAGCAAAATGCTCTCATTGATTCAATGGGGAGCATGCACTGGCGCATCCCCAACATAGAGCATGCTCCCGCCTCAGTCGTTCTGAATGGCTGGGGCAGGAGTGCACGCACGCCACCGGGAATGCAGGGGGCGTGGGAGCGCATGCTCCCAACAATGATAATTTACCGAATTGCAGACGGCTCTCATTGAAGCAAAGCCCACACATGCGCTGTTGGAACAAGGAAGAGGTGAGTCAATAGCGGAGTTCTGGCAGATTTCACACAGTGGGGCATCCTCATTCGGAAATCTTTTAGATTCCAGGGCGGCCCCTGGTGGGTTTTATATTAAAGGGCCACCCTTTCCCCCCCCCCACCCTGCCCCCTCCTAGTAGCGTTACAGCTCATGTAAAAAAAGGAAAAAAACCACACCTTCACCCCGAATCCAGCTGCTGAAGCCCATCACCATCTTCCTGAAGTCCCAGCCATCGCTCTCTGCATCGCGCATGGTCCCGTCCATCCATTCACATGAGCGGCACTTGTTCCGGGAACATGGCAGAGGGCGTTTGGTGCCGCATTTGCAGCACCACCGACTTTGGTGGCTCAATTCATGCTGAAGGTGAGTGTGTTTTATTTTCTTTTATTACAAGAGCTGTAATGTTAATAGGAGGGGGAAGGGTGGGGGTAAGTTATTATTTTAGGAAGTGGCCCTTTAAAGGCTGAGGTTTTGCTCTGCAACTGCTTTGTACCATAAAAGGCCATTAAAAGGCAGCTGCAGACACTTCCATTGCAGCACCCTGAAGTTTTGGGGTTCTTATAAAATAAAAAAGGAGAGAAGGGGCAAACTTCTAGAAATAAAAAAGTGAACCACTGTGACTCTGTGTAATTCAGTAAAAGGAAAAGTAAGGAATTATTTCCCTTTCCCTTGGCACAAAGCCTAGTTTTTAAAGTTACACCAGCTGAGTTAGCTGCAAGGAGCTCTAGGTAAGAGTGCTGGATAAAAACTAGCAGTATGTAATGGTGTAGTGGCTATTGGCTTATATCATGTGTAGCTCTTAAGTGGTACACTCTTTGGTCACAGGCCTCTCTTGTGGACCCCTGTATTCAACAAGTTGACTATTCTTTCTTATAGCGGACGGAAACCCAAAAATGGGTCCCCATTCATCCGCTGGGGTCCCCATCCTCCGAAGCCTCACCCTGTGGCTTTCTCAACAGCATTGCTGTGACGAGGGTGCAGCCAGCTTGACACTGGGCACGCATTCTCCCGTGTCCAGCCATTTAGGAAGCTGAATCAGGAAGCGCAGGAGCATGCGCGACCGTAGGGGAGCCAGGGATGCTGCCGCCGGAGGAATCGCATAGTGGGACCTGCCAGCATCAGGTAAGATCACCGGCGCCACAGGGGGGTTTCACACAGAGGGGCATCCAGTGTAGGATGCCCCGAAGGTGGGCCAGTTGTTGGGCCTGGAATGTTCCAGGGCCCGGCCACGTGGGTTTTGATCTGCTTTAAAGATTGCCTACTCACAATTTTCATATCTAATTGGTATGTGTGTTTAACAATTAATTACCTAAGTTTAGCTTCTAGAAAACTGTTTTTAAACTTGCTGTACAGGTACCCCATCGGGTACTTGGGAATGTTTCAAGTGTGCACCAACAGAGAGAGTTACTTGGTAGTAACCGCTTGTTTCTAGGGGGTACTTAGCTTAAAAAGGTTGAGAACCACTGTTCTAGAACAACAGCAGGAATGATGTTATATTATATATTGTGTCTGCAGCTTCTGATCTTCTGTGTCAAGAAGACTGAACATGATATGTTTATTATGTATTTGACTGTGGGATCAGGGAATGAAAAAAGGGAGGTTAGGGGCTGAGGGAAAGCCTGTCACTTTGGGACAGACTTACCCTTTGCACCTGACAGGTTAGATTTGGATTTTTGGGGCAAATATGGTCTGCTTTAAGGGGAAGCTATACATTCTGTATTAAATATAAAAGTCCGAGGCTAGAACCAACATGGCTCCTTTGGTGGTGGCTCAGTGGGTGCTGTTGCTGGCAACATGTCACACAGCTCCAGGTGTGCTGGACAGTCATATCGCTACAGGACTGGGGCTCCCAAATGGACAAGTTTCTACATCCTGATAACATTCTGGACATTCTGGACTGGAGCTAGTCATCTTGGACTTGGGCCACGCTATGAGGTTCCGGTGATCATATGTTGGTTTGAAACATTTTGATACTGCACAGCCAATATAGTATGCTCTGTATTAGAGAGTTTGTTTCTCCACAAAGTTATAAAAGAAACTGTTGGCGGAGATGGCAAGTAAGCATGTGACCAGTGAGAGTGGGTGCACACAGTCACATTGGCTGAGCAGTTATTAATGACGGCAAACAGAGAGAAAATGAATGTGTGCATGCATGGTTTCAAAAAATAAACAGAAAACACTGTAGTGAAAGCTGTACTCATCACATCTCACGGTTTGCTAAATCACCCCCCAGTAAAATAACTTTCATGGTATATTAGCTGCTTGTTTTTAAAATGTGTCTTATGTGATGTGCAGGGCAGATATGCAGTATATTATATACCTGTCACTCAGATTCATATTAAAGACAAGTTTTACAGGTAACACAGAGCTGTAACTCTCTGTCACTGGATACAGTTAATGACTCTGTGTACTGGGAAAAAAAAATCACATATCTCATTACACATTCATAGACATGAGCAGTGTATACCTGTCCCAAGCTAAGAAAACCGATAGTTAATGTTCAACAACTTAAAGAGCCCCTAAGCCTAAAACTCAGGTATTGTGAAATATAGATTTTCTGCACAATAGGCTCGATTCAGAGAGACACAAAAAAACTTCCGATTTCGTGCCCATCTGTTTTTTTGTGTGAAATGTTTCCGTTCTCGTATGAGTGTACGAGCGATTCTATGCATGCATTGAAAACCTTCTGTAAAGTTTCCGTCCGTTCGTACGGCAGATTTCGAATTACGAGGATGTCATTTTCCGTCCAGACTTTTCCGTTTCATTTTCACATGTTACAACGTAGGCTTTCGTTTTTGCCCTTATCCCATCGTATCCTCCAACGAATCCGTTACGTTTCCCGTTCGATTCTGTTTCCCTTTTTCAATAAATAATCGTCCAGACGGAATCCTTATGATCTTGCGCCTGCGCACTACAAACTTAACTCATTAAAGTGCTCGCCTACATATTTGCCACCCTCACTTCTACTACAATGTTTAGCTAAATCACATATCACTGTGATCAGTTCTCGGTCATGTGAATATTCATCTTTAAATATTTCTGGGCCCATTAGTTTTGTGTTAATGTATTTTGTAAATGAAATGACACTCTAACATTTTTGGGGGGGATTCCATCATAAAATTAAAAATTTATAAAAATTTTAAAAAGTTAACTATAAAAAATGGCAGGCCACAGAACATTATTATTCATCTGTGGTCCCCAACGAGTTGCGTAGCTCCTGCATCTCGCCCACCAACTGAAGGACCCTGACACTCAGTTGTGCCACTCTGGCACGTGTGGTCCCTGTTAAAAAACGTAAATTAAAATATTGGTATAACCTTGTTGGGGTCATACTGCAGTGCCCCCCCCCCCCCCCCCCCCCGTATGGTCCAAACACCTAAATCTGGACTTCAAAAGCCAGAGGGCCCTCGCCATCACGGCCCGGGTTTTGCATAGTGCCCGATTAGAGAACCCCTGGCCCGCATTCTGCAGGCAAAGAACGGGCATCAGGAGCAAGGGCGAGTGGCACATCTTGCAGTTCCTGCAACCAAATATAAAATAATTACACAAAGCAAAGGTAACCGACTAAAACAATAACTCCTACAACAAATTAAGATTCAAGTTCAACAATCCAAATATAATTCACAAAGGACATAAGTCTAAAAAAATATAGCAATTATATGGATGTGTGGGAAAATAAAGGTTTACATGCTAAGGACTAATTTAGGTCAGCATTAAAATACATCTATAAGGCATACATGAAATGTATTGATTCAGGTATGCATTGCTAGACAATTTATGGCCTCGGCCATGCTGATACATGCAATGCCTTGGTGCTAAAGGCGCGCAGACTCCTCCACATAGCCGCAAAACATGTTCAACAATAGCAATCCGAGCCCTCAAAGGTCCCGTAAGTGGATCGGAAATGAAATGGATTTATAGGGTGGTGATCCGTCGGAAATCAGCTCTCTGAATCAGACAGAAACCCATCCCAACAACGGAAGTTATCTGAACGAACGGAAATGTTCCGATTTTGCTTGGAAAATGATCCGAACTAACAGAAATGTTCCGATTTGCTTCCGTTCATCGAAAGTGCATTCTCGAACGTTCGTACGAATGAAAAATGAACGAAAAAAAGCAAAAAAATGACAAACACCCACCAAAACTTTCACAGACAGCTACGGAAGTCCGGACGAATGTGTCTCTGAATCGACCCTAATGTTTCAACAAGCTGATGGACAGGGAGTCTGAACGGAATCGGAAAGTTGTGTGTCCTTGTATCTATGTATACAGCGAATGACTTGCATAACATATTATCTATCTATCTATCTATCTATCTTTCTATGACATGGAAATAATGCAGCCAACAGACCAGGCTTGAAAAAAGAGGGCTTCTATATTATTTTCCTGCACTGAATTCCATTACTTTCATTAATTCATCCTTGAATTCATGTGAATAAGCCAGGATGCCCATTAACTTAAGATATATTTAATATTCCTTTATATTTAGCTCTGTATTGGCCCTATAAGCAGCTGTTCATTTGTAAGGTCTAAATTAAAATATTTAAACCATTATAATAATTTGCCCCTCCACTGAAGGGAGTGTCCCATTGCAGCAGCAGGAGCATTTAATTATAAAATAGAAGAAACATTTAGTGTGTGCTAACTGAGACAATCTCTCCAGAAACATCCAAAATCAACTGGATAACCCCAGTACTGATTTGCAGCAGTACTACTCCCAGGGTGATCAGAGTTAAATGCATACTGCCTACAAAGTTATCTATTATGCTTCTAATAAGAGATGGCTCCATATTAAAGATGCTACCCTCATCCATTCAGACACATCATTGAGAATAATGGATGTCTATCAGCCATGTTGTGCATGGAATTTGTTGCTTTTCTCACACTTTGAATCTAGATTTCGCCAGAGGGTTTGCACATATGAGTTTCTTATTTAAAGCAATATATAAAGCCCTGGATGAATGAGAATTTCACATTTGCGTTCCTACTATTAACATACAAGCCGCATACATTCTCTTCCTAAGCATTAACTACACTACTAACCTATCATCTAAAAAACACCCAGGGGCGGACTGGGGACAAAAATCAGTGTGGGATTTTACTGGCCCAGCCAGTCCAATATATATTCCTATATTTCTCCTGAACCTGAGGGCTCTCAAAGCTATTACATTGCAGGGAGAGATCATGGCCAACTTGAAAGTACTGCAGCTTTAGGATAGTATAGACATGATTCTAAGGTACTAAAGTACTCTAACCTACCATCCACATACAGTGCCTCCCTAAGCACTAACCTACTATTCACATACACTTCCTCCCTAAGAACTAACCTACTATCCACATACACTCCCTCTCTAAGCACTAATCTACACTAACCTACTATTCCCATACACTCCCTCCCGAAGGACTAATCTACACTAACCTACCATCCACATACACTCCCTCTCTAAGCACTAATCTACACTAACCTACTATTCCCATACACTCCCTCCCGAAGGACTAACCGACTATCCACATACACTCCCTCTCTAAGCACTAATCTACACTAACCTACTATTCCCATACACTCCCTCCCGAAGGACTAATCTACACTAACCTACCATCCACATACACTCCCTCTCTAAGCACTAATCTACACTAACCTACTATTCCCATACACTCCCTCCCGAAGGACTAACCGACTATCCACATACACTTCCTCCCTAAGAACTAACCTACCATCTACATATAGCCCCTCCCTAAAGTAGACCAACACCCAGGATTTTGACTATCCTGGGTCTTGGTCCACTTTGGTGGGGAACCCCCGATCGGGGTGCCCCGCTGTGTGAAACCCCCCCGATCACCCTAAAAACTCACCTCTCCCCGCTCCCAGCGCCAACGGACAAGCGATTTGACAGCCGCTTGTCCGTGGCTCCTCCGCCGCCGCCTCCCGCGCGTCCCTCTTGACACGCGCACGCCTAGAGGGGCGCGAGGGAGGCGGCAGCGGCCGGCCGCCGCCGAAGCTAAGGTAGGGGGGTTTGGGGGGGGGTTTCACCCCGCGGGACATCCCGATCTCGGATGTCCCGCGGGGAGGGAGGTGATCGGCCCGGGAATCTTATAGATTCCCGGGCCGATCACCCGAGGGTGATGGTCCACTTTAAGCACCGACCTACCATCTGCATACAGCCCCTAACTAAGAACTAACCTACCATCCACACACCCTAAACACTAACCTACAATAACCTATCTTTCACATACACCTTCCTACCTAAGCACTAACCTACCATCCACATATACTCTACACTAACCCACCATTCACACACACTCTACCTAAGCACTAACCTACGATATACACTCACTCTCGAGATACTAACCTAAAATAACGTAAAAGCCACATACACTTCCGCCCTAAGCAATAACCTACACTAATTTACCATTCACATACAATCCCTACCCAAGCACTAAGCTACACTAACCTAACATTTATCCTTTACGGTTTAAATAAAAGAGTATTTCATTCATTAGATTAGATAAATGGAAATATTTCTAGATACCTGCTTTTTATTTAAAAATTTTGATATTTATCTTATGATAAGAAAAAAATAAAAGTGCCAATCTGCTAATAATATTTACTGTTTAATAGGTGGAATGGGAGGGTTTCCTAACAATAATTTAGATCATATTGGGGTTTTCTAGCCATGTGGTAACACATGTAAGCAGCAGACACGAGAAGCTTACACAGGGTATGCGTGTTCATGTTTAGATTCCCAGTGGATAGTTTAATTGATGCACACTACATAAGAGATTTAAGTATGGTTGTAGTTGGCTGTTATAGGCCCATTTTCAGTGTTAATGCAATATAAACAGGCAAACATTTTCTTGTTGTAGCAAATATATTCATTTTATAGAGAGCTGTACTTCCTGTCCAATTTGCCCGCTGCAGCTTGTGATCCCGTATCTGCTGCTGCACATGAGATAAGATCAGACAATGCTGACAATGAAGAAACCCTGTTATATTATAGGTACGATTTCTTAGTATTGGATCTGCATTTCTTTCCTTATACCAGCCATTTGTGCTGAGCTGAGACACACTTGGCTTTCAAGACTAATTCGCTGTGATGTGTGATAGGCATTAACAAACACAGCCCACATTACATTTAATTTCATCCCAGCGATTTCCCCTGAAGCTAGATTTGGCTTCATTTTCATTTTGCTACAAATTCCCACAACTCTGCTCTCTTTGATTTCCAGGTTTAATTAACAATGCTCATTAAAATTAATTTTATTCCTGTCTTTTAATATCATCATAGCACCTGCCTATGGAAGAAGCGCTGTTGTCTCCCTGTTAGCGCACAGGGTCAGTAGATCTGTAGTCTTCTTGGCCCTGTTTGTCCATTAAGCAGGAGATATTGCTCTTTACAATGGCTTCTTGTACGTTTCATAGCAATCAGTTTCACAAGGATAGTCATGGCTTTTGATATGCTGAGTTACAGTTATTTTACACTTATAATTACAAAGCAGGAAGCATGGTAAATTCCAGGGAACATTTGCTATGGTTCTATGTGATCTCCAGCTGTGTAAAATCCACAGTAGCGTTTGAGTAAACTACTATTTAACACCAATTGCCACAATGACTGGAACTAAGTTATGTATAAAGGGAGGTGCACTGATCCATTAATGCCAAATCTAGGGTGTATACAAAGCTATAGCGGCCATGCCCTTCAGGGTCTATCATTACCTGGGCCTGTAGAGGTAGTGAGTAATTAATGATATAAGCAATAGAAGCCTTAATGTGATTAGAATGAGCAATGAAAAGAAATGTGATGGATGCTTACACTATGTAGGAATGAAAAACCTTCCATTGCATAATAGTTATGACATAAATAACCTAGCTCACATTTCTGGCTTCTACTGGTTTTTACATTAGTTCACAAAATATATCAGCAAAACAGAAACTGATTAATTGCAATTTCCTACTTTATGTTTTATTACAGGCCTTTTTGGTATTTTGGTGTCTTACACTCACATCCCAGGAAAAGCACTAAGGGTTTATTTTAACCCTTATAATAATAATAAAAGCTGACTAATCACATTTTCCTTAAGGAACACTATACACACAATAGGGTCGATTCAGGATTGGTGTGCAAAAAGGCTCAGATGAAGTGCAAACGATTCCGCATGTGCCGCATTTTTCATGGGTGTGTGTGCACACGCGAAGTGCACCAAATTACAAGAAGATGCGAAAATGCACCAATTCTTGCACCAATTTGCGCTTTCCACAAGGAAAATCTGCTGTTTTGAAGCACAAATGGCCCTGCTCAATGTGCATTTGACCAGGCTAAATGCTTAACTGCTCCTGATGGTCCCCCGTGTTTATTCCCTTTCCTTTATTGCTTGTCCATAGCGTTTGGATCTCTCCTGCTTCTGTGTTTTTTGCGAAAGAAAAGAGAGTGTATTCTCTAGAGACAGGAAAGTGGAAAAGGTCCGAAATCCTTAAAAATCCACAACTTTATTCAGTAAGTATTAAAAACATCTCCAAACAATAATAATGATGCTTATAGGTCCTTCGTCATAGATACAGATCCTGCATAAGCTGTATGTTTAAATAATAAAGATTTACTTACCCCATTTCATCTGCTCCTCCAACTACGTCCGAGTCCCGAGGCCACAGGAGGCCGAGTAGCGCCACCGCCACTGGCATGTGTTTTTTGGAATTAAATAAGACTGTTACTCATTGGAATTGGCAATTTTCTCCACCTATTTGCTGGAAGAAATTCACTCTTCAAGTTGCCAAATTTGCGCATGCTTTTCTGCCCTCTAAACATACCAGGCACTGGAGACTGGATTGGTGTATTGGCGAACGCTAGTGCACAGATTGGCACAAAATCAAATATGCATCCCAGTTTGACTGCCATGAATCTCAATTTGGTGCTCCAAATAGTGTGCGCAAAGTCACCGGCGCACGACCATGAATCAACCCTACTGTTTAGTATTATTATAATTTATGGTCTAAGCAGCAGTGAAGGCAAATGTTTTATTTTTGCTAGATACCTACCTGCCCTTAAACCGTCCCCAATAGTTATCGACCCTTGGGCTTTCTTTCACCCAGTGTTTTGAGTTGATGTCTCAGGTAGTATGTCATAGAAGTGAAGAAATAAGGCATCATGTCTAAAGGGACTAAAGTATTCTTGAAATTTCACCCTTAAATATCCCCAAGTTAATGTACAAAAGGTAACACCTTATTGCTTAACTTTTTGATTAAACGAGGTTCTCTGGTTCCCATATTAGGCCCTGTCTATCTTTATTGGTTACCTGGCCCCTTGACAGTCCTTTGAGTTCTTTGTCTAACAGAATAACCAAGCCAATTAAATAATTATATTATAGAGATTTATTAAAAATTAGCAACCAACAATTGGCTATCTAACATGGCACCCAAGATTTATTTTTACACTAGGGCCATACCAGCTTTAGTCGCATGTCTACAGCAACGAATGTTTTCTTCTAATGCAGATCTACATAGAGTGCATGTGTTGTAGTGATCCATAGATATTTCTTTTAGCATCTGATCGTAATAAAATTGTAAGCAACATCTACAGGCCCATTTGTATGCCCTCATAGATGCCTGCACATGGGTATCATACTGTATGTCTTTGTTTAAAGAACAGCAGTCATCTGGTCTTGTACAAACTGCAAAGTATGGTGAATGTTTATCACCCAAAAAGTAAAATCAGTTAGACCTCTTTTTTTAATATGTTTAATGTTACATGATGTAGGTTCTATCAATATGAGGAACATGTATACCATATAGATAGACCATATACTGTATAACCGAACTCTCATAGCATGGTTATTGTCATCCCAATCGTGCGGTTAACTCCATCCCCAACTATTTTTGCCTTAGCAGGATTAACATTAACATTAACCGGAGGGACTGTGTCTAGGGTTCCAGATTATTAGTACTACTTTTGGTTTATTTACGCCATTGATCATCTGTCTTAAGATCCGCTATTGGAGCGTAGATTAGGCGGCAGCCAGTTGATCCATATAATAATCTATATACCAGTTATTTTCCAGAAAGAGAGATGCTCCCTTTTTTCAGTCTGTGCATCAGTCCCCAGCTTCCACCCAACACCAGCTCTGTAGCTGTGTCCAGAGCTTCATCATTTACTGTTTACATTTTACCACTTTTTCTTACCTGGGAGTAATTCTGATGGGTGAAAACATTAAAGTTTGCCTAGCACGACATGAACTCGAAATGCTTCATCTGTGTCACTTGGTGTAAAGAAGACCCTGTGAAAGTCCCCTTGCACACTTCCCATAATTTGGGATAGACCTGTTAGGTTGGCCCTTTGAGGGGACCAGAGGGCAAGTAGCTTTAAGATTTAATCATTTAAAAATGTGTAACTGGTGGTGGAGGCAGTGACTTGAGGCTTCTATAGGTAAGCATATATCCACCATCTGAATTATCCATTTTATTACGGCCTCTTCTTGGAAGTCTAGACAAACCCTTTTCATCTAAGAGATGATCAACATAATAACTTAGATGTTATAAGTTGTTCATTAAAGCTTTAGATGACAAAATAACGTTGGACCTAATGTGCTCTAAGTATTATTGTTAAATAACGTTCACACTGAGTAGTGGGTTTTGATCACATTTTAAAAACGTAATAAGTTAATGTTAAAATACATAGTGCGTTTGATGATAACTCAACCGATCTTGAAGCTAAACCCTCCTTTTGTAAGGCTTTTGGTATTCTGCCTTATTGTTTACCTTTTCTGTAAAATAAACCCATATGTTAGGATTGTGCCCCCCACCCCCATACCTGTGATTTACTTATCAGCATGCTGTTTCCACGTTTCTTATATCCCTGTGTGTCTGTCTTGGAGGAGTGGTTTTCCCATAGTAAAACCCCTAGTTTCTTTTGCTCACTACAAAGATGTGCATACATGGTAGGTTGATTAGATTCATGTTTAATGAGTGGACTTTATTTTGTTAATTATGTAGAGTACATATATATATATATATACATACATAGGTTAGTAGGTAGTTTGTTCAATAGTAAGTGTTTGTATTGTTTCCGCTGCCTGATGGTGTTACTCACCTCGCCCCGTTCCCTATCACCGCCGTTCAGTACTGGCATTCCATCTCCCCGCGCATGCGCAGGGGCAGCCACCTTCTGTATGCGCTCTTCCGCAGGCCTGACACGCAATGCGTGTCAGGCGGCCGCTTCCTGGACAGTCACGTGGTCGCGGCTGTGATCACGTGCCCGGGAGGCCGCCTGCACACTTCCGGCCGGAGTGGGCGTGGCCAAGCCTCCCCCTGTCCTTTTGAGCGGGCGGTGCGCGGGAACGCGGCGGGTGGTGAGTATAAGAATGAGCCCATCATGCAGAGCCCTATTCGCCCTGAGGAAGTGACGATCTTACGTCACGCAACGCGTCGGCGTTGAGGTTGTGGTGGGGGAGCCTGCAGGTCTGTCTGTATCAATAAGGTATTGCATATATGTTGTTGGTCTGTTTTCCTACCCGGCTGGTCCTTAAAATTTAAATTTAAATGTTAACACTAGGAGCTGTAGCAGTGTTTTCAGTGTTCTTATTTTTAGCACTTTGGCACATTGCACTTTATAGATTAGAGATTGTACTTTTAGGTCCATTATAGGTTAGGTTGGTTAGGAGTTAGCATTATTCACAAGTTTGTCATTATAAACATGGGATCGTAATATGTTTGCACATATAATATTGTTTGTATCATATCATATGTTATAATATTGCACTTTGTAAATTTCCAGCCATTGTTGTAGGATACGATCATTGTGTATTGATCTGGGTTTTGAGACCTGTGTTATTAGGCTCAGCAGTATTTTCAGTCATCTGGCTACTTTCCCCCTCCCCCTCTCCCTCTGGAAGGATTTTGTGTTTTGTGTTGTTTTTACCTTGGTTTTAATTGTCTGTATAACTGTAGATTTATGTATTAATAAAGTAATATATTTTTTGGTACATATAGTGGTGCCACAGATTTATTGGGGTTGGGTTTGCTGTGTTTGGGGGATTTGTGGGACTCCCCCTCCCTTCATTACATATTTGGGCTGTTGACACCCCAACCCCTAGTGCAGCACACTTTTACTTTATTATATGTTGGTGCGGCCTTTTGTCTGTACATAACAGACAATATTGCTAAAGTTTATATAACCTAAAATGAAAATTGTTGTAAGACTTGTGAAAGCAACAGATTATGGATGACTTCACAGTACGGTGACTCTATTTCTCTAATAAAAAATAGTTTGAAATAAAAAAACAATGTGTAACTGCAGTAATGCAAATTACCTGAGTTAAGGATGGTGTTTTCTTTTGGGGTCTTAATTTATCCCTCTATAGGTCTGTCTATAATCTATAAAGATTTATGGAGTTCATCCATTCTCGGTTATGGGCGTTATGGAGTTTACTGATGCTGCATATGGGCTAGATATTGCCAGTATTTCAGCGTAAGAATTTTGTGTTTTTGTATATAGGTATATTTAACTGTTGTAATATATTGATGTAAACAATGTAACTTGTACTGGGGATGTTTATGTTGTTTAGGTTACGTTTTTTTGATACTCACCTGTCTGGGTTCCGGGCGGCCCCTCTCCACGCGCGCACCCCTCCCTTTGCCTCTTTCATACCGCTATGACGCGCGCCCTGTTGGGCGCACGCCTGTGCGGTGTGCACGCGCTCGGTTGCCGGATATGTTTTTCTCCTGTGCTGCCGGGGGTTTTTGTGGTGGCACGTGTTTGAGCGGTGTGCGGTGGGCGGTGCTCTGGCTCAGCAGGTTAGTATAAAGAGACAGGGCGGGTAGGTGTCTGTCGTCCTGAGGAAGTGACGTGGAGAGTCGTCACGTAACGCGTAGACGTTCAGAGGGGTGGTGTGCTGGTCCCTGGTCATGTAAGATCTATTAACTTGTATTTACATTTGGTTTTGCTTGTTCCCGGCGGGTCCTCTTATCAGTTATAGATAGGAATATGAAGATAGATATGTATGCACTATAGCACTGACACTTGGTTTGTTATTGGCTTGTCTATGTATTTATTAGCATTGTTTGATTATTGATAGGTATAGATATTTTTTTTTTGCACTTTTAGTAAATAATTTTTTAAGATGGATATATGTTTACAGTAGCACTTTGCACTTTTATAATACTTGGCCGGGATCTGAGGGCATTCTTTATTTTATTTTGTGATATTTATTATTATTGTACGACCATAGTAACAACAGGTGACCATTTTTTGCCCCTCCTCCTCCCCCCTCCCTTCTATATGGATTGTAATGTGTTATGTGTTTTTTAATATGTCTTTTTTAATATGTCTTTTTGTGTAGAGATTTGTAGTCAATAAAGATCTATTTTGTATAAAATCGTATATAGTGGTGCCGCATTTTCTAGGGGACGTGGGGAGTTGTGGGGCTCCTCTCCTTTTTGTATTTCTGTAACTGCAGTAATGCTTCAATAGAGAAAGGACATCCTTTACCAATGTCACTGGAACTTGCAATAATAGTAAAAAGAACACTAAACAAAAAATTATATTCAGAACACTCCAAGAACGATGTCAGTCCCATCAGGCTCATGTAGCTATCAGTGGGTAATGCTTATGTAAATAACTGATTAAAGCCACACTACAGGATGTATCCCCACCCAATAAAAACAATTTGCTGTCCTGTACCTGTAGTCATTGGTCAGTGTCACTGGTCTCACCTGCATTCACCAATCGTCATGCCCAGTATGCCTCCTATTAACTTCAATGAGGATTTATCATGTGGCAGTGGAAGGGGAGTGGGTATGTTTTGGTGGGTACCAGTGGAGTTGAAAATTGCCAAAATTCTGATCTACTAACTGAACCAAACCAGCAAGATACGGTTTTATTGTTGCAGAGACTCATTAGTTAATAGTTGGAGAGTGGTCAGGGTTTCTCCCGACAATATAACTTGGAAATGGAGACTCTGGAGAAACTGTGGTGGATGAGCCCCCTCAAGTGGTGACATTACATTATTGCAAGATTTGACTGGGCTAAGGGAAAAGCTCAAAGTAAAGCATTGGTTTATGAGAAGCATATTTGAAAATAAACTAGTATTGCTTTTTCGGATTCTGGTTAAAGGATAATTCCACTTTCAATGGCATTTTTGAAAGTTTATATTATTGTGTGCTAAAATTATTTCTTCAATGCTTATCTGTTATTTTTTCAATTTGTTAACAACAATGTGTTTACCTTGGCTGGTATGTGGCCGGCAGATTGCTTGGCTCGATTCAGCTTGCTGGTTGCTCTGAAGTCAGGGTGACTAGCAGAACTGAATGGAGCCAAGCAGGGGTCGACTGGCTATAGGATGACCCGGGACAATGCCTGGTGGGCTGCACTGCTTTGGGCTCAGTTGGGCTGCTGCTTCTTACACCCACATTCAATCCCTGCCCCCTCCCAGCACCCTGTACCCAGCCCCACTGTACCCACATGTCAAAGAACCCCCAATGCTATAGTCCTGGCATCATGGTTGGAGGGGCTCAGCAGGGATGTCTCAAGCCGACCTGGGGTGGTAAAATCCAGGGCTGATTTTTGGTTTGCACTGTACTGTGAGAATGCTGGAAAGGTGACTTCTTGCAGCGAGCAGTGGGATTTCACACAATAGATAATCCCAAATTGGAATGCCCCACCAGAGAGAAATAACGCCTGGGAGAATGAAAATTGCGGGTGTTGTTCCTCTTTAAAGGCAAATAATAAAAAATAGCCTTTTAATATATTGAAGGGATAGACCAAGTAGAAAATAAAAAGTTTGATGATCAGTGGCATATGCTGTTTGAGAGGGCTTAACCACATGTAACCCCATGTAGATGTTGTGGAGTAGCTGTGTTCATAAGTTACATGGGAGCGGCCATCTTGGATCAGCCCTGCTTACACATGTACATGAGTTGGGGCATGGGGGAAAGCTTTTTCTAGCACACAGACATGCTGCAGTTGAGCTGGGAGCTTCCTTATGATCAGCTCATCCCAGGGCTGGCCTTAGAGTAAATGTCGCCCTGTGCAAGAATTTAGCACGCCCCCTCCCTTCAATATATACATACACACATTCACACTCAGGACAGAGACAGATGGGTAGAAACAGGGAGAACAGATGAAAAGGAATGGAGAGAATGCGAAAAAATAAGGTGTCAGGGAAACAAGCAAGACAAAAAGATCTGAAAGAAAGGTTAAAAAGCCAATATGAAAAAGTAAGGCACTGGAATTTGGTGACGTGAAAGCAAGATGGTGGGAATTTGGAAAATATATGCCAGCTCCCAGACTAGATACCTCATAGTCCAAGGTGAGTTATCCAGGTGCTGCACTCTCAGCCTTGAAGCTGACAGGATGCCCCTCTCCCCCAAAGCCCCCCTTACCTCACTCGGTATCCAGCGCCGCTCTCCCGTCCCCTCAGGTCCTGGGCCCACCCATCTTGGACAGGAAGCACCGGGCGGCTTCCCTTCACGTGAATGGTCAGACAGGAGCATGCATAGAGGATTCCAACGGGTTTAAAGCAGCATGCGATGGCGGATGAGCAGCACTTTATGTCATAAATGGGACAATCACTGCAAATGAAGGAGAGAAGAGATGTTTAAACTTTATAGAAATACACGTTAGACCCTGTTTAATATGGAATCTGGCCCAGTGAGGGAAAAGCAGCCGCTCATGAAAACCTGGTTAACTACAACAAAATGCTTATGATCAGTGCAGCCCTTACAACAGACACCAGCCTGTTGGAGTTGTAGGTGGCACCTCTGTGACATGGTGGGCTGTGTGTGATGGCCCACCTCGCACACCGCTAAGACCGACTCTAGCTTAGCCTAATCAAAGACATTCCCCTCGATTCAAAGAGCAAAAGTTAAGTGATTTCGTATCGAGAATCGTAAGTTTGGGTGGGTGTTTGTCATTTTTTCTTGTTTTTTTGGCCATTTCGTATTCGCACGATCGTTCGCGCATAGACGTATATGAACATACGCATTTCGTACGAGAATCGTATAATTTGCGTTAGTTCGTGTGTTTTTCCCGTCCAAATCGTATTATTTGCGTCCGATCCTATTTTTTACGTCCTTCACATGGGCTTGCGCCCAATTCAGAGAGGTGATTGTTAATTGTTTTGAAGCCCATTAAAGAGCTGCTTTACGAAATGTTTGCCGGCAGCTATTTGGCCTCGGGAGTAGGATGGAGCGGAGCGAGTTTGTGGCACATCAAGGGCTTATGCTTTTTGGCATTGAGTTGATCGAGATGTCTGAGAGCAGATTGCCCCTGCGTCGTCGCATGAACATCGATAGCATGAATGATGTTGAGCTGTTCGAGCTGACCAGGCTTAATCGCGCTTCCCTCCATAAATTATATAGTGAGCTGCGGCCATGGTTAGCCCGCACCACAAGGAAGGGGCATGCAATTTCAGGTATGACCAAGATGCTTGGCTGCCTGCAATTTTTGGCGAACGGCTCGTTCCAGAGGCTGGGTGCCCTCTCTGTGGGGATGTCACAGCCTACGCTGAGCCGCGCACTGTCTAAATTTTTGGAAGGCATGGCTGCCATAACTCAAAAATATATTTATTTTCCTGATGATATGGCAGCCAGAAACGCCATTAAGCTTGGGTTTTATAATGTGGCCGACATGCCCAACGTTATTGGTGCAATTGACTGCACACATGTGGCACTCGTACCTAGGGCAGCCGACGAGTATATATATAGGTATTGAGATTGGTTATTATGTTGCCCAACGTGTCATGTAACCTGTTTTCCTTTGCGGCAGCATATTTGTTTATCCCTCATTTGTGTAGCTGCTTTATCTCGGCTTTTCATTAGTCTTTCCCAATAGAGTGCAGACATGTTTTGTGGTTAATTTATTAGTTTGGGTCAAATATCAATTACCCTTTTGGTATGTTTTTGCCTTAAGGAATCGTAAAATGGGACACTCACTTAATGTCCAGGCCGTGGTTGGTCCGGATATGCGGTTTATGAGTGTCCTTGCCGGCTACCCCGGATCGTCCCACGACTCCTATATCCTCCGGCGATCTGGGTTGTTTCGGAGATTTGAGGCAGGTGAATTTTCGGGGGCATGGCTGCTTGGTAAGTGTGTCCTATTTGTGTGTTATTAAATGTGGCATTAATCTTGTATTTGTTGATATGTTTTTTAAGGATAAATTTACAGAAGCGTACAACTGCCTTTTTCTTGGCTCATATATTATGAACTTACCCAAAAAATCCTTGGCTCGCTGTGGCCTTCAGAATGTTTTCCCTTTAGTTAGGATGTCTGTAAGTTCCTTGTGCCTAAATATATTGGTTTGGAGTTTATACCCAAGGATCTTTGACCTTTGGCTCCTTTGGGACTATTGGTCTTTAAATGTCAAAGTGGACTTAAACTGCATACATTGTATTTTCCAGTGAAATGTGGATAGGGATCTTTGACCTTTGGCTCCTTTGGGACTATTGGTCTTTAAATGTCAAAGTGGACTTAAACTGCATACATTGTATTTTCCAGTGAAATGTGGATAGGGATCTTTGACCTTTGGCTCCTTTGGGACTATTGGTCTTTAAATGTCAAAGTGGACTTAAACTGCATACATTGTAGTTTCCAGAGAAATGTGGATAGGCCCTCCGCAGCATCCTAATTGTAACATGTCTGAAAACTACAAATATATGTAAAATACAAATACCCTTGGCCGTGCAGATGTTTGTTAATTAATTGGTATATAGAAGTGCCCTTTTTATTTAGGTGATACCTTAGTGCAATTTTTGTGGGCCCTAATGTGCCCTGTATTTTTTTGGGAACACTTTACCTTACATCATTATGATATCTGTGAATTTTTTGGTGTTGGTTGTGTTGCCTTTTTAATTTTGATTACATTTAATTCTCTGTTTAAGGTGATTCCGGGTACCCACTTCTACCCTGGCTCATGACGCCTGTGCTGCGGCCCCAGGATGCCTCTCAGGAAGCGTATAACCGTGCGCATCGCAAGACCCGGGCTGTTGTGGAGAGGGCCTTTGGTCTGCTGAAGACACGTTTTCGTTGCCTTGACCATACTGGGGGGGCCCTGCAATATGATCCCAAGAAAGTGATCGACATTATAATGGCATGTGCTGTTTTGCACAATTTTGCCATCATGGAACGTGTCCCACGTTATGTGGACAGCCTGCCCTTTTCAGCCGTCGAGGATGAAGCCGAGAATTTTGAGGGGCCCCCCAGTGAGTCTGGCCAATCTGTTCGAGCCAACCTGATCAGCCAGCATTTTAGTTAACTTTTTTCCCTGTCTCACCATTCTGTATGTCTGTGTTATCCTTTTTGAAACATATGTTGTTTTGCCGTAATGTGGCATTACCTCTAAGTAAAACATTTAGACCTTAATTGTTGCCTAATGTATTTCATGTAGTTTCCTTAGCTTTCGCTTTGCATTGTTACACCTCTTCAAACCCAAAGTATCTGGTTTAGCCCAAGCTGTTAAAAATGTCTTCCCACTAAAAACGCAACAAGTATTGGAAGTGAAATATTTGTTTTACTTTGAAACTGAAAAATTATAGTGGTTAACAGAAATCAGTCCACATACATCTGTGGTAACAAATGGATCACATTAAAAAAAAAACATCGAGCACATCTACACCTGGAAGTGAGTGGCACAACCAAACAAGGACACCCAGTCCAAAGGCCAGCCTAGTCCAGTCATTAATATTGCCTGTGCCCAGGGATATTTGGGCATGGCCATAATGTCACACAAACATGTCTGCAAACAGGAGGAGCACCAACCAAATACATAGGTAAAGCCATAAGTGGCCAGATAAACTCCACATAGACCTATGGCATTGGCTAGTGGCCTTAAGCATTACTCTAAGGAGCTATATGGGAGCAAATACAAAACACAACCTGCCAGAGCAACACAAAATGGATTGTTTGAAACCTCAAAGGACAAGTAAATACAGTGGGGGTTAAGAGAAAAGATGTCCCACACACCCATGGCTTAATAGGGTGGCTGCCCATAATACCCAGGTGGAGGTCCAGGTGGAGGTCCATGGGAATGGGACCTAGCCTGGGCCATGGCAGCATTGTGAATTTGAAACTGCTCCACAATGTTTCTCTGCATATTGGTCATCTCAGCCATGGCTGACTGGATGCCATTACTTGCATTGGCCACGTTGCTGTTGAGGGTACGCAACTCCGCGAGGATGCCCTGTAGACTGGTATGGATGTTCACCATGTCGGCATGCCTTTCCTCACGCTCTGTAACGAGCTGTGCCTGATAAGACTCCCTTTCTTGGGTCCATAATTGAAGCAGGGCACTCTGCCTCCCCTGGGAAATTGTGGGGCGGCGTAATGGCGTCCGCCGCACAATTACCCTGGCTCTTGGGCGTGCCCTGCCGCGTGGTGTCGTACCCTCAACAGCAACCGGCCTGCTTAGCAAATCCTCAGCAGCAGAGTGAACACTGGGGACTGTAGTGTCAGTCTCCCCATGTGCAAGCACAATGGATGGAGATTCACTCTGCTGCTGAGGATTGGCCAGAGAAACATTATGGAGCAGTTCCAAATTGGGACCCAGGGGGAGTTCATCCGACGTGCCCTGTACGGAGACATCATCATCTTCCTCCATGTCCTGGATCTCTTCCATGAGTGTGGGGGTCTGTAGGGACATATCAAAAAAAAAAGGCTAAGTTTGCATCCCAATTTTGGATTTCAACAGTTTAACACATTCTTAAGCACTTGTTAGTATTTTTGCTACTAAATTAACTTACCGAAAATCTCTGATCTGGGCTCCGATGCTGTACGGACCTGGTAGGCATAACCAAACTGGGGGGTGAGTTTACCCTTGCTGAGGGATCATGCTGGGCTGAAGAAGAGAAAAAAAAACCACGTAAACACACACACATAACCTTGTTTTGGATATGTAATCAAATATAGCTCTATTTGTAATATTATTCAACTCTAGAGCAATGGTGACCTTTGTTCAAACCCACGCAAGTTTACATAGGTGCAATGGCTCGGACAAACTGCTAAGTGACCTCAGTTCTAAGTCATGAAGTGTACCCAGTCAGCATCCAACTTTCAAGGCACATTTTTGGATTTAGCCTACCATTCGCTAGGTCCGGCCTACTCAAACAATAGTTTGAAACGCCCATTTAAAGGTATGTGGTGAGAGGTGAATGTCTGGCCATGGTGCTGACGCAGGGGGTGTCTAGTTACAAATAAAGACACTGGTGGAGGGGCTGGAGATTTCTAAGTGCCAACTAATAAAGGCTGCTTGCCCTTGCTGGGCTGGATGGGCCAGAGCTGAGGGGACAGGGATTGGATGGCTAAAGGGGGGAGTTAACGTATTGATGGTGATGGGATGGATGGAGCCAATCTGTTACAAATGTATGGGCCTTATGTGGGGGGGGGCATGGGGGGACTGTGGCACATGGGCCAGAGCAGGGGCAGCGGGACACGATTGTGGCCAGTGAAAATTTAAATAAGTTACTGTGTACCTTGCAATGCCACTTCCTGTGCAGTACTTCATATTGCAATGCTATGTTTCAGGGAGCCATGACATTGGGCAGGAGACCAACCACTACATGGCCGATCAAGGGGGCAGCTCTGAGCACGTCAACACAGAAGTAACTGAGTGCAGGGCTGTCTGGGCAGGGGTCCTTGAATGTGGTGGCAAGGCCCGCATTGGGACCCCGGGCCGCCAGTTGAGTCTCGCTGCTCTTGGTCACATATGTTTGTGGGTGGCTAATTAAATTGTTAACTCAAACACAACTCACACAACCAAAAGGCAACCCATACATAATGATGTGTGTTTTGTGATTGATTCAAAATATCTCACTTATCTTGCGAAAATTCATGACTTTAACAATCCAATTGGACATTTGATCTTTGCCATAATGGCTGTGGGCCTAAATGTGTGATTCCCAGGGACCAAAAGAGGACACAAACAGCCACAGTAGTGCGAGGCCAAGCAAGGCAAACCATAGGGGCATCCCGTTATCTTGTTACTAGTGAACTGTAGATTATTTAGCAAACAGGCAAACATGCAGATTTAAGAGTACTCACCGTGGGTACGGGTCGGGGAGTCTGTGTCCCTTAGACCAGCATGTCCACCGACCGCGACCGGATGGAGAAGTCCAAGCACAATCTCCTCAGCAGGGGTAAACTCCAATTTAGATGGAAAGCCACCTCCAGTTTTCATGCTGAAAAGAGAAAATCGTTTGGTACTCAGAAAAGGGGCATACAGCACATCCCAAACATTATATTTAGCGAAAACATTTATTTACCTGTAATTATGCCTTTTAATTTCTTTTTGCCGTACAGCATACTTCAGATCAGAGATTTTCTTCTGAATTTGGGACACATCTTTCCTCTCTTCCCCCGCTGCATTTACTTGTCGGAGGATGGTTTCAAACAATTCCATCTTGCGCTGCTTGGTGGTGTGTTTGGATTTGCTCCCATATAGCTCGTCATAGTATAATGTAAGGCCACTAGCCAATGCCATATTTTGGTCATGGGAGAATCTCCCACTCAACTGGCCGCGGCGCAATGTGCGGCCAGATGGTTGGCTTGGCTGCTCCTCCATGTGTGCAGACACATGTGGTGACATTATGGCCTGGGGCTGGGTAGGGGAATGGCCGGATTGGTGGCTTCCCAATGACTGGACTGGACTGGCCAAGGGACTGGGTGTTCTTGCGTGGCTGGCCACCGAACTTCCAGGTGTAGATGTGGTCATGGTTGCAATTCGGGGCCCTCTTGGGGGGCTAGGTTCCCGGCTGGTGCCAGGTCGGGGGCTCTGTTCCCGGCTGGTGCCAGGTCGGGGGCTTCTGGCCCTGGATGGGGTTCTTCTGGCCCTGGATGGGGTTCGGGCCCTGTAGGGGCTTCTGGCCCTGGATGGGCTTCGGGCCCTGCTGCGGGGCATGGGTTTCCGAACTGCCCTACTTGAAGGCATGGCCGGTGTGGTCTCACTTGTGCTGCCTGTTCTGGGGGCAGAGGTGGTGGGTGCTGCAGTTGCCAGCTTCTTGGCTGCAGGGGCACGGGGCTTGGGGCCCCTTTTTTTGGTACCTGAGGGTCCAGGATCCCTTGGTGGGGCCGAGGTGGGAGTCTTGCCTCTCAGTTTTCGGCCAGCTTGCTGGGACCTTGTGGTGGGGCCCTCCGCGGTCTTGCTTGCCTGGGGTCGCTTGCTCATCGCCTTTTTTGGTGCCATCGTACAGAAATGCTCAAAGAGAATGAGCTTGGGGGGAAAGGACCTTTAAATAATGAGCCCAGCGTGTGACGCCTATGCGCACGACTACGCGCTCGTACGAACGTACGTTCGAGCGGAACCAGGAAACCGCTGGGGTTTCACTTATCTGCTGCCTGGAAGAAGACTAAAGATGGCGCCCACTATCTTCACCCGTCAACAGGAAGAGATCCTCATGCTGGTAAGTGGCTGCCTGTGCATTTTAATAGAATAGTCAATGATGGCCTAAATGTAAATGATGCGTTGGGAACTAGTTTGGGGTCTCTTAATGTTTAATCACTGGCTCCTCACACTTCATCCTCAAGGGCCGAGCCTGGCCACGTTTTCACCTGTCTATGCTGATGTCCTAATTCGGCCAATAGCTCCGGCTTAGCAACAGTTAATTAACCTGTGGAGTAGCGGGGCGAGCTGTCAAACCTGGCCTGTCTCGGACCTTGATGCGGATGTTTGCGGAACACTGTTTTCCTAAGCCATAAAAACACAACGGGAAGCCACACACGTGGTCCAAAAGCCTAAGCATTAGGCTACATCTTGGATGTTTAAAACATCCTAACATGCCATAGATGCAGGTGGCCTGATTCTTGAGGTTGGCTATTATCTGTATGTACATGGTGTGTGATACATATAACATAAGACCAGACTGTCAATCACAGTCAACGTCCTCTTTAAGGCACTCCCCAAAAATGGCGGCCATTCGAAATGTGTGTGTTAATGACATTAAATACTCAACTTGTGATGCAACACATATGGGTCTGTGTGTAAAAGTAAAAGCTCTGTGTCCATTATGTTTTTCAGATCATGCTTCAGCGCCGGTATGACTTCGCGCCCAATGTGTGCGAGAAAAGGGACATCGCCCGGGAGATCATCGCCGAGATCCACCGTGTGACCAGCACCACCTTCACTCACACCCAGATAATGCAGCATTGGTCGGACCTGAAGCGTCTGCACATGCCCCGGGTGCGGAGGTTTTTTGGGATCCATTTCCCAAGTAAGTACCAAGCAATTGCATGGTATATGTTCCAAATGTCTAAGTTATGCCTTTATTTATAATGACTTTTCTTTGGTAGTGTTGGAAATGGATTTCAGAATTCGCCGCACCCGGAGACGTACAGGCCGACCAGTGCTGCATGACTCTGCATCTGTGAGTGAAGGTGGTGGATCTCCCGGGCGACGGACCTACCCCTCCTCTGTGGCCTCCTCAGACCAGCCCCTGGACCTTACCACAGAGGAGGGGCCAAGGCGCGTGGGCGTGGAGTCATACCTGGCCACGCATGGGGAAGGCTCTGGTATGTCACTCTTCATGTATAGGCACAAAGATATACATGTCAGGCCAAAAACTAAGTTATCCTTTATTATGTATTTGTAGAAGCTTCAGGAGCGGGTGAGATAGTGGAGGAGGAGGCAGCAGAGATGCTTGAAGTCGATCCTGGCGAAGGTGAGTGATGTCAGCCAGACTGGGAGCCAGATATGTTGGGGATAGTGACTCTCTACAAATACTAAGCAAATGTCACATGTTTCTCCAGGGACTTCTTCACAGCAGAGCCAGGACCAAGGGCAGCCTGTTGGCCCCAACCAGCCATCTGTCGGCCACCAACTCCGTAAGTCTCCATGCCATGATTCAGATTAATGTTTTGTAAGCTAATAACACACACATAACTAAAGGCGTAGCCAATGTGTAGTTAACACTTTCATGTGGCCACTTCTTTAGCTTAAAGCGGACCCTAACTCGTATTAAGAACATAGCTAATAATTAGGCAACACACTGTACCTACAGATTTGAAACATAGAAAAACAGACTTCAGCCATCTAATGCATGTTAGGAGCGTGAAAACAGCCCATATTGCGGAATATGGAATGCGCAATATTTACAGGCAGCATGGGATACAGATTGTAAAAAGTAAGGTCCTGGCATGCATTGTGGGATTGATGACCTTTCCCTCAACCCAGCTATGCTCTGGATTGTCAACGCACCACTGTAACGTACTCCCCTGTACTTTATCCAACTCTCCACTCCTCATTAATTGTTAGGCTTCAGAGTTCAGATGGCGGCGCTGCAAGCCATAAACGTCAAAACTGTACTTTGATCTGGTGCATAATCATTTAGAAATAGGTATTGGTTGTCATTAAATAATGTTGAAGGTCCGGTTTAAGGAGTTTAAATACTTACCTGTTGGAAATGCATTAACTTTAGCCCTTGGAAGAATGACATATGTCATGCATTTACATGTATTGGATTAACCACAAATCTATTTACAGCATACCAACCGGTCTGGTACTCCTATTTAGGTTTTTTTCTCTATTGCTTACAGGGATTATGCCAAAAACCAAGGCAGAGAAAAAAAAAAGGATCCAGGAGTTGGTGGCCGAGCTGCTGGCCATACAGGCGACGTTGGGGCCAACAGATGAAGAAGAGGAGGATGAATAGTGCCCTTGGTCCTGGCTACTTTGTTAAAATTGTTTTATACATTTTACTGTATTTTATAAAAATTTTATATGTTTTAAATGTTCTACCCCAAATTTTACTTACAAAAAAGAAAAAAAAAAAAAAAAAAAAATGTTTCCCAGATAACTATTTAAGTAAAAAAAGTTAGTAAAAAAACTAACTACAAATTTTTAAAATTTATAATAAATATAGGAAATTTTACAAAATTAATATTTAAATAAAAAAATATTTTAAGCCTTCATAAATGTGTCTTTTCTAATATGCGCAACAAAAAACAACTACACACAAAATTACATACACACTAAAAAAAATAAAGACAGATGTACATTATGTGGTTTGGTGACGTTTTATGGACCGAGAAATGAAGTTGGATGCAGGCGCTAAGGGGTTTAGGTAAGTTTTATGGACCGAGAAATGAAGGTGGATGCAGGCGCTAAGGGGTTTAGGTAAGTTTTATGGACCGAGAAATGAAGGTGGATGCAGGCGCTAAGGGGTTTAGGTAAGTTTTATGGACCGAGAAATGAAGTTGGATGCAGGCGCTAAGGGGTTTAGGTAAGTTTTATGGACCGAGAAATGAAGTTGGATGCAGGCGCTAAGGGGTTTAGGTAAGTTTTATGGACCGAGAAATGAAGTTGGATGCAGGCGCTAAGGGGTTTAGGTAAGTTTTATGGACCGAGAAATGAAGTTGGATGCAGGCGCTAAGGGGTTTAGGTAAGTTTTATGGACCGAGAAATGAAGGTGGATGCAGGCGCTAAGGGGTTTAGGTAAGTTTTATGGACCGAGAAATGAAGTTGGATGCAGGCGCTAAGGGGTTTAGGTAAGTTTTATGGACCGAGAAATGAAGTTGGATGCAGGCGCTAAGGGGTTTAGGTAAGTTTGAGGGACCGAGAAATGAAGTTGGATGCAGGCGCTAAGGGGTTTAGGTAAGTTTTATGGACCGAGAAATGAAGTTGGATGCAGGCGCTAAGGGGTTTAGGTAAGTTTTATGGACCGAGAAATGAAGGTGGATGCAGGCGCTAAGGGGTTTAGGTAAGTTTGAGGGACCGAGAAATGAAGTTGGATGCAGGCGCTAAGGGGTTTAGGTAAGTTTTATGGACCGAGAAATGAAGTTGGATGCAGGCGCTAAGGGGTTTAGGTAAGTTTTATGGACCGAGAAATGAAGTTGGATGCAGGCGCTAAGGGGTTTAGGTAAGTTTTATGGACCGAGAAATGAAGGTGGATGCAGGCGCTAAGGGGTTTAGGTAAGTTTGAGGGACCGAGAAATGAAGTTGGATGCAGGCGCTAAGGGGTTTAGGTAAGTTTTATGGACCGAGAAATGAAGTTGGATGCAGGCGCTAAGGGGTTTAGGTAAGTTTGAGGGACCGAGAAATGAAGTTGGATGCAGGCGCTAAGGGGTTTAGGTAAGTTTTATGGACCGAGAAATGAAGGTGGATGCAGGCGCTAAGGGGTTTAGGTAAGTTTGAGGGACCGAGAAATGAAGTTGGATGCAGGCGCTAAGGGGTTTAGGTAAGTTTTATGGACCGAGAAATGAAGTTGGATGCAGGCGCTAAGGGGTTTAGGTAAGTTTGAGGGACCGAGAAATGAAGTTGGATGCAGGCGCTAAGGGGTTTAGGTAAGTTTAAGGGACCGAGAAATGAAGTTGGATGCAGCCGCTACGGGGTTTATGTAAGTTTCTGGTTGAGGGTGCGCATGCGCAAGATCTTATAAACATACGAACGCACGAATCTAAGAGGCCAAAAACCAATGAAAACCAGAGGCAAACGCAAGTAATTGGAAGAGCTGGACGATGGAAGCCGCCGACAAAACAGCCTGCCGCCGCAACAGGTGAGCACATGAACGTGATTTTTACGATTGGCAACTGACTGAGGCAAGTTCGGGAGATATCATACGAACGGACGTATCTTTTAGGATAGAAACGTATTTGCTTATTGAATCACTCGCAAGTTCATACGAACGCACGAGCGGACGTAAAAAATAGGATGATCGTGAGCAAAATCCAAGCTGTTACATGTTTCTTTGAATCAACCCAATGGTATCTGTTTTCATGTTAGAAGGAGATATTATCTTTCTCTAGCAGGCTGCATTGAAGTAAAAATCAGCATGGCTACAGTGTAAATTTGTGATATTCTTGCTCCACACAAGGCAGACTGTCGTCAGCTTGGGATTTTGCTCTGAGCTGCCCACACTAAACAGAGAGATTTGCCTCAGAAAAGGAATCAGCATATCTGTCATGTTACACACAGTCACGGATAACCAGCTATTGGAGGGGATGACTGCAACTATGTATCAATCAAAGTCAATGGCCGGCTGACACAGAGCATAGCAACAGTTGTTTTCAATGTTGGTACCATGTTTTAAGAGCGTTTTCAGGGGTTATAACAGCTGATGGCTTATCACCTCTGGCTAGACATAAAGCATTATTTCAACGGAATTTGCGTTTTTCAGAAGCAAAATTGTCAAAATTATGGCGAGATTGCCTGCTATTTCACAACACCAGCATGATGAGTAAAGGGTAATAGGGTAATTCCAGTTCGATGCCATTTTTAAGTGTCCATTATTGTGTGCCAAAATGATGTTCTCAAGGTACTGAGCTTTTTTTTTTTTTTTAAGAAAACAGTTTTCCCTAGCAGCAATGTGTTTATGTTAACAACACAAACCAAAGTGGTGCGTTTAGTGTGCAGAACAGACTCCCTGACTCATAATCATCTGATTGGCTGAGGCAGAAACGACAGGCTTAGCCCTTATCTTTAACCTCTTCATATAAAGGGATCACAATATTTTGTTCCAGCAGCTAAAGGGTTACTGGCAGTGTTCTCACCTGGGGATGTCATCACTGCTGCTTGATCTTGCCAAAGCTGCTGATGAGATCACCTGTAACAGTGGAAGCATTCTGGGACTTGTAGTCAGAAACATTACTAAGAGCTTTTATTCAAGGCTGGAAAATCCCTTTCCAATTTAGCGACACAGAGCCACAGGCATTTAAGAAATATGAAAATAGCATGTTTATAAATACATCACATATGTGGGGGCATAATCCTAACAGAAATAATACCATTTTGTGATTACTCACCTGTAAAATGGGTATTATAAGTATTTTAAACACCCCGCTTCAGAATAGTCATTACACTTGGGTTATACTGACCTGTAGAGGGCGATCTTGCAGAGATGTAATGAAAAAAAGGAAGCCCCTCCCAGTCCATAAATACCTGGGACCTCCCACTCATTCCCCAGTATTAAGACAGCAGTAAGGAAAAAGGGACCTGGAAGAGCCAATTATAACCAGTAACAGTAAAAAAGGTACACCATATAAAGGATCCAGAATACCAAAGGGCGGGGTGAAGCGGGGTGTGTGACATACTTATAATACCCATTTTACAGGTGAGTAATCACAAAATGGTATTATTCCAAGTATGTCACACACCCCGCTTCAGAATAGTCATTACACTTGGGACATCCAATAGCAGTGTTCATAAAAGGCGGGGATCCAAAACAAGGCAATAATGCACAAACTTAAACCACTGCAGCTTGCAGAACTTTGCGGCCAAAAACAGCATCCGCTGAGGCCCGCACATCAACCTTTTAAAACTTGGAAAAAGTGTGAACGGAAGACCAAGTAGCAGCCTTACAAACTTGTTCAACAGAGGCCTGGTGCTGGAAAGCCCAGGACGCCCCAACAGCACGAGTAGAATGAGCAGTAACACGAAAAGGGGGAATCTTCCCCTTGGCAGAATAAGCCCCAACAATGGGCTGGCGAATCCATTTACTAATGGAAGACTTAGCGGGTGCCAAACCTTTCCTAGGCCCGGAGGGCACCACGATAAAGGCGTCAGTCTTATGAAAGGAAGAAGTAGTCACCAAATAGTACTTCACACAGCGAACCACATTCAAGGAATGCAAGACCCTCTCCTTGTCATTGCTGGGCTTAGGACACAAGGAGGGAAGAACAACGTCCTGATTAAGATGAAAGGCAGAAACCACTTTAGGAAGGAAATCTGGCTTGAAGCGGAAAACAACTTTGTCCTGATGCCTCTCAAAGTAAGGGGCCTGAATGGACAAGGCCGCCAACTCTGAGACACGCCGAACTGAGGTGATAACGACCAGAAAAGCAACCTTCTGAGTAAGCACAGAAAGAGGAATAACCTGCAACGGCTCAAAAGGAGGACCCTGAAGGGCAGAAAGAACCAAGTTCAAGTCCCAAACTAAGAGCAGAGGCTTCCTAGGAGGTCGCACATGCGTAACCCCCTGGAAAAAGGTCTTAACCAAAGGATGAAGAGCAAAAGACCTTTGAAAGTACTAAGCTGGAACCCCAAGTCCAGACCGTGTTGCAGAAAATCCAAAATCCTATGAACAGAAAACACCCTGAAAGGCAAGGCCCTAGCCTCACACCAATCAATATAAGACCTCCAAGTCCTTTAATAGATGGTAGAGGAAGACCGCTTCCTAGCCTTAACAAGAGTCTGAATCACAGCATCAGAAAGACCTTCCTCCCTTAAGATGGAGGTTTCAGCAGCTACGCCGTCAAAGCCAGCGTTGGTAAATTGGGGTAAGGTAGTTGACCCTGAGTGAGCAGATCCGGCAGAAGGGGCAGATCGAACTGATCCACTGCCAGCCGAACGACGTCTGCGAACCAAACCTGCCTTGGCCATCTTGGAGCCACCAGAATTGCTGGCGCCCCTTCTAGTGCCAACCTGCGCACCACCATGCCCACCATAGAGAACGGAGGGAACAGGTACAGGAAACTCAGATCCCTCCAGCTCAGAGATATGGCATCCACTGCCAGAGCCAGAGGATCCCGCGAGAGAGACACAAACGCCGGAAGCTTGTGATTGTGACAAGAGGCAAAGAGATCCACCTCCGGAGTCCCCCACTTGTGGCAAAGTGACCGAAAAACCTTGGGATTCAGAGACCATTCCCCCCGGCGAGACGAGCACCTGCTCAGTGAGTCCGCCTCCGTGTTCTCCACACCCGGAATGTACACCGCCGAGATGCATGGGACATTGCATGGGACATTGCTCTCCGCCCAGGCAAGAATCAAGGACACTTCCCTGAGGGCACTCCTGCTGCGAGTCCCTCCCTGGTGATTGATGTAGGCGACCGCCGTCCGATTGTCCGAACTTGAACCGGTAAGCCCTGCAACTGAAGAGTCAAGTGAGACAGAACCAACCTGACGGCTCTCAGCTCCAAAACATTGATGGGATCGTGAGCATCCTGAGGCCCCCACAGTCCCTGAAACTGAAGATCCTTCCAGAAACCCCCCCAACCTGACAGGCTGGCATCCGTGGTGACTGTCTCCCAACGAGGGGTCAGAAAGCAACTGCCCCTCATCAGATTGCTTGGTTCCAGCCCGGGGGGACATCAGAAAAGACTGATCCAATGACAGCGGACACCTGTCCCAAGCCGCTAAAAGATGGAGCTGGAGCGTCCTTGTGTGAAACTGAGCAAAGGGAACCACCTCGAAGGAAGCCACCATCAATCCCACCAGTCTCATCCCCAGCCGGATGGAAGGGCGAGGGTCAGACAGAAGCTGAATCAACTCCTGAATCAACAGAACCTTGGGTCGAGGGAGGAACACCCTGGTCTGAGAAGTATCCAGAGACATTCCCAGAAAAGACACCACCCTGGACGGGGAGAGGGAGGACTTGGGATAGTTGATCACCCAGCCGAGTGGATACCACAGCTCTGGTGTCTACCTCCGCTTGGCTGTGAGAGGATGCCATAATGAGAAGGTCGTCCAGATATGGCACGATGCGAATACCCTGGGCTCTGAGGAGGGCCATCACCCCTGCCAGCACCTTGGTGAAAACCCTTGGAGCCGAGGTAAGGCCGAACGGAAGGGCCACAAACTGAAAATGCAGATTTTCCACCACAAACCTGAGAAATCTCTGGTGTGACGGGAAGAAAGGAACATGCAGATAAGCATCCTTGATGTCTATGGACGTCATGAAGTCCCCCTGACGAAGAGAATTGATGGCTGAGCGCAGCGTTTCCATGCGGAACTTCCGGGGACGGATAAACCTGTTGAGGAGCTTCAGATCCAAGATGCGACGAACAGAGCCGTCCTTCTTGGGCACCGTGAACAGATTGGAATAGTAGCCCAGGCCCCTTTCCAAGGAAGACACCGGACAAATGACAGCCATGTCCAAAAGATTCTTTACTGCCACCCGGAGCCCCTGCGCGGGCAGAGGGTCCGAAGGCACCCGAGACCTGAAGAATCTGGGAGGGGGCGGATCTCGAACTCCAGCTTGTAACCGGAAGACACCACTTCCAGAATCCATCTGTCTGAGACCTTCTGGTCCCAGACCTGGAAGAAGTGTCGCAGCCGCCCCCCCACCCGCAAGGGTGAGGGCGCCCCCTCACTGCTGAGCTGGCTTGGCAGCTGGCTTGGGTTTGGAACCCCAGGTGTGACCTGGACGGGCACGTCCTCTGCCCCTGTTCCAGGAATCACCTCTGGAGGAAGAGAAGGCCAATCCCCTGCCAGCTCTGGCCCCACGAAAGGAAGGGTTAAAGGAGTCCGCCCCCCGAAAGGGACGACGCTGCTTCTTTCGCTGAGGTAACTTGCCTCCTTTCGAGACCGAATTAAATTTTTCTCCAAAAAGCCGCAACCCCACGAAGGGAAGAGCCGTAAGCGACTTCTTAGCCACAAAATCAGCCGCCCACTGGCGCAACCAAACCGACCGCCGAATAGCCACAAGCAAGGCCGACGTTCTACTACACATCACCATGGTGTCATCCAGGGCGGCTAACACAAAGGACATGAACAACTTGCACCTCTTAAGGGCGGTGAACTCATCACTAGCCGGGACAAGCCTGGAAGCAGTCAACAGGTCCCTAACAACCGACAGGCCGCAAGGCCGAACCGACACTGGCAAAGCCGTGACAAGCCATCTGATCAATGCGCTTGTCCTCACCATCTTTTAAAGGTGGTGGAGTCATGAGAATGCAAAACAGAAGAATTAGACAACCCCAACACAGGGGCATCAACCTCGGGAGGGGACGACCAGCGCTTCACCGCGTCCACCGGGAAGGGATATTTCTTATCCCAGCCCTGAGGAACACCCGGAAGCCGAGTAGGCCTCTCCCATTCCTTAAGAATAATGCCATCAAAATGCTTTTGATTTGGGAATTCCAAGCGCGGCTTAGAAGTCCCAAATAACTCCCCCTTCTGCGGAAGCGTGTCCTCTGGGGGAGAAATAGCCAGAAC
Organism: Gastrophryne carolinensis; assembly: GCA_027917425.1. NCBI lineage: Eukaryota > Metazoa > Chordata > Amphibia > Anura > Microhylidae > Gastrophryne > Gastrophryne carolinensis. The sequence goes on from CM051236.1 coordinate 292,591,130, forward strand.
CTCGAAAAGATGAGCAGGACCTTAGGGGTATCCATGGTAACCCCCTGTCCCTGCTCTGAATCAGCGCCCACAAATTGCTGATCATCAGAACCATCGGATTCCTCAAATAACTCCCCTTCCTTCTAGCGGGGAATAATCAGACCAGTCCAGTGAATAAAACTCATCAAAATCCAAGGCCGGCGCTGCGGCTTCCTCTTAGCCGGGGCCTTTCTGGCCACAGCGCTAGAAAATAATTTCTCAAGATTGGCCAATCTGGCGCACACAGCAGATTGCAACTCCCCACCCGTGACAACATCACCTGGGGTATGGATCAGACGGGGAGGGGTAGGCGATGAGGCCGGCGGCGCTGACCCAGATGCCTGGGACCCGGACTGCCGCGTTATAGCCTGCTGCGCACATGGTATACAAAGAAATACATCATCCCCCGTAAGGGATACCCCACACCCCATACACTGCCGGGATTGCCCCGAGGGGAGCCCAAGCCCGGTATCCTGGGAAGCCTCCATATGGTGATTTTATTGGTAGTCGTAATGACCAAGGGAATTACGCAATATAAGCAACCCGGGATGCCCCTACTATGTCCCGAGTGGGAGGATCTATTGGGAGCCCTAACCAAAAAACCCAGGGACCCAGGACCAGGAGGACCCCTTTAATATCAAATAAAGGTCCACCTGAAAGACATAAGGCAAGGGCTGATCAACACACACGCACACAATCAGGCCCACCAAATAATATATATATATATATATATATATATATATATACACATCCATAACAAGCAGATAAAATGAAATAATGTAAAATATGGAGCCCACAGGGCGCTTACTATAATGGCGCCGACAGCAGAGCACGATGCAAAGCAGAGAGCAGATGAAGAAGGAGGGCGGGCCGGCGCGGTTCACGCGTCCCCTGACAGAACGCGGCTCCGCAGCGGCACCAGCAGCACAGGGGGTGGGCCGTAAGAGCACGCCCGGCCCCGCCCCCCACACGGAACCTGAGGGGAAGAAGCTCCCCCAAGAAAACGCTGCCAGAAATGGCCGGCGCCGGCCAAGAGTGAACAGAAAAGCACACAAGAGTAAATAACACACACACCTCAATAACATCCACAGAGATAATTCACAAGGGAGAAGGTGTGCGCTCCACCCCCCCCCCCCCCCCCAATAAGGGAGAAATGGGTGACCGGGAAACCCACTTAGAAGTGGAGGGGCCAGGGACGGGGCATCCCACTCCAGGATCACCACCCAGACAGCCGCCTACCCCCTAGTATGGGGTCTCACGGCGGAGCAGAGCTCCTGAGCACCGTAAGGTGCCGTCTACCTGTGCCCGGACCAGCAGCCTAGGCTGGGAGGCAAGGGATACTTAAATAAAAGTGGGTCCAGGCAGGAATAGACCAACAAGAGGGCCGGGAGTTACCCCGGCTACCTGCAAGGAGGAGACATCCATCTTCTGACTTGCTCGCCGACTGCAGAGATGAAAGACTGGGGAATGAGTGGGAGGTCCCAGGTATTTATGGACCGGGAGGGGCTCCCTTTTTTTCATTACATCTCTGCAAGATCGCCCTCTACAGGTCAGTATAACCCAAGTGTAATGGCTATTCTGAAGCGGGGCGTCGGCCAATGGTACACAGCGCTGTTGCCAACCTTTACTTATTATGTTTTTTTACATACGTTTGTTCCATTGTCCCACTCTTCATCCAGTTTTGTCCTTATTATGAAGTAGTAATTTGCACATTATAGGTAATTTTGCACATAAATTATAGATATTTTTTGCGCAGGCACTTTTGAGGGGGACTTTGTGATACAGGGCACTGGATGTAGCCCTTGTTAATAGTCATTTCCAGGTTTATCATACAATAGGAGGTTGGACATCAGCGCCCTCATGTGGTTGTTATTTGTTTGTGATTATGTGGTTTTGCAGGTTTTAAAACTGTCTTTTTTTTTTATTAATCATGGCTAAATAAACATTGTGATATTATCAGTTACAACAGTGGTGCCACTTGTTTCTGGGTACTTGGGGGGGTAGGTGGGACCCCTCCTTTTTCTGTCTAATTTTGCCATTTTTTAGCGCTCCTACTTCACTCTAATTCCAGATAATGGCCCTTGTTTTAGCTGTAAAGCTCCACCTCCTCCATTAATTGCCACTGTTGTGTACGGCAACGATGTCATCACCATACCTATGCAATGACTAATCACCTGCCATCTTACAGAGAGGGACAGCAAAAAAAAAAACAGTGTTAAAGGACAATTCGAAAAGCGAAAATATCTATTTTATCTATATCTAGTTCTACACTCTAAGAAGGGAATATCAGCACGGGCTTTGGCTAAATGTATTTCACAAGTTTAGTGGGTTTTGGTCCGCTTTAAGGGATTCACTGGGTGTAGGGGAAGAGGAGAAAAGTAACACTGCACACTTTTTTTTAGGTTAATACCCACCTGCCCCATGTCACCTTGTTGCGTGTAGTCCAGAGTGCTGCATCCGGCTGGCAGTAGCTGATGCACGTGTCCAGCCTTGCTGTGGGTTACAGAGTAAAGAACGCCCAGAGCCGTCATGATGCACCGCCATTGCATCCAGTTACAGAGGAAGCCTGCTCCCTCATTACCAGTAGTCACAGCTCTATGTACTCCTGCTACCCACAGGGAGTCAGGAGCACACATCAGGTTTACTGGAGGTCATAGTGGAAAAATGGCTGGGCTGTGGCAACCCTGACAGAGGCAGAGTGGGGAGCAGGTAAGTTGTCATCTAAAAAAATTTTTAAAAAAGTACCAAAAATAGCCAAGTGGCTGGATGAATGACCGCTGGAGGGGAGTGCTACAATCAATAACACTGTACTCCCTTCAACAGTGCATTCCCGGCTAGTCATCCAGATGGATGGCTGGCATTGGTTCATACAGCAGTCTGAGGGTAGCAGCGTAACCCACCTGTGCAATGTAGAATTGCTGTTTAGGTAAGAATATTAGGCAAATGCTATTTAGAACGAGTGCCTTTGTTCTCCGACAGTGCGCGCTCTGACCTTCACTTTGTGACAGACCCTGATAAATGGACCTTTAATGAAACCAAGTAAGCACCCTGCTGCACAACATGCTAATTTAATTCTTTTCAGAATGTTCTGAGTTTATTATACATTTTCTGGGGTCTGGTGTGCTGAGTACCCATTTGGGAAGTACCAGGGCTTGACCCTTGAGCCAGCGGCATGCCCCTGACCCAATAACCTAGTTGGGCAATGTGAGAGGTGAGGGTTCCTGCAAGAGTGGTCGGCCTGTCTTCTGAGGTAGATCATCATAGATAGGTAATGTATGCGCACCTCCCTAGCCAATATGCAATCCACCATTTGGCCTAGTTTTTAGGCATTTGTATTAGACTAATCCCTTGGGGCTTTTAGCCCTACAACGAGGGGGTCTGCTGATTGACTTGGCATAGGGCACACTACTTCTAAGTACAATTACCAATTTACTTTCCTCTAGTCTACTCAATTATTTCATTATTTTGCCAATTCTGTGCCTAGCCTAAATTGCATCATTTATATATTCACGAATTTGAAATTCTCACCCTAAATGTCCAGGGCCTCAAATCACCAGTAAAGCGTGCTGAAGCCATGAAGGCCTCTAAAACCGATATAGCACGTTTTCTGTAGACACATTTTCCTCCACCACAGTCCTTTAAAGTGGACCAAAACACAGGATTTTGACTATCCTGGGTTTTGGTTCTTGCCCCGGGGTCTCGTGCAATCAGAATGCTCAGATCCGCTCTCACCCCCTTCACCTACGGCATTGTCTAAGCGAGTAGGCTCAACTGCCGCATCCCCTGCTATCCTCTAACCGGGAGCGTGCCTGCTCCGGCCATTTACAAATGCCTGGTGCCTGTATGCACCCTGCTAAAAGAATAGCGGGAAGCGGCTGCTGCTCAAGCATGGGGCGTTAAAGCGGGGCAAAAGGTCCGTCCCCCAAAAAATAGCTGCAGCCCTGCCCACTGCTCAGAAACCTCCCAATTCCGAGAATGCCACTGGGGGCAGCGGTGGGCGTTCCTCAACAGTGAGCAGTGCCCATTCATTGCAATGGAGGGACAGGCCTGGCTTGGCTTCCCAACCCTATTGCAATAAATTGACTGACAGGAGGGGAAGCACGCAGGGGGGGGGGGGGAGGAAACGGCAAGCCAGCAGGAGTTTTATTCAGTTTGCGTGTTTACGCGACTCCTCCTTTCATTAGTCGACAATTTCGTGATACTGCTCCTTAAATATTTCACAACTATGAGTGGTATTTACATGTTTATAACTGTAAACATTTTAGGGACCACAGAAAGTCCATGCAAGGTTAGAGAGTGGGGTCATTGAGTGCTGTGGCACATAGTGCAGGAAAGTGGCAGATTTTGAAACCTTTTCCCTGTGCACTAATATCAGTATAAACAGAGCTTCATTGCATGCATTTCTATGGCCAAGCAATGTTCCCCAGCCCCCTCCTCAAGAGCCACTGACAGGTCATATTTTGGGGGTCTCCACATAGCCAGCTTATAGCTCTGTGTGAGCACCAATTACTGCACCTATACATCTAAGTGGCGATCCACAAAATTTGGCCTGGAGGTGGTTCTCAAAGAAAGGGCTGGGGAACACTGCCTTGTACTATTACCACCCTCTACCAGAGAAGGAATGGTTGGCCTATAAGGACAGAGGATTCAATCACCACAGCGAGGAACCAAGCCCATAACAGAAAGGTTTAATCCAGCAATAAAGAGAGACAAATTCTAAGCTGAAAGGACCTACTTCCCCAAAATTGCTTTTGCTTAGGCGTAGCACCTATAGCTAAGACCCCTCATCAAAGTGGACCTACACATATGAAGAAAACTCTGTCCCCTATGCAATTTTAATTCACCACCACCGTCTCCAAAAAAGGATACTCATCTAGATATAGCTCCTACACTTCAGGACATGCAGGAGCATATCAATCTAGAGGACTAGGTACCCAACATGACTACAGAAAAGGATTTTACAAAAATGCTCTGGATCTTGCTTACAGGTCAGAGTTCTCCTTTGGGGCAGAACTAGCTGCCTGTTTGTGATAGAGACCTGACACCTTCTGTAATTAAACACATTGTACACATACAGAATGTAGGAATATAGCAAGAAGGTACGAGGTGAGAAAATATTGAGACTGGGTGCAAAAATGTTTTTGCATTAAGATTTTTACATAAAAGGACGCTAATAATGTAATAGATACAAGGAAAATAAATACTAGACAGTGCTAAACAAGGAGATTGTAATAATAAAAATTTCATATCAACAATACAGCTTATCAATGCAGGTATGTACGGCCACTAGATGGCGACAGAGCCTTAGACTTAGACTTTATACAAATGTATCAAAACAGTCGCAAGCCAGTGTGTGGAGAAACCCATGCTAGGCTAAATACTGGGGGGGGGGCTAAAGAGACCAAAAAACCCTCTACTCTACTCAAAGATAAAGACAAAGAAGCGCTTTCCTAAAATGGCACAGTGCCCAACACAATGAAAGATAGCATTACTCCCTGGAGCTATGCAAATCATCTCTTTATGTCTCTGACCAAGGCCCTTAGAAACGCTAAGGGTGTAATGCCAAGGATTAGCTTTAAATTTACACAGCCAAACACATCCAAATGTATGCATCCAAACAGATGATGTTTTATCTTGTCTGTAAGTACTACTTTGTACAGCTCTACGGATGTGTGTAAGGGCCCTTGAATACAAATACACAAAAAGGATATCCTGGTACAAAATGGAGTACCCAGCCATCAAAAGAATAAATATGGAACATATGAACAAAGAGGATTAATAGAGTAGTAGGCAGTAGGGAATATACCTTACCAATGCTGGATGCACCCTGTATCAGAGGCAGTCCCCCTCCCAGCTGTGAGTGCCTAACCTGCAACACTGATTGGAGTGGGAGCTTAGAGTGCAGAAGCACTGCTCCCAGCATTGGAATGGACCGGTCAGGAACCTTCAACTGGACCTTCAGTATAATTAAATAAAAATCCCAAACCCTTAAAAAAGCAATTCCATCTTAAATTAATATATTTTATGTTTTTAGTCACTTATTACCCCACTGGGCTGCAACTCTGCTCAGGACTCTAGGATACGGGTGCCAACATCTTGCCTTTAGAAGCATCCCGTACTGAGGAGTGGGGGAAAACTGCAGGGAGGCGGGTTATAGCTGTGCTTTGCCCAGACAGAGCAGAACTGGGGTCAGGAAAGATACAGCAATCCCAGAATGCAAAGTGGCATAGTCAGAAGAAACTTCCTGCCTGCAGGCAGCCTGAGACTCCATGGGCCGCCATCTTGGATGTTTAAAGGCTCAGAAAATGCAGTAGATGCAGGTAGAATGATTTTTAATGTGGGCAATCTGTATGTACAGAGTGGAGGGAACATAACATAAGCTCCTATTTACGGCGAATGTCCGGTTTCAGCACTGGAGGCCGAGATTCCAGTTTAAGAACTGATACAGTATTGATACAGTAGGAGCAAAAAAAAATACAATTCTGTGATTACTCACCTGTAGAATTGGTATTATACGTATACAGCACGTCCTGTTCCAGAAGATATTCCTTACTCTTGGGTTATACATTCAGTAGATGGCGCTGGACTGCAGAGACAGAAAAGTGTCCCCTCCCGGCCCCATATATACCAGGGACCTCCCACAAATTCCCCAGTATTAAAAAGCAGTTAAAATGGAACTGGGAGAACGACAACCATTACAAAAATTGAACAATCACCATACAGGAGGTAACTAAGAAAAATGATAACAAGGGCGGGGTGGAACAGGACGTGCTGTATACGTACAACACCAATTCTACAGGTGAGTAACCACAGAATGGTATTATTCTAAGTATACAGCAAGTCCTGTTCCAGAAGATATTCCTTACTCTTGGGACATCCAATAGCAGTGCCCGTAAGGTAGGGTGGGATCCCCAAAAGTAACAGCAGACAGTTTAAACCACTGCCGCCTGCAGAACTTTGCGATCAAAAGCAGCATCAGCTGAGGCCTTAACATCAACCTTGTAAAACTTAGAAAAAGTATGAACAGAAGACCAAGTGGCGGCCTTGCTAACTTGTTCAACAGAAGCTTGGCGCTGAAAGGTCCAAGAGGCACCAATAGCACAAGTAGAGTGAGCAGTAAGGCGGAAGGGAGGCTCCTTCCCCTTAGCAGAGTAGGCCTGTATCACAGCCTGACGAATCCACTTGCTGATAGTGGACTTAGATGGAGCCAGACCCTTCTTAGGTCCAGACGGAAGCACAAAAAGAACATCAGTCTTCCTGAAGGGTTCAGTAGCCACCAGGTGGAACTTCAGAGTCCTGACCACATCCAGAGAGTGTAAAACCCTCTCCTTAGAAGTACTAGGATTAGGACACAGAGAAGGCAAAATAATGTCCTGATTGAGATGAAAGGCAGAAACAACCTTAGGCAGAAAATCTGGCTTACAACGAAACACCACCTTGTCCTGGTGTCTCTCAAAATAAGGAGGCTTGATGGAAAGCGCCGCCAACTCAGAAACACGCCTCACAGAAGTGATAGCCACCAAAAAGACCACCTTAAGCGTAAGAATGGACAAAGCGGCTCCTTGCAAGGGCTCAAAGGGAGACCCCTGCAGGGCAGATAAGACCAAGTTCAAGTCCCAGACTGGTAACATAGGCTTACGTGGGGGACGCACGTGAGTATCCCCCTGGAAAAAGGTCTTGACCAGGGGATGTTGAGCAAAAGATCTTTGGAAAAAAATGGCCAAGGCAGAAACATGACCTTTCAGAGTACTGAGCTGAAGACCCAGATCCAAACCATGTTGCAGAAACTCCAGAATCCTAGGAATAGAAAACACATGACAGGGAAGCGAGTTAGACTCACACCAGTTAATGTAAAGTACGCCAATCCCTGTAGTAGATGGAAGAAGAGGACCTTTTCCTAGCCCTGATCATGGTATTTACAACCGAGGCAGGCAACCCTTTTACCATCAAGGTGGAGGTTTCAACAGCCAGGCCGTCAAAGCCAGAGTTTGTAAATTGGGGTGGCGTAGGTGCCCCTGAAGTGAGCAGATCTGGAACCCGGGGCAGGGCATACTGATTTACTGCCAGCTGCACGATGTCTGCGAACCACACTCTTCTTGGCCAACAGGGGGCCACCAGTATGGCTGGCACCCTTTCCTGAGCTATCTTGCGCAGCACCCTGCCTAGCAGGGGAAAAGGGGGAAACACATACAGGAGCTGAAACCCCGTCCAAGGCATTGCCAAGGCATCCATGGCCAAGGCCAGAGGATCCTGGGACAGAGAGACAAAGACTGGAAGCTTGTGATTGTGACGGGACGCAAACAGATCCACTTCCGGCTGACCCCAGCGGTGACACAGGGAGCGAAACACCCTGCTGCTGAGGGACCACTCTCCCAGACGAGAGGTCCCCCTGCTCAGAGATTCTGCCTCCAGATTCTCCACCCCTGGGATGTACACAGCTGAGATGCAGGGAACATTCTCCTCCGCCCAGGACAGAATCAGGGACATTTCCTTGAGGGCCCTGATGATTGATGTAGGCAACCGTCGTCTGGTTGTCTGAGCGCACCTGAACAGCCCAACCCCGCAGGTGTGGGGTTAAGTGGGTGAGAACCAACCTGATCGCCAACCTGATCGCCCTCAATTCCAGAACGTTGATAGGGGCATGGGCCTCCTGAGGGCCCCACTGACCCGGGAATTTCAGGGATTTCCAAAAGCCCCCCCAACCTGTCAGACTGGCGTCCGTGGTGACAGTCTCCCAGCAGGGGGCCAGAAAGGATCTGCCCCCCAGCAGGTTCCTTGAGTCCAGCCACCACGATAGAGACTGCCTGACCAGAGGGGACAGGACAAACACCTGATCCAAGGACACAGGGTCCCGATCCCATACTGACAAGAGGTGAAGCTGAAGAGGCCTCATGTGAAACTGAGCATATGAAACTGCCTCGAAGCAGGACACCATCAGACCCACCAGCTGCATTCCCTGCCTGATAGATGGATGAGGAGAAGACAGAAGGAGCTGAGCTTTCTCTTGAAGACTCTCCACCTTCTGCTGAGGAAGAAAGATCTTGACCTGAGATGAGTCCAGAATCATGCCCAGAAAGGACTTCACCATGGAAGGGGACAGGGAAGATTTGGGGTGGTTGATCACCCAGCCGAATGACTCCAGTGTGGACACCACCCGCTGAGTGTCCAGCTCTGCCTGATGGAAGGACTGAGAAGTGATAAGCATGTCGTCCAAGTAGGGAAGAATGCGAATGCCCTGAGATCTGAGCAGAGCCATCACTCCTGCCAGCACCTTGGTGAATACCCTGGGAGCCGAGGTGAGGCCGAAGGGCAAGGCCACAAATTGGTAGTGCTGATCCTCCAGAGCGAACCTGAGGAACCTTTGATGACCTGGAAAGATAGGTACGTGAAGGTAAGCATCCTTGGTGTCTACAGAGGTCATGAAGTCCCCTGGGCGTAGGAAAGTCTCCATGCGAAAGTGTCTGAATCTGACAAATTTGTTGAGGAGCTTCAAATCCAGGATGGGTCTGATGAACCCGTCTTTCTTGGGAACAATGAACAGGTTGGAATAATAGCCTTTGCCCCTTTCCCTCAGGGGCCCCCGGCAGATGACACCCAGTTCCAGAAGGCCTTGTACAGCCAGGGACAGACCCTGAGCTGACAGGGGGTTTTGAGCTAACCGGGATTTGATGAATCTTGGGGGCGGCCAGGCTGCAAACTCTGGTAACCGGAGGACACTACCTCCTGAACCCACCGGTCTGAGACGTGAAGCCTCCAGACATGAGCCAAGAGCCGAAGCCGTCCCCCCACCCGGATGGGTGAGGGCGCCCCTTCATGCCTGATGGGGCTTGGGGGAGGACTTAGGCTTGGGACCCCAGGGGGGGCCAGGGCGGCCACGTCCTCTGCCCCTGCCCCAAAAATCTCCACGAGCTCCAGCAAAGGAAGCTCCCCGTCCAATTCTGGAGCCCCTGAAGGAAGGCGAAAAGGCACCTGAACCCCAAAAGGTAACTTGCCTCCCTTAGCAAACAAATCCAGACGTTCACCAAAGAGGCGCAGCCCCTTGAAGGGAAACCCAGTGAGAGCCGCCTTAGCAGCGTTGTCAGCTGCCCACTGGCGCAGCCAGACCGAGCGGCGTATCGCCACCAACAAGGCAGAAGCCCTGCCACACATTCTAATGGTATCATCCAGGGCAGAGAGAACATATGCAATAAATTCTTCACAACGCAGAAAAGCTCTGAACTCTTCACTACCTGCATCATCAGGGCCCCCATCTAATAGACCCCTGAGCAGGCTTTTAATAGCAACAGCCGTAATGGCAGAGGCACAGACCGGACGCAGCGCGGTCCCCACACAGGCAAAGGCATAGCAAGCCAGCTGATCTATGCGCCTGTCCTCCCCACCCCTCAGTGTAGTAGAGTCAGGGGAATGCATGACGGATGTGTTAGACAACCCCAGAACTGGAGCATCCACTTCGGGAGGGCATGACCACCGTTTAACCATTTCAGCAGGAAAGGGATACCGCTTATACCAACTCTTTGGCACCCCGGGGAGCCGGCTAGGCCGTTCCCACTCCTTGAGCACCAGATTATTAAAATGAGCTTGTTCAGGAAACTCCAAGCGTGGATTAACAGTATGAAACAGCTCCCCCTGCTGCCGCAGAGCCACGGCAGGAGGAGAGATACAGAGTACATAAAAAATGTGAGCTAAAAGCCTGTCAGTATCATCTGAAGCCCATGGGTCAGGCCCAGAATCGGCACCATACACCCTAGAATGCTCCTCAGATGATTCTGAATCAGAAAATAATTCCCCCTCTTCTAGGGGGGTATAACCAGTAACATCAAAAAATTCCTCAGCCTCCATAGGAAAGAGGGAAACACCAGGTGATAAATGCCGCTTCTTAGCAGAAGCCTTACACGGGCCAGAGCCAGCAATATGTCTCTCAATGCTGGCCACCCGAGCAGCCAAATCAGGTTGAGACTCCCCACTGGTATGCACCTCACTGGGAGTCAGATGTACGCATGGGGGGGTAGGAGAAGCCCGTGGGGGGGGTAGGAGAAGCCCGTGGGGGCGCAGGCCCAGCCACTGGTAACCCAGACTGCAGCGCAGGGTACACACCCTGACATCATCACTTATAGCGGAAACCCCACATGCAACACATAGCCGAGCTTGTCTTGAAGGAACCCCAAGCACATTATCCTGAGAAACCTCCATATGGTGATTATTGTGGCACAATAGGCCAATTGGGATTGACGCCAATAAGGCTACCCGGGATGCCCCAATAGCCCGCTAGGGAAGTGGGAGATATACAAATACAATAGCCCTCCAATAGGGAGTTAACGCTAAATAGAGGGGATAGGACCGGGAGAAGCCACTAAAGTTTGACCCGCCTGCAAGACATAAGCAAAAAGATCCCATAAGCAAGTATGCAATACAGAAAATACAAAATAAATCAGCCTGCAGGGGCACTTACGGACCTCGATAGGGAGATGCCAGACACACACAGCAGGGAACTAAAATGGCACCCGCATATACCTCGAGGGGCGGGCCGCGGAGACAGTGATGCAGAACGCGTCAGCCGCAAGGCCCACCCCTCCCGAAGAGCGCGAAAATGCGCCCACATGACAAAGCCAGCCCATGATGGCGCATCAGCCCCTGAGGCGATGTCGCCGCCGACCGCGGAGCACATAGTAACATAATATAGACAAGACATGCAGCCCCCCCCCCCCCCGAGATCTACCAGGGAGAGCGAAGGGGAAGCGACGGCCAACCTAAAGGGAGCCTACTGCGGGGACAGGGGGCGAGGGGCATAAGACGCGGGAGGGGCATCCCATAAGGCTCACCATGGGCCTGTACCGCCTACCCTTTGGTGGGGGACTGCGGTTGGAGCAGCGCTCCTAAGCACCTGACAGCGGTGCTGCCTACCTTCACCCGAACCAGTGCAGCCTAAGCTGGGAGGCAGTAAAAGGAAACGGGTGGGAATAGTCCTACAGGGCCGCAGGCTAATAGCCCCGCTCACCTGCGAGTAGAGAGAGCCATCTTCTAGTCATCGCAGCCAAGACTGCAGAGAAGAACTGGGGAATTTGTGGGAGGTATATATATGGGGTATATATATAGGATATATGGGGCCGGGAGGAGCCACTTTTCTGTCTCTGCAGTCCAGCGCCATCTACTGGATGTATAACCCAAGAGTAAGGAATATCTTCTGGAACAGGACGTGCTGTATACTTAGAATACAATATTAACATACTGTTTAGTAATGTACACAACAGAAAGATGCTATAGAACCAGGGGCATACATACCATAGGGATAGTGCAGCCACGTGCCCCTGGGCTCGTGGAACAAGAGGGCCCAGAGCATGGTTCATCACCTCTGCGATATGTACCTGCTGCACATACTTACCTAGCCCTGCAGCTTCCTTCCCTCTGGGATGCGTGCCCAAGACTCTGCGCAGTTTGCAGGCCCTGCCCATATGCTGCATCTCAGACGGCGCAGCACCTTGTGCTCTCCCGAGCTCTGAAGTGAGTGTTTCAGGGTCACAATATGGCCCCTTTGTTAGCTGTACATACTTACCTAGTCATGCCGCTTCCTTCCCCGCTTGTGGGCCCTGCCCCTATGCCGCATCTCAAGACGGCGCGGCAGCGTGTGCTCTCCCAAGCTCTGAAGTGAGTGTTTCAGGGTCACAATAGGGCCCCTTTGTTAGGGAACACATTTGCATGTTCCTCGACAAAAGAGCCTTATCATCCACAGACTTTGAATTTACTTTCACTTGAGTGTGCAGTGTCATCTGCCATGGTGTTGGAGAATCCTGCATCTACACAGGAAATTAATGGTCTGCCTCAAAATTGTTTTGTATTAAGATCAAAATCAAGTCAAGTCTATCGTCTAAATACATAGCTGCAGGACATTTACAGGGTATGTAATCTATAGGCCCAACAATACTTTTGGTAGTAAGTAGGTAATGTGTACTACCTTTTCTGTTGTGTAAAAAAATATTACAGACATTATTATGGCACGGTTAAGATGTCATTTTAGAACATTCAGTTGGTTGTGCCAAGAGTTGGTTCAACTCAATATAAAAAATGCTTGATAAATGCACACAATTACATTTAATCATGTTGTTATTACTTTTTAATTTATTCTCAAAAGAAGAATAACATTTTACGAATGGTTTGACCATTCAGTTATTACAACGGCATTAGTAACATGTATTTATTTAATTTTATTAATTAAATAATCTTATTGAAAGGCAAGCAAGGTACATGAAGAGGTGAAAGAAATATAGTATAATACAATCAATATCTTTCAGCATAACTTAGAAATTAGTCCAAATTTATGATGCGTTGCACCACCATGGTGGGCTTCTAAGTCATACAAAAACATTGCAAAAATATTGACCTAAGCAAAAGAAAATAAAAAAAAACACTTATATCACTGTGCATTATTACTACCTTATCAGATATATAATCCAGCAGAATGATTTTTTTGAAATAAGTTGGCCACTGTATTTTTAAAGGTTGCCTACCATAGTGCGATCCCAAAAGTCTTGTATCCAGATATCAAAGCACAAGATAAAGAACACTAAGCTGCATTAAGGAGTCTTCACTTTATCTCAGACAAGCATTGTTCCAGAGCAGCCATGCCATATAAATTGGCCTTCTCCACACCTCCCTTCTTCTTCATGAGTTCTCGGCAGGAGCTGTTGCTATGAGCCAGCTCCGTAAGAAAAGCCTGCAGTACAGTCACCACTTCTGAGTCTACTGACTCTGGGGAAACTCTGTTCAGGAGAGAGAGGACATCCTGCAACCAGCCAGACTCAAGTACCAGCAGGGACAACCAAGGCAATAAAGAAAGGCAAGCAGAAAATGCTTGAACTCCAAGGAACCACAGTTCAGACATGTCTGCCCATGCATCCGCATACTCCTTGCAAAGTGTAATGCGCCATTTTCCTGAGTCAGGGTCTTTTGATGAGATATAGGCATGACTTAGGAACTTAATGGAAGCTTGGAAAAAGTCTTTGGCTGTGTTCTCCTGCAAAGCTGAAATAAATAACATGATTAAAAATGAATTTTATTATTAATATTTAAGAAAATATTTAGGAAGACCCTAAAAGCAGAACAAATCCAGGCCAGCCTGGAATCTTAGAATCTTAAAGATTCCAGGGCCAGCCTCTAGCTTTCCCCCGGGGCATCCCAATTCATGATGCCCCGCTGTGAGAACACCCCCAAAGGGGGTTTGTAACCGGCCCTTGTTAGCTGAGCACCCATGCATGTGCCGTTGGACCGAGGAAGGGCGATCTGGGGAGATTCACACAGCAGGGCAGGCCCAATCGGAAAGCCCCGGAGAACGGCACAAAAAGTCAAAATCCCAGGTTTTGTTCAACTTTAAAGGGTTTGTCTGCACACAGTATATCTTCAGATGGTTTGATCCAGATCATTCTGAATTGTCCCCATTTTTCCTATGTCAAACTTGAGACAAAAACCTGGCTCCCAGCACATGGAAGCCATCAACCACTGAAAACCCCAGTTAGTCTTACCGCTAATGGTATTTCCAATAGTCCTCCAGAACGGCTTAGCCACTCACTTCCTCTCCCTAAACAGGAAACACAAACTGACAGAGTATCAAAGCCCCGCCAATCATACAGGAATAATCCAAGACCAGAAGGGGAAAAAAGACAGGCAATAAGTAACACCCATGCAACCAAGCCAGAAAAGGACATGAAAAAAAAATGGGATGGGGTGTAACATGCCGTGCTGGAGGACTATTGGAAATACCATCACCGGTAATAATACCTGGGGGTTTTCCCAGGCGTCCTCCAGGATGGCTTAGCCACAGAAGGCAAGCAAGCACACAGCGTCCTATACCAGGGTGGACAGACTGCCTGAAGAATTATTTTTCCGAAATTCTGGTGGTTGTGATTCTACAAGTCCACCTTGAAGTGACTCAGGAAGGTGTGTGGTGAAGACCAGGTGGCGGCCTTAAATATTTTCTAGAATGAGATGCTGCCATTATGAGCCCATGAAGCTGACACTGCCTTAGTAAAATGAGCTCAAATACCTAAGGGGGGCAGTGTCCCCATTGCATGATAGGCCAGAACTATAGCATCTCTGATCCATCTCGCTTGCTCTTCCCCCTAAAGGAGACTAATAGATGATCTGACTATCTCCATTCTGCTGCAGTTTGTAAATACAGGAGAACCGTTTTTTTGGCATCTAAGCGCTCTAAGGATCTGTCGTCCTGGTCTCACTGAGCCGACTCTACTGCCGGCAACGCAACCTCCTGTGACCTGTGAAATTTTAAGGTAATTTTAGGTAAATATAAGGGATCTGATCTTTCTCTGGCAGGGTTCTTTGATGAAGAGGGCATTGCTAAGATGAAAGTAATCTTTAAGGAGAGCATCTTTAAGGTTGCGTCCTCAATGGGTTCAAAAGGGGGCAATGTTAGTCCTTGGAGAGCTAATGACAAATCCCAGCTGGGAAACATTTTGGCTTTAAAGTGGACCAACACCGAGAGGTGATCGGCCCGGAAATCTATAAGATTCCCGGGCCGATCACCTCCCACCCCGCGGGACATCCGAGATCGGGATGTCCCGCGGGGTGAAACCCCCCCAAACACCCCAAATCACCTACCTTATCTTCGGCGGCGGCCGGCCGCCGCCGCCTCCCTCGCGCCCCTGTAGGCGTGCGCGCGCCCGCGCCGGCCGTCTGCGAATGGCCGGCGGGGGCGCGCACGCGCCGAAAGTGACGCGAGGGAGGCGGCGGCGGCGGCAGCCGCCTGGACGTTCCTGATCCCCGCCTGGACGTTGGCGGGGATTGGACCGTCCAGTCACGTGGGAGCGGGGAGAGGTGAGTTTTTGGGGCTTTCTGGGGGGTTTCACACAGCGGGGCACCCCCGATCGGGGTGCCCCGCCGAAGTGGACCAAAACCCAGGATAGTCAAAATCCTGGGTGTTGGTCCACTTTAAAGAGTTGTTTCCTAGAAACGGCTATGAAAAATCTATCCACCAATGGAAAAATTGTCTAAGGATCAGTATCTTTTCCATATCTTACAGTAGATCTTTCGTGTTACTACCTTTCTTTTAAACAAGCTGGAAATAAATATATGCGATAACCCCTTCTTCCTTAGTAAACCCCATTCAGGATCCACACTGCTAAAATTAGGGACTGGACCTGTGGATGGACAATTGGGCACTGGTAAATGACATCTGGAAACTCCAGTAGAAGCCATGGGGGCTCTGCTGACATACAGGACAGAAGGGAAAACCAAGGTCTCCTGGGCCAATGTGGTGCAATTAGGAGAACCCTGGCTTGCTCTCATTTGATTTTTCTTAGGACTAAAAAATACCGTTTTGTGAGTACTCACCTTTAAAATGGATATTATAAGTGTGACATACACTCCGCTTCAACTCTTCATGACATTTGGGTTATTCTCCAGTAGAGGGCGAACTTCTGCAGAGATGAATGCAAAAAAAGGAGCTCCTCCCAGTCCATAAATACCTGGGACCTCCCACTAATTCCCCAGTGTAAGATAGCAGGGGACCAGGAAGAACCAATTATAACAATACTAACAACATAAACAATGGTTCATCATATAAAGGATCCGGAATACCAGAAGGGTGGGGTGAAGCGGAGTGTATGTCACACTCATAATATCTGTTTTACAGGTGAGTACTCGCAAAACGGTATTATTCCAACTGTGACATACACTCCGCTTCCACAGTCATGACATCTGGGACATCCAATAACAGTGTCCGTCATGGGTGGGAACCAAAAACAGAAAAGGAATGCACCAACTTAAACCACTGCAGCTTGCAGAACCTTGCGGACAAAAACAGCATCCGCTGAAGCCTGCACATCAACCTTGTAAAACTTGGAAAAAGTATGAACGGAAGACCAAGTAGCAGCCTTACAAACTTGGTCAACAGAATAGCCACCAAGAAGGCAACCTTTTGAGTGAAAACAGAAAGAGCAATACCCTGTAACGGCTCAAAAGGAGGACCCAGGAGAGCCGAAAGAACCAAATTCAAATCCCAAACAGGAACCAAAGCCTTCCGAGGGGGCCGAACATGAGTAACCCCCTGGAAAAAAGTCAACCAGCGGGTGTAAGGCAAAAGATCTTTGGAAGAAAACAGACAGAGCCGAGACCTGCCCTTTCAAGGTACTAAGCTGGAACCCAAGATCCAGACCGTGCTGAAGAAACTCCAAAATCCTAGGAATCGAAAACACCCTGCAAGGCAAGGCCCTAGCCTCACACCAGTCAATATAGGACCGCCAAGTCCTATAGTAAATGCCAGAAGAGGACCGCTTCCAAGCTCTAAGCAAGGTCTTAACAACAGCCTCAAACAAACCTTCCTCCTTCAGAATGAAGGTTTCAGCAGCCAAGCCGCCAAAGCCAGCGTTTGTAAATTGGGGTAAAGAAGATGCCCCTGAGAAATCAGATCCGGAAATATGGGAAGCCGGTACTGATCTACCGCCAACCTTACAACGTCTGCGTACCAAACCCTTCTTGGCCACCTTGGAGCCACCAGAATTGCTGGTACCCTTCCAGAACCAGTTTGCGAACCACCTTGCCCACCATGGAGAAGGGAGGAAACAGGTACAGAAACCCCAGATCCTTCCAGGCAAGGGACAAGGCATCCACTGCCAGAACTAGAGGATCCTGAGATAGAGACACAAAGGTCGGGAGTTTGTAATTGTGCCGTGAGGCAAAGAGAGCCACCTCCGGAGTCCCCCACTTGTGACAAAGGGACCGAAAAACCCCGGGATTGAGAAACCACTCTTGGCGAGAGGACCCCCTGCTCAGGGAATCCGCCTCCGTGTTTTCCACTCCCGGAATGTAGACTGCTGAAATGCAAGGAACATTGCTCTCCGCCCAGTGCAGGATCAGAGAGACTTCCCTGAGGGCACTCCTGCTGCGAGTTCCTCCTTGGTGATTGATGTAGGCTACTGCCGTCCGATTGTCTGATCGAATCTGAACCGGAAGACCCTGTAAGTGCGACGTCAGCCGTGACAGGACAAGCCGGATGGCTCTGAGCTCTAAGACATTGATGGGGTTGTGAGCCTCCTGAGGACCCCACACCCCGCTGAACTGATGACTTTTCCAGAAACCTCCCCAGCCCGACAAGCTGGCATCCGTGGTAACCGTCTCCCAGCGAGGAGCCAGAAAGGATCTGCCCCTCAACAGGTTGCTCGACTCCAGCCACCACCGAAGGGACTGCCGAACCCTGGGAGACATCCTGAACAGTTGATCCAAGGACTGCGGACACCAGTCCCAATGCGTCAATAGGTGAAGTTGGAGAGATCTCATGTGAAACTGAGCAAACGGGACTGCCTCGAAGGAGGCCACCATCAATCCCACCAGTTTCATCCCCAGTCGGATAGAAGGACAAGGAATGGCCAGAAGGCGGCGGATCAGATCCTGAATCCCCTGCACCTTGGACTGAGGCAGAAACACTCTGGCCAGAATGGTATCCAGATTCATGCCCAGAAATGAAATCTCCCTTGATGGGGAGAGAGAGGAATTGGGGCGGTTGATCACCCACCCGAACCTCTCCAGGGTCGACACCACCTGGTGTGTGTCCAGCTCCGCCTGCCGGAGGGAAGAAGATGAGATTAGCAGGTTGTCCAGGTACGGCGCAATGCGAATGCCCTGAGCTCTGAGCAGTGCCATTATGCCCGCCAGAACCTCGGTGAAGTCCCTCGGCGCAGAGGTCAACCCAAAGGGAAGGGCTACAAACTGAAAATGTTGATCCTCCACCGCGAACTTGAGGAATCTCTGATGCGCTGGAAAAATAGGAATATGCAGATACGCATCCTTGATGTCTATGGATGTCATAAAGTCCCCTTGACGAAGGGAATTGATGGCCGAGCGCAGAGTCTCCATGCGGAACTTCTTGGTTCTGATTAATCTGTTGAGGATCTTTAGGTCCAGAATGGGTCTCACGGAGCCATCATTTTTGGGAACCGTGAAAAGATTGGAGTAGTAACCCCTGCCTCTCTCCGAGGGAGGCACCGGGCATATGACTCCCATGTCCAGAAGATTCTGTACTGCTAACAGGAGCCCCTGTACAGCCTGAGGGTCCGAGGGCACCCGAGACCTTAAAAATCTTGGAGGAGGCCAGTACTCGAACTCCAGTTTGTAACCGGAGGAGACCACTTCCAAGATCCAATTGTCTGTGACCTCCCGGGCCCAGACCTGGAAGAGCCGCAGCCGTCCCCCCACCCGAACGGGTGAGGGCACCCCTTCATTGTTGAGCTGGTTTAACCGCGGGCTTAGGCTTGGAACCCCAGGCAGACGCGGGACGAGCCCGACCTCTGCCTCTGTTCCAGGAAGAACCTCTAACACCAGAGAAGGCCAAACCTCTGACAGCTCTGGCACCTCAAAAGGAAGGATTGAAGGAGCCTGCGCCCCGAAAGGAGTGACGATGCTGCTTACGCTGAGGTAACTTACCTCCCTTTGCCACAGCATCCAACTTGTCTCCAAACAGCCGCAAACCCAAGAAGGGGAGAGCTGTGAGCGATTTCTTGGCCGCAAAGTCCGCCGTCCACTGGTGGAGCCAGACCGATCGGCGCATGGCCACCAATAAGGACGAAGTCCTACTACACATGAAAATAGTGTCTTCCATAGCAGCCAAGACAAAATCCATGAACAATTCACACCTTTTAAGAGTAGCGAACTCAGCGCTGGCAGAATCAAGGTGAGCGTCCCTTAACCAGTCCCTGATCAGAGACCTAGTAGCCACCGACACCAGTGCAGATGCACACACAGGCCGCAAGGCCGAACCCACACTGGCAAAAGCATGGCATGCCATCTGATCAAGGCGCTTATCCTCGCCATCCTTAAGGGTAGTGGCGTCTGGGGTGTGAATCACAGAGGTGTTAGTCAATCCCAAAACTGGCGCATCGACCTCGGGAGGAGAAGACCAGCGCTTAACCGCTTCCACCGGAAAAGGATACTTCTTATCCCATCCCTGAGGAACACCCGGAAGCCGACTAGGTTTCTCCCATTCCCTAAGAATCAATGCATCAAAGTGACCTTGGGTAGGAACTCCAAACGAGGCGTGTGGGAACCAAAAAATTCCCCTTTTTTGAGAGAGGGCACCTCAGGCGGCGCAATATCCAAAACCTCCAAGAGATGTGTCAAAACCTTGGTAGTGTCAACGGCATCCCCCCACGCCTGCCCAACATCAGCATCACAAAACTGTACATCATCAGCCTCAGACTCCTCATACAATTCCCCCTCCTCTAACGGGTAATAATCCAACCAATCAAGGGAATCATCATCAACATCCTAAGCCGCCTGGGCCGGCGACAAAGGTCTCTTTTTAGACTGGGCCTTCTTGCCCACCGCGCTAGCAATAAATTTATCGATGCTGGCCAACCTAGCGCAAACATCAGAGTGCAACTCCCCGCTTTTGTGCACATGGAATACAAATAAGCACATCCTCACCCGTAAGGGATACCCCACAACCCACACATGGCCGGGAATGTCCCAAAGGGAGCCCTGCGGAGCCTCCATATGGTGATTTTTTAGGGTCAGTCGCAAGACCGTAGGGGATTTATGCTGTAAGCAACCCGGGAGGCCCCTTTAAAGTCCCAGTGGGAGGATTTTTAGTGAGCAATTTAAGTCTAGGGACTCAAGGACCAGGAGAAACCCCTTAAAATGCACACACACACCAAAACAATCTGAAAAACATAATGAAGGGATAACAGTCACAAAGAACGCGCGCTCGTCCGGCCATGCCCCCCTCCCAGAACAACAGGCAATGCGGAACCCAGCCGTGGGCTGGCCGCATCACAGCGCCAAAAATAGGGGGGAGGGGTGACCGCGCCGAGGGCCCAGCCCCGCCCCCTGACGTGGCCTGAGGGGGAGAAACTCCCCAGGCTGAACCATCAATAAGAAAAAATGACTGTCAGCACAAGGCACACAAAAAACAGTCAGCACCAAACACTTCTGTGCACACACAACATCCCCCCCCCCCGGAGGGTAAGGAAGAGACCCGGAAGGGGGATAGCCCAAGCCAGAATCTTGGCATAGGAAATGTAAGGGACTTGTAATGGGGTCTCACGGGGAAGCAAAGCTCCTTCAACACCACAAGGCGCTGCCTACCCTCACCAGGACCTGCAGCCAAGGCTGGGAGGCTCAAATAGGGTTAATTTAGAAAAGGTCCTGGCAGCAATAGGGACAAAAAAAGGGCCAGGCACGAGCCCGGCTTACCTGCAAGTAAGAGAAGTCTTCATCTTCTGTCTTGCTCGCCTTCCTGCAGAGAAGGAACTGGGGAATTAGTGGGAGGTCCCGGTATTTATGGACCGGGAGGAGCTCCTTTTTTTGCATTCATCTCTGCAGAAGTTCGCCCTCTACTGGAGATTACCCAGATGTCATGACTGTGGAAGCGGAGTGTATGTCACACTTGGAATAAGGTAACAGCCTCATTGGGGCCGAATTCTGCCCACTGATTGCTGAAGGCATCCAAACCCCTAGCCACCGGATCCCACTTGAGGGAGAAATACTTCCAGCACTTGGAATTCAGGTTGTTGGCAAACAAATGTCTGGTTACACCCACCAAGTAATTATCTGGGAAAACACCTGCTGATGCAGTAGCCATTCTTCCTGGTCTAGTCTTACTCTGCTCAAGAAGTCCCCTTTCACTTGGATGGACCTGACATTTCCCTTGAGGCTTTTCAGCAGGGATCAACTGGATTGTTCCAGTTGTCAAGTAGGGGCATCTGGTAATTTTGGCAGGATTTAGGTAGGGGCCTGTCCTTAGCTTCCTTAGAGGTCCAAGGCTCCTTAACATCCTTATTTCCCTTAGGTTCGTTA
This sequence comes from Gastrophryne carolinensis, assembly GCA_027917425.1. NCBI lineage: Eukaryota > Metazoa > Chordata > Amphibia > Anura > Microhylidae > Gastrophryne > Gastrophryne carolinensis. The sequence continues at coordinate 292,612,943 of CM051236.1, forward strand.
GGTTTGGCATGCTTCCCCTTTCCCTCCTTAGCCTGAAAGGGAACACAACATAAGGCCGTTAACTAGGGACCTGAGCTACTTCTTCCCCGGCACCAACCACCACCCTGGGGTACTACCACTTAGGAGTCCTGTGAATCACCACCGCCAATAGTAGCTGCAATGCTTTAAAATACTGCCGCTTTTCCAGCCGCCAGTCTTGTGTTTCTCTGCTGCTCAACAGAAAAACCCAGGACTCCTTCCTCCAGCGCTCTGGTGCCATTTTGGACGCCTATGGAGGATGTCACTTGCACTTGGCTTGACAACAAGCCCCCCCCCCCCGACCCGGAAGTGATGCCACGCAATGGACCTCAGCACTGTCACTATCCAGAAAAGAGAAGGGAGCGCTCCCAGCCCATCTGCCTTCCTAATGGCCGGTACCGATACACGATAACGGACTCAGGTTGTCTCATGGCTGCCGGCATGCAAGAGGCAGTGGCAGAGGGAGGGGAGAATGCTGGACTGCCTATGAGATTGGGGAATGTCACACTGCCTATGAGATGAGGGGAAATGCCACACTGCCTATGAGATGAGGGGGAATGCCACACTGCCTATGAGATGAAAGGAAATGCCACACTGCCTATAGGGAATAGGATAGGGTGGAATGCCACAATGCCCAAGGGGAATGGGGTGGGAAGGGAATGCCACACTGCCTGTAATGGGGTGTTTTAGCACAAGATCTTGCTCACAATCTCCGGTGCCCTTCAGTGGTCAGCTGTCTGTGCTCACCTTACCAATTACAGGTCAGCGGATTCCCCTATTAAGGGGATGGACTGAGCCACACACAGGGTCACCCATGCAATTTTCATTTTAAATATAAAATTAAAGAATACTTTTTTTATACTATTCCTGTGTTTGTATACATGGTATGAGCTTGTGTGTGGCTATTAAAATATGTATTTTTTATAAATATTCACAATACACCTCCTTTATAGAGGACCAAAACCCACCCTGATTTATTTCATCCCCCCGGGGCATCCAGATTCGGATTCCACTGTGTAAAAACCCCCAGGCAGCCCAGTAAACTCTGCACGATCCAACGGCACACATGCGAGCAGTAGTCGCTGGCCATTATTACTTTAACAGAGCGTGTGCCCGCACCAGGCATTTGTGAATGGCCGATGCAGGCATGCACCCTGTTAGAGGGCAGCAGGGATGCGGCAGCCAGCATGCTCGGTTAGACTGACATCAGCGCAGTTCTTGGCGGCAAGAACCAAAACCCGGGATAGTCAAAATCCTGGGTTTTGGTATTTATCTATACACCCTCTTTCTAGCCATTTATCCTACCATTATTCAGAGGTGGTAGATCATATTGAAGCAAGAAACAGCTCACATTTAAAAAAAAAATTAAAAAGAAGATAAAAAAATCTGTAAAATTTGGTTACCTGGAGTTGAAGCCAGTAATCTGCTAATCATCATTCCCAGAGTAGAAATATTTGCTACTAAAGTCATCTGACCCTCCTTCGTTAACAGGACAGGAAGCGTCTGCATGACATGCTTTATCAGGGTTGCAAAGCAGCTTTCCTTTCTATTAAAAACAGAAAAGGGAAAAATGCTCTGTTAGTGAAATACATAGAGAAAAAAAGAACGCATATACATCACAGCAACCAAACTTTGATGATAGCAGAATACAATCCTTGCTATAAACAGTTGCTTAAAATATATTAGGCAAGATCAAGCTTTCTAGAAACTGCAAAGAACCCGCAAAGCAATTGTGTGTATTTGGTTTAGGTGCTCCGGACTTGATTACACTGCATCCTCATAAGTTTTATTACAGGGACCTCAGACAGCAGTAGAAAATTTTCTCCATCGCATATAGGACTGGTTCAAACCACATATGTTGAAGCCGGATGCATTTTCTGAGCAATACTTAATAATGGTAAGTATAGTATATGGCAAAAGATTCAGCTGACCCTGTCTGATAAAAGGAGCTTGGTGCACAGAAGCATAGCTGTAAGCCTTATGTAATCACAAAGGGTAGTTGTCCAACAACCTGTATCCAAGCAGTAAAATATAACTGGATACAATGGTAATTCAAATTACCAAATTACCAACATACATGGTGGTAAAGCGTACATGGTCGGGATGCCCTTATGTGTGAACCCCCCCCCCCCCCCCCGGGGCACCGCAACACTCCCCTTTTTTCTGAATACCTCGCCAGCATCTTTGGGCTGTGCATGCACAACCACCCCAGCCACTGCTGGAGATGCGGCCGCTCGTGTCACAAAAGAGCTATTTGCTGAACATAACATATGCATGGCAAACGGCTCTGATTGGACGATAGCCAGTGCATTCGCCGTAGGACAGAGGACAGGTGGGTTTTACTGGGTTATCTGGCGGGGTTTTACACAGTGGCCATCCTGATTTGGCCAGGTAACAAACAGGGATAGTCAAAATCCCAGGTTTTGTTTCGTTTAAAGGTAAATATATAGTCTATAGGCTCTCCCAGCTCTCCTCTAGAAAACGGTCCTCACAATCTCTTAATAGACCTGCAATGCCCTTATTCCCATGGGTTCCTCAAGTCTCCTAAGCAATGTTCCCTCTAAGGTGCGCGCACCGCCTTCTTCACCCCCGCGCACATTATAGCTCAGCCCACGCAGCAAAAGCAGCTAGGTTGAGACTAACCTTGGGTTGTGGCATTTCTCTGAATATCCCTGCCAGGAGTGAGATGAAGATCAGTCAGCAACTTGAACAGAGGCATTATTTGTGGAAGACAGGCATTAGCAAAAAGCATTTTTTAGCCAGATGCCAGCCAGGGACTATTTCTTGTGTTTCGGGCGCATTGATCTGTTCTCTTCAGCAGCCTCAGAGCTCTCCCCTGCCTGTGTAATAAGATCATGAAGGGGAGGGGCAGGGCCAGCTACAGCGCGGCATTGCAGGGAGACAGACCAGAGAATGGCTCTTCATTCTGCAGACAGCTCGTGTGGAGAAGAAATAGAGAGCCAGCCCCTGCCAGACAGCAGCATTTCCTGACCCCATGGACGAAAGGTCAGGCTGAGCAACAAATGCTTGTGTCTCATTCACTCTAGTAGTGCCTAGTGTAAACTCATTATAGTAGTTCCATTGAGGCAGGTAAAGTTAGGCCAGTTAAAACTAGGTTGCCTGCAAAAATTTAGATTGTAGTTTGGTGGCTTTCTATTCTCTTTCCACCGTCTAGTCTCTCCTTTTACAGGCTATTAACAGGTGCTCATGGCTCCCGGTCTGACTGACTTCTGACCTTATAGCAGACCAAATCCCAGGAATTTAACTTACCTAGGTTGAATTAGTCTGCATTACAGAGGTATCCCAATTTTGGATGCCCCTGTCTGTGAAACCCCCGGATAAGCTGTTAACCTACCTTGATCCCCACTAGCACAGTGCATGCACAGACTCTCATCCATTCAGAAGAGAGTGCAGTGCATATTGGCTGGCAATCTATTCTGAATGAACAGATGGCTGAATGCCATCCACTGGCTGCTCTCTGCTGTGCACGTATTAGCAGTGCATACCGGGGATTATAAAGAGATCAATGCAAGGGGAATATAGGGGTGCTCCAAGGAGTTTCTCACAGTGGGGGCATCCCAATCCAAGATGCATTTAAAGTGGACCACTGTTATGATACATATTTTTTTTCTGGCAGAAGTCCCATCCAAACCAATCTAACCTGTAGTCAACCTGTAATTGTACCTATTCTATGATCCCATGGTGCATGTGCAGGACAGGTTTTGCAGTGGCATCCCTACTGCATATGCCCTGAGTGCGTACACTGGCTTTCAAGCCTAGTGGGCGCAGGGAGCGCGCACATCAGCAGGTGCTTGCGAGGCTTGGGCATGTGCTGTTGGATTGCAGAATTCAGTCAGGCTCACAGGCAAACAGGCAAAGTGAACCAAAACCCAGGTTTCCCGTTAACTTGAGTTTTGGTTCGCTTTACTGGGGGATCCCTAGTTGCGAAGCCCTGCTGTGTAAAATCTCTGGGATCACTGCTTTTCTTGCCTTACTCTACACTCCTACGAGTACTTAGCCCCCTACCAATCTATTCTGATGAAAGGAGTGGTCTTCCACCACTTGCTCTCCACACCCACTTTGCCAGTCAGTTTTATGGCCGTCTCGCCCAGCTCCCTCAGTGCTCCGCACAACTGCTGCTAGGGCTTAGAGGGAACACTGCTCCTAAGCCCTCTGCAAAACATAAATGCATGAGATAACAAAGACAGAATCCTGATTCCAGCAACTTTCTCCGCCCATATACTGGCCCCAGGTTTACTTTGGGTCACCACCAAAGTTGCATGCTTGGTAGAAATGGGGAAAGCAGAGTTCATGCTACTGCATGAACAAAAAACAGCACAGCCACTGCCATCTGCTGGTCAGGGGTGGCACTGTACATCTATAAAGTAAAAGAAAAAAAAAACGACCTTTACCTCTACAACCTGGCATATACTAGTAATGTCTGAAAAAGGAAGATCTGATTTCAAGTTCAAACAAAAGATGCACTTTACTTTCCTTAGACAGCCTTTTGCTTGGAATAGAAATGTTCTGGTTCATTTTTAATGTTTTATGTATAGACATACAAAGCTGATTTTTGCACACATTAATTATATCTTCTTTTCCTTGTACACCGTTAGGGAAGAAAAAAAATCCACACATATCAAACTTCTCATATCATAGGACTATGGCCCTTATTTAAGATGTGCGCCTTTTAGCATAATTCTGTGGTTGTAGCACCAGCATTCCTGTCTTATCTGGCGCTGTGCTGTGGACTACATTGCTGCTAGCAGTGGCCACACGGAAAGTTACTAACTAGCCTTGACCGTCGCCCAATTATCCCAGCGCCAGTGAGCGCCACTTTGTACTGCTGTTAGTCTGGCACTCCCCAGCAGATTTATGAATTTCTTCCTCCTTGAATTCTTTGGCAATATATTTTTCTGGTGCTGGTCAGTGTTTCTTCATTACAGTTACGAGTAATGACTTTACAGTGCGTTTAGGTTGCGTTTTAGTTGTTGTCCAAATTACACATTGCTAAGCAAAATAATTTTAATACCCCGCTCCCAAAAAAAAAAACATTTTGACCCATCTAGGTCCTGCATTTCAATTATTGAAAAGCCTCAATGCAAGTTCTGTACACAAAAGTGTTTAATACTAATTATAAGCATTAAACACTAAGATCCAGTTCTGCCCGTGGTGCTCTATGGGATCTTGCGCTAAAGGGCCAGGTTGCATCTGCCACTGCTTCAACCAAAGTGCCCGGCGCTACATCATTTTTGGCGCTAGTGTTAAATAAAACGCTAGGTGCTGCCAGGTTTTTCTTTTTTAAGTCCTACGCTGAGGCAAAAAAAGTGGCACTGTTGGACGCTGACACTTCATAAATAAGGATCCTTATTTAGGTGCTGCAGTGCCTGCATGGTTAACAGCATTCCTCCATTTAGTCAAAAATCCTGGGTTTTGTTCCCTTTTAAGCATAATGTTAAAATACATCACCACATGTTACTGTCTTGGCAAATAAAAAGGCTAAGACTGAATACATACCCAATTAAAGCTGGCTCAGTCACCACCAGATTAAGAAAGACACCACAGCAGCTCTGCATGCTCAGTTCTGCTGCATGTTTGGTTTCATGCAGCAATTCATTTTCAGATGAAAGCACCTCCCATTGCTGTATGAAGTAGCCAACAAGCAATGAAGGTGCCCCTTCCGAGATCAGTATTCTTCGTGGAGTTTCTTCAGCACTCAGATGACACATAGCAGGAAGCAGGAACCTAGAGAATAGGCCAAAGATGCTATCGTTAGTAGCTTGACATTTAAAAAGTGACATAGGGAAATAGATGGCCGATACATCAAAGCCAAACCCTCACACACCAACCAGGAAGCCCTAGGAAGAAAGAGCATTCATTTCTTTAAGCAGAAACACCTAGATAAACAACCTACATGCAAAAGCAACACAACCTACACACATCATACCTCTCATTATTCTAAACATTCTACCAGGTAAAACAATACATTTTGTGCTTTGTGACTGGTTTAAAAAATGTAGACAATAGCCCAAGAAGAGTCAGTAACTGTTATTTTAGGAAAATCTCACTTATAAGAGAACCGAATACTACAAAATACATTGCATCGTGTATTTAGCATTTATGAGACAGCTTGTAATCATAGACAATGTAGATTAAAGTGGAAGTCCAGCCTCCCTTATACCCATTCCCCTATTTATACCTCCTCCGCATTTGGTATTGAAAATAAAAAAGGGTCTTACCAGCCCAGAACCTGGCACTCAATCTCCCACCAGTATTATTTATATTATTATATTTTATATCCTCTCAAATTGTGACTGGCTGCTTAGCCGGCAAGTCAGTGCGATTGCTGTACAATGACTGGCTGACCATCAGCACAGAAGCTGGTGACAGGCAAGTGAATCTTTTTACTGAAAGCAAGCAGACACAAACATACAACTTTACGTCCTGGCTTGCCAAAAAGCATTATGCCTCTCATGTGCCAAGATTTTTATTGCCATTTTTCTCAGTGTATGCCAATACCTATATTTAAATGGTGTATAAAAAAGGCTGTGTATATAAAAAGCACAGCAGAATGAAAGCAAACAGTGCTGGAGAACAGGAGCCAGGATATTACAGGATTGAGCATGCCAGCTGGCAGGCGAGTGCCATTTATTTTACTACCTGGACAGGGTCTCCAAGATTCTAGGGCCTCTTTGTGGGGAACCCTTTTTTGGATGCGCTGATGTGTGAAACCACCAGGTTCGCTATAAAAAACATCCCTTTCATGCACTGCCACTGCATGTACACAGGCTGCGGGGCATCCCTACTGCTGCTGCACACTCCCACGCCAGGCCTATCTGAATGTCTGGCATTGGTACACCTCAGATTGGGTCACCTTTACTAGCGGAGTACCACAAGGGTCAGTTCTGGGACCAATACCCTTCAATAAATATATAATATAATATACTATAATATAAATATATATATATAATATAATATAAATATATAATATAATATAAATATATAATATAATATAAATATATAATATATATATAAATATATATATATATATATGACATTGGGTATGGATTGGGTATGGATTAAAAAGTAAAGTCTTAATCTTTGCAAATGATACGCAATAAAAACAAAAAGAAGGAGGAGCAGGTAGCTACAAACAGATTTAGATAAATTGGAAGCATGGGCAGTTAAATGGCAAATGAAGTTTAACACAGATAAATGTAAGGTTATGCACATGGGAAGGAGAAATCTGTGTCATGATTACACACTAAATAAAGAAACACTTGGTAAAACAACAATGGAAAAAAGGACCTAGGGGTTTTAGTTAACAATAAGCTCAACTGTAGTAATCAATGCCAGGCAGCAGCTGCCAAAGCAAACAGGACCATTGGGTGCATCAAGAGCGGCATAGGTGCTCATGACCAGAGCATCATTTTACCCCTGTACAAGTCACTGGTTAGACCCCATATGGAGTACTGTGTACAGTTCTGGGCACATGTGAGCTGGAACGCGTCCAAAGGAGGGCAACTAAGTTAATAATACAATTCTGTGATTACTCACCTGTAGAATTGTTTTTATGGCAATCCAGCACGGGTTGCTTCATCTGTAATTCTTTACATTTGGGTAATCCGCCAACAGGTGGCGCAGTCGACTGCAGGAAGACTTGTGGCTCCCCCCGGCCCATAAAAGGGCAGGAATTACCCAGAAGACCCAGTGTTTGAAAAGCAGTAATGCAAGAAGCCGGGAGGCAAAGACCATGTTAAGAAAAAACACAGACCACTAAAAATGAACTCTCTCAACAAAAATAACCATAACAAGGCAAAATAGGATAACGATAAGGGTGGGATGAAGCAACCCGTGCTGGATTACCATAAAAACAATTCTACAGGTGAGTAATCACAGAATTGTATTTTTCTGGTATCCAGTGCAGGTTGCTTCATCTGTAATTCTTTATATTTGGGACATCCAACAGCAGTGTCCAGGAAGAAGGGATCCCCAGTGAGCAACGGCAGGAAGTTCAAGCCACTACCACCTGAAGCACCCTGCGGCCAAAAACAGCATCAGCTGAGGCCCTAACCTTGTAAAACTTAGAAAAAGTATGAATTGAAGACCAAGTAGCGGCCTTACAAACCAAACAGTAGCCTGGTGCTGAAAAGCCCAAGAAGCTCCAATAGCTCTAGTGGAGTGAGCAGTAACACGGAAAGGGGGTTCCTTCCCCTTGGCAGAATATGCTTGCACCACCGCCTGTCTGATCCATTTGCTAATAGTGGATTTGGCCGGAGGCAAGCCCTTCCTAGGACCGGCAGGGAGCACAAACAGAGAATCCGACTTCCGAAAAGACTCAATGGCGATCAAATAGTATTTATATGAGCACCCTGACCACATCCAGAGAATGAAGGCTTCGTTCCTTAGAATTAGAAGGGGCAGGACACAAGGAAGGCAAGACAATGTCCTCATTGACATGAAAGGTAGAAACAACCTTGGGCAAAAATTCCGGTTTAAGACGGAATACCACCTTATCCTGATGCCGTTCAAAATAAGGAGGCTTAATAGAAAGCGCCGCCAGCTCTGAGACGCGACGCACCGAAGTGATAGCAACCAAGAAGGCCACCTTAAGAGTCAGAATGGACAGAGTGGCATCGCGCATGGGGCTCAAAGGGTGGCCCCTGGAGAGCAGAAAGCAAGTTCAAATCCCACACCGGTAGCAGGGGCTTACGCGGTGGACGTACATGAGTAACTCCTTGGAAAAAAAGTTTTGACAAGCCTATGATTAGCGAAAGATCTTTGGAAAAAGATTGCCAAGGCCGAAACCTGTCCTTTGAGGGTACTCAGTTGTAGACCCCACTCCAGACCATGTTGTAAAAACTCCAAAATCCTGGAAATGGAGAAATTGCGACAAGGAAAAGACTTAGACTTACACCAGGCAATGTAAGCATGCAAGACCCTATAATAAATCAAAGAAGAGGAATTCTTCTGAGCCTGAATCATAGTACTGACGACCGAGGCCGGCAAACCCTTATCCATCAGGATGGGGATTTCAGCAGCCAAGCCATCAAAGCCAGCGTTTGTAAATTGGGATGGCGAAACTGTCCCTGAGTGAGGAGCCCTGGATCGTCAGACATGACGAAGTGATCCACCGCCATCTGGATGACGTCCGCGAACCATACTCTCCTCGACCAGTGGGGGGCCACCAGAATGGTCGGTACCCGCTCCTGGGGTATCTTGCGCAGCACCCGACCCAGGAGAAGAAAGGGAGGAAATGCATAGAGGAGCCGGAAATCCATCCAGGGAATGGCTAGAGCGTCCGTGGCGACGGCCAGAGGATCTCTTGACAGAGAGACGAATCTTGGAAGCTTGTGATTGTGACGGGACGCAAAACAGGTCCACGTCCGGCTGACCCCAGCGGCAACACAGGGCATGAAAGATCTTGTTGTCGAGAGACCATTCCCCTAAGCGAGACGTCCCCCCTGCTCAGGGAGTCCGCCTCCTGGTTCTCCACCCCTGGGATGTAAACCGCTGAGATGCAGGGAACATTCTCCTCTACCCAAGACAATATCAGGGACACCTCCTTGAGGGCTCGTTTGCGCCGAGTCCCGCCCTGACGATTGATGTAAGCGACAGCCGTCTGATTGTCAGAGCGGACCTGCACCGCACGACCCTGTAGGTGGGGAGTCAACTGGAAGAGAACCAACCTGATCCCTCTCAGCTCCAGGAGATTGATGGGCGTGTGGGCCTCCTGAGAGCCCCACTGGCCCTGGAACTTAAGCGATTGCCAAAACCCTCCCCAACCGGTCAGACTGGCGTCCGTGGTGACAATCTCCCAGCAAGGAGGCAGAAAGGACCTGCCCGCTAGAAGATTCCTCGAGTCCAACCACCAAGAGAGGGACTGTCTGGCCAGAGGGGACAGAGCGAATTCCTGCTCCAGGGATTCCTGCTTCCGATCCCAAACGGTCAAGAGGTTCAACTGAAGAGGTCTCATGTGGAACTGGGCGAAGGGTACAGCCTCGAAGCAAGACACCATGAGGCCCACCAACTGCAACCCCAGACTGTTAGAGGGATAGGGACATGACAGCAGGGCTCGCGCCTGCATCTGAAGGCCCTCCACCTTCTGCTGAGGAAGAAACACCTTGACCTGAGAAGTATCCAGCTTCATGCACAGGAAGGACTTCACCAATGATGGAGTGAGCGAAGACTTGGGATAATTGATCCCCCAACTGAAGGACTCGAGGGTGGACACAACCACCCGAGTATCCCTCTCGTCATGATGGAAAGATTGAGCAGCAATCAACAGGTCATCCAGATAAGGAAGAATGCGAATGCCCTGGCTCCTCAGGAGGGCCATGACACCCGCCAGCACTTTGGTGAATAGTGAAGAGTGATACTGAACGACACAAACGGGTAGTGCTGATCCCCCAGAGCGAACCTCAGGAACTTCTGATGTCCTAGGAAGATAGGAACGTGCAGATAGGCATCCTTGATGTCCACAGTGAACATAAAATCGCCTGGCAGAAGAGAGCTCACCACCGACCGTAAGGTCTCCATGCGGAAATGTATGAACCTGACAAATCAGTGGAGACCCTTTAGGTCCAAGATGGGTCTCAGGGAACAGTCCTCGTTGTCCTCGTCCGATGAAGACCCGAGGTCACTGTCAAAATCGCCCAGGCGTTCCCCGGAGGAGTCGGAATCATGGAACAACTCGCCCTCCTCCATGGAATCACAGCCGCCAAAAGGTATCAAAAACATCATCATCATCGGCGAGAAGAGAATAAGCCGGATCCAAATGTCTCCTCTTACTAGAGGCCTTGCCGGCGGCCGGGCAACTGCCGCTCAAGGCTGGCCACGCGCAGCTCCAGGTCCGAATGGGCCCCCCTGCTAGCCTCCCCCTCGCTGGGGGCTAAATGAAGGCGTGGGGGTGTCGGCGATGCCGAAGGCAGGATAGGGCTGGGGAGAGTAGCGCTCACCCCACCCTGCTCTGCAATAACGCTCTGGGCGCATGGGACACAAACCGCGCTGCGACCGCTCAAAGGGGATGCCCCACACATGAGACACAGCTGAGCCCGCCCCGAAGGGCCCTCAAGCTTGTTATCCCCAGAAGCCTCCATATGGTGATTACAGTAATAGCAAAAATAATAAAGCCAAAACTCGGGCGATCAGGGCCAAGACCCCACCTGGGATACCCCCAAAGGGTCCCCTAACAAAAAGGGGGGGGGGGTACTGGACCGGGAGAAACCACAAGCAAAAGAAGGAGGCCCGTCATACATAGGCAAAAAAGGGGCCAATGAGCATCCCACAGCACATGCACAGCACCTGAACAACACATAGTGAAATAAAACCAGGAGCGGACTCACGGACCAGCGGGGGGGAGCCTTCCGAAGCCTTGGCCAAGAATGGAGCAGCGATGGAGCAGCAGGCAGGAGCGAGGGGGCGTCCGTGTGGGCACACAGCCCAGCAGCAGCCAGGACAGGGGACCCGCAGCCGAGCGGAGTAATAGCACAAAATGACGCCGATAACCGAGAACCTCGAGTGGTGGGCCACGCCGTGATGATGCGAATCGCGTCATCGCGCGGCCCCGCCCCCCCAGCAACGCGCGAAATCTCCGGGCGCCAGAGACAAACAATGGCGCCCCGGAGGAGACATAGGAGGGAGGACTCCCCTGCTCAGTAGCCCCCGCCACGGAGCTCAAGGCACCCGCAGCGGCGGGGCAACAGTCGGACGGCCGCCACAACGCGCCCGGCCCCGGCACCCCCCGGCCCAGCGTGCAGGCCGAAAGGTCCCCGCTCCTGATGGAGGGGGAGGAGGAAGGAAGGAAGGAAGGGGGGGCGACCGCATGGAAACCCCACACACACAGCAAAAATGGCAAGTGGGGTAAAACACAGACAAGTGTGCGCAATCACAATGACAAGTAATAAAGCATGTGGGATAAAACAATCCAGAGTGGTTTCTCCCTTCCCCCATCTAGGCTCACCATTAGCCTATGGCTGGCTACCCTTTGGGTACAGGCTCTCTGGCCCAGAGCATAGCTCTATGAACACCCCACCCCAGGTGTTCCCCTACCTTCACCTGAACCGTCAGCCGGGGCTGGGAGGCAGAAAGGGGTCCGGAACAGGTGGGAATAGGCTTGCAGGGCCGACGGGCTTGGGATGCCCCGCTCTCCTGCGAATAACCAGAGAGAGAAAATCTTCTGTCTTCACAGTCAGGACTGCAGAAAAACTCTGGGTCTTCTGGGTAAATCCTGCCACCTGGTGGCGGATTACCCAAATGTAAAGAATTACAGATGAAGCAACCCGTGCTGGATAACAGAAAAAAGGAGTGCGGGGACTAGAGTACCCTGAAAGATTGTCAAAGTTAGGTTTAGAAAAAAAAAAAAAAAAAGACGCCTGAGGGGTGATCTAATAACTATACATAAATATGTTCAGGGTCAATAAAAAGATCTGTCCCACAATCAATTCATACCCCGTAGTGTAACCATAACCTGAAAGAATCCACTAAGGTTAGAGGAAAGGTGCTCTTCCCCTGACATAGGAGGGGATTCTTCTCTGTAAGAGCAGTGAGACTATGGAACTCGCAGCCAGAAGAGGTAGTAATGAAGGATACAGTAAAAACATTCAAAAGTGGTCTAGATGCCTTCCTGACATGTAATAACATTTCCAGCTATGGCTACTAGACCACTGGAAGGGGATAAACGGGCTGAACTGGATGGACTAAAGTCTTTATTCAGCCTTACATACTATGTTACTATGGTATACACAGCTGGAGGGAAGCGACTGAAAGGATGCTTGACGCTCCCTTTTTCATTCAACATTCTATGCCATTCTCTAATATGCACAGCATAGAATGCAGATTAGAAAAAAGCCTGCAGTTGCCAGTGGGATCTCCACAGCGAGGCAAGAAGGCTCAACATTTTGGGAGTGTTCACACAGGGAAATTCTAAATCGGAATGCTCTCTGGACGCGGCACAAAACTCACAAAACTTTCACAGGAAAGTGAATATCCTGGGTTTGGTTCCTCTTTAGGTTAACCAAATACAGATAGACTGTCAGCTCAGCACTGGGCTCAATTGCAACAGTTTGTGCATACTTTATATTGCTCATGTAACAGTGCTCCCTATTGTAGTGCATAGCACTGTTTATCCAGTGTATAGAATATCCAAGTTCAAGCTATATCCTTCACAAGAGGAATAAAAGTGGTCCAGAATCATTGTGATCCTCATGTGATATGAAGGATATTTGTCTTGGGGTTGGAACTTGAACCCCATACTTTCCTTCTATTTTCCATCAAGATAGGGGTCCTTGCATTACATTGATATAAAAATACATTTTACAAATGATTGCATAAACAAAATGTAACTTTACTTTAATGCATACCTTATAGCATCTCCTGGCCAGACTGCACCCCAGCTGCTGCTCAGCAAGGCCACCTGAGACACTTCCTTAGGTTGCTTTTTACAGGAAACATCCCGTTGATACAATGTTCTCATATAATATAATAGAAAAGGCAGCAGCTGGATGACCTCCTGCCTGAGACAGTAGGTTTCCTCTGCCAGCCATGCTCCAAGCAACCTGACAGAAGCTAAAACAAAAGGATCTTCTAACCTTTCCCATCCTACCTGAAAAGAAAACAAATTGCAGGTTTAGAAAAGATAAGGGATCTGCATGAAACAATTTCTGCTTTAAAAACAAACAGTTGTTAGGAAAAGTAATGCGGGATGACAACTATGACCTCCTAATGTCCTAATGTGAAATCATTAAAAAGGGCCCAAAACTCAATTTTCTGGGATGTAAAATAAACATTTATGTTACGATTGTCCCCCCATACCTGTGATTTGCTTATCAGAATCGGTTTCCAAGTTTCCTATATTTTTGAGTGGCTGTGATCCTAAGATGGGAGTGTTTTCTTCTGGCACTGATTAAAAAGTACTGACTACATATCCCAGAATGTCTCTACTTTAACAGGCGAGCACCTTAGCAGCTTTGGTTATGTCAAGCTGCCAGAAACCCTTTTAGCTACTGGAATATATGATTGTGATCCTCCCTATCTGAATAAGCTGAATTACAGCAGGAGTTAGGCTATTGCCTGTGTCTTAGCCAATTAGACGATTAGCAAGCTAGAGTGAGGAAGTCTTTGATTTGTTCATCTAATGCACCAGTTGATGTACATTGCTAAGGTAAACACATTGATGCTAGAGAAAAACTTCTCTCTTTTCTTTAATAACACAAAGTTGCAAACAAATAGTAAATAAAAAAAAAGATAAGCTTAAAAAGGAACAACACACATGAATTTCACTTTCCTGTGTTTAGTTCCTCTCTGCAGCGGCATCCTGAATTGGGATGCCCCGCTGTGTGTACCCCCCCCCAGTCATCCCGTTTCTGTGCTCAGAAAAAGGGCAGAAATAGGGCATTAGATAGACTATGGAACAGTCATCAGAAATTTGGCATGTGACATTACCCAAACCTGGACATCTATAAAAACTGTATAAAAAGACTAGAAGAAATTTGGTATAGGCCTCTATAGCAACATTAAATCAGCTGCAGGAATTTCTGGCAAGTACAGGTTGGGTACTGCATATGACAACAGCATCATGTATACTTCATGTTTGGGGTAGGGGTGGCAAGATGGAAAAGTTTTCTTAGAGAACAGTTCAAGCCCAGCTCTTGCTAAAATATACATCAAGCCTGTATGTGGGAAAATATGTTCTGATGAGACCAAGGTGGAACTTTTTGATCATAGTTCAAAAAGATAGGTTTGGTGCAAAGCCAACACTGTGCATCACCAAAAGAATACCCTACAATCAGTGAAGCATAGTAGAGGTAAAGCAATTCTGAGCCCGTTTTCTACAGCTGGGACTTTTGCAAGGAAAATGGCAATTATGGCCAAGTCTAGAATGCTGATAGTCCCTTACCTAAACAGACTGAATGCTGTCATAGATTCAAAGTGTAATTCAACAAAGTATTAGTTTAAAGGAGTCAATATTTATTCAAATAGTTTAAATTACTTCTTTATTTTTCCACACTCCTGTCAAATCAGGAAAGTGTAGCCTTTTTTTCTGTTTATGTTCCTAGGAATGGTCTATTAAAAAGAAATATAAGCTACTAATGGTGACAATTCTTTTTCAAATACAGTATGTTGGACAACAGGACTCAGAAACTTGGTCACAGAAGCCCCAGCTTACAACCAAATATTCTTATGTGGACCATGATACCCAAGGTCATTTGAAACCTGGTAGTGTTGCAATACTATTCAGCCTAATACTGCTTGGCCTGCTGCTCCATTGCTGGTGATGGTTATGAAGTGATAAAACATGTAGGCGCTACAACATAACCAACTGCAATCAGCAAAAAAAGCAGAGAATTACATACACAGATGGTCAAAATGGTTGGTACACCTCCATTAAAGAAAGAAAAACTCAAAATGGTCACTGAAATTTTATTTACTGGAAACCATCTAATAAAAATCAGCTAAACTGCATATTGACTAGCTGACAAAATGTCCTTTGAAGTTTATTTAGTTACATTACCTTTATGTTATGGAGAATAATGTGCTGCCTAGTTTTAGAAAGCTTGGTCCCAAGGGGCAGGTCATGGGTCCTTCAACAACGGGATAAAACGATCCAAGAATGGCTAAGAGCAAAGCATCGGCCTATTGTGCAGTGGCATTCTATAAACCCTGATCTAAAGCTGTGGAGGTGCTGAAATATGCAGTATGGGGAAGGAACCCTTCAAACCTGAGACAACTGGAGCAGGGCCACAATTCAAAAGCAACGTTATTTCAGTGACCCTTTGCAGGGTTTTCTTTTTGAACAGAAGGATACCAACAATTTTGTCCATGTGTACCTGAATGACTGCTTGTGAAGGTGGCAACCTATGACCATTTGATTTACTGTTTTTATATGTTTGTTTTTACTCAGTAATATATATTATGTATATTGCGAAGCCAACAGTTAGAAGTTGTGTTGACATACTTTTGGCCACTTAACATATTTGCTTGGTGGCTTTTCTAGTTCTAATTCACTCCATTCTTAAAGCTGAAAGACTGAACTTTACTTTTAAACAGCAATGAGGCAATTTAAATAGTAATTTTGCTACCTAAAACCTTTATAGGGAAAATGTAGCAACATTCTCTTTATAAACATCCAGCAAACTGGAGCCTAAAACACCAGCCACAGCTGACATGGCTGCCAGGACACTGTCCAGGCACACACTAACTTTCTTCCACCTTATCCCACTTGGGAACATCAAATAAGCCTGTTGCATGTAAATACCTTATGTATGCGAGGAAAAAACGATTTCTTCAGTTTCTGGGTTTGTGGCCGAGCTGGGAAGGGGGTGTCGTAGTGCAGCTCTACATTGAAAAAAAAAAAAGTATGGGGGAGGGGGGAATAGAGATGACCCAACCTTCGTGGAACCTGGAAAGGTTTGTAATTACACATAGATAAGTAAGCTAATATACCCGGTCCCGGACAGAGGGCAGGATGAAGTAAGTAAAGTTAAAATAAGAATAAAATATTTTTGTGGTTTCTTTTATTTTTAATTTTTTGCACTAAATTTAATGGACTAGTAAGGGGTTCAACCAATCCCAGTTCAAAGGTCAGTGGGGGTGGCAAGCCACCTGCCTGACATAGCAATGGGTGGTTTGCTGAACCCCTGCCTCACTGCCCATGCTCCCAATGGCCAGAATGCGGAACAGCTCAGTGCCCCATAGGGATTAAGGGTGGGGAATTACTAGGGCCAGGGGGCGACAGGTTGACCCATGAGCCCTGGATTATCAGGGCATAAACTTGCTGCTATTGCTCTTATTTTATACAAAGAGCAAGATCACACAAAATGTTGCCATTGAAGGAGCTGTCGAATCAATCCACAAGTCATCGTGTTGATACGGGCTTCTAATCTTTAGAGAGGACAAAGTCTAAAGTGACTCATAGGCTGCTACTAAAAGTTTAGCACAGATGTTTGACTGCAGGCAGACGTGTAGGGTGCATCACATGGCGCATGACCTCTGCCAATGCAGGTTAGACGCATGTTAAGTACTGTGCCTAATTTAGTACTTCAGGGGGGATTTTAAACTGGTGGGGCAATGTTAGCAGCAGACTACTTTAACAGATTATGTAGCATTACATTTTTTTAAAGTTTATATTGCACCTCAGTCTTACCTGCTGTAAGTAGTATATCACAGCACCACAGGCCTCTTGTATAACTTGAAGGAGCTGCAACTTCTGGTCCCTGGAAATCATAGGACGTCCCTCTTCCTTTGCACACTCTTGAATGCCCACCTCCACCAAGGAGTAACATGCAGAGGCAACAGCCTGTCTTGACTCGAGTGGAGCAGGGTCTTCCAATGCCATTCGGATTTCAACACAAGCCAAGTTTACCAGTAAACAGAAAAATCTGGCTCCCTCTCTTTTGTCTTTGGCCAAGATCCATGAAGACCCATAAACATGAGTAAGGCAAGCTGCTAACTTGAATGCTGGGTCTCGTTGGGAAATGCTAAGCTTATTGCGAAGTATTTGAAACAAACCTCTGGAAAGATGTGTCAGGCACTCTTTACCCCAGGACGTCTCAATTAAAACAGGTGAGGGAGGTAGAATTGTCGGGAGAAAATCCGCTAAGTAGAATTTACGATCGCCCTCTTCACTGCTAAATTCTTCACTTAACTTAACAATTAGGATTTGAAGTTCTTCGTAACTTTTCCTCCAGCACTTTTCTGGCATAGAAGTGAGCAAAGTAGACAGCAGTTTAAGGGCACTTTCCCACCCAGGACTGTGATTTAAATATGCCCAACACAGTGAAGTTACTGTGTCACTTGATACCAAGTGCTTTATTCCCTGAGGGGATGCCATGATGCTTACAAGGCACTGGTAGGCATCATCCATCATTAAAGTCTCAGCTGCGTTTCTTTGCTGGCATACTGCACCTATGGTTTCATTGAGGATTGGGATTTTATTGAGAACCTGTGGATGGTTTCTCAAAGTGGGGTCAGTACAAAAGCAAGCCAATAAGGTCAAGCCTAGACTTCGAAGTAAGTTCTCAGGGCACCCATCAGGAACAGACTTTGAAAAAAGCATCCGGTTAAGGAAAGGAAAGCCAACTGCTTGAAAAATCTTGCTTCTTGCTTCGTCATCGAGATCTGAAGCACGGACACACTTAGTCACCTGTCAAAAATAAAATCCACTTTTTTTTAAGATCTGTCAAACCTCAATAAAAAAAAAAAAAGTTTAAAGAAAAAAAGTCAAATCCACACTTACAGAACCAGGACTATGTTCCAATGGTCCTTTTACACTGGTGCTAGTGCACATGTGATTGTACTTACACATTTGCATAGTGCGCTATTGCCACAAAATTGTGGCATGCAGAACTTTTGCAGGGTAATTGTGACCACCCCACAAAGGTCAAGCACCTATGTGAAAGGGCCCATAGGTTACTATTGGCAGCGCTTTCACAGCAATTGTGGAGTGATGCTATAGTGTGAAAGGAGCCTAAAGAATAGCATGGCTTCAAGGAGTTTTCTTACCAGTAAAAGTGCTGCAAACTGCTCACTGTCATTCGTTGCGGTTTTAAGCACCTCCAAACATCTTTCTAATGTTGCATTTCCAATGCTTTCCACCAAAGGTGGCTCAGATCTTTCTGTCATTATGCAAAGTACCTGAAAATATAATGGCTAAATTAGTAATGAAACATTGCATGCAACCCCCCATGCTACAGCTGAAGAAACACAAAGCGGACCGTATGGCAGGGTATACCAAATTGGAAACCCTGTCTACCCAGCAGGACTGAATGTCTGCTAAAGGGGGTTTACAGGGCAAAGGTAGGGGGGGGGGGGGAATGCCTCCTTCGGATCCCAGACAGAGGCAAGTATATGCCAAATTGGAAGTTCGTACGGGGGAATCCAGATTTGAGATTCCCCCTGCAGAAGCATTTTGGTTTTGGTCCTCTTTAAAGGAAATGTCCATTTGTGCACTTTTCTACAAACCTCAGATCAGGTTAGTGTCAAAGGGTATGAGACAGACCGCTTGCCTTACAGCTGCTCCCACACCGCTGGGTTGTGAAGCAGGGAGCTGCTCTTTCTGGTCCTGGCTGATCCCTGATGCTAATGCTAACTGGTTGTGGGAGCATGGGTAAAGTAAGTTGTCCATCTTGTACCCTCTAATACTACCCTGATCTTAGGTCTGTGAAAAAGTCCAGTTTGCCCTCCTTTTAATTTCAATTCTTCAGGGCCACACAAAAAGTGGTCTTACAGCCACTTGCTATTCTTGTTTCTTTTACAATATTTTTATTGAGCAAATTTAGAGTTTACAACATGGTATATAATCACAGCATGTTCCAGTCAAACAGATAATAATACAGCATACTGGTGTTATTTAATCTAAGCGGTGTAAATGTCAGATAATTGCTGTCTTTATCATTATTAAAGTGCAAGTTCTAATAAATCGTATGTTAACTCTAAACAGCCTGGCTGCACCACCGTGACCAGAACCCGCCCGGGGGGGGGGGGGGGGGGGTCTTTTGCTCTACCGAAGACCCTCTTGGGAGGAGCTGCGGAGGATGTTATGCAAATTAATTTATAAACTCATTATTCATTAAACCACACATAGCAATTTAAGGCGTCCTCAATGGACTACCTGTTTAAACAGAACAAAATAAAACAAGCAGAAAGAAGGGAAGAGGGAAGGAAGAGAAGTTAAGAAAGGGTAAAGAATGAAAAGGGAAGAAAGGAAAAAAGGAAGGGTGGCGGCGTTAGGGCCTCTATAAAGGTGGATGGAAGGAAGAGGGGCCTCCCAGAGCACGCAACATCTCCCCTTCTGCTGGGTCAGTGCTCATTAACCCTATTCCCTAGGGCCATCAAACCTAATAGCCCCTAACACTTTTTCCGTTGGAACTCTCACCATGGTTCCCACACCTGGTCAGCCTTTTCCTTATTAGACATAATGGAGGCTGTCATTTGCTCATTCACCATTATGTTCGCCATCCTCGCCTCTACCTCCTGCCATAATTTGCTATTTGCAGCATTTACATGTAATCTGAGTTAAGGGCTAGGGATGTTTACAATTTGAACATTTTAGTCAGATAAACAGCAAAAACATCAAATAAAATTCAGCAAATCCTATGAATTATTTTTACAGAGACACCACAGACCAGGCAACGGGCACCATCACAGACATACAAAAAGTCTTTTTGCATTGATGTATTCCTACACATATACCATGGACATTCATGAACACACAGCAAGTCCAGTTGCCTTGATGTATTTCTAAAGATATACTATGGACTGGATAAATGAGAAGCTTAATGACATATAACAAGTCCAGTTGCCTTTGATGTATTACTAAAAAAAAAATACCATGGACCATATAAATGAAAACCTTCACAGACATACAGCAAGCCCAGTTGTCTGGATATAGTACAGCAGGTATACCATGGACCTAGGTGACCGAGCACCTTTAAAGACATACAGCAAATCTTATTGCTTTGATTCAATCTTACAGAAATACCATCGACTTAAAGCAGACTTAAAGCTTTTGAAGAGTGCGGTTCAAATAGCAATTTGAAAACTGGTCGAGGGCGACAATAAATAGATTCAGAATGTATGAGTCCCATATTTATAGCCAATCCCAAATCATAACGGTATTCCCAATACTCAACCCATCTAAACGCCTACCAACTGGGTGTATTACCCGGCATCTTAGGCTTGCTATAGGCTGTGTGTATTACCCGGCATTCTCTTAGGCTTGCTATAGGCCGGGTGTATTACCCAGCATTCCCTTAGGCTTGCTATAGGCTGGGTGTATTACCAGTCTCTTGGGCTTGCTATAGGCCAGGTGTATTACCCAGCATTCTCTTAGGCTTACTATACGCTGGATGTATTACCCAGAATTCTCTTAGGCTTGCTATAGGCTGTGTGTATTACTCGGCATTCTCTTAGGCTTGCTATAGGCTGTGTGTATTACCCGGCATTCTCTTAGGCTTCCTATAAGCTGGGTGTATTACCCGGCATTCTTAGGCTTGCTATAGGCTGGGTGTATTACCAGACAGTCTCTTAGGCTTGCTATAGGCTGGGTGTATTACCCGGCATTCTCTTAGGCTTCCTATAAGCTGGGTGTATTACCAGACAGTCTCTTAGGCTTGCCATAGGCTGTGTGTATTATCAGACAGGCTCTTAGGCTTCCTATAAGCTGGTGTATTACCAGACAGTCTCTTAGGCTTGTTATAAGCTGGGTGTATTACCAGACAGTCTCTTAAGCTTGCTATAGGCTGGGTGTATTACCAGACAGTCTCTTAGGCTTACTATAGGCTGGGTGTATTACCCGGCATTCTCTTGGGCTTCCTATAAGCTGGGTGTATTACCAGACAGTCTCTTAGGCTTGCTATAAGCTGGGTATATTACCAGACAGTCTCTTAGGCTTGCTATAGGCTGGGTGTATTACCCAGCATTCTCTTAGGCTTCCTATAAGCTGGGTGTATTACCAGACAGTCACTTAGGCTTGCTATAGGCTGTGTGTATTATCAGACAGTCTCTTAGGCTTGCTATAGGCTGTGTGTATTACCAGACAGTCTCTTAGGCTTGCTATAGGCTGGGTGTATTACCCGGGATTCTCTTAGGCTTCCTATAAGCTGGGTGTATTACCAGACAGTCACTTAGGCTTGCTATAGGCTGTGTGTATTATCAGACAGTCTCTTAGGCTTGCTATAGGCTGTGTGTATTACCAGACAGTCTCTTAGGCTTGCTATAAGCTGGGTGTATTATCAGACAGTCTCTTAGGCTTGTTATAAGCTGGGTGTATTATCAGACAGTCTCTTAGGCTTGTTATAAGCTGGGTGTATTATCAGACAGTCTCTTAGGCTTGTTATAAGCTGGGTGTATTATCAGACAGTCTCTTAGGCTTCCTATAAGCTGGGTGTATTACCAGACAGTCACTTAGGCTTCCTATAAGCTGGGTGTATTACCCGGCATTCTCTTGGGCTTCCTATAAGCTGGGTGTATTACCAGACAGTCTCTTAGGCTTGCTCTAGGCTGGGTGTATTCTCTTAGGCTTGCTTTAGGTTGGGTGTATTACCCGGCATTCTTAGGCTTTCTATAGGCTGTGTGTATTACCAGGCATTCTCTTAGGCTTCCTATAGGCCGGGTGTATTACCCAGCATTCTCTTAGGCTTGCTATAGGCTGGGTGTATTACCAGTCTCTTGGGCTTGCTATAGGCCAGGTGTATTACCCAGCATTCTCTTAGGCTTACTATACGCTGGATGTATTACCCAGCATTCTCTTAGGCTTGCTATAGGCTGGGTGTATTACCAGGCATTCTCTTAGGCTTGCTATAGGCTGGGTGTATTACCCGGCATTCTCTTAGGCTTGTTATAGGCTGGGTGTATTACCCAGCATTCTCTTAGGCTTGCTATAGGCTGGGTGTATTACCAAGCATTCTCTTAGGCTTGCTATAGGCTGGGTGTATTACCAAGCATTCTCTTAGGCTTGCTATAGGCTGGGTGTATTACCCAGCATTCTCTTAGGCTTGCTATAGGCTGGGTGTATTACCAAGCATTCTCTTAGGCTTGCTATAGGCTGGGTGTATTACCCGGCATTCTCTTGGGCTTGCTATAGGCTGGGTGAATTACCCTGCATTCCCTTAGGCTTGCTAAAGGCTGGGTGTATTACCAGACAGTCTCTTAGGCTTCCTATAAGCTGGGTGTATTACCAGACAGTCTCGTAGGCTTGCTATAGGCTGGGTGTATTACCAGACAGTCTCTTAGGCTTGCTATAGGCTGGGTGTATTACCCGGCATTCTCTTAGGCTTCCTATAAGCTGGGTGTATTACCAGACAGTCTCGTAGGCTTGCTATAGGCTGGGTGTATTACCAGACAGTCTCTTAGGCTTCCTATAAGCTGGGTGTATTACCAGACAGTCTCTTAGGCTTGCTATAGGCTGTGTGTATTACCAGACAGTCTCTTAGGCTTGCTATAAGCTGGGTGTATTACCAGACAGTCTCTTAGGCTTGCTATAGGCTGGGTGTATTACCAGACAGTCTCTTAGGCTTGCTATAGGCTGTGTGTATTACCAGACAGTCTCTTAGGCTTGCTATAGGCTGGGTGTATTACCAGACAGTCTCTTAGGCTTGCTATAGGCTGGGTGTATTACCAGACAGTCTCTTAGGCTTCCTATAAGCTGGGTGTATTACCAGACAGTCTCGTAGGCTTGCTATAGGCTGGGTGTATTACCAGACAGTCTCGTAGGCTTGCTATAAGCTGGGTGTATTCTCTTAGGCTTGCTATAGGCTGGGTGTATTCTCTTAGGCTTGCTATAGGCTGGGTGTATTACCAGACAGTCTCTCAGGCTTCCTATAAGCTCGGTGTATTACTCGGCATTCTCTTAGGCTTGCTATAGGCTGGGTGTATTACCCGGCATTCTCTTAGGCTTCCTATAAGCTGGGTGTATTACCAGACAGTCTCTTAGGCTTGCTATAAGCTGGGTGTATTACCAGACAGTCTCTTAGGCATGCTATAGGCTGGGTGTATTACCCGGGATTCTCTTGGGCTTCCTATAAGCTGGGTGTATTACCAGACAGTCTCTTAGGCATGCTATAGGCTGGGTGTATTACCCGGCATTCTCTTAGGCTTCCTATAAGCTGGGTGTATTACCAGACAGTCTCTTAGGCTTGCTATAGGCTGGGTGTATTACCAGACAGTCTCTTAGGCTTCCTATAAGCTGGGTGTATTACCAGACAGTCTCTTAGGCTTGCTATAGGCTGGGTGTATTACCAGACAGTCTCTTAGGCTTGCTATAGGCTGGTTGTATTACCCGGCATTCTCTTAGGCTTCCTATAAGCTGGGTGTATTACCAGACAGTCTCGTAGGCTTGCTATAGGCTTGGTGTATTCTCTTAGGCTTGCTATAGGCTGGGTGTATTACCCGGCATTCTCTTAGGCTTCCTATAAGCTGGGTGTATTACCAGACAGTCTCTTAGGCTTGCTATAGGCTGGGTGTATTACCTGGCATTCTCTTAGGCTTCCTATAAGCTGGGTGTATTACCAGACAGTCTCGTAGGCTTGCTATAGGCTTGGTGTATTCTCTTAGGCTTGCTATAGGCTTGGTGTATTCTCTTAGGCATGCTATAGGCTGGGTGTATTACCCGGCATTCTCTTAGGCTTCCTATAAGCTGGGTGTATTACCAGACAGCCTCGTAGGCTTGCTATAGGCTTGGTGTATTCTCTTAGGCTTGCTATAGGCTGGGTGTATTCTCTTAGGCTTGCTATAGGCTGGGTGTATTCTCTTAGGCTTGCTATAGGCTGGGTGTATTACCAGACAGTCTCGTAGGCTTTCTATAGGCTGGGTGTATTCTCTTAGGCTTGCTATAGGCTGGGTGTATTCTCTTAGGCTTGCTATAGGCTGGGTGTATTCTCTTAGGCTTGCTATAGGCTGGGTGTATTATCAGACAGTCTCTTAGGCTTGCTATAGGCTGGGTGTATTACCCGGCATTCTCTTAGGCTTGCTTTAGGTTGGGTGTATTACCCGGCATTCTTAGGCTTTCTATAGGCTGCGTGTATTACCAGGCATTCTCTTAGGCTTGCTATAGGCCGGGTGTATTACCCAGCATTCTCTTAGGCTTGCTATAGGCTGGATGTATTACCCAGCATTCTCTTGGGCTTGCTATAGGCTTGGTGTATTGCCAGACAGTCTCTTAGGCTTGCTATAAGCTGTGTGTATTACCAGGCATTCTCTTAGGCTTGCTATAGGCTGGGTGTATTACCAGTCTCTTGGGCTTGCTATAGGCCAGGTGTATTACCCAGCATTCTCTTAGGCTTACTATAGGCTGGATGTATTACCCAGAATTCTCTTGGGCTTGCTATAGGCTGGGTATATTACCCAGCATTGCCTTAGGCTTACTATAGGCTGGGTGTATTACCCAGCATTGCCTTAGGCTTACTATAGGCTGGGTGTATTACCCAGCATTCTCTTAGGCTTGCTATAGGCTGGGTGTATTACCCAGCATTCCCTTAGGCTTACTATAGGCTGGGTGTATTACCCAGCATTCTCTTAGGCTTGCTATAGGCTGGGTGTATTACCCAGCATTCTCTTAGGCTTGCTATAAGCTGGGTGTATTCTCCTAGGCTTGCTATAGGCTGGGTGTATTACCCAGCATTCCCTTAGGCTTGCTATAGGCTGGGTGCATTACCCAGCATACTCTTAGGCTTGCAATAAGCTGTGTGTGTAATCAGACAGTCTCTTAGGCTTCCAATAAGCTGGGTGTATTACCAGACAGTCTCTCAGGCTTCCTATAAGCTCGGTGTATTACTCGGCATTCTCTTAGGCTTGCTATAGGCTGGGTGTATTACCCGGCATTCTCTTAGGCTTCCTATAAGCTGGGTGTATTACCCGGCATTCTCTTAGGCTTCCTATAAGCTGGGTGTATTACCAGACAGTCTCTTAGGCTTGCTATAGGCTGGGTGTATTACCAGACAGTCTCTTAGGCTTGCTATAGGCTGGTTGTATTACCCAGCATTCTCTTAGGCTTGCTATAGGCTGGGTGTATTACCCAGCATACTCTTAGGCTTGCTATAGGCTGGGTCTATTACCCAGCATTCTCTTAGGCTTGCTATAGGCCGGGTGTATTACCCAGCATTCTCTTAGGCTTGCTATAGGCTGGGTGTATTACCAGTCTCTTGAGCTTGCTATAGGCCAGGTGTATTACCCAGCATTCTCTTAGGCTTGCTATAGGCTGGGTGTATTACCAGTCTCTTGGGCTTGCTATAGGCTGGGTGTATTACCCGGCATTCTCTTAGGCTTACTATACGCTGGATGTATTACCCAGAATTCTCTTGGGCTTGCTATAGGCTGGGTGTATTACCCAGCATTGCCTTAGGCTTACTATAGGCTGGGTGTATTACCCAGCATTCTCTTGGGCTTGCTATAGGCTGGGTGTATTACCCAGCATTCCCTTGGGCTTGCTATAGGCTGGATGTATTACCCAGCATTCTCTTAGGCTTGCTATAGGCTGGATGTATTACCCAGCATTCCCTTGGGCTTGCTATAGGCTGGATGTATTACCCAGCATTCTCTTAGGCTTGCTATAGGCTGGGTGTATTACCCGGCATTCTCTTAGGCTTGTTATAGGCTGGGTGTATTATCCAGCATTCTCTTGGGCTTGCTATAGGCTGGGTGTATTACCCGGCATTCTCTTAGGCTTGTTATAGGCTGGGTGTATTATCCAGCATTCCCTTGGGCTTGCTATAGGCTGGATGTATTACCCAGCATTCCCTTAGGCTTGTTATAGGCTGGGTGTATTCTCTTAGGCTTGCTTTAGGTTGGGTGTATTACCCGGCATTCTTAGGCTTTCTATAGGCTGTGTGTATTACCCAGCATTCTCTTAGGCTTACTATACGCTGGATGTATTACCCAGCATTCTCTTAGGCTTGCTATAGGCTGGGTGTATTACCCAGCATTCTCTTAGGCTTGCTATAGGCTGGGTGTATTACCAGGCATTCTCTTAGGCTTGCTATAGGCTGGGTGTATTACCCAGCATTCTCTTAGGCTTGCTATAGGCTGGGTGTATTACCCGGCATTCTCTTAGGCTTGTTATAGGCTGGGTGTATTATCCAGCATTCTCTTGGGCTTGCTATAGGCTGGGTGAATTACCCTGCATTCCCTTAGGCTTACTATAGGCTGGGTGTATTACCCGGCATTCTCTTAGGCTTGCTATAGGCTGGGTGTATTACCAGACAGTCTCTTAGGCTTGCTATAGGCTGGGTGTATTACCCGGCATTCTCTTAGGCTTCCTATAAGCTGGGTGTATTACCAGACAGTCTCGTAGGCTTGCTATAGGCTGGGTGTATTCTCTTAGGCTTGCTATAGGCTGGGTGTATTCTCTTAGGCTTGCTATAGGCTGGGTGTATTACCAGACAGTCTCTCAGGCTTCCTATAAGCTGGGTGTATTACCAGACAGTCTCTTAGGCTTGCTATAGGCTGGGTGTATTACCCGGCATTCTCTTAGGCTTCCTATAAGCTGGGTGTATTACCAGACAGTCTCGTAGGCTTGCTATAGGCTGGGTGTATTACCAGACAGTCTCTTAGGCTTCCTATAAGCTGGGTGTATTACCAGACAGTCTCTTAGGCTTGCTATAAGCTGGGTGTATTACCAGACAGTCTCTTAGGCTTGCTATAAGCTGGGTGTATTACCAGACAGTCTCTTAGGCATGCTATAGGCTGGGTGTATTACCCGGCATTCTCTTAGGCTTCCTATAAGCTGGGTGTATTACCAGACAGTCTCTTAGGCTTGCTATAGGCTGGGTGTATTACCCGGGATTCTCTTGGGCTTCCTATAAGCTGGGTGTATTACCAGACAGTCTCTTAGGCATGCTATAGGCTGGGTGTATTACCAGACAGTCTCTTAGGCTTGCTATAGGCTGGGTGTATTACCAGACAGTCTCTTAGGCTTGCTATAGGCTGGGTGTATTACCAGACAGTCTCTTAGGCTTCCTATAAGCTGGGTGTATTACCAGACAGTCTCTTAGGCATGCTATAGGCTGGGTGTATTACCAGACAGTCTCTTAGGCTTGCTATAGGCTGGGTGTATTACCAGACAGTCTCTTAGGCTTCCTATAAGCTGGGTGTATTACCAGACAGTCTCTTAGGC
The DNA here is from genome assembly GCA_027917425.1 of Gastrophryne carolinensis. Lineage (NCBI taxonomy): Eukaryota > Metazoa > Chordata > Amphibia > Anura > Microhylidae > Gastrophryne > Gastrophryne carolinensis. The sequence goes on from CM051236.1 coordinate 292,640,568, forward strand.
TTGCTATAGGCTGGGTGTATTACCAGACAGTCTCTTAGGCTTGCTATAGGCTGGGTGTATTACCAGACAGTCTCTTAGGCTTCCTATAAGCTGGGTGTATTACCAGACAGTCTCTTAGGCATGCTATAGGCTGGGTGTATTACCAGACAGTCTCTTAGGCTTGCTATAGGCTGGGTGTATTACCAGACAGTCTCTTAGGCTTCCTATAAGCTGGGTGTATTACCAGACAGTCTCTTAGGCTTGCTATAGGCTGGGTGTATTCTCTTAGGCTTGCTTTAGGTTGGGTGTATTACCCGGCATTCTTAGGCTTTCTATAAGCTGGGTGTATTACCAGGCATTCTCTTAGGCTTGCTATAGGCTGGATGTATTACCCAGCATTCTCTTAGGCTTGCTATAGGCCGGGTGTATTACCCAGCATTCTCTTAGGCTTGCTATAGGCCGGGTGTATTACCCAGCATTCCCTTAGGCTTGCTATAGGCTGGGTGTATTACCAGTCTCTTGGGCTTGCTATAGGCCAGGTGTATTACCCAGCATTCTCTTAGGCTTACTATACGCTGGATGTATTACCCAGAATTCTCTTGGGCTTGCTATAGGCTGGGTGTATTACCCAGCATTGCCTTAGGCTTACTATAGGCTGGGTGTATTACCCAGCATTCTCTTAGGCTTGCTATAGGCTGGGTGTATTACCCGGCATTCTCTTAGGCTTGCTATAGGCTGGATGTATTACCCAGCATTCTCTTAGGCTTGCTATAGGCTGGGTGTATTACCCGGCATTCTCTTAGGCTTGCTATAGGCTGGGTGTATTACCAAGCATTCTCTTAGGCTTGCTATAGGCTGGGTGTATTACCCGGCATTCTCTTAGGCTTGTTATAGGCTGGGTGTATTATCCAGCATTCTCTTGGGCTTGCTATAGGCTGGGTGTATTACCCAGCATTCTCTTAGGCTTGCTATAGGCTGGGTGTATTACCCAGCATTCTCTTAGGCTTGCTATAGGCTGGGTGTATTACCCTGCATTCTCTTAGGCTTGCTATAGGCTGGGTGTATTACCAGACAGTCTCTTAGGCTTGCTATAGGCTGGGTGTATTCTCTTAGGCTTGCTATAGGCTGGGTGTATTACCAGACAGTCTCTTAGGCTTGCTATAGGCTGGGTGTATTACCCGGCATTCTCTTAGGCTTGCTATAGGCTGGTTGTATTACCCGGCATTCTCTTAGGCTTCCTATAAGCTGGGTGTATTACCAGACAGTCTCTTAGGCTTGCTATAGGCTGGGTGTATTACCAGACAGTCTCTTAGGCTTGCTATAGGCTGGGTGTATTACCCGGCATTCTCTTAGGCTTGCTATAGGCTGGTTGTATTACCCGGCATTCTCTTAGGCTTCCTATAAGCTGGGTGTATTACCCGGCATTCTCTTAGGCTTGCTATAGGCTGGTTGTATTACCCGGCATTCTCTTAGGCTTCCTATAAGCTGGGTGTATTACCAGACAGTCTCGTAGGCTTGCTATAGGCTTGGTGTATTCTCTTAGGCTTGCTATAGGCTGGGTGTATTCTCTTAGGCTTGCTATAGGCTGGGTGTATTCTCTTAGGCTTGCTATAGGCTGGGTGTATTCTCTTAGGCTTGCTATAGGCTGGGTGTATTCTCTTAGGCTTGCTATAGGCTGGGTGTATTCTCTTAGGCTTGCTATAGGCTGGGTGTATTCTCTTAGGCTTGCTATAGGCTGGGTGTATTATCAGACAGTCTCTTAGGCTTGCTATAGGCTGGGTGTATTACCAGACAGTCTCGTAGGCTTTCTATAGGCTGGGTGTATTACAAGACAGTCTCTTAGGCTTGCTATAGGCTGGGTGTATTCTCTTAGGCTTGCTATAGGCTGGGTGTATTCTCTTAGGCTTGCTATAGGCTGGGTGTATTCTCTTAGGCTTGCTATAGGCTGGGTGTATTCTCTTAGGCTTGCTATAGGCTGGGTGTATTCTCTTAGGCTTGCTATAGGCTGGGTGTATTCTCTTAGGCTTGCTATAGGCTGGGTGTATTATCAGACAGTCTCTTAGGCATGCTATAGGCTGGGTGTATTACCCGGCATTCTCTTAGGCTTGCTTTAGGTTGGGTGTATTACCCGGCATTCTTAGGCTTTCTATAGGCTGCGTGTATTACCAGGCATTCTCTTAGGCTTGCTATAGGCCGGGTGTATTACCCAGCATTCTCTTAGGCTTGCTATAGGCTGGATGTATTACCCAGCATTCTCTTGGGCTTGCTATAGGCTGGGTGTATTGCCAGACAGTCTCTTAGGCTTGCTATAAGCTGTGTGTATTACCAGGCATTCTCTTAGGCTTGCTATAGGCTGGGTGTATTACCAGTCTCTTGGGCTTGCTATAGGCCAGGTGTATTACCCAGCATTCTCTTAGGCTTACTATAGGCTGGATGTATTACCCAGAATTCTCTTGGGCTTGCTATAGGCTGGGTATATTACCCAGCATTGCCTTAGGCTTACTATAGGCTGGGTGTATTACCCAGCATTGCCTTAGGCTTACTATAGGCTGGGTGTATTACCCAGCATTCTCTTAGGCTTGCTATAGGCTGGGTGTATTACCCAGCATTCCCTTAGGCTTACTATAGGCTGGGTGTATTACCCAGCATTCTCTTAGGCTTGCTATAGGCTGGGTGTATTACCCAGCATTCTCTTAGGCTTGCTATAAGCTGGGTGTATTCTCCTAGGCTTGCTATAGACTGGGTGTATTACCCAGCATTCCCTTAGGCTTGCTATAGGCTGGGTGCATTACCCAGCATACTCTTAGGCTTGCAATAAGCTGTGTGTGTAATCAGACAGTCTCTTAGGCTTCCAATAAGCTGGGTGTATTACCAGACAGTCTCTCAGGCTTCCTATAAGCTCGGTGTATTACTCGGCATTCTCTTAGGCTTGCTATAGGCTGGGTGTATTACCCGGCATTCTCTTAGGCTTCCTATAAGCTGGGTGTATTACCCGGCATTCTCTTAGGCTTCCTATAAGCTGGGTGTATTACCAGACAGTCTCTTAGGCTTGCTCTAGGCTGGGTGTATTCTCTTAGGCTTGCTATAAGCTGGGTGTATTACCAGACAGTCTCTTAGGCTTGCTATAGGCTGGGTGTATTACCCGGGATTCTCTTGGGCTTCCTATAAGCTGGGTGTATTACCAGACAGTCTCTTAGGCTTGCTCTAGGCTGGGTGTATTCTCTTAGGCTTGCTATAGGCTGGGTGTATTACCAGACAGTCTCTTAGGCATGCTATAGGCTGGGTGTATTACCCGGCATTCTCTTGGGCTTCCTATAAGCTGGGTATATTACCAGACAGTCTCTTAGGCTTGCTATAGGCTGGGTGTATTACCAGACAGTCTCTTAGGCTTGCTATAGGCTGGTTGTATTACCCAGCATTCTCTTAGGCTTGCTATAGGCTGGGTGTATTACCCAGCATACTCTTAGGCTTGCTATAGGCTGGGTCTATTACCCAGCATTCTCTTAGGCTTGCTATAGGCCGGGTGTATTACCCAGCATTCTCTTAGGCTTGCTATAGGCTGGGTGTATTACCAGTCTCTTGGGCTTGCTATAGGCCAGGTGTATTACCCAGCATTCTCTTAGGCTTACTATACGCTGGATGTATTACCCAGAATTCTCTTGGGCTTGCTATAGGCTGGGTGTATTACCCAGCATTGCCTTAGGCTTACTATAGGCTGGGTGTATTACCCAGCATTCTCTTGGGCTTGCTATAGGCTGGGTGTATTACCCAGAATTCCCTTGGGCTTGCTATAGGCTGGATGTATTACCCAGCATTCTCTTAGGCTTGCTATAGGCTGGATGTATTACCCAGCATTCCCTTGGGCTTGCTATAGGCTGGATGTATTACCCAGCATTCTCTTAGGCTTGCTATAGGCTGGGTGTATTACCCTGCATTCCCTTAGGCTGGGTGTATTACCCAGCATTCCCTTAGGCTTGCTATAGGCTGGGTGTATTACCCTGCATTCCCTTAGGCTTGCTATAGGCTGGGTGTATTACCCTGCATTCCCTTAGGCTTGTTATAGGCTGGGTGTATTACCCAGAATTCTCTTAGGCTTGCTATAGGCTGGGTGTATTACCCTGCATTCCCTTAGGCTTGCTATAGGCTGGGTGTATTACCCTGCATTCCCTTAGGCTTGTTATAGGCTGGGTGTATTACCCAGAATTCTCTTAGGCTTGCTATAGGCTGGGTGTATTACCCTGCATTCCCTTAGGCTTGCTATAGGCTGGGTGTATTACCCTGCATTCCCTTAGGCTTGTTATAGTTTGGGTGTATTACCAGGCATTCTCTTAGGCTTGCTATAAGCTGGGTGTATTCTCTTAGGCTTGCTATAGGCTGTGTGTATCATCCAGCATTCCCTTAGGCTTGCTATAGGCTGGATGTATTACCCAGCATTCTCTTAGGCTTGCTATAGGCTGGATGTATTACCCTGCATTTCCTTAGGCTTGCTATAGGCTGGGTGTATTACCCTGCATTCCCTTAGGCTTGTTATAGTTTGGGTGTATTACCAGGCATTCTCTTAGGCTTGCTATAAGCTGGGTGTATTCTCTTGGGCTTGCTATAGGCTGTGTGTATCATCCAGCATTCCCTTAGGCTTGCTATAGGCTGGATGTATTACCCAGCATTCTCTTAGGCTTGCTATAGGCTGGATGTATTACCCTGCATTTCCTTAGGCTTACTATAAGCTGGGTGTATTCTCTTGGGCTTGCTATAGGTTGGCAGAGGGCAGACGCAGGGAGAATGGCCTTTTAGTTACTTACTCACGTCGCCGAAGTAAACAGAGCAGCGGTGACAGGCAGCTTCAGCGGAGGTCCCAGGCACGTGCTTGCTACTTCCTGTCTGTGGCAAAGCAGCCAATCACCGGCCTCCTCTTACACAGCCGCAGAACCCGCTGCCAGGGTTACTGACGCCATGCCGACACTGGCATCCAGGCTTGGCGACATTTCCGGGAGGGGGTGGGGCAGAGGGCGGGTCGCTGGGGGGAGGGAGGGGCTCCGAGTGTAGGTCCGGGGACAGCAGCTGCAACAGCCGGTGACAGTGGCTCGGATTGTGCAGGGAGGATGACGTACGGGCGCCGCATTTCGGGTGTGTAATCCGTGTCACGTGTGTGTGTGGATTGTTTTCTCCTATTGTAGCTGTGTAGTCCCTGCACCTGTCTTGTCTGTGTTTCCAGAATCCTCGCGTACGATGTCACTCTGAGCTCTCCAGGCTGGGGCTGGCGTCCTCTAGTGCTCGCTGTGCTGTCATTGCTGCCATGGAGTGACCCTGGGGTGCTGGAGTCACGTGATAGGTGTGTTAGTGGGATGCACTGGATCCCAGCCATATGGGGTGCTGGGTACCTGTTGTGTGCTGCTGCTGATCATCATCACCCCCCCCCCCCCTCCTCACATGATGCAGGGCTGTCACACGTACAGCTCATACCCTGGCCAGCCTTCATGCGCCTCATTCTTTATAAAACAACATGTAAATCCTTCTATTCCATCACTTTTATCAGGAACGCTGGAAATGGGATTGATTGTCCAAAATTGGCCTAAACCCTCCCTGGTGACCTAATCCACCTTCTCATGCCACCAGTGAGCCCTGCATCAGAGAGGTGCTGACCTTTTTCTTTACAGGTGCACCTCCTTCAAAAGGTGTGTTACTAAAGTGTGCAGCATTTCCTTACCAACACCGAGATCTTGCTTTGATTTTGGGTCAGAAGCTCTGTGAATATTCTGGGCAGGGCTGGACTTATGTCATGTCAGATCCAGTCCCTTGTGCCATTCTGGCTGTATGGTCTGCAGTCAGCCTCTGTGATAAACAGTCCACTCCCCCTGTCATATGTCACAGTGATGTTGTCACACCCACTCCATTCACTGCGATGGAGGGGGCATGGCAGAGCTTTACATGTATGTAGAAACAGGTTATCCATGCCCTCAGTTCACACACTGTGGACAATCTGAGTGGATAAGCCAAGCTCCCCCCTTGTAAAACCAATCATTGCCCCTTGCTCCATTCACTCTATTGATCACAACGCTATTAGACCAATTCTTACACATGTCAGTAAACAATGCCACTACAAAACAAAACACAGGGCAATGTCTGCAATGATTGGATGAGCCATGTTCCTGTTTAAATCTACTCTACCTAGTTGTGTAGGTCTCTGCTGTGTGTGGTGTGTGTGAACCCCATCCACCAAAAAAGACAACCTCCTTGTACCGCCTAGGTAGGTTATGTTACGAAGGTAGGTGGGCGAGCAGGCTGGTATATAGGTGAGTGGGTAGGTAGAAAAGTGGGCATTTAGGTGGGTGGGTAGGCAGATAGAAGGGTAGGTAAGGGGGTAGTCCGGTAGAGGAGTATGTGGGAATTTAGATTGGAATCCCTTTTAGATAGAACTTTAGGATAGGTAGGCAGGTGGGTGGGTAGACATGTAGGTACATAGGGCAGTAGATAGGTGGGTGGGTAAGTACGCAGGTATATAGTTGGGTGAGTAGGTAGGAAGGTGGGTGGTTAGGCAGGTGAGTGGGCAGGTAGGGAGGTGAGCAATTAGGTAGGTGGGTGGGCCACTTCAACCTCCGTTCCAGGGTCTGACGATTCTGTGTTTGCACCAGGGTTGCCAGCTGCCACTCTAGGTCCTGGGTAGGGAGGTGAGTGGGCAGGTATGTAGGTAGGTGGGTTGGTCAGTAGGCAGTTGGATAGGTAGGATGCTGAGTGGGTAATTGGTGGGTAGGTAGATAGGTGGTTGAGTTGGCAGGTTGGGTGGGTCATTAGGAAGGTGGGCATTTGGATCAGTAGGCAGGTAGATAGGTATGTGGGTGGGTGGGTCAGTTGGCTAGTAGATAGATAGGTGGGTCAGTGGGCAGGTATATAGGCAAGTGAGTCAGTAGGCAGGTAAATAGGTGGGTAGGTCAATCAGCTGATGTGAACATCAACACAAGGTGCCATTTATTTTATCTATCTTGTACCACAACAGCCAACACACCCCACTGGCATTACTGCTGATCTGGGCTAGAGAATCCTGTTGTGAGCTGTCCTCTGCACTGTTTACCACATGTCCTCATTGGCTCCAGTCCTCACAACCTCCTCGTGCTGTCCTTGGAGCCTGCAGTTGGTTGCTAGCCCCCCTAAGTCCAGAGAATCGATGCACCTCACTCAAGGAGGTCCAATTCTGAGCCCTGGTTCTCCGGGACCATGGGGGCAAGGAAGCCCAAACTTACAGGTAAGCTGTGGCTGAGATCTTCAGCTGCAGAACATGCCCCTCCACCAATTTTTAGACACCAGCTCCGGCAAGCAACAGTACCAGGACTTTATGGTACTGCCTATTGGATCCACGTGCACTTGCAGAGGCGCATAACTTAAGTCCTTCTCTTTCCAACGACGCCTCCAATGGGTTTCTAGCTTCCCTGGACCCGGAGAACCAAGTCCCCAAATCATCCTGGGAATCGGTGCACCTTGCCCAGGATGGTACACTTTCAAGCGCCAGATCTATGGACCTAGGGGTCTAATGACCCACTGTAGATGCCGTTGGAAAGGGGAGAACCTCAGGTATACTTACCTGCAAGGCCATGTGGATAGGTGCCATCCAGACCAAGCAGCGGTGCCTCCAACTATAGGCCCAAAATTGGTGGAGGGACAGGGACGTGCGCCCTGCCTATAATCCGGCCCTGATTCTGGGGTTCAAAAGGGTTTTCCCATTCCAAATCAGGATGCCCCCCAAAGAGGGAGGCTGCTGGCCCTAAAGTCTTATAGCCTAGATGTAGGCTGATGGTTGATCCTTCCAGCAAGGAAGAAGAATCAGGGGTGAAATGTTTTTAATATACCATTCTGCTTTTAGGGGAGATCTGCTCAACTGTAATGGCCTGTCCCCTGAGCTGGCCTGTACTGGAATAACAGCGTATTGCTATTCCAATTCTTCTGATGTGTGGAGATCCTTTCACTCATCATGCAAAGCTCTACTAAGCTTTTACTGCTCCCCACCGGTTGGCTCAGGATACAGGCATAGAAATGGAAAAGATCACCACTGTAAAAGTAGACTAGTACACTGGAAAACCTGTCGCCGCTGAGTGTTAGTCCCACTAGCAGAAGAAATCCACAAGCTTGGCAGGACTTTTTTAGGTTATTTCCTGATACAGCTCATTTAATTTACCTGGAACCAGCAATCCCACAGTGCATGTGTTGGCCTCCCCGTCATCCCCTACTAACACCCTTGCCAGGAGCATCTGAGAAATGAATGCTTATTGGAGGAGGCTCACACATGCGCCACGTGATCGCCTATTCCGTATATGTAACCAGTAAAACTGGGGTGGGGGGGTTCATGCATGACATTCCGTTTTGTGAAGGGGGGTCGCAAGCTTTACAAGGCCCCTAAAGTGATTTTTAATCGTTAGGTCTGATTTATATATACGTGTTCATTGTGTTTCTTAATTTTTTTTAATAAAATATGTATAGTGAATCTACTGGCAGTGGCGCAACTAAATGTGATGAAGCCCTGGTGCGAACATTAAGTGGGACCCTTACACATCTCATACAGTAAACTTATTTTTGTCTTTATTAACTTAATTGCATACAGCAGAGACAAGTGGTGCTTCTTTTATCTAAATGATCCCAAGTGAGCACAAATATGATAAATAAGGTGGAGGAGCAACAATAATGGGGCCCCCTGACCTTTTGGGCCCCGGTCGCACCCCCTGTACCCCCTCAAGTTATACCCCTGGCCAATGCAATCTGGCCCAACTAGTGAGGGGTGAGTTCTTCTGCTAGCAATGCTGTCATACTTGCCTACTGGGTACACCCTACAGGACCAGAATCTCTATACATTATCGGCCTTCTTTAAAGAAGATTTACACCCCTCCAGATTAAGTTAATGTTCCCTCAGAAACAGCCCTATTCTGCCCCCCTAATCATGTCATTGAATCGTTCCCCCCTCTTTTAAACCCCCCCCCAAAATACTGTGAGCACCACCAGATGGAAGTACAAGTGTAACCAGTGGTACAAGTACCTCTGGTTTGGAAACACTGCCCTAGGAAATCTTTTTGAGTAATGACTGGGCAGACCAGATGTGCTTCAGCTAACTGCACTTATGACTTGGAAAGATCTATTGGGTGTGCTCTTCTGTTACATCATTTGGGGCAATGAAAAATGCTTAAGCCTGGTTTCACACTTAGTGGTTGCTGGGCGCTCGCACTTTCAGGGAAACCTCAATTGCTGGTGTTTGTGCATGCTTGGCTGCAAATCATGTGACCGCCTGCAACCATTCAGGTCAGTGACAGGACCCTGGTGCGTACAATAAATGGGGCCCTTTCACGGCTCATACAGTAAACTTTTTTTCTGTCTGGCAGCAGGACAACTAAATACTGAAACAGCAGAGACAAATGGTGCTTCCTATCTCTAAGCACAAATATAATTAAGGTGTAGGAGCAACAATGATGAGGCCCTCCTGACCTTCTGGGTCCCGGGGAGGTCGCATCCCCCTCAAGTTACGCCCCTGATTTAGGTTAAATATGCAAGCTCACTCGGTAGACCTGATTGCTTAGTGGCATTCAAGTGATAGTAGCCATACAATGATGAGTAATTTGGTTGACGTGCCACTTTAAAGGTGTATATTATGTTAGCACAACAGAAACACCTTTGATGTTAAACTGGAAGCCCAGTCATGGTTACCTAGAGACTGGACTTTCGCTCTAAGTAGTAGGCAATTGTAAGATGTATGTAAAAGGGACAGTTCCTTCAAATGATCTTTAGATGAGAGGCAAGGGGGGGGGGGGGGACTAGGAAGCTCATCCGCATACCAATTGTCTCAGTTGAATAGTAAATACCCAGTGTCTGGTAACCAGATTTCATATGCTCATTCGTTTAAAGGACAACTGTTAGTAACATCTACATGTATATGGTGAGGCCATATGTGTGGTCTTTATTCATGAGGATGTGATAATATGCTTTGAAGGTAGGACATGCATGTTCCCTGTGTATTGACACAGTTTCTAGCAGACCATACCCAGCAGTGCAACAAGTGAATGTATAGTATGGAGTAGAAGCTTTTTCAATACTCAAAAAACCCTCCCTGGACCTGCCTGTCCTCGCTCCCATTCTCACCCAAACTTCAGCAATACCACATCAACGCCAAATTGGCACGCTATATCTCTACCAACTCTTAACTAGATACCCTTCGATTTAGCTTTAATCGCTGTCCTGACTCTGCCCTCACCAACATCACTAATGACATATAGTACTAACTGGCAAATCGAAATGCAGCTACTTCTTCCTCAATCTTCTTGATATATCCGCTGCCAGCCATACTGTTAACCATTTCCTCCTACTCCAAATACACTGCTCCCTTGGAATGTAAGATCTTATCATCTCACCTTTTACATAACAGATTGCACATTTAGTCCACACAGTTTACTCTCCCTGCCCTATGTTTGTTGGTGTACCACAAAGTTCTGTCCGTGGCCCTCTACTTGTTGCGTCTCTGTAAGCCTACCCATAGACTCATTTGGCTTCGAACAACACTTCTATGCTGATGTCACTCAAATTTACCTCTCGGGCCCAGATCTTGCGTTCCAAACTAATTTACATTCAAGTCTTACACTGTTTTCTTCATTCATGTAATCTTGCTACTTTGAAGCAAATATCTACAAAACAGAGCTTTTCATTTTTCATCATCCAATTCTGCTTCTGTCCCCAATATGTCTGTCAGTAATATTACAACCACAGCAGCTCCTGTAGCACAGTGGCATTGATTCAATAAGAGTTGAAACAAATTCTCATGGTAGTAAAAAATGTTCTTTATAAAAAATAAAAAAAAACATGAGAATGTCACAATTAAAGTCAGTGGCACCTTTTTACTACAGTGTAAAAAGGAGTAAAAAGTTCTCTACTTTTTCTTCCTAGCTGGTGATTCAGCAACAGTGACACTAACAGGCTTTTTTTCTTATAAAGTGAATTTTTTACTACCATGAGAATTGTTTTCATCTCTTATTGAATTGAGACCTAAGCGAGAACCGAGACCTTTGTTTTACTGGACTCCTTTCATATTCACTCACTAACCACGAACGCGCCTAATCTGGATGAGCACGGGTATAATTAGAGAAGGTATAGTTAATACATGAATAAATACCAATAACTATCCCCAACATAGAACAGTCCTGCTGGAAGGCTATTAGAAAACAGTGAAACAAAGTTTAGAATAAACAGGTGTAAACAGTATCAATCAAGAGAAACCGGACTAATAAAGTATACATAATCATAAAGTGCCACGTGCAACATTGAATCCAATAAACTGCTCCAAATTGAGTAATTAAAGCAGCATCGAGTGAACACAAAATAATTACATGCGAACACAAAACCTATTCAACACATATAGCAATTATTGGTGCATAAATGGTGTAAAGCCAAAACTAGCAATACTGAAGAAACGAGTGATAAGTCTAGGTAAAAATGGTCAGAGATTTAATTGGTCTTCTGTGTGTGTGTGTTTTGTCAGCTCATCAATAAATCTTATTGATTTTAATATTTTAAATGGTTGTGCGCTGAACACAATTTCGCCGTTACCACAGGTTGTTTTTTTATAGATTTTTAGTCAGGATGCATTTATTTCCCTAGCTATAAACTGCTTCATTCACAAATGTCCTCAAAGTAAGAGCTTTTACAAGTGATTAACAACATACAGAAAAAAAGTATATACTAAATATATACATATATATTATTTAAGTGCTACAATAGTAATACAGAGAACAAAATGTTTTTCTTGAATAACATTCGGTTATACAGCCAACAGCTTGCATGTGACTGCATGCTTTCATTTTTATAACCAGGTGTTACTGAGTTGTTATGATACAATATACTTCCTATGTATTTTTGTATCTACAAAAACAATATTTTAAGAGTCTTGGACTATACCTACCCCATGGTCCCAGCACCCTGAACCCCCTCTCCTCCCACCACTGGTAGTTCTGACCGTTATCCGTTTTTTACCGAGCGCTGTACAACGGGAGACCCAAAAACAACTGCATATTACAGCTCCACATAACCCCTGTCAGTGGATGTTTTGCTGCTGCACTTGTGAAAAAAAGATAAGGGTCTCACTAAATGGGGCTTATACAAGGTGGGAGAGTGGGTAAGGGTGTCCTAGACCATGACCCTCCCTCGCAAAAAACAGAACAATTCCAGAACAAATGTCAATGTCTACGCTAATGGTCAAGGACTAAACTATCCTTGGTTTTATACAGATCATTAAAGCCTAAAGTAGCTCCTCCTACCTAAATAAGAGCCACAAACTGGACATGGTTTTGTGTTTCCTCCCAGAAAGCAAGTTGGGAACTACGTCCCTTTTTTGTTTTTCCCCAGGGAAGATGTGGGTCCTAACTCCCTCCCCTCTCTCCAGCAGGCTACAGTGGTGCTCCGGGTGACCCACTGCTGCCAAAGTGGGCTATGTAGAAGTGAGGGGGTCAGAGGAAGCATTAAGAGCCCCCCCTCTTTAGGGGAGGCGGGTAAGTACAGGGCTCTCCTTTGGGGCACCCACTCTAATGGGGTTTAATTTTTCCCCTGAGGATACGCTGGACCTGACTAGGGGCATTTTATCTGCCCTTAAACTGGACCTTCAGCATGATTTAATGAAAATCCCAAACCCTTAAGCATCTAAAATTAATATATTTTAAGTTTTTAGTCACTTATTATTCTTTCCCCCACTGGGCTGCAACTCTTTTCAGGACTCTAGGATACAGGCGCCGCCATCTTGCCTCAGAAGCATCACATACTGAGGAGAGGAGAGCGGGATAAAGTACAGGGGACAGGGTTATAGCTGTGCTTTGCACAGACATAGCAGAGCTGGGGTCAGGGAAAGGACACCAATCCCAGAATGCAGAGCGGCACAGTCAGAAGACACTTCCTGTCTGCAGGCTGCCTGATGCTCCATGAGCCGCCATATTGGATGTAAAGGCTCATAACATGCAGTAGGTGCAGGTAGGATGATTTTTGATGTGAGCAATCTGTATGTACAGGGTGGGGGAAACGTATAAGATATGCTCTTATCCAGGGTGAAGGTCCGCTTTAAGATTGAATCTGAAGATAAGCCCTCTCCATTCAGGATTCCTTCTACCAGGGCTTATCGGAAAAAAAGGGTTCCCTGTTTTCCAATCCACCAGTCGCTAAAGGACATTGTTGCTTGGGAATGGAGGAGTCCAGAGTCCTGGTTCTTTCTTCCTAAGTCTCTCAAGCGGAGATCCCCTTTTAAGGAGTCGGGGATAGAGGTTTGGGCTATGTGCCCTGAGGTGGATGCACCTTTGGCTCAGGTATCTCAGAAATTGGACCTCTCCTTCGAGGACATGGGTTCCCTTAGAGATCCTCTTGATAAAAGGTCAGATATTCTGCTCAAACAGGCATGGGATATGGATTACTTTCCGTTTAGACCCCTGCTTACTACAGATTGCATGACTAGAGTTCTGGAACTCTGGGTAGGCAAGGTCAGGAGTGGGATAACCCAAGGAGGAGGTATTGGACGTATGGCCTTGAATAACTGTGCATGTAGCGCGCTCTGGCTGAAGACCTGGCAGGGGGACCAGTCATCTAAGTAACACCCATGTAGCATACCATTTGAGGGTGCGTTTTTGTTCAAGTCAGAGCTTGAGAAAGTTCTAACCCGTTCTTCTGAGGTGGGGCAGAAGTTTCCGGCTAAGTGGAAATGCCCTCCCCCACCTTGTTCAGAAGCCAAGAAACCTAGAATTCCTCAGCGGGATTTCCGAAGCTCTGATTCCCGGAAGTCTTGGTCAACCCAGGGGCTGAAGGTCAAAGGAGGATTGTTGTTCAGTATCCTAAGCAGCAGTCCTAACAGAGGACCTGTAGGGGCGAGACTTCTCTCTTTTCTTCTGGCCTAGCAAAGGATCTCTCAGAACCCCTTCATTCTTCAGACAATTCGTGATGGACTCCACGTGCAATTCGTCTCAAGGCCACAGGATCATTTTGTAGTAACCCAGGGTTCCAGATATCCTGTAAAAGCACAGGCACTACCTTTAGTGATTACACAACTAAAGGAAATGGCAGTCATAGAGGAGATTCCAGGGCACCTGCAAGGAACAGGTTTTTACTCCCACGTTTTTGGTTCAAAAATTGTCAGGAAAGTTTTGAATTATACTGAACCTAAACCAGTTAATTTTGGAGATCAGATACAAGGAATTCTGTATGGATTCAATTTTTACTATCAAAGATATCCTGTTTCAGAGTGTCTGGATGGCCTCGAGATCTCCAGGATGCATATCTGCATGTTCCTATTTTTCTGGCTCACAGAAGGCTTCTGAGGTTTGCGGTAATGATAGATGGAGTAATCCTTGGCAGTTCAGATCAAAGCCCTATGGTCTTTCATCCGCAACTCGGATCTTTACCAAGATTCTTGCAGAGGCTATGGCATATCTGAGATTAAATCCGATCAGCATTGCGGTATACCTGGACCATCTGTTTCTCTTTGCATTGTCCAGGGAGTTTGGAGAACAATGAATGTGAATGTGAGGATCTGGCGTGGATCATATTCAGGGAGAAGACTTATTGCATTTACCTAGGGTATCAGATCTACAGCTCCCTAGAGATAACCTCCCTTCCGCAAACCAAGAGCAAAAGGATTACCTCCCTGTCCTCTTACTTTTAGGAACATCCCAGAATCTCCCTAAGGCAGATTCTGGTTCTGTTGGGGCTTATGTCTTCAGCTCTCCTAGTGGTCATTTGGGCCCAGCTACAGTGAAGAGCCCTCCAGACCTTCCAAGAACTTTGTACTCTCTGGTTACACTTTCAGATCAGGTTTGTCAGTCCCCTCAGTGGTGATTGAATCAGCAAAATCTATCCAAAGGGAGACCTTGGCATCAGGTGGACCCAATTAATTTCACTACAGAGGCAAGTGCGCAGGGTATTGGGGAACATACCCTTCACTGCCAGGTTCAGGAATCCTGGTCCGGCCCCAAAATCCCGGTGGGCACATTCTACCAGAGCACATTCGGCTTCCTGGGAGAGTTGGTCAGGAGAAGATTTGCAGAGTAGCAACTTGGGCTTCCCCACACACATTTTTGAAGCACTACAGAGTGGATATTGTTTCGGACAAGAGACATAAATTTGGCAGGAAGATTCTACAGGTTATTTCCCCTACATGAGGTAGGACGCTATTCTCACTTATAATCGGGGAAAACCCCAATTAGCTTACCAGTAATTACATTTCCGGTAGTCCTCCAGGACTGCATCCTACATCCCACCAAGGCTAAGTATTTTTTGATTATATGGTTTAAACATGTTTCTACTGGGGTTCCTCGGTTAAAACTCTGAGGTCCAAGAGGAAGGGCAGGGTATTTAACTATGTCCAGTTTGTGTTTCCCATTTAGTTGGGAGGAGCAACCTGGCTAAGCCACCCTGGAGGACTAGCGGAAATGCCATTACCGGTAAGCTAATTGGAGTTTTAATGACATTTTTGAAATATACACCAAGTCTGTACACTAAGATAAGACAAAGTGAACTCCGCTGCTATGTCCGCTGCGTGTAAGCCCACTCAACCTTACATGTGCCCATAAGCATTGTTCTATGTGTACAAACTAGATGCACAGTTGCCAGTAGCAACAGATTCGAGGTAGTGAAAACTGCTTCAATAACACACATTTGCTAACATAAGAAAAAAAAATACTAAATCTTCTCAGCAATTTGAGGACATAAATTTGGCACACAAATATAAATACTTTCAAAAATGTCATCGAAAGAGGACTTTCCCTTTTTAATTTCCCTGTCCTGGCTATACTCTACCAGCTTTCTCATACTCCAGCTCTGTAAAAATGACTGGATCTTAAAATGGGGTCCTATGGCATCATGGGGCCCCCCTACTTACAATGGTAAAATGCAGAGGCAGTGCCCTCTCTGTTACAGTGAATAGGGCAGTGCAGTCCAGTCACCTGTTTGCATGCAAATTATGGAGACCCGTCAATCCATTTAATTACAGTTGTTTTTAGCCTTTTTTAAAACTGAATTTCCAGTCTCTGTTGAAGGGCGCTGCTGATGTCCCCCTCGGTGCTGAGGTGGATTTGGGAATTTACCAAGACTTGAGGCTTAGCTTGCCAGCATTGGCTACTCGCTCCCCCACCTTCTGTTTTCTGAGTGTCTAGTTTTTCCATCGCCAAGGCCACGCACACATAACACTTTTAATTACGCGAATGAGCTGATCTCAGGATTGCCGGATGACATGCTCCAGCTAGCTGGCCTGTATCCTTGGCTTCCTGTTCAGCTTGCAGTACTCCTGCCCCACCCTATCTGAATGGCTGGCCATGGGAGTGTGCTACAGCTACCAGGGTTTCCGGGGAGGCAGCTGGCATTAAACACAGCATCACTGGAACCACCGGTAGAGGTGAGTTTATCGGCAACCCTGAGGGTTTCACACAATGGGGAATCTTAATTTAGGATGCCCAATGGCAGGCTAGTGGCCAGCCCTAGTTTTTTTTTTCAGACTCCAGGGCCATCCACGGAATGATTTGAGATGCTTTTAAGTTCAGTTAAAAAGCAAATCCAAGCAAGTCCGTGACAGGCAATCCTGGTGTTCAGAAGCCCCATATTTAAGACTACTCACTTTTTTCTTTAAGAGCTCTGTATAACAGGAGGTAGGACATAGCTGCAGTTAGGCTTCCCCTTAGAGGAGGTATGGCTGGGTGTGCAACTGTTGCCCATCATATGATGCTTTGCCAGGAAAATCAGAGTAACTCCCAATTGCAGGACTCGCTGATGGCTTTTTGGGGTAGGCTAGGTTAGATTAGTGTTCTCCTGGACCAGGCCCCTTCCTGTCATAGTTGCAAATGCAGGTTTAGGTCCTCTTTACCTATTAAGTCAGTCATGTTTTAGCAAAATTGTATTTGTAATATTGATTTTGTGTCATGAGGTTTTACATGTTTTCTTTGGGTCAAATATGGGAGTTGACTTATTTTCTCTCTCCTCTGTCACAGCATTCAGTCTATTTTCCTGGGACTAAAGGACAGATACTCTGCCATCTTCAAAGAGGGCAGTTATGGTCGGGCTGCCCCTTTGGAACTCTGTGTCTGACACCACCTGAGCTGACATGATTCAGGTTAGTGCATAATACCACGGTTTTCAGATCTGTTCAGTGAAAAGCATTTTCTGTTGTGTTAGTGCACCATAGCAGACACTCCACATGTGCTGGGCTTTTAGTTTTGCAGTAGCTGATAAAGACTGTATATAGACTTGTCCAATAACAGTTTCTTGAAGTATGGTGTCGCTACCTAGAGATACTGTACTTACTGTGTTTTTGTTTCAATCGTGATTGTTGTCATTCTGCAGCCTAACTTCCTAAGAATAAAACAAGTCTATCTTTTTTTTTTTTTTTCTTATTTGTCGAAGCACTTACTCATTAAGTAGAATATAAAATGATAGGATGCCTATAGGGGTACAGTGATTTATCTCCAGGTTGCTAGATGCTTATGTCTGCTATGCATACAGTGTCACGTATGAAGGAGAGGTAAGCAACAGTGTGTAAACAAGAAGTGGAAACTCGCACACGCAATATATGTATCTTAACACTAGCAGTTCTGTGCTTATGAAGGATCCAGATAGTAGTGAAGTAGAATGGCATCATTGTTTCCAAAGTTTCTGTCCTCTGTCGGCTTACTTTATACACATATGGAGGGGTGTTATTATCAGATCACTGTACAGGTATTGCGTCATAGAAACTGTTGCTTGTCACTCTTTGATAAAATTGCTAAGAAGCTCAGGTAGTGCAACAAAACTGATCAAGGAGCGTTTGCAGAGCGTGGGCTTATCCGGACAAGCAAATGTGTCACTAATTATATTCCAAGTATGCATCACGCCCTGCTCCAGTTATAATCATTACGCCTGGGATATAGTCCACAAGAGGGCGCTTTACTGCAGAGATGGCAAAATAGAGGCCCCTCCCGGTCCATATATTCCCGGGACCTCCCACTCATTCCCCAGTTTAGTCTCTGCAGTGGGCGGCAAAGGTCAAGATGATGGCTCTCTCTCTCCTTGCAGGTAAGCTGGGCTGCGCAGCCCCCGGTCCTATGTCCTATTCCCACCCGTGCCACTTTTACCTGCCTCCCAGCTTTGGCTGCAAGGTCCGGGTGATGGTAGGCAGCACCTATTAGAGGTGCTTTTGACCGGAGCATTGCTCCACCTCAAATCCCCCACCAAAGGGTAGGCGGCACAGGTTGGTGAGCCTGACATGGGATGCCCCGTCCGCTTTAGCCCCTACTACATACAACCAAATGTATTGCTGGGCTTATCCCCCTTCTCCCTTGTCCGGTTAGTCGGGGGGGGGGGGGCGGTGTGCTGGTTAGTGTTTTGCCACTGTGTGATTCACTGTGTGTGTTATTTGTGTGATAGCTTCACAGCGCTGGCTCCTGCTAAGTGCTCCTTCTCCCTCCATTCATCCAGCATGTCATTTATTTGAACGAGTTGGCCCGCGCGTGTTTGGCTGCGGCGGCGGGCCGGTGACGTCATCAGTTGCTGGGCCGGCTGTTTGTCTGCCTGGCCTCCCGGTTCAGTCCACGCGTTTCTGGGGGGGCAGGGCCCCCTCAGGAGATAATCGGCGCCATCTTCCCTGCATGGATCGTGTGTGCCTGCAGTGCTGTGAGTGCCCCCAGCTGGCTTTTTTCTTATTCCATAGCTTTATAATGTTCAATTGCATTTTTATGGATATTCTTGCATTCTGATGGGGAATTTGTTTGTGCTTGTGTCTTTCATGCTGGGACAACCTACTTAGAGGTTTCTCCCCGTCCTGGGCCCTAGGTTAAAATTCCTATATTGGGGGCTTAAGTGTAAATCCTCCCACTAGCGGACATTTAAGGGGCAACCCGGGTAGCTGCACAGCGTAATTCCCACTGGTCATTGTGACTACTAATTCACCATATGGAGGCTTCCCAGGATACTGTGCTCAGGGTCCCTTCGGGGCAAGCCCGGCTATGTGTAGTGTGCGGGGCATCCCTTGTGGGGGATGATGTGCGGGTTTGTGTACCCTGTGCCCAGCAAGTGATTGCGCAGCAATCTGGATCCGGTACGGCCGGATCAGTACCCTCGGCCTCATCCCCCACACCCCCGCGCCTGGTTACGACCCCTAGTGACATTAACACTAGCGGGGAGTCGCAATCTGATGTTTCCACCAGACTGGCCAACATTGAGAGATTGATTGCTAGCTCTGCAGCCCGTAAGGCTCCAGCTAAAAGATGGCACGTGGCGCCCGCTGCGCCGGCCTTTACCTTTGAACAAGATGATTTCCTTGATTTGTCTGACTATACTCCTCTCGAGGAAGGGGAATTATTTTCAGTTTCAGATCTTTCTGACGATCAGCATTGCCTTGGCGCTGATGCCGGCTCAGAGCATTGGGATGCTGACGACACCCATAGACTTCTGACTCAAATGTTTGAGGTGCTTGCCATTTCCCCTCCTGCAGCAGCACCTAAGCAGCAGGGGGAATTGTTTGGTACCGCAAAACCACGTTTGGAATTTCCAGAACAGACGCATTTTAATAATCTCATTCTCAAGGAATGGGAGCAGCCTAGCCGGTTTCCCGGTATCCCTAAGGGGTGGGATACGAGGTATCCCTTTCCCTCGGATGTGGTCAAATGTTGGTCAACTCCTCCCGAGGTGGATGCCCCTGTTTTGGGGTTGTCTAATACGTCTGTTGTGCATTCCCCGGATTCCACTACTTTGAAGGATAGTGAGGACCGGAGTATTGATCAACTGGCTTCCCACGCTTTTGCCTGTGTGGGTTCGGCCTTGCGCCCGGTGTGTGCTTCCGCTGTTATGGCCGTGGCTATTAGGACCGTGATCAGGGGCCTTCTGGACGGCTCCCATGAGGATCCTTCTAGTGCTGAATTTAGAGCCTTGTCACAATGTGAGATGTTCATCGCCTATGTTCTCTCTGCCATAGATGACACCATTCGGATGTGTAGCAGGAACTCGGCCTTGGTGGTCTCTATCCGCCGCTCGGTCTGGTTGCGCCAGTGGGCAGCTGACAATGCTGCCAAGAAGGCTCTCATGGGGCTTCCCTTTCAAGGATTGCGCCTGTTTGGTGATCGTTTGGACCTTTTTGCTAAGGGAGGTAAGTTACCCCCAACGCAAGAAGCAGACGAGACCCTTTTGGGGCTCGGGCTCCTTCACTCCTTCCTTTCGTGGGCCTAGGTCAGGCAGGGGGGTATCCTTTGCTGGACAAAGGGGAGATTTTCTGGGGCAAGGGCAGAGGCCATGCCCGACCCGGATCCTCCTGGGGTGCCAAACCCAAATCCACTGCCAAGCCCGCTCAGCAATGACCCTTGTGGGTGGGAGGACGGCTGCGGCTCTTCGCTCCGGTCTGGGCTCAACAAGTCTCAGACAAATGGATTCTGGAGGTTGTCTCCTCCGGATACAAGCTGGAGTTCGCGGACTGGCCTCCTCCAAGATTCCTCAGGTCACGGGTTCCTACGGACCCTCGGGCAGTTCAGGGGCCTGTTGTTGGCGGTTCAAAACCTTCGGGCCATGGGGTTCGTTTGTCAGGTCCCCCTGGGAGAGAGAGGTCAGTGTTACTATTCCAATCTCTTTACAGTGCCCAAAAAGGATGGTTCCATTAGACCCATTCTGGACCTAAAGCTTCTCAACAAATTCATCAGAACCAAGCGTTTTCGCATGGAGACGCTGTGCTCCGCTATCAGCTCCCTGCGCCCGGGGGACTTTATGACTTCAATAGACATCAAGGATGTGCTGGTCTTCCCAGGGCACCAGCGGTTCCTCAGGTTTGCGGTAGGGTAACAACACTACCAATTTGTGGCACTCCCCTTCGGGCTCACCTCTGCCCCCAGGGTGTTCACCAAGGTGTTGGCAGGCGTGGTGGCCCTTCTCAGAGCCCGGGGCATTCGCATTCTTCCTTATCTGGACGACCTCATTACGTCTCCTTCACTCCAACAGGCGGAGCTGGACACCCGGACGGTGGTGGCGACACTGGAGAGGTTCGGGTGGTTGATCAATTACCCCCATCCTCACTCTCTCTGTCACGGGTGACCACTTTCCTGGGTATGACTCTGGATACCATTCAGGCCAGGATTTTCCTCCCTCAGCAGAAGGTGGACTCTCTTCAAGCGCTGATTCATGTATTGCTGTCCAACCCTCATCCATCCATCCGGCAAGGGATGCAACTGGTGGGACAGATGGTGGCCTGCTTTGAGGCAGTTCCCTATGCTCAATTTCACATGAGGCCTCTTCAGCTCCATCTTCTTTCAGCCTGGGACAAGTGTCCTGTCTCTAGATCAGGCTTTTGCTCTGTCCCCTCTGGTCCGGCGGTCCCGCCTTTGGTGGCTGGACTCGAAGAATCTTTTGAGGGGCAGATCTTTCCTGACGCCGTGCTGGGAGACGGTCACTACGGATGCCAGTCTGAAAGGTTGGGGGGGGGCTACTGGAGATCCCACCAATTCCGGGGGCTGTGGGGCCCTCAGGGGCCCATCAATGTTCTGGAGCTGAGGGCGGTTCGGTTGGTGCTGGCGCAGCTCACGTCTCACCTCCAGGGCCTGCCGGTTCAGGCTCGCTCCGACAACAGGACTGTGGTCGCTTACATCAATCATCAGGGAGTGCAAGAGTGCCCTCCGGGAGGTGTCGTTGATTCTCTCTTGGGCCGAGGACAACGTCCCGTGCATCTCTGCGGTTTACATCCCGGGAGCGGAAAACCTGGAAGCATATTCCCTGAGCAGGGGGGCCTCTCCCCGGAGAGAATGGTCCCTCAACAGCAGGGTCTTCCTATCCCTCTGTCACAGGTGGGGGAGGCCGGATGTAGATCTGTTTGCCTCTCGTCACAATCACAAGCTTCCAGCTTTTGTCTCACTGTCCCAGGATCCTCTGGCTCTGGCGGTGGATGCCATGTCTCTGTCTTGGCAGGGGTTCGGTCTCCTGTACCTCTTCCCTCCGTTTCCCCTTCTGGGCAGGGTCCTACGCAAGCTGATTCAAGAAGGAGTGCCAGCTGTTCTGGTGGCGCCCAGGTGGCCAAGACAGGTGTGGTTCGCAGACGTCGTGCAGATGGCGGTCGATCAGTACCCTCTGCCCCTGGTTCCGGATCTGCTCACTCAAGGACGGCTCTGTTACCCCAATTTACAAACACTGGCTTTGACGGCATGGCTGCTGAAAACTCCATCCTAAAGGAAAAGGGTCTGTCTGATGCGGTTGTTAAGACTCTGGTCAGAGCTAGGAAGAAATCCTCTTCTACCATCTACTACAGGACCTGGCGGACCTACATTGACTGGTGTGAGGCTAGGGCCTTCCCTTGTCGGGTGTTCTCCATCCCTCGGATACCGGAGTTCCTTCAACATGGTCTGGATATGGGTTTTCAGCTCAGCACTCTGAAGGGGCATGTTTCCGCCTTGGCGGTTTTCTTTCAGAGATCTTTCGCTCTTCATTCTTTGGTCAAGACTTTCTTCCAGGGGGTCACTCATGTGCGCCCTCCCCGCAAACCCTTTTGGGGTTTTGGGATTTGAATTTGGTATTGTCTGCCCTTCAGGGTCCTCCAGTTGAGCCTGTGCATGAGGCTGCACTGTCTATTCTCACTTGGAAAGTTGCCCCTCTGTCCGGGGTGTTTCTGAGTTGGCGGCTCTGTCCATTCAGGCCCCCTACTTTGAGAGGCACCAGGACAAGATGGTTTTCCGCTTTAAACCAGACTTCTTGCCTAAGGTTGTCTCTGCCTTTCACCTCAGGACATTGTGCTTCCTTCCTTATGCCCTAATCCTGGTAATGACAAGGAGAGCGCCTTGCATTCTCTGGACATTGTCAGAAACTTGAAATACTACCTGGTGGCTACAGCGCCTTTCAGGAAGACGGATGCCTTGTTTGTGGTACCCTCTGGTCCAAAGAAGGGTTTGGCGCCGGTTAAGTCTACCATTAGTAAATGGATTTGCCAGGCCATTGTTAGGGCCTATTCTGCCAAAGGGAGGGATCCCCCTTTCCGAATTGGTTTGTAAGGCTGCTACCTGGTCTTCTGTTCATACCTTTTTCAAGTTTTACAAGGTTGATGTTCGGGCCTCAGCGGATGCTGTTTTTGGCCGCAAAGTTCTGCGGGCTGCAGTGGTTTGAACTGCGCATTGTTGCTCTTTTGGGATCCCCACCCGTTGTTGGACACTGCTACGGGATGTCCCAGACGTAATGATGGAGCAGGGCGTGATGCATACTTGGAATAATACCATTCTGTGCATACTCACCTTGTAGAATGGATATTATAACTATGCATCACGCCCTGCTCCATCCCACCCTGAGTTTTTATTCTTGGATCCTCTATATGGTGAAGTTTTCCTTGTTAAATATTGTTAATCTTGTTATTGGCTTCTTCTGGTTCCCTTACTGCTTAATTATACTGGGGAATGAGTGGGAGGTCCCGGGTATATATGGACCGGGAGGGGCCTCTTTTTTGCCATCTCTGCAGTAAAGCGCCCTCTTGTGGACTATATCCCAGACGTAATGATTATTACTGGAGCAGGGCGTGATGCATACTTATAATATCCATTCTACAAGGTGAGTATTCACAGAATGGTATTTTTGATGTTTATAGAGATAGCTGATTAAAGAAGACTTGTATTTCTATGGCTAATGGATAGGTTGGAAATGAACTATAACTTGTTTTGTCCTGGCAAAGTGTTCTGTTGTAAAGCAGCTCTAGGTTGGTGTGTTACTAAAGAAATAGAATGGGGCAAAATGCATACTGGAGTGTCATCACTTGCTTTGATATATTATTTGTAGGTAAAAAAAAGTGTGCAGAGTTGTTTTTATTATTTTTGCCAAAGGGATTTGATTAAGTTAATATCTTACTTAACTGGGGCGAGGGGTGTGTGTTGACTTAAATAAACTTGGGAGAAATATTCTGGATACTTTAGATAATCTCCCTGTAATTGATTTTATCTGCCTGGCTGACATGCTGCCCTGCCTGTTTCCATGCTCACTCAGCCCTGGACCAAGTATGTAGACTGCAACTCTAAGGTTACTAGAAATTCTGACCAGCATGTTTGTTCCAGGTCTTTAGCTAGTAAAATGAAACCAACGTGAATTTATAATAAAAGACCAATAAATAAGTACCAGTAAATTAAAAACTAACTGATCCCAAAACATCATTTTAAACCTAGTTTAATTATACATTTTTTGGACCTCAATTTGTAAACTTTTTAAGCATATATCACAGTTGGAAAGCCTATTGCGCCACCCAAAGGTGGAAACATGGCCATGGTCAGCACACCTCTCAGTACAGTACACGGTATGCTGTGCAGCCTGCTGAAGGATAAACTGGGTTCTTTGTGTCGCTTTACCACTGTGGATTGATTTAGCAGCTTTTGGCTTGTGTTACTGTACTAGGCTCACCCTATTCAAAACAAATAAAAAAAAAAAAAAAAATACTAAACTGCATAAGTTGCTGCAGTGGGGGGATAGTGACAAGGATGGGGTAAGGACGGAGAACCTTTGTTCCCTTGAAGCTCAAATGTCGCTATTAAAATGTTTTTCATTTGTTTTATGTGTGATTTTTCACTACTCAAGAATTGGTAAGGGGTCCCAAAGAACCCTATACTAGTTAAAGTGGACCAACACCCAGGGGGATCTATAAGATTCCCGGGCCGATCCAATCCCTCCCCGCGGAGCATCCAAAATCGGGGTGCCCCTCTGTGTGAAACCCCCCAGGACGCCCGCTGCACTTACCTGATTCCCGGTCCAACGGCGCATGCACGAGCCGCGACCGCATCTCTGTTAGAGGGAAGTGCGAGATGTGTCTGCCAGCGTGCTCGGAGCCACTGAGGTAAGGCGTCACTTTGACGTGCATACCTCAGCGGCTCCGAGCGCTCTGATTGGACGAGCGATCGCGCATGCGCCGTAGGAGCAAGGTGAGTTATAGCCAGCGATCTGGGGGGTTTCACATAGCGGGGCACCAGGAAGTGGACCAAAACCTAGGATAGTGAAAATCCTGGGTGTTGGTCCACTTTAAAAGATTAGGGTGGCCTAGAAGTCACCTGCCGGCATGGTGGCAAGTGACTTTCTCTAGAGGGTATAGAGAAGGCCCATTTTCCAGACCCAAGTGTTGTTTCAAGAGTGTCCACCTTGCCAAATGTCATAGGATCTGGTGTTTGCCTATGGCCGACCAATTATGCATCCTAGCCACCAATTCTGACTCGGGCACATCATTTTTTTAAACAAAAAATCGATTGCAAAAATGCAGTGCTTACCCTTAAAACAGAATGCAAAATTCAAATTTAAAGCGCCTAGAATCTGCACTACATCTCCATTTTGTGAATGTAGCCTAATGAATGGAAAATATATAGGGAGTAGGATAAGAATACCTCCACTTTAGATTTCAGCTTTGGCTTAAGCCTTACATCCTTACCAGACACATGAGAAGATAAGCTTATTGGATCAGTTTCGTATAACATAATCGGTGTCACATGGCTTATTATAAAGGTCATCATGCTTTTCTGGTGTGTTTATCATGTTCCTATCCATTGCACTTAATATGCGTTGTCAGTCAGAATCCTGGAAACGGTTGCATACACATGCAGCAGCTGTGCCCCCTCCAATAGGTAGTGTTCCAGCTGCACAACAGGAGGAACATGGCATTGCAGTGTGGTGCAGTTTCCCAGTCCTGAGTCAGATGCTTCAGTGTGTGGAATACCAGCACTGCAGGGCTAATGGGAAGGGGGTGAGGAACTCTTTGAACCATGACCACCCTGGTGCAGAGTTGGCAGGTCCACTTTAATACATCATCAGCCTGCCTGGTACTTGCTAATGTAAGGATCATAAGACTACTGAGACACAAGATGGGGCAGATCCTTCCCACCCCAGACTGCAGTGTCTACTTCTCTGTGTCAAAGCCTATCTGATGGCTACAACCCCTCAAAGTCCTGCCATACTTCATGAAGTCGTATCTTCTGAAAGCCCGGTCTGTTGTAGGGAAGCCTCCCCATCCCAGCAAAAAGCCTTTCTGGTGTGAGCTTGGAAACTATATTCCAGGAACAATATGCCAAAGATGGACAACCACGCCAGAACCCATAACAGATATCGGTGTGAACAAGATGAAATTCCTAAATTGAAATCCAGTGTTAAAGGCTGTGCAGAGCCAAAGGAATCAGGTGACAGGAATAAATGAGTCAGAAACAATGTCATGTCACGGGCTGGTAAACAGACAAGTGCACCCTGCAAACCAGGCTTCTAAATTGTGCATTTACACTTGCATGGCTGTAGAGAGGTCGACCCTGGCTTTGGCAACTAGTTACACCTACAATGCTGATATGTCACACCCACAAATGTTTAATCACAAAAGGTTCCAATTCATGGGCTGATAAATACTAGAAATGTAAACGGGAGTTTGATAAGAAACTGATATGGACAGAAAGAAAAAAATAAGACTCCCCTGCACGCTGCGATCCACCGCTGATCAAGGCTGGGAGCAGAGCACCCTGTGGTCTGCCTCCAAGTTCCAGGCAGAGCATCGGGCTGGGAGTGACAAGCCAATCACTGATAGACTGACATCACAATAAATAAAAAGCACTAATGGACAGTATCAAGTGCATAGTGCCAAAGGAAAACAACAATGCAATCCACAAATGTTAGAAAAATCTAGACAAAGAGTAAGGAGCTAAATGCTTAATTTCATGAGATGCAGTGGGGAGGGGGGTCACCAGAATACACTTGTTCTTTAGACACACCACTGTAGCAGACTCTAAACTCCTTCTTCTTTTTTTTCTTTTTTTTTTTTTTTTCTCCCCAAACTTCCTCCATAACGGCTAGCCAAGTATCGCCTCCCACCTGGAAGAGGAAAGACAAACTAAACTAGACTTCCTCCCAGGCCTCTCCCAGGAAACAGGCTGGAAGACATTGTCCTATTTTTTTTTCTTTTTTTTTTTAATTGGGGAGAATGGCGGGCACAGACTCCTTTCTCTCTCCATGACCGAGCTCTGGTGGTGCTCCGGGTGACCCACTGCTGTCAGGGTTAGGGGTTTCCCTCCCCTGGGAGTTCCCCTCCCTGGAGTTAGTCTGGGTGTCAGTCCCCAGGGTAGGACCCATATTCTTAGTATACAGTACGTCCTGCTCCAAATATAGTACTTACTATCGGGTATTAATCTGGACCGCAGAGACATCGAAAATGGGCTCCTCCCGGCCCCTCAAATATCCAGGGACCTCCCAAAAATCCCCAGAATTTCTCTGCAGTCTGGACTGCGAAGGACGAGAAATGGCTCTCTACTCGGAGGTGAGCGGGGCTATTAGCCTGCGGCCCTGTAGGACTATTCCCACCCGTTCCATTAGTAATATGCCTCCCAGCCTTGGCTGCGCTGGTCGGGTGAAGGTAGGCAGCACCGCTGTTAGGTGCTTAGGAGCGCTGCTCCACTGCAATCCCCCACCAAAGGGTAGGCGGTTCAGGCTTATGGTGAGCCTCTATGGGATGCCCCTCCGGCACTATTGTCCCTGCCTATTGGTGGGCCCTATTAAAGTGGCCGCTGTCCTCCCTCATTCTCCTTGTAGCCTTCGGGGGAAAAGAGGGGGGGGTGTAAATGTGTATGCTATGCATTCTGTGTTTTACACCTTATATTTTATTCTTTCTGCCTTGTGTCAGCTGCCACGCTGGCTTGCTTTACCTTGCTGTTTTTTTCTTTTTTTTTCAAGCAGGCGCTTGGCTGCTTGTCAATTCCTGGCTTCGCACTCTTCGGGGGGGGGGGGGGCGGGGCCCGTCTATGGCGCGCTCCGCGTCATCGCTGATACCGGCTCGCCCCTCGAGGTGTACCGACGCCATCTTTAACCTGCTTGGTTGGCCCATGCGCGACGGACCTCTACCTACCGCGATCCGTAAGTGCCCTCACGGGCGGCTGTATTTTGCTACTTTTTTATTACTGTGTGCTTACGGTCTTCTCCTCTTATGTCTTTCAGGCTGGGCGAACCCTTTGGCTTCTCCCGGCCCTCTATTAGTTATTAACTTGATAGGCCTTGTGTAATACTCCCACTTCCCTAGCGGGTTATTGGGGCATCCGAGTTGCTGTATAGCGTTAATCCCTATCGGCCTATAGTACTGCTATAATCACCATATGGAGGCATCCCAGGATAATGCGACCGGGGTTCCTTCGGGACAAACCCGGCTGTGTGTAGCGTGTGGGCAGCTTCATGCTGACGCTGACAAGGCGCGGGTCTGTGTACCCTGTGCTGAGCAGGTGCTTGCATTGCAATCTGGCCTGCCAGTGGCTGCACCTCATTTCACTTCGCCTACTCCCCCAAGCTTAAACCTCACTCCTGCTGAGTTGCATACAAGTGGGGATTCTCAGCCTGATGTGTCTTCTAGACTGGCTCTTGTTGAGCAGTTGATTGCTAAGTCCTTGGCCCATAAGGCCCCTGCTAAAAAGCAGCACCTAACGCCTAATGTCACTATCTTCCCTATGGAAACTGAGGAGTTTTTTAATCTTTGTGGCTATACCCCGTTTGATGAAGGGGAGCTTTTTTCTGTCTCAGGCTCATCTGATGAGAGGCCAAGGGGTCATGACGATTCTGGCTCTGACCCCTGGGCCCCAGATGACACTGACAGATTACTGACCCAGATTTTTGGGGTCCTGTCCATATCTTCCCCCTGTTGCGGCTCCCAGGCAAAGGGGGGAGCTTTTCCATAGAGCAAAATCATGTTTGGAATTTCGCGAGCAGGCTCATTTCCATAACCTTGTGCTCAAGGAATGGGAGCGCCCCAGTAAACTTCCCGGGGTTCAAAAAAGTTGGGATAGGAACTATCCCTTTCCTGCTGATGTGGTAAAGTGTTGGTCATCCCCTCCCGAGGTGGATGCCCCGATCCTAGGGCTATCCAACACTTCTGTCATGCATTCCCCTGACTCTACTACCCTGCGGGATGCTGAGGACCGGCGCATTGACCAGCTGCCATCCCATGCCTTTGCATGTGCGGGGACGGCGCTTCTCCCGGTCTGTGCCTCTGCTATTACTGCTGTGACCACTAGAACCCTTATCAGAAATATGCTTGATAGTGCCCCTGATGATTTGCCTTGTGAGGTGTTTAATGCACTCTCCAGTTGTGATGTTTTTGTAAATTTTGTCCTCTCTGCCATGGATGACACCATCAGAATGTGTGCCAGAACATCTGCCCTTGTGTTGGCTATACGCCGCTCGGTTTGGCTGCGCCAGTGGGCTGCTGACAACGCTGCCAAGAAGGCCCTCACTGGTTTTCCCTTCAAAGGACTGCGCCTGTTTGGGGACCGCCTGGACCTTTTTGCTAAGGGAGGCAGGTTACCCCAGCACAGGCGGCAATCTCGACCCTTTCAGGGTCAGGGTTCCTTCTCCTCCCCTTACCGTGGTGCCAGACAGGGGAGGGGGTTTCCTTTCCTGGGTCCCGGGGAGATTTCTGGGGTAGGGGCCTCCTGGTGTCCCAAAGCAGTCCCCCAAGCCCCCTCAGTCATGATGGGGCGCCCTCACCCATCCGGGTGGGGGGACGGCTGCAGCACTTTGCTCACGTCTGGAGGCTTCATGTCTCAGACCGGTGGATTCAGGAGGTAGTGTCCTCCGGTTACAAGATAGAGTTTGCTGTCTGCCTCCCTCCCAAGATTCATCAGATCCCAGATTCCTCAGGATCCTGTGTCAGCTCAGGAGCTAGTGCAAGGCCTCCTGGAGCTGGGGGTCATCTGCCAGGTCCCCTTAAGAGAAAAAGGCAAGGGCTTTTATTTCAACCTATTCACAGTACCCAAAAAAGATGGTTCAGTCAGGCCCATCCTGGACTTAAAGATCCTCAACAAATTTGTCAGGGGCAGGCGCTTTCGCATGGAAACTCTGCGCTCTGCCATCAGTTCCCTGCGCCAAGGGGACTTCATGACTTCTGTGGACATCAAAGATGCTTACCTTCATATTCCTGTATTCCCAGGTCATCAAAGGTTCCTCAGGTTCGCTCTGATGGATCAACACTACCAGTTTGTGGCGTTGCCCTTTGGTCTCACTTCAGCTCCCAGGGTGTTCAACAAGGTGCTGGCGGGCGTGATGTCTCTCTGCTCAGGTATCAGGGTGTCCGCGTGCTTCCCTATCTGGACGACATTCTTATCTCTTCCCAATCTCTACATCAGGCAGAGTTGGATACTCAGCTGGTGGTGTCCACTCTGGAGTCATTTGGATGGGTGATCAACCACCCCAAGTCCTCACTGTCCCCTTCCTTGGTAACTCCGTTCCGAGGAATGAATCTGGATGCAGTTCAGGCAAGGATTTTCCTTCCTCAACAGAAGGTGGACGGTCTGATTGCACAGGCTCAGTTCCTCCTATCTTGTCCTCATCCCTCCATCAGGCAGCGGATGCAGCTGGTGGGCCTGATGGTGGCATGCTTCGAATCGGTCCCTTATGCTCAGTTCCACTTGAGGCCTCTGCAACTTCACCTATTGTCAGTATGGGACAAGGACCCAGCGTCCCTGGACGGGGTCTGTGTGCTCTCCCCTTGGGTCAGGAGGTCCCTTTTGTGGTGGATGGACTCAAGGAACCTGTTGTGGGGCAGATCCTTTCTTACCCCTCCCTGGGAGACGGTCACCACGGATGCCAGTCAGGTTGGGGGGGTTTCTGGAAGTCCCTGCGGTTCCAGGGGAGGTGGGGCCCTCAGGAGGCCCACACACCTATCAATGTCTTGGAGCTGCGAGCGATCAGGTTAGTTCTGGCTCGCTTGACTACTCATCTTCAGGGCCTGCCTGTTCAGGTGCGCTCGGACAACCAGACGGCAGTTGCCTACATCAATCATCAGGGAGGGACCCAGAGCAAGGGGGCCCTCTAGGAAGCATCTCTGATCCTGACTTGGGCGGAGGCCAATGTCCCCTGCATTTCAGCTGTGTACATCTCGGGGGTGGAAAATTGCCTGGCGGACTCTCTGAGCAGGGGGGCCTCTCGCCAGGGAGAATGGTCCCTATGCAGCAGGGTGTTCCAATCCCTGTTTCACCATTGGGGCCAACCAGATGTGGATCTGTTTGCGTCCCGTCACAATGACAAGCTTCCAGCCTTTGTCTCCCTGTCCCAGGATCCTCTTGCCTTGACCACGGATGCTCTAGCAATGTCATGGCAGGACTTTCAGTTTCTGTATGTCTTCCCTCCGTTTCCCCTGCTGGGCAGGGTTCTGCGCAAGATTGCTCTGGAAGGGGTGCCAGCGATTCTGGTGGCCAAGAAGAGGGTGGTTTGCAGATGTGGTGCAGCTGGCAGTAGATCAGTACACTCTGCCCTTGGTGCCAGATCTGCTCACTCAGGGTTCTCTACGCCATCCCAGTTTACAAACTCTGGCTTTGACGGCCTGGCTGCTGAAACCTCCATCTTGAGGAGAAGGGGCTGTCTTCCTCGGTTGTGGATACTTTGATAAAGGCTAGGAAGAAGTTTTCTTCTTCCATTTATTACAGGGTTTGGCGTGCCTACATTGACTGGTGTGAGTCTAGGTCTCTTCCCTGTCGTGTGTTCTCTATTCCCAGGATCCTGGAGTTCCTGCAGCATGGGTTGGAGATGGGGCACCAACTCAGTACTCTGAAAGGGCAGGTTTCTGCCCTGGCTATTTTCTTCCTTTGCTCAGCACCCTCTGATCAGGACTTTTTTCCCGGGGGTCACTCATGTGCGCCCCCCCACTTAAGCCTATGGTGCCTGTTTGGGATTTGAACTTGGTTTTGTCAGCCTTGCAGGATGCTCCCTTTGAACCTGTGCAGGATGCTGCCCTTGCCATTCTTACACTCAAGATTGTCTTTCTGGTGGCTATCACTTCTGTTAGGCGTGTGTCTGAGTTGGCGGCGCTTTCTATTCAAGACACCAGGACAAGGTGGTGTTTCGTTTCAAGCCAGACTTTCTGCCTAAGGTAGTATCTGCTTTTCATTTGAATCAGGACATTGTTCTCCCTTCTTTGTGCCCTAATCCTAGTAATGCTAAGGAAAGGGTTTTGCATTCTTTGGATGTGGTTAGGTGTCTGAAGTACTAGCTGGTGGCTACTGCACCCTTCAGGAAAACTGATGCTCTCTTTGTGGTCCCTTCTGGGCCTAGGAAGGGTTTGGCTCCTGCCAAGTCCACTATCAGCAAATGGATCCGTCAGCCTGTGATTCAGGCCTACTCTGCTAAGGGGAAGAATCCTTCCTTCCGCCTTACTGCTCATTCCACTCGTGCTATTGGTGCTTCTTGGGCTTTTCAGCACCAGGCTTCTGTTGAACAAGTTTGCAAGGCCGCTACTTGGTCTTCTGTTCATACCTTTTCAAAGTTTTACAAGGTTGATGTTGGGGCCTCAGCTGACGCTGCTTTTGGCCGAAAGGTGCTGTTAGCTTTGGGGATCCCACCCTACTTTATGGACACTGCTATTGGATGTCCCGATAGTAAGTACTATATTTGGAGCAGGACGCACTGTATACTAAGAATAATACAATTCTGTGATTACTCACCTGTAGAATTGGTATTATGAGTATACAGTACGCCCTGCTCCACCCCACCCTTGGTTTTGCATTATTTTGGATCCCCTGTATGGTGATTATTATCATTGTTATAGTTAATAGTTTGGGTTGTTTCTTTTCTCCCGGCTTCTCGTTCAATGCTGGGGATTTGTGGGAGGTCCCTGGGTATTTGAGGGGCCTGGAGGAGCCTTTTTTCGATGTCTCTGCAGTCCAGCGCCATCTGGCGGAGTAATACCCCTTATTGTTTGTTAGCCACCAGGGACATGGTGGCAGGTGAGTATGTATTTTTTACCTACTGGAGTGATGTCCCCACAAGTTCTTCTGACCTGGGGCATAGTCCAGAGTGGAGGGGCAGGGTACCACAGCAGCGGCAGCCCTAGGACCCGGCTGGTCTGGGAATCCTCTGGCATGCACGCATCGCCGCACACTGCCCGGAGGCTCTGCACGCTTCCGGGTCAAGGGGGTTACAATTAGGCCTGATCCATTGTACCTACCAAAGATTGCTTCTGAATTTCATAGGTCTCGGGAGCTCTGTTTGCCAGGTATTAAGCCAGAGGACACAAACAATAATTACCAGATGCCTCTGTTGGATGCTAGACAGATTGCATTGTCTTACTTAGATCGGACCTCCAGATGGCGAAGATCCGACCACCTATTAGTGTCTTTTGCAGGCAAGAATAGAGGGCTACAGGCTTCTAAGGCTTCCATCACAAGCTGGCTTAGGGAAGCTATTTAATTGGCGCAGATGCAGGCCCTCAGACCTTGCACACACATTGCACCAGAGCAGTTTCCGCCACTTGGGCTAATAGGTCTGGAGTCTCTTTGGAGGATATATGCAGTGCAGCTACATGGGCTTCACCGCACACTACAGTTAACCTATCCTCTGATAGAAAGCAGGAGTTTGTCCGGAAGATCCTGCAGGCCATCTCCCCACCCTGAGGTAGGATGGTTCTACTATTATTATTATTTCTCGCTTTTGCTCGGCAAGCCATCCTTGAGGATATTTGGGGAAAACCCCAATTAGCTTACCGGAAATGGAATTTCCAGAAGTCCTCCAGGACAGCGTCCTAAATACCGCCTTTTTTAGATATTGATGTTCTATTGGGTTAGATTATTTATAGATTTATTGTTCTTGTATTACTTGGTTAAAACACTGAGGCCCTGAAAAAAGGGGCGGGTTTTTAATGTTGTCTAGTTTGTGTTTTATCTTCCAGAGGGGAGGTGATACTCGGGTAGCCGCCCTGAGGGACTACCAGAAATTCCATTATCGCTAAGCTAATTGTTTTTTTTTTTGGGGGGGGGGGGTAGTTTTTATTTTGTCTTATGTGATTGTTATTTGTGTATATGTGTTTGGCAAACATTAATGCTGATCAAAACCCCTTTTTTAAACACTTGTGCTGATGTAGCCCGGTTTAAAATGAAAAAAGGGGAGGTTTTCCCCGCCATAGCCACTCCCCTGGCAATTTGGAGATCGCTGATTGTCTGATCTCATGGCTTTTGCATAACATGCGCCAGTCAGCGGAATCTTCCCTGTAGAGTTCGTGTTTCTGCGAGCCCAGCCTACCTGAATGGCTGGAGAATACCCGATCTACCAGCAAAATCGAGTCATCCTGATTTAGGGTGCCCCAGGCTAGCTGATGGCCTTGGAGTCTTTTAGATTCCAGTGCCGGCTGCCGAGCGTTTTAATAAAATAATGATATTTTCTTGATATTCTCGGTGCTGCTGGTTTGTTTATGGAATCTTGACTGGACATATGCTCTGGGGGGAGTCTTTACACTTGGATTGCTCTTTTAGGCTTCTTTCCAGTATTGCACATTAGATATTGTGAGTGCCATTAACATTGTGGTTTCAGGTGTGTTGTGTATGTGGGGTAGTAACTGTGTTTTGGGTTTGTGTGTGTGGTGGAGTGTAACGGGGGTGTGAAGGGGCACCAAACGTCAATCCCGGACACAGGACGCCACATAACCTAGGGCCGGCCCTGTCACAAGTTATTTAATCATGCAGGATAATTACAAACTACCCAAACCTAATTAGTCATTTTCCAGACACATTGAAAAGTGTTGCCATTGTGTAAGGCTACACATTATAAATTGTTAGCTTCTTTTCAAAAAAAGAAGCTATATTGCCTGAGTAATTATAGAATAACATTATTCCTCGTGTTGTGTTGTCCTCTATGATAGGAGTGGCAGGGCTGAGTGATGCAAGCACATTGGGTGCTTTGCTTAGCTCGAATTACAGTGTGGAGGGTTCCATTCTAGCCTACCACTAAGAGAGGAGTGTCACCCTGATATAAGCCTCAGACTTCCATTTGTGTTCTGGGTCAAGGGGGAGGTGCTGGAGGCTGCAACGAGGAAGAAGAAATTCCTCTTCCTTTTAGCAATCAGAGTAGAAAAGACAGCGTGGGGACTGACCCTGCATCAGGTAAGCTGCCAGGCAATTGATTTCAGAGTTTGACTGGTCAATCCCTTTAATTATCTATCTTGTATTGCTAATTGCCTGCCTGTTACTCAATGTTAAATTGTCCTGGATTAATTAACACTAAAGAACCAGTGAATATGCTGCAATCACCTAATGCGTATCAGAATTGGTGAGAGGTCAACCGGGGTTAAGGGTAGACTTTTAATTAGTCTTTTTAACTAACACATCTCTCTAAAACAATGCCTCTGCTGGCTAAGAAAAGATTGATAGGAATATCACCAAATAACAATCCTTTCAAGAAGTACAAAAAGTACCTCTCAAATAAACAAGTTGCCAGGACTGCCCAGTGATAGTTTTCTTTTATATTTTCTCTTAAAGGTACTGTTTGGGCAAAAACAACAAACAGATACTCACTGATGCAGCTGATCGGCCATATTCTGAAGTTCAAAATCTGATCTTACCTTCACCGGAGATCTAGATCGCACCATCCCTGCTCACAACCACAACACATGTGGTCACCTTGCTGCCTCCTCATCATCCCCTTGCATCAGTGACAGCGACTTGCCTCCCTCACTCCATTAATTTCAATGTTGGGGGGGGGCATGCCAAGCACTCCCATCACAGGAGACATGACTAAAATGAGGTGAACGTTTATTTTATAATTACTCTGGCAATATAGCTTTGTTTTTAAAAGGGAAAAACTTAGGAACATAACATGTACACAAAGGGAATACATTTGAGTGTGTCTGGACAATCACTTTAAGGCAATACCTAACTGATTATATTTATAGCAAACTATCTAGTTCTGTTCATCAGACATGGTGGTATGGATATAATTATGTCTTTAGAAAGAGAACAAAGTATTCTCAAAAGCTTATCCTTCTAACAGTTATTGCCTTAATTCGTTACTTTCTCATGCCCTCAGTGGATAGCATGATTCAACACCTTATAAATCCTTCGAATTTCAGTAGCTGTTGCTACATAAATGCTTTTTAAAGTGGAACCAAACCTACAAGCGGCCGGCCTGGAATCTAAAGGATTCCAGGGCCAGCCACTTGCTTTTCCCTGATGTCTGATCCCTCGGGATGCCCCACTGTTTGAAACCCCACAGGGCGCCCATTGACACCTGCCTTTCCTTGCTCCATCGGTGCATGCGCTAGCTCTCCAATGAGACCTGCTCGCTGCACTGACGTAATTCGTCAGGGGACTCTCATTATTGTAAATGGGCATCCCCTGCATCCCTCGTGTTGTGCACATGTAGCCATTTGTAGCATTATAGTCCATGAGAGTCCCGAGGCAGACAATGAAAGTGAGTGGCAGTTTTCTCTCCTAAAAAAAAAAAAGTGAGTTCTCTCACCTGGCTCTGAATCAACCACATTGTCTGGAGTGCCCCTCTTACTTTTTATAGGGCGTCCCTTTATACAACATATGCCTCAACACTAAATGCTTTTCCCAAGGTTGCCCGAATATTACATTTGGGCACATGTGAAAACATACTGGTAACGTGTGTGTGTGTGTGGGGGGTCAAAAGTCTATAGCAGTGCTACCCATTTACTCCAACTGCTATTAATATTTCATCTTTTCCCTGTAGTCTTATTTTTCCCATCCTGGCAAATATTTATTTCTCAGCAGCACCAAATCTTCCTCTACCTTGTGTATGCGGATCTTGCTGTAGACAGCTCCTTTCAGTAGCTGTTCACTAAGAACCCATGAAATGTAAATGGTGGCTGAGATGTCCTCTCTGCACCTGGCCATGGCTATTGTTTATTATGGAAAGTAGGAAAAATGGTGCTTCATGGTATGAGTAAAATCATGTGTGTGTTTATTTACATCCAGAAATAAAGATATACTGCACTAAAGTGGAGTGCACTATGCTTTTCATTCCTGGCTTGACAAGGGATCCATGCTCAAGTGTATAGTTATTTGGAGCTGTTGGGAACTATTTAGTGTGCTATAAGGTGCTACAATACAGCTTATGTGATCTGTTCTCCTGAAACGGTCATCTTTGAACGTAGCTCTTATGGTAAGAAATGCTGTAACCCCTGATCTAGCAGAAATCCGGGTAGCGTAATCAAAATTCCCATGCAACCCTCCCTTAGTGCTAAATTCAATTAGATATGGTAAAATAAGAAAGTACTCACCACCATGTTACCAGTCCCTGGCACTGTGCAACAGCATTTTCACCCACCACACTGCTGCACTGAGCTTGATTGGCAACTTAGTCACCCAACCAGTGCATGGCTGCTGCACACTGATTGGGTGACAAACAGTCTAACAGCTTTCTGCAGCAAATGCAGGGGGCAGCACCAATAGGCTTGGTATTTCGGCAGTTGGTGGGAGACCATTTTCCTTTTATTACCTGGATTTCTGCTACTTGTCATATATTTGCTATGAATTTATATTTATATAATTTTTATTGATTTGCTGCTACAATTAATTATAAATGTATTCCATATATTTATATAACATTTAGTACTACAATGAATGCATTTTGCAGGTATTTCTCCTGAGTAAAAACTTTAGCTTATTCTGGAGAAAAAAGATAATGTACAAAAATTCTGATCATACAGCAAGTTGTATTGTGCCATTAAATGCTAGGTGCATCTTTAACCTTATATAGAATACCGTGATTACTGTACCATGTACTACAGAATAAATAACAAAGCTTCACTTCAACCACAATGGGACATTTATAAAAGGTAGTGCCTATAATAAAAAAGCCATTTTAGGTGCACATGATGTGTCAGATCAAATTTGGCATAGATCTAGTTCATTGTTCTACTTAAAGTCATTGTTCAGGCATAGCCTGTATAGGGCTACACTTGGCAATATCCTAAACTGTTTTCCACCTTAAAATTGATGTAGAAATAGCCAAGATATTGAGGTTTGACAATCTACCTAAGGAATTATTTTCTCAAACATTGTGGGTGTGGCTTGGGTGCTGTGGCGGCTCTTGTTTTGAATGGGGAGTGCACGCTGCCACCTCCCTGGCGTCGTGAATGCTGGGGATGCAGCAGCAAACGCTCCCCATTCAAGTAATTAAGAGCTGGCTGCCGAGTGACATTGCCCGCCAGAGCTCGCGCATGAGCTGCTGGAGCCTGGATTGCTGAGTTTTTATGGGCAAACCAGGGGGGTTTTAACACCGGGGGGAAGGAACGGAACAAAACTCGGGAAAGTTAAATTTCCAGGTTTTGTTCCCCATTAAGATAAGATTTACATGGATTGCAGGGGTTTAATCAAGGGGGAGAATACAACAATCATGATGCCCCCCCATTGAGCGGACCAACGCCCATTTTATGCAAAATGGGTATTAGTTTGGTTTAATGCTGTTTTGTTCATATTGTAGCTTTTGATCTTCTGTTCAGATGCTCACCATTTATATATGTGTTAGGAGAGTTCACACCAGGGAAATCTCTACTGCATCAACGCAATTCGCAATTGTGCAGTGATTTTAATGTGCTTGAAATTGCCAGTCGGAGTGGAACAGCTGTTGCTGCAGCGCAGCCCTAAAATCGATGCAGGCAAGGTTTCAGTGGGGCAATTGTGATTGCCTCTAAATGTGCATAAAGGCTACTGAAAGCAGCATGGCATAGCTGATTGTGGGTCCATCACAATCCTATATTTTATTTTTTTTTGTGAATTGGTTTGTGGTCCGGAACTTTTGTGTGCTTCTTGATTTGTTACATAGCCCCTTCCGTGTAATTAGTGGCATAATGTCATCATGCTTGTTCCCAGTCAGTGACTCACTATGTTTTACAGGTGACAGCATGGCAGCAAGGCTACTGACCTTTTATAAACACAGAGAAATGGCAACCTCCCTTCATCTCTACATACTAACAGTTTTTTGTTTAAGTAGTGTTAAACCAGACCAGCACTCTTACAAGAAACAGTGCTCATATCCTTCCCCAGGGCAATTCAGTTAGCAGCAAATTTGCAACTTCTGCCGCAGTTTATTTTCACCCTCTGTGACGTTCTATGGACCTGCAAGTGCAAGGCTAGGGTTGTGACATGCAGTGGATGTTTCTGAAGGATGACCTGCAACCAGATCCTTAACCAACCAAGAAGATTTCTAATGCAGTAGTCGACTCAAGCTGGGTTAGTAGAAGTCCAGTGTAGCAATGCTTTCTTTAAAGCAAAATGAGAATAATTGTATCTAGATTTGGTGTCAAATATTTTATCCAAGGCAGTATCAAAGTAAACCTTAACCTGAGAGTCCTTTGCACCTGAAGGTCCTTTTTGTCGAGGGTGCAAGCAGCCTTCAGTTCAATGAAAGGGAAAAGCAGCTGCAAAGTACGATTTATGCCTAAAATGAACAATCCCCAAAAACGTACAATGCTGACTGGTATGTAACACTAGGGCCATACAAGCACGGCATGTAATATTATTTTTCATTGGAGTGCAATCAGTCAATCTCTTTTGCACCATGGGAGACAAGAGCCAATTGGAAACTGCTGGTTTATGTTCCACCCACGTGGATGGTTAGACATTTAAATGACCTTACTCTCCCCTATGGAACATAACCTCACCACAAGTAGAAGATTTCTATTCATACTATTTACATTTACATTTCTATTTCTATACTATTTACATTTCTATACATTTATGTGTCCAAAGCTGAACTGACAGAGTGTGTATATATAGCATTTTTTTTCTTCCTTGGGTACAAGGCTAGTGTTGCCTTGGAAACCCCCCCCAATCCTCTGTGGTGGCCCCTGGAAATAGTAGATGTGCATCAACTGGTGAAATGGCCAGCAGCATGAGGATCCCTCATATTGAAGGGCCATTCAAGAGCAGGTGAGACCTTAGTCTTCCCCTTTCCTTTTTCAGGGTAGCTGCTCTCTGGGGTGGTTGCCTCTCTCCAACTTCACTATTGGTTTGTGGTTTTACTCAAATCTGGTTTTACCCAAAAAAGACAATTCAGCTCAGCCTATTTTTGAGCTCAAACTGCATCTCGCTTACTCAATGTTTCCGTGATGGAAATTGAGGAGGCCTATCTACATGACCCCCATTTTACAAACATACCAGGATCTCTCCGGTACACAGGTATTTAAATTTGAGAAGTTGCCATTTGGGATGACTACAGCACCCAGGGTTTTCAACAAGAATGTGACCTTGGTCATGGCAGTTTGGAGGCAATGAGGGATCAGTATCACCCCCTCCCTCTGGTAAAGGCTTGGAGAAAGGAGAATATCTTAAAACGAAGTCCTTTCCTTCTAAGTTAAATCGGCTCTACCTGTGACTCTGATTTATAGTGCACAGCCTGCATTTCAGCACCCAGTCAGAAGCTGAAAACACTTGCTCAGCTGTATAAAAAAAATCCATGAGTTTATTGTAATCCAATAGGAAATCCAAGGTTAAGGCAATATAAATCATCAAGCGTGCTATTTCATCTGTGTGATCGGACCTTGATAGTTTTTAATGGATAAACACCTGGATTGTTGTATAGCTGAGCAGTTCTTTTCAATTTATAGTTAGTTTCCTTTGCTGGAATACAGTACTTTGGAAGGCTTCCTGAGCCATCAGCCATCCCCTCTGACATCCTCTTGGATCATCCTGAATTTTTCTGCGCAAAGAAAAGCCTCTTAGCAGTCAGCAGTTCTTCTTTGCATCTAGACCAGACAAGGAATCTTGTGGCCTTCAGGCCTATCTGACAGTGGCTGAAGGTCCTTCTCATGAGCTAAATTTTTGGACCAATCCAATTAAGTCACCCAACGTGGAACAGGTAAGCATGTTGAGCTCTAACATGCCTTTTTGGGATGAGACCAAATCTTCTCAGCGGGGTCAGAGGAAAAAATAAACTAGCAATGGCTATAACTCTACCCACTCTCTCAAAAATACATATTCATCTTTTAAACTGCCTATGTTTTGTATGGTTAGTAAAATGTGTTGCATTCATTTGGTTTGTAAACATAATTAATTTGTATAGCACAAAATAATGAAAGCAGCAGACAATAAATAATGCCAAGCTTTCTGGCCCAGATCTTTTGAACTGATACTCTATTGTCCTGTGTGTGTATGTACAATGTAAAGGGACTGCAGGGACTGCAGTGCCAGCAGATGCAATGTACAGGCTGGTACCAACTGTGCATTTCATTATATTTACTGTGTGACAGTGTTAGCCACAGTTAGTAACTAAAGTAACTTCAGCTCTAGTAGCTATATCTAATAATCTAATCATGTATTTTTTACTACAGTTCACTTTTTTGTTATATTAACATCCAGTCATTGCATTGCTCTTGCCGTTTTTGCAGATGTAATACCACCCCATAGTAAAAATAATATAAATAGCAGGATTTCCTTTTTATCAATATGCTATGCTGGATTGCTGTATGAGCAGCTAGATGTTACCCTGATGTGACAGTAATGATCACCTGTTCAAAAAGAAAAAACTTTCCCAAGGTCACAGAAAATCAATATACATATTAGAGAGCTAGGACATGTACCCAATTAAAGAAGGCGAGAGGAGGGAGGAAGCAAAAGGAAAAGAACATAATTAAAACTACATTTCAGGTTAATAGTGATTATTAAATGATTATTTGAAAATTGAACTTCAACCATTTATGAAAGGTTTGTAAATGCGTATTTCAATCATATGATAATGAGGAGCTTGGTAAAA
Source organism: Gastrophryne carolinensis (assembly GCA_027917425.1). NCBI lineage: Eukaryota > Metazoa > Chordata > Amphibia > Anura > Microhylidae > Gastrophryne > Gastrophryne carolinensis. Next base: position 292,681,977 of record CM051236.1, read on the forward strand.
CGAATATAAATAATGCTGCTTTTCTGCATTGAGTTACGTTATACTGGGTAGTGCAATGAGGGAAACGGTCATCAGGGCTGTTTTGGCTTTGGTGTGTGTGTGTATGTAACAGTTACATCACTGTCACACCAGGGGGAGCCCGGAAGACACCTGCTCTGAGTTAAAAATATTCTGCAGTTTCTCTCCGACTTCAGTTACCTGGCTGGTAGCTAGGATGAAGCTCCAAGGGACTTCTACAACAGCCGCTTAAAGAAATGTCAGAGATTTTGTGATTTTATGGCAAGATCAGACCAGAAGACCCACAAGTAAAATTTCATCCTCCTCCAAAAGTAGTAAAAGGGGAGTGCATTCCTTTTTACTTATTGTGAACTGGTTAGGGTTCCCAAGGACCTCAGATTTCCTAGGGTGATGGGTTACCATGGAGGGCATGTGGCTTGCCAATGTCCTCTCCAATTTACCCAATCCACACGCAACCATTGGGGGTTGTGTCACTCTCGGTAAAAAAGGTTGAAGGAAGAAGATCACATTGTCTATCTGATCTGGGGTTGGCCAGTCAAACTTTAAATTCTCAAACGTCAATCATTTGCCTGGCAGCTTATCTCCTACAGTGTCTATTTGATCTGGTCACTGAAATAAAGAGGAATTTCTTCTTCCTTTTCCTCTGCCTCCCCCTGATCTGGACCACCAATTCAATCCCGAGGCTTGTGTCAAGATGACCCCTCCTCTGTTACTCATAGATTGAAATCAATTGCAGCTCACTTCAGTGCTTGCATCACTCAGCCCTGCCATTCCCATCACAGAGGACATCACAACAAAAAAAAATATATATATAATATATATATATATATATATATTTTTTTTTTTTTATTATTATTCAGGTAATATAGCTTCGTTTTCAAAAAGGAAAAAATATTGTCACGTAGCCTTACACAATGGGAATACTTTTGAGTGTGCCTGGATTATGACTTTAACCACCCACTAGGCCATGGCTGCTCCCTACTATGTAGCGGAATTATGTAGTAAAGGCTACATTGATTCTGTATATTAATCGTTAGGTAAATAGATTCAGAAAAAATGTGCTACAATCTGCTTAGACTGAGATAACACAAAATGTGCCTAGGACCTGGTGCAGGCATTTATTGGGGCCCAAGCTGATCAATACAGTAGTCTTTTTTTTCTGTCACAGCCAGCCTCTAGTATGCAAATTGTTTACTAAATGTACGTCTACTAAGCAAATACAAAATGCAATTCTGTGAGTACTCACCTGTAGAATTGATTTTGGTGGTGTCCTGTTCGGGTCGCTCCATTCTTGACAAGTGGGTTATCCGCCAACCTTACAAGAGGTTGTTGCTTTATGGGCAAAACAGGTATAACAGGAGGTGTGTAGTGCTTGTGGGGCAGTGCACAATGTCAGTAGCAGACTCTTGTTAACAGATCTCTGTGCTGCAATGAGTATTCGGAGTAACCCGATTTGGGAGAATGATTACTACTACAAGGCAGGACAGGTCACAACCCCAACTCTTCCCCAGGTTGCGACATATTGTACGATGTAAGTAATGGGTTTTGGTTTCCTGCTCTGTGGTAAGCATTTATGAGACTGCCACACAAACAGCCTGCTTCTCATACTCAACAGCATCTTTCATTTGAGTTTTGTAGCGCACATTACTAGATAATTAATGTAGTCATCTACTAAATAAAATCATGGAACTTTAGAGTCTTAGAACACACGTGCTGCTTTCTAGTAATACATATAGGAATTGCTTTGTGTGAATAGGAATTATAATCCATGTCCGATTTTGGAGCACGTCTTCAGTTTTATTTAAGTATTCCCAACTTTTCCCAAATTTCCCAACCCAGGCATGGCATGTATGCTTTTCAATTTTAATGTTTATTTGGGAAGAAGGAAAAACATGAGCGCATCCTGTTAGACTCGCGCAGTGTGTTCACCTGAGAGCCTCCCCAGCTGTTCCTTTCCTGCATGACTCAAGAGAGCTGATGCTTATCAGTAAGCGATATTTTTTACCTACTTATGTTCGTGTTTTATTCTTCAGCTACCTGGATTGCTAAATTCACCTATGTGTAATATCCACAGAGTAGAATGTCAGCTAAAGGGGCTTCACAGATCTGTAATGTTAATCAAAGCCAACGTTCTGTTTGTTCTTGCTCTTAGGTAAAAATCTTCAGGCAAAAGAATCATGGAGGGAAACCTGAAAGGACCGCAATTCTCTGCCTTTGTGCTTACACTGAGATGTCTCAAGGGGAGGCGAGTGACCTGCGCACTGGCACTGCACCTGATCTTCTCATTGACTTGCCTGAGTTTTTGTTTCTGCAGCACAGGTAATGCATTAAACTGTCTAAACTATCTTGTAGAGCAGGGGTGCACAACATTTTTTGGTCTAGGGCAGCGTTACTTAACTGGTGGACCGGGGTCCGAATGCGGACATCGGGGCCAGATTTCCGGAACCCATGCCCTGACAGCCCTGCAATCAGTTGCTTCTGTGTTACTGTGCCCATGACTCTGCTCCCTGGCAACTAGCGTTGCAATATGAAGTACTGCAGAGGAGTAGCTAGGCTTTCTGGCACAAGATTTGAAATGGCGCACCCCCACCTGCTCTCAGGTCTCTTTTTGGCACCCAACCTGACCTGCTGCACCCAGGACAAGTGCCCCCCTGCTCCCCCTAGCTACGCCCCGGAGTACTGCATGGGCAGAAAGAAGGCACTGCAAGGTACACACAAACTTTGTCTCTCGGTCCGGACCTTCACCTCTCACTAGATATCTGTAAATGGGCCTTTACAAGAAGTGGTTGAGTACCCCTGGTCTAGGGTCTAGGTCTATTGTTCCACTACACAAAAATGTAAGCCACAAATTCCTTTATGTATATGAAAGGTTTGCAGAGGTGGCAGGAAGAGGTGGGGGGAAATAAAAGAGGTAAGGTTACCAGAGGTGGGTAGAGGTGAGGTGAGAAGAAGTGGGCAAATGCAAGGCAGGAAAGGTCATTTCAGCATAGGTTAGGTGGGTAGAGGTAGGCAGAGGTAAGTCAAGGTGATGTGGGCAGACGTAAGATGGTAAGAGATGCAATGTACAGAGGGGAGATGGGAAGAGGTGGGTTGGAAGGAGTGGGCAGAGGTAAGGCAGGGAGAGGAGAACTGAGGTGAGGCAGGAAGAGGTAAGGTGAGCAGAGCCGAGTCAAGAAGAGTTGAGCAGAGGTGAGACAGTAAGAGAAGTGATGGGTAGAGGTGAGGTGGATAGAGATAGGTAGAGATGAAGGGAGTGGAAGTAAGAAGTGACAAGTTGAAAAGAGGTAGGCAGAGGTAAAATGAACATGGATAAGGAGGAAAGAGTTGGGCAGAGGTGAGCTAGGATGAGTCTACTTGGGCAGACACAGCAAGCACAAACACTCCAGTAGCACATGTGTGTCATCCACCTCTACAGAGAAGTTAATTGGTGACCCACTTTCTGTTTTAGAAATTAGAGACACACTGCTCTCTAGTGGTCAGCTGCTTGCACTGAAAGAAAAGCACTGTTCACAAACTCCTTAGGGGTGCAAGTTAGAGCAGTGCGGGCCACAGGTTGTGCATCCATTTTGTAGAAGGCTAAACACTGCAAAAAAAAACTTTGCAGATTTTAGAGCATCTGTTAATGTGCTGACCAGGCTGCCCATTTTTTTTTTGTCAGCCTCTAGGTTTGCAAAGCTGGTAGACACATATCCCAAGAGACTTGCAGCTAAAAGTGGTCCTGCAAAGTATTGAGCTGACTGAATACGTATGCATGCCACACTTTTCAGCTTAATTTTTTAGCATTTGGATAAGCATGCTCTTTTTGGGCTTCACAAATACTTGCTGCTTTGTGTTGCTCTCTCACATATAATCTCAATAAAATGTTAAAAAGTTCAAGGGGTTTAAATACTTTTTCAAGGCGCTGTAAGTTTATTTAGACATATTCAGTCTGGTTTATAGGTGAAGTACACCAAATAGTAATTTCATTTCTCCCAATGGCTGATCTGTAATGTAAACAGACTATAGTGTTCTAAATAAAATTTACAATGGCCACGCGTATATAATATATATATATATATATATATATATATATATATATATATATATATATATATATATATATATATTATACATTTTTTTTAATATTATGCTTACTATTATACTTTTTTTCCTAGTGCATGGCACAGCCTGTTTCACAAAGTCATAACATCTGGGATTCCGCCACAAGGTGGCACAGTGGCACTGCAGAAGAGTTGTGGCTCCGCCCGGTACCATATAAAAACGGAATCACCATAGACTTATCCTGTTGTTCTCTGCAGTGCTTACTGCGAAGATAGAAGATGGCTCTCTCTCTATGCGCAGGTGTGCGGGGCAACCATGCCTGCGGCCTTGCATATCTATTTCCACCCGTTTCCGGACCTTCCCAGCCTCGGCTGTCTGATCGGGTGAAGGTAGCGGAGCACTGGGGTCAAGTGCTCAAGGAGCGCTGCTCCAAGCCGCAGACCCTGTACCACAAAGGGTAGCCCGCCATAGGCTTTATGGTGAGCCTACTAGGGATCTCCTCCCCCCCCCTCTCCCCGACGGGTGTTCGGGGGGGGGGGCGGATGGTAGTGTGTGTGTGTTTTTAGACTGTTTTTGTATGCTTTTGCCGCCGCCTCTTTGTACTGCGCTCCGCAGCGGGCGGCGCTATATTTGTGAGGCGTTTTTTTCACTGTAGGGATGACGTTGGCGAGGTCACGTGAGCGCCGTTTTTGCGCTCTTCGGGGGAGTGCGGGGCCGGCGGATGACGCATATCGCGCCGTTCTCCTGCGGCCCGCCCCTCAGGGTTCCTCTGTCAGCGTCATCTTGCTTCTGCTGCGTGTCTGGGGTCCTCTTCAATCCCTGGGCTGCGGCGGTGATTTCTGCCTGCGTCGCTTCCTCCGGTGGTCTGGTCCTGCTTGGTCCGTGAGTCCCCGCTGGGGTTTTTGGTTATCCTTGGGGCATGGGCTGCGGGATACTTATGTATGTTTGCTTATATCTTTCAGGCGGGACACCCGTGGGTTGTGGTTTATCCCGGTCCTGCTCCTTACTCCCCCCCTTCATCTCCCCTTACTGATTCTGGGGGCATCCCTCGGGGGGGCATCCTGGGTGGCTTTTATTAGCCTTTACCCTGTGCTGGCATATTGCGCCTGTATTAATCACCATATGGAGGCTTCTGGGGATAACGTGCTCGGGGGACAATCCTGGTTGTGTTCCATGTGTGGGGTATCCCCTATCAGTAATGACGTCACGGTGTGCGGGCCGTGCGCCCAGGCTGTCCTTTTGATTCAGTCTGGGCTGCCTGCTTATTTACCAAGCTCTGCGCCCCCTTCGGCATCGACTACCCCGCCGCGCCTGCACTTAGCCCCCAGTGAGGGGGACTCTAGCAGCGTGTCACAATCTGATTTTGCACTTCGTGTGGCCAGCATTGAAAGACAGCTTGCCAGGCCTGTTCAGCGTGAGGCCTCTAGCAAGAAGCAGCACCTGACTTCCTCGCCTGCACTGTTTACTGAGGAGCAGGAAATTATTTTTTTTGATGAACGTTATTCCCTGGAGGAGGGGGAGCTTTTCTCGGGCTCTGACTCCTCTGGGGACCAGCAGGTGGGCCGCGACAGTGACCCCGAGTCTGAGGATTCCTGGTTTCCTTAGGACACCGCTATCTGTTGTCTCACATTTTTGAGGTTTTACACATTGCCCCCCCTGAGGTGGCTAAGAGGAAGCAGGGTGAGCTTTTTCATACCATTAAGCAGCGTCTGGAGTTCCCTGAGCAGAGTCATTTCACTAATATGGTGCTCAAGGAGTGGGAATGTCCTAGTAGATTGCCCGCGGTGCCTAAAGGTTTGGATAAGAAGTATCCCTTTCCCTATCCCTGATTTGGTTAAGCGGTGGTCGGGTCCCCCCGAGGTAGATGCGCCCGTTCTTGGATTGTCCAACATTTCTGTTATGCCTTCCCCTGACACTACTACTACACTTCGGGACAGCGAGGACCTGCGTATGGATCAGCTGGCCTGACATGCCTTTGCCTTTGTGGGGGCTGGTTTGCGTCCGTCCTGTGCCGCTGCCATAACTGCTATTGCTCTTAAAGTGGACCAACACCCAGGATTTTGACTATCCTGGGTGTTGGTCCACTTAGGTGGGGCACCCCGATCGGGGGTGCCCCGCTGTGTGAAACCCCCCCGATCGGCGCAAAAACTCACCTCTCCCCGCTCCCACGTGACCTCGTCCAGCCAATGACAGCGTTTAGAGCCGCTCTGGTATGCGCGTCCAAAGCCGCTTGGACGCGCATACCAGAGCGCTGTCATTGGCTGCGTCTCTCGCTTCCCTCTAACAGGGAGCGCGCCTGCGCCGGCCATTTACAAAACGGGCGGCGCGGGAGCGCGCCCTGCTAGAGGGAAGCGAGAGACGCGCCCGCGTCTCGCGCATGCGCCGTTGGATCGCCGGTAAGGTAAGGATTGTGGGCCTCCTGGGGGGTTCCTCCCCGCGGGACATCCCGATTTCGGATGCCCCGCAGGGAGGGATCTGATCGGTCCGGGAATCTTATAGATTCCCGGGTCGATCCCCCCTGAGTGTTGGTCCACTTTAAGAGACTGATCAATCGTCTCCTTGCTGGCGCTACAGCTGGAAGGGATGAGTATAGGACCCTTTTGCTGTGCTCTGATTTTGTTGCCTTTATTCTTACTGCCATGGATGATGTAGTATGGCTGAGTGGTAGGGCCTCTGCCCTCTTGGTGGCTATGTGCCGCTCTGTTTGGTTGCGTCAGTGGGCAGCTGACGCTGCTGCTAAGAAGGCTCTCACTGTACTCCCCTTTGTGGGGCTGCGGCTCTTTGGTGAGCGCCTGGATGTTTTAGCCAAGGATAGTAGGCTGCCTCAGCGTAGGAGGCAGCCTCGGCCTTTTCGGGGGGGTATCTGCTTCAGTCTCCTCCTTTCGTACCCCCAGGGGAGGTCGAGGGTCCCTCTTTTCAGGTACCTGCAGGGGGTCTTGGAGCCGTGGCAGATCCCGTGGTCGTCCCGGTCTCTCATGGGACCCCAAGCCCAAACCTTCTCCCAAGCCCCCTAAGGCATGAGGAGGCGCCCTCACCCATCCTTCAGCTCTTTGCTCACGTCTGGAGGCTCCGCGTCTCAGACCGGTGGATTCAGGAGGTGGTGTCCTCCGGTTACAAGATAGAGTTTGCAGCCTGGCCGCCCCCAAGATTCCTCAGATCCCAGATGCCTCACAACCCTCTGTCAGCCCAGGGGTTGCGCCTTGCGGTTCAACATCTGCTGGACATAGGAGTCATTTGCCCGGTGCCTTCCCAGGAACGGGGTCGGGTTTCTACTCCAATTTGTTCACGGTCCCCAAAAAGGACAGGTCCCTGAGGCCAATCCTGGACTTGAAGGGTCTCAACAGGTTTGTCAGGTTCAAGCACTTTCGCATGGAGACTGTTTGTTCGTTCGGCTGTCAGTTCCCTTCGCCCGGGCGACTTCATGACCTCCGTGGACATCAAGGATGCTTATCTTCATGTGCCAGTCTTCCTGGATCATCAGAGATTTCTCAGGTTTGCTGTAGAGTATCGGCATTACCAATTTGTGGCCTTACCCTTCGGTATCACCTCGGTGCCTCAGGTGTTCACCAAGTTGCTGGCGGGCGTGATGGCTCTGCTGCGGCATCAGGGCATTCGCATTCTTCCTTACCTGGACAACATTCTGATTGCAGCTCAGTCTCTTCGGCAGGCTGAGAGGGATACTCAGGTGGTGACCTCCACTCTCGAGTCCTTCGGCTGGGTGATCAACTATCCCAAGTCTTCACTGTCTTTGGTGAGGTCTTTTCTGGGCATGACTCTGGATACCTCTCAGGTCAAGGTTTTCCTGCCCCAGCTGAAAGTGGAGGGCCTTCAGAAGCAGGCTCGGGCTCTGCTCTTGTGTGCCTATCCCTCCATCTGGCAGGGGATGCAGTTAGTGGGTCTGATGGTGTCCTGCTTCGAGGCGGCCCCCTTTGCTCAGTTTCACATGAGGCCTCTTCAGTTGCACCTTCTGTCTGTTTGGATTAGGGACCCTGTGTCCCTGGATCAGGAATTTGCTCTGTCCCCCCTGGCCAGACAGTCCCTCTTGTGGTGGCTGGACTCAAGGAACCTTCTAGTGGGCAGGACTTTTCTGCCCCAGCTTTGGGAGACTGTCACCACAGATGCCAGTATGACAGGTTGGGAGGGCTTTTAGAAGTCTCTGCAGTTCCAGGGTCAATGGGGCCCCCAGGAGGCCTATGCTCCCATCAATATTCTGGAACTGAGGGCGATCAGGTAGGTTCTTGCTCAGCTGACCTCACACCTTCGGGGTCGGGCTGTTTAGATCCGCTCGGACAACCAGACGGCAGTTGCCTACATCAATCATCAGGGAGGGACTCGGAGCAAGCGAGCCCTCAAGGAAGTGTCCCTGATACTGTCTTGGGCGGAAGAGAATGTGCCTTGCATCTCGGCGGTTTACATTCCGGGGGTGGAGAACCTGGAGGCAGACTCCCTGGGCAGGGGGATGTCTCGGTTGGGGGAATGGTCTCTCAGCAACAAGGTATTTCACTCCCTGTGTCACCGGTGGGGTCTTCCGGATGTGGACCTGTTTGCGTCCCGCCACAATCACAAGCTTCTTAGGTTTGTCTCCCTGTCACAGGGCCCTCTGGCCGTCGCCACGGATGCGCTAGCAATGCCAATTTACAAACGCTGGCTTTAACGGCTTGGCTGCTGAAACCTCCATCTTGATGGATAAGGGGTTCCCGGCCTCTGTTGTTGATACCATGATTAGGACTAGGAAGAAGTCCTCGTCCTTTATCTACTATAGGATTTGGCATGCTTACATTGCCTGGTGTGAGTCTAGGTCTCTGCCTTGTAGGGTGTTTTCTATTCCCAGGATTCTGGATTTTTTGCAACATGGCCTGAATTCGGGCCTTCAACTTAGTATCCTCAAGGGACAGGTGTCAGCCCTGGCAATTTTCTTCCAAAGGTCTTTTGCCAATCACCGGTTGGTCAAGACTTTCTTTCAGGGAGTTACTTATGTGCGTCCACCACGTAAACCTATGCTACCGGTTTGGGATCTAAGTTTGGTGTTGTCTGCTCTGCAGGGTCCTCCTTTTGAGCCCATCAGTGGGGCTGCCTTGCCCGTTATGACTCTTAAGGTGGCCTTCCTGGTGGCCATTACCTCAGTTAGGCGAGTCTCCATCAAACGGCATCAGGATAAGGTGGTGTTTCGGCTTAAGCCGGATTTCATGCCTAAGGTTGTGTCTGTTTTTCATCTCAATCAGGACATTATTTTGCCTTCTCTGTGTCCTAACCCTGCTAATTCCAAGGAGCAGATGCTTCATTCTCTGGATGTTGTCAGGGCCCTGAAGTTTTATTTGGTTGCTACTCAGTCTTTCAGGAAATCTGACCCTCTTTTTGTTCTTCCTGCTGGACCTAGGAAGGGTCTGCCTCCGGCGAAATCCACTATCAGCAAGTGGATCCGTCAGGCGGTGGAGCAGGCCTATTCTGCTAAGGGGAAGGTTTCCCCTTTTAGGGTTACTGCTCATTCTACTCTCTATCGGTGTGTCTTGGGCTTTTCAGCACCAAGCTTCTGTTGAACAAGTTTGTAAGGACGCAACTTGGTCTTCTGTTCATACTTTTTCCAAGTTTTACAAAGTTGATAATTCTAAGCATACAGTACGTCCTGCTCCATCTATAATACTTACACGTGGGTAATCCTCCGCCAGATGGCGCTGTTCACTGCAGACATGCAAAAACAGGCTCCTCCCGCCCCTTCATATACCCAGGGACCTCCCACAAATCCCCAGATTTCTCTGCAGTGCTGACTGCGAAGACATGAAGTATCACTCTCGCGCAGGTGAGCGGGGCTATTACAGCCTGCGGCCCTGTGAGACTATTCCCACCCGTCCTCTTCGATAAGATGTGCCTCCCAGCCTGGGCTGCGCTGGTCGGGTGAAGGTAGGCAGCACCATGTGTGCTTACGGAGCAACGCTCCACCGCAATCCCCCACCATAGGGTAGGCGGTCAAGGCTGATGGTGAGCCTTCAGGGGATGCCCCTCCCGCATCATTGCCCCACGCCCCATGTAGCGGTGGACCCTATGTTAACGGGTCGCCTTCCTCCCTCGTTCCCCCCTTAGTCAGGGGGAAAAAGAAAGGGGGGGGGTTGTGTGTATGGCGGCCTCAGTGTATATTACACGCTTATGGCTTAGCTGTGCTTCACTGGGATCAGAGCCACGCTCTTACCTTACTGTTTACCGCAGCACTAGTAGTCTGCCTTCAGCTCGCACCGCACGTACGGCGGCGGCTCGCGGACGCCCTGGCGTCTCCTTCTTCCCTCCTTCCCTTCTTAGCCTTATCGGCTCTTCATAGGTTGCGCTGGCTTGAGCGCCTGTCTTGATCAGTATCACTGTCACAGTCCGGGATTCATTCCCGACGGGGAGCCGCAGGAGAGCCGAGTACAGATCTCGGCTGTGCCTGTCCTGGCTCCGAGCGCCATTTTTAATAGGCTTTCTGCTTTTTACTTACTTCTTCTGTACATCATTGGCTGGTTGCCTTACGAGCTTCGCACTCGCTGGAGAGGGGCGTGGTTTCGGCTTGGCACGCTACGCGTCACGATCGGCTCAGGCCCGCCCTCCGAGGTTCTTTCGGCGCCATTTTCTTCTCCCGCCCGGGCGTGGTGAAGATCGTCCTCCCCTCTCTGTATGTAAGTGCCCTCGCGGGCGACTTTTCTTTACTCCTATCCCCATTGCGCATGGCTCTGACATCCTGTTTCCCCCTTATGTCTTTCAGACCGCAGATTCAAGTGGCTTCTCCCGGCCCAGCATAGCTCCCGGTCGTGACCATAAAAAATTACTCCCACTTCCAAGCGGGTTATTGGGGCATCCAGGGTAGCTTACAGCGTCAATCCCTACTGGCATATTGTGCCAATTAAATCACCATATGGAGGTATCTCAGGATATTGTGAACGGGGTTCCTTCGGGACAAGCCCAGCTGTGTGTAGCTTGTGGGGTCTTACCTAGCAGCGTTGACAATGCACGGGTCTGCGTCCCTTGTGCACAGCAGGCGCTATCGGTGCTTCCCGTCTCCTCTGAGGCTGGGCCTGCACCCCGCCGCACTTCACCTACTCCCCCAAGCCTGAGTCTAACCCCCAATACCAGTGGGGATTCTCATCCTGATCTGGCCACGAGGCTGGCTAGTGTTGAAAACTTGCTTGCTAATTCCTTAGCGTGTAAAGCCACTGCTAAGAGGCGGCACTTGAACCCTGAATCGGCCCTCTTCCCTGTAGAACCTGATGATTTGTTGCATTCCTATGCCCATATCCCCTAGGACGAAGGGGAACTGTTCTCTGACTCAGGGTCATATGACGATGAGTCCAGGGGTCAGGAAGAGTCTGGCTCCGAGCATTGGTCCTCGGATGATGTCGATAGACTGCTGGTTCAGATCTTTGAGGTTCTGTCCCTCTCTCCCCCTGCTGCGGCTCCCCGGCAAAGGGGTGATCTTTTTCATACTGCTAAAGCTCGCTTGGAATTTCCCGAGCAGACCCATTTCAATAGCATTGTGCTTAAAGAATGGGAACACCCCAGCAGACTTCATGGGGTCCCTAAGAGCGTGTATAGGAAATATCCCTTCCCTGCTGACTTGGTTAAGTGCTGGTCGTCGCCGCCCGAGGTCGATGCTCCTATTCTAGGGTTGTCCAACACCTCTATTATGCACTCCCCTGACACTACTACGCTACGGGACTCTGAGGACCGGCGTGTTGACCAACTGGCATGTCATGCCTTTGCATTTGGGGGAGCGACTCTGTGCCCGGTTTGCGCCTTGGCCATTACGGCAGTAGCGCTCAGGGCCGTGGTTAGGAGTGCTCTCAAAGGCACAGATGAGTTGCCTCCTGATACTGTCAACGCTCTGTCCAGCTGTGATGCGTTTGTGAACTTTATCCTGTCCGCATCGGACGATGCTATTAAGATGTGTGCCAGGTCATCTGCCCTGGTGGTTGCTATACGCCGCGCGGTCTGGTTGCGCCAGTGGGCCGCAGACAATGCCGCCAAGAAAGCCCTCACGGGGCTTCCATTTAAAGGGCTGCGCCTATTTGGAGATCGATTAGACCTCTTTGCCAAGGGAGGCAAGTTACCCTAGCGCAGGCGACAGACTCGGCCTTTTCGTGGCCAAGGCTCCCGATCAACCCCCTATCGTGGGGCCAAGCAGGGTAGAGGGGCGTCCTTCGCAGGGGCCCGCGCTGATTCCTGGCACAGGAACAGAGGACGCCGTTCAGGGTCCTCCTGGGGAACCAAACCCAAAGCCCCTCCCAAGGCCCCCCAGGCATGAGGGGGCGCCCTCACCCGTCAGGGTGGGGGACGTCTACAGCACTTCGAGCACGTCTGGCGGCGCCACGTCTCAGACCGCTGGATTCAGGAGGTAGTGGCATCCGGCTACAAAATAGAATTTGCTGTACGGCCCCCACCAGGTTCATTGGGTCTCGAATCCCTCAAGACCCTGCCTCATCTCAGGTCTTGTTGCTGGCCGTACAGGGTCTCATGGACCTAGGGGTCATTTGCAAGGTCCCCCCTGGAGACAGGGGCACGGGGTTCTACTCAAACCTTTTCACAGTACCCAAGAAGGATGGGTCAGTCAGGCCCATTCTGGATTTAAAAATCCTCAACAAATTTGTCAAGAACAGGCACTTTCGCATGGAAACTCTGCGCTCAGCCATTGCTCACTGCGCCCAGGGGACTTCATGACGTCCGTAGACATCGAGGATGCTTACCTGCACGTCCCGGTATTCCCGGGACACCAAAGGTTTGCACTAAAAGATCAGCATTATCAATTTGTGGCCCTGCCATTCGGCCTAACGTCGGCTCCCAGGGTGTTCACCAAGGTGCTGGCAGGGGTGATGTCCCTGATAAGGCTAAGGGGCATACACGTGCTGCCCTACCTGGACGATATTCTCATCACCTCTCGGTCTCTGCAGCAGGCAGAGTTGGACACTCGGCTGGTAGTGTCCACCCTGGAGTCCTTCGGCTGGGTGATCAATTACCCCAAGTCATCCCTGTCCCCCTCCTCGGTGACTCCGTTCCTGGGAATGATTCTGGATACGGTTCAGTCAAGGATATTCCTTCCTCAACAGAAGGTGGAAGCTCTGACAGCGCAGGCGAGGTTCCTGCTCTCGAACCCACAGTTCTCCATCCGGCAGGGAATGCAATTGGTGGGCCTGATGGTGGCGAGCTTCGAGGCAGTGCCCTTTGCCCAGTTCCATTTGAAACCTCTGCAGCTTCACCTTCTGTCTGTTTGGGACAAGAACCCTGCATCCTTGGACAGGTTCTGTGTGCTTCCCCCCTCGGTCAGACAGTCCCTTGCGTGGTGGCTGGACCACAGGAACTTGACAGGGGGCAGGTCTTTTCTGACCCCATCCTGGGAGACGGTCACAACGGATGCCAGTCTGTCAGGTTGGGGGGGATTCTGGAAGTCCCTGCGCTTCCAGGGGACGTGGGGCCCTCAGGAGGCCCATTTACCCATCAACATTCTGGAATTACGGGCAGTCAGGTTGGTACTGGAGCGATTGACCCAACATCTGAGGGGTCTGTCTGTCCAAGTTCGCTCAGACAACAGAACGGCGGTTGCCTACATCAATCATCAGGGAGGGACCCGGAGCAAGGGTGCTCTCCAAGAAGTGTCTCTGATTCTGACATGGGCGGAGGCCAATGTTCAATGCATTTCGGCTGTTTACATTCCGGGGGCGGAGAACCTGCTGGCGGACACCCTGAGCAGGGGAATGTCCCCTCAGGGGGAGTGGTCCCTCTGCAACACGGTATTCCAGTCCCTGTGTCACCGTTGGGGCCTAACGGATGTGGATCTGTTTGCTTCCCGGCCTTTGTCTCCCTGTCTCAGGATCCTCTGGCCATGGCCACGGATGCCCTGTCCATGTCTTGGAGGGAGTTTCGACTCCTGTATGCGTTTCCACCGTTTCCCCTTCTGGTGAGGGTTCTACGCAAGATTGCTGTGGAAGGGGTACCTGTGATTCTGGTGGCCCCCAGGTGGCCAAGAAGAGTGTGGTTCGCAGACGTGGTTCAAATGGCAGTAGATCAGTACGATCTGCCAAGCGTGCCAGATCTGCTAACTCAAGGGTCCTTACGCCATCCCAATTTACAAACTCTGGCTTTGACGGCCTGGCTGCTGAAACCTCCATCCTGATGGAGAAGGGGTTGTCTGCCTCTGTGGTGGCTACTATGGTGCATGCCAGGAAGAAGACTTCCTCTGCTATTTATTATAGAGTATGGCGTTCCTACATTGACTGGTGTGAGTCCAGGTCTCTCCCCTGCCGGGAATTCTCTGTCCCTAGGGTCCTGGAGTTTTTACAGCATGGTTTGGACTTAGGTCTCAAACTTAGTACTCTGAAGGGTCAGGTTTCTGCCCTATCTATCTTCTTTCAGAAGACCTTTGCTCAACATCACCTGATTAAGACCTTCTGTCAGGGGGTCACTCACGTGCGTCCCCCTCGAAAACCTATGGTCCCTGTTTGGGATTTGAATTTGGTTTTGTCTGCCTTGCAGGGTGCTCCCTTTGAGCCTATTCAAGATGCTGCTCTGGTCGTTCTCACTCTCAAGGTTGTCTTCTTGGTGGCTATTACTTCGGTTAGGCGTGTGTCAGAGCTGGCCGCTCTATGTATTCAGCCTCCATACTATGAGCGACACCAGGACAAGGTGGTGTTCCGCTTCAAACCGGATTTTCTGCCAAAAGTTGTCTCGGCATTTCATTTGAACCAGGATATTGTTCTTCCTTCTCTGTGTCCCAATCTTCGCAACGACAAGGAGTGGGTTCTGCATTCCTTGGACGTAGTCAGGTGCTTGAAGTATTACCTGGTTGTCACTAAGGCCTTCAGGAAGACTGATGCTCTCTTTGTTGTGCCTTCGGGACCTAGGAAAGGTTTGGCTCCCGCCAAGTCTACCATCAGCAAATGGATTCGTCAGGCTGTGATTCAGGCCTATTCTACTAAGGGGAGGACTCCCCCTTTCCGTCTTACGGCTCATTCCACTCGTGCTATTGGTGCCTCTTGGGCCTTTCAGCAACAGGCCTCTGTTGAACAAGTTTGCAAGGCCGCTACTTGGTCTTCTGTTCACACCTTTTCAAAGTTTTACAAGGTTGATGTTCGGGCCTCAGCTGATGCTGCTTTTGGCCGTAAGGTTTTACAGGCGGTTGTAGTTTGATCTACGTGCCGTTGCCTTTGTTGTTTGGGATTCCACCCTACTTTATGGACACTGCTATTGGATGTCCCACGTGTAAGTATTATAGATGGACCAGGACATACTGTATGCTTAGAATAATACAATTCTGTGAAATACTCACCTGTAGAATTGGTATTATACGCATACAGTACGTCCTGCTCCACCCCACCCTGGTTTCACCTTGTTCTGGATCCCCTGTATGGTGATTGTTACCATTGTTATCATTGTTATTATTACCAGTTTGGTGGTTGGTTTCTCCCGGCTTCTTTTTCTCACTGGTTTTCAATGCTGGGGATTTGTGGGAGGTCCCTGGGTATATGAAGGGCCGGGAGGAGCCTGTTTTTGCATGTCTGCAGTGAACAGCGCCATCTGGCGGAGGATTACCCACGTGTAAGTATTATAGATGGAGCAGGACGTACTGTATGCGTATAATACCAATTCTACAGGTGAGTATTTCACAGAATTGTATTGTTAAGGCCTCAGCTGATGCTGCTTTTGGCCGCAAGGTACTCCAGGCAGTGGTGGTCTAAACCGTCTGTTGTTACTTTCTTTTTGGGGATCCCACCCTACTTTATGGACACTGCTTTTGGATGTCCCAGGTGTAAGGACTTTGTGAAGCAGGCCGTGCCATGCACTAGGACAATTCTGTGAGTACTTGCCTGTAGAATTGCTTTTACTATGCATGGCACGGCCTGCTTCACCCCACCCTTGTTACGTTGTTCTTGGTTGCCTCTTTATGGGGATTGTTCCAATTTAGTTGGGGTTGTTATCTTTATTTGTTCCCGATTTTTGTATCACTGCTTGTCAACTACTGGATAAGTCTATGGTGATTCAGTTCTTATATGGTACCGGGTGGAGCAACAACTCTTCTGCAGTGCCACTGCGCCACCTTGTGGCGGAATCCCAGATGTTATGACTTTGTGAAGCAGGCCGTGCCATGCATAGTAAAAGTAATTCTACAGGTGAGTACTCACAGAATTGTCTTATTTATTCTACATTATTCAGTTGTATAATGTATTCTACATTAGGAAGCCCGGCCTAACTTTCATCTGAAATAAAGCAGAATATGGAGTCTACCTAAACCATACTGCATACACAGCTTGCAATATTCTGGTGAAGTGTTCTGTAATATAGGTCAGCCATGCTGCCCTCACCTTAGTTGTTGGTCACAGAGCAATTTGTCATTATTATCACTAGTGTCAGCATGTCCTTGAGAAGCTAGGCTGACTTCCCTATCATAAAATGTCACAGAAGTAACTGTTTTCTTGCCAGTAAAAGTTTAGCTGCGGATCATCATGGGGATTGCTGTAAAGTGCTTTATAATGTAAAGGTTGTAAGTGGTTGTGTAGTAGTAAGCAATTTGCTATTTTTGACGGAAATGTGACTATGTCCTCTCTATACTACATCAACACGCTAACAGAAATAAACATTCAGTATGATGCTATCATGTCATTAGGATAGAACAGACTAGCCATCTCAGTAGCTATTTTGTTATAAACAGAGCAGAGAACTCTAAAGAACATTAAATGTAGCATTGTGGTTACTGTTTTTTTTTGTTTCATGACGTGCATAAAACGTTCCAGGCACATATTCCCTGTCACCTTAAATCACCCATCTTTGTCATCTGGAGTGTAATCAGGTCAAATCTAACCCACATCCCCCCCCCCCCCCCGCCTCCCTTTTAGACTGAGAGTGTGGTATGTAGAGACAAAAGGATAGCGCTGGGTAAAGCCTTGCAGTAAACCTGTGTACAAAAAGGCCTGGGGTGGCGGTTATAGGATTTTGTGCAGTTAGGCCTCTATTAGAAATAATAAGATGCTCGATCTTTTTCACCAAAAAAAAGGAAATCAATACTAACATGCTGTGGAGGTAAGGCCTCAGTCTGGAAAGAAAAAAAGGAAAATGTGCATTGTAACCTTGTATTAGAAAGTTAATGAATGTGCTATTGTTTCATAGGGTCGGATCTGATGGCAGGTGTACTTTAAAGTCCAAGCCAAAAATTAGGCTTTGTGTTTCTCACCAACTGTCTGTCTTCACATGGCAGTTTTGTATTGCAGATTAAAAAGCACTTACTAGGTGAACAGAGGAGCTTTCTTTTTTCCATCTAGCTCTGCATGGTGCTGACCAACAAGTCCTCCTTACTGTCACTTCCTTTTTATCTTGTTATCTTATTGTTAAAGTACAGCTCCAAGAAATATAAGCCCCTATCCTCCACAAATCCAAAATGCTTACCTAATGTGGATTCAACATTAAATCTAGTAAATATGCTGCAGATGCCATCTCCCTCCTCCTGCACTGCAATTATCCTCAAATAGAGGCCCCACCCAGCAGATCAGAATGTTTGAGCAGCCCTGTGGTTGCCAGCTTTAATAATGGATTACCGCCGGAAGCATCATACTTTATTAACTAGACTTAATCTTTGAAGTGAACCCATTGTACTAGAAAGCTTAAACATTCACCGCTAGTTTTTTTCTTGTGTTTTATTTTTGTATGGTTTCTTATCTACACTTAAGCATGACTTTAAGTCAAACATAAAAAACAGTATACTCGCCTTTTATCCCGTGCAGGCTATTGCTGACATTTACCAGATCGCCCGATCCGAGTCCCGCGCTGGGCGCAGCTGTCTGCACCTCCGCCACATCGTCACATTCAGAATGCTGTGCAGAGGGTACTACAGCACGTCCCGCCCCCTCATCACAGGAACTATAGCACTATGCCCCTCTTCATCATTCTGAATGTGATGGTGCAGCAGAGGTGGCTGTCACCTGGCAAGCAGGACTTTTTCCAAATTATCAAGATTGTCATAAGCATTTGAAATGCATGCTTACAAATGCTAGAAGCTTGACTAATAAAATGGATGAACTAGAACTGATAATAACAGAAGAGCAATATGACATAGTGGGGGTAACAGAGACCTGGCTGGATGAAAGCTATGACTGGGCAGTAAATTTACAGGGATACTGTGTATTTAGGAGGGACTGTAACAAACGCAAAGGGGGTGGAGTCTGCTTAATTGTAAAATCCTCTCTACAGCCTGCTCTGCGGGAGGATATATGTGAGGGGAGTCTGTATGGGTAGAAATACATGGAAGGAGAAACAAAAATAAAATACTGATGGGGGTTTGCTATAAACCTCCAGATATATCCGAATCCATAGAAAATATGATGCTAAGGCAAATAGATATAGCCGCTAAACTAAATGAGGTAGTGATTATGGGGGACTTTAACTACCCAGATATAGACTGGGATGCTGAAACATGTGTTTCGCATAAAATAGTTTTTTATCTAAAACAAAAGATGGCTACCTTTCCCAACAAGTACAAGCTCCAACAAGGGGGAAAGCCATATTGGACCTAATACTAACCAATGTACCAGACAAAGTAATAAAGGTACAGGTTGGAGGACACCTTGGAAGCAGTGATCATAATATTATTAATTTCCAATTAGCAGTCACTAGGGTGCCTTATCAAGGAGCCACAAAAACGTGGGACTTCAAAAAGGCAAAGTTTGACCAACTTAGAGATGCCCTACACTGCATTGACTGGGAAAATGTCCTTAAAAACAAAAGCATGGACGCTAAATGGGATACTTTCAAAGGAATACTTAATTTTCATTGTGACAGATATATACCTTACAGGAATAAAACTATTAGACACACGTGTAAACCGATGTGGCTAAATAAAAAGGTTAAGGGGGCAATAAACAACAAAAAAAAGGCATTTAAACGTTTAAAGCAGGAAGGGACAGAGGAAGCGTTAAAAAACTACAAAGAAGAAAATAAACAATGTAAACAACAGATAAGGGCAGCTAAGCTGGAGACAGAAAGACTGGTCGCGAAAGAGAGTAAAACCAACCCCAAATTATTCTTTAGCTACATAAACCGTAAAAGTTACAAACCTGAGGGTGTGGGCCCCCTAAAAAGCAAGGAGGGGACCCCTAAAGAGGGAAATGAGGAGAAAGCAAATTTGCTTAATAACTTCTTTGCTTCTATATTCACAAAAGAATTTGACATGCCGAGTGAAATGCAGGGGAATAACCGAAACCCTCCATTAAATGTCACTGGTCTAACCAAGGAAGAAGTCCAGCACCGTCTCAAGCAGATAAAAATCGATAAATCACCGGGACCAGATGACATACATCCTCGTGTTTTAAGGGAGTTATGTACAGTAATAGACAAGCCGTTATTTCTAATATTTGTGGATTCCATAACTACAGGGTCTGTTCCGAGGGATTGGCGCTTGGCAAATGTGGTGCCAATATTCAAAAAGGGATCTAGGGGGGAACCTGGGAACTACAGACCGGTAAGCTTAACATCTGTGGTGGGCAAGCTGTTTGAAGGTTTCTTAAGGGATACTATCCTGGAGCACCTTGGGGAAAATGACCTTATTACTCCATATCAGCATGGATTTATGAGGAATCGCTCCTGCCAGACAAACCTAATCAGCTTTTATGAGGAGGTAAGTT
Source organism: Gastrophryne carolinensis (assembly GCA_027917425.1). Lineage (NCBI taxonomy): Eukaryota > Metazoa > Chordata > Amphibia > Anura > Microhylidae > Gastrophryne > Gastrophryne carolinensis. The sequence goes on from CM051236.1 coordinate 292,701,659, forward strand.
CAAGATTGGATCAGGGGGAGTCATTGGATATCATATATCTCTATATCTTTTCTAAAGCATTTGATACTGTGCCGCATAAAAGGCTGGTACAAAAGATGAGAATGCTTGGACTGGGGGAAAACGTGTGCAGACGGGTGGGAAATTGGCTTAATGATCGGAAGCAGAGGGTGGTTATCAATGGTACACACTCAGATTGCGTCACTGTTACTAGTGGAGTACCACAAGGGTCAGTTCTGGGACCAATTCTCTTCAATATATATATAAATGACATTGGGTATGGCTTAAACAGTAAAGTCTCAATCTTTGCAGATGATACTAAGCTGAGTAAAGTAATTAAAACAAAAGAGGACAGCAGGCAGCTACAAACAGATTTAGATAAATTGGAAGCATGGGCAGTTAAATGGCAAATGAAGTTTAGCACAGATAAATGTAAGGTTATGCACATGGGAAGGAGAAATCTGTGTCATGATTATACACTAAATAAAGAAACACTTGGTAAAACAACAGGGGAAAAGGACCTAGGGGTTTTAGTTGAAAATAAGCTCAACTGTAGTAATCAATGCCAGGCAAGGCAAATAGGATCATGGGGTGCATCAGGAGGGGCATAGGTGCTCATGACCAGAACATCATTTTACCCCTGTACAAGTCACTGGTCAGACCCCATATGGAGTACTGTGTACAGTTCTGGGCACCTGTGCTTAAGAAGGACATATCAGAACTGGAGCACGCTCAAAGAAGGGCAACAAAGTTAATAAAAGGAGTGCGGGGGCTAGAGTACCCGGAAAGATTGTCCAAGTTAGGTTTATTTAGTCTAGAAAAAAGACGATTGAGGGGTGATCTAATAACTATGTATAAATATATTCAGGGTCAATGCAAAGATCTGTCCCACAATCTATTTATACCCCGGAGTGTAACCATAACCCGAGGGCATCCACTAAGGTTAGTGGAAAGGTGCTTTCTCCACCGACATAGGAGGGGATTCTTCTCTGTAAGAGCAGTGAGACTATGGAACTCCCTGCCAGAGGAGGTAGTAATGATGGATATAGTAAAAACGTTCAAAAGTGGCCTTGATGCCTTCCTGGCATGTAATAACATTTCCGGCTATGGCTACTAGACCACTGGAAGGAGTTAAACGGGCTGAACTGGATGGACTAAAGTCTTTATTCAGCCTTACATACTATGTTACTATGTAACCACACTGCATCAAAATTGTGGAGTGTGAAATGGCCCAAGTTGCCTGTCTGGATAGTACAAAGTAGAAGTTTCTTATGCTTATATTTAAAATTATATTGCTTCCAGTGCATTTAAGAGGCATCGGGAGGAAGAATACCTCAGGTCAAGTGTCCCAAGTCTCAAAAACATTGGTTAGAGGTCCATGATGGCTCCTTGACAGGTTTTGAGAACTGGTGAAATTAGGATCCAGAGGGGGTGTACGCCACAGTTTCTTGTTAGCATGATAATCCCCAAAGGATTGAACAAAAGATGGGATGTGGCTTTGTTTACTAACCCAACTAACTAATAGAAAAAATAGACTTCATGATTATATTAAGGGTCTTTTTGTGTAGAGGTATGTGCAAGTAATATCAGTGCAATCAAAAAATGTGTGCAATTGAATTTTTATGCATCAATTTTTACTGGGTGACATGCAGTGCAATATGATCGAATTTAAAAACCTCAATGCGTTAAGTATCAAAGTACATTATGTATAGTGGGCTTGTCCCTGATATGTGCAGCTATATTGTGTTTGTTTTCACTTATGCGATTTATTTCAAAAGATAAGTATAATGCTGTGATGTCATTTTGCTTTTTTAAAATGGTGACCCCCGGGCGCTTCCTATTTGACACCGTAATTGCCACTATTGCTGGCATGGATAATCGCCTGACATTACAGAGTCTCAGTGACGCATCAGGGAGTTAGGCCTGGTGGAAAGGTTGGCATTTGCCTGCCGTGATGATTGTTTGCTGAAGCAGTCTCTTGTTGCTACACTGTGTGGCGCATAGACATGCGGTACCGATCCTCTGTGGAACGCAGCCTGGCGGCATAACTTCAGCTAGCCCCGGAACTTTCCCTTCCTGATTGGTGCCATTGCGCTGGGGGGGTGCCGACCTGGGTATGTTTGCTATTTAAAGCTCATGATTTTTATTATTGGTTATTTGACTCAGGAAAAGAAGCCCACCAAAAAGCATCATTTGTCCTTGACATTCTTTCGGGCTTCTGGATATCATTTTATATGTCTGCAATAAAGGAAGGTATTTTAAAGGGACCCTGCAGCCGGAGCATGCTTTCTTTATAACGCTTGGAGCTTGGCCAGTCTCTCCAGGCACGGGGAAACTGAAAGGCTCTTAGCCAATTCATTGCAATCACTCATGACTTACCATGTAGAGCCATCAACAATGTTGGCTATACATTCAATTTCCAAACTTCTTGGGCATGTGCCATTGGATAGAACTACCCCGGCCCCCACTGTAAACCTTTTAGGGTCACACGTAAAGTGGTTTTAATGGTTTACTTCGTTATCTGATACAGATCTCTTGCAAGATTGTTTGCAGGGCCATATTATTGCCAGTATGATAGTAGATCTATTTGGGGAGACGGCAACTTGGCGCATGCACAGCTCGGAACCTTACTGTAACAGGTTGTACAGTAACAGTCACACATCGAAAATGCAGGCTGGTTATCCAAAAACTGGACATACCTTCACCACTAATAAAAATTGTAAACAATTCCTCTTCATTTGTACTAATTGTGTTTTGTTTTCTTGCCAGATGCCACTCGCACCATTTCACTAAATCAAAAAGGAAGAGTTCATTTTGGTGTTGGCTTGCAGACTAGAAATAATACCCATTTCTTGACGGTGACCGATGGTCCCCAGTCCGTGCACTCCTGTCATGATTTCTGCTGTCATAGCCAGTCATGCAATGTCTTCTGGTTGTTGGAAGATACCTGCATCCTTGCTGACTGTAGGACTCCAAATCAATGTCACACAGCTAAGATGGACTCCAAAGACTCTCTGTTAGTATTCCTAAACAAAGAGAGCAAGTCACAACGTTTACTATTTCACCCAAATCAGAAAGGTAATTCATCTGAAGCATCACACAGGTCGAGATTAAAAAGAGCCCTTCAAGAACCCCAAGATAAGTTAAAAGATCAAGAATCTAAAGATACACAAGGTGAAAAAGAGCAACAAGGGAAGCTTTCATCAGACCAGAACCAACAGTCACTGGGAGCCCCTATAACCATTATGAATAACACTGGAGGAAGCAAAGAAACCGAGGTAAGCGAACATTTGGAACTTACCAGAACTATGTCTGAATTTTCCAAAACATATCAAAACATTGTAAACGAAAGTCCCTGTCTGGACAAACATAAAAAGGGTGACCGATACTCCCCAGCATCCCCACACAGCTGTGGGTTAAAACCTAACTCCACCCTTTAAGGTGGGACTAAACCCAGATTTTTTTGGGGTGAAGTCCTCTACTATTTCAATATTCTAAGAAAATACCTGAAATGGGGAAATTCATTAACACCCCCCCCCCCCCCCCATTGCGGCTTATTGACACTGTGTACACATGCAGACTCTGGACACCTGGACAACTAATGCATCTGGCCACTCAGGGTGCGGTAGTAACATGGAAGGGTAAGAGGCCATACTTTGAGGGTTAAAGGGGTAAGATTGTACAATTAATAGTGTATGTTTTTTTTTTTTCCGTTAAATATTTTTCATCCTCGCCATTTTTCCACTTTGCTTTTTTCCCGCTCCTATTTCTAAAGGCGTTATAGGAATTATGGTTAGAGAAAAAGTGGTGTATAAATAAAAAAATGTTTGCAATTTGCAAACAAAGGGGAACATAGTAGTGATCCCCCTGACATTTACTAAAAAAGCTAAAGTAAATGTGGATTGCTTGAAATGGCATTATACAAAAGGAGGTAGGAGAACATTAGTTTGTTCTTTAACTGGGATGGGACCTTTAGTAGTTTTTAACCCATTCAGATTGGCCCTAGAGTCTAAAAGACCCTCTGTATAGGGTCAGGTGAGCTTTTTTTTTTTTTTTTTTTTTTTTTTTTTAGTTTTTGATAATTTAATTTGAGTTTGAGAAAAAGCACTCGAAAATAATTTGATGGAGCGCAAAATAATTCTAGCAATTCAGGTGCTATTGATTGTCTCCACACATGAATTAAACCGGGCTTTCACCCTGAATAAGAGTCTATCTTATATGTTTCCTCCACCCTGTACATACAGATTGCCGACATTAAAAATCATCCTACCTGCTCCTACTGCATGAGCCTTTAAACATCCAAGATGGCGGCCCATGGTGTCTCGGGTTGCCTGCAGCCAGGAAGTCTTCTGACTGTGCCGCTCTGAATTCTGGGATTGCTGACCTTTTCCTGACCCCAGCTCTACTCTGTCTGTGCAAAGCACAGCCATAACCCCATCCCCATGCACCCCCCTCCTCAGTATGTGATGCTCCTGAGCCAAGATGGCGGCGCCCGTATCCTAGAGTCCTGAACAGAGATGCAGCCCAGTGGGGGAAAGAATAAAAAGTAAATGACGAAAAACATTAAATCTATTAATTTTACTGGGAACTAGTTTTTTTAAGGGTTTGGGCTTTTCATTAAATGATACTGAATGTGCTCTTTAAATTCAAGTGTTTACAGCTGCTTTCAGGAGGTGAAAAGTCTGCTGACTTCCGCCATGGAGCCCTTCTATCCGCTGTGCCTGGAAAAAAGCCCATAGTACACCATAGGAAGTGTAAAATGTAATCTAGGTCCCCACAAATATTGGTATAAACATTGTATTTGTCCATGCATTTATATGAAATAAATCATAGTGGCACACATAGGATAGTGGATATGTCATGGTGAGGAACAAAATGGATGAGGCTCAATGTACTTTCTGACTGGGAAGAGCGTAGTTAGAACTATCCTGGGGCACCATGAGCAAAACACATGGACAAAGCACACAATGAGGATGTGCCATGTATACCAGACAAAAAAATGACCACCACAAAAGAGTAAATAAAAACGGGCACCTAGTAAAACTCACTCTCCTACTGTGTAGATTCCGGGGCAGACTGAGATGGGTTTTGGGCCATCATATTAGCATAATACTGCATATTAAAAAGCACTTTGGTAAAAAAAAAAAAATAGGTATACCAGCCTTGGCGTAACTAAATGTGATTGGGATCTCGTGTGAAAATTAAATGGGCCCTTTCACAGCTCATACAGTAAACTTTTTAAAGTGGACCAACACCCAGGGGGGATCGGCCCGGGAATCTATAAGATTCCTCCCCACGGGGCATCCGAAATCGGGATGTCCTGCAGGGTGAAACCCCCCAGGAAGGCCACAATCCTACCTTTTCCATGTTCCAGCGGCGCATGCGCGTCCGCCGCCGCCGCCTCCCGCGCGTCCCTCTAGCAGGGCGCGCTCCCGCGCCGACCGTTTGTGAATGGCCGGCGCAGGTGCGCTCCCTGTAATAGGGACGCGCGGGAGGTGGCGGCGGACGCTCTCTGCTTGTCCGCCGCTGCCTCTCGCTTGTCCGCCGGCGGGGATTGGCTGCAGCGGTCACGTGGGAGCGGGGAGAGGTGAGTTTTCGGGCTTTCTGGGGGGTTTCACACAGTGGGGCACCCCCGATCAGGGTGCCCCACCGAAGTGGACCAAAACCCAGGATAGTCAAAATCCTGGGTGTTGGTCCACTTTAAGTCTTTTAAATAAATTAGATGCCGCTAGACAATTAATGACTCAAACAGCAGAAACAAATTGTGCTGGATGCACCCCCTCAAGCTACACCCTTGTATACTACTAACAGAGCCACACATGACCAATATAAAACATAGCTCACGGCAAATCGAGGCCGCGCACAGCTGATCACATTGGCTGGAGACTGCACAGACGCAACAGTATAAATGGCAGAAGGTGGATGTGCCCACTCCTGGTCCCAATTGGTGTCCCGTGTACATAAACAGACACATATGGTGGACACTCCTATGCAGGGAATATGACTACGATTGCACAAAATGTTATACACGGAAAGATAAGTCAGCCCAATTTGTGGAGTCCCACATAGCTATGTAGTGAAACTTAAAATACAAGTATGAAATTACACTCAGATCTACACTATAGCTTCATATGTACAGTAACTCTTCATACATGAATCTGCACTGTTAGATAAATATGCAAATCAGCACAGGATCCGCACAGGGGCCAGTTCAGCTAAGCAGAAACACACAAACTCACGTGAATGTTTATTGGAAAATTCGAGCCATTTTTCACCACCTGTAATGTTGTTTTCGCTTCTACTGCAATTTCGAATGTATTCGAGTACACAAATTTAATTCAACATCCATTCTGAATCAATATACAAAACAAAATACCGCGCTAACAATAATACACTAAGCTCAACGTGCAGTCAAAAGTTCCTCCTCTTTTGTAGTAATAAAACAATTAAAAACAAAAGCACAGAGCTAATAAAAGTAAAGTCCTCCACTGGAAATTCTCATCCCGTAGTGCATGCTCCACCACCTTAAACTCAGGTCACCAAGTGTGATGCTACCGCTCTTACCAGAACTCAGTAGATAAGGCGCCTTATAGATAACCCCTTAGGTCTTCACTTGGTCCTTCTTCTCAAGTTATAATATGGAGCTTTGCCGTCACAATTATCTCAAATCTCTGGTCGGCTTCAGTTTCAGTCAGCTCACAGTTCAAAAGACATCAGTCAGCCTTCACCACACTGGGCAGCACGATCGTCCTCCTAGATGGAGGACGATCGTGCTGCCCAGTTTGGTGAAGGCTGGCTGATGTCTTTTGAACTGTGAGCTGACTGAAACTGAAGCCGACCAGAGATTTGAGATAATTGTGACGGCAAAGCTCCATATTATAACTTGAGAAGAAGGACCAAGTGAAGACCTAAGGGGTTATCTATAAGGCACCTTATCTACTGAGTTCTGGTAAGAGCGGTAGCATCACACTTGGTGACCTGAGTTTAAGGTGGTGGAGCATGCACTACGGGATGAGAATTTCCAGTGGAGGACTTTACTTTTATTAGCTCTGTGCTTTTGTTTTTAATTATCCATTCTGAATCACTCCTAAGTTTCAAAAATGTTTGCATGCTATCCAGTTTTCCAAGGGTTTTATTTTCTACCTTTTAGTGAATCAAGGCCGATGTGTGTGAACTAGTGAACACACCCTTGGGTTACATAAGAATGGGATTATTTTAAACATTTAATCCTTTTACTGCTCAGATTCCTATTCACAGTTTCTACCTTAACCAAGCTAATTATCACATTTACAATAATATACATAATACAGGCTTGACGTGGCAGTAGGAGCTTTTGCAGAGTGAAATGAGCACTTGTGGTCCGTTCACCACTCCAGGAGAAGTAACTGTAGTCAATACAGCTGTACTTGTATTTGGTTTTTATCTGTTGTTTTCTTTTGCATTAATAGATAAGCTAGTGTTTCCCTGTTGATTGTACATGATATTCCTTTACCTGTTTCAGCCACATGCACCAGCTTTAATGACTACATTGCCACAACCCGAGAGCCCTCTTACAACAAGGTCATCAGCCATTTTAAACACTACAAAACTACTGTCAGATGCTGTACAAGGGGAAACCCCAAATGCTTTCACAACTCCATTCTCACTAGCTGGCAATACAAGTGCAAACACAAACCCTTTACCTACAACTACTAGTACCATTGAACCCGGTAAGTTGTATTAATAAGCAAGAATATATATTATAGATAATAATAATTCTTGTAACTAAAGCTAACCAAAACATTTGTACCATTTGCAATATGCTGATTATAATTCATTTTTATTGTTGCTTTGATTAATCTTTTAGTCCTAATCTATGCTTTCTGATTTTCTGACAGTGGTGTAAGCTGTTTGGAAGGGCTTAACTTTAAGCAGCTGTTGTGGAATGTGGAATGGTATGCAGATTTGATGCTCCTAAACTACATGGAAGCATCCATATTGCTACATATCTGATGGCCCTGCTTACACATGAGCATGAGGAGGAGCTGTGCCAGCAGCAGTTCACTCCAAACTGAGAGAGCTATATGCCTCAGAAACACGGGGAAGCTAATCTATCATTCTACACACACGTGCTGAATAAACAACTGCTGTATCAAGGGAATTCTGTGAGAGGGAATCTGTTTAACTACATATATTCATGTTGTCCTAATCACAGCTGATGCAGAGCTTTAATACCGTATATCTGCTCTGAGCATAGCAGTGAAGAACTGAACAGCTGATAGCTTAATACTTCTGGCTAGAAATAATGTAAAATTGCACAGAGATTTGAGGCGATTTTGACTGAGGGACAGCGTTTTTTCAGAAGATGGCAGCTCCCATGCAGTTCAGGAGCACATCATCTGCATGCTATTTCAGAATATCTGCATGGAATTTAGCTCCCTCAAAAAGTTTGTCACCGATTTCCATGGAGGGGGGTGGGGGTAGGGGAGCAATTTATTAAACTTTTTGTTTTTTTTTTATCAAGAGGTCACTATGTATATAAAATAGCTACAAACTTGAAAGAGCACAGAGCACCTAAAAAAGGTGCCTCAAAAAAGGTAAATGATAAGTCACTTACTGTAGGTCTAGAATAGTTGTAAGTAATACATCTTTAATATCCCGCTGAAATTTTTAAAACACAACTTTACAAGCTTCCCATAAAGCCTTCTACCTAAATTAGCTACTTACCTAGGGCCGGATTATAGGCAGGGCACAAGGTGCGTGCACCCCTGGGCCTCCACCATTTGCCGCCACTTAGCTACGATTCACTTGCCCTCGTAGGGGTGTTCTCCCCTTTCCAGCAACACCTTCAGTGGGTCATTAGCCCCCTAGGTCCAAAGATCTGGCACTCGGAAATGTACCATCCTGGGGCCCACAAGCAACAGTACTGGGATTTTGCGGTGCCACTGCTTAGTCTGGTCATCCCCCAATCCACATGTCTTTTGTAGGGGTGTATTCCTGAGGTTTTTCCCTTTCTAATGGCACCTCCACAGATCCGGCACTCTGCACTTGTTTAAGTTAAATACATCTGTGAAAAATGATTTCAAAAATAATAAATGGAAAGAAGGTCTAGTGCAAAAAAAGCTATACCCGCCTTATCAAAATAAAACCGTTTATTAATCACATCTTCCATACTTTGAATTTCTCTTGACACATAGGCAAAAGTATCATTAAGCAAATAGACAATTAGAGCTAAAAAGACAAGGCGTGAATGAATAGCAAATGTACCGTGTATATACATTGACAAATATTACTTTAAAAAGTAATTACAACTACTGACTGCATTTATGTAATAGTACATTTTACATAGTAGCTATCTCAGAGAAACGTTCTAAGAACCTTATTTACACAGTCAGTAGTCTTTGTCTAAGTCTCTTATACAATGGTAGTGCTTGGAAAAACAAATGTTCCAGGTGTGATAGCTTTCAATATTCCTTCCCCTAGTATTTATTTATTGCATTATTATTATCACATCTTTTAAATTGCATTCAGCGTCCCAATGATAAGCACTCAAAGCCAGTGGTCCCTGACCCTCTCCCTATGGTCCACCTTGTGTCTCCCATGTCTTGTGAAGCTCCACATAGCTCTGTTACTGCTCTGGTTACTTCACCTGTGCATTTGTGTGGAGATCTGCAACACATGACCTGTTAGTAGCCTTGAGCAGGAGGGTTGGGTACCCAAAGCAAATACCACTCATTACATGTTGATTGCACGGTTAAAGTGGACCTCAGCCTAGTTTACTGTAGTAACCCTTTGAATTCTGCATTTCCCTCTGGCCATTTCAGTTTGAGATACTGAGGTAAATTAGGCTGGAGCGTTGCTTCTAAAGTGCAATCAAAAAAATATTCAAATAAAGATTATTTTAAGGATTTATTTAATTACGGACACTCCTATAAAGATGGATGACTGTTCACAGAGACCTAAAGCATCCCCCCAAAAAGAAACAATATTTACTTTTGCTGGTAGATCACTGATAGAAAACTGTAAATCAAGCTGCAAAAGCGTTGGGGAATACTGACTGGGATAGCTTTTTACAAGCATGAGCGGTGGTGTTGAAAGAAGGTCTTAGGTCTAAAAAATAGCATCTTATATGTCCCAGGTTGCTCTAGATTAGAGGTGCACAGACCCTTTTGGCCTAGGGGCCGTGTTGTCTTATTGTTCCACTTCAAGAGCCACAATAAAACGCAAACAGTTTAGTGCAGGAAAGCCGCAGCCCTGAAGCATTATATTTGCTTTTATGTTAATGCAAAGGTAGCAGAGGTGAGGTGGAACCGAGTTGAGGTGTCAAAAAGTGGACAGGGATCTGGCAACAAAGGTGATTCGGCCACTGGTAACAGGGGTGAAGTTGATTGAGGTGTGGTGGGAAGAGGTGAGATGAGTAAAGGTGAGGTAGCCTTAGATGAGGAGGGCAGAGCAGGGTAGAGTTAGGCAAAGGTGCTTGGGCCACAACTGATGGCTATGAGGACCTGATGGGGGGCACCTGGGCCCTCCGGTTGTACATCCCTAATCCAGATGATCCATGGTGTTTTGCAGGACAATTTGTTCTGTATGTGAACTAAAGTGGGTGTAGTTGACATTCTGTTTCTTTTAAATATTTTAGCATGGTTGCAAAAAGAAATGTCTACAACTTATGTCTTTATTTACTTGGCACTAATAAACTCTTTGGCTCTGTTGATGGTTGTGAACTTGCATTCTTAGTAGATGTATGAATGTTTGTTGCAAATTTCTTGTGGGGAACAACCCAGTTGTTATTACTAATCTTTTGGATACCTCTCCAAGCATTGAGTCTCCTGATAAGAATTTTTCCTCAAGTTTGCAGACATAGTTATTTTTTGCTTTTCTGATCTTGGCTAGCTGATACTTTTCTTGTATATTCCTATCACCCTCTTTGTGGACCTTCTCCTTGATCCTATGGATCAGCCTCAGTCTACAATTAAAACCAGGTTTGTTATTTGTAAATCCTCACAAATACACTGTTTTCTATTTATTGCCTGTTGAGGTAGAGCTCATTAAACTTGTTCTTTTTGGCTAACTGCTGTTACATGGTACTCTAGGTCAGTGGACATGTGAGTTGGTGCTGTACTAAAAGCATACAAAGCATACTGTAAAGCATGTTGTAAGCTCATGACACCATGGCCAAGCAGAAAGGCCCTTTAACAGCCTTTGTAAGCCGATATAGGATCCTGTGGGTTACTTGACCTCATTGGCATCAGCCTATATCCCTACTCTGACTGATTTGGAAACAATTTTTTTTTTAATAAACTGGCATTGGGTTAATGCAGCTGGCAGTTCCTGAGGGTGTTCAGAATGAAATCTTGAGACAAACGATTTGTCTGTATGGCAAATGTAATGTTTTGTTTTAGAATTCAGAGTATGTCACTTGTTGTCTTTAAAGTAAACTTGTCTAAGAGAGCATGTTCAGCAGATATTAGCAATGAAAGTTGAGGTATGGCACATATAATATTGCTACAGGGCCTTCCTCTTCGCTGAGTAGTGCTGGACAGGGGAAGCCAGAAGCCTTGGTTTCTTCCAGATTTCCTGAGAAATCCCACTACTCATCCATACTCCATGCCAGAAGGCATCCTTACAGCCAATAATTACAGGAGCCACTTTTATTGTCCCAGCTCCCTGGTTGCCTTGAATTCATTGTCTTCTTAAAGAAAAGCTTTTTTCAGATCCTTTATTTGCATAAATCAATCCCCAACCATTACTTTACCCCTTTGCCATAGTTCAAATAAGACATAAAAAGAATATATTTGGGTATATTTTTTATTTCTTTTTTTCTTCTTCCTGCTTCTCTGTATTTACACTTGAGATTCTATCATGCAATTTTTCCCCCAGATTAAGGCTTTTTTCAGTGTGATTAGTACTAGACTGGCATGCTGTTACTTTTGTGCAGCTGTGAATATGTAGTTAAATGTTTACATCATCAGAAAAACTATGGTACAAGAGCAAGCATAGATGTTACTGAAGTACATAGGCATGATCATATGAATCGACTTTGTATTATAATTACATAAATAATCCTATAAATCTACTATAATAGTTACTTGGCTTTTGCCTAACAATTGGTAGGAGACACTGGCTTCTGCAGTGTGTTGTGGCTTCCAGTCCACTGTCTGACTAAGATTAAGTGTGTCCCCTAGCTTGTAGGCCAGGGGTTCTCAACCTTTTTTCATCAAGTACCACCTTTCATTTTGTAATTATCTCAAGTGCTACCTGGGTGGTAAGTGTGGGTTGTCAGTCACCTAAAACCACATTAAAATGCACAAAACGGCTATTTAAAGTGCATTCAATGCACATAAACAGCCCCAAATAATTTGCATTAGCTTTTGGAGCTATTCAGCAAATCAGCTTGAATAAAGTATAGATGGCAGCAAGAGGGGCCAACAGGTGGTACTGGTACGACTGGTGGCACTCAAGAGCCTCTCAGGAGGTACTGACCTCAGTCTGCAGCCTTGTTGAGTGCCACCTGTTGGGAACCCCTGCTGTAGGCTGTAATATTCATGTATTTAGTTCCAATATTTCTGTATTTTGTCTATTTGGAATACCTAAACAATATAGGTTTACTGTTCCAGTAACACCCCTCTGGTCCATTTGGCACCCATAGCATTTCTCTTACTGGTCACTGCAGAGTCTCCCAAATAGGCCACGTACAGCAAAAGCATTATTCAGTTGTTCCTACCCTTCCCTACTGTATCCAAAACCAAAATAAATATTTGACTGGAGGTTATAATATAATTAACATGTTGGCTAACAAGAACAACAATGCTTTTACTGTGGCTAAATGCTTTGATTCTAAGTGTATAAATAACTATGAGAACAGAGATTCTACTGTTGAAAAGAATTAAGGTTTGTTTTCTGGGATTAGTCGAGCCATTAGTTTGCTGTTATAAAATGGTATTCTTTGATGTAATACTTTTTATGGGGTGGGTTTTATTTGTGCTTAAAGTGGACCAAAACCCAATGAAATTGTAAAATACATTTGGCCAAAGCCCAGATTCTCCCTTTTTTTAGGGTGTATTATTAGAAATGAATATTTTTGCTTTACGAATTGCCCTGGAACACTAAATGTTTCGCTGTCCCTTGGTGTGAGATGGCAGAGGATTTGTCAACACCCCCCCCCACAAATGCCCACAAACCGTTTTCCTTTCCACTGGCCCCATGCCGCAATTGCACGCCCAGCCATTCAGATAGGCCGGGCACATGGGAGTGCGCACTCCACAGGGGAACCGGGGATGAGGCCGCCAACATCCACTATGCAGACATGCAGTCCAAAACAACGGCTATATGCCATATACAGCGCCCAGCATGTGCCGTAGGAATGGCGGAAAGTGGAGTGGGCGATCTGGGGGGGCTCACACAGCCCACAAAACAAGAACCAATTACCAGAATAGTCAAAATCCTGGTGATTGGTCCATTTTTAATAAAGATAAGATATAAAAATGTTGAAATCTTTTGTGCGTATCTTCAAATTTGGCAACATAAAGTATTACTTGAATACACCCTCCAGGCTTGTTTCTTTAGTTTTACTCGCCAGAAAGAAAAAGTCAACATAACTGTGTGATAGGGCAGTGGTACCTTTTCAGGGCTGATTTTTCATAAAGTATTGTATGACAAATGGCTCATAGGGCCTGTTTATCCCCTATCCCCTGGATATCCTGATTTGGAGAAGCCTTTAGCATATGGATGCACAACCTGCGCCCGGGGCCACATGTGGCCCACATTGCCCTCACTTGCGGCGCCCATCACCCCTAATGACACACATACTGACCGTGAGCAAGAGCCCATAGGGGGCTCGAAACGTGTTGGTCTGCGCCTGTTTGTTGTGTGTTGTCTGTGTGCCCTTGCTCTCTGTGAATGGGCTTAAATATTTTGCACAAGGTTCTATTTGTGATGGAAGCACTGGCACCTTATTAGGGTGAGGATATTAATTGTGAATTGTATATTAAGTTTTAGTATAGTTGTGTATATATATGAATTTATTGATAGATTAGCACAGAATCACTTTGAAATTACTTATATGTATATGCGATTGTATTGTTGATGAGGGAGTGCGCCCCCTGGTGGCTTACCATGCATATGGTTCAGTAAAATAGTTTTTAAATTGGTTTTAAACAATATGCTACAATAAAATGGATTTATAAATTGATTGTTTGAGTGCAATAGTGAGTCTCTGTTGGGCTTTTTGGCAGGGGGTGTAGAGGTTACCCCAAACTAATACATTTGTTTTTTGGGGTATTAACCCACAGAGCAGTGCACCTATAGAAATATTCACTGGTGCTGCCCACATTTCTTATCCGTAGCCCAAACGGATGGTTATTACTGGTCATCACCCCTAATGACACATGTTACTGAAGTGTTGTTTGTACTTGCTGTGTCTGGAAATGCCCAAGTAGACTCATCCCAGCTCACCTCTGCCCACCTCACCTTTGCCCACCTTTTTCCTCCTTAACCATTTTACCTCTGCCTACCTCTACTCGCCTCTTTCCCACTTGTCCCATCTTACCTGTGCTCCCCTCACCTCTACCTATCTCTAGCCACCTCTTACCACCTTACCTCTATCCATCATTTTTCTTACTATCTCACCTCTGCTTATCCCACCTCTGCTTAGCTCTTCTTGAGCTCTTCTTAACTCTGCCCACTTCACCTCTTCCTGTCTCACCTCTGCTCAGTGCTCCTCTCCCTGCCTTACTTCTGCCCACTCCTTCCCACCCCACTTCTTCCTATCTCCCCCTCTACCCACCTCACCTCTGTCCATTGCTTCTCTTACCATCTCACTTCTGCCTACCTCACCTTGACTCACCTTTGCTCACCTCTTTCCACTTAACCTCTGCTGAAATACCCTCTCCCTGCCTTACCTTTACCCACTCCTTCTCACCTCTACGCACCTCAGGTAACCTTACCTCTTCCACTTAATTTCACCCCAGACAGGTTACCACTGTGCAAAGGAGAGCCCTCCGCTAGAACTCCTCCACTTTGTCTCCTCTAGTTTTCACATCTGCTCTCCACTAGGGTTCCCAAAGTCACTTTAAACTGCCAGCTCTAGCATGAATAATCTTCTTGTGTCTGGGTGTAGGTCTCTAGGTGTAGTTTAAGACAAACATTTTATTGTGAGTACACAAACACATGCTGTTGACTTTAACTTGAAATGCCTATTTGTAATTTTTCTTTAGTCATCAACAAACTGGTTGTTTCTGCCGGGGACAGTGTTGAAGTCACCTTGCCGAAAAATGCGGTCCAGCTGAATGCTTTTGTTGTTCCAGAACCTCCTGAAGGTAAATTCAGATATGCATATGCATGCATATGTACGGTGAAAAAAATACATTTAAAGCCCTTTCTATTTCACTGGCAACTGTTCAGTCTATTTACACAATTACTTAATCAGTAATTGTCCAAATGTAACTAGGACACCCTGGAATTCAACTAGGAGAGGTCCTGTGGGACAGACTTCTGTTTAGGCCCAGACATCTACAAATATATATCAGACACCTGAAAAAATTCATTTGATGTCATTTTCCTTTTCTTACACTACAAGTTTTACAGTTCTGGCAGAACTGAAAACTTGTAGTGTAAGCCTCAACTGCATGATGCATTTGTAGATTTGTAGTTGGCTTCCTCCGGCTGATATATGCCCATGCTTAAAGTGGACCAAAACCCAGGATTTTGACTATCCTGGGTTTTGATCCTTCCTCCTGGGGCACACCAATCAGGGGGTGCCCCACTGTGTGAAACCCTCCAGGTTGCCAGAACAAACTCGCCTCTTCCCGGTCCTACGACCAATGCGTGTACACTCGTCCAATCAGCGTGCTGGCGGCTGCATCCTCCGCTACCCTCTAACAGGGAGTGCGCATGTGCTGGCCATTGTCAAATGTTTGGCACAGGCATGCACCCTGCTAATTGGCCCGTGAATGAAGGTGAATTTTCGGGAGACCTAGGGGGTTTCACACAGCGGGGCATCCTTGATCGGGGGGGCCCTGGGGGAAGTGAGTACGCCTGCCCTGGAGTCTATGAGAGGTGGGGGTTTTGGTCCTCTTTAACGGATTTCCTTATATGGGCTGCATATGCTGCTCAGCCCCTTTGTGTGGCTGCGCCTCTGTGATGCTGATTTGATGGTGTGGTACATGGAAAACCAGGTATACCTAAAGGGATATGATATCTAAAAGACACATTGCTGTGTCTGCTTCTATTAGGAACTGTGACAGTGAGCTTTAATAAAACTGTTAGTATAATTTCACCTACCACTAAAATTATTATATTCTTAGTATACAGTACGTCCTGCTCCAGATAAGATTCTTTGTCTGGGTATTACTCCGCCAGATGGCGCTGGACTGCAGAGACAGCGAAATTGGCTCCTCCCGGCCCCACAAATACCCAGGACCTCCCACAAATTCCCAGATCTTCTCTGCAGTCTGGACTGCGAAGGACAAGAAGATGGCTCTCTCTACTCGCAGGTGAGCGGGGCTATTAGCCTGCGGCCCTGTAGGACTATTCCCACCCGTTCCATTGTTAATTTGCCTCCCAGCCTTGGCTGCACTGGATCGGGTGAGGGTAGGCAGCACCGCTGCCAGGTGCTTAGGAGTGCTGCTCCACCGCAATCCCCCACCAAAGGGAAGGCGGTATAGGCACATGGTGAGCCTTTATGGGATGCCCCTCCCGCACTATTGACCCTTGCCCCTCTCTATCGGTGGGCCGTACGTTAGGTGGCCGCTGCCCTCCCTCGCTCTCCCTTGTAGTTCTCGTGGAAAGGGGGGGGGGGGTATGTGAGTGTGTGTTTCTGTACATTCACTTTGTATGGTGTGCTTGGTTTTGCCCTTAATCCTGTCACCGCACAGCTTTGGTTGCACTGGTTACTTTTTGAATATGCCGCCGCCGCGCTTGTACAGCGTTCTGCGTTCGGCGGCGACATTACCTCAGGGGCTGCTGCGCCATCATTGGTCGATTTTGTCACGTGTACGGCTTCGCGTTCTTCAGGGGGCGGGCCCTGCGGATGGCGCGTTCCGCATCACTGTCTCTGCGGCCTGCCCCTCAAGGTATACTCGCCGCCATTTTGCTTCCTCTTGCTGCGTGGCTGGCGCCTACCTACTGCGGTCCGTGAGTGCCCTCGCGGGCTGGCTGTTCATATTTTTGTTATATTCATGTTATGTATGCATGTCGCTTACAGGGTTTTTTGCCTATGTCTTACAGGTGGGTCAAACTCAATTGGTTTTTCCTGGCCCTACCCCCTCTATTAGTTTATTAAACTTATTGAGGCCTAGTGTGCTAATTCCTCCCACTTCCCTAGCGGGCTATTGGGGCATCCCGGGTTGCTTTTATAGCGTAAATCCCTATCGGCCTGTTGTGCCGCTATAATCACCATATGGAGGAGTCTCAGGATAATGTGCTCAGAGGTTCCTTCGGGACAAGCCCGGCTGTGTGTGGCGTCCCCTACAAGTGTTGACAATGTGCGGGTTTGTGTACCTTGTGCCCAGCAGGTGCTTGCACTGCAGCCTGGTTTACCAGCAGCTGGGCCTGCGCCACGTATGGCTTCCTACTCCCCCAAGCTTACATCTGACTCCCAGTGAGGTGCATACCAGTGGGGAGTCTCAGCCTGATGTGTCTACTAGACTGGCTAGTGTTGAAAAGTTGCTTGCTAATACTATGGCGCGTAAGGCCTCTGCTAATAGGCGGCATTTGGCGCCTGATGTCACTCTTTTCCCTATGGAGGCTGATGAGTTCTTGGAACTGTCTGGTTATACCCCCCTGGAAGAAGGGGAATTGTTCTCTGACTCAGAATCATCTGATGAACGGCCCAAGGGTTATGCTGATTCTGGCTCTGATCCCCTGGGCCCCAGATGATACTGATAGGCTTTTGGCTCAGATCTTTGAAGTGCTTTCTATCTCTCCCCCAGCCGCGGCTCCTCAGCAGCAGGGGGAATTGTTTCATATTGCTAAGCCACGTTTAGAGTTCCCTGAACAATCTCATTTTAATAATCTCGTGCTGAAAGAATGGGAGCGTCCTAGCAGGCTCCCCGGAGTCCCTAAGAGCTGGGATAAGAGATATCCCTTTCCTGCTGATGTGGTTAAACGTTGGCCATCCCCTCCCAAGGTGGATGCCCCAATTCTGTCATGCATTCCCCTGACTCTACTACCCTGAAGGATAGTGAGGACCGGCGTATTGATTAGCTGGCTTCCCATGCCTTTGCCTGTGTGGGGACGGCACTGCGCCTGGTTTGTGCCTCTGCCATTACAGCTATGGCTATTAGGACTCTGCTTAAAAGTGTCCTAGATGGAGCTCCTGATGATGTTTCTAGTGAAGAGTATAATGCACTCTCGTGTTGTGAGGTGTTTGTTGCTTATGTCCTCTCTGCCTTGGATGATACCATTAGGATGTGTGGCAGAGCCTCTGCCTTGGTGGTGGCTATACGCCGCTCGGTTTGGCTGCGCCAGTGGGCAGCTGACAACGCTGCCAAGAAGGCTCTCACTGGTTTTGCCTTCAAAGGACTACGCCTATTTGGGGACCTGTTTGCTAAGGGAGGCAGGTTACCCCAGTGCAGAAGACAGTCTCGGCCCTTTCGGGGCCCCGGCTCCTTTCCTTCCCCCTACCGTGGATCCAGAACGGGGAGAGGGGTCTACTTTACTGGGGCCCTGGGGTAGGGCAGAGGACGTGGACGCGGACGCCCTGGTCCATCCTGGGGCTCCAAACCTAAGCCTTCCCCCAAGCCCCCTCAGGCATGAAGGGGCGCCCTCACCCATCTGGGTGGGGGGACGGCTTCAGCTTTTTGCTCATGTCTGGAGGCATCATGTCTCAGACCGGTGGATTCAGGAGGTAGTGTCCTTCGGTTACAAGATAGAGTTTGCTGCCTGGCCGCCCCTAAGATTCATCAGATCCCGGATGTCTCAGGACCCCATGTCAGCTCAGGCTCTGATTCTGACGGTGCAAAGCCTTCTGGAGCTGGGGGTCATCTGTCAGGTCTCCTTACGAGAAAGAGGCAAGGGTTTTTATTCCAACCTTTTCACTGTGCCCAAAAGAGATGGGTCAGTCAGGCCCATCCTGAACCTGAAGATCCTCAACAAATTTGGCAGATGCAGACGCTTTCGCATGGAGACTCTGCGCTCTGCTATCAGTTCCCTGCATCCAGGGGACTTCATGACCTCTGTGGACATCAAGGATGCTTAGCTTCATATTCCCATCTTTCCAGGTCATCAAAGATTCCTCAGGTTTGCTCTGGAGGATCTGCACTACCAATTTGTGGCATTGCCCTTCGGTCTCACTTTAGCTCCCAGAGTGTTAACCAAGGTGCTGACAGGAGTGATGGCTCTGCTCAGGTCTCAGGGCATTTGCGTTCTGCCCTATTTGGACAACATTCTCATTACTTCTCAGTCCCTCCAACAGGCACACTGGAGTCCCACAGTGGAGTCATTCGGCTGCGTGATCAACCATCCCAAATCTTCCCTGTCTCCCTCCTTGGTGACGCCATTTCTGGGAATGAATCTGGATACAGTTCAGGCAAGGATCTTTCTTCCTCAGCAGAAGGTGGACAGTCTGCTAGCGCAGGTTCAGTTCCTTCTATCTTGCCCTCATCCCTCCATCAGGCAGGGGATGCAGCTGGTGGGCCTGATGGTGTCGTGCTTCGAGGCGGTTCCTTATGCCCAGTTTCACATGAGGCCTCTGCAACTCCACCTATTGTCAGTATGGGACAAGGATCCTGCGTCCCTGGACCAGGTCCTTGTTCTGTCCCCCCTAGCCAGGCGGTCCCTCTCGTGGTGGCTGGACTCCAGGAACCTGTTGGCGTGCAGATCCTTTCTGGCCCCCTGCTGGGAGACGGTCACCACGGATACCAGTCTGACAGGTTGGGGGGGCTTCTGGAAGTCCCTACAATTCCAAGGGCGGTGGGGCCCTCAGGAGGCCCACACCCCTATCAACATTCTGGAACTGAGGGCGATCAGGTTGGTCCTGGCTCACTTGACCCAACACCTTCGGCCTGTTCAGTATGTCTGTATGTCTTTCCCCCATTCCCCCTATTGGGCAGGGTTCTGCTTAAGATATCTCAGGAAGGGGTGGCAGCAATCCTGGTGGCTCCCTGTTGGCCAAGAAGAGTGTGGTTCGCAGACATAGTGCAGCTGGCAGTAGATCAGTACGCTCTGCCCAGGGTTTCAGACCTACTCACTCAGGGACATTTACGCCATTCCAATTTACAAATGTTGGTCTTGACGGCCTGGTTGCTGAAACCTCCATCTTGATGGAAAAGGGGCTGTCTGCCTCTGTTGTTAACACCATGATTAGGGCTAGGAAGAAGTCTTCTTCCATTTACTATAGGGTTTGGCGTGCCTACATTGACTGGTGTGAGTCTAGGTCTCTTCCCTGTCGTGTGTTCTCTATCCCCAGGATTCTGGAGTTCCTTCAACATGGTTTGGATCTGGGGCTTAAACTTAGTACTCTGAAGGGTCATGTTTCTGCCCTGGCTGTTTTCTTCCAAAGTTCTTTTGCTCAGCATTCTCTGGTCAAGACCTTTTTCCAGGGGGGTTACTCATGCCTTGGCCATTCTTACTCTCAAGGTTGTCTCTTTGGTAGCTATCACTTCTGTTATGAGTGTTTCTGAGTTGGCGGCGCTTTCCATCCAGCCCCCCTACTTTGAGAGACACCAGGACAAGGTGGTGTTTCGCTTCAAGCCAGATTTTCTGCCTAAGGTTGTGTCTGCCTTTCATCTTAATCAGGACATTGTTCTGCCTTCCTTGTGCCCTAATCCTAGTAACACTAAGGGTTTTGCATTC
The DNA here is from genome assembly GCA_027917425.1 of Gastrophryne carolinensis. Taxonomy (NCBI): domain Eukaryota; kingdom Metazoa; phylum Chordata; class Amphibia; order Anura; family Microhylidae; genus Gastrophryne; species Gastrophryne carolinensis. The sequence continues at coordinate 292,722,428 of CM051236.1, forward strand.
CTTGGATGTGGTCCGGAATCTGAAGTTCTATCTGGTGGCTACTGCACCTTTCAGGAAAACTGATGCTCTTTTTGTGGCCCCTTCTGGTCCTAGGAAAGGTTTGGCTCCTGCTAAATCTACTATCAGCAAATGGATCCGTCAGGCTGTGATTCAGACCTACACTGCTAGGGGGAAGTATTCTCCCTTCCGCCTTTCTGCTCATTCCACTCGTGCTATTGGTGCCTCTTGGGTCTTTTCAGCACCAGGCTTCTGTTGAACAAGTTTGCAAGGCCGCTACTTGGTCTTCTATTCATACCTTTTCCAAGTTTTACAAGGTTGATGTTCGGGCCTCAGCTGATGCTGTTTTTGGCCGCAAGGTTCTGCAGGCGGCAGTGATCTAAACTGCCCGTTGTTGCCTTTTTGGGATCCCACCCTACTGTCCCAAGTGTAATGACTCTTATCTGGAGCAGGACGTGCTGTATACTAAGAATAATATAATTCTGTGATTACTCACCTGTAGAATTGATATTATAAGTATACAGTACGTCCTGCTCCACCCCACCCTTGGTTTCATTATTCTTGGATCCCCTGTATGGTGATTGTTATCATTGATGGTTTAGTTAATGGTTGGTTATGTTATCATTCTCCCGGCTTCTTGTTAACTGCTTTTCAATACTGGGAATTTGTGGGAGGTCCCGGGTATTTGAGGGGCCGGGAGGTCTCTACAGTCCAGCGCCATCTGGCGGAGTAATACCCAGACGTAAAGAATCTTATCTGGAGCAGGATGTACTGTATACTCATAATATCAATTCTACAGGTGAGTAATCACAGAATTGTATTATTGTCTGTTATATATGCTACTATATGGATAGCATGCAGCTGATAGTGCTGTCATTGTCCTGACATAGCAGGATTTTTCTTGTATTCTAGAGTGCTTTCCAGCCCAGGCGCTCATTCCGTAAAAGGTTTTCCATCGGGACAAGGTTGCCATCTGGCTGTTTTTTGGTTTTTTTCTACCCACTGCCCCCCCCCCCCCCCCTTGCAGAATAGAAAAAGTATACCAGCAAATATAACTGCCAGTGAAAAAAAAAAAACAAACTTCCAGTTGCCAACCTTAGTCGTAGACCTACACCTTGAATAAGAGCCTATCTTATATGTTTCCCACACCCTGTACATACATATTGCTCACATTAAAAATTATCCTACCTGCATCTACTGCATGTTATGAGCCTTTCATCATCCAAGATGGCAGCTCATGGAGCATCAGGCAGCCTGCAAACAGGAAGTCTCCTCTGACTGTGCCGCTCTGCATTCTGGGATTGCTGTCCTTTTCCTGACCACAGCTCTGCTCTGTGCAAAGCATAGCTATAATCCCGCACCCTGTACTTTATCCCTCTCTTCTCTCCTCCATATGTGATGCTTCTGAGTCAAAATGGTGGGGGGGGGGGCATTATGGGTCAGCAAGTCACCTTAGCTGTAGACCTGCTTTAACATAGTGTAAGTATTAACGTGCCCAAAACCCACTGAACTCGTGAAATACATTTGGCCACAGCACCTTCCAATACTACCTTCTTAGGATGTAGAACTAGAAATGGATATTTTCGAATTGTCCTGGAACACTAATTTTTTTTTTTTTTTTTGCCGTCCCCTTGTGTGAAATGGCAAGTGATAAGTCATTGCATAGGTGTGGCAATTACATAATTGCCACACAAAACAGTGGCAATGAATGGAGGAGGCTGGGCCTTACAGCTAAAACAGGAAATGGTGTGCGCAAACTTACCAGCGCACCAACCATGAATCGACCCTTATGACTTGGCTCACTTGCACTGAGAGCTACAAGGGACAAAGTAGTTGTTAGACTACTTGGTGTGCATGGTCCTGGAGAAATTATATTAAAAGGGAAGCAAACTTTGGATCCCTTCTATGGGAGAGACACATGGAACAGTCTTTGGGTGAGCTAATGTGTGCTGTCAGGTGTGCTGCCTTATTATTGCCTGGACTGTCCCTTCAAAGGGAAAGCCCTGGTTTAGGAATTGGAACCCAGGACAGGGAGGCAGCTCTCAGCCAGGCAGTTAATTCCTCCCTGGAGGCCATAATTGGCGCTCACTGTTTGGGTACAAAGGAAGCTAGGTAGCTGACTGTTAACAGAAGGACAAAGGAAAGACAACCCGCCACCCGAGGCGTGAGTGGTCTGGTACTCAGGGAGCCTGTAATCCACCCAGTTCTTCAGCAGTGCCCCCAGGGGTGGAAAAGCGTAGGCCCCAGGTAGTCCCTTGTGGAGCTGAGGCCCCCGGGCAGGCCCCAGGTAGTCCCTTGCGGAGCTGAGGCCCCCGTGCAGGCTATGGCGGAGCTGAGGCCCCCGTGCAGGCTATGGCGGAGCTGAGGCCCCCGTGCAGGCTATGGCGGAGCTGAGGCCCCCGTGCAGGCTATGGCGGAGCTGAGGCCCCCGTGCAGGCTATGGCGGAGCTGAGGCCCCCGTGCAGGCTATGGCGGAGCTGAGGCCCCCGTGCAGGCTATGGCGGAGCTGAGGCCCCCGTGCAGGCTATGGCGGAGCTGAGGCCCCCGTGCAGGCTATGGCGGAGCTGAGGCCCCCGTGCAGGCTATGGCGGAGCTGAGGCCCCCGTGCAGGCTATGGCGGAGCTGAGGCCCCCGTGCAGGCTATGGCGGAGCTGAGGCCCCCGTGCAGGCTATGGCGGAGCTGAGGCCCCCGTGCAGGCTATGGCGGAGCTGAGGCCCCCGTGCAGGCTATGGCGGAGCTGAGGCCCCCGTGCAGGCTATGGCGGAGCTGAGGCCCCCGTGCCGGCTATGGCGGAGCTGAGGCCCCCGTGCCGGCTATGGCGGAGCTGAGGCCCCCGTGCCGGCTATGGCGGAGCTGAGGCCCCCGTGCCGGCTATGGCGGAGCTGAGGCCCCCGTGCCGGCTATGGCGGAGCTGAGGCCCCCGTGCCGGCTATGGCGGAGCTGAGGCCCCCGTGCCGGCTATGGCGGAGCTGAGGCCCCCGTGCCGGCTATGGCGGCGCTGAGGCCCCCGTGCCGGCTATGGCGGCGCTGAGGCCCCCGTGCCGGCTATGGCGGAGCTGAGGCCCCCGTGCCGGCTATGGCGGAGCTGAGGCCCCCGTGCCGGCTATGGCGGAGCTGGGCCCCCGTTTTACTTTCTCTCTCAGTGCATGTTCCCCTCTGTTTTCTCCTTGTTCTCTCCCTCACCCCCAATGTTTGGCAACTTAATCTGACTGTTCTCCCCTTTTACACATAGAACGCTGCTGTTATGGACACTGCTGATGAGATCACTCCTACACATGCGGTGCAGCAGTGTTCTTATAGATCTTGGTGTACAGTTGCCAATAGCAACAGATTGCACATAGAGGAAACTGCTTTCATAAAACATACATTTGCTAACCTAAGATTAAAATATTCAATAAATAAAGGTCCTTTTGGCACAGAAAAATTATTTCAAGCTGCCAGCAAAAGTGGACCCTTTAAATACACTATATAATAGTACTTTTGTATTTGTTTCACAATATCTGACTTATATGATGATAAATGTATTTTGTTTCCATATGCCTGTAGGAAAAGTGTATACATATGACTGGAGGTTGATCACGCACCCTACCGATTACAGTGGAGAAATGGAGGGAAAGCATACACAGTCACTCAAGTTGTCAAAGGTGTAAACTTTTTATTATATTTTTATAGTACATATTGGATTTCCATGGTCCTTCTTTAGTTTAAGGGGATTGACCACCCAAACAAATAAAAACAAAATGGTACCGACTTTTTTGTCTCCCAGCTCATTGTCCAACTCAGCGCTCAGTAATTCACCTGATCACATATTGCAGTCTGCAGGGGAGAAATGGTGAGTACCATTTTGTTTGGGTGGACAATCCCTTGAAACCTATTGCATGGCTCTGTCCCGCTGACCTACCCCGCTGTGTGACCCCCTGGGCACCGAAAAACGTACCTTCTTCCTGGCTCCCTTGCCGATGTAAACAACAGCAGCCACACCCCCAGTATCTTTGGGCTGTGTGTGCATTCCTGCTCCCAGCCATTCAGATAAGCTGGAGGCGGGAACGTGTCCAATAATGGGGATGCGGCTAGTTGCACTCCACACAAACAGTGATGGTTGCCGAACATTACATAGGCATAACAAACGAATAGCTCTGACTGGACAAGAGCCCTGCACATGCGCCATAGGACCAGAGAAAGGTTAGTTATTATGAGTGATCTGGGGGGCTTCACACAGGGGGCATCACTCTTTGGGATGCCCCGGGGAAGGGAACATAACCAGGGATATTTAAAATCCCAGGTTTTGTTCCACTTTAAGTTATATTATCTACAGCTAAAACAACAACCTTGGGCTTTGGAGCATTTATCAGCATAGGAATTTTCTTACTGTACATTTGAGAATTTGAGAGCCCGCTATAACTAAATTGTGGAAGTCTCATTTTATGTTTCTACACAAGTGCTATAAATAAAAAAAAATCCTGCTTACAAGTTGATAAACAATTCTTCTTTTTAAGCTTACAGCGGGTCTGTATGAGTTCAAGGTCATTGTGGAAGGAGAAAATGCATATGGAGAGGGATTTGTAAATGTTACAGTTAAACCAAGTAAGTTTCAATTTTATATTTCTGAATTACAAAACTGTAACTGGCTAAGAAATCAGTTTAATGAAGGTATTGTTTTGGCACTATTTTAGAGCCACGAGTAAATCAACCACCAGTGGCCATTGTGTCTCCCCGCTACCAGGAAATCTCCTTGCCCACCACATCTACTGTCATTGATGGAAGCCGTAAGTGTGTGTGTGTGTGTGTGTGTGTACATGTGAAAATGAATTTTACATCAAAAATATCTTCCTTGATTAAAAGCTGGTTATTGAGTCATATGGGAACTGCCAGTTTTGATATTCTTCAGAAAGTTAGTTGCCTGAAAGGTACTTTCAGTAGACATGTTGTGCCAGAATTTTCACGCTTGCATGTTCCTTTTAGGTGATTATACAATTGTATAAATAGTGGATGATTGCTTATGGACATTGTAGTAAGCATGTCAAAGGTTTACATTTAAAGGGGGGCGGTTAAATACGTAACATTACAAAAAGTGGCTTCTCAAGGCTGAAAGCAAGTAAACAAAGAGAATGGACAGGCACAACAGCCTGTCTGTGCACTTACATCTGAGATGACATCATACTTGGGGGGGGGGGGGGGAGAGCTGAAGCAAAGGAATGCTTTTGTTTCAATATGTCTTTATTGAATTTTGCAAAGAAATTAAGAACAATACATGTAAACAGTAATAAACAAACACAGAGGATCGCGAGGCCAGGATGGGGCAGCAGTCAACCAACATCACCACATCAGACCGCCTAGGGAGGCCGGGCACATTAAATATTCACTGAGCGGGGCACGACAGGTGCGCAGGCCCAGAACAGCTCACCACCCCTACCATACCCCTGGGATTACCGCCGACCCAGACTCTCCTCTCACATATGCCAGCCTTCGGCATAACCAGTATATAGCGACCGCCCCCATCCCCCCGCAACCTTGAAAGTTAGAGGGGTTATATAGAGAGAAAAAGATTATAGGAGAGAAAGGGGAGATATAGAGACAAAAAAGAACTGTTGCTACAAAGTTTCTAGGAGCTTTCCGAGTAACGATGAGCCATTACAATTGATTGCTATTCACTTCTGCTAGTAATAAGGGATTACTATCATAAAGATTTGTTTTCAATGGGAGCTGGCCGAACCCAGGCCAAACTCGCCTGCTAGCCGGAATCAGGAAACACAGCTTCCAGGTTCACAAACTGGGGCTGCGGGAGGACAATCTGCAGCACAGAAACATACAAGCCCCACAAGCCGCCTCTTCTCACCTGCCCAGAGCTTCCCTGGCAAAAGCCAGCCCCGCAATTGGCAGCTGGTGGTCATTTGGTTCTGACTCGTACAGACCTTATGACCGCCAGCAGGCAATCACAGGAACAGATTTTGCCAAGGGAGCACGGTGAAGTCAAAGAAAACTGTGCTTGCAGGGGGTGGGGAATTTCACCATTAATCGGGATGCCCCCCAAACTATATATTTGAAATGGGTGTTGGTACACTTTAAACTTTATAAAGTACGCTATCCAAAGTAAATTGGCTGCTTTCAAAAGTACCACAAATTCTAGTGCCTGCTTTTAAACTTCTCTGCTACTTTGCCACTGTTTTATAAGCATAGAAGCACCACTAGCTATTATTTCTGTCCACTGCCCCAGCTTCTGGGACAACAGTTGAAACATGACTATACATCAGCTATGCCTTTCACCGGCCCGGACGTTGTGTGCATTCAGCAAATGTACTAGTGTAACATACCACATCTAAATTAACTAAAGATCTGTTAAATTCTAGTTGTCTCACAAAATGTTTAGCTTTTACTATATAAATGTATTACTGAATTAGCGTGGATAAGATGGTTGGGAGATTTTGAAAAGCTAGCTCCATTGTGTCTCATGTATAAAATACTGATTATGTTGTGATATTATCCTCAGAAAGCACAGATGATGAAAAAATTGTTAGTTACCTCTGGGAGGAACTAAAGGGTCCACTAAGAGAGGAGAAAATTACAGGAGACTCGGAAGTACTTAAACTTGCCAACCTTGTCCCTGGAAATTATACCTTTAGGTAAGATGGGTTGTGTTAATGTGAATTAATGAATAAAAGCAGCATTTTTTCCTGTGAATATATATGGTAAATATGGTATATTTTGGTGCCCCATATACATATTTCTCCCCCCTATGGAAAAAAAGACAGTGACTTAGCACCTTCCCAAGCTGTCCTTAGTATGTGTGTGTGTAAGCGTGCATTAAGTAGTGTCAGTGGGTTCTCTGTAAAGATGCTACAGTTTAGCGACAAGTACAACAGGTACAGCCAATGCTTCCTGCAGAGAGTCAGAACTAGGCAACTGTTTTTCTTTTGAAAGTGGACCAAAATCTACCCTGGAGTCTGAGACACCGGGGCAGGCCTACTACCTCCTGAGGGGGCATCCTCAACTGGGATGTCCTGCTCTGTGAAACCCCCTTGAGTCGCCCGATATTTTTTCCTTTTTCTCGAGCCCACCACAACGCATGCCGGGGCCATCTACCTCAACAGAATGGCTATGTGGGGCCGTGCACAGCTGAAGGGGGGCTAAGGATGCCGGTACTGCTTGCAAGTGTGGCTAGGATTACAGCAGGCTGCTTTAGCCACGGCATGGGCCAGAGGAAAGGTAAGTGACCTTGGAGACCTGGGAGGCTTCACAACGCAGGGTACCCCAAACCAGGGTGCCTCAGGGGTGCAGACCAAAATTGGGGATTGTGAAAATCCCGGGTTTTGGTCCACAACGGTCCTCCAAATTAATGACACAACACAGTTTAATACGGTAAAGTTTATGCCTGGAATTTTGTATAAATGTCCCAGCCACAAGTTTCACATGACCCTACTGGGCCTTTATCAGGGCACAAAGTGTTCAGATTAAAGTTCTGTCTCCTGTAGACGGAGATTATGCAGTTTGAGTACGCTTGATATTTTGTGTAAGCAAAATGACTCTTAGAATAGCACTGTAGGTAAGACACCAATATTTATATTTGTTTTTGCATAGGGGTTATTCACATTTTGCTCAGTCACTAGAGACAGGATGGCAGACAGGAGGCTTTAGGAGTTGGGTTATGTGTGTATGTATATAGTTTATAAATTACGTAAGCTGTTCATATCATATCTTTTTTACACATTTTAATAGGTTGACTGTTGAGGACTCTGATGGGGCCAGAAATTCTACAACTGCCAACCTTACTGTCAATAAAGCTGTTGACTATCCCCCAGTGGCCAATGCTGGAGCCAATCAAGTCATTACACTGCCTAAAAACTCAATAGTCTTGTATGGAAACCTAAGCACTGATGATCATGGCATTGTCAGCTATGAATGGTCCTTGAGCCCAACTAGCAAAGGAAAAGTTGTGGAAATGCAGGTGAGAAGCATTTTATGCTTTGGTCTCGCACATACCATAATGTGACAGATTGTAGCAATAACCTTTATCGCCGGAGGGCTTCCCCGCCAGAAACGTCCTTTTCCCAATGGTGAGAGGTGCTGCAGGAATTCCAGAGTCATCCGTGAGGAACCAGGAACAGCCCTTACAAGGGCTAGTGAATTGTAATATAGCGTTTCCCCCAATAAGAGACAGAACTCAGTATTGAGGGTGAAGATGGACTGAACTTTATTAGTGCCACCCTGTGCCTTATATGCAAGGCTCCATGCAAGGGGACCTCCCCCGTGGACCTGATGGAGAACTGCATGACAAACCCACAGACCAATGGGAGCAGGGCACACAATCCCTCAACTCTGCCGGTAACACAATCAGTAGAACAATAGCAGTCTGTAACACAATCAGTAGAACAATAGCAGTCTGTAGCACGATCAGTATAACAATAGAAGTCTGTAATACAATCAATAACACAATGGCAGTCTGTCTGGGACATGCTCAAGAAAATGAAAGTAATGGGTCTATGCAAAAACAGTGCCTTTAAAATCCAATGGCAGAGTCTGTCACACATAATGCTATTGATCAACTCAGACAAGTAACGTTGTGAAGTGCTAGTACCCTCCTTAAAATGACATCTTGTGTTTGAAGCAGAACCAAAACTTGGATTATGTTTCGGTTTTGTTCTCTGCCCCATTGTGTGAACCCAGATTGGCCAGTAAAACCCACCTTTCCTTGGTCCTACGGTGCATGTTTGGGCTCCTGTTCAATCAGAGCTATTATTGCTGTGCAATTGTAATGTTCAGAAAAAGTCTCTGTTTGTGGCAATCGGAAGTGTGAATGTGCGCTGTCGCATCCCCGGTTGTACATGGGCTCCCACCCCAGCCTATCTGAATGGCGGGACTGTGTGCACACTGCAGGGGATGCGGCAGCAAACGCTCAACATTGTAAATAATGAGATCTTTCTGCCGAATGACAGCACAGCAGGTGTCTCTCGTTGTACGGGAGCCCGCGCACGGGCCGTTGGAGCCTGGAAAGGTGAGTTTTTATGGGCGAACTGAGGGGTTTCATGCAGCACGATATCCCGATTTGGGATGCCTGAGAGAAAAGCCAGGGGCCGGCCCTGGAATCTGTGCTGCTGAGTTTTGTTCTGTTTTTTAAATGGCTTATTTTACACTCCCACAGGAGATGAGGTGGGAGGAAGTTGGTGTGTGCCTAGACAGGAACATTCCATCTAATGTAAAGGACTCCAGGGCCGGCCATTTAATATCAATGTCGTAACCCAGTTAAGGATGACTGGCTATGTGAACCTCCCTCAGACATCCCGCAAACGCTCAGCTTCCCGGCACTCTCACGCCATGATCGTGGGCCTCCCCTGCCTTCCTGCAGCTGATTCAGATAGGATGAGTGTACTGCAGACTGCAGGGAGACTGTAGATGTGCCCGCTCCCATTTCACTATGCCAACACTCCAAGCAATGGCTTCAAAATGCACGACATACAGTGCTGGTTAGGCTAGAGCCCTTCCATGTTCATTGGGACCAGCGTAAAGGTACTTTGTAGGGCTATCCAGGGGATTTTACACAGCCCCAGAGACAAGGGCCGACACCCGGGATAGTAAAAATCCTGGGTATTGATCACACATATCTTTGTACTCGGCAGGGTGTCAGAACATCAAGTCTCCAGCTCTCGGTTCTGCAGGAAGGAGATTACACATTTCAGCTCACAGTAATGGATTCTGCAGGTCAGCAATCTACCAGTGAAGTGACAGTGATTGTTCAGCCTGGTAAGCCCTATATTAAACAGCTTGTACAATATGTCTGATAGTGATTAGAATCTGTCACTGACACAATATATTTTATCAGAAAACAACAAGCCTCCTCAGGCCGATGCTGGGCCTGATAAGGAGCTCACCCTTCCAGTGGACAGTACAACTCTGGATGGCAGCCGGAGCACCGATGATCAGAAGATTGCTTCCTATTTCTGGGAAAAAACAAAGTGTGTATTTTACTTTAAAACAACATGTTTATTCACAACCCCAACAATTAAGTGAATACTGCAATACCTGGCACCATATGTGTTATGTATAGTGTTTAATCACTCTTTTTAAACTGCTAATACGTTGTGAATCTGCTATTAGACATGAGATGAGATTCTCCACTATATTCTCCTGTTGCACTGATTACATTTCACTACCGTCTAAAAAAAAAAAAAAAAAAAACTCATTTTTTTCAGGATTTTGGTGTTTTGCTTTATTGTTTTCTTTTTCTGGAATGTAAAATAAACATTTGTGTTAGGTTTTGCCCTCATACCTGTGATTTACTTAGCCATGAGAATTCCATTATTATACTTTCTCACTACAAAACCCAGATCTGCAACAGGTGAAATCATCATCGGCTTTGGCTAAACAAAGCTGCAGTACTGGCCTCTCCAACTGAGAACGCTGCCTGTAACCCTTTAGCTACTGGAATACACGTTCCGACCCCCCCTTAATCTGAAGTTGAATTAACGCAGAAGAGGTTAAACCATTTTGTCTCTGCCTTAGCCAATCAGATGATTAGCAAACTAGAGTCAGGAAGTTTCTTATATGTACTCCAGAACAGCACTTTGGTGTACGTAGCTAATATAAACACATTGTTGCTTGGGAAAAATGGTTTTATGTTATAACAAAGTGTTGCAAATAAATAAAAAAAAAAACAGATAAGCAGATAAGCTCAGCACCTTGAATACATAATATTGGCATACAATAATGAAAACTTTTAAAAATGCAGTTGAAAGTGAAATTGTCCTTTAAAAAGCCCTTGAATATCCGTTTAACCTTCTGCACACATAAATAATCAGATTGCTAGCTGTTTCTCCATTTAGCTATACATGCTTTATATGGTCAACTGCATCAAATGGATGCTTTGTCTAGCCTGTCCATAATTTTCTGACTAAATATTATATTACACATTATCCATTATTCATTATCCATTGAATACCCTGCATCAGTTATAGCAGGGGTCCCCAACCTGTGGCTCACAGTCCCTTTCTATGTGGCTCAACAATTGTTTTTACAGAACATTAGGTTGTGGGACATCCCTAATAGATATGCCCTGGGGAGTAAGGGGAACTCTGTGTGCTTAAAGTGGACCAACACCCAGGGGGGATCGGCCCGGGAATCTATAAGATTCCCGGGCCGATCAGATCCCTCCCCGCGGGGCATCCGAAATGGGGATATCCCGCGGGGAGGAACCCCCCAGGAGGCCCACAATCCTACCTTTTCCACGTTCCAGCGGCGCATGCGCGTCCGCCGCCGCCGCCTCCCGTGCATCCCTCTAGCAGGGCGCGCTCCCACGCCGGCCGATTGTGAATGGCCGGCGCGGGTGCGCTCCCTGTAAGAGGGACGCGCGGGAGGCGGCGGCGGACGCGCTTTGCTTGTCCGGCGCTGCCCCTCGCTTGTCCGGCGGCGGGGATTGGCTGCAGCGGTCACATGGGAGTGGGGTGAGGTGAGTTTTTGGGGCTTTCTGGGGGGTTTCACATAGCTGGGCACCCCCGATCAGGGTGCCCCGGGGAAGTGGACCAAAACCCGGGATAGTCAAAATCCTGGGTGTTGGTCCACTTTAAAGTTATAAAGTTAAAGGTCTGGGGATCCGCTCAAATAGGGCACATATTTCATGGGAGCAGGAGGGGTTTTGCATTAGCTTCTGGCATTGTTTTTTGGAACACTTTCGATTACTATAAGCATTTTCCTGCAGCCACCAATTGGGTTTGCCACCTACCTAACTCTGCAATAACCCAGTGCATGACACTGACATGTCAAGCCCTGGGCTTCATGTATCCTTCAGCCTCAACAATGTGCCCCCCCCCAAAAACAACTAAAAAGCTACCTAGGAAGGCTCTGTGAGCCACATGTGGCTCCTGAGGCGAAGGTTGGGGACCCTTGTAAAAAGGGCGTTATGGCTTTTATGATCTATTTATATTGCATATGTATCCTGACCACCTCTTGGTGTGGAATGTGGCTCTCGTGCCACATTGAGGACCCCTGAGCTAGAGAATAGCAAACATTTAAACGTTATAAGCCTGTTCCAAAATAAAGGAGGGTTTGGTGTACATACAAAAGCCTTTTTTTATACAAGATATAGAAGGTGCTATAGGGTGTAACTACATGCTATCAACTAGTAGCTGTAAATATCAATCCTGAATGTGTTGGTTTCAATATACTTTTTGATAGTGAAATCTAGAGCTGTGCCCTGCTTACTCACTAGAAAACAGAAAGTTAATGCATCTGAAAGTATGTGGGTGTCAATGGGACAGACAGAGTGACCAACACTAAACACCACCCTGACACCAGCAATTAATTTCCTGTTTGGCCATCTCAGGCAAGACGTTAGGCAACATTTCCCAAATGCTTTGTAAAATGGGGGTCCCCTGATTGCTGATCCTGATTGCTGACCTATCACTGCGCTCCCACTGAAAAATGCAACCATTTGATTGGGAGTGGCGGTAAGGTGTTCTTGGCTGGTAGCCGACAAAGCGGAGATATTCAGGAGGTTAATCAAGGGTGGGGGGGGGGGTCAATCAGGACCACCCCTCGCCCCCACAGCTTAGCCCTTCAGGCCTACTACACAAAATGTCTGCATTTGCTCAAAGATGATGCAGCTGCTGATTTTATACAAATTTGACTTGACGACATTTCAGCAACACTCCCTCCAGGGCACTAATCTTATCTAAGATCAGCTAAGGTCATTAATCTAATGGAGGCTGTATGCAAGGAGATTTTACCATATTCCGTTTTACCAGCACAGTGCTAGATTTTATTTTTTAGTAAAGGCTTTAAAATGACTGAGGTTGCAGATAAAGTATTTTTTTTTTTTTTATTTCAGTGGGCCAGAAGGTGTGAAAATTGAGAATGACAATACCAGCATTGCCACAGTTACTGGCCTGCAGGTTGGAAAGTATGAGTTCACGCTGACTGTAAAGGATGAGCGGGACTTGCAGGACCAGGCAACTGTTAGTGTCATTGTAAAGGAAGGTAGGTGCTCTTGAAATTACAAAAATATTTATTTTAGTATATATTGTACTAACATGTAGAAATCAACTTTAAAGAACATCAAAGGTGCACCCGATTATTTCTATTATTTTTATTATTTATATGGGTCTTTTTTGCGAAGGGGGTGGGGTAATATGCTATTGTTTATTTAATCCTAATACCCATGTGGTGTGTTTGTGGCATCTCTAATGAGACATGTGTCTCAGCCTGGTCCTCCATACCCTGCTAGTATATCTGCCATCAGCACTTACAGTATATTGGTTTACTAGAAAATCTGTTTTTAAGAAGCGTAGGCCATTTTTAGCAGCGGACTTAGTTGGATAGAAAAGTGGTGGTGACAACTGAAAAATGTTTTCTGGCACACTGAGTTATAGATATGTGCAGAATAATTTCATGTACTATTTTCAGTTTTGATATTGACTTTTTTCATAACACAGAGATCAACAAACCACCTGTAGCAAAGATTGCAGGAAGTGTTGTCATTACTCTCCCTACCAACACAGCAGAGCTGGATGGTTCCAAATCCTTGGATGACAAGGGAATTGTCAGCTACCTGTGGGAGCGAGATGAAAGCAGCCCAGCAGCTGGTGTGAGTATAGTCATATGCCTAGAAATGTATAAAGGTGTCCTACAAAGTTACATACACACTATGTCCTGTTAAGCAACTCCTATAACCTTCAATGGCACATGCAGCCATACTCAAGCTCTACCACTTGTGACCCCGCCCCCTTTGTCTTCACCCCCATCCTTTAGTCTGTAAGCTCGCAAGGGCAGGGCACTCCTCCCTATTGTCTCCTGTGCTCACAACACTTGGTTTTAACCTGTGGCATCTAATTTTGTATTGTTCTCTGTGCTATATGTTTTACCTTGTCTGTATTCTTACCTTGTAAAGCGCTACAGAAGTTGATGGCGCTATATAAATAAACAATAATAATAATAATAACCCCTAAAAGAATATATGCACAGGGAAACTAAGAGTGTGCCAATACCGGCATCCCAAATTGTTACAACAATACACCAAATAGCTTCTGCGGTTCCAGCGCTCCGCAGAAAAGGGACAAGTACCAAGAAGGCACCACCCTCACCCTAATAATAATTCAATAACACCATTAGAACTTGACATCCATCTATTTAAGTCATCCAAAAATATATTTTTTGCCTTAAAACCACATTAGGGACAATACAACATAACTACAAACATTTAAAAAACACATATACAAACCCAACCCCAGCAGGAGTGACCTAATCAATCCCTATTAATTGCATTATACCCACATTATTCCAAATATTCCACATGTATATGCCCTATCAAAAACTATTAAAGTGCCAATGTGCAAAGTGTAAAAGTGCCAAATGAATATGCAAATCAAATATATATTGCAATTAAATATAAACAAGATAAAAAAAACTACCTAAGAAAACTTCACCTCCCTGTAAAATGATCCCCTCCTGCTGAGCAAAGTACTCAATTCACCCACGCGTTCCGTGACAAAACGTCACTTTCTGAAGGTGCCACCTACAAAGTTGTTATTGAAAATCAAGCATCTACTTGTATATGTATAAAACACTGCTAATGGTGGACTCTGCTTCATTAGTTATTTTGATCACATTGTAAACTGGATTATTGGCCAGAACCCATTTGCTCATGGGTGTACAGAGTGGAACAAGATATCAGCACATTGTTTCCCCCAGAACACTTTGTTTAGGGCACTCGAGGAAACAAGCACACTAGGAAGAAACAGGCCTCACTGGGCTCCACAGAGAACCAATACTACCTAAAACTTCAATCAGACTACAGTCTCTGACAGTTTCAAACTGGGGCCTCACCCTGAGAACAGACTCTGGGAACCCACCTTACAGTTCTTGTAACTTGCAATGTAGTGTAGAGTGTATAACCTGTGCTCTCCTTCCATTGAACAGTAACAATAGAAAAATGAACAGCACAGTATTTGCTATCATATAGTGTACCATACCCTTTGGAGATGGGGCCTCCTAGTTCAGGGGCCCAGCGGGGCATTCTAATTCTGATGGGCCAGTCTGATCCTGGTCTCTGACTGGTTTACTCCTTACTATAACTTCCCTGCAGGTAATTTATTGCTTCAGGGTTAAAGTGGACCAACAGTCAAAAATAACTGGAACAACACAACAAATAGTGCTCATAGGCATCCCTCCCCAGGGAAATTTAGATTGTTGCACCTGCTGTGGTAAATTTTAGAAACAAAATGGCGCTTCATGGATCTGCAGGCCACCTGCAAACAGAAAGTGCTGCTGGGTTTCCTGTGCGTACATTGGGCAAGTGAGTTTGGGGGAGTTTTTTTTCCCAATTGTGCCAGGCTGCCGGTTTAAGTCTTTTTTTGGGGGGGGCACTCTGACTTTTTCTGTGGGGCCCCATGAAACCTATGTATGCACCTGCCTTTGTAACTGTATTGCTTACAAATGCTTATAAAGACTGGATCTGATTGCAGTGCTCTGTGTTTTTATATCAGTTCTAATGATTTAGTGAGAAGAGAAAACTACAGTACCTGCAGTGTTTGTAAGTCTCCAAGTAAAGGGATCACAATGTTGTTTGACTAGTCTACTAAATGTGTTAATGGAAGTCTTGGGACTTGGGGATGATGGAAATGTGATATGTTATTTAGATTGTGAACTTAAGAGGTTTTCAACCTCACCTGCAAAGTGTTTTCTTTTACAGGAAGTGTTGAATAATTCTGATCACCATGCAGTCCTTCTGTTGACTAATCTTGTTGAAGGGACCTACACATTTCACCTAAAGGTGACCGATGCCAAAGGAGAGAGTGCTAGTGACAGAAATACAATAGAGGTTAAATCGGGTAAGTGCCATCCTAAAAAGTTATTCCTAATGTCTGTACCTATAATGCAACAGAGCATTTGCTATCTCTTTTGATGAAAAGGCTTAAGCATTTACTGCAAAACTTTACTGAATAGTTATTCAACTACGAACTGCTGATCACAGAATCAAATGTAAAAATATTCACCCTGATCCTGTGGAATCCAGGGCTGAATGCTATGGGAGATGACTGCTCTGCCTATGGATGGCACTTCAGCATTCCCTCTATAGTTTCTGCTTTGTATCAGCCATGCATCACTGCCCCTTCTAGTGGGAGAGGGCATGCAACTTTGGCATGGCAGAGCATTTATACATATTCTGGGCATGCTACAAACACATTTGATGAATGTTGGATCACTTTAAAGGAACATCTATTCTCAGTGTGTCACACACCCCGCTTCCCCTTTAATTCTGACAATAGGGTTATCCTCCAGCAGGAGGCGACGTTGCAGAGAGAAGTCTTGAAAAACGAGCCCCTTCCGGCCTACATATACCTGGGACCTCCCACTTAACACCCAGTGTTTTCTCTTTTCTCTCTGCAAGATGCGACAAGACAGAAGAAAGAAGTCTCCTGCTTGCAGGTAGCCGGGGTCAAACCCCGGCATCCCCCCATGGTCTATTTCTGCCCAGCTTCTTGTTTTGTTTACTTAGTTAAGCCTTCCAGCCTAGGCCGCTGGCTGGGCAATGGTAGACGGCACCTCATGGTGCCTAGGAGCTTATCTCCTCCGCTCGTCCCCACTCGTGGGGCAATGCGGTTATCCGGCCGGTGATCCGGATTTGGGATGCCCCGTCCCGGTCCCCCCTTTAGCCTGCCTTCTCCCGATTGGTCCCTTCTCCCTTAGCGTGGGGGGGGGGGTGGCGTTTGTGGGGTGTCTATAATGATTTTTATTCTGACCAGGATGATGTGTGCGTTTTTTGTAGGCAGCTAAATAGGTCGGCGCTGCGGTCTGGTGAATATGTCCCCGGGCTGCGGGGGCTCCGTGTGCATTCTGTGTGGCGTGGTGAGTGTGTTTTTGCGGGCGGGGTGCCTGTTTCTGGCACCCGCCTCGCTCGTACGTGCGGCCGCGGTGCTCGTCTCCTAGGGGGCGGGGCCGCGTTTCTTCGCGGCCCGCGCTGTGCTGGCGTGAGCTGGGGGCGAGGCCGGAGCGCTTCGCGCGCTTTGCCAGCCCGCCCTTCGTCTTCCTCGCTCAGGAGTTGTCCGCCTGCGGTCTGGGGTCTGCTGAGCTCTGTCTGGCAAGTTTGCTTTTTACTTTTATTTTCTGTGCTGCGCGGTGCTATTATGTCCGTTATCAGATGGTTCTAGGACATGTTTTCATGCATATAAAGTATATTATCCCTATGGTGATGTGGCCAATTTGGAAGTATTTCCTCTATGATTGGTTGCACTGATTCATTACTGTGCTGGTGCACTTTTGATAATGCCCGTTGGGAGTATAGAGGGCTGCATATTGATTTCTATATATTTAGATAGATATATATATATATATATATATATATCTATCTATGTGATTGCCAGTATACCTTGTGTATTTAATGTTTAGTGATTGTTTGTGTGTGCCTGTGTACGCTTGCTGCATACCTTTTGTATTTTCTGGAGGCTGATTGTGGTCTCTTTCTTACAGGTCCGGGGATTCCCGTGCTGCGGTGGGTCTCCCAGTCTGATATACCTGGCTAGTCTTATTGTTTAAAATCCTCCCACTCCCGGGACTTTAATTATAAAAGGGGCATCCCGGGTTGCTTAATGCAAAAATCCCTGGGTTATTGCGAATGCCATAATTTCACCATATAGAGGCTTCCGACATTACCGGAAACGTCTTTCGGGGCTATCCAGGCCGTGTGGGGGTTGTGGGGCTCCGCTCCCAGGCGATGATGTCATAATATGTATTCCATGTGCACAGCGGAATATTGCGCGCCAGTCCGGCACTCCGGCTCCTGGCTCGTCGCAACCTCCGTCCTCTCCTACACCCCCCCACCTATTCCGGACCCTGTGTGACGTTGTCAAAGGTGGGGATTTGCAATCCGAGGTGTGTGCACGGTTGGCCAGCCTCGAGAAAATGTTCTCCGCCGCGGTGGCTCAGAAGGCTACTGCTAAGCGGAAGCACCTTTCTCCGGCATTGCCTGTTCCGGAGGATGAGGTGTTGGAAGTGTTGGATTGGTCCGATTGTCCCCCGGCTGAGGAGGGGGAGCTCCTAGAGGAGTCGGACGAGCCTGCAGACCAGCAATTGTTTGGTACCGCTGGCGATCAGGCTGCGGGGGTGTTCCTTGACACTCCTTCCATTTTGGCTCAAATGTTTGAGATTTTGGCTTTGGATCCACCTGAGGCGGCCCCCCCGCCAAAGGGTGAGTTGTTTGATGTGCCCAAGCCGCGTTTGGTGTTTCCCAGACAACAACACTTTGTGAGGGTTGTCCTTAAGGAATGGGAACAACCTACTCGCCTTGTTGGAGTTGCTTTTATTTGAGATAAGCGTTATCCTTTTCCGGAGGATTTGGTGAAGCTTTGGTCTGTTCCCCCTGACGTTGATGCCCCCGTGTTGGGGCTGTCTAACACGGCTGTGTTGCACTCCCCTGACACTACTACCATTAATGATGGTGAGGATCGTCGGATTGATCAATTGGCTCGCCATGGTTTTATCAGTGCTGGATCGGCACTGCGGCCGGTTTGTGCTTCGGCGCTTCTTTTGATGGCCGTCAGGTCCCTTGTTAGAGATTTGTACGCAGATCTTGATCCTACTTGTGATGAGTTCTTTTCTCTCAAGCAGTGTGAGTCGTTTATTTCCTTTGTCATGACCGCCCAGGACGATGCGCTTGCGATGTGTAGCAGGACCACGGCCCTGTTGGTTGCTATTCGTCGGCCGGTGTGGCTGCGTCAGTGGACGGCAGACTTTAGCTCTAAGAAGTCGCTTACAGCTCTTCCTTTTGTGGGTTTGCGCCTGTTTGGCGACAAATTGGATTCAGTTACCAAGGGTGGTAAGTTGCCTCAACGCAAGAGGCCACGTCGTTCCTTTCGGGGAGCGGCTTCTTTTAGTCCCTCCTTTCGGGGAGCCAGAGCGGGCAGAGGGGCCTCCTTTCCCGCTACCAGGGGTGCAGCTTGGACCCGGGGGAGGGGCCATGGCCTTCCCGGTCAGTCCTGGGGCGGCAAGCCCAAGCCTGCTGGCAAGCCCGCTCAGCAATGAGGGGGTTCCCTCACCCGTGCGGGTGGGGGGATGGTTGCGACACTTCTCCCAGGTTTGGGACCAGGCGGTTGCGGACAGATGGATCCGGGAGGTGGTGTCGTCCGGTTACAAGCTGGAGTTCGAGTCTCGCCCTCCTTCACGGTTTTTCCGGTCTCGGGTGCCCACCGACCCTTTGGCCGCGCAGGAGCTCCTGGCGTCGGTGAAGAATCTTCTGGAAATGCAGTCATCCGGCCGGTGCCGCACTTGGAAGTGGGCCTCGGGTATTACTCCAATCTCTTCACAGTGCCCAAGAAGGACGGGTCGGTTCGCCCCGTTCTGGATCTGAAGTTCCTCAACAGGTTCATCCGTACACGGAAGTTTCGCATGGAAACTCTGCGATCGGCCATCAGTTCTCTTCGGCAGGGGGACTTCATGACGTCCATAGACATCAAGGATGCTTACCTTCATGTTCCCATCTGCCAGGCTCATCAACGTTTTCTTCGGTTCGTGATGGAGGATCGGCATTTTCAATTCGTGGCACTTCCGTTTGGCCTTACCTCGGCTCCAAGAGTGTTCACCAAGGTGCTGGCCGGGGTGATGGCCATTCTCAGAACTCAAGGCATTCGCATCGTACCTTATCTGGACGACCTTCTCATCATGGCTCCTTCTCTCAATCAATCGGAGACGGACACCAGGACGGTGGTCTCCACGCTGGAAAGCTTCGGTTGGGTGATCAACTATCCCAAATCCTCCCTCGCCCCGGCCAGGGTGGTGTCCTTTCTGGGAATGCGGTTGGATTCTTGTCAACACAGGGTGTTTCTGCCTCAATCCAAGATTTTTCTGATTCAGGAATTGGCTTGGTTCCTTTTTTTCCAATCCTCGACCGTCCATCCGTCTGGGGATGAGACTGGTAGGGTTGATGGTTGCCTCTTTCGAGGCAGTTCCTTTTGCTCAATTTCACACAAGGACGCTTCAGCTTCATCTGTTGGCGTCTTGGGACCGGCAACCACGATCGTTGGATCGGCCCTTCCAGTTGTCCTCCCGGGTCCGGCAGTCCCTTCAATGGTGGTTTGTCTCGACCAATCTCTTGAGGGGCAGTTCTTTTCTGACTCCTCTTTGGGAAATCGTCACCACGGACGCCAGTCTTTCGGGATGGGGAGGATTCTGGAAGGATCTTCAGTTTCGGGGGCAGTGGGGGCCTCGAGAGGCCCACTTGCCCATCAATGTTCTGGAACTGAGAGTCATCCATCTGGTTCTTTTTCATTTGACTCAGCATGTTCTGGGCCTTCCGGTTCAGGTTCACTCGGACAATCGGACAGCGGTTGCTTACATCAATCATCAGGGAGGGACTCGCAGTCTGGGTGCCCTCAGAGAGGTGTCCCTGATCTTGACCTGGGCGGAGGCCCATGTTCCTTGTCTCTCGGCAGTTTACATTCCGGGTGTGGAAAACAGGGAAGCGGATCTGTTGAGCAGGTGCTCTTCCCGTCTGGGGGAATGTTCTGTCCATCCTCAAGTTTTTCGGTCTCTGTGTCTCCGGTGGGGAACACCGGAGGTGGACCTGTTTGCCTCTCGTCACAATTGCAGGCTTCCGACCTTCGTGTCGCTCTCTCAGGACCCTCTGGCGGTGGACGCCATGTCTCTGAGATGGGGGGAACTGGGGTTTCTGTACCTTTTTCCTCCGATACCCATGCTAGGCAAGGTGGTACGGAAGCTGGCTCTGGAAAGGGTGTCCGCCATTCTCGTGGCTCCAAGGTGGCCAAGGCGAGTATGGTTCGCAGACATCGTTCGGCTGGCGGTGGATCAGGTCTTTCTGCCTCTTTGGCCCGATCTGCTCACTCAGGGTCGGCTGTGTTACCCCAATTCACCAACGCTGGGTTTGACGGCTTGGCTGCTGAAACCTTCATCTTGAAGGAGGAGGGTCTTTCTGACTCGGTTGTTAAGACTCTTATCTGTGCCCGGAAGAGGTCTTCTTCTACCATCTACTATAGGACTTGGAGAGCTTATATCGCTTGGTGTGAGGTTAGATCTTTGCCTTGTAGGGTCTTTTCAGTTTCCAGGATTTTGGATTTCTTGCAATCAGGGCTGGACTCTGGTCTCCAGCTGAGTACTTTGAAAGGGCAGGTTTCTGCCTTGTCTATCTTTTTTCAGAAGCCTTTTGCGCTTCATCCTTTAGTCAAAACTTTTTTCCAGGGGGTTACGCATGTGCGGCCTCCCAGGAAGTCATTGCTCCCTGTTTGGGACTTGAACTTGGTTCTTTCTGCTCTTCAGGCTCCTCCCTTTGAGCCCTTGCAGGATATTGCTCTTTCTACCTTGACTCAGAAGATTGCCTTCTTGGTGGCGATCACTTCGGTTCGGCGTGTTTCGGAGTTGGCGGCCTTGTCGATTCAGGCGCCCTACTTTGAGATGCATCAGGACAAGGTGGTTTTTCGTTTCAAACCGGACTTCCTTCCTAAGGTTGTTTCTGCTTTTCATTTGAATCAGGATATTGTCCTTCCCTCCTTGTGTCCTAAGCCTAAGAATGACAAGGAGAGGGTTTTGCATTGTTTGGATGTGGTACGCTGTGTTAAGTACTATTTGCTTACTGCTTCTCCTTTTCGTAAGACTGATGCCTTTTTTGTTGTGCCCTGTGGACCTAGGAAGGGTTTGGCTCCGGCTAAGTCTTCCATTAGCAAATGGATTCGTCAGGCGGTTGTTGGGGCCTATTCGGCCAAGGGGAAGGTTCCCCCTTTTCGTATCACTGCTCATTCTACTCGTGCTGTTGGAGCGTCTTGGGCTTTTCAGCACCAGGCTTCTGTTGAACAAGTTTGTAAGGCTGCTACTTGGTCTTCCGTTCATACTTTTTCTGAGTTTTACAAGGTTGATGTGCGGGCTTCAGCGGATGCTGTGTTTGGCTGCAAGGTTCTGCAGACTGCAGTCGTTTGAGTTATGCTTCATTTTGCTGTCGGATACCCACCCCTTGTGGACACTGCTTTTGGATGTCCCTAACGTCAGAATTAAAGGGGAAACGGGGTGTGTGACACACTGAGAATAATACCATTTTGTGAGTACTCACCTGTAAAATGGATATTGTCAGTGTTTCACACACCCCGCTTCACCCGCCCTTTTTGGTATCCTGGATCCTCTATATGGTGAAGCTTTTCTTTATTTTTATTTTGAGGGTTACCGTTGGTTTTCCTGGTACCTTGTCTTACTGCTGCTTGAATTCACTGGGTGTTAAGTGGGAGGTCCCAGGTATATGTAGGCCCGAAGGGACTCGTTTTTCAAGACTTCTCTCTGCAACGTCGCCTCCTGCTGGAGGATAACCCTATCGTCAGAATTAAAGGGGAAGCGGGGTGTGTGACACACTGACAATATTCATTTTACAGGTGAGTACTCACAAAATGAAATTTTTTGTAATCTGATATTGAATTAATAAGCTTTATCTTTACTTAAAGCGGACCAACGGTCAAAAATGCCTTAAACCAGACCAATACAACAAACAGTGCTCATATGCATTGCTCCTCAGGGCAATTTAGATGCCCATGCTGCACATAAAGAATCATTTCCCTTATTTCACTCCGGCTGTAGTAAATTTTAAAAACAAAAATGGCGGTGCATGTATTTGCAGGCTGCCTGCAAACAGGAAGTGCTGCTGGGCTTCCTGTTACTGGGTACTATCAGTTATTATAGCTGAATCCAGGCAGCAGCATGGCTGAGATGCTGGGAGAGGAAGCTCCAAAATGTCCGCTAATTTTCCTTTCTAACTGTGCCAGGCTGTTGGTCCGGTATATTTCCAATTGGATGCTATTACAGAATGAAATCCCTTTTTTGTAGTATAATCTGATATGCTAATCTTTCTGTTATATATGCTATCAGACCCAATGAAGCACAACTTGGTTGAAATGATTCTGGATGTGAGTGTCAGTCAGCTGATTGAAAGACAGAAAGGAATGTTTATGCGGCAAATTGGGGTTCTTCTTGGCGTTTTGGACTCTGACATTACTGTGCAGAAGATCCAGCTCTATTCTGAAAAAAGGTAACATTTTGTCTACTGTTCATAAACTAGAAATCCAAACTAGTTCTTTACTTAAGTAAACGAGTAAACACATTAGAGCATACGTGTAATAGAGCTTCCTGACATCTTCCTCTAGAAACTGGTCACAGAATGCAGAAATACAATGCCCCCTTGTCCCCCACCACATACACACCACATACACACTCACACCTAATTTTCCTGTAACATCCAGTTTTCACTAATCTTACTGTTGCTATTGGCAACTGTACACCAAGATCTACAAGAAGAGAGAACACTGCTGCTGGGCATATGTAAGTTTGATTTAGCTCTCTCACCTCAGCAGCGGCCATAGCAGCACTGTTCTGTGTGTACTAGGTTCACTTCTTTCTTCTTGGTGAACAGACTGCTTCCATAAAACACATAAATACTAGAACAGCTCAGCAATTTATATTTTGACACAAAAATAAACACTTTCAAAAAGGGACAGTCCACCCTCATCCCTTCCCAGTTGTCCCACAATCAATCCCCAGCATTATTCTTCTGTACCAAACCCCGACACACCCAAACCCGAGTTCCCTGGCTTCTACATTCTATTCACCTTAAATGTGGCTCCTGAACATTTCTCAATTTTTGCTCTCGAGATCGAGTCAAAGTGGGGATGCCTGAACCCTGCCAGCACTTATCCATAGCTACATTTATCTGTGCTGCGTTCCACCCACATATTTATTTGTACCTCTACCCAACCAGCAGATCAGTTAATCTGTACCAGAATCCGCTTGATCCATCTGAATTGCACCCTGCTTGATATCAGGCTGATCCCAGCCTGATATCATTCTGCTATACTTCTGAATCAGAATCATGTTTATTGTCACAATGAAACTTAGAAGGGAGTAGGTGCTACAGAGAGCACCCAGCAAGATACATGGTGGAGGGTGGAGCTACAGGCATCACATGGCAGATACATAGGGGGGACTACAAAAACACCAGCTGCAGGGAGGAGTCTACAACAGTCTGCGTGGGTAGGTACACAATATCCCCTCCCCAGTGATATTTAACTTATGAACCCACTGAGCAGTCACCACATCCCTCACTGTATCCTTCCTCTCCGCCACTGCAGTTCATCAATAAGGTAACCTCTTCTACACCTGCTGCTCTGTATCTCTAGCTGCCACCTCTGTCTGGTCTGTGTCTTCTGAAATGACATCTTGGGTTGGCTTTCCTTCCCAGACCATATGCTGCCACATCCCACTGCATTTCCCAGGCAGCTCTCTTTGTATTCATCCAAACAAAGATTATCTCTGCTGCTTCTGCTGTATTCTCCAGAGAGAGATGAAGTGTAGATCAGTCATCGCCTGGCTCTTCATGTTACTTCCCAGGAAGCCCACATCTCTGCCATTCCTAACCAGGACCAACTGCAGTGCAATTTCGGCCACTGCCACACAGGTCTGGCTGGCCAGGTCTGCTCTATAGCTGCTCACATGGCTCTACTCACCACTGCTGCTCTCCTTTTCTGCAACATCTTCCTCCACCAGCTTTAATCCTTGTCCTTTCTAGCATTTTTTTTTTTTAGATGGGGACAAATTCATAGTAGAGAAAGGGAAGAAAAAAGAAAACCCTGGTCCAGGAGTTTCCCATCCTTGCAGCTTTTAGATCAGTTAACTGCACTGTAAGCCAACCTAACAACAAAAGAAAACCTGCAGGTTCCCAAGCCATTGCCATACAACTAAAAGGTCCGCTACTAAAATTGTATAAACATAAAAAATGCATATCAGTCTGCTTTTCTGTCCAAGAACAGGGGCATTACTTATCATTCATCTGAAGCTCTGCTTCCAGCGTAAGTGCATAAGTAAGAACTGGGGGTCGCCTCTAAACCACCTCTAAAGCCAATAACAGTTCTATATATGGACTTCCCTTTTCCATGGAGCCTCTGGTTGCTGAACACGTGTAGTGCTGGCATCATCATAAGTTTACATTTCTTTGAAACGCAGTATACACGAAAATATTTACGTGCTACGATACAATTCTAGTTGTAAAAGTTTCACATTTTTTGTTAATGTCTATTTTGTTTCTACAAAACAATAATGTTTTGTGTAATTACAGTACAAAAGTGGTCTTTTATGTCAAGAACCAGCCCCCTCACTTGGTCATGAATGGCTACCAGGTTGCCTGCACTCTTCGCAATGAACTACGCAAACAGCAAAGTGATTTCCTTATCTTCAAAGCACTTTCAATTGACACCTTTAGTAAGTGTATCTAAAATGAATATAAATAGGTTATGTAAGCAAGTATTATTATTTATCTTTTGTTAATGTTAACCTGTGCTCAGAATCGTGCTGCAGTACTTGCACCATCAGGGCTCTATTACAAATAATAGGCTATGTTATCTGAAAAAAAAATCCAGGGAATTTACAAAATCATTCCTGGCAGAAAGTGAAGAAAACAAAATATCTCAAGAGTTTGGTTAGGCTTTAAAATGTTCTTATCCTGTCAAAGGAATCCAACACAATAAGAACATTTTAGAGCCTAACCAAACCAGACGTAATTTATCATTAAACACTTGTGTAATGTATTATATGGCGAAAAGTGCAATTTTAATGCTTTGTATGTAATGACGTTTTTCGTAGATTTCAGATCAATTCATCGATTTTACATCATCTGATGTAATGTCTGGTTGAGGGGGTCATTAATCTGACTAGTGACGTAAAAGTGGGTTACCCCACACTTCTTGAGATATTTGATTTATACCCATACGGTCAGAGGTCAACCCCTCCCTGAAAAGTGTCCCTCTAGGGTGGAGTCAGTAAATTTGGTAAGAGGGGGCTATCTCCCTTTTACTTCTAAGGTGTAAAGAAAACAAAACAGGTATGCATTAGGAGGGTTATATTTGTTCTGGTGTGTGTGTATAGAGCTTGTGGCCAAGCACAGACAGAGAGCGCTGTCTGGTCAAGCAAAACAATACCTACTGCTTCCTCCCTGCAGCTGCTTTGCTTAGTTCCAGCATTATAATACTCCCGTCATCCCAAGGTCATGTCCCCCATTAAACAAGCACAATTTAGCATTTAGCATTGTGGCGTGCTTTTGGAGCAAAAAATAAGTTTTAAACTCATTGCACTAAGCCCCAGATAGGTATTATATAGAAAAACCCAGAAAAGGTCTGTCCATCAAACACCAATAATATCTTAGACCAGAATTTAGCTTTGGCAATCCCCCCATTATTAGGGTATAAGACATCTCCTGAAAATAGGCCTTTTGCTCCAAAAATGGGTGCTAGGGCTTGTCTACTTTTTAGGGAAACATGGTATTCATAATGAGCGGTTTAACACATGTGCTCGAGACCGCTCTACATCATAGTAAAAAAAAATGAGTGCATTGTTGTCCTTCTAGAACGGGAGGGCCAGTTATGTAAGTTTTCTTTTTTTTTTTTTTTTAAACTCCCCCATTTTTTGAGGGTGAGCGTCTTATGGGCAAAAAATATGGTTTTAACTCCCGAATGTTTTTTTTTTTTATGGATAGACCTTTTCCGGGCTTTACTATATAATACCTAATAATATCCTAGACCAGAATTTAGCTTTGGCAATCCCCCCCTTCCTTAATTATAAGCAGCATGGCATTCATCCCCATTGCCCCATTATAGGCAGTGTGACGTCCCCCTCCCCATTATAAGCATTTTGGCATCCCCCCCCCATTACAGGCAGTGTGGCATTCTCTCCCCCCCATTATGTGCAGTTTAGCACCACCCTCCCCAATTACAAGCAGTGTGGCATTCATCCCTCCCATTCCCTCATTACAAGCAGTGTGGCATTCCCCCCCTCCCCCCACCATTGGGAAAGTTATTTTTATGAAACTGTAGCGACCAGACCAGTAACATGATTGCTGATTTGTTTCCGTTCAATAGAACGTTTACATAGTGTTTTCTGCAGTATTTAAATGACCACATCTACAGGTATTTATAGTATGTTTCCTCTCTAGCTTGCCAGCTAAATTGTTCTATGCATGGCCACTGTGACTCTGTTAGCAAGCGTTGTATCTGTGACCCATTTTGGATGGAAAATTTTATACGACGGCAGTTTGGTGATGGCGAGAGCAACTGTGGTAAGTTTCAAACGGTGTATATGTACATAGCGAAAGCGCGTATATACCATTATATATTTAACCTTGGATGTGCTCTCGCTTCAAGTCTTCTCTGTGATCATAATTTTTTCTTTTTTCTTCCTCTAATGTGCACACCTGCATGACAATCAGGATTTAGTGTGGCTGAATTCCATGATCCCCCTTTGCACCAATATGCACCCCCACAGAGTAATGGGGGGAGGGCACATTAAACTAACTAAAATCTTTCAGGTCAACATGGACAACCACCTTGCTGGAACAAATTTGTGGGGAAGCGAAATGACGGAGCTGCCTTTTAACTCCTCTCTGGATTATAGAGCAATAGGAGGGCCAAATGAGCAATTGCCTAGGACCCTTTGCCTACCCTGGCCCACTTTTTAATTTGGGTTTTTTAATTGATTTACATTGTTGCCTGGGGATCTGGGTAAAAAGAGTGGCAATCATTTTAAATATATATAATGTTTGCAGTTGTGGTGGCTAGAGGCATAATTGATAATATGGTACTAGATGAGTGAGGAAGATGAGGGCACAAGTGTTTCTGCAGACTATGTCCATTGGTGAAAATTGGATTTGGGGGCCTCTCTTTGTCCACAATTTGTCCAAAACTGCCCCTGGCATTGGGGTTTACATATACATATACCCAAAGCTACCGTAATTATATGCAATCATTAATCTAGCAATGATTATAATGTAGTGTTTCAGGGCAGGCCCAGAGTTTAACGAAAGCATGGGGGGGGGGGGGGGGGGGTTATGACCCCTTTACCACAATTTGAATCAAACTGTATTAAATAGGCATAGGATGCTTAGGATAATATTTTACCACCAGGTTTACTCTACATTATTTATTGCAATTTAGCTGTGGAGTTTTTATGTAATTACTACTCTGCTAATGACTGTATATTCATGCAGATTGGAGTGTATTATACGTCATTATCACAAGTTTCCTCTGTGTGGTGGCCTTCGGATTGCTGGTGTGGTGCATGATTTGTTGCTGTAAAAGGTAAGCTATAATGTAGTCTATTAACTTTTGTTGTTAATGTGTATTTATTGCTCCTTTTATCATGTTTTGGGTACATAGTGGTGCTTTTAGAATCTAAATATTAAAGAGAAACTGTAGTTTTATTTATTTCTGTTTCAATATTGTTATTGGTTTATAAAGGCAGATAACGGACTTCCCCAAAAGAAACCTTTTTAAACATAGTCAGCCGTGCACCTAACCCTCCCTATGAACCTCAGAGTGACCCACAGGCCTGCACATCCACTGTAACTTATTAAATAGGAGACCATGATGCAAGAGGTAGACCCAATAAGGAAAGATTATTAAATTTAGAATATATTATTGGCATACCGGAAAACACATATACGCTCTTTAGTAGAGACCTCCATCTTAAAGGTGCAAAACTGAAGGGAAAAAGTGGGGAAGAAGACCAGGGAAAGGAAATTAAATCTAAGCAGTAAAGGGGGGAAGCAAGTAACCACAGAGGGTTAAAAAGATGATTAAAGATAGTAAAAAGAAAGGGAAAAGAAAAGAGGTTGTCTGCACCACCCCATATTTCATACCATTGATATTGGATTTGTAATACGGTGGGCTGCCCTCTATCCATGATGCTGGGGAAGCAGTTGGGCAGTTTGCTCCACTACTCTGTTTGTTATCTCCTTTCACTGCCAAGCAACCTGGTACCCTGAAAAGGGCTGAATCAATGACTGTTACCAAAATAATTAGGTCACTGGCCTTGAAGCACTTTTTGAAGTAAGCAAGAAAGAGTAATGTTTTCCTGTTAAAATAATATACCAGACCTATCCGAGTGACCTGACCAGAGTGCACCCTTGAACATGGCTGAGTACCCCCTGGGGATTGGCATTGGGGGATACATCACATGGTTGATCATTACTGATGGTGGTTGAGCTGTCAATATCAGCACTGACAGCAGAAGAACAGAGGTGAGTAAAGCTGTGCGACAGTAAGGAACCAAGGCAGCAGGCGGTTAGGTGAGTATATGCTTATCTATTCGTTTGCCCACACAAACCCTTTAATTTGTAAGATTTTATATTTTTTATAAAAGAAACCTCTTTTACATTTTTTTACTAGCCATAATACATGCATGCAAAGTTTTTTTTTAAAAAGTGAATACTCTTCAAAGCTTACTGACTTTGGGATGATGGGGGCATCCCAATTGATAATGACCCCTCCTCCTCGTGCATAAACCCCCTACTGTCTATTGTTGGGCAACCTGCACTTATGGATTCTTCTCTGGGACTGACCCCACATGACTGCTGCCGTCCAGTTGGCAAATGGCCTCAGTCCCAGCAGCTGGATCTAGGGAACGAAGATGAGGTAAGTATAGGGATGCCCAACAGCAGACATGGAGGGGGGTGGGCATTTGCAAAAAATTCACTTTAAATGTAATGTGTGCTGCCATAGTGAACAATTCATATAATGTATATTAATGTGTACACAAGAAACTAGCCAAGGGGGCCCACTGGCTAAATTAGAGGTTGTATAAATGACCAATGTATGCTTGCGCACACAAAGGAATTAGTGCTTCGCATTTCAATCATCTATGGATTGAGACAAAGCAGTTAACATGCCCCTGAACCTCACCAGTGAACACACTAGCGGACAGTGAGTGCACATGGCCTGGAGCGGTGGGCTACCCTCTATCCAAGAGGCTGGGGAAGTAGTTTGCTGCGCTACTCTGTTTATTATATAGAGTAACGGTTCTCCATTCAATGCCATGCAATTGCAATCAGGTACCCTGAGAAGGGGTGGATCAATAATTGTTACCAATATAAGTAGGTCACTGGCCTTGAAGCACTTTTTGAAGCAAGAGAGAATAATGTTTTACTGTTAAAATAATATACCAGACCTTGACCCTTGAACATGGCTGAGTACCCCCTGGGGTACACATACCCCCAGTTGAGAAACCGTGCTATAGAGGACTGTTGGGTTCTTTTGGTTCTTAGGGATTATTGACCAGACCTATACAATCTGTGGGCAAATAACCCCCTCTTTAAAGGGGATTGGAGCATGAGTATACTAAGGGTGGGGAGCATGAGAATATTAAGGGTGATACAGTTTTGTTAAGAGCAGGGTCAGATTATGAGGAGGGTGCAAGGGGTGCGCGCCTTGGTGCCTCCACTACTTGCCTTGCAAAGGGGGCCGCCATCAACCTTTGGGTTATGGTTTGTCCAGGAGGCTTTTGCAACCCTTCAGCCAAAGCCACCACAGGGCAGGACGGATAGTCTAGAGCAGCAAAGCCGCCATCAGCAACGCTACAGTGATGGGTGCGTACAGAGCTGTCACTGCACATAAGTCACCAAGCACAGCGCTGGCAGCTCCATGCAGGGAACTGTTTTCTGCTGGAGCAGCTGGGCCCCTCCCCCACCCAGAATGGCAAAGCAGGAGCTTCCGAGCAGCACGCACCCGCACAAGGGTGATACTAAGGACTTGATCTGATGTTCCAGTAAGCAGGCGAATGCCAGACAACCACCAATCAGTTATTTGGCTAGACTATTATTTTTAAAGGAAAAAATTATATCTGGGGCCCTCACCAGATTTTGTGCCCATGGGCCTCCACCACACTTAAGCCATCCCTGTTAAGGAGACAGGGGCCTTTTATTAAGGCTTTTAAGGAAAAAGAAATACTAATATAATATATATATATATATATATATATATATATATATATATATATATATAATCTCATACTATAAGGTCACAACACATATGTAAATATTTTAAATATCTATTTTACACAGTATATAACAAAGTGTGATTAGGAGCTCTATAATTCTATCAAGAGCCTGATTTTTCACACACCCCCTTTACACAGCCTGTGCATTTATTCAGACCTCAGTGTAGATAAGGCCTAAAAGACAATGCATAGCAAAGTGTGAGCAGCTGCTAAGCTAGGAGGAGGGCCCCTACTGAATTATCACTTCCCTCCCCGCCCCTTCTTTTTCCTATGCCAGTGGTCATTTTTCACAAAGGAGGAGACCACCACTGCCCCAGTAAAACTACAGGAGATGCTTGAGTCCCACCAGATTTGACTGACCTACACCCAGAGGTCAAAATAAATACTTAACTTCAAAAGAGCCAGATGTCCTAAACACAAAGCAGTCCCCTCCCTGTATCAGATGTCTGTGTTGCTGTGGCAGTATGTTTCCAACACCAGTAACTGTGTAGCAGTATCTGCAGTATGTGAGCAGAGCATGTTACATACGTCATAAGACCACTGTAGAGAGCCACACAATAGCAGTCTTTTAAATTTAGTCTTTATTGCATTGAGTATTATTTTATGCATGGCTGTATATTAGTCACATATATGTGACTGCAATAATGCTGTCCAATTGAAAAAGGTAGTTCAACAGACATTAGCTGCTATGGAACTATCCAACATTTCATATTTTAACAGCATATAATCTTACTAATAATCTTTCAGAAAAGAGATGTGGCGTGGCTGTAGGTTACATTGAATCGTGTCATAAAAGTGGCAGTTTGTGTTTGGCAGTATCTCTTTCCTCTCGGCACAGTCTTACTCTGCTCTACGCACTGTTATTCTCCATATGCCCATTGCAGCATTGCCCACTGTATACAGTTGCAACATTATCCATCACTATATATATATATCATATTAGTCTAGCACAGGAGTACTCAACCACTTATTGTAAAGATCCATTTAAAGGCATCCAGTGAGAGGTGAAGGTCCAGATGGGGTCTGTCGCGGGGGGAGGGGTGGATAGTTAGAAATCAGCACATTGGGGGAGGGGCTATAGATTCTCCAGGCTAAACTAAAAAAAATGGCTGCTTGCAACTCCTACCCCAGCCCAACAATCCTATTGGGCACTCGGGGGGGGGGGGGGGGGGGATGGATAGATAGGGCTGAATGGGAGAGGGATGAATGGGAGAGAAGCTGTAAGATAGAGGGATGGATAAACAGAACAGGAAGGGTAGGGAGGGTTGCAGAGAGAGCTGGGAGAAGGGATGCCTGGGCAGAATTAGGCCAGGAATAAATGAGCAGAGAGACTGGGCTGATTGGGGCAAAGCTGGGAGAATGGGAATGGATGGAGCAAAGCTGAGGAGCAGGAATGCATGGGGCAAAGCTGGGGGGGGGGGATGGGGTGGGGGGAAAGAATTGGATGGGCCAAAGAGACAGAGATATAGAGACAGAGGTTTGTGAACCTTGCAATGCCATTTCCCTCCCGTGCAGTACTTCATATTGCAGTGCTAAGTGCCAAGAAGCCATGACGCTGACAGGGAGACTAAGCACTACATTGGCGATTAAGGAAACAGCTTTGAGCATGGCAACACAGAAGCAACTGAGTGCAGGGCTGTCAGGGCAGGGGTCCGGAAATCTGGCGCCGAGGTCCGCATTCGGACTCTGGTTCGCCAGTTGAGTATCGCTGGTCTAGCAGCTGCCATTTTCTTCTCCTCACACAGATCCTCCTTTTGTTGGCTCCTCCTCACAATCATTGCAACAGTTAGAATTTGCATGCAGCAGGACATGCTTTGCACATCAATATAGCAAAGACGCTTTAAAGTGGACCAAAACACACCGAACTTGTGAAATACAGTTGGCCAAAGCCCCTGCTGATACTCCCTTCTTAGGGTGTAGAACTAGAAATGGATATTTTGCGCTTTTCGAATTGTGCAGGAACTCTTTATTTTTTGCTGTCCCTCTGTAAGATGGCAAGGGATCAGTCATTGCATAGGTGTGGCAATGACATACACAACAGTGGCAATGAATGGAGGAGGCGAAGCTTTACAGCTAAAACAAGTGCCATTATCTGGGATTAGAGTGAAGCTTGCACACTAAAAATTGGCAAAAGGTGCTCCTCATGGGGGAAGTTATTCAGGGGATGCTAGTTAAAAAGTAGGTTTTGGTCCGCTTTAAGCAAACCAAAACCTGGTATTTTGTTCAGCCCCGTTGTGTGAAACCCCATCGGTTTGCCAGATAATCACCTCGATCTGGAAATGCCACAGCACATGCATGATCATTACACCAGGCTGGCAACGGGTGCACACAGAGCAGAGGCATCCAGCAGGCCACCAGGAGCAGCAGCAATAATGAGTGCGCTGACCTGCTGGCAGCATGCAAGTCTCCCTGGCATGGTGAGGGCACTAGAAGCCCATATATGCTCTGCAGGTTCACCAGATCAATGTGAGTATAAGGCTAACTGGGGGTTTCAGGCGGTGGGGCTTCCCAAATCAGGTTGCCCCTGGAGGGGGGCTGACCAAAACCTGGGGGGGGGGCAAAATCACAGGTTCTGGTGCTGCGTGACACTAAGTGTAGGGTTAATTCCCCCTCCCCTCCTGGCTGCCTAATCAGATGCTGCCCTGCCCCCGCAGCTTTAGAAGAAAGCACTGATGGAGTGAGGTCATTCTCTCTGGGGAACAAATGCTCATGATCTTGCAGTCTGATAAGAATATGCTACTGTAGCAGCTAGGAGGGGTCAGAAGAACTAGAAAACATGTTTAAGCAAAATAATGTGAGTGTTTATCTACTGAGCTTTGATATTGGGCCCCATGGGAAGTGGCCAGGAATGGATTCCCTAGTAGTGATCCAGGGAATGTGGGGAAACATGGAGACATATAGTGAACAAAAATGGTGGGCTTACCTGAATATTTGTTTGAGGAAAAAGATGGGGAAGTGCATACCACCTGCAAACATTGCCCAAATTAATCAAATGAGATTTGAAAAAATACAGGATTTCTATGATTCACTGCACATCATAATAGAAGCACGGTCCTCTTGCAAAGCTACTGTTGCTTGCAGCACCCACCCAGCGAACATTAGTGGCCCCCAGTGATTACTGGCAGCGGTAAACAGGCAGCCAGGGAATAAGGAAGTGAATAAGTAGTTCTGCCTGGTCTTGCACTTGCTTCTAGAGTATGCGTGATGGTTTATCCCAAATCAGGATGCCCCCCTTCCCCTACCGCAGGGGTGAGCATACCTGCAGTCATTTTGCCAATTGCCCTCCTAGACCCGAAGTCCAGTCATAATAGACCCTGGTGCCAGCTGGGCTGCTGCACACTGATTGGTTATCTCCCTGCAGTGGGGGGGGGGGGGGGGGGTCAGCTGGGGCCGGTTAGAGAACTGAACTGAGGGTAGTGCAATACAAAGTATAGGGATGTAGCGATAACCCTTATCGCCGGAGGGCGTCACTGCCCGAGACGTCCTTTTCCCAATCGTAAGAGGTGCTGCTGGAATTCCAGAGTCGTCCGTGAGGAAACAGGAACAGCCCTTACAAGGGCTAGTGAATTGTAATATAGCGTTTCCCCCAATAAGAGACAGAACTCAGTATTGAGGGTGAAGGTGAAGTGTTTATATTAGTGGCACTCTAGGCCTTATATACACAAGTCTCCTATTGCATGACACACACACCGACCAATAGCAGCAGGGCACACAATCCCTCAACTCTGCCGGTGACGCAATCAGTAGAACAATAGCAGGCCGTAATACAATCAATCAGGACAATGCCATTGACTGTGACGTAATCAACAATACACAATGGCAGTCAAAATACAATGACATTGCTTGTAACAGTATCAAAATACAATGACCTAATTAAGAAAAGGCCAGTGAATGACCCGGTGGGCAACTGAATAGTGATGACATCCAAAAGACAGAGCGTATGTCACAAGGGAAACCTAATTGAAACTGGGTACTGTCGATAACTGTGTTCCTGTATTATTATATATTTATGCAGGAAAAAAGGCAAACCAAAGCGAAAGAGCAGGTACAAAATGTTGGATGCAACAGATGACCAGGAGAGTCTGGAGTTAAAACCAAGCATCAAAACCGGTAATTACATTTTACAAATATGCATATGTTTATTTATACTTATAACCATGCTATAGTTATATTTATTTAAACTTGCCTAATAACAAGTATATGGTTCTATTTAATTTGATAGGTGTAATTTTACCTTAAAGCTTTAGTCCTGGCAACTACATAGACCATATAATCACATAGGCCTAAAGCGCCTAATGTTCCCTGTTTCTTTTTCTTTTTTTTCCAAACAAAACCCCCTCCTCCCCCAAGGGTGGGCAGTGTTATAGACTGCCAGTTGAGCCCTGTGATTGTTGGTCTGTTGCTAAGATGGGGATCTGGGGGAGTGCCAGAAGTCAGTGCCAGGTTTCTACTTCTAGGCGCTGCTGCAAGGTTACACCAAGAGAATCCAAACGGGACCAATAGCCATATAGTTGATTATTATTAAAGTGACGGTCTTGTCAAATTTAACCCTCTCCCCTAGTGCTGAGGCAGGACGGGGTCGGGGGGCTTCTTCCCACCCATTCTAATAAATAAGCCATGAGATTATAATATAGGTGGGATTCAGAGAAGCAAGGATATTTGAGGTGTAATTTCCAATTTTTACTAGAGCAATGTGACAACTTTAATTCCCGTTTTTAAGATAAATTATAAGTAAACCTTAAGATATGTATTTTTTCGAAACTGAGCTGGAGTAACAGATGAAGGTGTCAATAAACCAACACACAAGCTCTTTATAACATTCATCATCTCCTATAATAATTTCTCCTTTCCAAATCCCATGTATTTTTTTGAATTAAATGTAAATATTCTCGACATTTTCAAGAGATGTTTTAAGGAAAGTTTACTGAATCTAGGCCAGTGAAAAAGAAAGTACCGGGATTAGGCCCTTTCCTGGTTATATATGATGACCCAGCAATCCCACCACACCTCTTATTTCTATTTAAAAGTCACTTTATTCTTGTAAAAAGAATATACAGAACAAGATCCATATCGTAAGGTTTTATATACTGTACATTAATAGTCGTACTGCATGTATAGTATATACATGCAATAGGTGCATTCATTAAAAACACTGTGAACACACAAACTGTCTCATTTTTCTTAGTAACAGAGTATTTCCATAAGATTTGTATCACTATTATCTCTTACTGGTGCAGCATTCGAAAAAAGGGCAAACATGTTTCACCTGTTGAGGCTTCTTCAGTGCCCTAATGTAAGGATAAATAAAGTATATTAACTAGTACATCTCAATCAAGTACAATAAAGAGGGTCTTAAATATATTTTGCCCACCTGAGAAATATTTGTACAAACCGCTTTAAATGACCAAGGAAGAGGTGGAGGGGAACCCCCTGTTTATTATCTTGAAATGATTTATATTTCCTTGTTTCCAAGACATTGTTATATTTCAGATGCTAGCGCTTTAAGAAAAGGTTATCATCTGGGCATTAGTTTTAATTAATATTGGAGCGTAAATACATCAATTATTCAAACTTCTACATCCATGTTATTAGAAAAGATTACCTTGTGGCTGGATTTGCCATATATGTATTCTTTATGTTAGGTACACCTTAGTAGGTTTTTAATAGGGTGGATAAAGCTAAAGAATCTAGGCCATAATGTGATTTAATTCCTATAAGTAAGCATTAAAGGGAATGGCCACCCAATTAATTTTCCTTAGCTCTCAGATTTCGCTCTGTGCTTGTTTTCTGGCTGCACAAAGCTGTCCTCTTTTATTCCCTCAGTAGAATCTGTCCACCACTGTAACCATATTGTGCTGGATATTCTCTGAGCCCTCTCCCTTCTGCTCATTGCATATCCCCATGCTGGTCTCTGTGCTGTGTCAGAGATTCTTCCTGCCCTGGCTGTGGCTGCTCATTTCTCAAAGTGTACACACAATGTTGTATCCCTTCGAGAAAATTACTGAAATTACTATTTCGAAAATTACTGAAATAGCTTGAAGAATAAGAAGAAGAAGAATTTTTTTTTTTTTTTCTTCAACCTATTTCAGTAATTTTCGAAATAGTTTACCTCCTGCGCTGGGAACAGGTTGGCATGAGTGACAGGATGAGTTGGGGTACAGAGGTTACACAACATATTGCCAAGCTAAGCTGTTGCTATTGTGGTATAATGCTAATGTAAGCATTATAGTCCTAAGTATGCGGCTACACCCACCTCCCAGGATTTTCAGAAATACAGCACAAAGTAAAAGTTCGTTTTCTCAGTTTTGGGGGCTTCATTTTTAAAAATAAAAAAAATTGGGAACATTAGGTGCTTTAGGGCAATCTGATTATGTAGTTTATTTACCTACCTAGACAGTTAGTTTGTGCAAGTGTCCACATTTTATTTTAGACATTTGTTCCACTGTATATTTCCTAGGATGTATACTGATTTTGGATGCCCCGCATTGTAAATTGATACTGTTCACCAGTGGTGTAACTAAAGGTGACCGGACCCGAATACGAACATTAAATGGGACCCCATCATAGCTCATGCCATTTTAACTAAATTTGATACAACTAGACAACTAAAGACCGAAACAGCTGAGACAAACGGGGCTTCTTTTTTTCTGTACACGATGCCATGAGAGCACAAATCTAATAAAGGCGGCCAACAAAAATGGTACTTAAGGAGAGACTTAAAGAACTTAATTTGTACAGTCTGGAGGAAAGAGGGGACAGAAGGGACTTGATTGAGACCTTTAAATATGTGAAAGGATTCAATAAGGCTTGTTCTAGTGATAGAACAAGGGGGCACAACCTGAAGCTAGTCGGGGGGAAGATCAGGAGCAATGTTAGAAAATATTATTTTACAGAAAGAGTAGTAGATGCTTGGAACAAACTTCCAGCAGAGGTAGTTGAAAAAGCAACAGTCCCTGAATTTAAACATGCCTGGGGTAAGCACACATCTATCCTAAGATAAAGAGTACATACAGTATACACATAAGGGAAGACTAGATGGAGCGTATGCTCTCCTTCTGCCATCAACCTTCTATGTTTTTATAAATAAGCAGCAATCTCATTCTGCAACAGCAGATGACACTCCAGAGTTCTCTTCATTCTGCAGGTCACTTTTACACACTCGGAGTACAGAGAGCATACATGTTGCTGCTCTGCAGCACCACATGTGATCACCATGGTTACTCGGAAGAAGTATGTTGCACAGCCCCCCACACAGTCCGGACCACCTTATATTGTGGAGTATTCCAAATCAGGCCCCCTATGAAGTATTGACTGTGGAACTATAGTCTATTTTGGTCCACTTTAAGGAAAAGTGCATCATAATTTTATACTATAAATCCCATTGTTCTGTTCACTTGTGTTCTGTGTCTCCAATCCCTTCTATCTGTTACAAACTGATAACCATTTTTGTAACCTAAACCTTCCTTTGCGTCAACAGGAGTAAAGCTGAAATCGCCTGTCCAGAATACAAGTTTAATGCATTCCGAATCGGAGCTAGACAGCGATGACAATGCATACACGTGGTCAGATCGGGAGAAGGGCAAACTGTTACGGCCTCAGAATGGTTCTCTGCGTAATGGACAGGCCTCTCACAAAAACAAAATCCAAAGAGAAGAGTTGTTATAGCTGGAGTGCACCCAGGAATTCATTTCGTCCATATGGCAGAATTACGGCTGCCGAACTGTTCTTTTCACCAGTGCTGGTTTACCTTGTGGACAAAGCTGCTAAGTTGAACTGCTTTTAAATAAATGGTTATTTAGTAGATTTACCAACTATGTTGCTCCATTGAGAGGGCAGAAGCTGGACATACTTGAACTGCTTATTTTCCAACTGGAAGTACTACTGGATTTATTCTAATAGATTTTTTAATATGATAATTTAAGTATTTTTCTGCACATGATCTTGGGGTAAACAACTCCCAAGAATGAGCCACATAAAATGACGCCACTCTAATGCACTACTCTGCCAGTTTTTTTTTAATGGCGTTGAAGGATTTAAATGTGAAATGCACTGGGCATCCTCTGTGGCCCAATTTCTGTTTTGATTTTTTTTTCATGACCTTTATCTACAGGATCGTATGCTTGTTTATTTAATACCATATCTTTTTTCCAGAAATGGGACATTAATGTCTGCGTTTTCACTATGGGCCATCTATGGATGGGATGTAACTCTAAAGAAAATCTGCTGTAGAAAATATAGTTTCTGGGAACAAGATGTGAAAAGCTGAATAATGAATTTTGTTCAATAAAGTCAAAACACTGAATGAAAAAAATGTATTTACAGTTGGTTTTACCTGGAAAAAAAGAATATGTCTTGGCTGTGTGTCTTTGCTCTACTTTTCACCCCAATTTACATATTGCATACATGGATGTTGTTGATGTGAGAGAATTAAGTATAGAGGCTGATTTAATACTAGTGCCACATATCGCCATGTGAGCGTCTGTATAGCGGCGCTTATAGCATGTCGGGCGTTATGACCTAGCTTAGCGGGCGGATAAGTGGAGCTGTTCTATCCTGTCCAGCAGTGAGGAATGTGATGTCTGGAAGGTGCTGTAGAAGCGCTCTCCCTGATTCACTCCATCAGGTGGTGTCCCAAGGTGAAAGTGTCCAGACGACGCTACATCTAACAGGACAACACTGCAAGCAAGTGATAGGTAGCGCCAGTTAAGTGCGTCCGGTACTCTGTGCTGAGGCCTGTACTCAAGAAAAAACTACACACAAGCAGCGCCTGCGCTCTAAAACTGGATGCTCTAGCATAGAGCGCCAGACGGTGTGTGGAAAAAGTCTCAACACATACACACCAGCACAAGAGCGAAAACATATGGAATGACATTGTTTTAACACTGTGACAATGACATTGCAATGGCAGACCTGCACATACAATTCTACATAAATAAATAAATAAACAATAAAAGTGTTTGTTTGCAGGGCAGGAGAGCCACACAATGATTTGATCCCAAAATTTACTATATCAAAATGTTATTTAAACACAACCAAATGAAACCCCATTGAAATGTATGGCAGAGAGCGAAAGGTACTACATGCTGCTCCTAAACCTAGAGCGTCGGTGCTATACACTGAGCTGCCTCTAGTAATGTGGCGCTACATGGCTCTGTTAGAGGAGCTGACCAGGTTCACTTTGTTAAATGTGGGTTTCACATACAGAGCCCAGTGTTCACCTGGCACTACCTGCCACTATGTGGCACAACCCGGTGCTAGCATTTCTTAAATAACCCCCATAGAGTAGGCTTTTGGGGTTTACCGATAGAGCAGTGTTTTTTTGTTGTAATGGATCGTCACCGTTTGGTCCAGGTGGGGGTTAGGTGAGCCACCCGTTCAGCTCAGGCTCTGCTAGATTGCATTTTGGGGGGGGGTAACCTGATTTCATTAGAAGGCAGACAGTGTGTTTTGTCCTGGGAGTGGTGGGGGTACCACCCTACAGTCGTGCACTTCAATGTCAGTCTGGATCTTGTTAGAACCCCATCAGTTATATCCAATATCTAGGGTTTTTTATCCATTTGTTAACCAGATATTTAACAGAGAGAATATTACTGTCACTGGGACTTTATAATAGATAGTGACCAGCTCCAAGTATGATAAATATCCACATTTAGGTTACAGTCCGCAACTGGTTTTACCATTGATCCACTCAGTTAAACACTGACCTACACTTGAGTTGGAATTTAACACATTTTTTATAGGATCAGTATGAAAAAATCAGTATATACTGAAAAAGAAGTTCCCTGTTAAAACTGTGAATTTGGAGATAGTCATACCAGCCATCCAAAAATGTGTTTTTTTAAATTTTATTTTAGACAACGGCCCATTTGATTTTAAAGATGACTAGTCTTATGGACCATTTCCACGGAATGATTAGCGAACGTTTGTCGTGACTATGTCATTTAGCAAGTGGCTCTGATAGACTTCAATGGGGAGAAAGAGAGTAGCCACATCCCACAAGCGCACTGTCAGCCTGTCTGAATGGCTGTAGTGAGAGCAAGCGCACAGCCCGTCGATGCTGGGGATACGGCCACTCCCACTCTCCATAGTAAACAACAATAAACAAAGAGCCATTTGCCAAATTACTAGCAACTCTGATTGGACGAGAGCCCATGCATGCGCCATTGGACTGGGGAAGGGTAAGCGTTTACTGGCGATCTGAGGGTTTCACACAGCGGAGCATTCCAAATTCGGATGGAGTGTGAGGCCCGGCCCTAGAATCTTTTATACATTTAACAGAAAGCATTAGGTCACACATTTTGTTTATTTGTTCGTAAGAAGTGTTTTGTCTATCAATAATGTTGTTACCCTAGCAACGGTACACAAACCGGTGTTTTGGTATAGGGTGAATTTCTTGTCTCTGGCTTGATAATCGCCTTATTAGCGCTTTACATTCCTAAGCTTACAGGTCTAAACCCTCCTGCTTTATTAATTTAGCCCCATCAGGTGAGGAGATCACAATTTTGCATGGAGGCGGGCAGCTGTCATCCGCCATCACAGCTCCAGCCTGTACAGACAACACAGAAAAGAGTGGTGAGGGAGCCGCTGTGGAATGAGAATGCAGTGGTTGACGTCTGTGGTGGATCAGGCCGGGGGGCAGAAAACGTACAGCAGTGAGGGAGCAAGAGGGACTAGGTGAGTAAAGCAGCATGTCCTGCATGCCGAACTGGTCTTGATTATGTCCCCTCTTTCCTCTGGACTGTACAAATTACGCTCTTTAAAGGAAAAGTTTTATTTAGATCAGTCAAGTGACAGAGGGCACGAGGCGACTCACCTCACCACTGATCAGCCTTCCGCAGCCTCAGTTTGTGAAGCCGGGAGCTGCACCTTCTGGTACCGGCTTGCAGGTGGGTGTGGCCTGTGCTGTGTACAGCAGGCTTCCATTCAAAACAATGGGTGGCCCCATACACTGGGAACTTAAAGTGGACCAACACCCAGGATTTTGACTACCCTCGGTTTTGGTCCACTTCGGTGGGGCACCCCGATCGGGGGTGCCCCGCTATGTGAAACCCCCCAGAAAGCCCCAAAAACTCACCTCTCCCCGCTCCCACGTGACAGCTGCAGCCAATCCCCGCCGGCGGAAAAGCGGGAGGCAGCGACGGACAAGAGAGCGCGCCCGCCGCTGCTTCCCACGCGTCACTCTTACAGAGGGACGCGCGGGAGGCGGCGGGCGCCGCTGGATCGAGGAGCAGGTAGGGATTTAGGGGTTTCTGGGGGGTTTCACACAGCGGGGCACCCGGGGGGAGCTGATCGGTCCGGGAATCTTATAGATTCCCGGGCCGATCATGGGAGGGTGTTGGTCCACTTTAAAGGGAAAGTCCACTTTCAATGGAATTCTTGAAAGAGTATATTTTTGTGCCAAAGGGATGTGCTCAAAGTGCTGAGCCTCTATTAATGTTTTTTTTATTTTTTCCTATGTTAGCAAATGTGTGTTTTATGGAATTACTTGCAATCTGCTATTGGCAACGTACACCAAGTCTGTATGCCACAATTCCAGGCAGGGTGACCCCTAACGCACCCCTATGTTCCCCCAAAAAAGAGACTTACTATTGCACTCAATTAATATCAAAAAGGTAAATCACTTTATTTTGTTGAAAAATTTAAAACCATAATAAAAACACTGAGTTCAGGCCATTAGCATGTTACAGACACCGGGGGGCGCACCTGCTCTATATATTACAACATAAATGTGCACTACAGTGGTTAAATCTAACTAAATACACCATTAATAAATAATATACTATGTGCAATACACCAATCTACTCTATACATGAATCAATCCCAAATCAATATATCAAAAAATCAATCACAATGATCCTATCCAAATTCATTCCTTTAAAGTGCTAGTGCCTCCATATCAAGTAAAAAAACTGTGCAAAAAGCATTCAACAATATTCCATGAAGGAGAGGTAGCTAAGGTTACACATATTCAAACAAGTGCTTACTGATCTCCAAAGCAGAGGTGATCCTCCCGGGCCCGGACCAACGCGTTTCGAGTTCAAACGTGAACTCTTTCTCCCGGCCAGTTGTATCCTAAAATGTGAGGCTGTATGCCAAGTAGAGAAAAGTGAGCCCTGTACACACTGAACACTGCTGCTATGGCCATTGCTAAGGTGAGGGAGCTCCCTCACACTCAAACATGCCCAGCAGCAGTGTTTTGTGCAACTATCTGCACTCTGTTGCTATTGGCTATGTACACCAAATCTGCACCCGGTGTACATTGCCAATAGCAACAGCTGAAAACTGCTTCCATAAAACACACATTTGCTAACATTAGAAAAACAATAAAAAATTCTAGATCAGCTCAACACCTTGAGCACATCCTGTTGGCACAAAAAATATACACCTTCAAAAAAGTGGAAAGTGGAATTACCCTTTAAATTTTATAAATCGCTCTCGCTCCTGCTTGTTGTCAATGGGGAGTATGTGCAGCCAAATCCCCTGCATACAGGGGATGCAGAAGTGTGAGCTCCACATTGAAAGCAATCGGAGCCCTGTGACAAAGGATGTAAACACAGCAAAGGGCTCTGATTGGACTAGAACCTGCACATGCGCCGCTGGACCGAAGAGAGGTGAGTTTTACTGGCCGAACTGGAAAGTCTCACACAGTGGGGCATCCCAATTCAGGATACCCCGGGGGCACGGAAAAAAAAACCTGGGAAAGACAATGACCGGGTTTTCTTAAAGATGGACATTTTTAATTAAATAGTGACCACTGTGCACTCACTCCTGCTGCTCTGTTCCACCTAATTAAATTTTTACACACTTAGCCATTTCCTTAAAGTGGACCAACACCCAGGATTTTGACTATCCTGGGTTTTGGTCCACTTCGGCGGGGCACCCCGATCGGGGGTGCCCCGCTGTGTGAAACCCCCCAGAAACCCCAAAAAACTCACCTCTCCCCGCTCCCACGTGACCGCCGCAGCCAATCCCCGCCAACGTCCAGGCGGGGATCAGGAACGTCCAGGCCGCTTCCGCCGCCTCCCGCGCGTCACTCTCGGCGTGCGCGAGCCCCCGCCGGCCATTCACAGAGGGCCGGCGCGGGCGCGCGCACGTCTGGAGGGGCACGCGGGAGGCGGCGGCGGATCAGGTAAGATCTTTTTGGGGTTTCACCCCGCGGGAGATCCCGATCTCGGATGTCCCGCGGGGTGGGAGGTGATCGGCCCGGGAATCTTATAGATTTCCGGGCTGATCACCCCTGGGTGTTGGTCCACTTTAAAATGTAGCTTTATGACTAGCCTTTCATGTTAGACTTTCCCACTAAACCTACCCTGCTATAGAACAGTTCTACAGCTGAGGTACATCATTTTTGGTGGAGGGGGCATGGCTTCAGCCTGCTCGGGTCTAATTCTTACACTGTGGTAAATATTTTATTTCAAAAGCTCTAAAAACTCGGCCTCTCCAAAGTTGAATAAGTTGTTTGGATAAAATAGAAAGGTCAGCCGCTCAGACCAATTTATATATAACCTGGAAGGTGCACATGAGCAGGGTAATTTCAAAAGACAAATCTTAAAGGACAGCACTCAACCCTGTTAGCTAGCAACCAATCCTAGAATCTGTCTCTAAACCTGGTTAAAAACAGTTGGCACACATGGGCTGTTGTACATTGGAACTATACCAGGAAATGGCACAGTGCCTCTATAGCTGCCAGCTTTCTCTTTTACATCATTTGGATTTGTGCTTGCATAGAGGTTGGTTGAGCTTTTAGCTGTATAAGGGTCTGTCGGGGCCGGATTAAGTGTAGTGGAGACCCCTGATGCACTATTTTTTTCCATTAAAGTCCAGTGTCTTTAAATGGCAGGACTTAGACCCAAACCTGGACCAGGATGGCTGGGAGGAGATAATGGACAACCTACATGCATCGGTAATGGAAGCCAGAGATAGATTTATCCAAACCAAGTGGATTCATCAGGCTTACATCACCCCGGTTCGTCTGCACAGAATGGGCTTAACTGATACCGATATATGTCCTAGATGTGGGAAAAGTAGTGGCTCATGGATACACATGATCTGGTCATGCGAAGTCCTGACGGTCTTCTGGGAGGGTGTGATGGATCTGATCAGCAGAGTGGCGGGTTTTCGGATACAGGGATCTGTCTCACTAT
Source organism: Gastrophryne carolinensis (assembly GCA_027917425.1). Classification (NCBI taxonomy): domain Eukaryota; kingdom Metazoa; phylum Chordata; class Amphibia; order Anura; family Microhylidae; genus Gastrophryne; species Gastrophryne carolinensis. Next base: position 292,767,350 of record CM051236.1, read on the forward strand.
GTCTTCTGGGGGTGGTGGAGCCGCTCTCGGAACTGAGAGCTCTGAGGGCCTTGATCCGTTTGTTGCTCTTCTACGCCAGGAAGTGCATTCTGATGAATTGGAGACACCCCGCTAAGCCCTCAGTGCAAACCTGGAAAAGATTAGTTAACCAGAAACTCACCATGTATAAACTGACATACGCCGCAAGGGGGGTGCCGGATAAGTTCGAAAAGGTCTGGGACCCATGGCTGCAGAGCCAAGAGTCAGCGTCTGACGCTGAGTGAGCCTGGGGTGGGCCTGGTGGGGAGTTTCTTGGGTCAAGTTTGATATCTATACTATATTTAGGGGGCTTGGGCCGGGTGCTGGAACCTGACCAACGAACAATGGGAGGGATTTTAGAGCATATACGCCCCGTCTAATAGCTGGTGTGCATCAGCTTCCCTGTCCTTTACCTGAACCGTGATGGTAGCAAGAATCACCTGGAGTCCGGTATGAAAGTTGTGTGAATGATTGTCAGTGTTGTTAGTCTATATGCCAGTTATGAAGTTGGGTGCCTGCGGCACCTTAATTGCCTTACAAGATGACTTGTTTTGTCTTGTCTGTCTGTTTATTGCAAAATAAAAACTGTAAAAAAAAAAAAAAAAAAGTCCTGTGTCTTTATAAACCCATCCTTACATGGGTGGACAGGTGCGTGCACAGGGGGGGGGGGGGGGGCTTTTTGTGCGGCCTGTGCCCGGACGACAGTACTGAATTACGGGAAGTAAGGCTTTTTTTTTTGTAACTGAGAGGTGCGGAGATGGGGGTGTTATGAAGACACTGGACATCCTATTTAAAGTGGACCAACACCCAGGATTTTGACTATCCTGGGTTTTGGTCCACTTCGGTGGGGCACCCCGATCGGGGGGGCCCCGCTGTGTGAAACCCCCCAGAAAGCCCCAAAAACTCACCTCTCCCACGTGACCGCTGCAGCCAATTCCCGCCGGCGGAAAAGCGGGAGGCAGCGGCGGACAAGAGAGCACCGCCGCCTCCCGCGCGTCACTCTTACAGGGCGCACGCTCGCTCCGGCCATTCACAAACGGCCGGCGCAGGTGCGCGTCCTGCTAGAGGGACACGCGGGAGGCGGCGGGCGCCGCTGGATCGAGGAGCAGGTAGGGATTTAGGGGTTTCTGGGGGGTTTCTGGGGACTGATCGGTCCGGGAATCTTATAGATTCCCGGGCCGATCATGGGAGGGTGTTGGTCCACTTTAAAGTAATAGTCCAGCCAAGTAACATAAAAAAGAAAATGCTTGCCTTTGCTTGCACACGTCCCCTGTGCCATCCTTGCCGTATCATCTCAAGGCAGCCTCTGTGATAAACAGGCCACCCCCCGTCATCTGTCACAGTGATGCTGTCACGCCCACTCCATTCACTGTGATAGAAGGGGCATGGCAGGTATTTACATGTATGCAGAAACAGGTTACCCTCCCCCTTTCTTCATGCACTGAGTGGATAAACCAAGCTCCTCCCCAGTAAAACTGCAAAACCAATCACTCAATGCTCCAATCACTCTAATAATCACAACAATGTGCGCTATTAGAGCAATGCTTACACTGTCAGTAACCAACGCCACTACAAAACAAAACACAAGGCAATTTCTACTATGAGGAGCCACTATACCAAGTGCTGTACATCTGTGTGGGGTGTGTGTAGACCCCTCCCACCAAAAAAAAATATGACCCTCCTGTATATAGGTAGGTAGGTTAAGACGGTAGGTGGGTCAGCAGGCAGGCGTATACGTGAGTGGGTAGGTAAGTAGGTTAGTAAGTGAGCATTTAGGTTTGTAGGCAGGTAGAAAGATGGCTAGGCGGGTGGGGGTAGTCAGATAGATGGGTAGGTACTCAGATGGACAGGAGTATGTGGGAATTTAGATTGGAATTCCTATTAGATAGGAATTTAGGGATAGGTAGGCAGGTTGGTGGGTAGACATGTGGATATATAGGTCACTGGGTAGGTGAGTGGGTAAGTAGGCAAGTATTTAGTTGGGTAAGAAGGTGGGTGGTTAGGCAGATAGCTGAGTAGGTGTGTAGGCGGGATGGAGGTGGGAAAGGGGGAAGGAAGTTTATTGGGGAACTGCCACCTCAGCTCCAAGGTTTGACAATTCTGCCTCTGCACCAGGGTTGCCAGCTGCTGCTCCAGGTCCTGGGTAGGGAGGCGAGTGGGCAGTTACGTAGGTAGGTGGGTAGGTTGGTCAGCAGGCAGGTAGATAGGTAGGAGGTTAAATTGGTGGGTGGGTAGGTAGATAGGTAGGTGGTTGACATCACTGCTGATCTGGGCTAGAGAATCCTGTTGCAAGCTGTTCTCGGCACTGTCCAACACTTGTCTCTGCAGGCTCCAGTCCTTGCCACCTCTCTGCACTGTCTTCCGGAGATTCAGGGGCTCTAAAGTGGTCACCTTGGGAATCGATGCACCTCACCCAGGGAGTCGTCAAAAAGGGGAGAACCTCAGGTATACACCACTGCAAGGGCATGTGGATGAGGGCCAACCGGACCAAGCAGTGGTACTGCTGCTCGTGGGCGCTGGGGTGGTACATTTCCCATTGTTGGATCTCTAGACCTAGGGAGCTAATGACCCACTGGAGATATCATTGGAAAGGGCAGAACCTCAGGTATACACCCCTACAAGGACATGTGGATCGGGGCCGACTGGACTAAGCAGCAGCACCACAAAGTCCCAGTACAGTTGCTTGCGGGTGCTGGGGTTGTAACATTCAGAGTGTCAGATCTCCAGACCTAGGGGGGCTATCGACCCACTGGAGGAGTCGTTGGAAAGGGGAGAGCCTCGGTTATACACCCCTACAAGGGCATATGTGGATCAGGACTGACCGGACTAAGCAAAGCTAAGCACCGCAAAGTCCTGGTACCCCAACCATAGCCCTAAAGTTGGTGGCGCCCCTGCCTATAATCCGGCTGTGGGATCTGTAAACCAAGAAGAGTTAAGTAAGTGCTGTACACACAGAACACTGCTGCTATGAACGCTGTTGATGTGGTGGATCTCACTCACTTCTACAAATGCCTAGCAGCATGTGTGCAGAGTTAAATCAACCAAATGATGTATTACGGCATATAAACATGCATATACATAGTGCAACATGTTGGGGTCATGCAGGCTCCCTTTTTCATGGAAACATACAAAGCCAAATATGTACAAACGACCACTTATATACACCAAGGAGGTCTTTGTAGCAATGGTGCCGCCAGGGGCCAGACCACCCATTAATAGATCATTTGGATTATTGTGTGTGAAAGCGGGTTTTTCAGAAGTTTTTCAAAAGCAGAGCTACAGAATCTGCATGCTATTCCACAATATCTGCATGGGATGAAGCTCTCTAAAATAGCTTATGCCACTGATTTTCGACTGGTGGTCTGCTTTAATGGATGGAATAGATAATTTGCTATGTATATAATTCAGGGGTCATGCATTATTTTTATTTAGTTAAGAAAGTTTACCTCTGGGTGCACATTTGGGTGTGAATTGCAACCTGCATCTTGGTGAGGTTTTAAACTTTAACATGCAAAAGTTGGTAATAAAAAATGTTTGATCTAATTTTTCCTCAAAAAATCGCCTGTACATGTGATGGGTTATTTTTACAAGTTATGTAGTTCATTTTTGCAGTGAGGTAATGGTCATTTTTGGAAAGGTTGGAAACCATATCGCCCTATGGGCTATGCAGAAAAAAAGACCTTAGCATAGCTCATAAAGACCTTGATTCAGTAAGAGTTGAAAATAAATCCTCATGGTAGTAAAAAAGCCTGAGACTGTTATTGTTACGCAATTACTAGCTAGGAAGACAATAGGGTCGATTCACGGCCTATTTTAACTGTGCATGAAAAAGTGTGTGTATGTGCATGTACTTGCGGCACAGACCTCGCTTCCCGCACCGCCCAGCACCCATACAGTAGTGGGCGGAGTGTTTAGCGCACGCCATCAATCACAGAAGCATAGCCACAACAATGGAGAAGGCATTTCAGGCCTTTCCAAACCCCCTTCCATTGTAATGAATGGAAAGGGCGTGGTAGTACTCCTGTGTTTGATGGCAGTCACGAGCCAGACCCACCATGAATCCCGCGCCCATGTTCGGGCCCCAAGCTTGAGCGGGACTCAGACTGACGTGGGACAAAAGGTGAGTACCCTGTTTTTTTGGGTGGTCACTTTAACTGATATAACCCAAAATGCAAACCCAGCGGTCCATCTCTTCGTAGCCCACTAGCAGATCCACGGGACGCTATTGGGTGGGGGGAATAGACCGCGGCAGGAGTTACAAAAAGGTAAACAAATTGTTATGTGCATCAATCTGAATTACTGTGGGGAGGAATGCATAGGAGCATTGTTTCTTGTAAGGGTGTTGGTCCACTTCAAAAAAGAAACCAACTGCTGCTATAGAAATTCAGCCGTTAGGAGAAAAAAACGGTTATGATGCAGTAGAATAACTGCAGGAGATGGAGAAGGAAGAGGTGAGATAGTAGAAGTCTGTATCGCGGAGTTAAATTACTAATACACCCTGGGGTGGAATATACACATTTTCAACCAATTCTGTGCCAGGTCTGGTAAGTGATTCTAATGTATCTTCCAGTTTGTAAAAGAATGGTTGAACAGCTGAAGTAATTTGCCCGGAGGAACGGATACCCGCTACAATGGGCCCTGTGAAGGAAAAGACTGAAATCTTCAATACCAGGTAACATTGCAATCCAACCTTTCTGTGATAAAAGAAGAATTTATAAAATATCTCAAATATAAATCAACAGTCACTGAATTTAAACATGCCTGGGATAAGCACACATCTATCCTAAGATAAAGAGTACATACAGTATACACATAAGGGCAGACTAGATGGACCGTATGGTCTCCTTCTGCCGTCAGCTTTCTATGTTTCTAAATGACAAGCAATACTCACCTTTAGTCTCCCGAAACAGGACCTTTACCATGCCGTTCCCATTCTCTGGTGTGCATGGGTCCAGGGATAACTTCGGGCTTCATCCACTATTTACAAGCTCCATTAACTGGAACAAAGGGGCATTGCCAGGCAGTGTACCAGGTTTGCTCCCTCTGTAGAACCCCACCTCTGGGACTAGCGCAATTTACTAAGCCAGAAAGAGGACAGAGACTTGAATTAAACCGGAGCAACAGCCTGGCACAGATAGAAAAGAAAGATAGCGGCCATTTTGAGCTTCCTTTTCCAGCATCTCAGCCATGCAGCTGCCTGGATTCAACTGACATAACTGACAATGCACAGTAACAGGAAACCCGGCAGAGTTAGAAAAGGATAAATTAATTTTTATGTGCAGCAATCTAAATTGCCCTGAGGGGGGGGGGGGGGTTGTTGTGTTGGTCTGGTTTAAGTCATTTTTGACTGTTAGTTTAAGCTTCTTGTATTTTGACTAGTTTATTAACAGCCTGTAAAATACTCCAATGTATAATTAGCCCATATGTAAAAAATATATTTTAAATTACTTTTTAAAAGTAGCCATGTCCTAATGCAAACTGGCAACATTTATGACTGACCAAGATACAGTGGTCATGAGACAACAAAACAAAATGGAAGCAGAAGAAATGTGGTGCTGTCCCTTTAAAAGCCAGGTTCTCTCAGGCCAACACCGAGCACTGAGCATGCCCAGAACCCTCCCCTTGACGCCTGCGTGTTTGCCTATTTCCCGCCCTGTTTCTGCGCGTGCGCGCTGCTCCTGCTTCACGGAATGGACCAAACTACACGAAGGAATAGGGAGAGTCGTACCCCGGGCGTAATGCTGTTTGTATAGCGACGACGTCCCCTTAAAGTGCCATTCATTTAGCAGCGCTGTGTGTGGAATAAATGTAGGCGGTGTGAGCGAACCCTACTTTCCGAACGCGAGGCGACTAAACCTATTGGTACGTTCTACAAAGCCCCCTAAAATGAGTATGGTTCTTCCATATCCCGCCCTCACTTACTCCCCCTGCGGAGTGTTGCAGTTGGACGGGTCCAGGGCCGACATGGCGGAGCGGCGGGATACAGAGACCGGGATGGCCGGGGGGTAAGGGAGCGTGCGGCACGGGGCAGGGGATATGGCCGGCCAGTGAATGGCTGCGGCTGCGGTTGCGGTGCCGGTACACACATAGGGCTACACCAGGAACGGCCTGTGTTTGGTTTGTTTCTATTTAGCTGGGCTCTGGCCCCTGTGTGGGGGAGAGCCGCTGTACGGTGGCTGTGGGGCTGCGGGCATTCTCTGCCTGGCTGGCCGGGAGGGAGGGGGCGCTTACTGCTCGCGCCATGGCCGCCTTCATGTGACTGGATGTGTGTGTGTGTGTGCGCGCACTGCCCCTGCCTGCATTGTGTGTCCCGGTCATGTTGTGTGCCATAGAGGTGCTGGGCATCCATTAGTGCTAAGCACGTGTAGAAGAAACAAAGGGAACCCAAAGCCCTCCCTGGCCCTCTATATGGGGCTCCTCATGATTGCATCTAGGAATTGGGTGCCTAGAAGTCTGTTCTAACTTACTAATGAGGGCTGTGGAAAGTATAACATGCTGGGCAGCTTCTAGCCAGACCCTCCCAAAATTGACATGTCCCTCTTTTGAGTCCAAGTCCCTCATTGTTCTGTGTCCCTCTTTGAGGTGTACCATGCAGATCTGCATTAATAAATAATTCATTCCCATATTCAAAGTGTTTATATTGATGTTAAACCCAATTTCCTATCCATCCCTCAATGAGGGGGCGTGGTCTAGTATAACAAATGTCCTCTCCCATCCTGAAAAGTTAGGAAGTATGCTCTGTGCCTGTTTGGCCTCTGTAGGAAGGAATCCTAATGCTGCGGAAACTGGCAAGTGATGGTGCTTAAAGTGGACCAAAACCCAGATAGTCAATAGTATTGACTATCCTGGGTTTTGGTCCTTTCCCCACGGGCACCCCGATTGGGATGTGACCCCCCCCCCCCCCCCGTGACGCCGAGCCCAGCTCACCTCTTCCCAGTCCCACTGCATGTCTAAGAGCAGTGGCTCTGATGGCTGCTCCCCTCTAACTGGCAGCGTGCCCGCATTGGCTCATTTGTTACTGACCGGCATGGGCACGCTCCCTGTTAGAGGGAAGCAGAGGATATGGCCGTCAGGGCACTCCTGACCGGGGAAAGGACCAAAACCCAGGATAGTCAAAATCCTGGGTTTTGATCCTCTTTAATAGTATTTTATAATTGTAGCAATTTTCTATTGGCTACATCTATTGTTCCTGCCCACAGAACATCCCGATTTGGGATGCCTTGCAAGATTACATTCCCCTGGTTTGTGGCTGTCCCTCGGCCCAGCATCCCCATGTTCCTCTTGTTGGTGTGCACACCCCCACCAGGCATATCTGAGTGGGCGGTGTGGGTATACACAGCTAGAGTGGCTGCAAAGGATACTCATTCATTCAGTGTTCTTTGCCGCTCAGCAAGAACACAAACTCACAGTTTGGGATGCCCCAACGACTGGAACTCGGAAGGCCCTAGGAGTCTTTTAGACTCTAGGGCCTCCGGTGTTCCTCTTTAAATATTGCCTGTTTAATGCAAGGTAACATTCCTAGAACATTCAGAAACGATTCCATGCAACTAAGTGCCCCTATTCAGGATGCCCCACTGTGAACCCCCAGCAGTTGCCAGGAATAGTTTGCTTTCCCGCGATCACTGGTGCTATCCCTGCAGCTGAGACGCACACCTGTGGGCAGTCATTCAGATAGGGATACCAGAATGCGGCTGCCCCCCATCGCTGATTGGAGGAGAGCCCACGCATGCACTGCGGGAGCAGCGGAAAGGTAAGGGGTGTGGGCGATATGGAATTTTGGGATGCCCCAGGGACATGAACCAGTCACCAGGATAGTGAAGATCCTGATGATAGTTCCACTTTAAAGCAGAACAAAACCCTGAGATGTGCTTTCCCTGGGTCATCCTAAAATCAGGATGCCCACTGTGTAAACCTCCTCCGGGTCGCTGCAAATCTCACCTTTGCCCTGGCTTTCTTTGGACGCATGCCCAGCATCTCTGGCCTCAGACAGGCGCCCTCTCCCAGGGGTGTGTTCACCTTCACTCTAATTGCCCCATGCAGAGCTGTTTGCCTAGCATTATTATGCACAGTTAATGGCTCTAATTGCAGATCTCCTTTTTGTCACCTGACACTGACATACTCCAACATGTCTGCTGTTCTGGACAATATAAGGAAAGGGTAAGCAGGGGCTCTGAAAATAGGCAATCGATAGTCCCCACAGCTGAAGCATGGTCAAGCCCCTATAATCCCCTCTGTGCCCATTTTGGGTGCCCCTGGGAATGCTGCCATACTGCCCCTAACCATGGAGTGAGCATGTGAGGAGATCTGCTCAACTGTTGCAGATGGAGGAACAGCATGGCAGCCAGGCAGAATGGTGCCCCCCCCCCCCCTGTCCTGGGCTTATTGGTTGCATGCCGCTGGCCCCCTTGCCCCCGCTGGCCAGCATGGGTGGCAGCAGACTGTAGTAGGAGCAACCCTCCAGCGTGTAGAGGCCTGCTGGGTGCATTGCTCACTCTTGGAAGTAGAAGTGGACGAGCCACTTATCGTGCCACCTGTTGGTCTTGGGCACTTTTTGCTAATGATGCCCCTCTTTGTGCCAGCATGGCCCTCGTTTTCTGCATGGCTGTCCCTGCCGGGCTGGCTTCTTCTGCACCGGGGCATAAGATATGTGCTCCCTGCTTCCCATGTGTCGGCACCAGATGACTTGACTGCCTGCCCAGCCCTCTTCCTGCCCACTGTCCTGGCTGAGCACTATACAGACTGGCACACTGTACTGCTGATTCCACACCATGTGTAGCCAGACAAGTTAAACATTTGAAGGAACTTATTTTTCATTTTTAAGGTGTATATTACGCTAAATTGTGTGTTAATGCGACCTCTGCATTTTCTCTGTGTTGTGATGCAGCACGTTTTTCTAGATGGGATAGTGCATGGAGCTGCGCTGCATAACGTACTCAAAAAGCATTGCAGACATTCAGCACAACATTGTAACATCGCAGGTTAAAAGAAGTTTATGGCAATGCATGTATCAAGCAGTGGACCTGGGTTGTTTGTGTTGCCATTGATTTTTACCATATTATCAAAAAATGCAACACAGACACAGCATATAGCAAATGCAGCAAGCACCGCATATATTTCGATACAATGCACCTCTGGCATATTCTCAAAATGCCTACTCTTGAAGAGGAATGACAATTTTAAAAGACGCCAAGGCCGTCTGAGTTTCGCTCCTTGTGGCATCCTGCGGGCGCATACCAGCTCACCTCTAGGTATGCGTGTTCCTGCACCTGGCCTTTCTGAATGGGCGGTGTAGGCATGCCACAGCTAGAAGCTGAGCAGGGGATGCGGCCGGTGGCCCACTCGGTCCCACTTGGCTTCCTTCGGCCTCGCGGAGCAAGAGTCAAACCAAGCGGGACACTCAGGCAATGAGCTCCCTCAGTTTTGGCCTTGTCGGACTTGAGTTTTCATGGCGTGATTGGAAGGATGCTGACACAGTGAGGTATCCGAAGATGAGATGCCCTGTCTGAGAGGAACTACCCAGGAGAGGGAAATTCCAGGGTGATGTTCCTTTTTAATGCAACGGATAGTTGTGGACAGAGCCTGACTAATGTGTGTGTGTGTGTGTGCGCAGAGGGACTAAATCAACTTACCCTACTGCTTCCTGCCATCAGAGAGTGCTACATTTGAGAATCACTCACATGTCTGTATTGGTGTTCCACTGAGGACAGGAAATGTCTTTGCACACTTGTGTGTTTGCTGCATCTTCTCAAAGATGTGCATTACTGCATTGTGTTCTCTATCATACTTGGTTAAATTGGACCTAAAGACATTTTTAAGTTCCCCTCCAGTCAAAAAATAAAGTTCCGTAAATTGCTCTTCTAGCCCCCCTCTTTGACGGCGTATGCTGTTTGAGAGGGCTTAACCCCATTTGGATGTTGTAGAATATATCTGCAGATGCTGTGCTCTTGGGCTGCATGAGTGACCCCCTTGCTACACACCTGAGAGCCCTGTTTACACATGAGAATGTATGGGAGGATGGTACAAAGCCTCTACCATAAATAAACTTCAGACTAAAATAGGTGCAATTCCCTGGCCCTATACCTCCCAGGGCTCTTCAAGATTGAACATTTTGCAAAATACCCTTCAGGTCACTCACAAAACTCACCTTTCTGATGTACGCCCTGCATGTTAATGCACACACTTAGTCCGCCATAGAGAGAGGTTCCACATTCCCGGTCTGCAATGCGCCTCAGCTAAGAGATGCTTCATTGGCCTGCAAACGCAGTGTGGAATTGCCAGAAAAGAGTGTTTGTGGGCAGTTGGAGACGTTTCACACAATAAGGCATCCCAAATCAGGATTCCAAGGGTGGAGGGTAGAGGAATGGATGGTAACGTCTTACAATGTTTTAAGGAATAATTACAATGATTACAATGATTACAGCTGATGGCTTCCTACTTTTGGCTAGTGATAATAAGGGATGATTGCAGTGAGATTTAAAGGGATTGACCAATTTTAAATCCATTACCTCAAGCAGTGGCAGTCCCATGCTGTGTACAGATAGAATCCCAATGCCTCTGTCTGGATTACACCACTCTGTGTCTGGGTAGAATGGAGCCCTCGACACTCTGTCAGTTCCAGCTCACTCCAGTGCAATGCACACAGTGTGCTTGCATCACTCAGTCCTGTCATCATAAAGAATAGCACAACATGAGGTGAATTTTATAATTACCCTGGTAATATAGCTTCATAAAGGAATAAATAGAATACTTTTGTGTGTGCCTGGATAATGTCTTTAGGCTAGTAATGTATGTGGGCCTGGGTTTTTCAGACCCATGGCTCTCAGGTGTGTAGCAAATGGCAGCTCCCATGCAGTTCAGGGACTCTGCATCTGCAGGGGCTTAAAGTGGACCAAAACCCACACTGCATCCTGAACTGGGATGCCCTGCTGTGTGTAACCTCCCGGGACACCCGCAAAGCTTACATTTTCCCTGAGCCCACGACACATGCGCGACTGGTGCCGGCATCACTCGCCTCCCTCCCTCGCCAGGGATGAGGGAGAATGGAGAACTCCTTATCCATCACTAAAACATGCGGCTGCTGCTTATCACTGATATTATAAATGATCTTTTAATATAAGGTCCTTATTTATAACAACATAAAATATATCTAATGTTTTTAAACTTCCTAAGAAACTATTATTTTGTACCATATTAGGAAGAGATTTTTTTTTTTTATATGCTGGAGTTGCAGTCGGTACAGTCATCCCTGCAGTTGAGGCACGCCCCCGTGCCGAGCTATTCAGATAGGCTGGGGGTGGGAGCACACTATAGGGAAACATGGAATGTGGCCACTCCCACTGATGCTGGTGCTCTGTAAAAGAAAAAAAAAAATACAGGGTCAAATGCATTCCTATGCCTGACATGCGGTGCTGATTGGATGAGAGCCTGTGGGAAGATGCGTTTTAGGGGTGAACCAGGGGGCTTCACACAGCGGGCAATGACCAAATCCCAGGACAGAGTTTTTGGTCAACTTTAAACCAGACCAAAAGTCCAGAATTTGGTTTCTGGTGGGGGACTCCCATTCGGCTGATGGCATTGAGAGCATGCTTACCAGGGGATGCCAGTGAATGTACTTAATCTGTCACATAGGTCTTCATCAGTGTATATTGGGAATTTAGGAAGCCCCCATGGTAATAGGGGCAGAAATGGTTTAGTGGTTAAGGAAGTGACCTTGTGACCAGAGGGTTTCACATTCGGTACCTGGTCAGGACATGATTGAGCAAGGCACCCAACTTCTCGCCGGGCATTGTACTTGCGGCAGTCCACTGCTCCTTGCATGTGTACACTCGCTGTTCACTGGTGGGTTTGTGTTTGTTCTTGCATAGATGAGTTGAACACAATAGGCAAAAAAACTAAACTTTTTTTATATCCTCATATTAGGAAAGTGACTAAAACACCATTAAAATGGTTTCCAAAAAGCGGATCTGGCCAAGCCATTTAAAAAAATAGCATGCCTTTAGGATACAGCCTTTGTCCAGTGGTTTTTGGTAACCAAACTTGCACCCTGGTCATGTAATCCTCCCTTGCTGATGTCATTTCACATGACCAAGAAGTGGGGACAAGAGAACTATGGTCAACAGAGCAGCAGAAGCCCTGCAAAATATCACTTCATTGGATGAGTACTCGCTCCTTTAGTGTAATTATAGGTTAATCAAATAGTCAATATTAAATATATTTGTAGCATTCCAGATCCAAAGTAATATTTATGTATGTATGTTTTTGCTTATAGCTGGAAACATGGATGGCGACATTAATGAAAGCTTGAGGCTTGGGAACACAGGAACTTCTTATAGGCAACATATTCCCAAAGTACCGGACGAATCGCTGCTAGATGAAAATTACTTTCTGAATTCTGAGGTGCTAACAGAAAATCCAGTTCATGACACTGAAAAGGAGCAAGGTTACCTGTTGAAGGGATACAGTTCACCCACTGTGTACTCCCAAGGGAGTATGGATGAGGGGAGAATTCCTATTGAACAAAGGGAATTTCATATCAGCAATTTACAGAGACTTACAGAATTTCTGCCTCCACTTAGCAAAGAGCCCATGCTACATACAATAAGAAAGGACTTTAATTTGTCTAGAGAACGAGCTATACAAGATACATATTCACCAAAGGAAACAAGCCGTGAAGGGATATTCCAGGGAACCTTTTCAAGAGAACCGGAGTCTAAGTTAACGGGAAGTTTCAACCAAAAACCAGGTAACTGTCATAAGGATCTTTATGTTAAAAGTGCTTGCTTGTGGTTTGTAAGCAGTCCTACAGTCTAAAGAGATTGCACCCGCAATAAAAAGCTTACCCACTTCCGGTGCTAACTCCATCACTGCCGTGAATGCACATCCCATGCTTCTCCTGACTTCAGATAGCTGGGCGTACCCAATAGTTTATCGGTAGTCATATGGAAAGAAGGGAAAGCCCAAGATGTCTCCCTCAACCCTTATTATAAAAGTGGAGACAAAATACTGATTGCCTTATAAATTATTTGCTGGTAATTAAAAAAGATGAACTACCTCCTGAGTCTAAATGACTGTAGGGCTGGTGATCTCCCCCCTTTTTGGGGCAAATCGGGATGCCCCCTGGAAGCTAAGCAATTTATTTGACTATTTCGGCTGTGTAACTGTAATATCTATGCTAGGGCATCCCTTACTATGCTCTGCTCTTATGTGGCCTTTTTTGTGTGTTACAGGTGTCCCCGTATAAGTGCATTTTAAGGGGTCTCTCCTGGTCCTGGGGTCCCTAGCTATAAATATTGTCCACCCCCAAAAATCCTCCCACCGGGACTTTTAAGGGGCATCCCGGGTTGCTTATGCGTAATTCCCTACGGTCTTGCGACTGACCACAAAAATTCACCATATGGAGGCTCTGCAGGATACCAGGCCCGGGATCCTTTCGGGACAATCCGAGCCGTGTGGGGTATCCCTTGCGGGGGAGAATGTGCTGATCTGTATACCATGCGCACATAAGGCCATAACGCGGCAGTCCGGTACCCAGCCTTCTGGGTCGGCTCCTCCCGCCTCATCGCCTTCCCCTCCCCACCTGATCCGTACCCCAAGTGACATTGGTACTAGTGGGGAGTCGCTTTCTCATGTTTGGGCTAAGTTGGCCAGCATAGAGAAAATGATTGCTAGCACGGTGGGCAAGAAGCCCCAGGCTAAAAAGAGACAGTTGTCGTCCGCCCAGCCCTTGTGGGACACTGACTATGAATCCGCTCAATTGTCCGATTATTCCCCGCTTGAGGAGGGGGAGTTGTATCAGGATTCAGAGGCTGTCTATGGTCAGCCTGGAAAATTCCAATGCCGGGCAGGCGCTGGGGGATGCCGTTGATACGGCCACTGTTTTGTCACATTTATTGGAGGTGTTGGATATTGATCCACCTCAGGCGCCCCCACTTAAGAACTGTATATTTGTATTTATATATACTTTTTCTTTGGGGATTTCTTTAAAGTGGACCAACACCCAGGATTTTGACTATCCTGGGTGTTGGTCCACTTAGGTGGGGCACCCCGACCTCGTCCGGCCAATGACAGCGCTCAGAGCCGCTCTGGTATGCGCGTCCAAGCGGCTTTGGACGCGCATACCAGAGCGGCTCTGAGCGCTGTCATTGGCTGCTTTTCTCGCTTCCCTCTAACAGGGAGCGCGCCTGCGCCGGCCATTCACAAAACGGCCGGCGCGGGAGCGCGCCCTGCTAGAGGGAAGCGGCCGCGTCTCGCGCATGCGCCGTTGGATCGCCGGTAAGGATTGTGGGCCTCCTGGGGGGGTTCCTCCCCGTGGGACATCCCGATTTCAGATGCCCCGCGGGGAGGGATCTGATCGGTCCGGGAATCTTATAGATTCCCGGGCCGATCCCCCCTGGGTGTTGGTCCACTTTAAGGCACACCTACATTTATATATTGTTAGGAATTAATTAGTGGTGCATTGGGTAAAAAACTTTCTTTGGATTGTCCCTCTTAAGAAGAGGAAATGTTTTGGGGCCTACAAGCCCCGTCTGGAATTCCCTACCCAGGGTCACTTTGATGCGCTGATACTTAGTGAATGGGAGAGGCCCTGTCGGCTCCCTGGTGTGCCTCAGGGATGGGATAGGAAGTATCCCTTTCCGGTGGAGGCGGTCAAGCGCTGGTCTTCTCCTCCCGAGGTCGACGCGCCTCTGTTAGGGTTGACCAACTCTTCTGTACTGAACACCCCTGATGCCTCTTCCCTTAGGGATGGCGAGGACAAGCGCCTTGATCAGATGGCGTGCCACGCATTTGCCAACGTGGGCTCGGCCCTGCGACCGGGTAATGCATCTGCCATGGTGTCGCTTGCTACCAGGTCTCTTATCAGGGACTGGCTGAATAACGCTCAGCTGGATCCAGCTAGCGCTGAGTTCGCTGTACTCGAGTGCGAATTGTTCATGGATTTTGTCATGGCTGCGATGGAAGACTCCATTGTCGTGTGTAGTAGGACGTCAGCCTTGCTGGTGGCCATGCGCAGACTAGTCTGGCTCCGTCAGTGGACAGTGGACGTTGAAGCCAAGAAGTCACTCACAGCTCTCCCCTTCTTGGGGGCGTGGCTGTTTGGAGATAAATTGGATGCTGTTGCTAAAGGAGGTAAGTTACCTCAGCGGAGGAAGCAGCGCCGTCCCTTTCGGGGGGTGGGCTTGTTCACTCCTTCCTTTCGAGGGGCCAGAGCGTCTAGGGGTCTGACCTTCTCGGGGGTCAGGGGCTCGTCCTGGAACAGAGGCAGAGGTCGGGCACGTCCCGCGGCTGCCTGGGGTTCCAAGCCCAAGCCTGCCGTTAAACCGGCTCAGCAATGAAGGGGCGCCCTCACCCGTAAGGTCTGGGCCCGGGAGGTCACAGACAATTGGATTTGGAAGTGGTCTCCTCAGAGTACAAGCTGGAGTTCGAGTACTGGCCGCCCCCAAGATTCTTAAGGTCTCGGGTGCCCTCGGACCCTCAGGCTGCGCAGGGTCTCCTGTTGGCAGTGAAAAGCCTTCTGGATATGGGGGTTATATGCCCGGTGCCTCCGTTGGAAAGAGGCAAGGGTTACTACTCCCAACCTTTTCACGGTTCCCAAAAAGGAGGGTTTGGTGAGACCCATTCTAGACCTCAAGGTTCTCAACAGGTTTATCAGAGCCAAAAAGTTCCGCATGGAGACTCTGCGCTCGGCTATCAATTCCCTTCGCCAAGGGGACTTTATGACATCCATAGACATCAAGGATGTGTATCTGCATGTTCCAATTTTTCAGGCACATCCGCCTTCCGCCTTTTGAGCCGCCACATGATATTGCTCTTTCGGTTCTCACTCAGAAGGTTGCCTTCTTGGTGGCAATTACCTCGGTTCGGCGTGTCTCTGAGTTGGCGGCTCTGTCGATTCAGGCCCCTTACTTTGAGAGACACCAGGATAAGGTGGTTTTTCGTTTTAAACCGGATTTCCTTCCTAAGGTGGTGTCTGCTTTCCACCTCAATCAGGATATTGTTCTCCCTTCCTTGTGTCCTAAGCCTAACAATGACTAGGAGATGGTTCTGCACAATTTGGATGTTCGCTGTGTGAAGTTCTATTTGGTGACTACTTCTTCCTTCCGCAAGACGGACGCTTTTTTCGTGGTGCCCTGCGAGCCCAGGAAAGGTTTGGCACCTGCTAAGTCTACGATTAGCAAATGGATTCGTCAGGCCATTGTTGGGGCCTATTCTGCTAAGGGGAGCACTCCCTCTTTTAGGGTCACTGCGCACTCTACTCGTGCTGTGGGTGCATCCTGGGCTTTTCAGTACCAGGCTTCTGTTGAACAAGTTTGTAAGGCTGCTACTTGGTCTTCTGTTCATACTTTTTCCAAGTTTTACAAGGTTGATGTGCGGGCTTCAGCGGATGCCGTTTTTGGCCGCAAGGTTCTGCAAGCTGCAGTGGTTTGAGTTGGTGCATTCTTTACTGTTTATGGCTTCCACCCTTGACGGACACTACTATTGGATGTCCCAACTGTCAACTGACTTATTGAAGCGGAGTGTATGTCACACTTGGAATTATACCGTTTTGTGATTACTCACCTTTAAAACGGATATTATAAGTGTGACATACACTCCGCTTCACCCACCCTGTTTGGTATTCTGGATCCTTTATATGGTGAACCACTGTTTTTTGTTAGTATTGTTATATTTGGTTCTTCCTGGTCCCTTTACTGCTATCTTACACTGGGGAATTGGTGGGAGGTCCCAGGTAGTTATGGACCAGGAGGGGCTTCTTTTTTTGCATTCATCTCTGCAGAAGTTCGCCCTCTACTAGAGAATAACCCAACTGTCAAGACTTATTGAAGCGGAGTGTATGTCACACTTATAATATCCGTTTTAAAGGTGAGTAATCACAAAACGGTATTTTTCCCTACCGTTCGCGCCCTACGGGGGAGCGGGGCCGCGCGATGACGCGTTCCGCCTCTCGAGGTGCTGCCTGAGCCTTGCGATCGGCGCCATTTTACCTGCAGCCTGCCTGCGATCTGGAGGGGCACGCTGATCCTTGCTCTACAGCCTCATCTGGAGCTCCCATCGGGTGCTGCGCTGTCCTGCCTGGTCATACGCTCCACCTTCCACTGGTCCGTGAGTCCGTTTTAGCCCTTATTGTCCTTCTGTGCATGCGCTATGGGATGCTCATGGTTTTTCCCCCTTGGGTCTTTCAGGTGGGTCCCATATTATTCTCAGTGTTGTGGTTCCTCCCGGTCTCATCCCCCCCGCTCCCTACAGTCTCTTGTTAAGGGCTCTATTAGGGGATCTTATTGGGGATTGTCCGGGTTTGGGCCGTCAGTGCCTGGTAACCCGTCTATTTTGCTAATAATCACCATAATGGAGGCTTCTGGGGATAGCGAGCTTGGGCCCCCTTCAGGGTGGGGTAAGCTCTGTCTCGTGTGTTGTACAGCGGTCGCAGCACCGTTTGTGTACCATGCGCTTCTGTTGTCCGGGGTGATTTGTCCTGTGCCTTACCAGGAACGGGGTCGAGGGTTCTATTCCACTCACGGTGCCCAAGGAGGACAGTACTATGAGGCCTATCCTGGACCTGAAGGGTCTCAACAAGTTTGTCGGATTCAAACACTTTCGCATGGAGACTTTACGCTCCGCGGTGAGCTCGCTTCGGCCAGGCGACTTCATGACCATGGTGGACATCAGGGATGCCTACCTGCACATCCCTATATTCCGGGGACATCAGAAGTTTCTGAGGTTCGCGCTAGAGGATCAGCACTACCAATTTGTGGCACTGCCTTTTGGGATTTCTTCAGTCCCCTGGGTGTTCACCAAGGTGCTGGCAGATGTTATGGCCCTGATGAGGAGCCAGGGCATTCGTGTTCTTCCTTATCTTGACAACTTGCTGATTGCTGCTCAATCTCTTCAGCAGGTCGAGAGCGACACCCAGACTGTGTTGTCCACTCTCGAGGACTTCGGCTGGGTGATCAATTACCCCAAATCCTCGATCATTACTTCATTGGTGAGGTCCTTCCTGGGCATAACGTTGGACACCTCTCAGGTCAAGGTGTTCCTCCCCCAGCAGAAGGTGGAGGGCCTTTAGACACGGGCCTTACTGTCGTGCCAACGTCCATCCATCCGTCTGGGGATGAAGCTGGTGGGTCTCATGGTGTCATCTTTCGAGGCTGTGTCCTTCGCCCAGTTCCACATGAAACCTCTTCCGTTGAACCTCTTGACCGTTTGGGACCGGACACAGGAGTCCCTGGAGCAGGAATTCCTCCTTCGGCCAGGCTGTCCCTCTCGTGTTGGTTGGACTCCAGAAATCTTCTAGTGGGCAGGTCCTTTCTGACTCCTTGTTGGGAGATTGTCACCAGGGACACCAGTCTGACCGGCTGGGCAGGTTTTTGGCAATCACTGAAGTTCCAGAGCCAGTGGGGGCCGCGGGAGGCTCACGTGCCTATCAATCTCCTGGCATTGAGAGCGATCTGGTTGGCCCTGTTTCATTTGACCCCCCATCTACGGGGTTGTGTGGTCCAGGTCCGCTCGGACAATCAGACAGCGGTCGCCCACATCAATCATCGGGGCGGGACTCGGAGCAAGCGAGCCCTCAAGGAGGTGTCCCAGATCCTGTCTTGGGCGGAGGAGAATGTTCCATGCATCTCGGAGGTTTACATCCCCGGGGTGGAGAGCCCAGGAGGCAGACTCCTTGAGCAGGCGGACTTCTCGTCTGGGGGAATGGTCTCTCAGCAACAAGATCTTTCACGCTCTGTGTCGCCGCTGGGGTCAGCCGGACGTGGACCTGTTTGCGTCCCGACGCAATCACAAGCTTCCAAAGTTCGTCTCCCTGTCTAGATCCTCTGGCCTTCGCCACGGACGCTCTGGCAATTCCTTGGACGGAGTTCCGACTCCTTTACGTCTTTCCTCCATTTCCTCTCCTGGGTCGTGTGCTGCGCAAGATAGCCCAGGAGGGGGTGCCAACCATTCTGGTGGCCCCTCGTTGGCCGAGGCGGTGTTGGTTCGCGGACATTGTTCAGATAGTGGATCGCTACGTCATGTCCGACGATCCAGGGCTTCTCACTCAGGGGCTGTTATGCCACCCCAATTTACAATTGCTGGCTATGACGGCTTGGCTGCTGAAACCTCCTTGACGGAGAAAGGGTTGTCTGCTTCGGTCGTGCGTACCATGATTCAGGCTCGGAAGAAATCCTCCTCCATGATTTACTACAGAGTTTGGCATGCTTACATTGCCTGGTGTGAGTCTAGGGGTCTTCCCTGTCGCATTTTCTCTTTTTCTAGGATTTTGGAGTACCTACAACATGGCTTGGATTCGGGTCTCCAGCTGAGTACCCTCAAGGGTCAGGTTTCGGCCTTGGCTATTTTCTTCCAAAGATCCTTCGCCAATCATAGACTTAAGACCTTTTTCCAAGGAGTTACTCATGTACGTCCACTGCGTAAGCCTATGTTACCAGTGTGGGATTTGAATTTGGTGCTTTCCAGGGTCCTCCCTTTGAGCCTTTGTGCGATGCTGTTTTATCCATTCTGACTCTTTTTGGTAGTTTTCACTTAGTTGCGTCGCGTCTCAGAGCTGGCGGCGCTTTGTATGAAGCCTCCTTACTTTGAGCGGCATCATGATAAACCGGATTTTCTCTCTAAGGTTGTTTCTGCCTTTCATCTCAATGAGTACATTGTTGTGCTTTCTTTGTGTCCCGTGCCTTCTAATTCTAAGGAGAGGACTCTCCATGCTCTGGATGTTAGAGCCCTTAAGTACTACCTGGTTGCTACGGAATCTTTCAGGAAAACGGATTCTCTTTTTGTCCTTCATGACGGGCCTAGGAAGGGCTTGCCTCCAGCCAGATCCACTATCAGCAGGTGGATCAGACAGGCGATGGTGCAAGCTTATTCTGCCAAGGTTTGGATCACAGCTCATTCTACCAGAGCTATTGGAGCTTCCTGAGCTTTTCAGCACCAGACCACAAGTTTTACAAGGTTGATGTTAGGGTCTCAGCTGATGCTGTTTTTGGCCGTAAGGTACTTCAGGCGGTAGTGTCTTAAACTACATGCTGTCGCTCTTTGGGGATCCCACCCTTCTTTTGGGCACTGCTTTTGTATGTCCCACTTGTCAGAAATGGAGCGACCTGAACAGGACACCAGGAAAAATACAATTCTGTGAGTACTGTTTTTGGTGGTGTCAAGGTCAATTGTTCAGGTCGCTCCATCCCACCCTTGTTTCGTTATCTTCTTTTGCCTGTTATGGTGATTACTTGTTTTTTTTTCTTGAGAAAACATGCTGAGGATGTGTGAAGTAACATGGTTTCTGGCCTCCCGGCTCTGTCTCTGTTTTTACTGCTGTCTCTGTTTTTACTGCTTTTCAACCACTGGGGAGTTTTGGGGAGACAGGTGCCTTTATATGGGCCGGAAGGAGCCACGATTTTCATCTTGTAGTCACTGCACCACCTTGTGGTGGATAACCCACTTGTCCGAAATGGAGTGACCTGAACAGGACACCACCAAAAACAATTCTACAGGTGAGTACTCACAGAATTGTATTTGGTCAGACCCCACATCCTTTCTCAGGAAGGATTTTAAAGACCCTGAAAGAATTCTCCCATGTCTCTGGACCAAAGATGAATGAAAAAAAAAAAAAACTATGGCGCTCAATATCCGCTTAGAGTTAAGGGAGATCGAGAGCCTCAAAAGTCAATTTCAATGGGCAGAAAAAAAACATTCCCTATTTGGGAGTGGAATTAGCTGCTGATTATGGGAATATATACAGCCTCAATTTCCCCCCTCTATAGGAAAATTTGAGGTAGGCCAAGTTCCTGGGGAGGTCGCCGTCTGTTTGGTTTGGAAGGATTGCTGCGTTTAAGATGGACATCCTCCCAAAGATCTTATATTTCTTCAGGGCATTGTTGATAAGAATCAATTTAAAAGATCTGTCCAGGATGAAGAGGGACGTCCTCTGGTTTATTTGTTATTGGAAAAGAAGAATTAATTAAAAAAAAAAATCTTTATGCCCAAAAGCTAGGGCGGCTTTGTAGTCCCTAATTTGAAATTATATTATGCAGCAAGAATGGCCCAAATCAGTTTTACAAAATGATGAGATACCACTATGGATTGAGATTGAACAAAAGGCATACTCAATTTTCCAAACTGATCTACTCCTTGAATTGGTGGCTTGAGACCTCTAGAGCACCAAAATCACTGCCTGGCTCTAAAGCGCTCAGGGTCTGAGTTTGTGGAGTCGCGGTGCTGTTCTAGGGGGCTTCCACTCCTCCCCTGGCTGCGGCAGTAGAGCTTCCTCCCGGTGCACAGTTGGGAGGGAGATCTGTGGTTCCAATGGTGCTACAGCTAGTTTTTCTACACCTTGGTGGAGGTACGTGACCACCTGGAGGATGTGTATGAAAGGCTTCCAGGTCACAGGTTTGGCTTCCAGGGCAGACTACTGGGCACGCTTGTGTGCTCAATCTCTGGCTTCCAGGCTGCGGTGGTGATGCCTTCTGCTCCGAAGCAGGATCTTCACCAGAGCAGCGGCGGTGACTCTTGTTGTGGTGGTGACCAGATCAGGTGTACTGTCCTTCAGAAACAGCGGAGTAGCCAGGCCAGGAACATTGTGTCTCAATATAATTTGGGGAGCCATATTTTATCCGCTGTTATACAGGTTGCATTGTTTATTTTTCAGTGGTCACCTAGAAGCCCAAGGAAAAAGACTCAGGAAAAAGTCTCAGGAGGCTACGACCACTAGGCTCTGCATTAATTGTCCTGCTATCCTGCCAGATTCTTGAAACTGAGCCTGTTGCAAGTACTGCTTGGAGCATAGACTGGGGAATGAAGCTGCCATTTATCTGGCGGATTTTCTTGGCAACATGGAACCCAATATGGCTTCCACTCTGAAAGTATGCAGGTCGGCTGTGAGGACTACGGCATCCAACTCTAGGGATACCACCTAGCATATTCCACCTTTACATGTTCCACTACTCTTATTACCACTCACAGTTAAGCAGCCAGAGAGGGAGGATAGTGAGGGTCAGATCTCCTCAGGAGAGAATTCTCTTAACCAAGACTTGGACTGTTCTTCCTCCGAAGCTAGTTCTAACTACGCTAGAAGCAGGTTGTCAGAAGAAACGGCTGCTTTACTCCAGGATATTTAATACCATGCACGTTGATTTGGTGGAACAGCCTCTCCGTTCAGAATGCTATGTATCATAAATTGATAGTTAAGAAGGTATTTCCTCAAAACATCCTCTGGACAGCATACTCCTGAAACTTTGCCTCCACCTCTAGGTTGAAACACGCGACCTCCAGAATGGATACAAATTCGGCTCCTCCTCCCAATCTCCAGTTCTTTTTGTGTTCCTGCCTTGGGTAGGAGCCAGACCACTAGCTCCTGAACGACAGGTTTAGGTAAGTAGCGTTTTGGGTTTGATTCAGGGCGAACCCATTTCCCAGCTTCGGAGGCAGCCTGCCAGGGACCCAGGATACCCTCAGGGTATTGGCCAGATCCTCCATTCCATGACCTATTTAAGGGTGGGGGTGTAAGCTGTCTTTATCCTTTTCCTAGGGATGATATTTTGGAGAAGCTGGGATTACCGGGTCCCCATCTCCCCACCCCCCGCTACCTGGGATGCACTTTCGTATATCAGGTGGGGGCGGATTCCGCACCAGCGGCTGCAGTCCTGCTGCATCGCGAGGTACCAAAACACAGGAGCTCCTCCATTTGAACCAGTTTGGGACTCGCCTATTAAATTCCTCACATGGATAATGTTTTAAGTGTCAAATACTTCTGCCTGCAGAGTCAGTTATATCCAAGCATTGTCCTGTCCTCACCCCTTTCTTTAGATTTTTCAGGGTGGGGGTGTTGAGGGTGGACCCCCTGATACCTTCTTAAAATGTCCTTTGACTTTCACCGATCACAAGCGATCGTTCTTCCATCAACGGATAGTAAAGATTCTTTTGTGAGTTCATATTTGGACATCAGGGCATGTCTTCTGGAGTACCTTCGCCAAACAAAGGATTGGAAAAAAACTGTTTATTCGTCTCCTTTTCAGGTCCTATGACGTGCCATTGTGTGTCTAAGTCGATCTTGGCTCATTGGATGAAGAGTTCAATCAGTTTTGCCTAGATTGGATTTACTGACCTTAGAATATCAGTCCAAGCAGGAGTGTGCTTCGGCAACATTTCCCACACAGTAGGGGTAGATCTCGCTTATCTCTGAGGTATGCTGCCCATAGGATGTTTTGAGAAAACTTAAGTTAGTTACTTGGTAACCTCTTTTCTAAACTTCAGAACGGGCAGCATACGGCATCCCTCCCTAGTGTTCTGTCTGTCTTTTGGTCTGTCTTTGTATTTTTTCAGATCTCTATAACTGGAGACTGATTTTTTTTTTTTTTTACTCATCCTCTCCGTAGCTGTTCTGAAGGATGTAGAGTGAAAATCAGATTCCTTCAGTGGCTGCCAATTCAACCTCCCCATGTTAAATAGGACCTTCAGTTTTATTGATTTACTTGTATTAAAGTGGACCAACACCCGGGGGGGATCGGCCCGGAAATCTATAAGATTCCCGGACCGATCAGATCCCTCCCCGCGGGGCATCCGAAATCGGGATGTCCCGCGGGGAGGAACCCCCCAGGAGGCCCACAAACCTTACCTCAGCCCCGTTCCATCGGCGCATGCGCGAGCCGCGGCCGCGTCTCGCGCTACCCTCTAGCAGGGCGCGCACCCGCGCCGGCCGTTTGTGAATGGCGGGTGCAGGCGCGCTCCCTGTTAGAGGGAAGCGCGAGACGCGGCCTCCAGCGCTCAGAGACAGCTGCCTTGGACGCGCATACCACAGCGGCTCTGAGCGCTGTGATCGCCTCCAAATCCTGGGTGTGCTTCTATTTTGCTGCTTCTGCTGGCTTAAACCAGAATAGCACTCCCAACATCATCTTTCTCTATCTGGATAGCACACCCACTCTACTTTTTTTTGCCCATTTAATGGGCCATTGCAGGCCGGCGGATATATGCACACCAAACGCGAGGATTTGTTTGCAAATAAAAAGGTATTTATATAGAAATAAAGCACATATCTTTACATATCTGTAGGCTATACAGTAAAGGATACAGTGTGGACATTTGGGTATGTAGCCATATCTCTCATCTCCAGGATCGTGGACCACCTCAGGAAAAAGAAAATGTGTATTGTAGCACTAACATAAAGTTCACAAAGCTGTAAATACAGGTAAAATATTACCCATGAGTCTAGTGAGGGGTTATTCCACAGGTCCTGAAGAGCAGGCTTCTTTGTTAACTGACCAGGAGATAGTGGGTTAAGGAGAACAATCAGCAGTAATAAACACAGTATACAACATCATTCTATTCCTGGTCAGTTTGCTCATACAGTTTTACACATCATACCAAGGATAACAGAATAAGCAATACCATACAGATACCAAAACAAGCAATGTTAATCATGACGTCCGTCATACATGAAAATGTGTCATTACCGGATGATAGAGACAATGATCGCCCAATAGGTAGCCCACGTTTCGGGACATCTGGTCCCTTTCTCAAGGCTGTGATAGAGAACCGTGCATCCAGTTACGCTTAAATACCCACAGATCACCCACTCTTTAACCTTTCCGCATTTCAACAGCACATGCGAGGGCGCTTGTCCAATCTGTGCTTTATGTGGTGCACTAATGCATGGCATGAAGCAGCTGATATGAATTTTATCTGAATGGCTACTACAGGGAAGCCAGCTGGTAATGCAGCTGTCAACAAAAATAGCATCATGGGATCAGGTAAGATTGCTGGCACCCCAATGGGGTTTCACACAGCAGGGTATCCTGTATAGGATGCCTCGGGGGCAGCGCTGTTCACTTTTAATCTCCTATGTTTTAACTGCATGTTTGTTTCAGCAAAGGCAGTCTTTAGTAATGAATTTCTCTTATGAATTTACAGGGCAAATGGAGGAGTCTTCTCGAGCACAGTTGGCAGCACAAGCCCCAGATAGTCATTTTAGGGTAAGTAAACAAAAGTGCCAGACATCAGGGCTGCATTTTGGTTCCATGCACTCTTTTTCTATAAAGTGTTTCTATTCCCAGAAAGGTGTGTTTTTTTTTTTTTTTTTTTTTTGCTATGTAGTGACCTTCTATTCCAGCCCAGCGCCCCAAAAACAGCCTGTGTTTGTTTCTTACTAAAGCCTTTGCACAATATTTATAAAAATACAAACCAGCTGCATTGTCGTGTTTCAATGGCTTTCTGGCCCTGCAACAGCGCCCCCTGGT
This sequence comes from Gastrophryne carolinensis, assembly GCA_027917425.1. NCBI lineage: Eukaryota > Metazoa > Chordata > Amphibia > Anura > Microhylidae > Gastrophryne > Gastrophryne carolinensis. Next base: position 292,792,588 of record CM051236.1, read on the forward strand.
GCTCTCCAGCAATGATTTATTCGGTCACCTAGCCCAGCATGAAATGAAAGAGGGGTGTGTGGCCAGATCTGCTGCTCGCAGCATGTCATGGCTAATAAGGGCAGTGTCCTCAATCAGCAGCACTTTCAGGCTGGAAAAAGCAGTTATATCTGACAGAAGTCTGAAGGCAACACAGGCTAAACCGCCACATACAGCTTGAGTAAAACTCAAAAGCTTTCTTGTATATACACTCATGTACTATGTTTTTCTAAAGAACGCCTTACAGCTCTGGCCACGCCCCTGCTTTCATTTTGTGTAAGTCATAGCTGGATAGCATCGCGCAGTGCTGCTGCTGCATTGCCATTGCCCATATGGTTTTTATGACTGAGCAAAGGCCTAGGTAAAAATAGAAACTGAAGCTGTTTTGGGGCACTGTGCTTAGGATAGAAGGTGACAACATAAACTACCTTTGTGGGTATAGGGTACCTTGAAAGGGACAGTATGAGGCTAAATTAGAAAATCACTTCTTTTTGGAGCGTTATCCTTACCACTGTGGGAATAACATTGACTTGCTACTCACTGCAATGCTCCCCATTCCAAGTGAGGAACACTTCTGTATGCCCTGCTTCTTGGTGGTGCAGGATAACTTTTAGTCCAAAAACTAAAACCTTTTTCTTTATTTCCTTTAGGAATCTAGTTACAATTTCAACAGCAAATCTCCAATGGGTGACAATCTAGGCAATACTTATGCCTCGAGTGTAAGGGTAAAGGAGGAACCTTTGGATGAAGATTATGAAAAGGCCTTGGCACCAACTCCCAGCTTGGCAGATAAAGTTAAAGAAGAGTTGGATAACTCTGAGGTATCTGTACATTTTACCTGCCGCTAGTGTTTGAGAAATGTACTGTTGTCTGCCCTCCTCTACAGAGAAGATGCATATAATTTAGTGATTGCCTTTTCCCCCAAATTCTCCAAAATTCTGTGCCGTGTGGCACAATTCCCCCTATAACAGTTCACAGAATCCCTTAAAGCGTGGTCGAACACGCAATCATAAAAACATTATGGTAATTTTTTTGTTCAATATATTTTTATTAGGAGGTAGCACAACACAAGGCACAAAATTACACATATGACAATCTCAGAATATAGCATATGAGCAAAGAACACGCATGAGGAATGTCCAACACATAGCACCCACACCGCCTCCCCCCGCAACCACAGAAGCATAAAACGAGATTAGATCAAATCTCCCCATCGGGCCCCAAGCGGATATCTCCAGCCTATATAATTCAGCGCCCGGATAGCCCAGCTGGGGGAGACTCTCGGGGAGGTTATCCCCCCGGAGAGCCTGAGACACTGTATCTAAGGGGGGGCGGCCCTCAGGGTAAACCCGTACATGTTCTCCACACTACCAGGGCCCGGTGCTCTGCCCTCCTTCATTAACTTTTATTTTAAGATGTAACAAGAGTTACTTAGAAAAAGAGAAGAAGAAGAAAGAGAAAAGACATAGGAAAGGGACACATAGTAGAAAGAAAGGGGACAAAGAACCAAACCTGTTGAAAGGATTCCCCCCCCCCCCCCATCCATCCTCCAGTGATGAACGAGAGGCGGATCAACCCTACTCTGAAGAGGGGGTCATGAACGGCAAACAAAGTATGGTCCAGGGAGGGCCCGACGGCCCCAGGCATAAGGATCCTCTATGCGGCTATAAGGTGGAGAGCAGGGCCACAAACTCTGGCGTTTCCTGGGCCACAATCCAAATCATCCATGTCTTGTTAAACTTCTCTCTCCCACCCTCCACCCCCTCAAGCACCATCTCCTCCATTCTCTTAATTCCCTCCACCTCCCTCAGCCACTCCCAAATGTCCGGTGTGTGCTGGGACCGCCAATGCCGGGGTATCCCTGATCTGGCCGCGGTCAAGAGGTGCCGGAGTATCCCTTTCTTTGCTGTAGATATCGAGCCAGGCACCATAGATAATAAAGCTATATGTGGCTCTCCCCGGTATACCCTCCATAGTCAGGAATTTATATACCGCAAAGACCTGCTCCCAAAATTTATGTATCAAAGGGCAACTCCACCAAATGTGAAGCATTGTGCCTTCAGCATTACCACATCGCCAGCACACACCCGATTCAGCTCCTCCAAATCTGGTCAGGTCTGCCGGGCACCTATACCACCGGGACAAAATCTTATAATTTTTCTCCTGCGCTCTACACGCCACAGAAAGCTTATGTGTGAGAGTAAATGATTTTTCCCAATCTTCGGCTTCAAATTCCCGTTCCAGGTCCCGTTCCCATCTCCTCACATACCCAAGATCATCAGAGGAGTCTCTTTCTGTCAACAAGACCCGATATATGAGCGAAAGGGCCCGCGGTGGACTGCCGTCCGCCCTCAAGATGTTCTCAAAGGGGGTTAGAGGGCCAGTGAGCGCAGCTCCCTGGGCATGGGAGGAGATGAAGGCGACCAGCTGCCTGTGAAGAAGCCAGGACACCCTCCCCCCCCCCCCCCCCCCGACCCCGAAGCTGGAGGTCCCGAAGGCTTGGAGGACAGTCGTTTTGTAGCGTGTCGGCCAGTCTAACCCCCTGTGATTTCTCCCAAATCAAGAACTTACGTGCCCCAACACCCGGGGGAAAGGCGGGATTGTCGAATAGAGGGGTAAATGGTCCCGGCCTACGCGAAAGTGTTTTCTTTTTAAGAGCCGCATCCCACACATACAATAAAGCGCGGGTCAACAGCGGGAGTCCATGTAACTTAGGTCTCAGCCGAGGCTCCACCCAAGGGAGAGCGGTAAGGTCGAGGGGTGAGGCCCCCTCCTCAATGCTCACCCACAGCTTATCTTCCCGGTGGTGGAACCAATCTACTAGCCTAACCAATAAAGCTGCAGTGTGGTAGCCCTTGAGATCCGGCAATCCTAGACCCCCCTCAGCCTTGGGCCTAGTCAAGACCGAGTAACGAATCCTTGGCCTCCTATTGTTCCAGACAAAGCGAATCCAAGCACTCCTCAGGACCCTAAAAAAACCCTGAGCCGGTACAATTGGGATGGTCTGAAACACATAGAGGAAGCGGGGTAATATATCCATCTTTAATATGTTTATGCGCCCCATCCACGAATACTGTGCCTTATTATATGCCTTAAGCTGGTCCTGGGTCCTAGATAGGAGGGGGGCGTAATTTAATTTATAGAGGTTCTCAAGGTTAGTCGGCAATTGGACCCCCAGGTAAGTAATAGACTCCTTCTGCCATTTAAATAAAAAGTTGGCTTGCAAAAGCCGCAGGGTATCACCTGGAAGGGATATGTTAAGAGCTTCCGTTTTAGAGAGGTTAACTTTAAAGTTACTAAGGGCTCCGAATCTATCAAATTCTTTAAGTACAGACGGCAAGGAGAGATGAGGGGACGTAATGTACAGCAGTAGGTCGTCTGCGAACAAGGATAGTTTATGCTCCCTCCCCCCACATGGAATTCCCTTAATTGCTGAGTTAGCTCTGAGGGCCTGTGCTAAGTGCTCCATGACTATAATGTACAGCAGCGGAGAGAGTGGGCAGCCCTGCCTCGTCCCATTGTTAATGCCAAATGGAGACGACAAGATCCCGTTCACTCTAACCCTTGCAGTTGGCCCATTATAGAGTGACATGATCTTACCTATAATTTCCGGACCTATCCCCAACTGAACTAACGATGCTCGGAGAAAACGCCAATGAACCCGATCAAACGCCTTTTCGGCATCTACGGATAGTATACAGGAAGGTATCTTCCGGGCTTGGGCGAATTGCATAAGGGTAATCGTCTTCAAAGTATTGTCTCTAGCTTCACGACCCATAACGAAACCCACTTGGTCCTTATCTATAATCTCAGCCAAGGGTTCTCGCAACCTGTTCGCTATGACCTTCGCAAAGAGTTTCATATCTACATTGACTAGTGAGATCGGCCTATAGTTACCAATTACGGTTTTATCTTTATTGGGCTTCGGTATAACTGTAATATGAGCCTCTAAGGACTGCCTGGGGAAGGGGCAGGAGTCCGAGACACTATTGAATACTTTCGTTAGGAAAGGAGTGAGCCTCTCCTCCAGAGTTTTATAAAATCGTGGTGTAAATCCATCGGGGCCCGGGCTTTTCCCCAACGGGGTCCCTTTAATGGCCCTCCCAATCTCAGTCTCTTCAAAGGGTGTCTCTAACAAGGCTCCCGTCTCCCCCGGCAGAGAAGGGACTGCCGTCTCCTCTATATAATCTGCAATGCGGGCCTCCATACTCCCCTGGGGCGATGAATCCCGATCTGCTTTAATATTATACAACTTAGTGTAGTATCCCTGGAATTCCTCCACTATCTGATCAGGTCTGTGAACCTCCCGTCCCCCCCCCCCCCCCCCTTAATAACTGGTACATACGTCAAATCCTGGCGAGGGTGTAAAGATCTCGCCAGCAGCCTCCCACATTTATCAGAGAATTCATAGAACCTGGCTCTACATCTATCTCTATATTTCAAATAACACTGATCGTACAGCTTCCTAAGCGTCTCTCTAGCCGCGATAAGCTCCATCAGGTCGCTATTGGAGGTTGACTGTTTGTGTCTGCTCCAATACCTGGATACGATCCAGAGTGGATCGAATCTGATGCGTCCTTTCTCTCTCCAATCGGGAGCCATGTTTAATAAATATCCCTCTAAGGACACACTTCAGTGCTTCCCACTGTGACGGCAGAGGGGTGTCGTCCCCGACATGGTCAGCTAGGAAATGTGAGACGGAGCTTTCCACCTGAGCCAGACAGACAGGGTCCCCAAGTAAATTATCGTTGAGTTTCCACCCAAATTGTCTCCGTGCCCCTCCCGTCACCGGCAGGGTGAGATATACTGGAGAGTTATCCGGCCAGACCATTGGGCCAATGGAGGCACTCACGTCTCTAGAGAGGGCATAATGACTAATAAAAATGTAGTCCAGTCTACTGTAGGAGGCGTGAGTATGCGAGAAAAACGTGTAGTCTCGCGCCCCCTGATTCAGAATTCTCCACACATCGACAACCTGCAGGTCTCCCAGTGCCTTCCTAAAATTTGCCAGTTTAGATAGTGGTATTGCCGACTTACCCTGTGACGTGTCTAAACGCGGATCTAGTGCCATGTTAAGGTCCCCCCCCCCCCCCCCCAAAATTAAGGTCCCCTCAGTGAATTTCTCAAGGAGTCGGAGGAAACGAGCCCCCACCCCCGCTTGGTCTTGGTTGGGTAGGTATATGTTTGCCACAGTATAAGTCTCCCCTCCAGCCATAAACCTCAAAAAGATGTATCTTCCCAGGGGGTCTATCTGCGAAACCACGGGCTCCAGCGAGGCTCCTTTATGTATCGCTATCAAAACTCCTTTAGACTTGGCATTAGGGTTCGGAGAATGATACCATCTAGTATAGTACTTGTTCTTAATTTCTGGGATTCTACCACTACTAAAATGGGTTTCCTGAAAAAGTATCACATCTACCCTTTCTTTGTGCAAGCCATAGAGTATCTTGGCTCTTTTTTTCGGGGGACGTTTAACCCCTTAGCGTTAAGGGAGCAAATCTTAATAGTAGCCATGCCGTCGGACTCTCCCCCCGCCAACACAGGGCAGGTGCTCAGACAAGGAAGAGGGGTAGTGTGCAACCCCCTACAACCCCCAAGAAGCAAAGAGCAAGAGCAAAGAGAAACAGAAGAAGAGCAGAAGAAAGGAAAGCGAGAACCCAAGAAAGGAAAAAACCCTCAAATAGGAAAGAGGGTAGGTTCTATAGTCGGAACAACTGTTCCGTATTCTGCCTCGACTCACCCGGCAATGACCTGGTGAGTAAGAGCAGAACCTAGTGGGGAAAAGTGACCTCGCGTCCCGGAGTGGGGCCCCAGAGAACCCCTCCCAACTGCAAAAACACCATAACGAGCATTTAAAGCATGAGATAAACAACAACATTCTAAACCCGTAATAAGACAAGCAAAAATAACATTCAAACCTGTGGGGAGAAAAATAGAAAAATGTAGATAAAAGACAAAGGGCACAGCATAGCAACAAACACATATTCTTTGACCACCCGCCAGGGCAGCCCCCTCAGGGGGAGCAGTCTCATGACCAAAAGGATATCAGAGCACTCATCATAAGGGCATCTCAGACAGAGGTCTGAAGTTCAGAGTCCAACGATTCACCTCCCCGGGTCCGGGCGGACAGCGCCCCCCCCGCCGCGCCTCCACCGACGCTCTCCTCTGTCATCCGGCGCACTGCGTGGAGGCAGGTCTGCGCTAAAGTCCAGCCAGTCTGGCAAATCGATGGGATCAATGCCCAAAAAGCGAAATAAAGCAGGAAGGTCTTCTTTGCGCCTCAAGGTAAAGGTGGCTTCAGCCCTTCGGATAATAAGGTGGAAAGGATGTCCCCATCTATACGAGGCATTCAACTCCCGACACTTTTCCAGCAGGGGGCGCATCATTCTCCGCTTGCACAGCGTGTGACGAGAAAAATCCTGCAGGATCCGGATCCCATGGCCATTCCACTCCACACGCCGCATCTCCCAGGCTTTACGTAGAATGTCCTCTTTAACTATAAAAAAGTGGATGCGGCAAAGAACATCCCGCGGCGCATCAGGGTCACCCGCCGGTCTGCTAGCCACCCTGTGGATACGATCGATAATTATCTCAGAGTCTTTCGGCTTTCCAAGTAAGGTATTGAAAATATCCGAGGCCACTGACCGTAGCTGGGTCGGGGGTACTGACTCCGGGATGCCCCGTAGCTTCAAATTGTTGCGCCTATTACGGTTTTCAAGATCGTCCGCCTGTAAAATGACCTCAGTGAGCTGACATCTTTGACTGCGGGATGCCCTCTCCAATTCAGAAATTCTATCTTCATGACTCGTGCTGGAGCTCTCTAGGGAGGCCACCCTGGTATCCAGAGCTGACGTTTGTTGATGAAGGTCCTCTAGGTCTTTCCGGACCGCACGTTAAATTCTCAGGGCCACCGCTTCCAGATCCCCCTTCAACACTGCTTTAGTGGGGAGGAACTGGAGGAGAAGCTTGATGTTAGGGTCCAGCTCGGCAGGGGCTCCCCAGGATGCCTGTAGTGAGCGCTGGTCGGAGCGGGTTCTACCCTCTAGGCTCCCAGGGAGGTCGTCCCCTAAGCCATCCCAGCGTCCCCCCCCCCCCCCCCCCCTTGCTGTCGGTCGCTCCCGCGGATCTCCCTCAGAGCCTGAATACCATGCCAATGGGGGTGTGCAGCTGGCCGGGAGCACAGGGCTGTGGATCTGTGGCCACCCCATATCCCCACATTCCACAGGGGGGTCTCCATCTGCAAGGATGACATCTGCAGGGGGTGGAGAGCTGGCCAGGGAACCGCTGGAAGACGGCGGGCGATGGACTTCACATGTGACCGTGATGGCACGTGGAGCCTGACACTCAGGCAGATTCCCAGCTTTCCCTGGATGTGTAGGGGGTGAGTGCCGCGGTGTGCCTTGTGTTAAAGGAGCATTAGCCGGGGGTGATTGACCTGCGGGGGACCCCACTTGCATGACGCCCGGCGCCGCCTGCGCACTTGGCTGCGATGGCTCCAGCAGCCCGCATAATGAGGGCTCCCCTCCCCCTCCGCCCTGGGTCTCAGCGTCTCTGATGCGGCAGCGCTCGGGGCTGGTCCCTCCCGCCGCCACCGCCGTCACATCCACTGAGCGGCTCCTCACCTCAGGCAGCAAACGCCGCTCCTCCACCGACCTTCGCCTCCTGGAGTCACGCTGCGGGAGGCTCGCTCCCCTCCTCTCCCGTGCCATCTTGGATGCCGCCGCCTCCTCCCCGAGCGGTCCCGCCGGCACCATAAAACGGGCGATTCCTCCTCCCGGACGCCCCCTGCCGCCTCTCTGGGTCTTCTTCTTTCGGGTGCCACCCATGGCAAGGGATCTCGAGTGCTCCCGCAGTCCAAAATCGCCTGGATATCTGGTAAGTCTCTGGAGCCCCACAACTATGCAGCCTCACTCCATCACGCGCCGGCCACGCCCCCTTATGGTAATTTTTTTACCATAATTCCTCTTTAAGGCTGAAACCTTCTATTTCAACTTACTGACTGAAACAGTTTGCAGGTCTGAAAGTTGGCCAGAATCTTTCTGGTACAGAAAATGCTCTCGGCAAGATCTCAGAATCTTTATACTACCTAAAAGGAGATGGAAGAGACTTGCAAGCATTCAAAAGCATGGAGCGCACGGAAGACTCTTTACTCCATGCATGTTTCAGACAGAAGTTCTATACATTTTTTTTTAAGAATCAGGTTGTGTCCTCGGTCCTGGGACAGTCTGGTTCTGGTTCAGCCACCCATGTGATGTGAAGCAAGTATTAATATCCTATTGTATCTCCTAGCAGACAGAAGGTTTGGTCAGTGGAAGGACAAATGTAACAGACCTTGAGAAAATGTTTGTTTATTGCAGGAATATTCCCAGCAGCCTAAGACTTCAGACGGGGAGCTGAAAATCAGTGCAGTGTTTTCAGTCAGTGGCAGCCCAATGGGTAAGTGTCTTTGCATGCTTCATATATTGTACTGTGAAAAGTAATGCAAAAAAAAAAAGTTTAAAGTGGACCAAATCCCAGGATTTTGACTACCCCTGGTTTTGGTCCTTGACCTCTGAGCACCCAGGTGGGGGAAGCCCCACTGTTTGAAACCCCCCAGGTTGCCCACTACAACTTGCTTTTTCACTATATCCAGTCCAGGTAGTCCCAGAAGGGATGACAGTTGGGTAGTCCGCCACCAGGTGGCGCAGTCACTGCAAAATCCAAAGCTGTAACTCCTCCTTGCCCCCTATAAAATGAGGTGTCTCAGTAGAATCCCCAGAGTCCATCTTGCAGTGCTGCTGCTAGGATCGTCTTGGAAAATCTCTTCTGGATACTGCAGCTGAGAGGGGCATTCTAAGCCTGTTGGCCGCTGCACCCCTATTCCCACTGTTCCCGTGGACCCACTACTGCCTCCCATCCTTGGCTGACGGGACAATGAAGGTAGGGTGAACGCCGGGGGTCAGGCGTTGACAGAGCTAGGCTCTGGGCCGCAGACCCTCCCTAAAGAGTAGCTGGCCATAGGCGATGGTGAGCCTATTGGGGGGGGGGGGGGGGGGGGGGATTAACCACTTTATGCCCATGGGTTATGCCCGTATCTTCCCACAAGCTTTATTTTTAGTGTTTTGTGTATGCTTCACCTGCTGTGTTTCGACTGTACTGTCTGTGCCTGACATACCTACCTCCCTCGTTCCCTCGGCTCCTTCTCCTCTCCCCTCCATCTTTGACGCGCTGTGAGGGGGGGGGGGGGGGGGCGGTGCTTCGGAGGGGCCTTTTGTTCTGAGGCCGCGATATCTGTGATCTGTGCGGGGCGCGCTGCGTTGGGGGGGCCCCTCCATGGACCGCGCTGCGTCGGGGGGGGCCCCTCCATGGACCGCCCTTCCTCCCTGCTCGTCGCAGCGCCATTTTTTCCATGTGGAGGGCGCTCGTTTTCGCGCCTGCAGCCGGGGGGCACGGTCACGTGAGCGCCGCTTTCACGCTCTTTGGAGGGGGGGGGGGGGCTGGTCCGGGGGATGGCGCGTATCGTGTCGCCCCCTCGTGACCTGCCCCTCGAGGTTCTTCTGCCGGCTCCATTTTGAACCTGCTGCGCGTCTGGGGCCCCTTTTCCTTTCTGGGCTGCAGCGGTCATCGTTTCCGGTGTCGCTTCCTCCCGTGTTCTGGCGGCTTGGTGATCCTTCGGTGAGTCCCCTTTGGGGGTTTTGTTTCCTTGGGGCATGGGCTGCAGGATGCTTATGTGAATTTTACTTATGTCTTTCAGGCGGGACAACTGTGGGTTGTGGTTTCTCCCGGTTCTGCTCCTTACCCCCCCTCATCTCCCCCCTTACTGGCTCTTCTGGGGGCATCCTTTGGGGTGGGCATCCCGGGTGGCTTTTATTAGCCCTTACCCTGTGCTGGCCTATTGCGCCTGTGTTAATCACCATATGGAGGCTTCTGGAGATAGCGTGCTCGGGGGTCCTTCGGGGCAATCCCGGCTGTGTGCCATGTGCGGGGCATCCCCTTTGAGTGATAGTGCCGTGGTGTGCGTGCCGTGCGCCCAAGGTATCATTGCGGCCCAGGCTGGGCTGAGCGCTTCCCTTCCCAGTTCTGCGCTCCCTTAGGTATCGCCTACCCCCCAGCTCTGGCATTTAGCCCCCAGTGAGGGGGGATACTAGCAGGGGGTCACAATCTGATCTTGTACTTCGTGTGGCCAGCATTGAAGGGCAGCTCGCCAGGCCTGTTCCAGGTAAGGCCTCTGGCAAGAAGCGGCACCTGGCTCCCACGCCCTCCCTATTTGCTAAGGAGGATGAGTGAATTGATGCCCTTGGTGGCCGTTAATCTCTAGAGGAGGGGGAGTTTTTCTAGGACTCTGACTCCTTTGGGGACCAGCAGGAGGGGTACGACAGTGACCCTTGGTCTGCGTCCGGGGAGGATTCATGGCTCCTCTGACACTGATAGACTTTTGTCTGACATTTTTTTGAAACCTTGCACATTGCCCCCCCTGAGGTGGCTAAGAGGAAGCAGGGTGAGCTCTTTCGTCCTGATAAACAACGTCTGTAGTTCCCTGTGCAGGACCATTTCTCTAATATGGTGCTCAAGGAGTGGGAACGTCCTATTAGATTGCCCATGGTGCCCAAAGGGTTGGATAAGAGGTATCCCTTTCCTGCTGACCTGGTCAATCGATAGTCGTGTCCCCTTGAGGTGGACGCTCCCGTTCTAGGGCTGTCCAACACCTCAGTCATGCCTTCCCCTGACACTACTACACTGCGGGACAGCGCGGACCGGCGTATGGATCAGCTGGCCCGCCATGCTTTTACATTTGTGGGGGCTGGGCTTCGTCCGGTCTGCGCCGCTGCCATTACAGCTATCGCCCTTAAGAAAAAGCTCAAGTGTCTCACTGATGGCACTATGGCTGGCAGGAGGAGGGAGGATTATAGGGCCCTCTTGCTTTGCTCTGATTTTGTTGCCTTTGTCCTTACTGCCATGGATGATGCTGTCCGGCAGGGTGGAAGGGCATCTGCCCTCTTGGTGGCTATGCGCCGCTCTGTTTGGTTGTGTCAGTGGGCAGCTGACACTGCAGCTAAGAGGGCTCTCACTGGGCTTCCTTTTGCGGGGCTACGCCTCTTTGGGGAGCGTCTGGATGTTCTAGCCAAGGGTGGTAGGTTACCTCAGCTTAGGAAGCAGACTCTGCCCTTTCGGGGGCCCTCCGCTTCCTTCCCCTCCTTTCGTGCTTCCAGAGGAGGTCGTGGCTCCCTCTTCTCGGGTAGCCCCAGAGATTCTTGGGGCCGTGGCAGATCCCGTGGTCGTCCCGGTCTCTCCTGGGGTTCCAAGCCCAAACCCCCTCCCAAGGCCCCTCAGGCATGAGGAGGCACCCTCGCCCATCCGGGTGGCAGGACAGCTTCGGCTCTTTGCTCATGTCTGGAGGCTCCGTGTCTCAGACCGGTGGATTCAGGAGGTGGTGTCCTCCGGTTACAAGATAGTTTGCAGCCTGGCCGCCCCCAAGATTCCTCAGATCCCGGATGTCTCAAAACCCTCTGTCAGCTCAGGGTTTGCGCCTTGCAGTTCAACGCCTGTTGGAGTCAGGAGTCATTTGCCTGGTGCCTTCCCAAGAACAGGGTCAGGGGTACTACGCCAATCTTTTCACGGTCCCCAAAAAGGACTGGTCTTTGAGGCCCATCCTGGACTTGAAGGGTCTCAACAAGTTTATCAGGTTTTAAGCACTGTCACATGGAGACGCTACGCTCGGTTGTCAGTACCCTTCGCCCGGGCGACTTTATGACCACTGTGGACATCAAGGATGCCTAACGTCACGTGTCAATCTTTCCAGGTCATCAGAGATTTCTGAGGTTCACTCTAGAGCAGTGATTTTCAACCTTTTTTAAGCCGCGGCACACTTTTTATACTTAAAAAATCCCGCGGCACACCACCAACCAAAATGGCACAAAATGACACTAAAACAGTACATACTATACATATAGTTAATAATATAGATTCTAAATGTATTTCTTACCACTCAGTGTGAAACCTGGGCCTGTTTCGATGAACACAAAAGGGATATCCTGGCAGGAATGGTGGAAATACACACACGAAGCTCTTCCTCAACAGTTCTCAGTCTCTCCCTGTTTTTAGTTTTTATCGCAGTCAAGCTTGAGAAGCCCAGCTCACATAGATATGTGGTTGAAAATGGCAGCAATATCAAAATAGCTTTGTTATGGGCGATTTGCTTTTAGATGTCAGGGCCAGCCTCTCAGTGTTTTGTTCTGCTTTAAAGAAGAACAGCACGCCTGATTTTCACTTCTCAGGGTGTTGTTTCTCTCAGTGGGGGCATCCAGAATTGGGATGCCCAGCTGTGTGTATCCTGCAACATTTACTCGCCTACCTGCCTACAAGGCTGGGCATGCACACGGCTAAAGGTGAGCCGGGATGCAGCCACAGTGCAAAGACACGGTGAGGGCTCCAGGACAAGGTGAGTGAAAAGGGCTTCAGGGGGGGTTTACATAGCGGGGGAATTCCAATTCAGGATGCCCCAAGGAGAGGCATTCCTCTTTAAAAAATAAGTCACATTTGGATCAGTGTTTCCCTCCCGCCCTGCTCCTCCAGTGTCAAGTACCGACCACCTATCAACATTCATGCACACAAATACAACACAATATGCCCCTCCCCCCAAAACTTTATCATCATCATCATCATCTAATTTTTATAAAAGCTGCAAAGTCCGGGAACTCTCTTCCCACTCCATTATGCCAAGTGACAGTCCCGGTTCCCTGAATCTCTGCCCACCCCTCCATTACCTTTACTTGCAGAACTGGAGTGAATAGAGAAAGCGAGCAAGTCTCTTCTCCCGCGCAGGGAAGACTATGACAACACAGCAGGTGGGCAGAGCCAGACGGCCTGCTGTCATGTGCTGTGAATCGGGCCGCGCTGGCAGTTTCACCAACGGGGTGGGTGGGCGAGCCGGCAGTTCAAAGCGGAGCCTGATGGGGGGGGACGTACAGAGACATATGTATCATCCGGCTGTGGGGCCGGGGGCACACTGCGCCTCGCTGACTTAACCACGCCTCCAGCTCCACTCCTTACTGGGCAGTAACTGTCCCGCCCATTCTGCCAGACGCCCAGGCATTGGCTGAGACTTGTTTAGCCTGAGCGTTACTTCCTAGTGCGGAAGCCGCATCGCTGCGCATTGCCGGGGAACTTTCCCCGCGGCACACCTGTTGAAAATCACTGCTCTAGAGGATCAGCATTACCAGTTTGTGGCTTTACTGTTCGGTATCACCTCGGGTGTTCACCAAGGTGCTGGCGGGCGTGATGGCTCTGTTGCGGAACCAGGGCATTTGCATCTTCCCTTACCTGGACGACATTCTGATTGCAGCTTAGTCTCTTCCTCAGGCCGAGAAGGATACTCAGGTGGTGACCTCTACTCTCGAGTCCTTCGGCTGGGTTATCAACTTTCCCAAGTTTTCACTGTCTCCGTCTTTTGGTGAGGTCCTTTCTGGGCATTACTCTGGATACCTCTCGGGTCAAGGTATTCCTGCCTCAGTAGAAAGTGGAGGGCCTTCAGAAGCAGGCACGGGCTCTGCTCTTGTGTCCCCATCCCTCCATCCGGCAGGGGATGCAGTTAGTGGGCCTGATGGTGTCCTGCTTCGAGGCGGTCCCCTTTGCTCAGTTTCACATGAGACCTCTTCAGTTGCACCTCTTGTCAGTTTGGGATCGGGACCCTGTGTCCCTGGATCAGGATTTTGCTCTGTCTCCCCTGGCCAGACAGTCCCTCTCGTGGTGCTGGACTCTGGGAACCTTCTAGTGGGCAGGACCTTTCTACCTCCGTGCTGGGAGACTGTCACCACAGATGCCAGTCTGACCGGTTGGGGGGGGCTTTTGGAAGTCTCTGAAGTTCCAGGATCGGTGGGGCCCCCAGGAGACCCATGCGCCCTGGAATTGAGGGCGATCAGGTTGGTTCTTTCTCAGCTCACCACGCACCTTTGGGGTCGGGCTGTTCAGATCCGCTCGGACAACCAGACAGCGGTTGCCTACATCAGTCATCAGGAAGGGACTCGGAGCAAGTGTACCTGATACTGTCTTGGGTGGAAGAGAATGTGCCTTGCATCTCAGCGGTCTACATTCTGGGGGTGGAGAACCAGGAGGCAGACTCCCTGAGCAGGGGGACGTCTCGGCTGGGGGAATGGTCCCTCAACAGCAAGGTATTTCACTCCCTGTGTCACCGTTGGGGTCAGCCAGATGTGGACCTGTTTGCGTCCCGCCACAATCACAAGCTTCCAAGATTTGTCTCCCTGTCGCAGCATCCTCTGGCCTTCGCCACGGATGTGCTAGCGATTCCTTGGACGGAGTTTCGGCTCCTCTGTGTTCCCTCCCTTTCCTCTGCTGCAGGGTGCTGCGCAAGATAGCCCAGGAAGGGGTACCAGCCATTCTGGTGGCCCCTTGTTGGCCAAGGAGGGTGTGATTCGCAGACGTTGTGCAGTTGGCAGTCGATCGGTACGTTTTGCCCAAGGATCCAGAGCTTCTCACAGCTGCGCCATCCCAATTTACAGAGGCTGGCTTTGACGGCTTGGCTGCTGAAACCTCCATCTTGATGGATAAGGGGTTGCCGGACTCTGTTGTTACTATGATTCGGGATAGGAAGAAGTCCTCGTCCTTTGTCTACTACAGGATCTGGCATGCTTAAAGTGGACCATCACCCTCCGGTCCGATCACCTTCCTCCCCGCGGGACATCCGAGATCGGGATGTCCCGCAGGGTGAAACCCCCCCAAACCCCCTTACCTTGTCGTCGGCCGGCCGCTGCCGCCTCCCTCGCGCCCCTCTAGACGTGCCCGCGCCGGTCGTCTGTGAATGGCCGGCGCGGGCACGCGCGCGTCAAGAGTGACGCGCGGGAGGCGGCGGCGGAGGAGCCGCTTGTCCGCGGCTGTCAAACCTCTTGTCCGTCGGCGCGGGGAGAGGTGAGTTTTTTGGGTGATCGGGGGGGTTTCACACAGCGGGGCACCCCGATCGGGGGTGCCCCACCGAAGTGGACCAAGATCCAGGATAGTCAAAATCCTGGGTGTTGGTCCACTTTAAATTGCCTGGTGTGAGTCCAAGTCTCTTCATTGTCGGGTGTTTTCTATCCCTAGGATTCTGGAATTTTTACAACATGGTTTGGATTCAGGCCTTCAACTTAGTACCCTCAAGGGACAGGTGTCGGCTCTGGCAATTTTTTTCCAAAGATCCTTTGCCAATCACCGGCTGGTTAAGACTTTTTTCCAGGGAGTTACTCATGTGCGTCCGCCACGTAAACCTATGCTACCGGTTTGGGACTTGAATCTGGTGTTGTCGGCTCTGCAGTGTCCTCCCTTTGAGCCTATCCGTGGGGCGGCGTTACCCATTCTGACTCTCAAGGTGGCCTTTTTGGTGGCTATTTCTTCAGTCAGGCGAGTCTCTGAGCTGGCGGCGCTTTCCATTAAACCTCCTTATTTTGAGCGGCATCAGGATAGGGTAGTGTTTAGGCTTAAACCGGACCTTCACCATGATTTAATGAAAAGCCCAAACTCTTAAAAAACAATTCCTCAGCATCTAAAATTTATATATTTTACATGTTTAGTCACTAATTTATTATACTTTCCCCCACTGGGCTGCAACTTTGTTCGGGAATTTAGGATACGGGCGCCGCCATCTTGACTCAGAAGCATCACACTTACTGAGGAGAGGAGAGTGGGATAAGGTACAGGGGGGCTGGTTATAGCTGTGCTTTGCTCAGACAGAGCAGAGCTGGGGTCAGGGAAAGGTCAGCAGTCCCAGAATGCAGAGCAGCACAGTCACTTCCTGTTTGCAGGCACTTCCTGTTTGCAGGCTGCCTGCAAAAATGGCAGCTTCCATAAGCCGCCATCTTGGATGTTTAAAGGCTTATAAAATGCAGTAGATGCAGGTAGGATGATTTTTAATGTGAGCAATCTGTATGTACAGGGTGTGGGAAACATATAAGATAGACTCTTATTTAGAGTGAAGGTCCGCTTTAAGCCGGATTTCTTGCCCAAGGTTGTGTCTGCTTTTCATCTCAATCCGGACATTATCTTACCTTCCTTGTGTCCTAACCCTGCTAATTCCAAGGAACGACCCTGCATTCTCTGGATGTTGTCAGGGCTCTGAAATTGTACTTGGTTGCTACTGAGTCTTTCAGGAAATCTGACACTTTTTGTTCTTCCTGCTGGACCTAGGAAGGGCTTGCCTCCGGCTAAATCTACTATCAGCAAGTGGATTCGCCAGGCGGTGGTACAGGCCTATTCTGCTAAAGGGAAGGTTCCTCCTTTCCGGGTTACTGCTCATTCCACTCGTGCTATTGGTGCTTTTTGATCTTTTCAGCGCCAAGCTTCTGTTGAACAAGTTTGTAAGGCTGTGACTTGGTCTTCTGTTCATACCTTTTCCAAGTTTTACAAGGTTGATGTTAAGGCCTCAGCTGATGCTGCTTTTGGCCGCAAGGTACTTCAGGCGGTAGTGGTTTGAACTGCCTGCTGCTACTTTTTGGGGATCCCACCCTACCTTACGGACACTGCTATTGGATGTCCCATACGTAAGGACTTCTTGAAGCAGGCCGTGCCATGCAATAGGAAAAATACAATTCTGTGAGTACTCAAGTGTAGAATTGTTTTTACTATGCATGGCACGGCCTGCTTCACCCCACCCTTATCGTTATTCTTGGTTGCCTCTTTATGGCGATTGTTCCAAGTTAGTTGGGGTTGTTACCTTTTTTACCCTTTATTATCTCCCGGCTTCTTGTATAACTGCTTGTCAACACTGGGGAGGTCTATTGGTGATCCTGTTTTTATATGGTGCCGGGAGGAGCCACACCTCTTCTGTGTTGTGGCGGAAAATCCCATACGTAAGGACTTCTTGAAGCAGGCCGTGCCATGCATAGTAAAAGCAATTCTACAGGTGAGTACTCACAGAATTGTATTTTTTGTGCCTTGGCTACGCGGCCCGCCCCTCGAGGTTCGCATGAGGCTGGCTGTCTGGCGCCAGCTAAGGGTTGTGGTTCCTCCCAGTCTCCGACCTCTTCCACCCCCCCTCCTCTCTCTCAGCGCCCTCTCCCATTAAGAGGGATCACAAAGAGGGACTAAATTGGGGATCTCTTAGGTTTGGGCCGTTAGTGCCTTGTAACCTATATAACATTCACTATAATCACCATAATGGAGGCTTCTGGGGATAGTGAGCTAGGGGCCCCATCTGGGTGGGTGAAGCTCTGCCCCATGTGCGGTACCAGCCAGGAGCGTATTTTTGGAGCATGATAGGGCGGGTGTCTCTGCCCCTAGCCCTCTTTTGCCTGCGGCCTCGCCAACACCCCCGCGACTGCATTCAGCCCTTAGCGAGGGGGAAGCCAACAGGGGGTCCCAAGCCGATTTGGCATACCGGGTGGCCAGCCTTGAGAGACAGTTATCTCGCGCGGCAAATCGAGCCTGGTTACTCGGATTTTGCTGATGATGATCTTTTTGGAGGTCGGGACTCCATGGAGGAGGGAGAGTTGTTTACGGACTCCTTTTCCTCAGGGGATCAGTTGGGTGGCTATGACAGCGACCCTGGTTCTTCCTCGGGCGAGGATATGTGGCTCCCTGACGATATGGAGAAGTTGCTGTCTTCAGTGTTTGAGACCTTGCATATTGTCCCTCCTAAAGCGGCTAAGAGGAAGCAGGGTGATTTATTCCGGCCTGAGAGACAGAGGCTTGTCTTCCCTGAGCAGGCTCATTTTTCCAATATGGTTTTTAAGGAATGGGAAAGACCTAATAAATTTCCTTCGGTGCCTAAGGGCCTGGACAGGCGGTATCCCTTCCCGGAGGAGCTGGTCCGCCTCTGGTCCTGTCCCCCCGATGTGGATTCCCGTGTCGGGGTTATCCAGCACTGCGTTTATGCCGTCACCCGATACTGCTTTGCACGACCCTGCTGACAGGCAGTTGGCTTGTCATGTGTTCACCTTTGTGGGTGCTGGGCTTCGGCCTGTGTGTGCCGCTGCCATTTTCCCTTTAGCCATCAGGAAGAAGGTGAGAAGTCTTGTTGATATTGCTAAGTCTCGCAAGCGGAGGAGTATAAAGACCTCAAAGCTTGCGTGGATTTTATCGTGTTTTTAGTCTCCGCTATGGACGATAGTGTCCGGCTCGGCGCCAACGCTTCGGCCCTGCTTGTTGCGCTTCGTCGTTCACTCTGGTTGCGGCAATGGTCGGCTGACGCTGTGTCCAAGAAGTCGCTCACTAGTATCCCTTTCTTGGGGCACAGGTTATTCGGGGAGCGTCTCGACCTCCTGGTTAAGGATGGGAGACACCCCTCAGCGACGGAAGCCTGCGCAGCCCTTTTGGGGTTTATCTGCCTATCGCTCCTTTCGTGGAGGAAGAGGAGCTTCCTTTTCAGGAGGCCGCAGAGATTCCTGGGGACGAGTTAGATCTCGCAGCCGACCCCTGGGGAGCTAAATCCAAGCCCACTGCCAAGTCCTCTCAGGCATGAGGGGGCACCCTCACCCATCCGGGTGGGTGGACGGCTTCTGCTATTTGGTCATATCTGGAGACAGCGCGTCTCGGATCGGTGGATTCAGGAGGTGGTGCCCTCCGGTTACAAAACAGAGCTGGCAGTTTGACTGCTCTCAAGATTTCTTCAGTCGCGAATTTCCCAGAACCCAGTGAAGGCACAGGGCATGAGAATGGCCGTGCAGCACCTTCTGCGGTTAGGAGTAATTTGCCCTGTGCCTCACCAGTGGCAGGGCCATGGTTTCTACTCCAATCTGTGCACGGTTCCCAAGAAGGATGGAACGCTGAGACCTATCCTGGACCTGAAGGGTCTCAACAGGTTCGTCAGAATCCAACATTTCCTTGCGAAACCTTGTGATCTGCGGTGAGCTCGCTTCGGCCCGGCGACTTCACGACCACGGTGGACATCAGGGATGCCTATTTGCACATCCCGATATTCAAGGGACATCAGAGGTTCCTGAGATTTGTTCTGAAGGACCAGCATTACCAGTTTGTGGCTCTGCCATTCGGGATATCCTCAGCCCCCCAGGTTTTCACCAAGGTGCTGGCGGGCATCATGGCTATTCTGAGGAATCGGGGCCTTCGTGTGCTGCCTTATCTGGACGATTTACTGATTGCGGCTCAGTCCGTTAAGCAGGCCGAGAGCGACACCCGGGCGGTGTTATCCACTCTCGAGGAGTTCGGATGGGTAATCCATTATCCCAAGTCTTCAATCACTCCCTCAATGGTGAGGTCCTTCCTGGGCATGACGCTAGACACCTCTCAGGTCAAGGTATTCCTGCCCCAGCAGAAGGTGGCGGCCTCCAGACGCAGGTGCTGGCCTTACTGTCTTGTCAGCGGCCATCGATCCGTCTGGGGATGAAACTGGTGGGCCTAATGGTGTTATGCTTCGAGGCGGTGCCCTTCGCCCAGTTCCACATGAGACCTCTTCAGTTGAACCTGTTGACCGGCTGGGACCGGACGCAGGAGTCCCTGGAACAGGAATTATCACGATCTCCCCTGGCCAGACAGTCCCTCTTGTGGTGGATGGACCCCAGAAAACTTTTGGTGGGCAAGTCTTTTCTGACTCCCCGGTGGGAGATTACCACGGACGCCAGTCTGACCGGCTGGGGAGGTTTTTGGCAAACGCAGAAGATCCAGGGTCAGTGGGGGCCGTAGGAGGCCCACTTGCCCATCAATCTCCTGGAGCTGAGAGTGATACGTTTTGGTGCCTCTTCGCTTGACTTCCCACTTGCGGGGCCGCGCAATCCAGGTTCGCTCTGACAATCAGACGGCTGGTTCCTACATCAATCACCAGGGATGGACTCGGAGCAAGCGAGGCCTCCAGGAGGTGACACAAATTCTGACTTGGGCGGAGGAGAATGTTCTCTGCATCTCGGCGGTTTACATTCCTGGGGTGGAAAACCAGGAGGCGGATTCCCTGAGCAGGAGTGCCTCTCGTCTGGGGGAATGGTCTCTCAGCAACAAGATCTTTCACGCCCTGTGTCTCCGCTGGGGAGCCTGTTTGCGTCCAGACACATTCACAAGCTCCCAAGGTTCGTCACTCTGTCACGAGATCCTCTGGCATTTGCCACAGATGCTCTGGCAATTCCTTGGACGGAGTTCAGGCTCCTTTATGCATTCCCTCCGTTTTCACTCCTGGGCCGAGTGCTGCGCAAGATAGCCCAGGAGGGGGTACTAACCATCATGGTGGCTCTTCGCTGGCCGAGATGGAGTTGGTTCGCGGACATAGTTCAGTCGATCGCTACATCATGCCCAACAACCCAGGACTTCTCACTCAGGGGTCGCTGTGGCACCCCAATTTACAGACGCTGGCTTTAACGGCCTGGCTATTGAAACCTCAATCCTGACGGAGAAGGGGCTGTCGGCCACGGATGTGCAGACCATGATTCAGGCTCAGAAGTCTTCTTTGAGCCTTTGGGCGAGGCAGCATTGTTTGTTTTGACCTCGAAAGTGATCTTTTTGGTAGCCATCACCTTGGTGCGTCGCGTGTCAGAACTGGTCACGCTTTGTATGAAGCCTCCTTACTTTGAGTGGCATAAGGATAAGGTGGTATTTCGCTTTAAGCCTGATTTTTTGCCTAAGGTAGTTTCTCCCTTTCACCTTTAATGAGGAAGTTGTCTTGCCTTCTTTGTGTCCAGCACCCTCTAATTCTAAGGAACGGACCCTCCATGCCTTGGATGTGGTCAGAGCCATTAATTACTACCTGGTTGCAACTGAATCCTTCAGGAAATTGGATTCACTCTTCGTCCTTACTGAGGGTTCTAGGAAGGGCGCTCTCTTATTCTTTCCCCCACTGGGCTGCAACTCTGTTCAGGAATTTAGGATACGGGCGCCGCCATCTTGACTCAGAAAAATCACACTTACTGAGGAGAGGAGAGTGGGATGAGGTACAGGGGGGCGGGTTATAGCTGTGCTTTGCTCAGATAGAGCAGATCTGGGGTCAGGTAAAGGTCCGCAGTCCCAGAATGCAGAGCAGCACAGTCAGGAGGCACTTCCTGTTTGCAGGCTGCCTGATAAGATGGCGGGATGTTTAAAGGCTCATAACATGCAGTAGATGCAGGTAGGATGATTTTTAATGTGGACAATCTGTATGTACAGGGTGTGGGAAACGTATAAGATAGACTCTTATTTAGAGTGAAGGTCCGCTTTAAGTTTTCTGCTGGAGAGTCTACATGCTGAAGCTATGTGATGTAACCTGGTTTCTTGGCCTCCCGGCCTGTCTCCTTACTGCTTTTTGCCCACTGGGGATTCTACTGAGACACCATTTTATAGGGGGTCGGAAGGAGTTGCAGCTTTGGATCTTGCAGTGACTGTGCTACCTGGTGGCGGACTACCCAACTGTCATCATTTCTGGGACGACCTGGACTGGATATATTCAAAAACAATTCTACAGGTGAGTTTCACAGAATTGTATTTTCCCCAGTCCTACGGTGCATGTGCGGCCTCCCGTCCAATCTGTGTGCTCAACTGTGCTGACGCAAGCTCGTCTAAGGTGTGGCATCTAGCAGAGAACACCGGTGGCCGTGTTCCCACCTGCCGGCCATTCACAAATGTCTGACGCAGGCACGCGCCCTGCTAAAGGGATAGCGGGGATGCGGCTGCTTCTTGCGCATGCATCATTGGACCAGGGGAGAAGGTGAGTATACCGGGCAACCTGTGGGATTTCTTGCAGCGGGCCATTACGATTCTGGATGCCCCAGGGGGAAGGAATCTAGCAGTCCTGGCATGTTAAAGTGGTTTTGGTCCACTTTAACATGACCTACTTGAAAATGTCTTGCTACCTTATATACCAATTGCAACTTTTTAATTTACCTTAATCAAATTCCCTTTAAGATGGGCTGAAGAATAACACCCTGATCCCCCCCCCCCCCCCCGCCCTCCTCCGCATAATAAATAGAGATCCAGCAATATAAAACATCCTCATTTTTTTTTGGAGGTCCAGTGTAGGAAAAAAAACACATAGGCAAATGCATCATAAGTGGCTCTGACAGTCATTGTGCTGCCCAACACTCGCCACTGTCATGTCCAGAAGGGCACCACTTACATAGTCCAATGGTGGAGCAAGAGGAAGGGCCACCAGCCATGTTGCATTAAGGAATCCTCCCCCCTGTGCGGATGCATAGCAAACCCCAGACCCGCCGCATCACGGTCGGCGGAGTACAGTACCCAGCGCGGCCGGGAACTGCAAGGCATATACATTTGATAAATTGCAATTTAAAAATTGTCTACCTAACACATTTGACCTTTTTGACAATAGAGGCTTAATCTTTCAAACACAGTGTCCACTCTTCCATGTTCCTGGTTCCACATGTTTACTGAACCCACCAGTGACCCTATTGGTCGCTGGTAGTTGCAACTAATCCCTGCATGTGATTCATTGAATTTAGGCATGCTTAATGAGGACATTAAATCATTTGAAGTCACCCACCCGTCAGCACTATGCCTGATTTGGTGATTAAAGCAGAGCGTGCTTTCCTAAAACGGAAAGTATTTGCATGGGGCATACACGCCAAGGATAAAGGATTTTTTTTCTAGAATCCCTTGCGGTAGGTGGATCCATACAGATTATTTCTTTATGCCTCCTAAAGCAGATTCCAGGGCTGGCTGCTAGCCCCCTGAGCAATCCTAAATTGGGATCTCCACTTTGTGAACCCCCATCGGGGGCTGCAAAACTCCCCTTCTTCTTGTCTCTCACCAATGGAAACAATGGCTATCTGTTCCCCCAGCATCTTTGGGATGTTGTCGCGCTCCTGTCTGGCTGTGGCAGAAGCGCAGCCGGCTGCTGGGCATGCTGTCGCTTGTGCTCCCGATTTCCGGAACCAGACGAACATTGCATTTGTATGGCAAACGGCTCTAATTGAACAAGAGCCCGCGAATGTGCCCTAGGGCCGGTAGAAGAGTTATTCTAAGGATACAGCATGTCCTGTTCCAGAAGATATTCCTTACTCTTGGGTTATACATCCAGTAGATGGCGCTGGACTGCAGAGACAGAAAAGTGGCTCCTCCCGGCCCCATATATACCAGGGACCTCCCACAAAATACCCAGTTCTTCTCTGCAGTCTGGGCTGCGATGACTAGAAGATGGCTCTTTCTACTCGCAGGTGAGCGGGGCTTATTAGCCTGCGGCCCTGTAGGACTATTCCCACCCATTCCTTTTCACTGCCTCCCAGCTTAGGCTGTGCTGGTCGGGTGATGGTTGGCAGCACCGCTGCTAGGTGATAAGGAGCGCTGCTCCTACCGCAGTCCCCCACCAAAGGGTAGGCGGTACAGGCCCATGGTGAGCCTTATGGGATGCCCCTCGCTCCCTGTCCCCTCAGTTAGGCTCCTCTTAGGTCCGCTGCTTCCCCTTCGCTCCCCCTGGGTAGATCTCCGGGGGGTATGTATATATTACTATGTGTTTCTTTTGCTATTGCCGCCGCGCGCTTGTACTCTGCTCCGCGGACGGCGGCGGCATCGCCCCAGGCGCTGCTGCGCCATCATTGGCTGGCCTTGTCACTGAGGCGCGTTTTCGCACTCTTCATGGGGGCGGGCCTTGCGGGTGACGTTTTCCGCATCACTTCTCCGCGGCCTGCCCCTCGAGGTATATGCAGGCGCCACTTTGGAGCTCCTGTGCTGCATGTCTGGCGCCCCCCTTTCGCGGTCCGTAAGCGCCTCTGCAGCCTGGATTTTCTTTACTTTGTATTATGCTTACGGGTTCTTTGCTTTATGTCTTACAGGCGGGTCAAACTATTCTTAGTATACAGTACGTCCTGCTCCAGATAGATTACTTACATTCGGGTACTACTCGCCCAGATGGCGCTGGACTGCAGAGACATCGAAAATAGGCTCCTTCCGGCTCTCTACTCGCAGGTGAGCGGGGCTATTAGCCTGCGGCCCTGTAGGACTATTCCCACCCGTTCCATCAGTAATTGCCTGCCAGCCTTGGCTGCGCTGGTCGGGTGATGGTAGGCAGCACCGCTGTTAGGTGCTTAGGAGCGCTGCTCCACCGCAATCCCCCACCAAAGGGTAGGCGGTACAGGCATATGGTGAGCCTCTATGGGATGCCCCTCCTGCCCTATTGCCCCTTGCCCCTGTCTATTGGTGGGCCCTATGTTAAGTGGCCGCTGTCCTCCCTCACTCTCCTTGTAGCCTTCGGGGGAAAGAGGGGGGGTTGTATGCTTCACTACATTATGCTTGATGTCAGCCGCTGCGCTGACTTGTTTTACATTTATTGAAAGTTGCCGCCGCCGCGCGCGTTTTTTCCTTTTTCCGCGCTTGGCAGCGGCGTTTCCCTCGGGCACCGGTGCGCCGTCATTGGCTGCTTGTCACGTGTTGGTTTCGTGCTCTTCGGGGGCGGGGCCTGTCTTTGGCGCATTCCGCGTCATTGCTCATGCGGGCCTGCCCCTCGAGGTATACCGACGCCATTTTTTGCATGGTTCCGGCTGCTGCGTGATGGGCTTCTACCTACCGCGGTCCGTGAGTGCCCTCGCGGGCGGCTTTATTACCGCTGTTAATTACTGTATACTTATGGCGCCCCTTTGATTATGTTTTGATTACTCCCTCTGTTTAGTAGGTTATCTTGTGAGGCCTAGTGTTAATTACTGCCACTTCCCTAGCGGGTTATTGGGGCATCCCGGTTTGCTGTATAGCGTAATCCCTATCGACCTATTGTGCCGCTATAATCACCATATGGAGGCGTCTCAGGATAATGTGACCAGGGTTCCTTCGGGACAAGCCCGGCTGTGTGTAGCTTGTGGGGAGCCCCATGTTGACACGGACAAGGTGCGGGTCTGTGTACCCTGTGCCAAACAGGTGCTTGAACTACAATCCGGCCTTTCAGTGGCTGAATCTGCGATTCGTTTCGCCTCACCTACTCCCCCAAGCTTAAATCTCACTCCCATTGAGTTGCATACAAGTGGGGATTCTCACCCTGATGTGTCTTCTAGACTGGCTAGTGTTGAGAAATTGATTGCTAATACCTTGGCGCGTAAGGCCTCTGCAAAAAAGCGGCACTTAACGCCTGATGTCATTCTTTTCCCTATGGAAGCTGATGAGTTTGTGCAACTATCTGGCTATACCCCTTTGGAGGAAGGGGAGCTATTCTCCGACTCAGGGTCAACTGATGAGAGGCCCAGGGGTCATGACGATTCTGGCTTTGACCCCTGGGCCCCGGATGATACTGATAGATTGCTAGCCCAGATTTTTGAGGTTCTGTCCATTTCTCCCCCTGTTGCGGCTCCCAGGCAAAAGGGGGAACTTTTTCATACTGCTAAGTCACGCTTGGAATTTCCTGAGCAAGCACATTTCAATATCCTTGTGCTCAATGAATGGGAACGTCCCAGTAGACTTCCTGGTGTACCTAGAGTTGGGATAGGAAGTATCCCTTTCCTGCTGATGTGGTGAAGTGTTGGTCATCCCCTCCCGAAGTGGATGCCCCGGTCCTAGGGTTATCTAACACCTCTGTCATGCACTCCCCTGACTCTACTACCCTGCGGGATGCTGAGGACCGGCGCATTAACCAGCTGGCGTCCCATGCCTTTGCATGTGTGGGGACAGCGCTGCGCCCGGTCTGTGCCTCTGCCATTACGGCTGTGGCTATTAGGACCCTGCTCATAAGTATCCTTGATGGTGCCCCTGATGATTTGCCTTGCACTCTCTAGTTGTGATGTTTTTGTGAATTTTGTCCTCTCTGCCTTGGATGACACCATTAGGATGTGTGGCAGAACCTCTGCCCTTGTGGTGGCTATACGCCGCTCGGTTTGGCTGCGCTAGTGGGCTGCTAATGCTGCCAAGAAGGCCCTCACTGGTTTTTCCTTCAAAGGACTATGCCTGTTTGGGGACCGCCTGGACCTATTTGCTAAGGGAGGCAGGTTACCCCAGCGCAGGCGGCAGTCTCGACCCTTTCGTGGTCAGGGCTCCTTTTCCTCCCCTTACCGTGGTGCTAGACAAGGGAGGGGGCTTCCTTTACTGGGGCCCGAGGAGACACTTGGGGTAGGGGCAGAGGACGTGGGAGCCCTGGCTCCTCCTGGGGCTCCAAGCTTAAATCCTCACCCAAGCCCCCTCAGGCATGATGGGGCGCCCTCGCCCATCCGGGTGGGGGGACGGCTTCAGCACTTTGCTCACGTCTGGAGGCTTCATGTCTCAGACCGGTGGATTCAGGAGGTAGTGTCCTCCGGTTACAAGATAGTGTGCTGTCTGCCCCCCCCCCCCCCCCAGGTTCATCAGCTCCCGGATTCCTCAGGACCCTGTGTCAGCTCAGGATCTAGTGCAGGCAGTGCAAAGCCTTCTGGAGCTGGGGGTCATCTGCAAGGTCCCTTTGAGAGAAAAGGGCAAGGGCTTCTATTCCAACCTCTTCACAGTGCCCAAAAAAAGATGGGTCAGTTAGGCCCATCCTGGACTTGAAGATTCTCAACAAATTTGTCAGGTGCAGGCACTTTCGCATGGAAACTCTGCGCTCTAGCATCAGTTCCCTGCGCCCAGGGGATTTCTGTTGACATCAAAGATGCTTACCTTCATATTCCTGTGTTTCCAGGTCATCAAAGGTTCCTCAGGATCGCTCTGGAGGATCAACACTACCAATTTGTGGCATTGCCCTTTGGTCTCACTTCAGCTCCCAGGGTGTTCACCAAGGTGCTGGCAGAAGTGATGTCTCTGATCAGGTTTCAGGGCATCCGCGTGCTGCCCTACCTGGACAACAGGCAGAGTTGGATACTCAGCTGGTGGTGTCCACCCTGGAGTCATTTGGCTGGGTGATCAACCACCCCAAGTCTTCTCTGTCCCCCTCCTTGGTGACTTAATTCCTGGGAATGAATCTGGATACAGGTGCGCTCGGACAACCAGACAGCAGTTGCCTACATCAATCATTAGGTAGGGACCCGGAGCAAAAGGGCCCTCCAGGAAGTGTCTCTGATCCTGACCTGGGCGGAGGCCAATGTTCCCTGCATATCAGCGGTGTACATTCCGGGGGTGGAAAATCTGCTGGCAGACTCTGAGCAGGGGGACCTCTCGCCAGGGAGAATGGTCCCTCTGCAACAGGGTGTTCCAATCTCTATGTCACCGTTGGGGCCAACCAGATGTGGATCTGTTTGCATCCCGTCACAATCACAAACTCCCAGCTTTTGTCTCCCTGTCCCAAGATCCTCTGGCCTTGGCCACGGATGCCCTAGCAATGTCATGGCAGGACTTTTAGCTCCTGTATGTCTTTCCTCCATTCCCCCTGATGGGCAGGGTTCTGCGCAAGATTGCTCTGGAGGGGGTGCCTGCAATTCTGGTGGCCCCCAGGTGGCCAAGAAGAGTGTGGTTCGCAGACGTGGTGCAGCTGGCAGTAGATCAGTACGTTCTGCCCAGGGTGCCAGACCTGCTCACTCAGGGTCCCTTACCCCATTTACAAACTCTGGCTTTGATGGCCTGGCTGCTGAAACCTCCATCTTGATGGAGAAGGGGCTGTCTACCTCGGTTGTTACCATGATAAGGGCTAGAAAGATTACTACAGATTATTACAGGGTTTGGCGTGCCTACATTGACTGGTGTGAGTCTAAGTCTCTTCCCTGTCGTGTGTTCTCTATTCCCAGGATTCTGGAGTTCATGCAGCATGGGTTGGAGATGGGGCTCCAACTCAGTACTCTGAAGGGTCAGGATTCTGCCCTGGCTATTTTTTTCCAGAAGTCCTTTGCTCAGTATTCTCTGATCAGGACTTTTTTCCAGGGGGTTACTCATGTGCGTCCCCCTATGGTGCCTGTTTGGGATCTGAACTTGGTTCTGTTAGCCTTGCAGGGTGCTCCCTTTAAATCTGTGCAGGATGCTGCCCTTGCCATTCTTACTCTCAAAGTTGTCTTTTTGGTGGCTATCACGTGTGTGCGGGTTGGCGGCGCTTTCCATTCAGCCCCCCTACTATGAGAGACACCAGGACAAGATGGTGTTTCGCTTCAAGCCAGATTTTCTGCCTAAGGTCGTGTCTGCCTTTCATTTGAATCAGAACATTGTTCTTCCTTCATTGTGCCCTAATCCTAGTAATGCTAAGGAGAGGGTTTTGCATTCTTTGGATGTAGTTAGGTGTCTGAAGTACTATCTGGTTGCTACTGCACCTTTCAGAAAAACTGATGCTCTTTTTGTGGTCCCTTCTGGTCCTAGGAAGGGTTTGGCTCCTGCCAAGTCTACTATCAGCAAATGGATCCGTCAGGCTGTGATTCAGGCCTACTCTGCTAAGGAGAAGAATCCTCCCTTCTGCCTTACTGCTCATTCTACTCGTGCTATTGGTGCCTCTTAGGCTTTTCAGCACCAAGCTTCTGTTGAACACGTTTGCAAGGCCGCTACTTGGTCTTCTGTTCATAGCTTTTCTAAGTTTTACAAGATTGATGTTAGGGCCTCAGCTGATGCTGCTTTTGGCCGCAAGGTTCTGCAGGCGGCAGTGGTCTGCTGTTACCTTTGGGGATCCCACCCTACTTTATGGACACTGCTATTGGATGTCCCGAATGTAAGTATTCTCTCTGGAGCCGGACGTACTGTATACTAAGAATAATACAATTCTGTGATTACTCACCTGTAGAATTGGTATTATGAGTATACAGTACGTCCTTCTCCACCCCACCCTTGGTTTTTGCATTATCTTGGATCCCCTGTATGGTGATTGTTATCATTGTTATAGTTGCCAGTTTGGGTTGTTTTAATTCTCCCGGCTTCTTGTTAACTGCTTTTCAATGCTGGGGATTGTGGGAGGTCCCTGGGTATTTGAGGGGCCTGGAGGAGCCTATTTTCGATGTCTCTGCAGTCCAGCGCCATCTGGCGGAGTAGTACCCGATTGTAAGTAGTACCCGATTGTAAGTATTCTATCTGGAGCAGTACTGTATACTCATAATACCAATACTACAGGTGAGTAATCACAGAATTGTATTTTTTTTGTGGTTTCTCCCGGTCCCATACCCTCTATTTAGCGTTAAGTGCTTATTGGAGGGCTATTGTATTGTATATCTCCCACTTCCCTAGCGGGCTATTGGGGCATCCCGGGTAGCCTTATTGGCGTTAATTCCAATTGGCCTATTGTGCCACAATAATCACCAGGCTTCTCAGGATATTGTGCTTGTGGTTCCTTCGGGACAAGCCCGGCTGTGTGTGGCGTGTGGGGTATCCCCTATAAGTGATAATGTCAGGGTGTGTACCCTGCGCCCAGCAGACTCTTGCGCTGCAGTCTGGGTTACCGGTGGCTGGGCTTGCTCTCCCTCTGGCTTCGCCTACCCCCCCACGCTTACATCTGACTCCTAGTGAGGTGCATACCAGTGGGGATTCCCAACCTGATTTGGCTGCACGGGTGGCCAGCATTGAGAGACATATGGCTGGCTCTGGCCCACGTAAGGCTTCTGCTAAGAAGCGGCATTTATCACCTGGTGTTTCCCTCTTTCCTATGGAGGAGGAATTTTTTGATGTTACCGGTTATACCCCCCAGGAAGAGGGGGAATTATTTTCTGATTAAGAATCATCTGAGGAACAATCTAGGGTGTATGGTGCCGATTCTGGGTCTGACCCATGGGCTTCAGATGATGCTGACAGGCTTTTAGCTCACTTTTTGAAGTACTCTGTATCCCTGGGGTGCCAAAGAGTTGGGATAAGCGGTATCCCTTTCCTGCTGAAATGGTTAAACGGTGGTCATGTCCTCCTGAGGTGGATGCTCCAGTTCTGGGGTTGTCAAACACATCCGTCTTGCATTCCCCTGACTCTACTACACTGAGGGATGGGGAGGACAGGCGCATAGATCAGATGGCTTGCCATGCCTTTGCCTGTGTGGGGACCGCGCTACGTCTGGTCTGTGCCTCTGCCATTACGGCTGTTGCTATTAAAAGCCTGCTCAGGGGTCTCTTAGATGGGGCCCCTGATGATGCAGGAAGTGAAGAGTATAGAGCTGTTCTGCGTTGTGAGGAATTTGTTGCATATGTTCTCTCTGCCTTGGATGATACCATTAGAATGTGTGGCAGGGCATCTGCCTTGTTGGTGGCGATACGCCGCTCGGTCTGGCTGCGCCAGTAGGCAGCTGACAACACTGCTAAGAAGGCTCTCACTGGGTTTCCCTTCAAGGGGCTGCGCCTCTTTGGGGAATGTCTACCTCAGACGCTTCTGCGTCCTCATTGGCTGCTTGTCGGTGGACTTCACGCTCTTCAGGGGGGCGGGGCCTGGCATGGCGCGCCCTGCGTCACTGCTCGCTCTGGCCCGCCTGTCGAGGTACTCGGCGCCATGTTGTCAGCTCGCTCGCGCCCGCGATGTTCTTACTTACCGTGGTCCGTAAGTGCCCTCGCGGGCTGCTTTATACTCATTGTAGTGTGTTTTGGTTCTAACGCCCTTTCTTCTCATTGTGTCTTTCAGACGGGTGAATCCATTGGCTTCTCCCGGCCCGGTGTAATTGATAGTTGGGCCTTGTAAAATTACTCCCACTTCCCTAGCGGGTCATTGGGGCATCCAGGGTTGCTTTATTGCGTCAATCCCTACTGGCATATTGTGCCTAATAATCACCATATGGAGGCATCTCAGGATAATGTGACCGGGGTCCCCTTGGGACAAGACCGGCTGTGTATGGCGTGTGGACAGCCTCATGCTGACGCTGACAAGGCATGGGTCTGCGTACCCTGTGCTGAGCAAGCGCTGGCTTTGCAATCTGGCCTGCCAGTGGCTGCTCCTGGTTTATTACTCCCCCCAGCTTAAATCTCTCTCCTGTTGAGTTGCATACTTGTGGGGATTCTCAGCCTGATGTGTCTTCTAGACTGCCTACTGCTGAACAGATTATTGCGAGGTCTTTAGCGCGTAAGGGCCCTGGTAAGAAGCGGCACTTGACGCCGTATGTTACGGTTTTTCCCTATGGGATCTCAGGAACTTAAGAATCTGTGTGGCTATACCCCTTCTGCTGGAGAGCTCTTTTCTGACTCATGACCCCTTGGTCTCTCATCAGATGAGCCTGACTATTCTGGCTCTTACCCCTGGGCCCCGGATGACACTGACAGATTATTGACCCAGATCTTTGCGGTTCTGTCTATCGCTCTCCCTGGTGAGGCTCCCAGGCACAAGGGGGAGCGTTTTCATACAGCAACATCACGTTTGGAATTTCTAGAGCAGGCACATTTCCATAACCTTGTGCTCAAGGAATGGGAGTGCCCCAGTAAACTTCCCGGGGTTCCAAGGGATTGGGATAGGAAGTATCCTTTTCCCCCCTGAGGTGGTTAAATGTTGGTCATCCCCCCCCCCCCCCCCCCGAGGTGGATGTCCTGATCCTAGGGCTATCTAACACCCCTGTCATGCATTCCCCTGATTCTACTACCTTGCGGGATGCTGAGGACCGTGCATTGACCTGCTGGCCTCCCACGCCTTTGCATGTGCGGGGACGGCGCTTCGCCCGGTCTGTGCCTCTGCCATTACTGCTGTGGCCACTAGAACCCTTATTAGAAAAATGCTTGTTAGTTCCCCTGATGATTTGCCTTGTGAGGTGTTTAATGCACTCTCCAGTTGTGATGTTTTTGTAAATTTTGTCCTATTAGCATTGGATGACACCATAAGAATGTGTGCAAGAACTTCTGCCCTCGTGGTGGCTATACGCCGCTTGGTTTGGCTGCGACAGTGGGGTGCTGACAATGCTGCGAAGAAGGCCCTCACTGGGCTTCCTTTTAAGGGGCTACGCCTGTTTGGGGCCCGTCTAGACCTGTTTGGTAAGAGAGGTAAGTTACCCCAGCGCAGACGGATGTCTCGGCCCCTTCGGGCCAGGCCCACCTTCTCCCCCCTACCATGGTGTTAAACAAGAAACAGGGGTGTCCTTCGCGGGGGCTCGCGCAGATTCTTGTCCCAGGAGCAGAAGACAACACCCTGGCTCCTCCGGGGGGGCTAAGCCCAAATCCTCTCCCAAGTCCCCTCAAGCATGATGGGGCGCCCTCGCCCGTCAGGGTGAGGGGGCGGCTGCTGCACTTTGCTCAATTCTGGAGGCATCACGCCTCAGACCGGTGGATTCAGGAGGTAGTGTCCTCCGGCTACAAGATAGTTTGCTGTGCTGCCTCCCCCAAGATTATCAGGTCCCGGGTACTCCTGGCCCCTGCCTCTGCTCAGGTGTTGGCGCAGGGGGTCATTTACAGATTTCCCTTAAAAGACTGAGGCAAGGGTCTCCACACCAACCTTTTCACAGTTCCCAAAAAAGATGGGTCAGTCAGGCTCATTCTGGATTTACAGATCTTCAGCAAATTGTCAAGAACAGGCGTTTTTCGCATGGAAACTCTGCGCTCGGCCATCAGCTCCTTGCGCCCCGGGGGTTTCATGACATCTGTGGATATCAAATATGTAGACCCCTGGACAGGGTCTGTGTGCTAATTTCCCCCCTGGTAAGGAGGTCTCTCTTGTGCTGGATGTACTCAAGGAACCTGTTGGGGGGGCGGATATTTTCTTGCTCCTTCCTGGGAGACGGTCACCACGGATGCCGGTCTATCAGGTTGGGGGGGGGGTTCTGAAAGTCCCTGCGGTTCCAGGGGAGGTGGGGCTCTTAGGAGGCCCATACACCTATCAATGTCTTGACGCTGTGAGCGATCAGGCTCACTTGACTACTCATCTTCAGGGGCGCTTGGTCAATCTGACGGCAGTTGCCTACATCAACCATCAGGGAGGGACCCGGAGCAAGAGGGCCCTCCAGGAAGTGTCTCTGATCCTGGCCTGGGTGGAGGCCAATGTTCCCTGCATATCAGTGGTATACATTCCGGGCGGGTCCCTCTGCAACCGGGTGTTCCAATCTCTGTGTCACCGTTGGGGCCAACCAGATGTGGATCGGTTTGCGTCCCTTCACAATCACAAGCTCCCGGCCTTTGTCTCCCTGTCCCAGGATCCTCTGGGCGTGACCACGGATGCTTTAGTAATGTCATGGCAGGACATTCAGTTCCTGTATGTCTTTCCTCCATTCCCCCTGCTGGGCAGGGTCCTGCGCAAGATTGCTCTGGAAGAGGTGCCAGTGATTCTGGTGGCCCCCAGGTGGTCAAGAAGAGTGTGGTTCGGACGTGGTGCAGATGGCAGTAGATCAGTACGTTCTGCCAGGAGTGCCAGATCTGCTCACTCAGGGCTCCTTACGCCATCCCAGTTTACAAACTCTGCCTTTGACGGCCTGGCTGCTGAAACCTCCATCTTGATGGAGAAAGGCTTTTTGCCTCGGTGGTTGAGTCCATGGTGAAGGCTAGGAAGAAAACTTCATCTTCCATCTATTATAGGGTATGGCGTACCTACATTGGCTGGTGTGAGTCTAGGTCTCTTCCCTGTCGGGTGTTCTCAGCTCCCAGGGTTCTGGAGTTTTTACAGCATGGGTTGGAGTCGGGTCTCCAACTCAGTACTGTGAAGGGTCAGGTTTCTGCCCTGTCTGTCTTTTTTCAGAAGTCTTTTGCTCAGCATTCTTTGGTTAAGGCTTTCTTTCAGGGGGTTACTCATGTGCGTCCCCCACGAAAACCTATGGTCCCTGTTTGGGATTTGAACTTGGTCTTGTCTGCCTTGCAGGGTGCTCCTTTTGAACCTATTCAGGATGCTGCACTTACCCTCAAGGTTGTCTTTCTGGTGCCTATTACTTCGGTCAGGCGTGTGTCTGAGCTGGCGGCTCTGTCTATCCAGCCCCCATACCTTGAGAGACACCAGGATAAGGTGGTGTTCCGCTTTAAGCCGGATTTTCTGCCTAGGTGGTGTCTGCTTTTCATTTGAATCAAGATATTGTTCTTCCTTCATTGTGCCTTAATCCTAGCAATGCTAAGGAAATTGTTCTGCATTCCTTGGATGTGGTCAGGTGTCTGAAGTATTACCTAGTAGTAACTGCGTCCTTCAGGAAAACTGATGTTCTTTTTGTGGTCCCTTCTGGTCCTAGGAAGGGTTTGGCTCTACTATCAGCAAATGGATCCGTCAGGCTGTGATTCAGGCCTGTTATGCTAAGGGGAAGAATCCTCCCTTCCGCCTTATTGCTCATTCTGCTCGTGCTATTGGTGCCTCTTGGGCCTTCCAGCACCAGGCTTTCTGTTGAACAAGTTTGCAAGGCAGCTACTTGGTCTTCTGTTCCTACCTTTTCAAAGTTTTACAAGGTTGATGTTAAGGCCTCAGCTGTTGCTGTTTTTGGCCGCAAGGTTTTGCAGGCGGCAGTGGTTTAAACTGTCTGCTGTTACCCTTTTTATTGGGGATCCCACCCTACTTTATGGACACTGCTATTGGATATCCCAAGTGTAAGTAATCTATCTGGAGCAGGACGTACTGTATATTAAGAATAATACAATTCTGTGAAATACTCACCTGTAGAATTGGTATTATAAGTATACAATACGTCCTGCTCCACCCCACCCTGGTTTTTGCATTATTCTGGATCCCCTGTATGGTGATGATTGTTATTGTTATAGTTACCAGTTTTTGGGTGGTTAAATTCTCCCGGCTTCTTGTTCACTGCTTTTCAATGCTGGGGAATTGTGGGAGGTCGCTGGGTATTTGAGGGGTCGGGAGGAGCCTATTTTGCATGTCTCTGCAGTGCAGCGCCATCTGGCGGAGGATAACCCAAGTGTAAGTAATCTATCTGGAGCAGGACGTACTGTATACTTATAATAACAATTCTACAGGTGAGTATTTCACAGAATTGTATTTTTTGGGGCAGAGGACGTGGCCGCTCTGGCCCCTCCTGGGGTCCCAAGCCTAAGTCCTCCCCCAAGCCCCCTCAGGCATGAAGGGGTGCCCTCACCCATCTGGGTGGGGGGGACGGCTTCGGCTCTTGGCTCACGTCTGGAGGCGTCATGTCTCAGACCCGTGGATTCAGGAGGTAGTGTCCTCCGGTTACAAGAGTTTGCAGCCTGGCCGCCCCCAAGATTCATCAAATCCCGGTTAGCTCAAAACCCCCTGTCAGCTCAGGGTCTGTCCCTGGCTGTCCAAGGCCTTTTGGAACTGGGTGTCATCTGCCGGGTGCCCTTGAGGGAAAGGGGCAAAGGCTATTATTCCAATCTTTTTTAATTGTTCCCAAAAAAGATGGGTCCATCAGACCCATCCTGGATTTGAAGCATCTCAACAAATTTGTCAGATTCAGACACTTTCGCATGGAGACTCTGCGCTCAGCTGTGACTTTCCTACGCCCAGGGACTTCATGGCCTCTGTAGACATCAAGGATGCTTACCTTCACCTACCTATCTTTCCAGATCATCAGAGATTCCTCAGGTTCGCTCTGGAGGATCAGCACTACCAATTTGTGGCCTTGCCCTTCGGTCTCAACTCGGCTCCCAGGGTATTCACCAAGGTGCTGGCAGGTGTGATGGCTCTGCTGAGATCTCATGGCATTCGCATTCTTCCCTACTTGGATGACATGCTTATCGCTTCTGAGTCCTTCCATCATGCAGAGCTGGACACTTAGCGTGTGGTGTCCACACTG
This sequence comes from Gastrophryne carolinensis, assembly GCA_027917425.1. Classification (NCBI taxonomy): domain Eukaryota; kingdom Metazoa; phylum Chordata; class Amphibia; order Anura; family Microhylidae; genus Gastrophryne; species Gastrophryne carolinensis. Next base: position 292,827,911 of record CM051236.1, read on the forward strand.
GAGTCATTCGGCTGGGTGATCAACCACCCCAAATCTTCCCTGTCTCCTTCCATGGTGAAGTCCTTTCTGGGCATGATTCTGAATTCATCTCAGGTCAAGATCTTTCTTCCTCAGCAGAAAGTGCAGAGTCTTCAAGAGAAAGCTCAGCTCCTTCTGTCTTTTCCTCATCCATCCATCCATCCATCCGGCAGGGAATGCAGCTGGTGTGCCTGATGGTGTCCTGCTTTGAGGCGGTTCCATATGCTCAGTTCCACATGAGGCCTCTTCAGCTTCACCTCTTGTCAGTGTGGGTTCGGGACCCCGTGTCCTTGGAGCAAGTGTTTGTCCTGTACCCTCTGGCCAGGCGGTCTGTCGTGGTGGCTGGACTCCAGCAACCTGCTGGGGGGCAGATCCTTTCTGCCCCTTGTTGGGAGACTGTCACCACGGATGCCAGTCTGATAGGTTGGGGGGGCTTTTGGAAGTCCCTGAAATTCCAGGGTCAGTGGGGCCCTCAGGATGCCTATACCCCTATCAACATTCTGGAGTTGAGGACTATCAGGTTGGTTCTCGCCCATTTAACCCCACACCTGCGGGGTCGGGCTGTTCAGGTCCGCTCGGACAACCAGACGGCGGTTGCCTACATCAATCATCAGGGAGGGACCCGGAGCAAGAGGGCCCTCAAGGAAGTGTCCCTGATACTGTCCTGGGCAGAGGTGTATGTTCCCTGCATCTCAGCTGTGTACATTCCGAAACTGGAGGCAGACTCCCTGAGCAGGGGGACCTCTCGTCTGGGAGAATGGTCTTCAGCAGCAGGGCGTTTCGCTCCCTGTGCCACCGCTGGGGTCAGCTGGATGTGGATCTGTTTGCGTCCCGTCACAATCACAAGCTTCCAGTCTTTGTCTCTCTGTCCCAGGATCCTCTGGCCTTGGCCATGGATGCCCTGGTAATGTCTTGGACGAGTTTTCAGCTCCTGTATGTGTTTCCCCCGTTTCCCCTGCGGGGCAGGGTGCTGCGCAAGATAGCTCAGGAACGGGTGCCAGCCATTCTGGTGGTCCCCTGTTGGCCAAGAAGAGTGTGGTTCGCAGACTTTTTGCAGCTGGCAGTAGATCAGTACGCCCTGCCCCGGGTTCCAGATCTGCTCACTCAGGGGCACCTACACCACCCCAATTTTCAAATGCTGGCTTTGACGGCCTGGCTTCTGAAACCTCCATCTTGATGGAAAAGGGGCTGCCTGCCTCGGTGGTTAATAGCATGATCTATGATCTAGGGCTAGGAAAAGGTCCTCTTCTATCTACTATACGGTTTGGCGTACTTACATTGACTGGTGCGAGTCTAACTCGCTTTCCTGTCGTGTTTTCTATTCCTAGGATTCTGGAGTTTCTGCAACATGGTTTGGATCTGGGTCTTCAGCTCTGTACTCTGAAAGGTCATGTTTCTGCCTTGGCCATTTTTTTTCCAAAGATCTTTTGCTCAGCATCCCCTGGTCAAGACCTTCTTCCAGGGGGTTACTTACGTGCGTCCCCCACGTAAGCCTATGTTACCAGTCTGGGACTTGAACTTGGTCTTATCTGCCCTGCAGGGGTCTCCCTTTGAGCCCTTGCTGGGGGCACCCTTGTCCATTCTTACGCTTAAAGTGGACTGTCACCCAGGGGTGATCGGCCCGGGAATCTATAAGATCATCTCCCTCACCGCGAGATACCCGAGATCGGGATGTCCCGCGGTGAGGGACCCCCCCCCCCCCCAAAACCCCCGAAAAACGTACCTCATATGACAGTGCGGCGCCGGCCATTCACAAACGGCCGGCGCGGGGGCGCGCACGCCTAGAGGGGCACGTGGGAGGCGGCGGCGGCCGCGCTGTCTTGTCCGCCGCTGTCACCCGCTTGTCCGTGGCTACGTGGGAGCGTGGTGAGGTGAGTTTTGGGGGCTTTCTGGGGGGTTTTACACAGCCCAGGATAGTCAAAATCCTGGGCGTTGGTCCACTTTAAGGTGGTCTTTTTGGTGGCTATCACTTCTGTTAGGCGTGTTTTTGAGTTGGCGGCGCTTTCCATCAAACCATCTTATTTTGAGAGACACCAGAACAAGGTGGTGTTTCGTTTTAAGCCAGATTTTCTGCCTTCCATCTCAATCAGGACATTGTTTTGCCTTCTCTGTGTAACTCTTAAGGAGAGGGTTTTACACTCTCTGGATATGGTTAGGACTCTGAAGTTCTATCTGGTGGCTACTGAACCCTTCAGGAGGACTGATGCTCTTTTTGTGCTACCGTCTGGACCTAAGAAGGGTCTGGCTCCAGCTAAGTACACTATCAGCAAGTGGATCCGTCAGGCCGTGATTCAGGCCTACTCTGCTAAAGGGAAGAATCCTCCCTTCCGCCTTACTGCTCATTCTACTCGTGCTATTGGTGCCTCTTGGGCCTTCCAGCACCAGGCTTCTGTTGAACAAGTTTGCAAGGCCGCCACTTGGTCTTCTGTTCATACCTTTTCTAAGTTTTACAAGGTTGATGTTAAGGCCTCAGCTGATGCTGCTTTTGGTCGCAAAGTTCTGCAGGCGGCAGTGGTTTAAACTGTCTGCTGTTACTTTTGGGGATCCCTCCCTACCTTACGGACACTGCTATTGGATGTCCCAAGAGTAAGGAATATCTTCTGGAACAGGACGTGCTGTATACTTAGAATAATACAATTCTGTGATTACTCACCTGTAGAATTGGTATTATACGTATACAGCACGTCCTGTTCCACCCCACCCTTGTTATCATTTTTAGTTACCTCTTTATGGTGATTGATCTTATGTTCAATTTTTATATAATGGTTCTAGTTCTCCCGGTCGCATTTTAACTGCTTTTCAATACTGGGGATTTTGTGGGAGGTCCCTGGTATATATGGGGCCAGGAGGAGCCACTTTTCTGTCTCTGCAGTCCAGCGCCATCTACTGGATGTATAACCCAAGAGTAAGGAATATCTTCTGGAACAGGACGTGCAGTATACGTATAATACCAATTCTACAGGTGAGTAATCACAGAATTGTATTTTTCTGGGCAATCGAGGGTGGTTTCATGCAGTGGCGGAAACCCAAATCTGGATGTCTCAGAGCAGGGAACAAAATCCTGGGTTTTGTTCCGCTTTAAAGCTGTATCCAAAGAGCCTGGATCTGCCAGGGTAAGCAGTGTCTTGATCAGCAATGGATTGCAGAGATCATGTGTCACACCCCCTCCCCTCATGTCCCATCAGTTTCATTTTATCTGTATTTGTTTAGCTTAATTGGTATATAATCACTACATACACTGTCACAGTTTTACTTGTACACTTTTTTTTTTTTCTCTCCAAAGCCCCACAGTTGTCCAGCAGTGTACAAGCTCCAGTGAGTTCCCCGGGGTCAAATAAGTCTCTTCCTGCTGTTCCTGCTGTTCCTGCCATTCCTGCAGTCCCTGCAGCCTCTGTTAGGGTTTCCTGTTCAGGTTGCAAAAAGATTCTCCAGAAAGGACAGACTGCATACCAGCGAAAGGGGTCTACACAACTTTTCTGTTCTACTCTTTGTCTTACTGGCTACAATGTACCCCCTGTCCGGCCATCTGCTCCTGCTCCTGCTCCAGTGCCAGCGACTGTGCCTGCTCCTGCTATAGCTCCAGCTCCAAGGAAGTCCTGTTCTACTTGTTCCAAGTAAGTTACAGAATGACTAAAGACATAAGTCATTGGTATAAATTTTATTGGATCGTATACAACTATTACTATGCTTGTGCCAATACTTTACACTACAAGAGCATACCTTTGTTTGGGAGATTCCAACTTGGGGGCATCTCTAAGCGGGAGCATCCCTGACATAATATAAGCCCTTAGAGGGTTCTGGTCCGCTTTAACCCCAGTAAATTCAGTGATGCTCTTGGCTTTGCTCTGGTTAAATTAACAGTACAGCTTTTTCTGCCACTGCAGGCTGGCAAGTTTGAGATCGGTGGTTAGCTTTCCTCAAATGTGCCAGCCTGTGCATAAGGCCGCATTCCTCCGGCTTCCCTCTAGTTTGCAAAGCACCCCTGTCCCCAGCTTATCAAAATGGTTGGCCACTGGAGCGCTCCGCAGCTAAAGAGAGAGATGGAGACATGCTGTGGCAGCCACGCAAAAGCTGGGTTTTGTGGGGGATCTTTGGGGTTTCACACAGCCAAGTGGCTGACCCTGGAGTCTTAGACTCTGGGATGTCTGAAGAGGGTTTAAATCCACTTTAAATTGGACCAAAACCCAGCACAATCCGGCCGATCGATTTACCTTCCCCCGGGGGCATCCAAAATCAGGATGTGTGAAATGTCCCAGGTCGCCCCGTACACTTACCTCGCTACCTGGTTCAACCTGCGCGAGCCACGGCCACATCCCCGCTATACCTCTAGAAGGGCGTGTGCCCGCGCCAGGCATTTGTGAATGGCCAGCACATGAACACTCACTGTTGGATGGAAGCAGGGAATGCTGCAGCCAGTGCGCTCTGAGCCGCTGACCTTAGACGCTGGCTTAGACAGCGTGACGTCGGTGTTTTCGAGCGCGCTGATTGGACGAGCAGCAGCACGTGCGCCATAGGACTGGGAAGAGGTGAGTTGCGCTCTGCGATCTGGAGGGTTTCAGACAGGGGAAAGAGAACCAAAACCCAGGATAGTCAAAATCTTGGGTTTTGGTGCAATTTAACAAACCATAGATGTAAGGGTTTTCTTTTTGTTCCCGCCTTGCAGTCATCTTCGCTGAATTTGTTGCATTGGGTCATGGTGTTTTACTTCTCCTATGGCCCTGTACTCTTCTTTGCTTGCATGTGCTAAAATCTATGAGCCAGTGCTTTGGCAAATCTGTTGCACAGTTACTGTACATTGTTTTGTTTGTCATAGCCAAATTTCAGCTAAGCTTTTCCCATATGTCCTGCCCTTAAATAGCTGGCCTTCAGGCACAAATTTACATAACGGTAGCGCTGTTAGTCAGGAGTTGTAGACACTAAGATAAGTACCCCTATTCTTATTCGGTCCCCAGGATATTGTCCTTATTCTAAGTATATAGCACATCCTGTTCCTCAAGATATTCCTTACTCTTGGGTTATACATCCAGTAGATGGCTCTGGACTGCAGAGACAGAAAAGTGGCTCCTCCCGGCCCCATATATACCAGGGACCTCCCACAAAATCCCCAGTTCTTCTCTGCAGTCTGGGCTGCAATGACTAGAAGATGTCTTTTTCTACTCGCAGGTGAGCGGGGCTTATTAGCCTGCGGCCCTGTAGGACTATTCCCACCCATTCCTTTTCACTGCCTCCCAGGTTAGGCTGCGCTGGTCGGGTGATGGTCGGCAGCACCGCTGCTAGGTGATAAGGAGCGCTGCTCCTACCGCAGTCCCCCACCAAAGGGATGGGATGCCCCTCCCGCGGCCGTTGGCCCCTCGCCCCCTGTCCCCTCAGTTAGGCTCCTCTTAGGTCCGCTGCTCCCCCTTCGTTTCCCCTGGGTAGATCTCTGATCTCCGGGGGGGTGGGGGGGGTGTATATATATATTGTTTCTTTTTGCTAAGACTTGTGTATTGGTTGCACTGGTTTGCTATTGCCGCGGCACGCTTGTACTCCGCTCCGCGGACGGCTGCGTCATCGCCTCAGGCGCTGCTGTGCCGTCATTGGCTGGCCTTGTCACGAGGGCGCATTTTCGCGCTCTTCGGGGTGGGGCGGTCCTTGCAGATGACGTTTTCCACATCACTTTTCCGCGGCCGCCCCTCGAGGTATATGCAGGCGCCATTTTGGAGCTCCTGTGCTGCGTGTCTGGCGTCCCCCCTATCGTGGTCCGTAAGTACCCCTGCGGGCTGGCTTTTCTTTACTTTGTATTATGCTTACGGGTTCTTTGCTTTATGTATTACAGGCGGGTCAAACTTTTTTGTGGTTTCTCCCTGGCATATCCCCTCTATTTAGCGTTAACTACTTATTGGAGGGCTATTGTATTGTAAATCTCCCACTTCCCTAGTGGGCTATTGGGGCATCCCGGGTAGCCTTATTGGCGTCAATCCCAATTGGCCTATTGTGCCACAATAATCACCATATGGAGGCTTCTCAGGATAATGTGCTTGGGGTTCCTTCGGGACAAGCCCGGCTGTGTGTGGTGTGTGGGGTATCCCCTATAAGTGATAATGTCAGGGTGTGTGTACCCTGCGCCCAGCAGACTCTTGCGCTGCAGTCTGGGTTACCGGCGGCTGGGCTTGCTCTCCCTCTGGCTTTGCCTACCCCCCCCCCCCCCCCACGCTTACATCTGACTCCTAGTGAGGTGCATACCAGTGGGGATTCCCAACCTGATTTGGCTGCACGGGTGGCCAGCATTGAGAGACATATTGCTGGCTCTGTCCCGCGTAAGACTTCTGCTAAGAAGCGGCATTTATCACCTGGTGTTTCCCTCTTTCCTATGGAGGCGGAGGAATTTTTTGACGTTACCGGTTATACCCCCCTGGAAGAGGGGGAATTATTTTCTGATTCAGAATCATCTGAGGAACAATCTAGGGTGTATGGTGCCGATTCTGGGTCTGACCCATGGGCTTCAGATGATGCTGACAGGCTTTTAGCTCACATTTTTGAAGTACTCTGTATCTCTCCTCCTGCCGTGGCTCCGCGGCAGCACGGGGAGCTGTTTCATACTGTTAAACCACACTTGGAGTTTCCTGAACAAACTCATTTTAATAATCTGGTGCTCAAGGAGTGGGAACGGCCTAGCCGGCTCCCCGGGGTTCCAAAGAGTTGGGATAAGTGGTATCCCTTTCCTGCTGAAATGGTTAAACGGTGGTCATGTCCTCCCGAGCTGGATGCTCCAGTTCTGGGGTTGTGCAACACATGCATTTCCCTGACTCTACTACACTGAGGGATGGGGAGGACAGGCGCATAGATCAGATGGCTTGCCATGCCTTTGCCTGTGTGGGGACCGTGCTGCGTCTGGTCTGTGCCTCTGCCATTACGGCTGCTATTAAAAGCCTGCTCAGGGGTCTCTTAGATGGGGCCCCTGATGATGCAGGAAGTGAAGAGTATAGAGCTGTTCTGCGTTGTGAGGAATTTGTTGCATATGTCCTCTCTGCCTTGGATGATACCATTAGAATGTGTGGCAGGGCATCTGCCTTGTTGGTGGCAATACGCCGCTCGGTCTGGCTGTGCCAGTGGGCAGCTGACAACGCTGCTAAGAAGGCTCTCATTGGGTTTCCCTTCAAGGGGCTGCGCCTCTTTGGGGAACGTCTGGACTTGTTTGCTAAGGGAGGCAAGTTACCTCAGCGTAGAAGGCAGCCCCGGTCCTTTCGGGGTTCAGGTGCCTTTTCTCCTTCATTCAGGGGCTCCAGAATTGGACGGGGAGCTTCCTTTGCTGGAGCCTGTGGAGATTTTTGGGGCAGAGGACGTGGCCGCTCTGGCCCCTCCTGGGGTCCCAAGCCTAAGTCCTCCCCCAAGCCTCCTCAGGCATGAAGGGGCACCCTCACCCATCCGGGTGGGGGGATGGCTTCGGCTCATGTCTGGAGGCGTCATGTCTCAGACCCGTGGATTTAGGAGGTAGTGTCCTCTGGTTACAAGATAGTTTGCAGCCTGGCCACCCCCAAGATTCATCAAATCCCGGTTAGCTCGAGGGGGCGTGTCCTAGGTATGGAGCCGGGAGGCAGCGTTTCCGTTGAGCTCCCACATCGGCGGCCCTTTTAGCTACTTTTTTTGACAGTAGACCGGTATCAAAAGGACATGGCGAGAAGGAGGAATCCCCAGAGACGCGGTGGGGAACAGCGGAGGGGACCCCAGATCGCCGAACATAGGAGAGTCAGGGACAAGTGCCGGCGAGACAAGATGGCGAGGGGTGAGCTGGGAGTCGGAGAGGCTGAGGACCCTGGGGTGACGGCGATGCCCCCTCGAGTGCTTGTGGCGGGGAGAGTGCCCGAGGGTCGGCCCATATCTGGAGTCAGGACGGCAGATGGAAGCGCCGGTGGTGTGGCTCCCGGAGCCGTCGAGGAGGGACAGGCGGGGACGGAGAGGGAGAGCAGCAAGGAGCAGCGCCACTTACCTGCAACGTGTCTGGAGACCGGTGCGGGGAGAGCTGCGGGAGCCGGCCGCGGAGTAGACGCTGAGTGATGAGGCGGCGGCAGCGGGGGCTGAGGAGGTGATCACCGATGGGTGCAGCAAGATGGCGGCGCTGATCGGCGGAGGAGCTGGAGAGAGCTCCAAGATGGTGGCCACCAGTGCATGGACTCACGCGGTCGTGACATGGGGGGGCAGGGCCTCAGTTATCAGCCAGGACTCCCCGGACCAGCTGAGAGGGCGGAAGGAGCCCAGCTACAGCAGCACCGCAAGTAAGGTTGGTGCACAGGGGGGACCGGGGGGAGAGATGCCGCATGTGGAAACAGTCCGTGCCACTGGGGGTTGGGCAGGCCATATACGCCCAGCCTCACCTGCCCCCCCGCTCCCCGGTCAGCAGGGGCAAGGCCTTATATAAGGCTGGAATTGGATACATGCCCCCTCACAACCTCAAAACAGGAGGATCCCGTGTCGCCAACGTGTGGCCCCCGGGGGATAAATCAGGCGTTGCGCCAGTGTTGTCTCTGAGCAGGTTTGCCTACTTGCCCAGACAGGGGGAAGATGGAGACGGGGAGACACTGACAGAGAGCCAGCCGGGGAGTGAACCGCACCCCTTCTGGGTCTGCCACGGAGGATCCCAAAGCCTCGACTCCCCCTCCGCCTGGAGCCAGAGATTTTGATTGAGCGACGAGGGCCTACACCCCCAAGTTCGTTTACCCCTCCTTTGTTGCCTTCGCCGGAGATCTCATGACCCGCGAGTCAGCACAGCCCGGCCCCGATGTCCCCGCACCAACCTTGTTTTTTCCCTGAGCAGGGTCCGGGGCCGTGGGTCCCATGGACGCCTGACCCCGTCAAGGAAAAGCTGCAGCCACCTCCTGTCGCTCGAGAAGTCTGGAGATCCCGGGGCGCTGACATTCACAAGGAAACTATTTCGATCCTGCGGAGCCTGCCCTCTAGAGCTGACATCGAGGGTCTTATTGCGAAGTACGAGGAAGCACATGGGCGTGAACTGGGAGTGGTCCAACAGCAAGTATCCGCAGTGTGGCAGTGCTGGAGTCGGAGGGTCCTTCGACTGCGAACCTCCTCAGAGCACTTGAGGAGAGGTGCGATCGGCAAGAATCTTTGATCCACGCCCAAATGCTACATATCGATGATATTGAAAATCGCAGCCGCAGAAACAACCTTCGGTTGCGGGGCATCCCGGAAGCCACGTTGGGTGAAGACCTGAAACGTATAACTACAGTCATATTCCATACGGTGCTGGATAGAGACCCGGACACTCCAATTGAGTTAGACAGAGTCCATAGAGCACTTGCCCCCCCCCCAGCCCGGACCAGTCAAGACCAAGAGATGTGGTCTGCAGGGTACACCGCTACACGCTGAAAGAAGATATCGCCCGCGGCGCTTGGCGGAAAGGGGACATCGACTTCGATGGAGCCAGCATTCAGATTCTGCAGGATCTCTCGCGCAGGACTTTGCTTATGCGCCGAGCTTTGAAGCCATTGCTTGAGACTGTAACGGGTGCAGGAGCGACATACAGGTGGGGCTACCCCTTCCATCTAATCATTAGGAGAAACCGGGACACCTTCCTACTGAAATCGCCAGGAGACCTGGCGGGTTTATTTGCCTTCCTTCAATGTGATCCAGTGGAGGTTCCGGACTGGCTGGCGACAAGGGTGGCGCTTCCCCCCTCCTCAACCTGGGAGAGAGTTCAGAGGCAGCCCCAGAAGACAACGCCAGGCGAGAAGGCGGGCCAGGCTGTACAACTTGGAGACGTGAGCTTGCTGGCCGTGGGGGGTGCTTTGGCCGCTCCCGTCCTCCGGTGGGGACCCTAATCGCCCAATGTGATGGCTTACTCCTGGCTGGGGTTCCCCTCCCCGGAGGGGGGAGTGGCCGGGCACCATATCCTACATGTGGCTATGCCCATGGTGGAACTTATGTTTCTTATTACCATTACTGTTATACTTGCTGTATTGTTGATACTGGTTTGCTGTTCATTTCTCATGTTCACATTGATCTGCTGGATGGCCCGGTGTGGGAGGGAGTAGCTTGACTTGCGGCGAGTTCCGACAGGCAGCCTTCCCCACATTAGGGCCGACTCGCGCGTCCAATTGACCCGTTGGGTTTTGTTTTTCTCCCTAGAGGATATTTAGAGTAGAGTCTTGTGTTTATTGTTTGTTTGACCCTTGTTTTCCCTCATGTGGGAATTGGAAGATTTTAAAGCAGACACAGAGGGTAGATGGTTGTTTGTCAAGGGGAGGGTGCTCGATGAAAAGGTAACGTTGGTTAATTTATATGCCCCGAATATTGGACAGGCTTCTTTTATTGAGAACCTGCTAGAGGCCCTTGTAGACTTCCGGGAGGGAGAACTGATAATGGGTGGGGATCTTAATCTGGCGCTGGAGCCTTTGCTAGATACCTCTAGAGGGGGACCCCACATTTCATACGCTAAGTTAAAACGAGTTAGGAGGCTCCTCCGCCTGCACCAACTGGTAGATCCCTGGAGAATCCAGCACCCTGAGATGCGGGACTACACTTTCTTCTCGCACCCCCCATAATGCCTACTCCAGGATTGATCTGTTCCTGGTTCCACATTCCCTGCTGCCCCGTGTAGAAGACTCAACGATGGGTAATATTACTCTATCTGACCACGCCCCCATAACTCTTACAGTTAAGGGCCGTTCCCCCACCCCCAAGAGCTGGTCCTGGCGTCTTAACGACTCACTGCTGGATGACCAGAGGGTGATGGAGGATGTTCAGAGGGAACTTAAAAGTTTCTTCGAGATAAATTCCACTCCGGGGGTGGCACCGGGGATCCTTTGGGAGACCCATAAGTGCTTTATTAGGGGGTTATTCATTGGTCACGGAGCTAGAATAAAAAAGGAAAAGATGGAATGTACCATGAATCTGCTCGGGGAGATAGGCAAGCTGGAAGCGCGCCACAAAAAATCCCTGTCTGCCGTACTTGCCTACCCTGACTCGCGCGGCGCCGGCGTGCATTTTACGAGTCCGGGGACAAGTGGGCAGATTGTTGGCCAGAGCCCTGCGAACAGAGCGGGCTAGGACCTTTGTCCCTAAAATAGCAGACCACAGGGGTAGGGCCACACACCTTGTGGAAGACATAGCGGAGGCGTTCCGTGTTTTTTTATAAGAACCTCTACAACTTGCCATAGACTCGGGAACTTGGGCAGGAGCAGAGATGTGGGGACTACATTAGGAGTTCAGGGATGCCGACCCTTCCAGAGCAGGTGATCGCAGAACTAGAGGAGCCTATTTCTATGTTGGAATTGCACGGTGCGCTAGCAAACATGGCCAAGCAGAAGGCGCCTGGGCCAGACGGGTTACACCTACAGTATTACAAAAAATTGTTCCCTGTCTTGGGCTCAAAACTTTTGTCCATGATGAATGCCATAATAGAGGGGGGCCTCGCTTCTCAGGGACACACTTAGAGCCCATATTGCTGTGATCCCCAAAGAGGGTAAGGATCCTGCTCTCTGTGCTAGTTACTGGCCCATTTCCCTCCTGAACACCGACATCAAGCTCTTTGCTAAGATTCTGGCGTCCAGGATTGCCCCTCACCTGCACCTAGTGATTGATCCTGTTCAGGTGGGTTTCATGCCTCTGAGAGAGGCCCGAGACAACACCACCAAAGTGTTAAACGTGATCCATTTGGCCCAGAAACAAGACACCTGTCCTTCTGCTCTCCACCGACGCCGAAAATGCGTTTGACAGGGTCAACTGGAAGTTCATGAGCTCTGTCCTAAGACATATTGGTCTGGGTCCGAACATGCTGAGCTGGATCGAAAGTTTGTATAGTTGCCCTTCGGCGTCGGTGAGGGTAAACGGGCTCTCGTCCTTTGAGATCGCTAATGGGACGAGACAGGGTTGCCCGCTGTCTCCATTAATATTCATATTGGTGCTGGAGCCCTTCTTGTGCAGGGTGAGGGGGGACCCAGATGTTAGAGGGGTGGAGAATGGGTCGGGACACTATAAAGTCGCGGCTTATGCCGACGACCTAATTTTCTTCTTGTCCTGCCCGGAGGTGACCTTGCCGAACCTCATGTAGGATCTGAGAGAATACGGAAAGTTGTCGGGGTACAAGATAAACTATCAGAAATACGAGGCTCTAAATGTCGGTATCCCCGCACCGAGATTTGAGAAACTACAGAGTTCCTTCACGTTCAGATGGGCAGAAGGCAGCGTCGGCTACCTGGGTACAAAGATCAGTGGAGACCTCTCTAAAATATTTGTTCTTAATTTCCCCCCGCTGCTGAAGCATTTTGAAGAGGAAACCACCAGGTGGGCAAAAGGGAAACTTTCGTGGTTTGGAAAGTGCAATGCAATCAAGATGACTCTTACCCCGCCTGCTTTATCTTATGCAGGCATTGCCAGTAATGATCCCATGCTCCTATCTTCAGAAGGTGCGAGCTATATTTATTAAATTTATTTGGGATGGAAAGAGGCCGAGGGTGAGAGGGAGCCTTCTGATAACGAAGGAAAGAGGTGGTGTAGGTGTCCCAGACCCAGCGATGTACCATGTATCAGTCCCCCTGAATAGGGTGGTCGATTGGTGCATCCATGGATGCCACAAACAATGGGTTGGCTTAGAACAGAGCTTCCTGACGTATCCGATTGAGGGAATGATGCAGGCAAAACACCCTACTACTGGCCCGACGCTGAACGTGTGCAAGACTGCGCTGCAACGGGAGGGGATTTCACCCTCCCCTTCCCCCATTTATCCTATTTTAGGAAACTGAGTTTAGGACGCAGGATGGGTGGGCACAGCGAAACTGGCACAGAGATACGGGGTCCCTGAGTGGTCTCATTGGCAAGGCATGCAGATTGGTCACTTTTTGGCCTCCCTGCAGGATTTTGGAGAGGGTAGGTGTGCTCCCACGGCCTTTGAGGAATTGTGCCAGAGTAAGGAGGTGGAGACACACCCTTTCTAGAATATATAAGTTGCTGATAGACCCCCCAGATGAAGAAGTCCCCTCGTATCTGGTAAAATGGGAAAGGGACCTTAAGGAAACGTGGACACCCGAGCAGCACAAATCGTTAATTTGCACCAGGTACCGGGAATGCGGATACAAGCTGCTAACCAGGTGGTACAGGGTCCCGGCGGCCTTAAATAAGTGGTCGCCGGAGACCCCCGCGGAGTGCTGGAGGTGTGGTGAGGAGAGCGGAGACTTGTTGCATGTGTTTTGGTCCTGCCCCGCGTTGAGGGAATTCTGGAATAGGGTGAGATTGGTGGCAGAAAAGGTCTCGGGCGCGGAGGTCCCTGACGACCCTGCTCTGTGTCTCCTTCATAGGTTCCAATTAAAAGGTACCGAAAGTCAATTACATGTCATCTGTTGAACGGTGCAAAGGCCTGCATCCCTCAGATGTGGAAGAGCAGAGATCCCCCAAGCATACTTACATGGTTTCAACGGGTGAATGACATAATGAGGTTTGTTGGCTTCCCGGGATGGCACCTACGATAAGTTCGCTATCACATGGTACGGCTGGATGGCCTTTACTGAGTCGGTTGAGTGGAAGAGCCTTTTGGGCCTGACCTAGGCGATCCCCTGGCCCATCCCGGAGCTTTTTCTCTTCCCTGTCCTTCCCCCTCCTCCCCTCCTTTTTTGAACTCTTCCTTCTCTGAGAGTTTCGCGGCACATTAGACGGTGTTTATTTCTACGCTCAGTGCTCCATGTCACAGATACCCTGTTTACCCGGAAAGTATTGAAATAAGACCATAGATAAAACTTGTTGGTATTGGAGCTTCTTTATTGATATGTTATGCTTGGCATGTTGAATACTCCCATTGAGCGATTTCTGAATGTATTATCAAGCTGCTGTGTCGCTGGATACATTATTTTTACTTCTCTTGTTTTATGTTTGTTATACTTGTGAAAAAATCTTTCAATAAATAAAGAATATATAAAAAAAATCCCGGTTAGCTCAAAACCCCCTGTCAGCTCAGGGTCTGTCCCTGGCTGTCCAAGGCCTTCTAGAACTGGGTGTCATCTGCCGGGTGCCCCTGAGGGAAAAGGGCAAAGGCTATTCCAATCTTTTCATTGTTCCCAAAAAAGATGGGTCCATCAGACCCATCCTGGATTTGAAGCACCTCAGCAAATTTGTCAGATTCAGACACTTTCGCATGGAGACTCAGCTGCGCTCAGCTGTGACTTTCCTACGCCCAGGGGACTTCATGACCTCTGTAGACATCAAGGATGCTTACCTTCACGTACCTATCTTTCCAGGTCATCAGAGATTCCTCAGGTTCGCTCTGGAGGATCAGCACTACCAATTTGTGGCCTTGCCCTACGGTCTCACCTCAGCTCCCAGGGTATTCACCAAGGTGCTGGCAGGTGTGATGGCTCTGCTGAGATCTCAGGGCATTCACATTCTTCCCTACCTGGACGACATGCTTATCGCTTCTCAGTCCTTCCATCATGCAGAGCTGGACACTCAGCTTGTGGTGTCCACACTGGAGTCATTCGGCTGGGTGATCAACCACCCCAAATCTTCCCTGTCTCCTTCCATGGTGAAGTCCTTTCTGGGCATGATTCTGGATTCATCTCAGGTCAAGATCTTTCTTCCTCAGCAGAAAGTGGAGAGTCTTCAAGAGTAAGCTCAGCTCCTTCTGTCTTGTCCTCATCCATCTATCAGGCAGGGAATGCAGCTGGTGTGCCTGATGGTGTCCTGCTTCGAGGCGGTTCCATATGCTCTGTTCCACATGAGGCCTCTTCAGCTTCACCTCTTGTCAGTGTGGTTTCGGGACCCCGTGTCCTTGGAGCAGGTGTTTGTCCTGTCCCCTCTGGCCAGGCGGTCTCTACATTCTGGAGTTGAGGGCTATCAGGTTGGTTCTCGTCCATTTAACCCCACACCTGCGGGGTCGGGCTGTTCAGGTCCGCTTGGACAACCAGACGGCGGTTGCCTACATCAATCATCAGGGAGGGAGCAAGAGGGCCCTCATGAAGTGTCCCTGATACTGTCCTGGGTGGAGGTGAATGTTCCCTGCATCTCAGCTGTGTACATTCCGGGGGTGGAGAATCTGGAGGCAGACTCCCTGAGCAGGGGAACCTCTCGTCTGGGAGAATGGTCCCTCAGCAGCAGGGTGTTTCGCTCCCTGTGCCACCGCTGGGGTCAGCCGGATGTGGATCTGTTTGTGTCCCGTCACAAGCTTCCAGTCTGTCTCTGTCCCAGGATCCTCTGGCCTTGGCCATGGATGCCTTGGCAATGTCTGGGACGAGTTTTCGTCCCAAAGATCCTTTGCTCAGCATCTCCTGGTCAAGACCTTCTTCCAGGGGGGTTACTCACGTGCATCCCCCACGTAAGCCTATGTTACCAGTCTGGGACTTGAACTTGGTCTTATCTGCCCTGCAGGGGTCTCCCTTTGAGCCCTTTTTGGTGGCTATCACTTCTGTGAGGCGTGTTTCTGAGTTGGCGGCGCTTTCCATCAAACCTCCTTATTTTGAGAGACACCAGGACAAGGTGGTGTTTCGTTGTAAGCCAGATTTTCTGCCTAAGGTTGTTTCTGCCTTTCATCTCAATCAGGACATTGTTTTGCCTTCTCTGTGTCCTAATCCTAGTACTTCTAAGGAGAGGGTTTTACACTCTCTGGATGTGGTTAGGACTCTGAAGTTCTCTCTGGTGGCTACTGAACCCTTTAGGAAGACTGATGATCTTTTTGTTCTCCCGCCTGGACCTAAGAAGGGTCTGGCTCCAGCTAAGTCCACTATCAGCAAGTGGATCCGTCAGGCTGTGATACAGGCCTACTCTGCTAAGGGGAAGGAGCCTCCCTCCCACCTTACTGCTCATTCTTCTTGTGCTATTGGTGCCTTTTGGGCCTTTTAGCACCAAGCTTCTGTTAAACAAGTTTGCAAGGCCGCCACTTGGTCTTCTGTTCATACCTTTTCTAAGTTTTACAAGGTTGATGTTAAGGCCTCAGCTGATGCTGCTTTTGGTCGCAAAGTTCTGCAGGCGGCAGTGGTTCAAACAGACTGCTGTTACTTTTGGGGATCCCACCCTACCTTACGGACACTATTGGATGTCCCAAAAGTAAGGAATATCTTCTGGAACAGGCCGTGCTGTATACTAATACAATTCTGTGATTACTCAACTGTAGAATTGGTATAGTATACAACACGTCCTGTTCCACCCCACCCTTGTTATCATTATTTTTAGTTACCTCTTTATGGTGATTGTTCTTATGTTCAATTTTTATATAATGGTTATAGTTCTCCCGGTCTCATTTTAACTGCTTTTCAATACTGGGGATTTTGTGGGAGGTCCCTGGTATATATGGGGCCGGGAGGAGCCACTTTTCTGTCTCTGCAGTCCAGCGCCATTTACTGGGATAACCCAAGAGTAAGGAATATCTTCTGCAACAGGATGTGCTGTATACGTATAATACCAATTCTACAGGTGAGTAATCACAGAATTGTATTTTTACAGTCTGGCAGTTATTAAAAGCTTGAAGCATGGAACCATTTATCTTACCTCACTAGGCAGGCCTCCAACATGAATCATTCTGGGCAACTTACCAGCCCAGGCCACATTATGCCTGTTGGTTCCATAGGGTGGAACCAAAATGTTGGCAGTTCCCTCAGGACTATATAGACACAGCACCATGTTAAACTATCTGCTTGCGTTGCTAGCACCTGTGAACAACTAGGTATATTCTTGATGGGGATGGTATTCTATGTCCCACCTATGCTGGGTTGTAAGGATGTGCCTGTGTGTTTGCAGGGGAGGGGATGGATAGCAAATTGGGGGCATGTTTGTGGGGGGTGGATGGCGGATTGGAGGGGTGTCGTTTTTATGCAGGGATTTCTATTCTGAGTCCGAATGAGGTTTTTTTCCCCTCTAAATCTATGGTTTAGAATGGGTTGGTTCTACATTTCTGAATGTACTAATTTTTTCATGGGAGAGGTTATATGTTGCTTATGCAGCCTAATATTAATAAGTGGCAATTTGAAAAATTAGGGAATTGAAACTCCATATTGCGAACTTTTTTCTTTTTCTTTAGTGAACATATAGGTTATGTAGTGTTTTTTTTTTTCTTTTTTTAGAGTTATTGCTAATCCGAAAGATGTTATTACTGCTCAGTTTGATGAACCTGGTGGTAGTAAGGATTTTTGCAGCCAATCCTGCCTTACCAGTTATGAGCTCAAGAGGAAACCTTCAGTCACCATCCACACTGGCAACATTTCCACCAAATGCAGCGTGTGTTTAAAGAATGCAGTGGTAGGTTGCAACATTGTTTTTAATATTTTTTTGTTTGGTTTTTTTTTTTTGCAGGTACATTCTCAAATTTCTTTATTTTTTTTCATTCTTAGATCCGACATGAAGTGAACTATCAGAATGTGGTGCATAAGCTTTGCAGTGATGTTTGCTTTTCTAAGTTCCGCTCTGCCAACAACCTTACAATGAACTGTTGTGAGAACTGTGGGGGGTACTGTTATAGTGGTTCTGGCCAGTGCCATTTACTTAACATTGATGGTCAGTGCAAGAAATTTTGCAGTTCTTCTTGTGTTACCGCATTCAAACAGGTAAAATTTGCCATTTTATTTTTTTTAGCTTGCAGACAACTCTAAATGCATTACAGTAATGATCTTAGTATACTATCCCAGAATCCTGCCACTGTAACGGCTTTGTCTAAACAAAGCAGAAGAAATGACATCCGCAAGCGAGAATGCTGCTAATTTCTCTGTAGCTACTGGTACACACTATTGTGATTTTCCCGCCCCCATTTGACAAGATTTAAAGTGGACCAACACCCAGGATTTTGACTATCCTGGGTTTTGGTCCACTTCGGCGGGGCCTCCCGATCGGGGGTGCCCCGCTGTGTGAAACCCCCCAGAAAGCCCCAAAAACTCACCTCTCCCCGCTCCCACGTGACTGCTGCTGCCAATCCCCGCCAACGGACAAGCGGAAGGCAGCGACGAACAAGAGAGCGCGCCCGCCGCCGCCTCCTGCGCGTCACTCTTACAGGGCGCGCGCCCGTGCCGGCCATTCACAAACGGCCGGCGCGGGTGCGCGTCCTGCTAGAGGGACGCGCGGGAGGCGGCGGGCGCCGCTGGATCGAGGATCAGGTAGGGATTTTGGGGTTTCTGGGGGGTTTCACACAGCGGGGCACCCCACAGTCAGGGGGGCTGATCGGTCTGGGAATCTTATAGATTCCCAGGCCGATCACGGGAGGGTGTTGGTCCACTTTAATGAATGCAGTTGGGGTTAAGCATGTTGTTTCTGCCTCAGCAAATCGGATGATAAGCAAGCCAGAGTCAGGAAGTTTCTGACATGTACATCAGAACACCACTTTGGTGTACATTGCTAAGGTAAAAACATTGTTGCTAGGGAAAAATGCATAAGCTCAGTACCATGTGCTCATCATCATGGCACACCATAATGGAAACTTAAAAAAAAATAAAGAAATACCCTTTAAATCAGAACAAATCAACCAGCGGCCGGTCTGGAATCTAAAAGATTCCAGAGCCGGCTGCTGGCTTTCCCCTGGATCATCCCGAATCTGCATGTTCTATGAGAGCCGCCAGCCATGCCAACATAATCCGGCTGACTGGTCTCATTGTTTTGAAAGGGGAGTGCACGCGCCCCAGCCATTCAGATAGGCTCTCAGCAAAGGGCTGTCATTGGCTGTGTGCCAGCACATGCGCCGCTGGACCGAGGAGAGGTGAGTTATTCTAAGTATGTCACGCACCCCGCTTCAAGACATTCATTACATGTGGGTATACTGACCTGTAGATTGCGATCTTGCAGAGATGATATAAAAAAAAAATGGAAGACCCTCCCGCCCATAAATACCTGGGACCTCCCACTCATTACCCAGTCTTCCATCTCTGCAGTGGCGAGCAAGTCAGAAGATGTCTCCTTGCAGGTAGCCTGGATGACTCACGGCCTTCTTTTCTCCTATTTCTGCCCGGATCCCCTTATTTTAATGACTTGCCTCCCAGCCTAGGCTGCTGGTCCGGGCAAAGGTAGTTGGCACCCCTGGTGCTTAGGAGCAGCCGTGAGACCCCATAACAAGGGGTAGGCGGCTATCCGGGTTGATGATCCCGGTTTGGGATGCCCCTTCCCTTGCCCCTACCCTCGCATGGATTCCCCCTCTCCCGGATACCCTTGGGGGGGGGCCTGTGTCCATTATGGATTCCTCTCTTAATAGTGTATATGTGTGTGTGTGTGTGTGTGCTTTGACTGTGTGTGGGTGTTTTCCACTGTTTGCCTGGCTCCGGCCTCCGGCGTGCTGCATGGCGGCGGTGAAGCGCCCATGAGGGATTCGTCTCCTCTGGGCGGGCCGGGCGCGTTTTCTCATGTCCCGGCTTCTGGCCGGGAGAGACGGGGGAGGGGCCGGGCGCAACGCGCGAACTGCGCCGCCCTCCCTCCCTCCTCCTGCTGCACATGCGTCCTCCACTTGCGGTACCGTAGGTCGGCTGAGTGGCCTGATGGCCATCTGTTTCATCTGTTATTCACTAGTTATGCATCCTAGCATGGTCTGAGTGTGTGCTTGTGTTTCTTTGTGTTCCAGGTGGACCATTGGGTCCAGGGTCCCTGGTTAAAATTTAGCTGACTTAAAATCCTCCCACTCGGGACTTAAAGGGGCATCCCGGGTTGCATTATTGCGTAATTCCCTCGGAGCATTGTACACATATATTTAATATAAATATATTATTAAAAAATCACCATATGGAGGCTTCCCTGGATACTGGGCTTGTGCCCCCCTCGGGGCAATCCAGGCTGTGTTTGGGGTGTGGGGTATCCCTTTTGGGGGATGATGTTTTTCTATGTGTACCCTGTGCGCAGCGGTCTATTACGCAGCAGAATGGATCTCAGGCGTCTGGTTCTGCTCCGCCAGTCTCCTCCCCGTCTCCCCCTTGCTTGACACGTGCTTGTGATGTGGTCATTAGCGGGGAGTCGCAATCTGAGGTGTGTGCCAGATTGGCCAAGCTTGAAAAACTGTTTTCCAGTGCCTTCGCAAAAACGCCACGGCAAAGAGAAAACATTTGTATACGGCTGCGCAGGCCTTTGATAGGGAGGATTTTGACTCCCTGGATTGGTCTGACTGTTCCTCGCGTGAGGAAGGGGAGCTGTATGAGGAGTCTGATGACTCAGACGATCAGCAGTTTGTGGGCGCTGATACCGAGCAGGGCCAGGGGGATTCCTCGGATACCCCTAGGGTCCTGGCTCATATGTTTGAGGTCCTGGCTATTTCTCCCCCCTAGGTGGCTCCTCTGCTGAAGGGGGAGTTCTTTGAAGTGACCAAGCCGCGCTTGCAATTTCCTTATCAAAAGCATTTTGTTGGTATCCTTCGCAAGGAATGGGAGAGGCCGACGCGGCTTCCGGGTGTCCCACCTGGTTGGGACAAGAAATATCCCTTTCCGGCGGACACGATGAAGCACTGGTAGTCTCCCCCCGAGGTGGATGCTCCTGTTTTGGGGTTGTCCAGTTCCTCAGTCCTCCATTCTCCGGAATGCACTACCCTCAAGGATGGTGAGGATAAACGCATTGACCAGATGGCTTGTCATGGTTTTGCCAGTGTTGGATCGGCCTTGCGGCCGGTTTGTGCTTCTGCGCTTGTATTGGTAGCTGCCAGGTCGGTTGTTAGAGGATTGTTGACCTCTTCCGGGCTTGACCCGGCTAGTGGGGAATTTGCCGACCTTAAGCGCTGGGAGTTATTTTTGTCCTTCGTGCTGTCTGCCCTGGATGACACATTGGTGATGTGTAGCAGAGCTGCAGCCCTGCTTGTGGCTATCCGCCGATCGGTTTGGTTACGCCAGTGGGCGGCTGATTTTGTGTCGAAAAAGTCGCTCACGGCCCTTCCCTTTGTGGGATTGTGGCTTTTTTGGAGAAAAATTGGATTCGGTGGCAAAGGGAGGTAAGTTACCTCAGCGTAAGAAGCAGCGTCGCCCCTTTCGGGGGGCGGCTTCCTTCTCTGTCCTTTCGTGGGGCTAGAGTTGCCAGGGGTTCGGCCTTCCCTTCGTCCAGAGGTGATTCCTGGCCTTGGGGCAGGGGTCGGACCCGTCCAGGACACAGTTGGTGCTCCAAGCCTAGAGCCGCTGCCAAGCCGGCTCAGCAGTGAGGGGGCGCCCTCACCCTTGCGGGTGGGGGGACGGCTACAACTCTTCTCCCAGGTCTGGGTCCAAGAGGTCTCGGGACAGGTGGATTCAGGAAGTGGTGTCTTCCGGTTACAAGCTGGAGTTCGAGTTCCGGCCCCCTCCCAGATTCTTCAGATCTCGGGTGCCGTCCGATCCTCTGGCCGCCCAGGGGTTCGGGCGGCAGTAGCAAGTCTCGTGGAAATGGCTGTCATCTGCCCGGTGCCCCACTCAGACCGGGGCCTGGGCTTCTATTCCAATTTGTTCACGGTGCCCAAGGACGACGGTTCCGTTCGTCCCATTCTGGATCTGAAGTTGCTCAACAGGTTCGTCCGTCCCCGGAAGTTCCGTATGGAAACTCTGCGCTCAGCCATCCATTCACTTCGCCAGGTGGACTTCATGACGTCCATAGACATCAAGGATGCTTGCCTGCATATTCCAATATTTCCGGCACACCAGAGATTCCTCAGGTTTGTCGTGGACAATCGACATTTTCAGTTTGTGGCTCTTCCGTTTGGCCTTACCTCGGCTCCAAGGGTTGTTACCAAGGTGTTGGCAGGAGTGATGGCCATCTTCAGAGCCAGGGGTATCCGCATCGTGCCCTATCTGGACGATCTTCTCATCATGGCGTCTTCTCTGTCAGGCGCAGCTGGATACCAGGACAGTGGTGTCCACTCTGGAGAGTTTCGGTTGGGTGATAAACTATCCCAAGTCCTGCCTCATTCCCTCCAGGGTGGTGGAGTTCCTGGGAATGTCTCTGGATACTTCTCAGGCCAGGGTGTTTCTCCCCCGAGCCAAGGTTCTTCTGATTCAGGAATTGACTCAGCGTCTTCTATCCATTCCCCGCCCATCCATCCGGCTAGGGATGCGACTCGTGGTATTGATGGTGGCGTCGTTCGAGGCGGTTCCCTTTGCCCAGTTTCACACAAGGACACTCCAGCTCCATCTCTTGGCGGCCTGGGATGGGTCCCGCTGTCATTGGATCAGTCTTTTCTGATGTCCCTCTGTGTGCGGCGTTACCTTCGGTGGTGGCTAAAACCAAGCAATCTGACGAAGGGCAGATCCTTTCTGACCCCTCGTTGGGAGATGGTCACCACGGATGCCAGCCTGTCAGGTTGGGGGGGGATTTTGGAAGGATCTTCAGTTTCAGGGACTCTGGGGACCTCTGGAGGCTCACGATCCCATCAATGTTCTGGAGTTGAGAGCCATCAGGCTGGTTCTGGCTCACTTGACTCATCAGTTGCGGGGCCTACCGGTTCAAGTTCGGTCGGACAATCGGACGTCGGTCTCCTACATCAATCACCAGGGAGGGACTCGCAGCAGGCGTGCCCTCAGGGAAGTGTCCTTGATCCTTGCTTGGACAGAGAGCAATGTCCCATGCATCTCGGCGGTGTACATTCCGGGAGTGGAGAACACTGAGGCGGACTCCCTGAGCAGGGGGTCATCTCGCCGGGGGGAATGGTCACTCAGCCCCAAGGTATTTTGGTCGCTTTGCCACCGGTGGGGGGCTCCGGAGGTGGACCTCTTTGCCTCTCGTCACAATCACAAGCTTCCGGCATTTGTGTCTCTCTCGCAGGATCCACTGGCTCTGGCAGCGGATCCCATGTTTCTGAACTGGAGGGATCTGGGGTTTCTGTACCTATTCCCTCCGTTTCCCATGGTGGGCAGAGTGGTGCGCAAGCTGGCCCTAGAGGGCACGTCAGCAATCCTGGTGGCTCCAAGGTGGCCAAGACAGGTTTGGTTCGCAGACGTGGTAAGGTTGGCGGAGGGTCAGTTAGACCTGCCCCTTCTGCCGGATCTGCTCACTCAGGGGCCACTGCTCTACCCCAATTTACCAACGCTGGCTTTGACGGCGTGGTTGCTGAAACCTCCATCTTGAGGGAGGAAGGTCTTTCTGATGCTGTCATTCAGACTCTGGTTAGGGCTAGGAAGCAGTCTTCCTCTGCCATCTATTATAGGACTTGGAGGTCTTATTGATTGGTGTGTGGCCAGGGCCTTGCCTTGCAGGGCGTTTTCTATCCCTAGGGTCTTGGAATTTCTACAACATGGTCTGGACCAAGGTTTGCAGCTTAGCACGCTGAAGGGGCAGGTTTCTGCCCTGGCGTTTTTCTTTCAAAAGTCTTTTGCTCTTCATCCTCTGGTTAAGACCTTTTTCCAGGGGGTTACGCATGTGCGGCCTCCTAGGAAGTCTTTGCTCCCAGGTCTCTGCTTTTCATTTGAATCAGGATATTGTTCTTCCCTCCTTGTGTCCTAAGCCCAGCATTACGAGGAGAGGGTTTTGCATCCTTTGGATGTGGTTCGCTGTGTGAAGTACTATTTGGTGGCTACTTCTCCTTTTCGTAGGACTGACGCCCTTTTTGTGGTGCCCTCTGGGCCTAGGAAGGGTTTGGCTCCTGCCAAGTCTTCCATTAGTAAATGGATTCGCCAGGCCATTGTTGGGGCCTATTCTGCCAAGGGGAAGGTTCCCCCTTTTCGTGTTACTGCTCATTCTACTCGTGCTGTTGGGGCGTCCTGGACCTTCCAGCACCAGGCTTCTGTTGAGCAGGTTTGTAAGGCTGCTACTTGGTCTACGGTTCACACTTTTTCCAAGTTTTACAAGGTTGATGTTCGGGCCTCAGCGGATGCTGTTTTTGGCCGCAAAGTTCTGCAGGCTGCAGTGGTTTAAGTTTGTGCCTTGTTTCCTTGTTTTTTTGGATCCCTGCCCTTTATGGACACTGCTATTGGATGTCCCACATGTTATGAATGTCTTGAAGCGGGGGTGTGTGACATACTTAGAATAATACCATTTTGTGAATACTCACCTGTAAAATGGGTATTATAAGTATGTCACACACCCCGCTTCACCCTGCCCTTTTGTATTCTGGATCCTTTATATGGTGAACCGTTGTAATTGGCTTTCCTGGTCCCTTGATCTTACTGCTATCCTTATACTGGGTAATGAGTGGGAGGTCCCAGGTATTTATGGGCCGGGAGGATCTTACATTTTTTTTATATCATCTCTGCAAGATCGCCATCTACAGGTCCGTATACCCACATGTAATGAATGTCTTGATGCGGGGTGTGTGACATACTTATAATACCAATTTTACAGGTGAGTATTCACAAAATGGTATTTTTCTGGGTGAATTGGGGAGTTTCACAGTGTGGCATCCCCAATCCGGGCAACTTCCAGGAGTCAAACACTCTCTAACTCGAACTCTCACCCTAAATAGACCCATCAATCGGTCAATATGTATTTTTATGGAAGTAAATAACAAATCTTGTCCTAATGCCAATTAAAACTAGATACTTGCTTGCTCTCGGAAGCTAAGCAGAGTCGGGCCTGGTCGGTACTTGGATGGGAGACCACCTTGGGCCACTACCTTTTGGGATATCCTTTGCCCCCTCAATCTTTAGGAAGATTCTGACCAGGGCGATGGGCTGTCAGAGGTTAAGAGTATTTTCGATCAAGCCTAACCTAGATGACCCCTGATCTTGCAAGATAACAAGAGTCGATATCTCTTCTGGGCTATACCTAGATACACAGCAGAAGACTTCACCATCGCCACATGGATCCTAATGGTCCTGAGTAATGGTGTATCTTAGGTGAATCCCCCCCCCCCCCCCCCCCCCACACACACACTTAATCATGGCTCATACAGTTATGGTTTTCCTGGCATTTAGCTAAACTGGAGTCCTAAAAATGATGCTCCTTTTATTTGTATGTAATGGAATGAGATCACAAATCTAAGAAATAAGGCATAAAACAACCATGGAGCCCCGACCTTATGGGTCCCAGTACGGCAGCAACCTCAGCACCCCCTATAGTGTCATCCCTGGTCTTGGGTCTATGACCTGCGATTGGTTGTAACTTCACTACTGGCAGTTACAAGCCTTTTTCCCTACAGACATGGGTTCAGTCCCATTTGGGAACACCTCCTTGCTTTCCCAAGTGGTCAGGGTCAGCCTGAAGTGGTGGTTGGATTCTCTAGTACGCCATGGCAGTCATTGGAGACAACGGGTCCCAGGTATCTCAACAGTTTCCAGTGCTTGGGCGTGGGAGCCCATCTGATTCTTGCCACATCCTGGGGCAAAATTGATTATCAAATCAAACTACAAAGCGCAACAGTTGCTTACTCACTGAGCCACTCCAATTACTGTCGATAAGTGGCATCTCTGAATCACCAGGGAGGTACCACATCAGTAGCCTTTCAGAATCTGGCCGACACTTTTCCAATAACCAGGAAGACCACTACAAATTACAACTAGAAATTCTATGTTGGCTTCCCTTGATTCCTGCATAAGTGGTTCGACTTAATTCAGTGAAAGTTCTGAATTTGTTCTCTATCAGATGTGTCAATCCCACAAGATCTGGTGGCTCGTGGATTGTCCTTCCTGTGATTTGTTAGTTCCTAAAGGCCTCTTGCCTTCAGATACCATCTTAACACTTATAATGTAGTATAGTTTCCGGTTGAGGGTTGCCTCATCAGGACGTTTAGCGATTACGGTTCTGTTCAGGTGGACCAAAACCCACTGCGATCGGCCTGGGAATCTATAAGATTCACGGGCCCATTGATTCCCTCCCCCGGGGTATCAAAAATTGGCATGCCCTGCTGTGTGAAACCCCCCAGGTTGCCACATACACTTTCCTTCTTTCCCGGTCCAACGGCACGTGCCTGAGCCGCGGCTGCATCCCCGCTATCCATTTAGCAGGGTGCGTCCCCATGCCAGGCTATTCTGAATGACTGGCACGGGCATTCCCTGTTAGATGGTAGCGGGGTATGCAGCTGTCGGCACGCTTGAAGCCGCTCGCCTCAGACGCTCTGATGTGGGCGAACCTGAGCACGCTGGTTGGACGAGCAGCCGTGCGTACGCTGTAGGACCGGGAAGAGGTGAGTTTCTCTTGGCGACCTGCGGGGTTTCACATAGCGGGACCTGAACAAAACTCAGAATAGTCAAAATCCTGGGTTTTGTTCCACTTTGAGAGATCCCTACTGTTCCATCCCCCTGAATTAAGTTTTTTTTTTTTTTTTCTTAAGTCCAGATCAACAGTCTCATTCTCGCACAAAAGAGCTATTTATTCTGTCCTGTTATTTTATAGAACCCACTCCAAATTTTCTTCACAGATCACCTGTTTCCTATTCAGAAAGGAATAAGCGCCTACCTGCTTCTAATGCCACTATAGCTATTGAATATATGAGCCAGATCCTGGGCCTACACTCGTATGGATGTTTCCTCTCTATATATTTTTGGCTCATTACATAGCAGTCTTCAATTCCTGGGGTAAATGATCAGAAGCTTTCATAGAAGAAGTTTAAGAAAGTCATGTGGGATGTGCAGCCTGGAAGAGGTAAGTATCTGGACGGCCCTGCTGCTGCATAACATGCTTTACTTAAAATCATTAACTTATAGACACTGTTCCCACTCCCTGTCGCAGTGTTGTGTTCTGACATGTTTAAAGGTCCGGCTCCTTTTTTTTCTTTTTTTAAATCCCACACCTTGAGGTGTGTCCCCAAGTGAATATCAAGGGAGTATAAAGAGTAAACAAAATTTTATTTTTTCCCCTCTGAACAGAAATCTGCAAAAATCACTCCATGTGCTTTGTGCAAAACATTACGCTCTTCAGCAGAAATGATTGAAAACACCAACAGTATGGGGCGCACAGAGTTGTACTGTTCTGTAAACTGTCTCTCGGCCTACAGGGTCCAAAGTGTCACATCATCAGGTATTCTTTTCTTTTCCAATGCTGTAAATGTATTGTAATATCTAGACCTAATTAAATCGGACCAAAACCCAAATTTTTAACTGCCATCCTCCCACGAATAGTAACTTTTGCCTATTTTTACTGCTCCTGCTTCACTCTAATCCCAGGTAATGGCACCTGTTTTATCTGTAAAGCTTGGCCGCCTCCATTTATTGCTACTGCTGTGTATGGCAATAATGTCATTGCCACACTTAAGAAATGACTAATCACCTGCAATCCTACAGAGAGGGAGAGCAAAAAAACGTGTTTCAGGGCAATTTGATAAGCAAAAATATCCACTTCTAGTTCTGCACCCTAAGAAGAGAGTATCGGCAGGGGCTTAAGTCAAAAGTATTTCACAAGTTCAGTGGGTTGTGGTCCGCTTTTAAAAAGATTAAATCTAAGCTGTAAATACTATATCCAGCAAGTACTACTATTTATCCAGCATGTGGGTTGCTTACCGATATTGTTTAGTGGATACCAAGTAAGTGAGCTTTTCTTGCATGGAGTAGTTTAATTTTATTTAGTTAGCATAATACGCATGCTAGAATGCCTTTTTTATACTTGTTTATGGTTGCAGCAGGGCACATAGCCTGTGTGAGTGTGTGACTAAAGTTGGTGCGTATCTCCAGTTTTTTAAATGCTTTTCCACCCCTTAATGGCCCTTCTAAACTTAGCCTGAAGGACCAGGGCATCTTTTTGTGTTCCAGAGATGAGGCAGGTAGGTGGACCGGTGTATGGGCAGAAGGGTGTAAGAACAGTCAGATGGCAGGTGGGTGGCTGGGCGGTCAGGCAGGTAGCGGACATAGACAGGTAGGTGTGTGGGTGGGTAGGTGGGTTGGTAGGTAAGTGGGCAACAGGCATGTGGCTGAGCAGTCAGGCAAGTAGGTGGGTAGGCAGCAGGCATGTGGCTGGGCAAGAAAGTAGGTAGGTGGTTGGCAGGCATGTCTGTGCTTAGGCTAATGGGTGGGCAGGCAAGTAGGTAGGAGGGCAGTAGGCAGGTGGGTGGGTCAGGACAGGCAAGTATGTAGGTGGCTGGGGTAGGTAGGTGATTGGGCAGGCAAGTAGGCAGGTGGCTGGGCAGCCAGGGCCTAAGCGGGAGTTAGGGCAGCGGCATCTCTGCTTGGGGGCTCACCTTGCAGAGGTGGCTGAGGGATTGGCATTGGGCAGATGGCGACTAAATTGGCGGCCTGACATTCTGCACACTGCTTGCTATGGGGTGATTAATATTTTAGCACAGGTTTAGAATATTATTCCAAGTGTGACATACACTCCGCTTCAATACTTCTTGACAGTTGGGTTATTCTCCAGTAGAGGGCGAACTTCTGCAGAGATGAATGCAAAAAAGAAGCCCCTCCCGGTCCATAACTGCCTGGGACCTCCCACCAATTCCCCAGTTGTCTTCTCTGCAGGAAGCGAGCAAGACAGAAGATGAAGACTTCTCTTACTTGCAGGTAAGCCGGGCTCGCGCCCGGCCATTTTCGTCCCTATTGCTGCCAGGACCCTCCTAAATTGTCCCTGTATTGAGCCTCCCAGCTTAGGCTGCGGGTCCTGGTAAAGGTAGGAGTACCCTATGGGTGCAGTAGGAGCACCGCTCCACCGTGAGACCTCACTATGGGGTAGGCGGTTATCCAGGTGTTGGTGATCCTGGTGTGGGATTCCCCGTCACGCTAGGCTTAGGGCTGGATTCTGGCAGGGTTCCCCCCCTTCTGGGTCCCTTACTCTCCTCCGGGGGGTGTGTGTGATTTTACTCATCGTGTGTGTGTTTAACGCTCGGCCCGCTTGCACGCTCTCGTGCGGCGGCGGGCCAGTTCTCTCACGGTCGGCTCCGCGGCCATATTGGCCGGGGAGCGCGACCTTCTGCTTCTCTCAGTGAAGGGGGGCGGGGCCTGGTGCTCTCCCGCGTCGGAAGACCGCGTCTGCCTTGGCTTCGTCGGCCGTCTTCCAGCCCTATCGGCTGGAAGCGCGGCTTGGGTGTGCATCCCGCGTCGGAAGGGGCCGGGGCCATATGCTGGTGCGCTCCGCACTGGCCCGCCTCCTTCACCCTTTCCACCGAGGGGACGCCATCTTCATACTGCTGCCCTTGAGTGCCCCATACGGGGCTCCTTTATGCGGGATATATCTGTTTATGCACATTAATATTGTACATGCTGACGGGCGTTATTGGTGCCCGTGGGCGATATACATCTTGGGGATATATATATATATATATATATTTTATTTATTTATGGGTGTCTATACATAGTATATGCCTTTTATTTGCACTGTATGGCTGCTCGGTGAGAGAGAGACCTGTATATGTATATTTCTGTTGTGTGACTGTAGGATCAAATGCTATGGCATTTTTTTACTATGCTCTGCTCTTATGTGGCTTATTTTGTGCGTTACAGGTGTCCCTGTATACGTGCATTTTAAGGGGTCCCTCCTGGTCCTGGGGTCCCTAGATATGTTGTCCACCCAAAATCCCTCCCACCGGGACTTTTAAGGGACATCCCGGGTTGCTTATGCGTAATCCTCTACGGTCTTGCGACTGACCACAAAAATTCACCATATGGAGGCTCTGCAGGATACCAGGCCGGGGATCCCTTCAGGACAATCCGGGCCATGTGTGGGGTGCGGGGTATCCCTTACGGGGGAGAATGTGCTGATCTGTATACCATGCGCACAAAAGGCCATAATGCGGCAGTTGGGTACCCAGCCTTCTGGGTCGGCTCCTCCCGCTTCATCGCCTCCCCCTCCCCACCTGATCCGTATCCCAAGTGACATTGGTAATAGTGGGGAGTCGCTTTCTCATGTTTGGGCTAGGTTGGCCAGCATAGAGAAAATGATTGCTAGCACGGTGGGCATGAAGCCCCAGGCTAAAAAGAGACAGTTTTCGTCGGCCCAGCCCTTGTGGGACACTTGCGATGAGTCCGCTGAATTGTCCGATTATTCCCCGCTAGAGGAGGGGGAATTGTATCAGGATTCAGAGGCTGACTATGGTCAGCCTGGGAATGCCAATGTCGGGCAGGCGCTGGGGGATGCCGTTGATACGGCCACTGTCTTGTCACATTTATTGGAGGTGTTGGATATTGATCCACCTGAGGTGCCCCCTCTTAAGAAGGGGGAATTTTTGGGGGCCTACAAGCCCCGTCTGGAATTCCCTACCCAGGGTCATTTTGATGCGCTGATACTTAGGGAATGGGAGAGGCCCAGTCTGCTTCCTGGTGTGCCACAGGGATGGGATAAGAAGTATCCCTTTCCGGTGGAGGCGGTTAAGCGCTGGTCTTCTCCTCCTGAGGTCGACGCGCCTGTGTTAGGTTTGACCAACTCTTCTGTACTGAACACCCCTGACGCCTCCTCCCTTAAGGATGGCGAGGACAAGCGCCTTGATCAGATGGCGTGCCACGCATTTGCCAACGTGGGCTCGGCCCTGCGGCCGGTTAGTGTATCTGCCCTGGTGTCGCTTGCTACCAGGTCTCTTATCAGGGACTGGCTGAATAACGCTCAGTTGAATCCAGCTGGCGCTGAGTTCGCTGTACTCAAGTGCGAATTGTTCATGGATTTTGTCATGGCTGCGATGGAAGACTCCATTGTCGTGTGTAGTAGGACGTCAGCCTTACTGGTGGCCATGCGCAGACTGGTCTGGCTCCGTCAGTGGACAGCGGACGTTGGAGCCAAGTAGTCACTCACAGCTCTCCCCTTCTTGGGTGCGCGGCTGTTTGGAGATAAATTGGATGCTGTTGCTAAAGGAGGTAAGTTACCTCAGCGGAGGAAGCAGCGCCGTCCCTTTCGGGGGACGGGCTCGTTCACTCCTTCCTTTCGAGGGGCCAGAGCGTCTAGGGGTCTGGCCTTCTCGGGGGTCAGGGGCTCGTCCTGGAACAGAGGCAGAGGTCGGGCACGTCCTGCGGCTGCCTGGGGTTCCAAGCCCAAGCCTGCCGTTAAACCGGTTCAGCCCGTAAGGGTGGGGGGACGGCTGTGGCTCTTCTTCCGGGTCTGGGCCCGGGAGGTCACAGACAATTGGATCTTGGAAGTGGTCTCCTCCGGGTACATGCTGGAGTTCGAGTACTGGCCGCCCCCAAGATTCTTAAGGTCTCTGGTGCCCTCGGACCCTCAGGCTGCTCAGGGGCTCCTGTTGGCAGTGAAAAGCCTTCTGGACATGGGAGTTATATGCCCGGTGCCTCAGTTGGATAGAGGCAGGGGTTACTACTCAAACCTTTTCACGGTTCCCAAAAAGGAGGGTTTGGTGAGACCCATTCTATATCTCAAGGTTCTCAACATGTTTATCAGAGCCAAAAAGTTCCGCATGGAGACTCTGCGCTCGGCTATCAATTCCCTTCGCCAAGGGGATTTTATGACATCCATAGACATCATGGATGCGTATCTGCATGTTTCGATTTTTCAGGCACATCAGAGATTCCTCCGGTTTGCGGTGGGGGACCAACATTATCAATTCGTAGCTCTTCCCTTCGGTCTGACCTCGGCACCGAGGGTCTTCACCAAGGTTTTGGTGGGCGTAATGGCTCTGCTCAGATCTCAGGGCATTCGCATTGTGCCTTATC
Source organism: Gastrophryne carolinensis (assembly GCA_027917425.1). Taxonomy (NCBI): domain Eukaryota; kingdom Metazoa; phylum Chordata; class Amphibia; order Anura; family Microhylidae; genus Gastrophryne; species Gastrophryne carolinensis. The sequence goes on from CM051236.1 coordinate 292,859,260, forward strand.
TAGACGACCTGTTGATTTCAGCTTCTTCCCTTCAGCAGGCAGAACTGGACACCCGCCAGGTGGTGTCGACCCTGGAGAGGTTCGGGTGGGTGATCAACCGCACCAAGTATTCTCTCTCCCCGTCTCGAGTGATTTCATTTCTGGGCATGAATCTGGATACCAATCTGGCCAGAGTGTTTCTGCCCCAGACCAAGGTGCAGGATGGGATTCAGGACCTGATCCGTCTTCTTCTGGCCAGCCCTTGTCCCTCTATCCGACAGGGGATGAAACTGGTGGGTCTGATGGTGTCCTCCTTCGAGGCGGTGCCGTTTGCACAATTTCACATGAGATCTCTTCAACTTCTCCTATTGACGTATTGGGACAGGAGCCCACAGTTATTGGATCAACCTTTCAAGATTTCTCCCAGGGTTCGGCAGTCATTTCGGTGGTGGCTGGACTCGAGCAATCTGGTGAAGGGCAGATCCTTTCTGGTCCCTTGTTGGGAGACGGTTACCACGGATGCCAGCCTGTCGGGCTGGGGAGGTTATTGGAAGAGTCATCAGTTCAGCGGGTTGTGGGGTCACCAGGAGGCTCACACCCCCATCAATGTATTGAAACTCCGAGCCATTCATCTGGTTCTGGCTTGGTTAACCCCACAGTTACGGGGTCTTCCGGTACCCAACAGCAGTGGCCTACATAAATAACCAAGGAGGGACTCGCAGCAGGAGTGCCCTCAGGGAAGTCTCTCTGATCCTGCGCTGGGCGGAGAGCAATGTTCCTTGCCTTTCGGCAGTCTACATTCCGGGGGTGGAGAATACGGAGGCGGATTCCCTGAGCAGGGGGTCCTCTCGCCACGGAGAGTGGTCTCTCAACCCCGAAGTCTTTCTGGATCTTTGCCGCAAGAGGGGGACTTCGGAGGTGGATCTCTTTGCCTCGAGGCACAATCACAAACTTCCGGCATTTGTCTTTCTCAGGATCCCCTGGCCTTGGCAGTGGATGCCTTGTCTCTGGCGTGGAAGGACCTGGGTTTTCTGTACCCGTTTCCACCTGTCTCCATGCTGGGCAGGGTAGTTCGCAAACTGGTTCTCGAAGGGGCACCAGCGATTCTGGTGGCTCCAAGGTGGCCAAGAAGGGTTTGGTACGCAGACGTCGTAAGGATGGCCGTAGACCAGTGGCGGCTTCCCTTGATGCCGGACCTGCTATCCCAGGGTCATCTACTTTACCCCAATTTACAAACGCTGGCTTTGACGGCCTGTCTGCTGAAACCTGCATCTTGAAAGAGGAAGGTTTGTCTGAGGCGGTCGTTCAGACCCTGATTAGGGCTAGGAAGCGGTCCTCTTCTGGCATTTACTATAGGACTTGGAGGTCCTATATTGATTGGTGTGAGGCTAGGGCCTTGCAGGGTTTTTTCTGTACCCAGGATTTTTGGAGTTTCTTCAGCATAATCTGGACTTTGGGTTCCAGCTTAGTACTTTGAAAGGACATGTTTCTGCTCTGTTGGTTTTCTTCCAGAGGTCTTTTGCTTTACACCCGCTGGTTGACTTTTTTCCAAGGGGTGGCGCATGTGCGGCCCCCTCGAAAGGCTGTAGTTCCTGTTTGGGATTTGAATTTGGTTCATTCGGCTCTGCAGGGTCCTCCTTTTGAGCCGCCACATGATACTGCTCTTTCGGTTCTCACTCAGAAGGTTGCCTTCTTAGTGGCTATTACTTCGGTTCGGCGTGTCTGAGTTGGCGGCTCTGTCGTTTCAGGCCCCTTACTTTGAGAGACACCAGGATAAGGTGGCTTTTCGTTTTTAAGCCGGATTTCCTTCCTAAGGTGGTGTCTGCTTTCCATCTCAATCAGGATATTGTTCTCCCTTCCTTGTGTCCTAAGCCTAACAATGACAAGGAGAGGGTTCTGCACAATTTGGACATTGTTCGCTGTGTGAAGTACTATTTGGTGACTACTTCTTCCTTCCGCAAGACGGACGCTTTTTTCGTGGTGCCCTGCGGGCCCAGGAAAGTTTTGGCACCTGCTAAGTCTACAATTAGCAAATGGATTCGTCAGGCCATTGTTGGGGCCTATTCTGCTAAGGGGAGGACTCCCCCTTTTAGGGTCACTGCGCACTCTACTCGTGCTGTGGGTGCATCCTGGGCTTTTCAGCACCAGGCTTCTGTTGAACAAGTTTGTAAGGCTGCTACTTGGTCTTCTGTTCATACTTTTTCCAAGTTTCACAAGGTTGATGTGCGGGCTTCAGCGGATGCTGTTTTTGGCCGCAAGGTTCTCCAAGCTGCAGTGGTTTGAGTTGGCGCATTCTTTACTGTTTATGGTTCCCACCCTTGACGGACACTGCTATTGGATGTCCCAACTGTCAAGAAGTATTGAAGCGGAGTGTATGTCACACTTGGAATAATACTGTTTCGTGATTACTCACCTTTAAAACGGATATTATAAGTGTGACATACACTCCGCTTCACCCACCCTGTTTGGTATTCTGGATCCTTTATATGGTGAACCATTGTTTTTTGTTAGTATTGTTATATTTGGTTCTTCCTGGTCCCTTTACTGCTATCTTACACTGTGGAATTGGTGGGAGGTCCCAGGTAGTTATGGACCGGGAGGGGCTTCTTTTTTTGCATTCATCTCTGCAGAAGTTCGCCCTCTACTGGAGAATAACCCAACTGTCAAGAAGTATTGAAGCGGAGTGTATGTCACACTTATAATATCCGTTTTAAAGGTGAGTAATCACAAAACTGTATTTTTTCCCTTCCTCGAACCCCTAGGTGCGTCCTCTAGTGTGAAAAAATATTGTATATCCTCCCGCTGTGTGGGCTGTAGACAGATGTATATAAAACAATAAGGAAAACGTATTTCTAGTAGTACAATGTATATAGTAATTATTTTCTTTCATTTTAAAGGTGTACAGATTCAGTGTAACAGCTGTAAAACCATGGCTGTTCCACAGTATCATTTGGCAATGTCTGATGGGAGCATCAGAAATTTCTGCAGTTACAACTGTGTGATATCCTTTCAGGTAAGTCTTCAAAACCTCTCCTCATATCCTTTTTTTTTAAACTAACTTTTTGAGTGAACAGTTGTCTTTTTGCCTCAGTAAAATACATCTTACAGCTGGTACCTGGACAGCATTAAAACCATGGTCAGGATCCCCTCCCTTTTAGCTTTATTATAATGGGCTGCTGATTCATAAAAAGTTACTTATTTTATGTGGCCTGTATCCACAATAGCTGAACCAAGGGGCTGAGAAGCATGCCCTCCTTCCTGACACACAGTATCGAAATTGACGTTTTTGGGAAGATCAATGGCATCCTATAGCATCTAGAAATAAATTTATATTCTTAGTATACAGTACGTCCTGCTCCAGATAGAATACTTACATTCGGGTACTACTCCGCCAGATGGCGCTGGACTGCAGAGACATTGAAAATAGGCTCCTCCCGGCCCCTCAAATACCCAGGGACCTCACACAATCCCCAGGTTTTCTCTGCAGTCTGGCTGCGAAGGACAAGAATATGGCTCTCTCGTCTCGCAGGTGAGCGGGGATATTAGCCTGCGGCCCTGTAGGACTATTCCCACCCGTTCCATTAGTAATGTGCCTCCCAGCCTTGGCTGCGCTGGTCGGGTGATGGTAGGTAGCACCGCTGTTAGGTGCTTAGGAGCGCTGCTCCACCGCAATCCCCCACCAAAGGGTAGGCGGTACAGGCATATGGTGAGCCTCTATGGGATGTCTCCCGCACTATTGCCCCTGTCTATCGGTGAGTCCTATGTTAAGTGGCCGCTGTCCTCCCTCATTCTCCCTGTAGCATTCGGGGGAAAAGGGGGGGGGGTGTATGTATGCATATACGTGTATAGGGTTATGCTTTATTACATTATGCTTTGTGTCAGCCGCCGCGCTGACTTGTATTACTTTTATTAATACTTGAAACTGCCGTGCGTTTTTTTTTTCCCAGTGTTCCGCGTTTGGCGGCAGCGTTACCTAGGGCGCCGGTGCGCCGTCATTGGTTGGCTTTGCGCTCTTCGGGGGGGGCCGTGTTGCGGGGCCTGTCTCTGGCTCGTTCCGCGTCATTGCTTGTGAAGCGGGCCCGCCCCTCGAGGTATACCGACTCCATTTTGTCTGCTTGTTCGGCTTCTGCGTGACGGGCTTCTACCTACCGCGGTCCGTAAGTGCCCTCGTGGGCGGCTTTATTACCATTTTTAATTATCGTTTGCTTACGGCTACCTTTGATTATGTCTTTCAGACGGGCGAACCCATTGGCTTCAGCATTTGGCTCACGTCTGGAGGCTTCATGTCTCAGACCGGTGGATTCAGGAGGTAGTGTCCTCCGGTTACAAGATAGTTTGCTGCCTGGCCGCCCCCACGATTCATCAGATCCCGGATTCCTCAGGACCCTGTGTCAGCTCAGGATCTAGTGCAGGCAGTGCAAAGCCTCCTGGAGCTGGGGGTCATCTGCAAGGTCCCTTTAAGAGAAAAAGGCAAGGGCTTCTATTCCAACCTCTTAACAGTGCCTAAAAAAGATGGGTCAGTCAGGCCCATCCTGGACTTAAAGATCCTCAACAAATTTGTCAGGAGTAGGCGCTTTCGCATGGAAACTCTGCCATCAGTTCCCTGCGCCCAGGGGATTTCATGACCTCTTTGGACATCAAAGATGCTTACTTTCATATTCCTGTATTTCCAGGTCATTAAAGGTTCCTCAGGTTCGCTTTAGAGGATCAACACTACCAATTTGTAGCATTGCCCTTTGATCTCACTTCAGCTCCCAGGGTGTTCACCAAGGTGCTGGCAGGAGTGATGTCTCTGCTCAGGTCTCAGGGTATTCGCGTGCTGCCCTATCTGGACGACTTTCTCATCACCTCCCAGTCTCTACATCAGGCAGAATTGGATACTCAGCTGGTGGTGTCCACCCTTGAGTCATTTGGATGGGTGATCAACCACCCTAAGTCCTCTCTGTCCCCCTCCTTGGTGACTCCATTCCTGGGAATGAATCTGGATACTGTTCAGGCAAGGATTTTTCTTCCTCAACAGAAGGTGGACAGTCTGCTAGCGCAGGTTCAGTTCCTTCTATTTTGTCATCATCCCTCCATCAGGCAGGGAATGCAGCTAGTGGGCCTGATGGTGGCATGCTTCGAGGCGGTCCCTTATGCTCAGTTCCACTTGAGGCCTCTGCAACTCCACCTCTTGTCAGTATGGGACAAGGACCCAGCGTCCCTGGACCGGGTCTGTGCGCTTTCCCCCCTGGTCAGGCGGTCCCTCTTGTGGTGGCTGGACTCCAGGAACCTGCTGGGGGGCAGATCCTTTCTGATCCCCTCCTGGGAGACGGTCACCACGGATGCCAGTCTGTCAGGTTGGGGGGGGGGTTTCTGGAAGTCCCTGCGGTTCCAGGGGAGGTGGGGCCCTCAGGCCCACACACCTATCAACGTCTTGGAGCTGCGAGCAATCAGGTTAGTTCTGGCTCATTTGACTACTCACCTTCGGGGCCTACCTGTTCAGGTGCGCTCGGACAACCAGACGGCAGTTGCCTACATCAATCATCGGGGAGGGACCCGGAGCAATAGGGCCCACCAGGAAGTGTCCTGACCAGGGCGGAGGCCAATGTTCCCTACATATCAGCTGTGTACATCCCGGGGGCGGAAAATCTCCTGGCAGATTCTCTGAGCAGGGGGACCTCTCGCCAGGGAGAATGGTCCCTCTGCAACAAGGTTTTCCAGTCTCTGCGTCACTGTTGGTGTCGACCAGATGTGGATCTGTTTGCGTCCCGTCACAAGCTCTCGGCGTTTGTCTCCCTGTCCCAGGATCCTCTGGCCTTGGCCACGGATGCCCTAGCAATGTCATGGCAGGACTTTCAGCTCCTGTATGTCTTTCCCCCATTCCCCCTGTTGGGCAGGGTTCTGCGCAAGATAGCTCAGGAGGGGGTGCCAGCAATCCTGGTGGCCCCCAGGTGGCCAAGAAGAGTGTGGTTCGGAGACGTGGTGCAGCTGACAGTAGATCAGTATGTTCTGCCCAGGGTGCCAGATCTGATCACTCAGGGCTCACTACGCCATCCCAATTTACAAACTCTGGCTTTGATGGCCTGGCTGCTGAAACCTCCATCTTGATGGAGAAGGGGCTGTCTTCCTCAGTTGTGGATACTTTGATTAAAGCTAGGAAGAAGTCTTCCTCTTCCATTTATTACAGGGTTTGGCGTGCCTATATTGACTGGTGTGAATCTAAGTCTCTTCCCTGTTGTGTGTTCTCTATTCCCAGGATTCTGGAGTTCCTGCAGCATGGGTTGGAGATGGGGCTCCAACTCGGTACTCTGAAGGGTCAGGTCTCTGCCCTGGCTGTTTTCTTCCAGAAGTCCTTTGCTCAGCATTCTCTGATCAGGACTTTTTTCCAGGGGGAAACTCATGTGCGTCCTCCACGTAAGCCTATGGTGCCTGTTTGGGATTTGAACTTGTTTTGTCAGCCTTACAGGGTGCTCCCTTTGAACCTGTGCAGGATGCTACCCTGGCCATTCTTACTCTCAAAGTTGTCATTTTGGTGGCTATCACCTCCTGTTAGACGTGTGTCTGAGTTGGCGGCGCTTTCCATTCAGCCCCCCTATTATGAGAGACACCAGGACAAGGTGGTGTTCCGCTTCAAGCCAGATTTTCTGCCTAAGGTAGTGTCTGCCTTTCATTTGAATCAGGACATTGTTCTTCCTTTGTTGTGCCCTAATCCTAGTAATGCTAAGGAGAGGGTTTTGCATTCTTTGGATGTGGTTAGGTGTCTGAAGTACTATCTGGTAGCTACTGCACCTTTCAGAAAAACTGATGCTCTTTTTGTGGTCCCTTCTGGTCCTAGGAAGGGTTTGGCTCCTGCCAAGTCTACTATCAGCAAATGGATCCGTCAGGCTGTGATTCAGGCCTACTCTGCTAAGGGGAAGAATCCTCCCTTCCGTCTTACTGCTCATTCTACTCGTGCTATTGGTGCCTCTTGGGCTTTTCAGCACCAGGCTTCTGTTGAACAAGTTTGCAAGGCCGCTACTTGGTCTTCTGTTCATACCTTTTCCAAGTTTTACAAGGTTGATGTTAGGGCCTCAGCTGATGCTGTTTTTGGCCGCAAGGTTTTGCAGGCGGCAGTGATTTAAATTGTCTGCTGTTACCTTATTGGGGATTCCACCCTACTTTATGGACACTGCTATTGGATGTCCCTAATGTCTATCTGTATTCTCTCTGGAGCAGGACGTACTGTATACTAAGAATAATACAATTCTGTGATTTACTCACCTGTAGAATTGGTATTATGAGTATACAGTACGTCCTGCTCCACCCCACCCTTGGTTTTTGCATTATCTTGGATCCCCTGTATGGTGATTATCATTGGTATAGTTACCTGTTTGGGTTGTTTTAATTCTCCCGGCTTCTCGTTAACTGCTTTTCAATGCTGGGGATTGTGGGAGGTCCTGAGTATTTGAGGGGCCGGGAGGAGCCTATTTTCGATGTCTCTGCAGTCCAGCGCCATCTGGCGGAGTAGTACGCGAATGTAAGTATTCTATCTGGAGCAGGACGTACTGTATACTCATAATACCAATTCTACAGGTGAATAATCACAGAATTGTATTATCTCATCTTTTGCCACATAATGGCAATGGAGGTTTTATTGAGCATATATAGGATACTAGCAAGTTGCAGATGGACAAAGGTTTCAGTTTTCAGTTCCATATGTAAAAAACATGATGAAAAGGACAATTTGCTATGGATAGCAGTAGGGTCTCCACACTCCAAGTGCATAAGCTGAGCCGCTGATTGCCCCCCCCCCCCCCCCCCCCCGCATCCCCATGTGCTTCTGGCAAAATAATTTGCCTAGCATGCCTTGGCTCCTAAGAGTGGGAGTTGGTCTGTTTTATGGGGGTCCAACCACCTCTGTGGGGATGTGTCACTGGTGGTTGGCAAGGATTCATAAAACATCCTAATTATCAAAGGCCATGTTCATGGTTATCATGGTAAATTAAGAGATTCTTCTAGAAACTTCCATCATTATAGACTTTGTATCTTCTGGGGTCCCAGGGTCCCACTGCAAAAATTGTCCTACCTTTTAGGAAACATGTAAGGGTCATCCTCAGAAAATAGGTTGAGCTATTGGCCCTTTTCTATATCTTTGCTATCCAATTACTGTAGTAACTGGCTTGTGGCTGATTTGCTGATGTCAATGTTATCTTTGATCGTTTGTGCTGTTGAAACTGCAGCAGGACACACATTACTTTGCTTGCAACTGGGGAAAGGTAAGTATGGTAACATTTGATATGCGTATGCAGGGTACTGGGATTTCTTTTTTTACATGAACCTTGAAAGTCTGCTTCAACTACACGCGTCTAAGGGACTGAAAATTAATTTTATGTCCTGAAATTAACTTTTCTCTTTATTTTTTCAATAGAATTTATTCAATAAACCCTCTGGAGCAAATCCTTCCGTGGTTCCTCTATCCCAAGGCCAAGTAATCATGAATGTTAATGCAGGGACCGTGACGCAAGCTGGGAGTAGCACACAGTCAGTCTCCGCTACATCAACCACCTCCACTTCAACTGTTAACAGCAGCAATTCAGCGGCTGCTGGGCTTCAGAGGTTAGCTGCCCAGTCACAATCTCAGACACAACCGCAGAACAACCTTTCTCGACTTTACTTGAAGCTGAAGTGCCAACATTGCACTAGGCTGTTCACCACCAAACCCGAGCTCCTGGATTATAAGGTACAACTTGCAGTGTAAAATGTTGGCTATGCAAAGATACAATTATCAGAAATGAGAGAAATGCTGTGTCCTCGTCTAGGCATATCCCTGCAAATGATTGATCTTAGTATTAATGACCCCCCCCTCCCCAACCATCCGTCACAGAGACTATCGCAGGCCCCATTCATTCACTGAATGGTTTAAAAATTGCTCACCCTATTCAGGAGGAAAATGGCCAAAGGAAGCGGACCAAACTCCATAATACAAGGTCCAGGGAATCTAAAAACTACAGAGCTGGAGAAATATCTCCCCTTGGGGCACTCAATTGATTTCTCTGCATGGACAAGCCTATCTTTTTGTATCTCTATCTAGTAGCTAAAATATTTACTACTATACTGGTGATTTGGTCACTGCGGCAAAGTTCAAATCAGCAGCATCCTACATCGGGTGCCGGCATCCCGGATGCCGCTGATTTGAACTCTGCGCCCGGAATAGATGCGGCGATGGTGTGCCGTCTATCTGGATGGCTGGGCGCACAGCTAAAGGGACGCCGGGGATGCAGCCGCTGGCGAAGGCCTGGTCGGGATCGATTAAGATTACCGGTGACTTGGGGGGTTCACAGGGGGGGGGCATCTGGTATAGGTTACCCTGGGGCTGGCTAGGAGCCAACCTTTTAGATTCTAGGGCGACCACAGTGGACTGATTAATCCACTTTAGGGAATAGAGCAAGCCGCCCTCACCCTGCTCACAGGTGCTTTGGCGACAGGGACGCAAGGACGGCTCCACTAAAGAGCCTAGGTAGTGAAGTTCTTAGTGGACCAACACCCAGGATTTTGACTATACTGGGTTTTGGTCCACTTCCGGGTGTCCCGCTATGTGAAACCCCCCCAGATTTCCGGATGAAACTCGCCTCACCCCGCTCCTACAGCGCATACGCGCCCGCTTGTCCAATCAGCACACTCGGAGCCGCTGTGGTATTTGCGTCAAAGCGGCGTCAAACCCCAGCTCCGAGCACGCTGGTGGGCGCATCTCGCACTTCCCTCTAACATGTAGTGCTCCCTCGCCGGCCATTCACAAATGGCCGGTGCGGGCACGCGCCCTGCTAGAGAGTAGCGAGAGATGCGGGCCGCGCATGCGCCATTGGACCGGGAGTAAGGTTAGCAGGCATCCTGGGGGGGTATCACGCAGCCGGGCATCCCGATTTTGGATGCCCCACAGGGAGGGATCAGATCGGCCTGGGAATCTAGCAGGGTGTTGATTCCCGGGCCGATCACCTCCCTCATCGATCTTGGATGTCCCGCGGGGTGAAACCCCCCCAAAACCCCAAAAAAACCTTACCCTATTGGCGGCGGTAGTAGCCGCCGCCTCCCGCGCGCCCCTCTAGGCGTACCCGCGCCGGCCGTTTGTGAATGGCGGGCACGCGCCCTGTAAGTGACGTGCGGGAGGCGGCAGCGGACGTGCTGTCTTGTCCGTTGGCGGGGATTGGACGGCGCGGTCACGTGGGAGCGTGGTGAGGTGAGTTTTTGGGGCTTTCTGGGGGGTTTCACACAGCGGGGCACCCCCAATCGGGGTGCTCCCCTAAGTGGACCAAAACCCAGGATAGTCAAAATCCTGGTTGTTGGTCCACTTTAAAGATAACTTTGCTAGGAGGAAAAACCTTGAACGCCACCAACAGCTGCAGAGGGTGAAGATGATCTGGTGAGTAAGGCCATATTGCATTAGCCCTTTTCTCTTCCATTTTACTTTAGGCCATCAGAAGAATTCAGTAACTATTGGGTTAACCTCTCGACTGAAGGGCGTGGACTGCAAGACAAAGGCGTGGCTCCACCTCCCGAGCCTATATCCTCCTGGCTGACTTCCTCCACTCCAGTTTCTTTCTTGCAGTTGATACTGGACTGCAAGGGTGCATTTGAACTCCTCTCCCATTTACTTTTGGCAGGAATTATTCCTTGGAAGTGGGGGTATTGGAAACCCTGTCTGTTCCTTGGCCCTTATACTCCTCTGATCTGGATGGACCCACCTTGCCTCCGCAGCTATGCTGCATTCGGATCAAGATGGTAAGTGTAAGCTCCAGGGTCTTAGGGCACTTTGGGGTGTCACCTTTTGTTTTTTAAAAAAGAGCTAACACGCCTGTGCTGAGAATTCCACCACAGGTTTTGTCTGGTGAGCCTGATTGGGGGTGACCAGGGGAATTATTTTCCCACTTTTATTGCTCATTTTCATGTGTTAATTATGTATTTTACTGGTTGTAAAATTCAAAATTCACGCACCTTTAAGGGGGCGGAGCTCAGGCGGCAGCGAGGAAGGATCGTTTTCTCGGTCATCAGTGTGGAAAAATTTTTCAGCTAAGCAAAGTGCCGGACACCGCTGCCGACCTCCGGTTCTTCTTAGAGGCTCAGCGCGGTTTCTCAGGCCGGCAATGCTGAAACATTTTCGGCTAGGCAGATGCTGATGCGCTGGTATTGGCTGCTTGTCGCGTGTGCTGCTTCGCGCTCTTTGGGGGGGGGCGGGGCCCGCGCATGGCGCGTTCCGCATCACTGTCTCCGCGGCCCGCCCCTCGAGGTATACCCGGCGCCATTTTTCTTTGGATTTGGCTGCTGCGTGGCTGGCATCTACCTACCGCGGTCTGTGAGTGCCCTCGTGGGCGGCTTTATTTACCCTATGTCATTATACATGTCACTTATGGGGTTCAATTCGCTTATGTCTTTCAGGCGGGTCGAACTCTATTGGTTTCTCCCGGCCCTACTCCCTCTATTTAGGTATTAAACTTGTGAGGCCTAGTGTGTAAATTACTCCCACTTCCCTAGTGGGCTATTGGGGCATCCCGGGTTGCTTTTATAGCGTGAATCCCTATCTGTCTATTGTGCCGCTATAATCACCATATGGAGGCGTCTCAGGATAATGTGCTCGGGGTTCCTTCGGGGCAAGCCTGGCTGTGTGTAGCTTGTGGGGTGTCCCCTACTAGTGCTGACAATGTGCAGGTCTGTATACCTTGTGCCCAGCAGGTGCTTGCGCTGCAGCCTGGTTTACCAGTAGTTGGGCCTGCGCCATGTATGGCTTCACCTACTCCCCCAAGCTTAAATTTGACTCCCATTAAGTTGCATACCAGTGGGGATTCTCCCACAGGTACAAGATAGTTTGCTGCCTGGCCGCCCCCAAGATTCATCAGATCCTGGATGTCTCAGGACCCCATGTCAGCTCAGGCTCTAATTCTGGCGGTGCAAAGCCTTCTGGAGCTGGGGGTCATCTGCCAGGTCCCCTTACGAGAAAGGGGCAAGGGTTTCTATTCCAACCTTTTCACCGTGCCCAAAAGAGATGGGTCAGTCAGGCCCATCCTGGACTTGAAGATCCTCAACAAATTTGTCAGGTGCAGGCGCTTTCGCATGGAAACTTTGTGCTCTGCTATCAGTTCCCTGCGTCCAGGGGATTTCATGACCTCTGTGGACATCAAGGATGTTTACCTTCATATTCCTGTGTTTCCAGGTCATCAGATTCCTCAGGTTCGCTCTGGAGGATCAGCACTACCAATTTGTGGCATTGCCCTTCGGTCTCACCTCGGCTCCCAGAGTGTTCACCAAGGTGCTGGCAGGGGTGATGGCTCTGCTCAGGGCATTCGCGTGCTGCCATATTTGGAAGACATTCTCATCACTTCGCAGTCCCTCCATCAAGCAGAGCTGGATATTCAGCGGGTAGTGTCCACCCTGGAGTCATTTGGCTGGGTGATCAACCATCCCAAATCTTCCCTGTCTCCCTCCTTGGTGACTCCCTTCCTGGGAATGAATCTGGATACAGTTCAGGCAAGGATTTTTCTTCCTCCAGCAGAAGATGGACAATCTACTGGTGCAGGTTCAGTCCCTGCTCTTTTGCCCTCATCCCTCCATCAGGCAGGGAATGCAGCTGGTGGGCCTGATGGTGGTGTTCTGGACTCCAGGAACCTCTTGGCGGGCAGATCTTTTCTGGCCCCCTGCTGGGAGACAGTCACCACGGATGCCAGTCTGACAGGTTGGGGGGGCTTCTGGAAGTCCCTGCAGTTCCAAGGGAGGTGGGGCCCTCAGGAGGCCCACACACACCCATCAATATTCTGGAACTAAGGGCGATCAGGTTGGTGCTGGTTCACTTGACCCAACACCTTCGGGGCCGGCCTGTTCAGGTACGCTCGGACAACCAGACGGCGGTTGCCTACATCAATCATCAGGGGGGGACTTCAAGGGGGCCCTCAAGGAAGTGTCTCTGATCCTGTCCTGGGCGGAGGACAATGTTCCCTGCATATCTGCTGTGTACATTCCAGGGGTGGAGAATCTGCAAGCAGACTCTCTGAGCAGGGGGACCTCTCACTTGGGAGAATGGTCCCTCTGCGACAGGGTGTTTCAATCTCTGTGTCACCGTTGGGGCCAACCAGATGTGGATCTGTTTGCGTCCCGTCACAACCACAAGCTCCCGGCATTTGTCTCCCTGTCCCCGGACCCTCTGGCCTTGGCAACAGATGCTCTAGCAATGTCATGGCAGGACTTTCAGCTCCTGTATGTCTTTACCCCATTCCCCCTGTGGGGAAGTGTTCTGCGCAAGATGGCTCAGGAGGGGGTGCCAGCTATCCTGGTGGCTCCCAGGTGGCCAAGAAAAGTGTGGTTCACAGACGTGGTGCAGCTGGCAGTAGATCAGTACGCTCTGCCCAGGGCGCCAGACCTGCTCACTCAGGGTCATTTACGTCATCCCAATTTACAAACTCTTGATGGAGATGGGGCTGTCTGCCTCTGTTGTTGACAACATGATTAAGGCTAGAAAGAAGTCGTCTTCTTCCATTTACTATAGGGTTTGGCTTGCCTACATTGACTGGTGTGAGGCTAGGTCTCTTCCCTGTTGTGTGTTCTCTATTTCCAGGATCCTGGAGTTCCTGCAGCATGTCTCTGCCCTGGCCGTTTTCTTCCAGAGGTCCTTTGCCCAGCATTCTCTGATCAGGACTTTTTTCCAGGGAGTTAATCATGTGCGTCACCCACGTAAGCCTATGTTGCCTTTTTGGGATTTGAACTAGGTCTTGTCTGCCTTGCAGGGTGCTCCCTTTGAAACTGTGCAGGATGCTGCCCTGGCCATTCTTACTCTCAAAGTTGTCTTTTTGGTGGCTATCACTTCTGTTAGGCGTATTTCTGAGTTGGCAGCGCTTTCCATTCAGCCCCCCTACTTTGAGAGACACCAGGACAAGGTGGTGTTTCGCTTCAAGACAGATTTTCTGCCTAAGGTCGTGTCTGCCTTTCATCTGGATCAGAACATTGTTCTTCCTTCCTTGTGCCCTAATCCTAGTAACGCTAGGCATTCCTTGGATGTGGTTAGGTGTCTGAAGTACTATCTGGTTGCTACTGCACCTTTCATAAAGACTGATGCTCTTTTTGTGGTCCCTTCTGGTCCTAGGAAGGTTTTGGCTCCTGCCAAGTCTATTATCAGCAAATGGACCCGTCAGGCTGTGATTCAGGCCTACTCTGCTAAGGGGAAGAATCCTCCCTTCCGTCTTACTGCTCATTCTACTCGTGCTATTGGTGCCTCTTGGGCTTTTCAGCACCAGGCTTCTGTTGAACAAGTTTGCAAGGCCGCTACTTGGTCTTCTGTTCATACCTTTTCAAAGTTTTACAAGGTTGATGTTAGGGCCTCAGCTGATGCTGCTTTTGGCCGCAAGGTGCTGCAGGCGGCAGTGGTCTGACCTGTCTGTTACCTTTGGGGATCCCACCCTGCTATATGGACACTATTGGATGTCCCAAGTGTAATGAATCTTATCTGGAGCAGGATGTACTGTATACTAAGAATAATACAATGCTGTGATTACTCACCTGTAGAATTGTTATTATGAGTATACAGTATGTCCTGCTCCACCCCACCCTTGGTTTGCATTATTCTTGGATCCCCTGTATGGTGATATCATTGTTTTATAGTTACTAGTTGGTTCTGTTATCTTTCTCCCGGCTTCTCGTTAACTGCTTTTCAATGCTGGGGATTTGTGGGAGGTCCCGGGTATTTGAGGGGCTGGGAGGAGCCAATTTCGTGGTCTCTGCAGTCCAGCGCCATCTGGCGGAGTAATACCCAAGTGTAATGAATCTTATCTGGAGCAGGACGTACTGTATACTCATAATAACAATTCTACAGGTGAGTAATCACAGAATTATATTTTTCAATCCCTATGCAAGCGCTGGGGGATTCCAGATGTAGATCTTTTTGCATCCCGGCACAATCGGAAGGTTCCAAAGTATGTGTCCTGGTCCTGGGATCCTCTAGCAATAGCAACCGATACCCTGACTCTTTAGTTGTCAGCATTCAAGCTTCTTTATGTATTCCCTCCGGGTCGAGTACTAAAGGATTTAGCTCACAAGGTAGTCCCAACCATTCTGGTGGCTCCTCGATTCCAAGGAGAAGCTGGTTCTCAGACATAGTAAGGATGTCAGAGGGCAACCCTTGGAGGTTGCCCGACGATCCAGATCTTCTCAAACAGGGGCCTCTAAGGAACCCCAATTCACAAGTTCTTGCTTGGACGGCCTGGCTATTGAATCCTTCATCTTGGCAGAAAGGGGCTTTTCTGCCAGTCATCCAGACTGATTCAGCCCAGGAAGAAGTCTTCATCAATGTTGTACTATAGACTCTGGCAAGCATTTTTCGCTTGGTACAAATCCAGAGGGTTCGCTGGTAGAACTTTTTCTGTTCCCAGAATATTGGATTTTTTGCAGAAGGGTCTTGATCAAAGTTTTCAGTTGAGTACTTTAAAGGGACAGATATCTGCTTTAGCTATTTTTTTTCAGAAACCCTTTGCTGAGAATAAACGTATCAAAGCTTTTGTATAGGGAGTTGCTCATGTGCGGCCTCCTCGTAAGCCCCTTCTGCCAGTTTGGGACCTGAACTTATCAGCTCTTCAGGGTCCTCCTGTTGAATCATTGGCAGATGCGTCATTGAATTTATTGACTCTTAAGGTTATCTTTTTTAGTGGCAATAACCCCAGTAAGGAGGGTTTCTGAATTAGCAGCTTTATCAGTTTATACAGATTGCTCACATTAATAATCATCCTACCTGCATCTACTGCATGTTATGAGCCTTTAAATATCCAAGATGGCGGCTCATGGAACATCAGGCAGCCTGCAAACAGGAAGTGCCTTCTGACTGTGCTGCTCTGCATTCTGGGATTACTGACCTTTTCCTGACCCCGGCTCTGCTCACAGCTATAACCTGCCCCCTGTACTTTATCCCACTCTCCTAAGTGTGATGCTTCTGAGCCAAGATGGCGACGCCCGTATCCTAAAGTCCTGAACAGTTGCAGCCCAAAATGTAAAAAAATGTAAATGGAGAGTGGAGTCTTGTATTTGGTTTCCAGCCTTTTGTTTCCAACAGGAGATATAGGTATGCCTCCCGGGCGGCTGGTTCTACTGCTTTTTAATTAAACTGGAGTGGAGGAAGTCGACCAGGTGGAGCCACGCCTTTGTCCTGCAGTCCATGTCCTTTGGTTGAGAGGTTAACCCAATAGTTAATGAATTCTTCTGATGTCCTGAAATAATAATGGAAGAGAAATTTATTCTACAGGTGAGTACTCACAGAATTCTCTTATTACTGTGCTATAGCAAAAATAAAAACTTTAATTTTATTTTCATGCTTCTGGCTGTTGGTACTCCATGGATGCTAACTTTTGTCGGAAGTCGCATCCTCTGGCCCACTCTCATTGCTCACACTATTCTATTACTCACTTTTTAACAATGGGTGGTTTGACAGGGGACCTCATCAACAAGCTCACAGGGGCTAAGCGTACCTTATTGCTTCAAATAGGTTCGCTTTATCTAGGGTTCTGATTGCGGCAACAGACTAAGCTAATTTACAAGTCTTCCCTAAGGGCACACTCGCCCACATGCTTGGGGAGACATCTGCTTGCATTTGCACCGATATGGAGGGCACAAATTTGGGGTTATTTGTGAACCACAGGTGCAAGATTTCACTCAAAATTTCTTCGGTTCTTCCAACATCCTACTGTCCTAGGCACAGGTAGGCTGCTTTTTTTTTTTGTTTCAATATATTTTATTGAATTTTCAACGATACAGTTCTGCAAGGCATACATCATTATACTGCCATCCCGCGCAGGGGAGGTATATAGAAAAGGAAAAGGATTAGCGGCGTATGTTTACACAATATTGTAGATTAACCAAACTAGTGCTTTAACAATCCACAGTATAATTGCAAATATGGTGAGGCATGTGCTTGGTACTATTGGCGTAATCTGCATTACACTGTGATCTTTTCCGGGGCCACGGAACCTCCGCTACCGGCACTGTCACCTGTTCACCTATTATCTTGTGCTCTTTACACTAGGTCTATTGGGGCGTGCCATTGGGCTATCAAACACTGCCTTGCGTATGTACAGAAGGGAACCTTTAAACATTTAGAGCTATTATATTGCGAAAAGGAGGGGAAAATGACCCAGTTCAAGGGGTCGAAGTATGAAGAGGGGGGGGGGGGGGGGGGTTGTCACTCCCGCGTTCCACCAGACCCCAGTATGGTTATTACAGTATCCGCAGAGGTATAGAGCGGATACTAGACAGTCTCGTATCCCGTTCATCCTGGCCGACACCTCGGAGATTAGGGTAAATTGCTTCTTCCAGGCCCTAGCTATGGCCTGCTTGGCCGCTAGGAGAGGGTAGACAAAAGTCTGTGTTGCTTACTAGACGGCTCCCGGGGCTTACAGTGCAGGAGGGCCACCCAGGGATCCTTTCTCATGCTGGTTTTGAAGATTTCATTGGCCATCCTAAACACGTGGTTCCAAAAGCAAGCCAGCATAGGGCAGGTCCACCAAACATGCATAAAGTCCCCCCTCCGCACAGCCCCTAAAGCATGACTTAGTCTGCCCCGGAAACTGCTCAAGCGGCTCGGCACCAGGTACCAGCGGAGCATTACCTTATAGGCTGTTTCGACTGTCAGGATGTTGGAGCATTTTGAGATACAAGACCATATCTCTGTCCACCCCCTTTCTCCCCCAGGTGGACCCAGATCCCTCTCCCAGCTATTCACATATGTGTGAGACTCCGGCTTAATTTCGCTTAACGCTGAATAAATTAGGGAGGTTATTCCTGTTGAAAGGGGTTATTAGCACATAGAGGAAGGACATTGTTTTGTCAGGGACAGAATCCAATGCCTTAACTGAATATAACGGAAATACTCTTTGTGGGGAATACCGCATTTCTCTTGCAGGACGCGGAAGGACCCAAGGCCCCCCTCTGAGTAGATCTGATATTTTGTTTATACCCCAATCCTGCCACCACTTAAAGGCCAATTTGTTCTGTTCACCTGGGGGGTAAGCTTGGGTTGTCCGATAGATGTGCCAGGGGGGTATGAGGGGACATCAAGGAGGCGGAATACCTGACCGAGTCCCACACTGCGAGTGAGTGTCTCATTAGGGGGCTAAGTGTTTTGGGCCTAAGTCCTGGGTCTGTCCAAAGTAGGCTGTCAATAGGTATCGGTGTGCAATTGGGAAGCTCAAGGAAAACCCACAATGGGGGGTTGAGGGAGGAGTGCATGGGGACCAGCTGGGCGATCTGCGAGGCTTTATAATATTTAAATATGTCGGGCACTCCCAGCCCCCCTTGTGCTCTACGGGCTAGCCTAGTGCGTTTGGATACCCTTGGGCGCCCCGCGGACCATATGAAGATGTCCGCCAGTAGCGAACTAGGGTTAAGCGAGGTTTCTACACACAGGGCGTTAGAGGTTTGATAGATGTGGCGCCAGGTTGGGGGCAAACTTTTTATACTACAGGCCACTGAACCCGTCCGGACCCGGGGTCTTGGCTGTCTTCAGGGATTTAATGGCGGGGAGCACTTTGTTTCGACCATCTGACCATCATGACCATCTCGGCTTGGTCATCTAGGAGCGCATTAAGCTCTAATTGCAGTTTGTCCACAACCTTCTTATTTCTGGCGCTCGGGGGGGGGGGGCCCTCCTCCACTGAATTTTGGCTCACTCAAAGGTCAAGGTCAACTCCCTTATTCTTCTTTGCCTTTCTCGCTTCTCAGCGGAGGCTATAGAGATAATATTCCCCCTCATGGTAGGAAGGGGCCGAGTTGGTGTTGAGCGAGAAATATTCCTGAAGGGCCTCCTGGATTTTAAAGCAGGTGGACTTTTTTGATAAAACGGAGTCATTGAGTCGCCAGCTGTAAGAGTGTTTAGTTGTGACCAAGAGGTCCAAGACTGCCATTACTGGGCTGTGATCAGACCAGGCTGTATTGTAAATTTTAGAATCCATAGTGGCAGGTAGCACCGATTGAGGGACTAATATGTGGTCTATCCTACAAAACGTACCGTGAGGATTAGAATAGAATGTGAAATCACAGACTCTGGGGTTCCTTTCCCTCCAGACATCGCACAGACTGTGGTGATTAAGGAGGTCACGGAAGGCTGCGGACTGGGCATCCGGGTTCGGGAGCGCCGTCCCAGATTGCCCTGTGCACCGTCTGTCCAATCCAGGGTTTATTGTCTGGTTCGAATCCCTTCCCATTATCAGGACCCCCTTGGTATTATTCTGGACAACCGTCAATAGATGCTTGAAAAATCTGGTTTGGAAGGTGTTAGGGGCATAGTACGTGACCAGGGTAATCTCCACGTCATAGAGGGTACCCTGTAGTATGAGATATCTGCCGGTGGGATCTGAGATCTCCTTAAAGCAGATGAACGGAAGATTCTTACAGATAGCGTTTAGGACTCCCCTTTTCTTCTCTCTGGCACAAGCGAGATAAGCCAAGGGGAAATGGCCACTAAGGTTCTAAGGCCTGGAATGGGTGGAGAGTCTGGTTTCTTGCAGAAAGATACATCAGCTTTGCAGGAATTATAGTAATGGAAGGCCTTATTGCGCTTAGCGGGGACATTAAAGTGGACCAACACCCAGGATTTTCACTATCCTGAGTGTTGGTCCACTTCCGCGGGGCACACCGATCGGAGGTGCCCCGCTGTGTGAAACCCCCCAGAAAGCCCCTAAAATCTTACCTTATCGGCGACGGACAAGCGCCGGATAAGCCATCGCCTCTCGCGTCCCTCATACAGGGCGCGGCTGCGCCGGCCATTCATGAACGGCCGGCGCAGGTGCGCGTTCTGCTAGAGGGACGCGCGGGAGGCGGTGGCGGCTTAATTATCGCCGATAAGGTAAGTTTTATTTATTTTTTTTTTTTTAGGGGGTTTCACACAGCGGGGCATCCCGATTTCGGATGCCCCGCGGGGAGGGAGCTGATCGGCCCTGGAATATTATAGATTCCCGGGCCGATCAGGGGTGGGTGTTGGTCCACTTTAAAGCCCTGAACATTGTGCGGTACAACCTTAATGTTTAGCCCAACCATGGCGGTCCTGGTGATGCAGGGTATTAATGTCCGGGCTAGTGGAACGTGGGAGATCCAAATGGGGAATGAGGGGGAGTGGGAGCAGGTACGGATTATAGAGAGGGCGGAAGCAGAGGTTGGGAAACGTAAGGAACACAAAATCAAAACACCTTTTGCCAATGCGCGGTGTAATACCACCAAATGCCCCTCCAGAATCTGCAGTAGCAGAAATAGGTCCACTAGCCAAGGCCACACATGGCTTTGGACCATTTGACAACTTGTCAATCGGGGGGCTTACCCCAGGGACATAGGGCAACCTGTGGAGTAAACATTACCATATTCAGGCAAAAACAGAAAAGCATAAAATAATAAAATAACCCAGCATTTAACTGTACTATAGAACTTCAATGTTGAACAACGGAGGCCAGCATGGAATAACGCATCTCAATTTTAACTTTCGGCATGCATGTAAAGTTACAAACAAGTATTCAAAATTTCGGGGAGTCAACTGAGGTTAGGCCCAAGTCCCTCAGTGTATCTCGCAGGTCCTCTGGGGAGCTGACTGCATGCTGGTGGCCTGTGTGCGTGAACGTAAGCTTGAAGGGTAAGCCCCATCTGTATTTTATGTTGTGGCTCCGTAGTACTTCCAAGCCGGGTTTCATGGCTCTCCTCCGCTGCAGGGTTTGAGGGGCGACATCTGGGAAGATGTGGTAGCGGTGATTCTGGAAGCACAAGTCCCCTTTTTTCTTAGTGCGGTAGAAGGTAGGCTTGACAACAATGTCCCTGGGGAGACCATCGGATCTTTTGGCGCCCAAAGCCCTGTGGGCGCGATCCAGCTCCAGGCGTTCAACAGGCAGAGGGTATCAGTTCCTGTAAGAGGGCCGTAACGGTAGCTGGCACGTCCTCTCTTGATTCTGGGAGGCCCTGAATACGAATGTTGACCCTCCTGGATCTGTTCTCGAAGTCCTCTAGTTTTTGTTGCAGTGAGGCCACGTCATCCCTGAGGGCTGCGGACTCAGACCCTCTGCTCTTCAGGGCCACCACCATGTCGTCCATTTTCTCCTCGAGCGTGTTGGTCCTAGTGCCCAGGTCCTTGATTTCCTTAGAGTAGCTGGTTGAGAGTTGGGTCACGGCTGCCGCCAGCTCTTGCTGCAACAAGACTTTGAATTTGACCAGTAGGTTGGTAGGCTGCTTTTTTTGCCGGAAGTATGCATTTGAGAGGAGCTAGGCATTTTCTGTGTTTTTGCAGTCCACCTAACTTTCCTTCTGCCGCTCCACGGATGGTCCACTGGTTTGGGGTCCAGAGACAGTGGTCCATAAGAAGTTTCTTCTACATGTGCTGGAACGGAGAGCTGTCTTGGAACGGAGAGCTGTCTTGTTACCACTACAACTATTGGTCTACCACATAAGGAGCTCATAGATAAGTTATTGAAGATAAGACTCAATTCCTGGATAGTTCAGTGGATTTCCAGTTTGCTGAGGGATCGGTATCAGAGCGTTGTTGTAAATGGTGTGCAATCTGAACAAAGGCGAGTTACAAGTGGTGTGCCGCAAGGCTCTGTCCTGGGCCCCATTCTTTTTAATATATATAAGTGACATAGGAGAAGGCTTGGTAGGAAAAGTTTGCCTGTTTGCTGATTATACAATGGTTAGTAATAGGATGAATATTCCTGGAGGTGTCTGCAACGTGGAAAATGATTTAGCTTTACTGGATAGATGGTCAAAACTGTGGAAACTAGAGTTTGATGTCTCTAAATGTAAAATCATGCACTTGAGTAGAAGGAATCCCTGCTCTGAGTACCGTATGGGCAGCACTGTGTTAGCCAGGACCTCGGAGGAGAGAGATTTAGGGGTACTGATTACTAATAGCTGCAAGATGAGTGGACAGTGTAGCCAGGCAGTGAATAGGGTGGGCGTGGCCTGCGCCAACACTGACACTGCGCAGGCCACACCCACCCCATTCCCGGACCCGGACGCTCAACGGAGCGGTGTCGGCGGACAGGTGAGTTTTACTTTTTTTTTTTTTCTTTTTACTTATGCCGACTGGGGGGAGAGGGGGAAGCCACAAAGCCAATCCTAAGGTGATGAGGGGGATGCCACACAGCCCATACTAATGGGGGGAGGGGGATGCCACACAGCCCATACTAATGGGGGGAGGGGGATGCCACACAGCCCATACTAATGGGGGGAGGGGGATGCCACACAGCCCATACTAATGGGGGGAGGGGGATGCCACACAGCCAATCCTAAGGGGATGAGGGGGCTGCCACACAGCCCATACTAATGGGGGGAGGGGGATGCCACACAGCCCATACTAATGGGGAGAGGGGGATGCCACACAACCCATACTAATGGGGGGAGGGGGATGCCACACAGCCTATACTAATGGGGGGAGGGGGATGCCACACAGCCAGTACTAATGGGGGAAGGGGGATGCCACACAGCCAATACTAATGGGGGAAGGGGGATGCCACACAGCCAATACTAATGGGGGGAGGGGATGCCACACAGCCTATACTAATGGGGGGAGGGGATGCCACACAGCCTATACTAATGGGGGGAGGGGATGCCACACAGCCTATACTAATGGGGGGAGGGGGATGCCACACAGCCTATACTAATGGGGGGAGGGGGATGCCACACAGCCTATACTAATGGGGGGAGGGGGATGCCACACAGCCTATACTAATGGGGGGAGGGGGATGCCACACAGCCTATACTAATGGGGGGAGGGGGATGCCACACAGCCTATACTAATGGGGGGAGGGGGATGCCACACAGCCTATACTAATGGGGGGAGGGGATGCCACACAGCCTATACTAATGGGGGGAGGGGATGCCACACAGCCTATACTAATGGGGGGAGGGATGCCACACAGCCAATACTAAGAGGGGGGGTACACTGCCTATATGGGGAATAGGAGGGGGGAATGCCACACTGCGTATAATGGGGTGCACACTGCCTATATGGGAATGGGAGGGGGGATGCCACACTGGGTATATGGGGAATGGGAGGGGGTGAATGCCACACTGGTATATGGGGAATGGGATGGGGGCATGCTACACTGTCTATGGAATGGGGGCATTCCACACTGCCTATGGTAATGGGATAGGGGGAATGCCACACTGTCTGTAATGGTGCGTTTTTGGTTTAAAATATTTTTTTTCTAATTTTCCTCCCCCAAATCCTAGGTGCGTCTTATAGGGCGAAAAATACGGTATCTTTACACATGATTGGGTGGATAACATGTCTGCATGCTATTTGAGTAGATAGCAGGCGGCACCTGCCCTGGTCTAGCTGTTTTGGGGCTCCCTATGTCCCCTAAGGCATCCCTGATTGGTTGCTGGCTTTGGTGGTCATGGTAATGGCCAACAAAGGAACATCCATTGCTGTAGCTTAATTAGCATACATAAAACTAGCTCAAGCCAAATGTTACCAGACCATGGCCGAGTCTGATTTAAAACAATTTACATGTAGACTATAAATGTAATCTACACGATGTGTTGGAGAGACCAAATCCTGTAGAACCAAAGAGCTCGGGCATCTGAATCTGTGCTCTGCCTCTGTGTGAATTATTGTATATGGTCCCACCTGTGCTATCCAGGTGACTTTTTGTGAGAAATTGTGTCCTAGAATGTGATTTTTCTATTTTCTATCTAGAAGTATATTAGAGCCTCCAGAACTTTGTATCCCTCCCCTTACAAACTTCTGTGACTTCTGGTATATTGGTAAATAACGTATGCATTTGATTGTACCGCTGATTGGGGACAATCCTGATCAAACATGACCCACCTTGTGTTTCTTATAAAACCTGGGGACTAGGGAAGGGAAAGAGTATATGAATGATTGTTGTATGGGGCTGGTCAGATTCGGTGGTTCTCCACAATAGTGAGTACACAAAGAAGTGTGGGGTTTGGACCAATCCCCACTCCTCACGGTTTGGGAGAGCTCTAATTTACTGACCTGGCTTACATATGTAAGTCAACTTTGTTCAAAGTATAAAAATACAGATTTATTCCAAAAATTCTAAGAACTATCAAACATCACACTACGCAAAATATGACATGGACATAACCTAAAACTTTCAATGGTAATTCATAGTTTCCCTTTTGGGCCTTGAAATTACCTTCTTGGTTAACGTCCAGAGTTCTGTGGCGGACTAGTTTCGCCTGTAGCGGCTACTTCAGCGCCCTCGGTTTTACATTCCACGTCTGTGTATTGTACATATAAGGGTACATGGTAAGTATACATACAAATATAAACATCAATAGTAATCTGTATCCAGGTGTATACCTGTATTTGCTAGATATCGCAATTCCAGAGTTGAGCAGAATGGGCAAGACCCACAGCAAACAGGCAAGAAACACTCTCCTGGATTTTTATAAAATGGCAACGTTGGTACCAGGATCTGATTTTTTTTTTTTTTTTATTTATTTTTTTTTTTAACCAGAAACCAAATTAGTCATAATGAATGGCACTTATTTATGCACAATTGGTAAATAACTTTAAAAAGATGATACTTTCTCCCACATACTTTTTTTCATTTTCACTATTTTCCTTTGGTATAGACTGATTTGGTTCAACTTTTTATTTTTAGGGTAAAATGTTTATGTTCTGTGGAAAATCTTGCTGTGATGAATACAAAAAAATTAACATGATCACAGCGATGTGTGAATACTGTAAGATTGACAAAACTGTCAAAGAGGTGGTGCGAATCTCTGGAATGGAGAAGGTGTTCTGCAGTGAAGGTGAGTTGTCATTTTTTCACATACAAAAGTAAAAAGTAAGGCCTCTCCAACTGGTTTCCTAATACTATGTCATGCTGTGTCAGCAGTAGATGCATAGATGATGCAATAGTCTTTCTTCCAAGTCTTGTGCTGTGCGCGTAGGGTTCAGTCTTTATGGTTCCAGTCCTTTTATATCCCTATTTTGCTTAACTGCATGGGTAGGGTTTTGGGTGGTGCCAAGGTGGTTTAGAATGTGTAGCACAACAGAACAAAAGCTGAAGAGCACAAGTGCAATACCACATGATGGCGGAATACAGATATTCCCCCACGTCGCAATGCTGCTTTATAAAGGTTGTCCTTTATGCCTCAGCTGTTTGATCAAAGCTTTGGCAAAATTGCTTTCAATCTGCTTTAAAGTTTCTGTGGGCATTTGATAAAAAAAATAGTAGTGCAGATTTCAGACTGCTTATTTGTTTTAATAAATGACTAGGTAAAGTGCTTAGATGAAGGATCTTCTGGCTCCATTACAATGTGTGAGCATGACTTTAATCCCCCACAGACGATCACTGCTATTCCTGCGCGCTGACACTGGACCGCCCAATTCCATTCCTGTGCCATTGCAGTATTGGCATGCCCTAATAGCCGTGATTGTCTGCAGTGGATTAAAGGTGAGTGTAGCCATATGCTGCATGACTTTAAATGGCTAAAAAGGACAGACCACTAGTTCCCCTTGTGTGCTCTTTTTTTTTTGCAACATTTTTTTGTATGGCTAATGCTAGGATTTTTTTTTCTTTCAATAGAAATTAGTTTGTGTGCCTGCACAGATTACACATGCTTATCAAACCATGGTCTCAATTGGTTGCAGTTTAGAATGTAGAGCATGGCCTAGGGAAAAAGTTTTTCACTGAACATTTGTTAGAAAAAAAAATGTATTTAGCCCCAGCTTCTACATACATAACGGCTACAAGCTTCAAAGCCACTCAAAACCCTCTGCAGCTAGCCCTGTAAACTAAAAGACTCCAATGCCAGCTGCTAGTCTGCCCCCTGGGGATCCTACACAGGAATGCCCCATGTAAAACCCAGTCGCCAGTAAACTCCCCTATACCGGATGCATCCATGGCTTCCCTGTTGCTGTGCACGCTCCTAGGCCCAGTCATTCAGATGGGCACATGAAAACTGGGGATGCGCCCAGCCGACTGGCCACACCACCCAGAAGCTTTGAGTTCAGCCAATCTGTGATCTCAAAACTACCCAGGGGTCGTGGCTTCTGTGGTGTAAAAACCCTTTTCTTTTTTTGGGAGGAGGGGGGGGAGCTGGCAGCATCACCCTAGTTACTTGGGTGTGGGGCTTCATGAAAAGGGTTTTGTTCCACTCTAAATCTAAGGTTGTTGTAATACTTGTATGTTTTGTGTAGGTTGCAAACTGCTGTACAAACATGATCTTTCAAAGAAGTGGGGGAGTTACTGTAAAAACTGCAGTTATTGCAACCAAACTTCTCCAAAGCTGGTGCGGAATCATTTTGCCGGAAAGTTGGAAGAGTTCTGTGGAGAAGAATGCATGTCAAAATTCACAGTGTTGTTTTATCAGGTGAGGAGACAAAATGGTATTGAAGCAAACTGGTTGGGAATATTGTCACAATTGGTCATGCATATGTGCCAATTGCTTTAAATCTTTTACACTGTAACCAAGATTAACATTTTAGTAATGGCAGAAAGGGTTGCTAGAACACACTCTCGGTGTTGGTGAGAGATTGGAGCTTATGGTGAGCCAAAATTATAGTATTCTTAGTATACAGTACGTCCTGCTCCAGATAGGAATCATTACACTTGGGTATTACTCCGCCAGATGGCGCTGGACTGCAGACACAGCGAAATTGGCTCCTCCCGGCCCCACAAATACCCGGGACCTCCCACAAATTCCCAGATCTTCTCTGCAGTCTGGACTGCGAAGGACAAGAAGATGGCTCTCTCTACTCGCAGGTGAGCGGGGCTATTAGCCTGCAGCGCTGTAGGACTATTCCCACCCGTTCCATTATTAATTTGCCTCCCAGCCTTGGCTGCGCTGGTTCGGGTGAGGGTAGGCAGCACCGCTGGTTTGCCTTTAATCCTGTCACCGCACAGCTTTGGTTGCACTGGTTGCTTTATGAATATGCCGCCGCTGCGCGCGCTTGTGTGGCGTTTCGCGGTCGGCGGCAACATTACCTCAGGTGCTGCTGCGCCATCATTGGTTGATTTTGTCACGTGTGCGGCTTCGCACTCTTCGGGGCGGGGGGGGGGCGGGCCCTGCGGATGGTGCGTTCCGCATCACTGTCTCCGCGGCTTGCTCCTCGAGGTATACTCTGCGCCATTTTGCTTCCTCGTGCTGCGTGGCTGGCGCCTACCTACCGCGGTCCGTGAGTGCTTTCGCGGGCTGTTTGTTCATATTTTTAATGTTATGTATGCATGTCGATTACGGGGTTTTTTGCTTATGTCTTACAGGCGGGTCAAACTCAATTGGTTTCTCCCGGCCCTACCACCTCTATAAGTTTATTAAACTTATTGAGGCCTAGTGTGCTAATTCCTCCCACTTCCCTAGCGGGCTATTGGGGCATCCCGGGTTGCTTTTATAGCGTGAATCCCCATCGGCCGCTATAATCACCATATGGAGGCGTCTCAGGATAATGTGCTCGGGGTTCCTTCGGGACAAGCCCCGGCTGCGTGTGGGCTTTCCCCTACAAGTGTTGACAATGTGTGGGTTTGTGTACCTTGTGCCCAGCAGGTGCTTGCGCTGCAGCCTGGTTTACCAGCAGCTGGGCCTGCGCCACGTATGGCTTCGCCTACTCCCCCAAGCTTACATCTGACTCCCAGTGAGGTGCATACCAGTGGGGAGTCTCAGCCTGATGTGTCTACTAGACTGGCTAGTGTTGAAAAGTTGCTTGCTAATACTATGGCGCGTAAGGCCTCTAAGAGGCGGCATTTGGCGCCTGATGTCACTCTTTCCCCTATGGAGGCTGAAGAGTTCTTTGATCTGTCTGGTTATACCCCCCCCCCCTGGAAGAAGGGGAATTGTTCTCTGACTCAGAATCATCTGATGAACGGCCCAAGGGTTATGCTGATTCTGGCTCTGATCCCTGGACCCCAGATGATACTGATAGGCTTTTGGCTCAGATCTTTGAAGTGCTTTCTATCTCTCCCCCAGCTGTGGCTCCTCAGCAGCAGGGGGAATTGTTTCATATTGCTAAGCCACGTTTAGAGTTCCCTGAACAATCTAATTTTAATAATCTCGTGCTCAAAGAATGGGAGTGTCCTAGCAGGCTTCCCGGAGTCCCTAAGCGTTGGGATAAGAGAGATCCCTTTCCTGCTGATGTGGTTAAACGTTGGTCATCCCCTCCCGAAGTGGATGCTCCAATTCTGGGTTTGTCTAACACCTCTGTCATGCATTCCCCTGACTCTACTACCCTGAAGGATAGTGAGGACCGGTGTATTGATCAGCTGGCTTCCCATGCCTTTGCCTGTGTGGGGAAGGCACTGCGCCCGGTTTGTGCCTCTGCCATTACAGCTGTGGCTATTAGGACTCTGCTTAAAAGTGTCTTAGATGGAGCTCCTGATGTTTCTAGTGAAGAGTATAATGCACTCTCACGTTGTAAGGTATTTGTTGCTTATGTCCTCTCTGCCTTGGATGATAACATTAGGATGTGTGGCAGAGTCTCTGCCTTGGTGGTGGTTATACGCCGCTCGGTTTGGCTGCGCCAGTGGGCAGCTGACAACGCTGCCAAGAAGACTCACTCGGTTTCCCTTCAAAGGACTACGCCTATTTGGGGACCGCCTGGACTTGTTTGCTAAGGGAGGTAGGTTACCCCAGCGCAGAAGACTGTCTTGGCCCTTTCGGGGCCCGGGCTCCTTTCCTTCCCCCTACCGTGGCTCCAGAACGGGGAGAGGGTCTCCTTTACTGGGGCCCAAGGAGATTTCTGGGGTAGGGGCAGAGGACGTGGACGCCCTGGCCCATCCTGGGGCTCCAAACCTAAGCCTTCCCCCATTCCCCCTCAGGCATGAAGGGGTGCCCTCACCCATCCGGGTGGGGGGACGGCTTCAGCTCTTTGCTCACGTCTGGAGGCATCATGTCTCAGACCGGTGGATTCAGGAGGTAGTGTCCTCCGGTTACAAGATAGAGTTTGCTGTCTGCCCCCCCCCCCAAGGTTCATCAGCTCCCGGATTCCTCAGGACCCTGTGTCGGCTCAGGATCTAGTGCAGGCAGTGCAAAGCCTTCTGGAGCTGGGGGTCATCTGCAAGGTCCCTTTAAGAGAAAAGGGCAAGGGCTTCTATTCTAACCTTTTTACCATGTCCAAAAGAGATGGGTCAGTCAGGCCCATCCTGGACTTGAAGATCCTCAACAAATTTGTCAGATACAGGCGCTTTCGCATGGAAACTCTGTGCTCTATCAGTTCCCTGCGTCCAGGGGACTTCATGACCTCTGTGGACATCTTTCCAGGTCATCAAAGATTCCTCGGGTTCGCTCTGGAGGATCAGCACTACCAATTTGTGGCATTGCCCTTCGGTCTCACTTCAGCTCCCAGAGTGTTCACCAAGGTGTTGGCAGGAGTAATGGCTCTGCTCAGGTCTCAGGGCATTTGCATTCTGCCCTATTTGGACGACATTCTCATCACTTCTCAGTCCCTCCAACAGGCAGAGCTGGATACTCAGCGAGTAGTGTCCACTCTGGAGTCATTTGGCTGGGTGATCAACCATCCCAAATCTTCCCTGTCTCCCTCCTTGGTGACGCCATTTCTGGGAATGAATCTGGATACAGTTCAGGCTTCTTGTTAACTGCTTTTCAATGCTGGGAATTTGTGGGAGGTCCCAGGTATTTGAGGGGCCGGGAGGAGCCAATTTCGCTGTCTCTGCAGTCCAGCGCCATCTGGCGGAGTGATACCCAGATGTAAAGAATCTTATCTGGAGCTGGACGTACTGTATACTCATAATATCAATTCTACAGGTGAGTAATCACAGAATTTTATTTTGCCCATTCTCTGGCTTGCATTTTATTGCTCTGTGGGGCATCCCAAATCAGGATGCCGTCAAGGGGAGTTACTAAGTCGACCTAAGGCTTTTTAGACTAGGGTCTTCCTGCGTTAAATCTTTATATTCTTAGTATACAGTACGTCCTGCTCCAGATATAATACTTACACTCGGGTTATCCTCCGCCAGATGGCGCTGTACTGCAGAAGCATGCGAAAACAGGCTCCTCCCGGCCCTTCAAATACCCAGGGACCTCCCTTGAATCCCCAGATTTCTCTGCAGTGCTGACTGCGAAGACATGAAGTATCACTCTCTCGCAGGTGAGCAGGGCTATCAAGCCTGCGGCCCTGTCAGACTATTCCCACCCGTCCTCCCTGTGATTTGCCTCCCAGCTTGGTCTGCGTCGTCGGGTGAAGGTAGGCAGCACCTTGTGTGCTTATGGAGCCATGCTCCACCGCAGTCCCCCACCAAAGGGTAGGCGGTTTAGGCTGATGGTGAGCCTCTAGAGGATGCCCCTCCCGCACCTTGCCCATGCGCCGTGTAGCGGTGGGCCCTGTACAAAGGGTCGCCATCCTCCCTCGTTCCCCCCGTAGCCCGGGGCAAAGAAGGGGGGGGGGTTATGTGTGTGTGTAGCAAGGTCTTGTGTATGTTTTACACGTTATGGCCTTAGTCTGCCCGGACTAGTATCCCAGGGGTCAGAACTGCGCTGTTAGTTCCTACTGTGTAATTGTCGCCGCCGCGCGCACTTCTTCCTTTGCTGGATGTGCGGCGTCTTCATTGGCAAATCATCTCCTCTAGTGTCCCATTCACTTCGCTATAACAGTTTGTATCCACCTCAGAGCTTTGCGCTCTTCGGGGGGGGGGGCGGGGACATAGGTTAGCGCGCTCCGCGTCACTGGACGCTCTGGCCCGCCCTTCGAGGTTCGCTTTGGCGCCATTTTGATGCTGGTCGCACGCACGCGTGGTGGCGGTCCTCCTCCTCCCTTGGTCTGTAAGTGCCCTAGCGGGCGACTTTCATGATCCTTCTTACTGCGCATGGTTCTGACACCCTTTATTCCCATTATGTCTTTCAGACTGGTGAACACCATTGGCTTCTCCCGGCCCGGTGTAAAATTATAGCGGGCCTTGTTAAATTCTCCCACTTCCCTAGCGGGTCTTGGGGCATCCAGGGTTACTTAGAGTGTAAATCCCTACCGGCATATTGTGCCTTTGATTAATCACCATATGGAGGCATCTCAGAATTATGTGACCGGGGTCCCTCCGGGACAAGACCGGCGGTGTATAGCGTGTGGACAACCCCATGCTGATGCTGGCAGGGCACGGGTCTGCGTACCCTGTGCCGAGCAAGCACTGGCCCTGCAATCTGGTCGGCCAGTGGCTACACCTAGCTTCAATTCACCTATCTCCCCAGGCATAAATCTCTCTCCTGCTGAGTCGCCTACAAGTGGGGAATTGCAGCCTGCCGGCCCTTCCAGGCTGCCTATGGCTGAACAGATTATTGCTAGGTTGTCAGAGCGTATGGGCCCTGGTAGGAAGCGGCACCTGTCGCCCCATGTTTCTGTATGCTCTATGAGAAGTGAGGGGTTTGCTACTCCGTGTGACTATACCCCTTCTGAAGAAGGGGAATTGTTCTCGGACTCCAGCTTTTCTGATGAGATGACGAGGACTCACAATGATTCTGGCCCGGAATACTGGGGCCAGTGTGACACTGACGACCTGTTGCTTAAGGTCTTTAAGGCACTGTCTATCTCTCCCCCCGGTCAGGTCCCCAAGCCTAGAGGGGAGCGTTTCCATACTGCGACAGCACGCTTGGAATTTTTAGAGCAGGCTCATTTCAATGCTCTTGTCCTCAAAGAATGGGAATGCCCCAGTAAACTTCCAGGGGACTGGTATAGGAAATACCCATTTCCCCCTGAGGTGGTTAATTGCTGGTCGTCACCCCCCGTGGTGGATGCGCCGATCATAGGGGTCCCTAACCCCCCCTTTATTACAACCCCTGCCTATAGCACCCTTCGGGATGCTGAGGACCGACGCATTGAGCTGCTGGCCTCCCATGCCTTTTCCTGTGCCGGGACAGCGCTGCGTCCCGCCTGTGCCACAGCCATTACTGCGGTCGCCGCTAGAACCCTCATCAAAAGGATCTCCCTTGGGAGGTGTTCAATGCACTCTCCAATTGTGATGTATTTGTGAAGTTTATTCTATTGGCGCTAGATGACGCGATTAGAATGTGTGCAAGAACTTCTGCCCTTGCAGGGGCTATTCGTCGCCTGCTCTGGCTGCGACAGTGGGGTGCTGATGATGCTACAAAAAAGACTCTTACTGGGCTCCCCTTCAGAGGGCAACGCCTATTTGGGGCCCGTCTAGACCTGTTCGGGGAAAAAGGGCAAATCACCCCTTCGCAGACGGCCGTCCCGGCCCCCTCGTGGCAGGAGCACCCCCCTCCCCCCTACCTTAGTGTTAAACAGGAACCAGGGGTGTCTTTCCGGATTTTTGGGGCAGACTCTTCCCACGAGCAGCAGGCAACTCTCTGGCCCCTCTGGCGGGGCTAAGCCCAAATCTTCCACCAAACCCCCTCAAGCATGATGGGGCGCCCTCGCCCGGCCAGGTGAGGGGATGACTGCAGCACCTTGCTCTTATCAGGAGGCATTTCGCCTCACTCTGGCGGATCAGGAGGTGGTGTCCTCCAGATACATGATAGTTTGCTGCACTGCCTTCCCCAGTTCCTTATCAGACCCAGGTACTCCTGGTCTCTGCCCCTGTTTGGTTGCTGGCTCAGGCCATGTTAGGCCTGCAAGGTCTGAGGGTCTCTTGCAGATTGCCCGTAATAGGCAGAGGCAAGGGCCGATATACCACCTCCCACAGCCCCCCAAAGGATGGGTCAGGTGGCCCATTCTGGATTCACAGCAATTCTCTAATTACAGGCAGTTTCCTGCATGGATACTCTTGGGTTTGGCCATCAGCACCTTGCACCCAGTGGGCGTCTTGCCGCCTAGGGCACTCTTCTATGCTTATGTTTACATCCCTGTGCCCTCAGATCTCTGAGGCTCTCCAGGTTCGTGTTGGAAGTCCAACACTGTTAATTGTGGCCCTGCTATCTGGCCTCTCTTCAATTCCTAGAGTGTCACTCAGGTCCTGTCTCTGATGAGACCAAGAGACGTCCGCGCTATGTTTACCCGGACGCCCTTCCTCACTTCCCTGTCTCTGAGTCAGGATAGTTGGATACCCGGCTGACGGGCCATTGGGAGTCATTTGGATGGGTGTTCAATCACCTCGAGTCCTCGCTGTTCCCTAAAGTGGTGACTCCATTAATAGGAATGATTCTGGATCAGGTTCAAACCAGATTCTCCCCCTTTCAGCAGTTAGATGGGCATTCTGGTCTCATGGGCCCAGTCCCTCACTACTCTCCCGGTTTCTTAACACCAGGCAGGGATGCAACTGGTGGGCCGTAGTTAACTTGCTCGGCAGGAGCCCGAGCAGCTAAAGAGGTCCCTTATGCTTAGTTCCCTTGGGCCATCTGCGACTTCTAGTGGTAAGCATAGGACAGGGATCCAGCACTCAGGGAGCAGGGCCTGTGGGCCTTCCCTCCTGTATGACGTTCTTTCTCTTGAAAGTGGATGAACTCGTGGGACCTGTCTGGGGGCAGTTCCTTCTTGCCTTCCTGGAGGCGGCAACCATGAACGCCAACCTTTGAGGTTGAAGGGGATTGTTTCTTCAAAAAACCTCCGGCGATTTTGGTGTTGGTGGGGCCCTTAGAGGGTCCTTACGTCTATGGAAGTCTAAGCAGAAAGCATTTTTCAGTTGGCTCTTCTCGCTTGGTCGTTCCCCCTCCGGAATTGCCAGGCTGGGGGTGCTCGGTCCGTCTGACAGACGTACTACATTAACCATTGGAAGGGGCCTGGAGCTGGCGGACCTTCCAGGGAGTGTCTGTTCCCTTCTGGGCGGAGACAATGCTCCCTGCATGTTAGTGATATTAGCTCCGGCGAAGCCCCTCTGCGACAGGATGTGCTAATCCCCGTGTCGTTATGGAGTCCAACCAGTCATGGATCTTTTGGGTCCCGTCACCTTCACAGGCTATCGGCCTTTGTTTCCCTGTCCCAGTATCCTATGTCAGTGGTCCGGATGCCTTTAGTACCGTCTTGACAGGACGTCGGTTCTGTATGTCCTTCTCCATTCCCTCTGCTAGGCAGGGTTATGCGGAAGATTACTCTGGTAAGAGGACCAGTGATTCTGGTGGCCCCCAGTTGACCTAGTATAGTGTGGTTGCAGACATGGTACTGTGGTCAGTAGTTCTGCATCTTGCCAGGAGTGCCAGTTGATCACTCGGGGCCCCCCTTTACGTCATTATAATTCATGGTCCCTGGCCTAGTCGATCTGTCTGCTGAAACATACATCTTGTTGTAGACAAGTTTTAGCTGTCTCTGTGTTTGTGACTATGGGAAGGCTAGGAGTAAGCCTCTTCCTCGTCTTCTTCTATTGTTGTTGGGAATGGCATACCCACATTTATTGGGGCGAGTCTAGTTCTCTTATTGTTGAACGTTCTCGGTTCCCAGGTTCCAGTGTGGCTTTCAGCATGAATTGGAGTTGGTTCCCCAGCTCAGTTCTCTGATGGGTCAAGCTCTGCCCTGTCCACCTTGCCTTAGCAGTCTCTGGTTCAGTCTTACTTGCTTAAGACTTCCTTCAGGGGGTGCTCATGTGTGTCCTCCATGTACTCCTATGGTCCCTGTTGGGATTGAAATTCATTCCATCTGCTTGCAGGATTGTCCCTTGGTCCTATTCAGGACGCTGTCTGGATGTCCTTAACCTCAAGATTGTCCTTCTGGTGACTGTTGCCTTGGTCAGGCGTGTGTTAGCGGGCGCTTGTCGGTCTACCTAGCTCTCCTTCCTTGAGACACACCAAGATAAGGTGGAGTTCCGCCTGAAGCCGGATTCTCTACATCTGTAGGTGTCGTATGTTCAATTATCTGAGATATTGTTTTCCACGGCTGTCCCCCTTCCTTGCAACGTCGAGGAAGTGGTTCTGCATTCCTTATGCAGGTGTTGGCAGTTTTTTCTTAGAAGTCACTGTGTCCTTTAAGGGAACTGAGGTTCCTTGGGGCTTGGGGTCATTACATCCTGAACGGATTGGTTAGGCCACTAACATTGGCCTTCATTCCTTTTGCAAGGTTTTTCTTTTACAACGTTGATGTTAGGGCCTCAGCTCATGCTGTCCTGGCCGTCTGGTTCTGCAGGTGACAGTGCTTTAAACTGTCTGCTGTGGTTGTATTGTTGTTGGGGATCCCACCCTACTTATGGACACTGCTTTTGGATGTCCCCGAGTGTAAGTATTATATCTGGAGCAGGACGTACTGTATACGAAGAATAATACAATTCTGTGAAATACTCATCTGTAGAATTGGTATTATTGGTATACAGTACGTCCTGCTCCACCCCACCCTGTTGTTGCCTTTTCTGGATCCCCTGTATGGTGATTGTTATCATGGTTATCTTTACCAGTTGTTCTGGGTGGTTTAATTCTTTCGGCTTCTTGTTCACTGCTTGTCAATGCTGGGGATTCGTGGGAGGTCCCTGGGTATTTGAAGGGCCGGGAGTAGCATGTTTTCGCATGCTTCTGCAGTACAGCGTCATCTGGTGGAGGATAACCCGAGTGTAAGTATTATATCTGGAGCAGGACGTACTGTATACCAATAATACCAATTCTACAGGTGATGGGCCATTGGGAGTCATTTGGATGGGTGTTAAATCACCTCGAGTCCTCACAGAATTGTATTTTCCTCATCAAAATCTGGTATATATTTCATGTGCTTGTCTGTCTTGCCCTAATTGTGACCATACAGCTTATTCCCCAAATTACAGACCTAAGTAGCATGTGAATGTACTTGGGCATACATAAATATTCAAATGGTTCAGAGGGATAACTGACTCCTTTTTGATTTTGCTGATTTGCCTTAGCTTGGCTTACATGTTTAAATGTTAAAATAATTTATTTGTTTTATTAGATGGGGAAATGTGAAAGCTGCAAGCGGCAAAGCAAGCTGAATGAGTCCCTTAAGTGGAAGGGTGAAATGAAGCATTTTTGTAACCTGAATTGTTTAGTGGTATTCTGCAGTCATCAGAGTACTGGAGAACCTTCCACAGTCAACAATACAGGTTTGTTGGCACGCAGAGCCAGAACTTGGTGATTTTTCTTTCTTTTTTAAAAATTAAATATTAAGCTTCTGTATGTTTAATTTAGGCTTTTTAGGCTGTAACCCAAGTGGTCTATTCAGTTAAAGCCTCCGCGGGGCTCGGGACGATTTGGGCATAAAAAAAAGTGTACCTTACTGGCCGCCCACTATCGGTGGCAGCCACTGGGAGACTTTCTGCCCCAGGGCGTGACTGAGTGCCTAGCCAGGCAACTGCTGCACACTGCTTAGCTGTCTAGGTGCTCAGTCAGGGCTGGGAGCTGAAGACGCAGAAGGGATGCTCACCACAATGGTGAGGTAAGCTTTGATTATTATTTCTATATCTAATCACCTACGCACAGACTTTCCCTGAAATGCACCGCACTGTTTTTGAGCGAGAGAAACTATTTTGTAGGGAAGGCCTCAATACTGATTACTGCTGTGTGTGTGAGTGGCTTAATGCATTTCAAATCGGGAAACCAAAACTAAAGCAGAAAGTAGTCTCCTTTCTTTTTCACACCTCGAAGACATAGACTTGATGTTTTCTCATCCGTTATGACACAAGATTCATGGGCCAACAGATTGTGGCCTTTTCAAAAAGGCCTTAGATCAGACGTGCCAGAGGGCATGAGACTACCGGCTTACCTGCTATTGGCTCCCACACAGCACATTACTATATGCCTGTCTGAGAAACGGACCGTGTGTGTAGGTGTGGTCTCAGTTCAGAGACACACACTGCCATTGATATCAATAGGCACCTCTGTACATGGTTGTAGTTGAGTGTCTGATCTGAGGTCTTTGGAAAAGTCTGGGAACTCAACCTTAGCTGGGGTACTCTGAGTCATGCAAGGGGTTAAATGGTGCTCTGGTCTGCCATTGGTAATGGTCGCAGGCCAATCATTCAGGGTACAGCCACCAGAGCCTTTTGCTCTTCCTAGTCTTCAGTAGAACAGATGTGAAGCACACAACTATTCAGCTGCCCACATCTTTCCAGACTTTAGTAGATTGCAATCCAAGCATCACCTGATACTGCTTTTGGCCACTGGTTCTCTATATGGCTGCATTGCCTAGACACTTAGTGGTTATTTGAGAAGGCCTTTACTCTGTTATGCAGCCAAAATTTTAGGTTATTCCTTTTTCTTACTAGCGTTTTGGTTCGGTTCAAGTTGGTCGAAATGGGATGAAATGGAGTTCCAAGTAACGTATGTTTGTAGGTAGACCAGCCACCATCTCATATGTGCAACAGCATTGTTCATAGTTCTAAAAAGGAAAGCTCAGTTCACTGGATACCGAATCTCAATGGTTTATATTAACATGTCTTAGGTTTTTTTCTTGAGGAAACCTTCAGCAGATTTTGTCAACAAGTCCCAGGTGTTCTGCCAGTACTTGAGGCTACTCTGTCTCATGATGGAAACCATTTGGGGGGCAGGGCTATCTTTTGTACTGTTTACTTCAGGCCTCTCCACTTGACATTTCTAATGAATTGAGGCAATTCAGTGAAATTGCAAGACAGAAAATGTTCTCCTTCACTTTCCTAGGAGTTGTCGGGTTTACTTGTTCTTGCTGTTTTAGGTATGATGCTTTCTTAGCAGGCAAAGGAAGAAGTACATTTTTTCGAGCGGGCACTAGCACTGCCTCCACTAGTGGTGTTTTTTTTTTTTTTTTTTTTTAATTACATATGTTTTAATACATAGAAACTTGCATTTGGTTATGTGATGGAGTTCCCTCACTTCTTTTTGTTAATAGACATTATTGGGCGTAGGGCTACCCCAAGATGCTCCTAAACGCCATTTCTTTTTCTTTGGCAAATATCTTCATGAAGGGAAGTTCAGCAAAAATCTAGGCTTACAGAAGTATTCATTTCAACCACTGGTAATGCCCCCCCCCCCTTGTTTTATTTGCCACACGTAATATGGTGCATTCGTTTGATAGCCTTTTTATATGATTGTCAGTTTTTTTTTGCTTGGAGTATAAGTGGAATGAAGTTGGATCTCTCAATAGACACATTTGTGTTAGTTGGCTTTGAGACTTTCGTTCAAGAACAATAAATATTGACACTATTACTTATGTGACATCTTGTTTAAAAAAAAAAAATTAAAAGCTATATATTTTTTGGTTATCATGTAAAACAAGCTAATTTGTATGTATTGCAGTATCCAATGCCCCCATGGTCCAGCCTGTCCCAGCTTCCATAGGCTCTTCTGGTGCTAAGGAATCTACTCCGGTTATTGCTAATGTGGTATCGCTTGCAAGTGCCCCTGCTGCTCAACCTACAGCAAACTCTACTAATGTCTTACAAGGTATAGTATTAAATTGCAATGCAGTTATTCCAAGTATGCAGCATGCCCTGCTCCAGTAATGATTCATCACATCTGGGATATAGTCCACAAGAGGGCGCTTTACTGCAGAGATGGCAAAAAAGAGGCCCCTCCCAGTCCTTATATACCCGGACCTCCCACTAAATTCTCCAGTTTAGTCTCTGCAGTGGGCTGCGAAGGTCAAGATGATGGCTTCTCTCCTCGCAGGTAAGCTGGGCTGCCCAGCTCTCGGCCCTGTGTCCTATTCCCACCCGTGCCCCTATTACCTGCCTCCCAGCTTTGGCTGCATGGTCGGGTGATGGTAGGCAGCACCTATTAGAGGTGCTTTTTAATGGAGCGTGGCTCCACCGCAAATCCCCCACCAAAGGGTAGGGGGCACAGGTTGGTGAGCCTGACATGCGATGCCCCGTCCGATCATAGCCCTCACTACATTAACCAAATGTACTTATGGGCTCATTTCCCCTTTCTCCCTTCCGGTGTGAACAATTTGCACATAGCACTTTCACTCGTGCACTTATTTCTCCTATAGGGACATTTTGCGGATTTTGCACAGTCTTGCCCCTTTGCACAACTAGTCATTTTGATATAGTTTTTTCATGGCACAAATTATTTAATTTTCTCCTTTGCACTTGCACTTTTGGGGGGAGTTTTCAAGGCATAGTTGGCATCCTCTGTATTCTATGTATTATATTTTAAATTAGGTGTCCATTAGTCTAATACAGGGGTACTCAAATGGCGGACCGCGGTCCGAATCCGGACCGCTGCCCAGCCCGGGATCCGGCGGTGCCGGTGACAATTGCCGGCGGTGCCGGTGACAATTGCCGGCGGGGGCTGTCAGAGCTGGGGGTGGGCCACATGGGCGTGGCCAGGCCGGGGAAGGTGGAAGCGGCTCGGGCCTCGTAGGCGGGGGGGGGGGGGGGGGAGGAGTGGAGACGAAGAGGCGCGGGAGGAGGAAGGAGCCGAGAGCACGGAGCTGGCGGAGGCTTCGGGCGGTAAGCAGAGCCCGCTGCACACACCTGTGATTGGCTGGTGAGTCTCCCGCCCTCTTTTCTTGCTCTTTCTGCTCTTCTCCGCAGGGGCACATTGGCTTCCTTCTGTCTCTGCGCCTTGGTGGCTTTTACCCCTCCAGGTTACAGCAGGGGGCTCCTGGGAGATAAGGGTTTAATAGTGGTAATGAGGAGCCTCAGTGGCCAATAGGAAGCAGGCGACTGCTCAGATTTTTCCATGGTAACACCCCAGGGCCTCCATCAGTGCATTGAGAGCCAAGACTCCAGTATCCAGTATGTGTGCTTTGTGGTCAGATGACTGCTGCTGCCTCCATAATGCTTGTGGTGATGATGAATAATGGTGTCTGTCCCTGTCACCTATATACCCGGCTCAGAGTGTCATCTGGGACCCAAGGCAACCCAAACCCAGGGCCCATCTATCCTATATAAGAAATGGGGGCCTCAGTTTCCACCACATTGGCCCCTCCTCCCCCATAACCATACCTTCCAAAATATAAGAGGGCCAGAAATGTATTTGCAGATAAGCCATGCCCGTTAAAGGGGAACACCGCCTAAGCAACTCACTCTAGGCCTGATGGAGCATGAAAGCAGCCAGTGTGTGGACCTGTTGATTGCAATTCATTATTGCCAGACACCTAAACCTCACCCCAACTGCTGGACCTGTACCCTCACCCCAGCTCCTGGACCTGTACCCTTCACCTAACCCTCACCCCAGCTCCTTGACCTGTACCCTTCACCTAACTTTCTCCCCAGCTGCTGACTTGCACCCCTCACCTAACCCTTCTACACATCCACTGACCCTCACCTACCCCCCCAGCAGCTGATCTGCACCCTCCCCTAACCCTTCTCCCAGCCCGTGACATGCACTCTTACTCTTACTCCCGACTCCCTCACACCAAATTGGCCTTATTGCTAGGGGACCAGGGTTCTTTACTGTCGGTGTGCAGGTCGGACCTTCATCCCACGGTAGACCCTGGTAAGTGGACCTCCACTGAAAGTAGTTGAGTACCCCTGGTCTAATAGGTCCATTATCTCCGTATATATGTTTTTAGATGTATTCCTTTGTCTTGGCTTTCTGTACAATTAAATGTAATAAAATAATTTATCTTTAATATATTTACTGTAGTGCGGCTGACTCATATAGGGGTGAGCTATTGTGGCCTGTGGTGGCAGTCCATCTCTTTTCTTAGTATTTAGACAGGCCCAGTCTTTGGGCGGTAGGCTCTCCCTCAGCCAGCATCCAGTTTGTGACAGTATAATAATTTTGCTGTGCGGGAATCTCTTTATCGCTCATATACTTGCACCAGCTTGTCAAAACAATGCTATTTACTGCTTATTATAAAGAAATACAATTATAATATTCAGAATTGAGTACAGCCTTTTGGCCTGGCCCTCTACAATATTTTTAGTTTCTTATGTGGCCCCATGGAAAAAATAATTGCCCACCCCTGGTCTAGAGTGAGACCAGTGGATCCTGAGGCCTTCTCTCTCTGGGACCTTTCCATTGTCCCAGTCTTATACTGCCACCCTGAATGAGGCAGCAATTAAGTTTCTGACTCTAAAGTGGCTTTAGCCATTACTTTGGCCAGAAGGATTAGTGATATGCAAGCCTTGTCAATCAAGAAACCTGAGAGGTGAAGGTCCAGGCAGAGGGCTGTCATGGGGGGGGGGGGGATATTTAGAAATCTGCACACTGGGGGAGGGGCTATAGGTTCTCCAACCCAAAAAATCCTGTTGGACACTGGGAAAAAACAGTAGCTTTTTTTTTTGGCTCCACAGAACATACAGCCATGAGCTGCGGCACACTGCTTTAACTCCCTCTTGCATTCTGTGCAGGTTGTGTACAGGGGTGGGCTAGGGCCCAAAATGTTACTGGCAATAAGGTCTGGTAACAAGGATGGATAGTTAGGGCTTGCGGTAGAAGAATGAATGGGAGAGAAGCTGGAAGGAAGAGGAATAGATAGACAGAAAAGGAAATGGAAGGGAGTGATAGGGAGAGGGATGAATGGGCAGAACTAGTAGGTAGATCTGGGGTGGGTAGTTGGCCAGGGCTAGATGAAAGAGTAATGGTTTGGCAAAGCTGGGAGTTTGGTGATAGGATGGGCAAAACTTTGGTAAGACAGGGATTGATGGTGCAAAGTTGGGGGGGGGGGTACTGGATATGGATTGTAGCAAAGCTGTGGGGACAGGAATGGATTGGGTAGAGAGACTGGGATGGATGGGGCTTGGGTGGGGGGAAAGGATTGGATTGGGCAGAAACTGAGAAACAAATTTGTGTACCTTGCAATGCCACTTCCTGCCCGTGGGAGAGGAATTTAAGCACTTCATCGCCAATCAAGGGAGCAGCTCTCAGCACGGCAACACAGAAGTGACTGAGTACAAAGCTGTCAGAGCAGGGGTCCAGAAATATGTTACTGAGGTCCGCATTCAGACCCCGGTTCACCAGTTGAGTATTGCTGCTCTAAAGCTTTTATTGCCAGGTGGATTAGTGAATCCATTCAGTTAGCCTGTGAGGGTTCCGGGATGCATGCCCCAAAATCTGTGCCAGCACACTCTACTAGAGCGGTTTCCTGCTTCTTGGACTAATTGGTCAGGATTTGCAAAGCAGCAACTTGGACTTCCCCGATACATTTTTGAAGCACTACTGAGTGGATACAAGAAACAGGAATTCGGCAGGAAGATTCTACAGGTTATTTCTCCACCCTGAGGTAGGATGGTATTTAGTATTACTCAGCATCGGCTAGCCGTCCTGGAGGACGTTTAGGGGGAAAATCCGGTAGTCCTCCAGGATGGCATCCTGCCCATCCTAAGTATTTGTTTCTTCTGGGATTCCTTGATTAAAACACTGAGGTCCGGGAGGAAGGGGTGGGGTAATTGACTATATCCAGTTTGTGTTTCCCCTTTTAGGTGGGAGGTGGGAGCTACTCAGCTAATAGTCCAGGAGGATTACCGGTAAGCTAATTGGGTTTTTTTCTTGTTTCCTCATATCTCCCTTTTTTGCATTTTAGGTGCTGTCCCAACTGTAATGGCTAAAATAATTGGTGATGTAAGTAAGATATATATTTTTTATCAGTTTGATGATTTGGTTTCTTCGTCTGTTACCTATATGGGCATTTGATCTCTTGCAGGCAAGTACTCAAACGGATGCCCTGAAACTTCCTCCTTCGCAACCCCCTCGACTACTCAAAAACAAAGCTTTGCTGTGCAAACCAATTACCCAGACCAAGGCTACGTCTTGTAAACCTCATACGCAACATAAGGAGTGTCAGACAGGTATTGAAACCTTTTCTTAGCCATTTGTGCATTGTGCTAGATATTGTGAATGGGCTATATAGCATTAAAATTTGTAAAATTTTGGGGTATTGAGTGGTGTCATTTATGCTTGCTGAAAACCTCTGGGACGAATGACTCCCCATGTCAGCCACAGTGACTGGGCAAACCCACTACAGTCAGCATGATGCTGAAGTCACTGACTGCTGGTTGGATAGCAGTGTTGAGCGTGAATGCTGTGGGACTGTATTGGGTAAACCTGGGGACAAAATGTGGGTGGGGACTTTTTCTGTTTTGGTTTCTCCCTGGAGTGTCTCCTAAACCAAGTAAACTTCTATAAAACTTACTTTGCATTCTGTTTCTCTTCAGAGGATGATGGCAAGCCACGGATCTTTGTGCTCCCTGTACCCGTTCCAGTGTTTGTTCCTGTTCCTATGCACCTGTACACACAGTTTGCACCAGTCCCACTAAGCGTACCGCTGCCGGTTAGTTTCATTCTTCAAACTGGTAATATTAGTAATTCCCAATCATATTATTCTTAGTATACAGTACGTCCTGCTCCAAATCTAATACTTACAGTTGGGATATACGCCGCCAGATGGCGCTGGACTGCTCCTCCCAGCCCCTCAAATACCCAGGGACCTCCCACAAATCCCTGTAATTTCTCTGCAGTCTGGCTGCGAAGGACGAGAAATTGGCTCTCTACTCGCAGGTGAGTGGGGTTATTAACCTGCCGCCCTGTAGGACTATTCCCACCCGTTACACTAGTAATATGCCTCCCAGCCTTGGCTGCGCTGGTCGGGTGAAGGTAGGCAGCACCGCCGTTGGTGCTTAGGAGCGCTGCTCCACCGCAATCCCCCACCAAAGGGTAGGCGGTTCAGGCTTATGGTGAGCCTCTATGGGATGCCCCTCCCGCACTATTGCCCCTTGCCCCTGCCTATTGGTGGGCCCTATTTAAGTGCCCGCCATCCTCCCTCATCCTCCTTGTAGTCTTCGGGGGAAAAGGGGTGGGGGGTGTATGTGTATAGATATGTATGTTATGCAGTCTTTGCCTTCACTTTTCACATGTCTTTATTCTTCTGTCAGCCGCCGCGCTGACTTGTCTTTAGTGCTTTTAAATTTCCCGCCGCCGCGCTCTGACTTGGTTCCGCGCTTGGTGGCGGCATTACCTCAGGCGCTGGTGCGCCATCATTGGCTGTTGGCCTTCTGGCTTTGCGCTCTTCGGGGGGGGCGGGGCCCGTCTTTGGAGCGTTCCGCGTCATTGCTATTACTGGCCCGCCCCTCGAGGTATACCGACGCCATCTTTTCTGATTTGGTTGGCTTATGCGCAACGGACTCCTACCTACCGCGGTCCGTAAGTGCCCTTGCGGGCGACTTTAACTGCTTCACTTTTGTTACGATGTTCTTAAGGTCTTGTCTGCTTATGTCTTTCAGGCGGGACGAACCCTTCTTGGCTTCTCCCAGCCATGTTTTTAGTATATTACTTGTAGGCCTTGTAAAAATTATACTCCCACGTCCCTAGCGGGTTATTGGGGCATCCAGGGTTGCTATATAGCGTTATTCCCTATCGGCGTATAGCGCCGTTATAATCCCCATATGGAGGCATCCCAGGATAATGGTACCGGGTCCCTTCGGGACAAGACCGGCTGGGTGTAGTGTGTGGGCAGCCTCATGCTGACGCTGACAAGGCGCGGGTCTGTATACCCTGTGCTGAGCAGGTGCTTGCATTGCAATCTGGCCTGCCAGTGGCCCCCCCCCCCCCGAGGTGGATGCCCCGATCCTAGGGCTATCTAACACCTCTGTCATGCATTCCCCTGATTCTACTACCCTGCGGGATGCCGAAGACCGGCGTATTGATCAGCTGGCATCCCATTCCTTTGCATGTGCAGGGACGGCGCTGCGCCTGGTCTGTGCCTCTGCCATTACTGCTGTGGCCACTAGAACCCTTATCAGAAATATGCTCGATAGTGCCCCTGATGATTTGCCTTGTGAGGTGTTTAATGCACTCTCCAGTTGTAATGTTTTTGTAAATTTAGTCCTATCAGCATTGGATGACACCATCAGAATGTGTGCCAGAACTTCTGCCCTGTCTGTGGACATCAAAGATGCTTACCTTCATATTCCTGTGTTCCCAGGTCATCAAAGGTTCCTCAGGTTCGCTCTGATGGATCAACACTACCAATTTGTGGCCTTGCCCTTCGGCCTCACTTCAGCTCCCAGGGTGTTCACCAAGGCGTTGGCTGGCGTGATGTCTCTGCTCAGATGTCAGGGCGTCCGCGTGCTTCCCTATCTGGACGACATTCTCATCACTTCCCAGTCTCTACATCAGGCAGAGTTGGATACTCAGCTGGTG
Source organism: Gastrophryne carolinensis (assembly GCA_027917425.1). Lineage (NCBI taxonomy): Eukaryota > Metazoa > Chordata > Amphibia > Anura > Microhylidae > Gastrophryne > Gastrophryne carolinensis. The sequence continues at coordinate 292,904,062 of CM051236.1, forward strand.
GTGTCCACTCTGGAGTCATTTGGATGGGTGATCAAACACCCCAAGTCCTCACTGTCCCCTTCCTTGGTAACTCCATTCCTAGGAATGAATCTGGATACAGTTCAGGCAAGGATCTTCCTTCCTCAGCAGAAGGTGGACAGTCTGATTGCACAGGCTCAGTCCCTCCTAGCTTGTCCCCATCCCTCCATCAGGCAGGGGATGCAGCTGGTGGGCCTGATGGTGGCATGCTTCGAAGCGGTCCCTTATGCTCAGTTCCACTTGAGGCCTCTGCAACTTCACCTATTGTCTGTATGGGACAAGGACCCAGCGTCCCTGGACAGGGTCTGTGTGCTCTCCCCCCTGGTCAGGAGGTCCCTCTTGTGGTGGATGGACTCAAGGAACCTGTTGGGGGGCAGATCCTTTCTTGCACCTTCCTGGGAGACGGTTACCACGGATGCCAGTCTGTCAGGTTGGGGGGGGGGTTTCTGGAAGTCCCTGCGGTTCCAGGGGAGGTGGGGCCCTCGTGGGCCCACACGCCTATCAATGTCTTGGAGCTGCGAGCGATCAGGTTAGTTCTGGCTCGCTTGACTACTCATCTTCAGGGCCTGCCTGTTCAGGTGCGCTCGGACAACCAGACGGCAGTTGCCTACATCAATCATCAGGGAGGGACCCGGAGCAAGGGGTCCCTCCAGGAAGCGTCTCGGATCCTGACTTGAGCTTAGGCCAATGTCCCCTGCATTTCAGCTGTGTACATCCCGGGGGTGGAAAATCACCTGGCGGACTCTCTGAGCAGGGGGACCTCTCGCCAGGGAGAATGGTCCCTATGCAGCAGGGTGTTTCAATCTCTGTGTCACCGTTGGGGCCAACCAGATGTGGATTTGTTTGCGTCCCGCCACAATCACAAGCTTCCAGCTTTTGTCTCTCTGTCCAGGGATCCTCTGGCCCTGACCTCGGAAGCGCTAGCAATGTCATGGAAGGACTTTCAGTTCCTGTATGTCTTCCCCCCCCCCCCCCCCCCCAATTCCCCTTCTGGGCAGGGTTCTGCGCAAGACTGCTCTGGAGGGGGTGCCAGCAATTCTGGTGGCCCCCAGGTGGCCAAGAAGAGTGTGGTTCGCAGACATGGTACAGCTGGCAGTAGATCAATACGCTCTGCCCTTGGTGCCAGATCTGATCACTCAGGGCTCACTACGCCATCCCAATTTGCAAACTCTGGCTTTGACGGCTTGGCTGCTGAAACCTCCATCTTGATGGAGAAGGGGCTGTCTTCCTCAGTTGTGGATACTTTGATTTAAGCTAGGAAGAAGTCTTCCTCTTCCATTTATTACAGGGTTTGGCGTGCCTACATTGACTGGTGTGAGTCTAAGTCTCTTCCCTGTCGTGTCTTCTCTATTCCCAGGATTCTGGAGTTCCTGCAGCATGGGTTAGAGATGGGGCTCCAACTCTGTACTCTGAAGGGTCAGGTGTCTGCTCTGGCTATTTTTTTCCAGAAGTCCTTTGCTCAGCACCCTCTGATCAGGACTTTCTTCCAGGGGGTCACTCATGTGCGTCCTCCACGTAAACCTATGGTGCCTGTTTGGGATTTGAACTTGGTTCTGTCAGCCTTGCAGGGTGCTCCCTTTGAACCTGTGCAGGACGCTGCCTTGGCCATTCTTACGCTCAAGGTTGTGTTTCTGGTGGCTATCACTTCTGTCAGGCGTGTGTCTGAGTTGGCGGCGCTGTCCATTCGGCCCCCCTACTATGAGAGGCACCAGGACAAGGTGGTGTTTCGTTTCAAACCTGATTTTCTGCCTAAGGTAGTGTCTGCCTTTCATTTGAATAAGGATATTGTTCTTCCTCCTTTGTGCCCTAATCCTAGCAATGCTAAGGAGAGGGTTTTGCACTCTTTGGATGTGGTTAGGTGTCTGAAGTACTATCTGGTGACTACTGCACCTTTCAGGAAAACTGATGCTCTTTTTGTGTTCCCTTCTGGTCCTAGGAAGGTTTTGGCTCCTGCCAAGTCTACTATCAGCAAGTGGATTCGTCAGGCTGTGATTCAGGCCTACTCTGCTAAGGGGAAGAACCCTCCCTTCCGCCTTACTGCTCACTCCACTCGTGCTATTGGTGCCTCTTGGGCTTTTCAGCACCAGGCTTCTGTTGAACAAGTTTGCAAGGCCGCTACTTGGTCTTCTGTTCATACCTTTTCAAAGTTTTACAAGGTTGATGTTAGGGCCTCAGCTGATGCTGCTTTTGGCCGCAAGGTTCTGCAGGCGGCAGTGGTTTAAACTGCCTGCTGCTAATTTTTCTTGGGATCCCACCCTACTTTATGGACACTGCTATTGGATGTCCCAACTGTAAGTATTAGATCTGGAGCAGGACGTACTGTATACTAAGAATAATACAATTCTGTGATTACTCACCTGTAGAATTGGTATGAGTATACAGTACGTCCAGCTCCAACCCACCCTTTGCATTTTCTTGGATCCCCTGTATGGTGGTTATCATTGTTATAGTTGATTGGATTGTTTAACGCTCCCGGCTTCTCCTTAACTGCTTTTCAATGCTGGGGATTTGTGGGAGGTCCCTGGGTATTTGAGGGGCCGGGAGCAGCCTTTTTTCGATGTCTCTGCAGTCCAGCGCCCTCTGGCGGAGTATATCCCAACTGTACGTATTAGATTTGGAGCAGGACGTACTGTATACTCATAATACCAATTCTACAGGTGAGTAATCACAGAATTGTATTTTTATTGCTTGTTCAGGAACATTATATACCTACTATATACCTTTATTGATTGTGATTTAAGGGAATATGCTCCCAGGTTAAATTTGCTGTTAACCTTTAAAGCGGAATTCCAGTCACAATATAACCTCCTACCCTACCTACCGTACCCTAGAGCCGATGCAGAAGGGGGTTAAAAACTCTTACCTAAACCTTCAGCCCATACGGTTGCTGCAGGAAAAGCACTGCATCCTTCGGGTCCACACGTGCTGGCCGGCGGGAGCACGCATGGAGCCGGGGGATGTGTCTTTGTTTTAGTTTTTTTCTCTTTGTAACCACCCGTCCTACCTCAGCGCCAGGGTAGAGTGGCAGGGCCCGAGGGGTTATATTGTGACTGGAATTCTGCAACAACTTCGAGTCTTTGCTCTTCCATTTACAGCTGTAGACAGCTTTACATTCCATATTTGAAATCTGTCCAATGCGTCATGGCAAAACACACTTCACCATAATAATGGTGGCGTGAAACACCTTTTTTTTTTTTTTTATGTTAAAGAAAAGCCAGTTTTTCAGTGAACAGCCTTGGCTAGATTTGGCTACCACAGCCCACAAGGAACATATCCTTTTCCAACAATATAAATATGAATTATAAAAGTAATTTATATTGATACGGTGATAAGAATGAATACCACCTTATCTAATGACATTTATCAAGTGACTACATAGTCCCCAGAAAATATTGATATCATGATCATAATACACAAGTTTGTGCCAGAAGCACAATCCCAATTATAATAGAGGGTAAAACAGGTGAATAAGAATTCAATGATAATGCAATGATTTATGTATGATTTAATTCCTCAGGTAGATACAAATGCCCCTCTTTAAAAATACAGATGCCCCAATTTAATAGCCCAGGACCAAATAAACAACAATGCCTCCGCAATGACAACCTTGGGTGTAGAGACAGAATCACACAGGCACATTGCAGTCCAGCTGGGAACTAGATTTGATCAATCCAACCAGCTAGAGAGATTTACTCCCCTAACATTGTGTGGAAACGGATAACTCTCTCTAGCTGGAATGTGCATCACAAAAGGAAGCTCCCAGCTCAGCTGCAATGTCTTTGTGTGCAGGACCCCACTCATTCTCCTGTTTAATCAGGGCTCTCAGGTGTGTAGCAAGATGGCTGCATCCAGCATCTCTCAAACGGCCCAGCCCAGTGCTCCATAACAGCCTGTGGGTTTTTTTTTTTTTTCCTCATTGCATGGCACGGCCTGCTTCACGAAGTCATTACATCTGGATATACCGCCACAAGGTGGCGCAGTAAGAGTTGTGGCTCCTCGCGGTACCATATAAAAATGGAATCACCATAGACCAGTTTTCCTCTGTAGTGATTCTGCAAAGATAGAAGATGGCTCTCTATATTGCGCAGATGAGCGGGGCAAACAAGCCTGCGGCCCTGCATGGCTATTTCCACCCGTTTCTGGACCCTCGGTGCCTCCCTGCCTTGGCTGACGGATCGGGTGAAGGTAGAAGAACACTAGGGTCAAGTGCTCAAGGAGCGCTGCTCCAAGCCGCAGACCCTGTACCACAAAGGGTAGCCGGCCATAGGTTTTATGGTGAGCCTGTTAGGGATGCGGAGTTCCTGTCCTAACTTCTGAGGGGGTGAGTGTTTTTGGGGACTGTTCACTCGTTCTGGCGTTTTGGGGGCCCTTGTCCCTGGCCTGGGCTTTCGCCGCTGTTCGCTTGCTTTCCTCGCTCCCTCCCTGTAGTGTGCTCAGGGAAGGGGGGGGGGGGGTGGTAGCGGCGAGGGTGCTTTGTCTGTGTATTCACATGTTTTTAACTGTTTTAACTGTGTTCGCCGCCTCGGCGCTTTGTACTGCGCTGGGTGGCGTTCTTTCTCTACTGTGATGACGCCGGCCATTTTCGCACTCTTTAGAGGGAGGGGGGGGGGCGGTGGATGACGTGTATCGTGTCGTTCTCCCGCTGCCTGCCCCTAAATGTTCCTCTGCCGGCGCCATTTTGCTTCTGCTGTGCTTTGGGGCCCTTCTCATCCCGGAGTCTGCTTGACGCTTCCTCCTGTGGTCTGGCGGTTGGTGCCCTTGTCCTACTTGGTCCTTGGTCCCTGCGTTGCAGAATACTTATGTGTCTTTCTTTATGTCTTTCAGGCGGGACAACTGTGGGTTGTGGTTTCTCCCGGTCCTATCCCTTACCATCCCTCATCTTCCCTTTCTGGCTTCTGGGGGCATCCTTTGGGGGGGGCATCCCGGGTGGCTCTTGCTAGCCGTTACCCTGTGCTGGCCTATTGCGCCTGTTAATCACCATATGGAGGCTTCTGGGGATAGCGTGCTTGGGGGTCCTTCGGGGCAATCCCGGCTGTGTTCCATGTGTGGGGTATCCCCTGTGAGTGACAGTGTCAAGGTGTGCGTGCCGTGCGCCCAAAGTGTCCTTGCTCTCCAGGCTGGGCTGCCCGCTTCGCTTCCCAGCTCTGCGCCTCCTTCGGCATCACCTACCCCCCCCCCCCCCACGCCTGCATTTAGCCCCCAGTGAGGGGGATAATAGCGGAGGGTCACAGTCTGATTTGGCACTGCGTGTGGCCAGTATTGAATGGCAACTTGCCAGGCCTGTTCCACGTAAGGCCTCTGACATCCCTCTTTCCTGAGGAGGATGAGGAACCTGATACTTTTGTTGGTCTTTACCCCCAGAGAAGGGGAAACTCTTTCAGGACTTGGACTCCTCTGGGGACCAGCAGGATGGTTACGGCAGTGACCCTGGGACTGCGTCTGGGGAAGACTCATGGTTCCCTGAGGACACTGATAGCCTGTTAGCTCACATTGTCCCCCCTGAGGTGGCTAAGAGGAAGCAGGGTGAGCTCTTTCGTCCTGATAAACAGCGCCTGGAGTTCCCTGAGCAGAGCCATTTCACTAATATGGTGCTCAAGGAGTGGGAACGTCCTAGTAGATTGCCAGCGGTGCCCAAGGGGTGGGATAGGAGGTATCCCTTTCCTGCCGACCTGGTCCTATCCCCCTGTGGTGGACGCTCCCGTGCTCGGGCTGTCCAACACCTCGGTCATTCCTTCACCTGACACTACTACACTGCAGGACAGCGAGGATCGGCGCATGGATCAGCTGGCCTGCCATGCTTTTGCGTGTGTGGGGGCTGGGCTGCGTCCGGTCTGCACTGCTGCCATTACAGCTATTGCCCTTAAGACAGCTCAAGCGTCTCCTGAGGGCGCTACGGCTGGCAACGGGGGGAGGATTATAGGTCCCTTTTGCTTTGCTCTGATTTTGTTGCCTTTGTCCTTACTGCCATGGATGATGCGGTATGGATGTGTAGTAGGACCTCTGCGCTTTTGGTGGCTATGCGCCGCTCTGTTTGGCTGCGTCAGTGGGCAACTGATACTCCCGCTAAGAAGGCTCTCACTGGGTTCCCCTTTACGGGGCTGCAGCTCTTTGGTGAGCGTCTGGATGTTTTAGCCAAGGATTCTTGGGGCTGTGGCAGATCCCGTAATCGTCCCGGTCTATCATGGGGCCCCAAGCCCAAACCTTCTCCCAAGCCCCCTCAGGCATGAGGAGGTGCCCTCACCCATCCGGGTGGGGGGGACGACTTCAGCTCTTTGCTCAAGTCTGGAGGCTACGCGTCTGACCGGTGGATTCAGGAGGTGGTGTCCTCCGGTTATAAGATAGTTTGCAGCCTGGCCGCCCACAAGATTCATCAGATCCCGGATGTTTCAAAACTGTCTGTCAGTTCAGGGTTTGCGCCTTGCGGTTCAACGTCTGTTGGAGTCAGGAGTCATTTGCCCGGTGCCTTTCCAGGAACGGGGGCGAGGGTTCTACTACAATCTGTTCACGGTCCCCAAGAAGGATGGGTCCTTGAGGCCCATCCTGGACTTGAAGGGTCTCAACAAGTTTGTCAGGTTCAAGCAGTTGCGCATGGAGACTCTACGCTCGGCGGTCAGTACCCTGCGCCCAGGCGACTTCATGACCTCAGTGGACATCAAGGATGCCTACCTTCACGTGCCAATCTTTCCAAGTCAACAGGAGATTTTTCAGGTTCGCTCCAGAGGATCAGCAATACCAGTTTGTGGCCTTACCGTTCGGTATCACCTCGGCCCCTCGGGTGTTCACCAAGGTGCTGGCGGGCATGATGGCTCTGCTGCGAAATCAGGGCATTCGCATCCTTCCTTACCTGGACGAAATTCTGATTGCGTCTCAATCTCTTCATCAGACCAAGAAGGATTCTCAGGTGGTGACCTCCACTCTCGAGTCCTTCGGCTGGGTGATCAATTATCCCAAGTCTTCACTGTCTCAGTCTTTGGTGAGGTCCTTTCTGGGCATTACTCTGGATACCTCTCAGGTCAAGGTATTCCTACCTCAGCAGAAGGTGGAGGGCCTGCAGAAGCAGGCACGTACTCTGCTCTGGTGTCCCCATCCCTCCATCTGGCAGGGGATGCAGTTAGTGGGTCTGATTGTGTCCTGCTTCGAGGCGGTCCCTTTTGCTCAGTTTCACATGAGACCTCTTCAGTTGCACCTCTTGTCAGTTTGGGATCGGGACCCTGTGTCCCTGGATCAGGAATTTGCTCTGTCCCCCTGGCCAGACAGTCCCTCTCGTGGTGACTGGACTCAGGGAACCTTCTAGTGGGCAGTACCTTTCTGCTTCCGTTATGGGAGACTGTCACCACAGATGCCAGTCTGACCGGTTGGGGGGGGATTTTGGAAGTCTCTGAAGTTCCAGGGTTGGTGGGGCCCCCAGGAGGCTCATGCTCCTATCAATGTACTGGAACTGAGGGCGATTAGGTTGGTTCTGTCTCAGCTGACCACACACCTACAGGGTCGGGCTGTTCAGATCTGCTCGGACAACCAGACGGCAGTTGCCTACATCAATCATCAGGGAGGGGCTCGGAGCAAGCAAGCCCTCAAGGAAGTGTCCCTGATACTGTCTTGGGCGGAAGAGAATGTCCCCTGCATCTCGGTGGTTTACATTCTGGGGGTGGAGAACCTGGAAGTTGCCTCTGTATGGTGACTGTTCCAAGTTAGTTGGGCTTTTCTTGTTACTTTTATTATCTCCCGGTTTCTTGAATAACTGCTTGTCAACACTGGATAAGTCTATGGTGATTCCGTTTTTATTTAAACTCTTTATTTAGATATTTTCATTTTCCAAAACAAGAATTAGACAGAAAGATCACAAATACGGTCCAGTGTGAGAGATACATGTCATACGTATACGTATATTACAGTGTATTCAAGAGATCTTATGAACATTGCAACTGTAATAAAACATGTCATGTCATCCCCCCTTATTGTTAATACAGTTGGTTCCTCCTTTTCCCGTGTATTCTCCCACCCCTATTGTTCTAGCAGGCCTTCAGGGAGCCAGCATAGGCAGGCAAGCCACCTCTTCTCCCAAAAAAAGGAGAGTGTGGTCTCCAACCTCCTCCCTCCGGTTAGCCCTCAACGCTTCATCCGCACTACAGGCACGGGTGGGGTTATTTGATATAGTGGGCCAATTCTAAACCTGGGGACCCTTGTGGTTTCAGCTTCTACCAATCTCTACCGGGGGTAGGCCAAGTTGTAGCACTATCTCAATCTGGACAAAAGAAACAAGACAACACAGGGGGAAGTTTGCCGCGAGAAGGGGCACAAAAGAGAAGGGGAAAGGAGAAGAGAAAGAAGAAGAGAAAAAGAAAAAAAAGGGGGGAAAGAAGGAAAACCGGAAAGAAGGAAAACCGGCGTATCATCTCCAGATCGCGGATCACAAGTCCCGGGCGGGAGGGGAGAGCGGCGGAGCAGGACGTGTATCAGAGACGTCCAAGGACGTCGCAGGTGTCTGGGTACATCGGAGAACGATCGCGGAATCTTTGTATAGATACCACGGGGTCCATTCCAACCGGCATTTTACTTCTCTATCCTGTACAGTTGCGGTCAGTTCTTCCATCTCCCTGATCCTATTAACTTCCTTAATCCAGTCTCCTACCGTGGGTGTGGTTTCCGTTTTCCAGAGTCTGGGGATCAGAACTTTTGCCGCATTGATCAAGTGTCGAAGTATCGATTTTTTTATAGTTCGGGATACTGTGCGAGGAATAGTGTAGCAACATAAGGGCCGGACAACATGGGATCTGTGAGCCAGTAACTTCAGACATACTTCTGGTAACACTGGTCCAGAATAGTGTGATCCTCGAGCAGGTCCAGAAAATGTGGAAGAGTGATCCCTCTTCCGATTTACATCTCCAGCAGTTGGGTAGAAAGATGCTAATCGTTTTGGGGTATAATACCATCTTGACAGGTATTTATAATTGGTTTCCTGTATATGGACAGAAATAGACGACTTATGAGCTAAAGTATATATTTTCTCCCACTCTTCATTTGTGAACGTCCTACCCAGGTCCTTCTCCCACTCCCTTCGGAAGGGGGGGGCTGGCTCCTGTCCCTTCTCCAGGAGTCGATAGATCTATGAGATCACTCATCTCTGAGTCCTTTCTGGCGACCAACTCTTCGAAGCCAGTGAGGGGACACCCGATTGCGACCTTAGGTCCCAATTTCTGCAAGAAGTGCTGAAACAGTAGTAGACGCCAGGGGTCAAGATGATGATTGTTTCCATATGTTTCTGAGTTCCTCTATAGAGCGCCACTCTCCGTTTCTGATCAAATCCCTTTCACGATCTATCCCCAGACTCACCCAGCCTCCCCGGGACCGGGAGCCCATCCCAACCGGTAGGTCGGGATTGCCGGTCACCAGGGGGATACCTCTTCTTTCCGTACTCTATCCAAACTCGTAGGGTCTCTCTAACTGTGGGGTTATTATATCTTTTACTCGAGTCTCTTGATAGCCATGGGGCTTCTTTCAGAGGGGTTTTCACCCCGCTGTCCTCAATTTCGACCCACTTCTTCTTCTCTCTGTTCTTAGTCCAATCTATGATCCTCTGCAGGTTGGCCGCTTGCCAATATCTAAGCGTAAGGTTACTCCAGGATAAGAGGTCTCCTTTGATCTTATTTAGCATCGGCTTAAAATTGTATTTAAATACTTCTTCAACCTCACTGGGTATCTTAGTCCCGAAATATATCAGGATGGGGGATGTCCAACGGAACGGAAAGGAGGCTTTGATGGTCAGCACGGTGGTGGTGGGTAGGCCTACATTGAGCGCTTCCGATTTGTCGAAATTAATTTTGAAATTCCAGGCGCCTTTCCAGTCCTCTCGAGAAAATAAAGCCATCCCTACTGGGCCATGGTCCGATAGGGACGCCACCCCTATGGTAGGGTGCAGCACTCTTGGTAGCAAACAATGAGATGTGAAAATATAGTCCAGTCTTGCATAGGTTGAATGGGTCGGCGAGAAATGTGTGTAGTCTCTGCCTGTAGGGTTAAATATACTCCAGACATCACACAGCTGCATCTTATGGAGCGCCTGTCTCACCCTTCTCAGTCCCCTATAAGGAATGGAGGACTTACCTGAGGAAGAGTCAATAAGCGGGTCTAGGGTGATGTTTAAGTCCCCTCCCAGGAGAATGTTCCCTTCCCGAAAATCTCCTAATTTGGAGAGAAACTCCACGAGGAAATCCACCTGACTGTTATTAGGAGCATACAAAGACACCAAGGTAAACAGTTCTCTGATCGTCCCCTTGACCATGATATACCTCCCTTCCTCATCTCTGGAGGACTCTAGGTACTGGAATGGAATGTCCCTGGATAACAAAATCGCCACTCCTTTGGACTTAGAGGTGGGAGAGGAACTCATGTATGACTGCGGGAAATGTCTGGGAGATAGTCTCGGAGAGGCTTCCCCCTTGAAGTGAGTCTCCTGAAGGAGAACAATTTCAGCTTTCATCCGCTTCAGTTCCGTCATCACCGCGGATCACTTTTCTGGAATATTAAGTCCTCTACAGTTAAGGGACACCATTCTCAATCCCGATCCCCATGATTCCCGGGGACTCCCGTCCACCTCCCCGAAAGACCCCCACCCCGTGGATGCCGGATCCATAGATTGCTCGGGAGGCAAAAAACCCTCCGTAATAGGGTCAGAGAGGTTTAGAGGTGTGGGGAAAATAGAATGACAAATAGCAAGGAAAAGGGGAAATATAGGATAATGGTAAAGGGAGAGGATACACTAAGGAAACACCAAAACAAACAACACCACCAAAAATATGGAAACAGCCCTTAAACTCCGGTCTTCTTGAAAAAATAACTGGTAACCACCCTAAAGTAGGGGGTTAAACTCCACACTTCTTGGGGGACTTCCGGATATCAACCCAAGGCAATGTCTGGCGTTCTGGGGGGAATGTGGAGGCCAAACAAGGAAGAACTAAAATATTCAGGGGATCTCTAAGGTTCTTCCCACCACTGCTGGCTCCCCCAAGTCCCCATGTGTGTATGAACTGGTAGGCAGCAGCAAATAGGCATCTAAGTACTTAAAGATATACTCAGGATCCACTAACTTGTCATTAAAACACACTAACATCGCATGAGATTTAACCCTATCAAACATAACCTGTTCAATATAACCTCTCTAGAGGGACCACGTTCTATGATCTTTTGGTTCTCGGGGCAACCCCCCCAACCCCACCCCCTCCCCTCCCGCCAGCCGAGGGCCCGATAAGATGAGGTAAGATCCCCTCCCCAGGAGGAGGGTGCCACCCCGAGGGGCGCCGAAATCTCCCACCCACACCGACCGGTCCTTATTCATTCCACTCCCCCAAAGTCGGGGGAGCGGGGAGTGTGTCAGATGTGTGGGCTGGCCCAACAGGACTGGAGGGAAGGGCCCCCAAGGAACCAAGTCGCATCCAGGGGGGAGGGAGCACCAACTCACCGGCCTCCCGGTATGGAGATAGTCATCGACTGGTCAGGGAGCCCAAGCGACACACCCGGAGGGCAGAAGCACCCGTGTATAACGGTCTCCCGTTCACCCGTCAGAGACACCCCATCACCCATATTACCGGCCCCCAAGAGTCCGAGTGGGGTCCTCCCGGTATCCATACGCGTCCATGTCTCCCACGGAGGGCGGGCCCACGTCCAATAGCCGGTACTGCAGCCCACCCTCCCAGGAGAAGGGCCGTACACCCCAGCTCGGCCGCCGCCACGGTCCATCCCCCCAGAACATCCGCAGGCCCAAAAGGGGGAGGACCCCGGCGAGCAGCCAAGCATCAAGTTAGCGTAAGCTTACCGTGGGAGTGTCGGCCCTCACAGCACAGCTCGAGACCGGTGGAAGGGGTCGAGACACAGGAGATCCCCCATCCCACCAAAAACGCATTTGCAACTTTTCAGCGATGTTTTTTCAAACACAATATAAAACCACATGTTGAACGTAGGGAAATCTCAAGTTAACTATAGAAACATGTATAACTTTAAGCTATTTGTAACATCATTAGCTACACACGGTCGACCCGGTACAGCAGCAGTCACTCCACTGCTATTGGAGCTCGTCTTCCATATCGTAGCCGCTCGGGTGGGTCGGCCCGCTGTCTGCGATTTCTTCTCCGTATTCGCTGCGGACGCGGATCTCCACCTTGGTCTAACTCCAGCTCCAGCCAGTTCGGAATCTCGATTGGGGCCACATCCAGAAAATTGAATAATTCCGGTAGTTGTGCCGGTGATTTCAGCCCAAAGTTCCTCCGCTCTTTCCAGACGATCAATTGGAACGGGTGGCCCTAACGGTAGGTTGTTCCGTTGAATAATCTCCAGAAGTGGTCTCGGCAACCTCCGCATCTGTAATGTCGTCCTGGAGAGTTCTGGCAGTATGGTGACACTAGCCCCTTCAACAGTGATCGGACCTCTACTCCAGGCCCTCTGGATGATTGCTTCCTTGAGCTGGTAGAAATGTATTCTACAGAGTACATCCCTCGGTCTGGACGGATCTCCTCGCAAGGTACCAAAAGCCCGGTGGATTCTGTCAATTTCAATATGGTCTGTAGTGGGGCGGTCCATAAGGCTATTGAGAACTCCGCACACTGTTGCTTTCAAATTCAAGGGGCCTATCGTCTCCGGGATGCCCCGAAGCCTAATATTATTGCGGCGATTCCTGTTTTCGAGATTGTCTTGCTGCAACTGTAGGTGGGTGAGCGCCCTCCTTGTGGCGTCCCGGTCTCGTTCTAGTGACTCCACTCTTGCTCGTAGATCTACTTGAGTGGTTTTATTAGCAATTAGCATCGACTCTACTGGACAACTCCCCTATTGAGTTCTGCATAGACGTGATTTCCCTCCGAAATGTGCCTTCCTGGATATAAAGGTTCGAAGTCTGTCCTAGATGGCAGCGTTTTGAGGACCTCCATCATGTTGACCCTGACCGATTCTGTGATGGCTGCGATAAGGGCTCCGGGTAAAGCATCCCTCGGGTTGTCCCATTTTGGAAGGTCCACCGGCCCTCTGCTCGTCGCGGTCCCCCACAGTCCGCCAGGGCTCTCCGATGAGGAGTAATGATGGGATCTCTGGGAAGACCCCAGGAGCATTCCGTTGGCGCTAGGGAGGCTCCCCCCCCGCCCCCCCCCCCGGCGAGGAGATCCCGCCCCTCATGTCTCCCTCCGCACGTGTGTCATAGAGGGCTACTGGGGCATCCCCCGACTCCAGGGCTCCTCTAGGCTCCGTCTCCCATGGCCCCTCCGAGCTCCCCCTGTGATGGATCAGAGCTGTGACCAAGCTGACAGTAGAAGCCGCAGTTTCTTCCAATATAGGCGCTGCCATGGTGTTGCTGGCAGATTGTATGGCACTGTCTGACTGAGCTCTTTTCTCCCTCCCAACCCCTAGGGTGGTGTCTCCCACCTGAGAGGGATTCCAGGAGGGTCCTCCTGTGGCATGGTGCCCCTTCAGCTGAGCAGCCCTGGGGACTTGTTCGTCGGGAGCAGAGCTCCTCTTTCCGTTGCTGCCCAGCACACTGACAGTTACCTCCTCTCGCCGCCTAACGCTGCCCGACACTGGAGGCGGTGAAACCGCCGGCTGCTGGGGTCCGCAGGGGGACCGAGCCCCTCCCGCAATCATGGGCTGTGGCATGATCCCGAAGACCGTCTTGTCGGCGGGTCGCGGCTCCTCACCGCCCGGGATGCCGTCGGCTGCCCCCCCTCCGCGCTCCACACTGCTCGGCTCCACAGAAGAAGCCATCGTCGGACGCTGGGGTCTCTCGGGGCTCTGATCTTCCCCCGCAGGCACGCGCCGCTGTGCGGTCAGGAAGACTTGCGCTTCAGCGGTTTGTGCCGCCTCCCCGCCTGTCACGCTGCCAGCCGGCTCCTCACTAACCTCTGCGCTGCCCGGCTGGATGGATGAGCTGGATCCAAACGCTCCTCTGTCGTTCCCCGCAGGCACACGTCGCTGTGTGGGCATCGGGGTAGGGGACATGTCAGCCGGAGATACTGCCCTCGCCGCCATCTTGCTGACAGACGGGGGTCTCTGCTCCTTGGGCCTCGCCCCCTCGAAAAACGTGGTGATGGGGGGATTCTGCTGTCTTCTAGTTGATCCCCTCGTCTTCTTCTTTTTGGACATAGCCAGGTATAGCTGCTGCACTCTTATAAAATCTACTTTTCAAGGGGACCTGTGGAGAGCCTCGATCCAACACGTCGTAGTCCTCCATTGGCAAGCCACGCCCCCCCGTGATTCCGTTTTTATATGGTACCGGGAGGAGCCACAACTCTTCTGCAGTGCACTGCGCCACCTTGTGGCGGAATACCCAGATGTAATGACTTAGTGAAGCAGGCCGTGCCATGCATGGCAAAAGCAATTCTAGAGGTGAGTACTCATAGAATTGTCTTTTTTTTTTTTTTACCAAGGCCTTTGCGCAATGCTCAAACACTAACAAGATGCAGTATGATGATCGAATGGCAGTCGTATGGCTCTCTGGCCATGCAGCAGCACTCCCTACTGCAATGATTCATTCAGTTAAACAGTTTGCCATAAACCATGTGGCAGTCTAGCTTGTAACTGAATGAATTGCTGGAGAGCACCAGGGGGTGGTGCTGCACGTCTGAAATCTGTACAATGGCATATTGGGAATAGGCATGTCCTACAATATTACCACCCATGAAACCTCACAAGATTTAGAGAATTTACATCATTAGAAACAATCATAATATTTTTGATACATCATTAAACACTTATGAGTTGGGGCAAATGGGGCATACTATTTTCGCTAATACAGCTTCCTCAGCGCCCTCCATTTACTATAAAGAACAAAAAATATAGTTTTTATACTAGATATAGTAAAATATAGTTTATACATGATGGTTAACTGCATGGAATTAATTTATCCCATTTAAATAATAAACAAATAATTGTACCTTCATTGTAAATATATACATAATCATTTACTGACGATAGTTTTCAGCGAAAGACTTTGTGGGGTAAATGCAGCCTGATTTGATGATCTTTTCGTATGTTTTGCTTTACTATCATCTGAAATAGTATTAATCAATGTTAAGCTCCTAATATTAGCAAGCATGCTATAGCCGTATGCTGAAAGGGGATTGCCTCCCCTATCGAGAGCATATAGTTGCTCCCGCTGCTGACACCTACGTCGCTAATTCTGGAGTATGCGGGAATGGCCGCCACAGCCACCCTGATGCAGAAATACGGTTCGCTTCAACACGTGGGGCACATGTTGGAGCAGCGGGAGCAACTGTACATTCTCCGAGAGGGTAGGCAGGCCCCTTCCAGCACATAGATCATCTGCCGGCCACGGTAATATCACCGCCGCCGGCTTCATCTGGGGGGCGGGATCCACGCCACATATGTTTTCCCTACATCCCGTCCAGGTCGTCCCAAAGTGATGACATGTGGGTGTTCGCCCCTATGGGGCGCTTGACTGCAAGATCATAGATGTAGTTCCTCCCGGCCCCCTATAAAGGCAGGTGTCCCTCTATCATTCCCCAGTTTTTCATCTTGCAGTCTTGGCTGCAGAAGATCGTTGGCACTCTCTCTGATATTGGCAGCAGAGCGGGGCAACCTAGCCCATTTGCCGCTGCAGGCCCTATTTCCACGGATCGCTCCTGACCCACTCCTGCCTCCCAGCCTCTGGCTGCTACGGGATTCGTGACGGTAGGGTGAACGCCGGGGTCTGGTGGTGTTCGGCAGAGCTTAGGTTCTGGGCCGCAGACCTTATGTTAAAAGGTAGCCGGCCACAGGCTTATGTCAACAACTTGATATTGTTGTTGACTGTATCCCTCCCTGCCCACAAGGTTTATTGGTATTTTGTTGTGCTGTGTTTTTGACTTTATGGTGTTTTTCACAGACTCGGGACGCTATAGGCGCGGGGGGCCTCGGGCGCCACAGTCTCCGCCATTTTACAGCCTAGGTAGTACTTGTAAGGGGGTGGGCGCCGTCGTCATGACGGCACCGCACTCCCCTCGAGGATCCTTCTGGAAGCTTGCCTGCGCGCGCTGCTACGAGGCTCCTGCCTGGAAGCTGCGGAACCTGCGTCTCTGTCCTGCTGCTGCGGGATCACACTCGTGCTTCGGAGGCTGTGCTGTCTCTCTGACGGTATCGTGAGTCCCTCTTTTTCTGGCTGCATTTTTTGACTATTTGCATTGTGCCTATTCTGATCATGGTCCCTTCTCCCCTTTCCATGTATAGGTCGTGGGCTTGAGGTTGAGGGTTGTGGTTCCTCCTGGTCCCCCTTTTTATTAAGAGGGATCACATTATAGGTTTGGGGCATTAGTGTCTTGCAACCTTATTGATTTTCCCCTTTTTTAATCACCATAATGGAGGCATCAGGGGATAGTGAGCTGGGGGCCCCATTTGGGCAGGAAAGGCTCTGCCCCTTGTGCAGTAGGAATCCTCTGGCAGATTCAGCACTGTTTGCACCACTTGCGCCAGAGGCATTATTTTGGGCCATGAACGTGCGGGCGTCCCTGCCCCTAGCCCTGCCCTGCCAGTGGCCTCTCCGCTGCAGCAGGGGGTCTCATGCTGACTTGGGGCATAGGCTGGCCAATCTCGAGAGACAGATCTCGCGGACGGTTCCTAAGACAGCCATGAGTAAGAAGCTGCATCTCGAGGCTGTTTACTCGGATGATGACGATCTCTTTGATGGTCTGGGCTCTGTGGAGGAAGGTGAGTTGCCAGAGGATTCACGCTCCACGGTGGATTATTCTGCTGGCGATGACAGTGTGTCTGGATCTTCCTCGGATGAGGATGCGTGGCTCCCGGATGATACGGAGAAGTTGCTTACCTCAGTGTTTGATACACAACACATTTTCCCTCCCAGAGCGGCTAAGAGGAAGCAGGGAGATTTGTTTTGGCCCAAAAGGCAAAGGTGGGTCTTCCCGGGGAAGGCCCATTTTTCTTACATGATTTTCAAGAAATGGGAGAGGCCTAACAAGTTGCCGTCGGTACCTAAAGGCCTGCATAGGCGGTATCCCTTCCCTGATCAGCTGGTTCGGCTATGGTCTCGCCCTCCCGAAGTGGATCTTCCCCTGTCGGGGTTGTCCAACACTACTGTTATACCTGATACTGCTTCCTTACGTGACCTTGCTGACAAGCGCATGGATCAGCTGGTCTGCCATGCGTTCACCTTTGCTGGTGCTCTTTTTCGCCGTGTGCGCGCCTCGGCGATTGTCTCACTAGCCATCAGAAAGAAGTTGAGACACCTTGTGGATAGAGCTAAGGCTCGCAAGCGGGCAGAGGAGTATAAGGAGCTCAAGGCCTGCTTGGATTTCATTGGCTTTGTTGCTACTGCCATGGACGATGTGGTCCGGCTCGGTGCCAGGATTTCGGCCTTGTTTGTTGCTCTCCGCCGCTAGCTCTGGCTGCGGCAATGGTCAGCTGATGCGGCTTATGAGTATCCCTTTTGTGGGGGAACAGGCTGTTCGGAGAGCACCTGGACCTTTTGGTCAAGGATGATAGACCTCAGAGACGGAAGCCTGCTCTGTCCTTTCGAAATCCCTTTGCATATCTTTCCTTTCGAGGAGGAAGAGGCTCTTCATTTCCAGGTGGCCGCAGAGATACCTGGGGCAGAGGTAGGCCCCGCGGCCGGCCCAATCCCTCCTGGGGAGCTAAATGCCAAGTCCTCTCGGGCATGAGGGGGCGCCCTCACCCATCTGGGTGGGGGGATGGCTTCTGCTGTTTGCTCAGATCTGGAGGCGGCACGTCTCGGATCGGTGGATTCAGGAGGTAGTGTCCTCCGGTTACAAGTTAGAGCTGGCAGCCAGGCCGCCCACAAAATTCCTTTGTTCACGGATATCCCGAAACCCATTAAAGGCCCAGGCCTTGAGAACGTCTGCGCAACACCTCCTGCGGTTAGGTGTGATTTGCCCTGTGCCTCGGCAGGAACAGGATCAGGGTTTTTACTCCAACCTGTTCACGGTTCCCTAGAATTACGGAATGTTAAAGTGGACCAACACCCAGGGGTGATTGGCCCGGGAATCTATAAGACGGCCGGCACGGGCGCGTGCACACCGAGAGTGACGCGCGGAAGGCGGCGGGGGACGCGGTCACGTGGGAGAGGTGAGTTTTTTGGGGTTTCTGGGGGGTTTCAGAGAGCTGGACACCCCCGCTCGGGGTGCCCCGCCAAAGTGGACCAAAACCCAGGATAGTCAAAATCCTGGGTGTTGGTCCACTTTAAGACCAATCCTGGACCTGAAGGGTCTCAACAGATTTGTAAGAGTCAGACATTTCCGCATGGAAACTTTACGCTTGTGAGATCGCTTCGGCCCGGTGACTTCATGACCTCGGTGGACATCAGGGATGCTTATCTGCACATTCCGATGTTCCTGAGGTTTGCTCTGGAGGATCAGCCTTACCAGTTTGTGGCACTTCTATTCGGGATATCCTCAGCCCCCTGTGTCTTCACCAAGGTGCTGGCGGGCATCATGGTTATCCTGAGGAACCAGGGCATTCGTGTGCTGTCCTATCTGGACGACTTGCTGATTGCGGCCCAGTCCCTTCAGCAGGCCGAGAGCGATACTCGGATGGTGTTGTCAACCCTGGAGGTCTTTGGCTGGGTAATCAATTACCCAAAGTCATTTATCACTCCCTCAACAGTGAGATCCTTCCTGGGAATGATGATAGACACCGCTCAGGTCAAGGTTTTTCTGCCACAGCAGAAGGTTTTGGGTCTCCAGACGCAGGTGCAGGCTTTACTGTCCTGTCAGCAGCTTTCAGTACGTCTGGGTATGAGATTAGTGGGCCTAATGGTGTCCTGCTTCGAGGCAGTGCCTTTCGCCCAATTTCAAATGAGACCTCTTCAATTGAACCTACTGACTGGCTGGAATTGGACTCAGGAGTCCCTGGAACATGGCTTTTCGCTGTCACCACTGGCCAGGCAGTCCCTCTTGTGGTTGGACTCTCAGAACTTGCTGATAGGCAAGTCCTTCCTGACTCCCCATTCGGACATAGTTACCACGGATACCAGTCTGACAGGCTGGGGCGGCGTTTGGCAGACTCAGAAGATGAGGAGAGGAGAACCGTGCACCCATAAATCTCTTGGAGCTGAGAGCGATCCGGTTGGTGCTTCTGCGCTTGACTCCCCATTTAATGGGTCGTGCGATCCAGGTTCGCTCGGACACCCAGACGGCTGTCGCCTACATCAATCACCAGGGCGGGATTCAGAGCAAGAGAGCCCTCAAGGAGGTGACCCAGATTCTGACTTGGGCAGAGGAGAATGTTCCCTGCATCTCTGCGGTCTTCATTCCCAGGGTAGAAAACCAGGAGGCAGACTCCCTGAGCAGGAGCACCTGGGGGAATGGTCTCTCAGCAGCAAGACTTTTCACGCTCTGTGTCTCCGCTGGGGTTAGCCGGACGTGGACCTGTTTGCGTCCAGACACAATCACAAGCTCCCAAGGTTCGTCTCCCTTTCAAGAGATCCTCTGGCCATTGCCACAGACGCTCTGGCGATTCCTTGGACGGAGTTCAAGTTTCTTTATGCATTCCCTCTGTTTCCACTCCTGGGCAGAGTGCTGCGCAAGATAGCCCAGGAAGTGGTACCAACCATCCTGGTGGCTCCTCGCTGGCCGAGAAGGAGTTGGTTTGTGGTCTCGGCCTTAACCATCTTTTTCTAGAGATCCATTGCCAACCATAGGTTGATCAAGACTTTTTTCCAGGGAGTTACCCATGTCCGACCACCGCGTAAGTCAGTATTACCGGTGTGGGACTTGAATTTAGTATTCTCTGCTCTTCAGGGTCCTCCCTTCGAGCCATTGTGCGATGCTGCATTGTCTATTTTTACTCTCAAAGTGGTCTTTTTGGTAGCGATCACTTCGGTGCGTCATGTATCAGAGCTGGCCGCGCTTTGTATGAAACCTCCCTATTTTGAGCGGCATAGGGATAAAGTGGTTTTTCGCTTTAAACCTGATTTTCCTAATGCACAGCACGGCCTGCTTCATGAAAGTCCTTACATCTGGGTAGTCCGCCACGTCATGCCCCCGCGGCCGCCCATCGAGGGTCTCGTTGTGGCGCCATTTTGCGGTGCTACGTGTCCAGAGGCCCTTCTTACTACGTGGGCTGCGGCGGTGATCTGCTAGATTGTCTACCATCTGTTTTGGCTCGGCTGTACGGCGATCCACTGTCGGTGCTGCACGTGCTGTCTCTTGGTCCCTTTGGGGGTTACTTATTATTGGGGCATGTGCTGTGGGATGCTTATGTGTGTTTTTGCTTATGTCTTTCAGGCGGGATAACTGTGTGTTGCGGTTTCTCCCGGTCCCGCTCCCCCCCCTCCTCTTCCTTCCTGGCCCTCTCTGTGGGCATCCCTTGGGGGGGCATCCCGGGTGGCTTATTAGCCTTTACCCTATACTGGCCTTTTGCACCATACGGAGGCTTCTGGGGATAGCGTGCTCGGGGGGTCCTTCGGGACAATCCCGGCTGTGTGTCATGTGCGGGGCATCCCCTTTGAGTGGTGGTGGCGCGGTTTGTGTGCCGTGCGCCCGAAGTATTATTGCGGGCTAGGCTGGGATGAGCGCTTCTCTTCCCAGTTCTGTGCTCCCCCAGGCATCTCCTACTCCCCCACGCCTGCATTTAGCCCCCAGTGAGGGGGATACTAGCAGGGGGTCCCAATCTGATCTGGCACTATGTGTAGCCAATCTGTGATGGGTAAGGCCTCGGGCAAGAAGCGGCATCTTGACACTGCTCCTTCCCTCTTTGCCGAGGAGGATGTGGGCCTTCATATGTTTGGCGGCCATGACTCCCTAGAAGAGGGGGAGCTTTTCAATGATTCAGACTCATCTGGGGACCATCAGGAAGGGCACGACAGTGACCTGATGAGGATACCGGGCTCCCTGTTGACACCGATAGACTATTGTTGGACATTTTTGAAACTTTGCACATCGCCCCCCCTTAGGTGGCAAAGAGGAAGCAGGGTGAGCTCTTTCGCCCTGACAAGCAACGCTTGGAGTTCCCGGAGCAGGGCCATTTCTCCAATATGGTGCTCAAGGAGTGGGAACGTCCTAACAGATTGCCCACGGTGCCCAAGGGATAGGACAGTAAGTATCCTTTTTCTGCTGACCTCGTCAAGCGCTGATCGTGTCCCCCTGAGGTGGACGCTCCTGTTCTTGGGCTGTCTAACACTTCGGTCATGCCGTTTCCTGACACTACTACACTGCGTGATGGCGCGGACCGCCGTATGGATCAGCTGACCTGCCATGCTTTCACCTTTGTAGGGGCAGGCCTGCATCCTGTTTGTGCCGCAGCCATTACGGCCATTGCCCTTCAGAAGAAGATCAAGCATCTCGCGGATGGCGCCATGGCTGGTAGGAGGGAGGATTATTGGTCCCTCCTGCTTTGCTCTAATTTTGTTGCATTTGTGCTGTCTGCCATGGATGATGCCGTCCGGCTGGGGGGGGGTAGGGCTTCGGCCCTCTTGGTGGCTATGCGCCAGTTTGTTTGGTTGCGCCAGTGGGCAGCTGACACTGCTGCTAAGAAGTCTCTCATCGGGCTTCCCTTCGCAGGGCTTCGTCTCTTTGGTGAGCATCTGGATGTCCTGACCAAGGATGGTAGGTTACCTCAGCATAGGAAGCAGCCTCGGCCCTTTTAGGGGCCCTCCGCTTCCTTCCCCTCCTTTCGTGCCCCCAGAGGAGGTTGTGGCTCCCTCTTCTCGGGCAGCCGCAGAGATTCTTGGGGCCGTGGCAGATCCCGTGGTCGTCCCGGTCTCTCCTGGGGTTCCAAGCCCAAACCCCCTCCCAAGGCCCCTTAGGCATGAGGAGGCGCCCTCACCGATCCGGGTGGGGGGACGGCTTCGACTCTTTGCTCATGTCTGGAGGCTTCGCGTCTCAGACTGGTGGATTCAAGAGGCGGTGTCCTCCGGTTACAAGAGAGTTTGCAGCCAAGATTTCTCCGATCCCTGATGTCTCAAAACCCTCTGTCAGCTCAGGGTTTGTGCCTAGCAGTTCAACGCCTGTTGGAGTCAAAAGTTGTCAGCCAGGTACCTTACCAGCAACAGGGTCAGGGGTACTACTCCAATCTCTTCACAGTGCCCAAAAAGGACTGTTCTGAGGCCCATCCTGGATTTGAAGGGTTTCAACAGGTTTATCCGGTTCAAGCACTTTCGCATGGAGACGCTACGCTCTGCTGTCAGTACCCTCCGGCCGGGTGACTTCATGACCACTGTGGACATCAAGGATGCCTATCTTCACGTTCCAATCTTCCCAGGTCATCAGAGATTTTTGAGGTTCGCTCTGGGGAATCAGCACTACCAGTTTGTGGCCTTACCGTTTGGTATCGCCTCGGGTGTTCACCAAGGTGCTGGCGGGCGTAATGGCTCTTCTGAGGAACCAGGGCATTTGCATCCTCCCTTACCTGGATGAAATTCTAATTGCTGCTCAGTCTCCATCGGGCCGAGCAGGATACTCCGGTGGTGACTTCCACTCTCGAGTCCTTTGGCTGGGTGCTCAACTATCCCAAGTCTTCACTGTCTCCTTCTTTGGCGAGGGCCATTCTGGGCATGACTCTGGATACCTCTCAGGTCAAGGTATTTCTTCCTCAGCAGAAAGTGGAAGGCCTTCAGATGCAGGCACAGGCTCTGCTCTCGTGTCCTCATCCCTCCATTCGGCAGGGGATGCAGTTAGTGGGCCTGATGGTGTCCTGTTTCGAGGCGGTTCCCTTTGCTCAGTTTCACATGAGGCCTCTTCAGTTGCATCTCTTGTCAGTTTGGGATCGGGACCCTGTGTCTTCTAGTGGGCAGGACCTTTCTGCCGCCGTGCTGGGAGATTGTCACCACGGATGCCAATTTGACCGGTTGGGGGGGGGAGTTTGGAAGTCTTTGAAGTTTCAGGGTCCGTGGGGCCCCCAGGAGGCCCATGCACCCATCAACATTCTAGAACTGCGGGCAATCAGGTTGGTTCTCTCCCAGTTGACTCTGCACCTTCGGGGTTGGGCTGTTCAGATTCGCTCGGAAAACCAGACGGCGGTTGCCTACATCAATCAAAGGGGGGGGGCTCGGAGCAAGCGAGCCCTCAAGGAAGTGTCCCTGATACTGTCTTGGGCGGAGGAGAATGTCCCTTGCATCTTGATGGTCTACATTCCGGGGTGGAGAACCTGGAGGCAGACTCCCTGAGCAGTGGGATGTCTCGGCTGGGACAATGGTCCCTCAGCCACAAGGTATTTCGCTCCCTGTGTCACCGCTGGGGTCAGACGGATGTGGACCTGTTTGCGTCCCGCAACAGTCACAAGCTTCCAAGATTTGTCTCCCTGTCGCAGGATCCTCTGGCCTTCGCCACGGATGCACTTGCGATTCCTTGGACGGAGTTTCGGCTCCTCTGTGTTCCCTCCCTTTCCTTTGCTGGGCAGGGTGCTGCGCAAGATAGCCCAGGAGGGGGTACCAGCCATTCTTGTGGCCCCCTGTTGGCCAAGGAGGGTGTGGTTTGCAGACATCGTGCAGTTGGCAGCAGACCGGTACGTGTTGCCCAAGGATCCAGATCTTCTCACTCAGGGACAGCTGCGCCATCCCAATTTACAAATGCTGGCTTTAACGGCTTGGTTGCTGAAACCTCCATCTTGATGGACAAGGGAGTGACGGCCTCTGTTACTATGATTTGGGCTCGGAAGAAGTCCTCGTCTTCTATCTACTACAGGGTCTGGCATGCTTGCCTGGTGTGAGTCCAAGTCTCTTCCTAGTCGGGTGTTTTCTATCCCCAGGATTCTGGAATTTTTACAGCATGGTTTGGATTCGGGCCTTCAACTTAGTACCCTCAAGGGACAGGTGTCAGCTCTGGCAATTTTTTTCCAAAGATCCTTTGCCAATCACCGGTTGGTTAAGACTTTTATTCTAAGTATACAGTACGTCCTGCTCCAGATATAATACTTACACTTGGGTTATCCTCCGCCAGATGGCGCTGTGCACTGCAGACATGCAAAAACAGGCTCCTCCCGGCCCTTCATATACCCGGGGACCTCCCACAAATCCCCAGATTTCTCTGCAGTGCTGACTGTGAAGACATGAAGTATCACTCTCTCGCAGGTGAGCGGGGCTATTACAGCCTGCGGCCCTGTTGGACTATTCCCATCCGTCCTCCTTGTGATGTGCCTCCCAGCCTGGGCTGCGCTGGTCGGGTGAAGGTAGGCAGCACCATGCGTGCTTAACGGAGCCATGCTCCACCGCAGTCCCCCACCATAGGGTAGGCGGTTTAGGCTGATGGTGAGCCTCATAGTGGATGTCCCTCACGCATTATTGCCCCGTGTAGCGGTGGACCCTGCGTAAAGGGTCGCCATCCTTCCTCGTTTCCCCCCGTATTCGGGGGATAATAATGGGGGGGGGGGGTGTTTGGCGGTCTCAGTGTACTGTATTGTCACGCTTATGGCCATACTTTCGCCCCTGACTGGCAACTAGGTGTCAGAGCCGCGCTGCTTGCTCCTTCTATTCTGGCTGCCGCCGTTTTTGCCTTCTCAATTTTTCACTAAAAGTTACTATGCTGGGTGGCGGCGTCGTTACTCTAGAGTATCCACTAGCAGATGTTTTTACTAGCATATCCTATGCTTGGCTTCTCAAGCCTTGACAGCTGCTTCAGAGCTTTGCGCTCTTTGGGGGAGGCGGGGACCTGGCGTGGCGCGCTCCGCGTCACGCCCAGATTAGGCCCGCCCTTCGAGGTTCGGTTGGTGCCATTTTGTTGATCTTCGCGCGCGCGTGTTGGCGGTCTTTCTCCTCCCCTGGTCCGTAAGTGCCCTCGTGGGTGTTTTCATCATTAGTATTTTTTCTGCTGCACCTCTTATTCCCCTTCTGTCTTTCAGACGTCAAAGACTCCGGTGGCTTCTCCCGGCCTAACATAACTTGTAGCGGGCTTACAAAAAATTCTCCCACATTCCTAGCGGGCCTTTGGACATCCAGGGTTGCCTATTGCATAAATCCCTACTGACATATATTGCATTGATAATCACCATATGGAGGCATCTCAGAATTGTGTCCGGGGTCCCTCGGGGACAAGACCGGCTGTGTATAACGTGTGGCTATCCCCATGCTGATGCTGACAGGGCACAGATCTGCGCACCGTGTGCCGAGCAAGTACTGGTCCTGCAACCAGGATTGCCAGTGGCTGCTCCTCGCTTCAATACTCCTATTCCCCTAGGCTTAAATCTCGCTTCTGCTGAGTCGCATACGAGTGGGGAGTTGCAGCCGGCTGCGTCTTCCGGACTGCCTACTGCTGACCAGATTACGGGGTTGACAAAGCGCTCGGGCCCTGGTAAGAAGCGGTCCTCGACGCCCCCTGTTTCTGCCTTTACTATGGGATCGGAGGAGTTCACTACTCCGCGTGCCTGCACCCCTTCTGATGGAGGGCTGTTCTCTGACTCGGGCTCATCTGATGAGGAGCCGAGGAGTCATGACTATTCGGACCATAAAGACTGGAACCAGTTTGACACCATTGGACTGTTGATTAGGATCTTTAAGGCCCTGTCTATCTCTCTCCCTAACGCGGCTCCCAAGCTGAGAGGGGAGAGTTTCCATACAGCGACACCGCGCTTGGAATTCCTAGAGCAGGTTCACTTCCATGCTCTTGCACTCGAGGAATGGGAACACCCCAGTAAACTTCCAGGGGACTGGGATTGGAAATACCCTTTTCCCCCCCTTTATTGCAGCTCCTGCTTATCGTACCCTTCGGGATGCCGAGGACAGCGCATGGATAAGCTGGCTTCCCACGCCTTTTCTTGTGCAGGAACGGCGCTGCGCCCGGTCTGTGCCGTGGCCATCACTGCAGTGGCCGCCAGAACCCTCATCAGAAAGATGCTTGAGCACTCTCCAGTTGTGATGTATTTGTAAGATTTATCCTTTTAGCGATGGATGACACCATTAGAATGTGTGCGAGGACTTCTGTCCTTGTGGTAACTATGCGTCGCTTGGTCTGGCTGCGACAGTGGGGCGCTGACGATGCTGCTAAAAGGACTCGTACCGGGTTCCCCTTTAGAGGGCACCGCCTGTTTGGGGCCCGTCTGGACCTGTTTGGGAAAAAGGGCAAATCACCCCAACGCAGGCGCCCGTCTCGGCCCCCTCGGGACAGCGACACCCCTCCCCCTCCATACCATAGCGTTAAACAAGAACCAGGGGTGTCCTTCCGGAGTCTTAGTGCAGACTCCTGCCCCACGAGCAGCAGACAACGCTCGGGGCCCTCCGGTGGGGCTAAACCTAAATCTTCCACCAAAGCCCCTCAAGCATGATGGGGTACCCTCGCCCGCCTGGGTGAGGGGATGACTGCAGCACCTTGCTCCTATCAGGAGGCATTTTGCCTCATTCTGGGGGATACAGGAGGTAGTTTCCTCCGGGTACAGGATAAAGTTTGCTGCGCGGCCTCCCCCAAGATTGTCAGGGTACTCCTGGTCCCTGCCTCTGTTCGGGTGCTGGTGCAGGCCATGCACGGCCTGCGGGGTCTGGAGGTCACTTGCAGTTTGCCCTTAACAGGCAGAGGCAGGTGCCACTAAACCAACCTCTTCACATTTCCCCAAAGGGATGAGTCAGTCTGCCCTTCTGGATTCACAGGATTTTGGCAATTCTACTATTACAGGCAGTTTCTGCATGGAAAATCTGAGATGGGCCATAAGCGCCTTGTGCCTAGTGGGCCCTTGCCGTCTAGGGAGATCATGGATGCTTATTCTCACATCCCTGTGTCTTCTAGACACAGAGGCTCTTCAGGTTTGTGTTGGAAGTCCAACACTGCTAATCTGTGGCCTTGTTATCTAGCCTCTCTTCTGCCTCCAGAGTGCTCACCAAGGTACTGATGGAGGCTATGTCTCTGAGACCAAGGGGCGTCCGCTTGAGACCTACCCGGTCGTCCTTTTTCGCTTCCCAATCTCTACGTCAGGTTGAGTTAGCTACTCGGCTGGTGGTGTCCATTGGGAGTCATTTGGATGGGTGTTCATTCACCTCAAGTCCTCTTTGTCCCCTTGATTGGTATCTCCATTCCTAAGGATTAATCTCGATTCGGTTCAGGCGAGAATCTTCCTTCCTCAGCAATAAGGTGGTTGCGTGGGCTCAGCCCCTCCTTGCTGTTCCCGTCCCTTCACCAGGCAGGAGTGCAGCTGGTAGGCCTGTTTGGTGACTTGCTTAGAAGAAGTCCCTTATACTCTTCTACCTGGGGCCCTTCTGCAACTTCTATTGTTAATAATGGACAGGGACCCAGCATCCCTGGAGCAGGGTCATGTGTGCCTTTCCCCCCTGGTTAGGAGTCCCTCTTGGAGTGGATGTACTCTAGGAATCTATCTGGGAGAAGTTCCCTTCTTGCCCTTCCTAGAGACGGTCACCATGGATGCCAGCCTATCAGGTTGATGGCGAGGTTTTCTTCTGTAACCCCATGCGGGTCTGGGGGAGGTGGGGCCTTTAGGTCCATGCACCTATCAATATTGAAACATTGAGTTTCAGGTTGGCACTATCTCGCTTGACTTCTCCTCTTCACGGCCTGCCTGTTTGGCAGCGCTCGGTCTGTCTGACTGTGGCCTACCTTAATCATCTGTGTGGGACCTGGAGCAGGATGGTCCCCCAGGAAGGTATATGTTCCTGATCTGGGTGGAGGATAATGTTTCCTGCATATCAGTGGTATTCGCTCCGGTGGAGGTCCCTCTGCGACAGGATGTGCTAATCCTTGTGTCACTGAGGTTCAACCAGTGTGGATCTGTTTGGTGCCCCGTCACTATTTCAAGCTCTCGTCCCTCGTTTCCCTGCCCCTGGATCCTCTGGCCGTGGTCATGATGCTTTAGTAATGTTATGACAGGACATTCTGGTCTGTTTGTCTTATCTCCGTTCCCCCTGCTAGGCGGGGTTCTGCGCAGAATTGCTATGGTAGGGGGAATATTGCTACTGGTGGCCTAGTGGAGTGTGGATTCGCAGACATGATACCGAGGGTGGTAGATCTGTACGTTCTGCTAGGGGTGCCACCCTGTTCGTTCAGGGCCTCCTTTACGTCACTCAAATCTACAGTCTCTGGCCTAGCCGGCCTGACTGCTGATTCTTCTGTCTTTTATGGAGACAGGCTCCTCTTCTGTGTTCGTAACTATTGGAAGTCTAAGAGCAAGCTTCTTCTTCCATCTCTCATGAGGTATGGCGTACCCATATGGATTGGTGTGAGTCTAGGTCTCTTCCCTGTTGGGCGTTCTCTGTTCCCAGTGCTCTAGAGTTATTACAGTATGGCTTGGAGTTGGCTCTCCAACTCAGTTCTCTGAAGGGTCAGGTTCTGCCCTGTCATTGCTCATTGCGTTCCCCACGTAATTCTATGGTCCCTGTTGGGATTTGAATTTTTATTCTGTTTGCCTTGCGAGGTGTTCCTTTTGGACCGATTCAGGATGCTGTCTGGCTGTCTTTTCCCTTCAGAGTTGTCCTTCGGGGACTGTTACTTCAGTCAGACGTGTGTGTCTGAGTGGGCGGCTCTCGTTCCTTGATATGCACCAGGATAAGGTGGTGCTCTGCTTTACGCCGGACCTTCTGCCTATGGTGGTGTCTTAGGCTCCTGTATTTAAGACATTGTCTTTCTTCTGCTTTATTCCTAGTAACGCTGAGGCAAGGGGATCTACTTTCCCTCAACAGGTGCTGGAATTTTTTCCTGGATTGTCTCTTGTCCCTTAGGGGGACTGATGCCCCTTGGGGTTTGTGGGCACCTATCCCGGATGTGCCTGATCTCGTCCGCTTCCAGGGGTTAAGCGGCCCTTGGCCTAGCCTTTACTTGGATGGTTGTCCCTTCTGGTCCTAGGGAAGGTTTGGCTTCTTCCTGGACTATTGTTGGCGTTTGATCTTGTCAGGCCTATTCCTTAAGGGGATGAGTTTCTTCTCACTTTATTTCTGATTCTACTGGTGCCTTGGTATCCTTGAGCCTTTCAGCACCAGGTTTTGTTGAACAAGTTTGCTACACCGCTACTTGTTTTTTGTTCATACCTTTTCAAAGGTTTTTATGATGTTGACGTTGGAGCCTTTGCTCATGTCTCTTTCGGTGGCAAGGTTTGCAGGTGACAGTGCCTTTACTGTCTGCTGTGCCTTTTTTGTTGGGGATGCCACCCTACGTTTCTCCCTTTCACCTTAAAGTGGACCAACACCCAGGATTTTGACTATCCTGGGTCTTGGTCCACTTCGGTGGGGCACCCCCGATCGGGGTGCCCCGCTGTGTGAAACCCCCCCGAACTCACCTCTGTCCGCGGCGACGGACAAGCCGCGGACAAGCGGCTTCGCCGCTGCCGCCTCCCGCGCGTCCCTGTTGACGCGTGCGTGCCCGCGCCGGCCGTCTGTGAGCGCGCACGTCTAGAGGGGCGCGAGGGAGGCGGCGGTAAGGAGTTTGGGGGGGTTTCACCCCGCGGGACATCCCGATCTCGGATGTCCCGCGGGGAGGGAGGTGATCGGCCCGGGAATCTTATAGATTCCCGGGCCGATCACCGGTGGGTGTTGGTCCACTTTAATGAGGAGATTGTCTTACCTTCCTTGTGTCCAGCACCAGCTAATTCCAAAGAACGGACCCTCCATGCCTTGGATGTGGTCAGGGCCATAAAGTATTACCTGGCTGCGACTGAATCCTTCAGGAAATCGGATTTGATCTTTGTCCTAACAGAAGGCTCTAGGAAAGGTTTGCCACCAGCCAAGTCCACTCTCAGTAAGTGGATCAGACAGGCGGTGGTACAGGCATATTCTGCCAGGGGGAAGGAACCCCCTTTTCAGATCACAGCTCATTCTACCAGAGCTATTGGTGCCTCTTGGGGTTTTCAGCACCAGGCATCGGGCGAACAAGTTTGTAAGGCTGCCACTTGGTCTTCAGTTCATACTTTTACAAAGCTTTACAAGGTGGATGTCAGGGCCTCAGCTGATGCTGTTTTGGGCCAAAAGGTGCTTTAGGGGTAGTGAAATGAGCTACATGCTGTTCTGCACTGGTGATCCCGCCCTAATGGACACCCTAATGCTTTTGAATGTCCCACGTGTCATCACTTTGAGATGACCTGGACTGGATGTAGGGAAAAATACAATTCTGTGAAACTCACCTGTAGAATTGTTATTCTTAGTATACAGTACGTCCTGCTCCAGATATAGTACTTACACTTGGGTTATCCTCCGCCAGATGGCGCTGCACTGCAGAGACATGCAAAACAGGCTCCTCCCGGCCCCTCAAATACCCGGGAACCTCCCACAAATCCCCAGATTTCTCTGCAGTGCCGACTGCGAAGACATGAAGTATCACTCTCTCGCAGGTGAGCGGGGCTATTACAGCCTGCGGCCCTGTTGGACTATTCCCACCCGTCCGCCTCGTGATGTGCCTCCCAGCCTGGGCTGCGCTGGTCGGGTGAAGGTAGGCAGCACCGTGCGTGCTTATGGAGCCATGCCCCACCAAAGGGTAGGCGGTTTAGGCTGATGGTGAGCCTCTAGGGGATGCCCCTTCTGCATTATTGTCCATGCCCCATGTAGCGGTGGGCCCTGTACAAGGGTTGCCATCCTCCCTCATTCCCCCCGTAGTTCAGGGGGGAAGAAAAGGGGGGGGGGGGGTGCTTGTAGTGTCTGTGTATGATTGTCACGTATATGGCACTTAGTCTGTCTTTGGACATATATATGGTGTCAGCCGGCCTTGCCTTTTTGTGTTTTACTCGTATAACTGCCGCCGCACACGTTTTTTCCTTCGTTGGATGTTCCGCCCCGGGCGTCGGCGGCGTTACCTCAGACACCTCTGTCCTCATTGGCCGAAGTTGGACTTCGCGCTCTTCGGGAGGGCGGGGCCTGTTCTGGCACGCTCCGCGTCATGGCTCGCTCTGGCCCGCCCTTCGAGGTACATTGCGCCATATTGTGTGTTCGCGTGGGACGTTCCTGCTTGCCGTGGTCTCATTGTCTTTCAGACTGGTGAACACCATTGGCTTCTCCCGGCCCGGTGTATTTGATAGCGGGCCTTGTAAAATTCTCCCACTAAAATCCCTAGCGGGTCTTTGGGGCATCCAGGGTTGTTTATAGCGTCAATCCCTGCTGGCATATTGATCCTAAATAATCACCATATGGAGGCATCTCAGAATTATGTGACCGGGGTCCCCCTGGGACAAGACCGGCTGTGTAGCGTGTGGACAACCCCATGCTGATGCTGACAGGGCACGGGTCTGCGTACCCTGTGCCGAGCAAGCACTGGCTCTGCAATCAGGCCTGCCAGTGGCTGCACCTCGCTTCATTTCACCTATCTCCCCATGCTTAAATCTCACTCCTGCTGAGTCGCATACAAGTGGGGATTCGCAGCCTGTTGTGTCTTCTAGACTGCCTACGGCTGAACAGATTATTGCGAGGTTGTCAGAGCGCAAGGGCCCTGGTAAGAAGCGGCACTTGACGCCTCATGTTACTGTTTTCCCTATGGGAACTGAGGAGTTTACTAATACCCCTTCTGAGGAAGGAGAGCTCTTCTCTGACTCAGGCTTATCTGATGGGCCGGGGAGTCATGACGATTCTGTCCATGAATTCTGGGCCCAGAGTGACACTGATGATCTGTTGATTAAGGTCTTTGAGGTTCTGGCTATCTCTCTCCCTGGTGAGGCTCCCAAGCAGAGAGGGGAGCGTTTCCATACAGCAACGGCACACTTGGAATTCCTGGAGCAGGCACATTTCCAGACCCTTGTGCTCAAGGAATGGGAGTGCCCCAGTAAACTGCCAGGGGTCCCAGGGGACTGGGATAGGAATTACCCTTTCCCCCCTGAGGTGGTTAATTGTTGGTCATCCCCCCCCCCCCCATGGTGGATGCCCCGATCATAGGGGTTCCTAACCCCCCCTTTATTGCAGCCCCTGCTTATACTACCCTTCGGGATGATGTGGACCGACGCATTGAGCTGCTGGCCTCCCACGCCTTTTCTTGTGCAGGGACGGCGCTGCGCCCAGTCTGTGCCGCGGCTATTACTGCCGTGGCCGCTAGAACTCTAATTAGCAAGATGCTTGCTCGTTGCCCCGATCTCCCCTGGGATGTGTTTAATGCACTCTCCAGTTGTGATATGTTTGTAAAATGTATCCTATTAGCGTTGGATGACACCATTAAAATGTGTGCAAGAACTTCTGCCCTTGTGGTGGCTATACGTCGCTTTGTCTGACTGCGACAGTGGGGTGCTGACGGTGCTTCTAAAAAGACTCTTACCGGACTTCCCTTTTAGAGGGCTACGCCTGTTTGGGGCCCATCTAGACCTATTTGGTAAGAAGGGTAAGTCACCGCAACGCAGGCGGCCGTCTCGGCCCCCTGGGGCAGGGGCACCCCTCCCTCCCCCACCATAGTGTTAAACAAGAACCAGGGCTGTCCTTCGCGGGGACTCGCGCAGACTCCTGCCCCGGGAGCAGCAGACAACGCCCTGGCCCCTCCGGCGGAGCTAAGCCTAAATCTTCCACCAAGCCCCCTCAAGCATGATGGGGCGCCCTTGCCCGTCTGGGTGAAGGGATGGCTGCGGCACTTTGCTCTTGTCAGGAGGCATCGCGCCTCATACTGGTGGATTCAGGAGGTAGTGTCCTCCGGATGCAAGATAGTTCACTGCGCGGCCTCCCCCAAGATTATCAGGTCTCAGGTACTCCTGGTCCCTGCCTCTGTTCAGGTACTGGCGCAGGCCGTGCAAGGTCTGAGGGGTCACTTGCAGATTGTCTTAAGAGGCAGGGGGCCGCTACACCAACCTTTCCACAGTCCCCCAAAAGGATGGGTCAGTCTGGCCCATTCTGGATTCACAGGTTCTCAGCAATTCTCCAATTACAGGCAGTTTCTGCATGGAAACTCTGAGATGGGCCATCAGTGCCTTGCGCCCAGGGGGCTTCTTGCCGTCTGTGGAGCTCTAAGATACTTATGTGCCTTCAGGACACCGAGGCTCTTCAGGTTCGTGTCGGAAGTCCAACACTGCTAATTGTGGCCTTGTTATCTGGCCTCTCTTCAGCTCCCAGAGTGCCCACCCAGGTGCTGACGGGGGTGATGTCTCTGATGAGACCAAGGGGCGTCCGCACGATGACCTACCCGGACGTCCTTTTTCGCTTCGCAGTCTCTACGTCAGGCTAAGTTGGATACCCGGCTGGTGGTGTCCATTGGGAGTCATTTGGATGGGTGATCAATCACCCCAAGTCCTCATTGTCCCCTTAATTGGTAACTCCATTCCTAGGAATGAATATGGATTCGGTTCAGACGAGAATCTTCCCTTCTCAGCAATAAAGCGGACAATCTGGTCGCATGGGCTCAGTCCCTCATTGCTGTCCCGGTCCCTTTACCAGGCAGGGCAGCTGGTGGGCCCGTTGGTGGCTTGCTCAGAAGAGGTCCCTTATGCTCAGTTCCCCTTGGGCCCTTCTGCGACTTCTATTGTTAATACAGGACAGGGATCCAGCATCCCTGGAGCAGGGTCTGTGTGCCTTCCCACCTTGTAAGGAGGTCCTGTCTGGGGGCAGTTCCTTCTTGCCCCTTCCTGGAAACGGTCACCATGGATGCCAATCTATCAGGTTGAAGGGAGGGGGGGGTTTGTTCTGAAACTCCCTGCGGGA
The DNA here is from genome assembly GCA_027917425.1 of Gastrophryne carolinensis. Classification (NCBI taxonomy): domain Eukaryota; kingdom Metazoa; phylum Chordata; class Amphibia; order Anura; family Microhylidae; genus Gastrophryne; species Gastrophryne carolinensis. Next base: position 292,937,537 of record CM051236.1, read on the forward strand.
GGTGGGGCCCTTAGAAGGTCCATAAACCTATCAATGTTTGAAAGAGTGAGCGTTTTCAGTTGGTTCTATCTCGCTTGGCTACTCCTCTTCTGGGCCCGCCTGTTTGGGGGCGCTCTGTCTGTCTGACAGTGTTCTACATTAATTATTGGGAGGGGCCTGGAGCAGGAGGACCCTCCAGGAAGTGTCTATGATCCTAATCTGGGTGGAGACAATGTTCCCTGCATATCAGTGATATTCGCTCCGGTGGGGGTCCCTCTGCGACAGGGTGTGCTAATCCCTGTGTCACTATGGGATCCAACCAGTTGTGGATCTGTTTGTGTCCCGTCACTATCACAAGCTCTCTGCCTTGTTTCCCTGTCCCAGGATTCTCTGGCCGTGGTCTGGATGCCTTAGTAACGTCATGGCTGGACGTTCGGTTCTGTATGTTTTTTCTCCATTCCCCCTGCTAGGCAGGGTTCTGCGCAAGATTGCTCTGGTAAGGGGATCAGTGATTCTGGTGGCCCCCGGGTGCCCTAGTAGAGTGTGGTTTGCAGACGTGGTACCGAGGGCAGTAGTTTCTGTATGTTCTGCAAGAAACATCCATCTTGATGGAGACAGGCTTATCTGTCTCGGTGATTGAGACTATGGGAAGACTAGGAGCAAGCTGCTTCTTCTTCCCCTTCCTTCTGTTATAGGGTATGGCATACCCCATGCTGCGTGACTGGCGTCTACCTACCACGGTCCGTGAGTGTCCTCACGGGCGGTTTTCATTACCCTATGTCATTATACATGTCACTTACGGGGCTCTTTTCGCTTATGTCTTTCAGACGGGCCGACCTCTATTGGTTTCTCCCGGCCCTACTCCCTCTATTTAGTTAAACTTGTGAGGCCTAGTATGTAAATTACTCCCACTTCCCTAGCGGGCTATTGGGGCATCCCGGGTTGCTTTTATAGCGCGAATCCCCATCGGCCTATTGTGCCGCTATAATCACCATATGGAGGCGTCTCAGGATAATGTGCTCGGGGTTCCTTCAGGACAAGCCTGGCTGTGTGTAGCTTGTGGGGTGTCCCCTACTAGTGCTGACAATGTGCGGGTCTGTATACCTTGTGCCCAGCAGGTGCTTGCGCTGCAGCCTGGTTTACCAGTAGCTGGGCCTGCGCCTCGTATGGCGTCACCTACTCCCCCAAGCTTAAATTTGACTCCCATTGAGTTGCATACCAGTGGGGATTCTCAGCCTGATGTGTCTTCCAGACTGGCTAGTGTTGAGAAGTTGCTTGCTAATACCTTGGCGGGTAAGACCTCTGCTAAGAAGCGGCATTTGACGCCTGATGTCACTCTTTTCCCTATGGAGGCTGATGAGTTCTTGGAACTGTCTTGCTTTACCCCTTTGGAAGAAGGGGATTTATTCTCTGATCGAAGTCATCTGATGAGAGGCCCAGGGGTCATGATGATTCTGGCTCTGACCCCTAGCCCAAGATGATACTGATAGGCTGTTGGCTCAGATTTTTGAGGTACTGTCTATCTCTCCCCCGGTTGCGGCCCCCAGGCAGCAGGGGGAATTGTTTCATACTGCTGAGCCACGTTTAGAGTTTCCTGAGCAAGCCCATTTTAATGATCTCGTGCTCAGGATATGGGAGCGCCCCAGCAGGCTTCCCGGTGTACCTAAGAGTTGGGATAAGAGGTATCCCTTTCCTGCTGATGTGGTGAAGTGTTGGTCATCCCCTCCTGAGGTGGATGCCCTGGTCCTAGGGTAGTCTAACACCTCTGTCATGCATACCCCTGACTCTACTACGCTGCGGGATGGTGAGGACCGGCGTATTGATCAGCTTGCGTCCCATGCCTTTGCATGTGTGGGGACGGCGCTGCGCCTGGTCTGTGCCCCTGCCATTACGGCTGTGGCTATTAGGACCCTGCTTAGAAGTATCCTAGATGGTGCCCATGATGATGTGTCTAGTGAGTAGTTTAATGCACTCTCTCGTTGTGAGGTTTTTGTGACTTATGTCCTCTCTGCCTTGGATGATACCATTCGGATGTGTGGCTATATGCCGCTCGGTTTGGCCAGTGGGCTGCTCACAGCGCTGCCAAGAAAGCTCACTGGTTTTCCCTTCAAAGGACTACGCCTGTTTGGGGACCGCCTGGACCTGTTTGCTAAGGGAGGCAGGTTACCCCAGCGCAGGCGGCAGATTTCTGGGGTAGGGGCAGAGGACGTGGACACCCTGGCTCGAAGCTTAAGTCTTCTCCCAAGCCCCCTCAGGCATGAAGGGGCGCCCTCACCCATCCAGGTGGGGGGATGGCTTCAGCACTTTGCTCACGTCTGGAGGCTTCATGTCTCAGACCGGTGGATTCAGGAGGTAGTGTCCTCCGGTTACAAGATAGTTTGCTGCCTGGCTGCCCCCAAGATTCATCAGATCCTGGATTTCTCAGGACCCTGTGTCAGCTCAGGCTCTAGTTCTGGCGGTGCGAAGCCTTCTGGAGCTGGGGGTCATCTGTCGGGTCCCCTTACGAGAAAGGGGTTCTATTCCAACCTTTTCACCGTGCTCAAAAGAGATGGGTCAGTCAGGCCCATCCTGGACTTGAAGATCCTCAACAAATTTGTCAGGTGCAGACGCTTTCGCATGGAAACTCTGCGCTCTGCCATCAGTTCCCTGCGTCCAGGGGACTTCATGACGTCTGTGGACATCAAGGATGCTTACCTTCATATTCCTGTGTTTCCAGGTAATCAGATTCCTCAGGTTCGCTCTGGAGGATCAGCACTACCAATTTGTGGCATTGCCCTTCGGTCTCACTTCAGCTCCCAGAGTGTTCACCAAGGTGCTGGCAGGAGTGATGTTTCTGCTCAGGTCTCAGGGCATTCGCGTGCTGCCCTATCTGGACGACATTCTCATCACTTCCCAGTCCCTCCAACAGGCAGAGTTGGATACTCAGCTGGTAGTGTCCACTCTGGAGTCTTTTGGCTGGGTGATCAACCATCCCAAGTCTTTCCTGTCTCCCTCCTTGGTGACACCCTTCCTGGGAATGAATCTGGATACTGTTCAGGCAAGGATTTTTCTTCCTCAGCAGAAGGTGGACAGTCTGCTAGCACAGGTTCAGTTCCTGCTTTCTTGCCCTCATCCCTCCATCAGGCAGGGAATGCAGCTGGTGGGCCTGATGGTGTCGTGCTTCGAGACGGTCCCTTCTTATGCCCAGTTCCACATGAGGCCTCTGCAACTCCACCTCTCACCACTATGGGACAAGGATCCTGCGTCCCTGGATCAGGTCCTTGTGCTTTCCCCCCTAGTCAGGCAGTCCCTCTTGTGGTGGCTGGACTCCAGGAACCTGTTGGTGGGCAGATCCTTTCTGGCCCCCTGCTGGAAGACGGTCACCACAGATGCCAGTCTGACAGGTTGGGGGGGGGGGGGTTCTGGAAGTCCCTGCAGTTCCAAGGGCGGTGGGGCCCTCAGGAGGCCCAAACACCTATCAACATTCTGGAACTGCGGGCGATCAGGTTGGTTCTGACTCATTTGACTCCTGTTCAGGTACACTCGGACAACCAGACGGCGGTTGCCTACATCAATCATCAGGGAGGGACCCGGAGCAAGAGGGCCCTCCAGGAAGTGTGTCTGATCCTGTCCTGGGCGGAGGACAATGTTCCCTGCATATCAGCTGTGTACATCCCGGGGGTGGCGAATCTGCAGGCAGACTCTCTGAGCAGGGGGACCTCTCGCCTGGGAGAATGGTCCCTCTGCAACAGGGTGTTTCAATTTCTGTGTCACCGTTGGGGCCAACCAGATGTGGATCTGTTTGCGTCCCGTCACAATCACAAGCTCCCGGCCTTTGTCTCTCTGTCCCAGGATCCTCTGGCCTTGGCCACGGATGCTCTAGCAATGTCATGGCAGGAATTTCAGCTCCTGTATGTCTTTCCTCCAATCCCCCTGTTGGGGGAAGGGTTCTGCGCAAGATAGCTCAGGAGGGGGTGCCAGCAATACTGGTGTCCCCCAGGTGGCCAAGAAGAGTGTGGTTCGCAGACGTGGTGCATCTGGCAGTAGATCAGTACGCTCTGCCCAGGGTGCCAGACCTGCTCACTCAGGGTCACTTACGCCATCCCAATTTACAAACTCTGGCTTTGACGGCCTGGCTGCTGAAACCTCCATCTTGATGGAGAAGGGGCTGTCTGTCTCTGTTGTTGATACCATGATAAAGGCTAGGGAGAAGTCTTCTTCTTCCATTTACTATAGGGTTTGGCGTGCCTACATTGACTGGTGTGAGTCTAGGTCTCTTTCCTGTCGTGTGTTCTCTATTCCCAGGATCCTGGAGTTCCTGCAGCATGGGTTGGTGCTGGGGCTCCAACTCAGTACTCTGAAGGGTCATGTCTCTGCCCTGGCTGTTTTGTTCCAGAGGTCCTTTGCCCAGCATTCTCTGATCAGGACTTTTTTCCAGGGGGTTACTCATGTGCGTCCCCCACGTAAGCCTATGGTGCTTGTTTGGGATTTTAACTTGGTCTTGTCTGCCTTGCAGGGTGCTCCCTTTGAACCCGTGCAGGAGGCTGCCCTGGCCATTCTTACTCTTAAGGTTGTCTTTTTGGTGACTATCACCTCTGTTAGGCGTGTGTCTGAATTGGCGGCGCTTTCCATCCAGCCCCCCTACTTTGAGAGACACCAGGACAAGGTGGTTTTTCGCTTCAAGCCAGATTTTCTGCCTAAGGTTGTGTCTGCCTTTCATTTGAATCAGGACATTGTTCTTCCTTCCTTGTGCCCTAATCCTAGTAATGCTAAGGAGAGGGTCTTGCATTCTTTGGATGTGGTTAGGTGTTTGAAGTACTATCTGGTGGCTACTGCTCCATTCAGAAAATACTGATGCTCTTTTTGTGGTCCCTTCTGGTCCTAGGAAGGGTTTGGCTCCTGCCAAGTCTACTATCAGCAAATGGATCCGTCAGGCTGTGATTCAGGCCTACTCTGCTAAGGGGAAGAATCCTCCCTTCCGCCTTACTGCTCATTCTACTTGTGCTATTGGGGCCTCTTGGGCTTTTCAGCACCAGGCTTCTGTTGAACAAGTTTGCAAGGCTTGGTCTTCTGTTCATACCTTTTCAAAGTTTTACAAGGTTGATGTTAGGGCCTCAGCTGATGCTGCTTTTGGCCGCAAGGTTCTGCAGGCTGCAGTGGTTTGACCTGTCTGTTGTTACCTTTGGGGATCCCACCCTGCTTTATAGACACTGCTTTTGGATGTCCCATGTGTAATGATTCTTATCTGGAGCAGGACGTACTGTATACTAAGAGTAATACAATTCTGTGATTACTCACCTGTAGAATTATTATGAGTATACAGTATGTCCTGCTCCACCCCACTCTAGGTTTTGCATTATCCTGGATCCCCTGTATGGTGATTGTTATCTTTGTTATAGTTACTAGTTGGTTCTGTTTTCTTTCTCCCGGCTTGTCGTTAACTGCTTTTCAATGCTGGGGATTTGTGGGAGGTCCCGGGTATTTGAGGGGCCGGGAGGAGCCAATTTCGCTGTCTCTGCAGTCCAGCGCCATCTGACGGGGTAATACCCATGTGTAATTATTCTTATCTGGAGCAGGACGTACTCTATACTCATATCATCAATTCTACAGGTGAGTAATCACAGAATTCTATTTTTTGCTAATAACTAAGAAAAGAAGAGTTAACATCAACTCATATTAGTGTTTAATGATGGATCACAAATATTATGATTGTTTCTAATGATTTGGTAAAAACCGTGTCAATTTTGTCTCTTATGTATTTATAACCCAGTATTTGATCAATTTTAATAACGTGAATTTCAATAAACATGATTTTTAAACTAAATTTTCTAAATCTTGCTAGGTCCATTTCATAGGTGGTAACGTTGTAGGATTTGCCTGTTCTGAATATAATGCTGTTTGGATTTGTTCAGCCTTGAAATCGGACCATCTTTAATACACGGTGGTTGGGTCACACTTAACTGGGGATAAATCATGTGGCAGTTTAGCTTGTACCTGAATTAATTGTTGGTGAGCACCTAGTGCATGGCTAAATTTTGTACAATGGATTGTGCTATTAGGCTTTTTTTTAAATAGCAGTCACTTTAGTAAGATTAATCTTTGAATTTGCAGCCCTTGTCTACTGCTTCTGTGCCTACATGATACTATTTGGAGGTTGGGATGTGTACCACTTAAAAATTAACAGACGCTTTGTCACTGTGCAGCCCCGCACCTGTGCACTAGGAAATGGGTGTGGGACAGCTTTAAATAGTATGTAAATTCAGAAGTATAGTTTTGCGTTTGAGCTTTTAAATTTTAGCAGTTATGGTTGTAAAAATGTAAAATCTGAAGTGTTACATTTTAGGTCCCTGTCCCAATGCTGATCCCCACAACGCTGGATAATGCTGATAAAATTATAGATGCTATTGAAGACCTTAAGGAAAAAGTTCCATCAGATCCCTTTGAGGCAGACATTTTGCAAATGGCAGAAATGATTGCAGAAGATGAAGAAAAGGAAAAAACTTTATCCCATGGAGGTGAGCTACAATGGTGGTAATGTTACATTTTTTTTAACACTATTCCTTTCTCTTCTACAAGCCCAGTGTTTTTAGTGACACACAGTTTTGCTTCCTAAAACACAACTATATCCTCAGAAGAAATTTAGTCCGAAAAAGTGCCATTTTTAAAAGTATATTATTCTAAGCATACAGCACGTCCTGCTCCATCTATAATACTTACACATAGGTAATCCTCCGCCTGAGGGCGCTGTTCACTGCAGACAAGCAAAAACAGGCTCCTCCCTGCCCTACATATACCGAGGGACCTCCCACAAATCCCCAGATTTCTCTGCAGTGCTCACTGCGAAGGCATGAAGTATCACGCTCTCGCAGGCGAGTGGGGCTTTACAGCCCGAGGGCCTGCGGGACTATTTCCACCTGTCCTCCTTGTGAAGAATATGCCTCCCAGCCTGGCTGCGTTGGTCGGGTGAGGGTAGGCAGCACCGTGTGTGCTTATGGAGCTAAGCTCCACCGCAATCCCCCACCATAGGGTAGGCGGTCAAATCTAATGGTGAGCCTTCAGAGGATGCCCCTCCCGCATCAGTGCCCCACGCCCTGTATAGCGCTGAACCCCATGTATTGGGTCACCTTCCTCCCTAGTTCCCCCCTTTATTGGGGGGAAAAAGAGGGGGGGGGTGTTGTGTGTACGATGGCCTAACCTTGCCCTATTACACTAGTGTGCTTATAGCCCTTAACGGTTTATCGGGTGTCAGAGACGCACTTTACTTTGGTTGTATTATCAGCTACAACGCCTTTACTGTATTTCACTTGGCGTGTACGGCGGCTCTGTTAGCGGACGCTACGGCGTTTATTTTTCTATTCCATCCTGTCATTTTTGTTCTGAGGTAATTCACTCGGTCTGGTTTCAGACGTTGCTAACTACTGTTTCTGATTGTACTATTCGCTTCGAGCTTCGCGAGCCTAACCCCCAATACCTGTGGGTATTCTCATACTGATTTGGCCACTAGACTGGCTAGTGTTGAAAACTTGTTAGCTGGCTCCTTAGCGCGTAAGGCCACTGCCAAGAGGCGGCATTTGAATCCTGAATTGACTATATTTCCTATAGAGTCTGATTTACTGCTTTCTTATGCTCATCCCCCCCTCAGACGAAGGGGAGCTGTTCCGTCACACGACGACGAGTCCAGGGGACAGGAGGAGTCTGTTTCCGAACATTGGTCCTCGGATGACATTGATAGACTGTTGGCCCAGATCTTTAATGTATTGTCCCTCTCTCCCCCTGCCGCGGCTCCCCGGCAAAGGGGTGATCTGTTTCACACTGCTAGGGCGCGGTTGGAATTTCCTGAACAAACCCATTTTAATAGCCTTGTGCTGAGAGAATGGGAACACCCCAGCAAACTTCATGGGGTTCCTAAAAGTGTGGATAAGAAATATCCATTCCCTGCTGACCTGGTCAAGTGCTGGACATCGCCACCCGAGGTTTTAAGTCTGTCCAACACCTCTATTATGCGCTCCCCCAACACTACTACGCTACGGGATTCTGAGGACCCCGGCGTGTTGACCAACTGGCATGCCATGCCTTTGCATTTGGGGGTGCGTCGCTCTGCCCGGTTTGCGCCTTAGACTTTACGGCGGTGGCACTCAGGACTGTGGTTAGGAATGCTCTAGAAGGTGCGGATGACTTGCCCTCTGATGCTGCCAATGCTCTGACCACCTGTGAAACTTTTGTTAACTTTATCCTATCGGCATCGGATGATGCTATTAAGCTGAGCGCTAGATCTTCTGCTCTGGTGCGGTCTGGTTGCGCCAATGGGCTGCTGATAATGCCGCCAAGAAGGCCCTTACCGGGCCTCCATTTAAGGGACTGCGCCTGTTTGGAGAAAGGTTAGACATTTTCGCCAAGGGTGGCAAGTTGCCCCAGCGCAAGCGTCAGACTCGGCCCTTTCGTGGATCCTGCCTCAGCTCAGGTCTTGTTGCTGGCCGTGCAGGACCTTCTGGATCTAGGGGTCATTTGCAAGGTCCCTTTAAAAGACAGGGGCATGGGGTTCTATTCCAACCTTTTCAGTGCCCAAGGAGGACGGGTCAGTCAGGCCTATTCTGGACTTAAAAATCCTCAACAAATTTGTCAGAAACAAACATTTTCGTATGGAAACCTTGCTCTCCGACATCGCTTCGCTGCGCCCGGGGGACTTTATGACGTCCGTGGACATCAAGGATGCTTACCTTCACGTTCCGGTGTTTCCAGGACACCAAAGGTTTCTCAGATTTGCGCTGCTGGATCAGCATTTCCAATTCGTGGCCTTGCCATTCGGCCTCACGTCGGCTCCCAGGGTATTCACCAAGGTGTTGGCAGGGGTGATGTCCCTGTTAAGGCTAAGGGGCATACGTGTGTTGCCCTACCTGGATGATATACTCATCACCTCTCGATCTCTGCGGCAGGCGGAGCTGGACACTCGATTGGTAGTGTCCACCCTGGAGTCTTTTGGCTGGGTGATCAATTACCCCAAGTCCTCTCTGTCCCCTTCCTCGGTGGCCCCGTTCCTGGGGATGATTCTGGATACAGTTCAGTCAAGGATATTCCTTCCTTAGCAGAAGGTGGAAGCTCTGACAACGCAGGCGAGCTCCCTGCTTTCGAGCCCTCATCCCTCCATCCGGCAGGGAATGCAGTTGGTGGGCTTGATGGTGGCAAGCTTCGAGGCGGTGCCCTTTGCCCAGTTCCATCTGAGAACTCTGCAGCTTCACCTTCTGTCAGTTTGGAACAAGAACCCAGCGTCCTTGGACGAGACCTGGGTGCTCCCCCCCCCCCCCCCCCCTCGGTCAGACAATCCCTGGCGTGGTGGCTGGACCACAGGAATTTGACAAGGGGCAGATCCTTCCTGGCCCCCTCTTGGGAGACGGTCACAATGGATGCCAGTCTGTTGGGTTGGGGGGGGGGGGGTTCTGGAAGTCCCTGCGCTTCCAGGGGAGGTGGGGCCCTCAGGAGGCCCATCTACCCATCAATATCTTGGAACTCAGGGTGGTCAGATTGGTGCTGGAACAATTGACCCATCACCTGAAGGGTCTGGCAGTTCAGGTACGCGCAGACAACAGAACGGCGGTTGCCTACATCAACCATCAGGGAGGGACCCGGAGCAAGGGGGCTCTCCAGGAAGTATCTCGGATTCTAACATGGGCGGAGGCCAATGTCCAATGCATCTCAGCTGTCTACATTCCGGGGGCGGAGAACCTGCTAGCAGATGCTCTGAGCAGGGGGTCGTCCCGTCAGGAGGAGTGGTCCCTCTGCAACAGGGTATTTCAGTCCCTGTGTCACCGTTGGGGGGTGCCAGATGTGAATCTGTTTGTGTCCCTTCACAATCACAATCTCCCGAGCTTTGTATCCCTGTCTCAGGATCCTCTGGCTCTGGCCACGGATGCTCTGTCCGTGTCTTGGAGGGAGTTTCGGCTCCTGTATGTGTTTCCACCAGTTCCCCTTCTGGGCAGAGTTCTGCGCAAGATTGCTCTAGAAGGGGTACCCGCGATTCTGGTGGCCCCAAGGTGGCCAAGAAGAGTGTGGTTCGCGGACGTGGTTCAAATGGTGGTAGATCAGTACGATCTGCCAAAGTTGCCAGATCTTCTAACTCAGGGGTCTCTACGCAATCCCAATTTACTAACTCTGGCTTTGACGGCTTGGCTGTTGAAACCTCCATCTTGATGGAGAAGGGTTTGTCTGAGTCTGTAGTGGCTACTATGGTGCAAGCCAGGAAAAAGACTTCTTCTGCTATCTATTATAGAGTATGGCGTTCTTACATTGACTGGTGTGAGTCCAGGTCTCTTCCCTGCCGGGAATTCTTAGTCTCTAGGGTGCTGGAGTTTCTACAACATGGTCTAGACTTAGGTCTCATGCTTAGTACTCTGAAGGGTCAGGTTTCGGCCCGGTCTATCTTCTTTCAGAAGACCTTTGCCCAGCATCCCCTGATCAAGACCTTCTTTCAGGGGGTCACTCATGTGCGTCGCCCTCGAAAACCTATGGTACCTGTTTGGGATTTAAACTTGGTTTTATCGGCTCTGCAGGGTGCTCCCTTTGAGCCTATTCAGGAGGCTGCTCTCGCTGTTCTCACGGTGTGTCTGAGTTGGCTGCCTTATCTATTCAGCCTCCCTACTATGAGAGACACCAGGATAAAGTGGTGTTCCGCTTCAAGCCAGACTTTCTGCCTAAAGTGGTGTCTGCATTTCATTTGAATCAAGATATTGTACTTCCTTCTTTGTGCCCTAACCCTAGTAACCCCAAGGAAAGGGTTTTGCATTCCCTGGATGTGGTTAGGTGCGTCAAGTATTACCTAGTTATCACTAAGGCTTTCAGGAAGACTGATGCTCTCTTCGTTGTGCCTCACGGGCCTTGGAAGGGTTTGGTTCCTGCCAAGTCTACTATCAGTAAATGGATTCGTCAGGCTGTGGTTCAGGCCTATTCTACTAAGGGGAAGACTCCCCCTTCCGTCTTACTGCCCATTCTACTCGGGCTGTTGGGGCTTCTTGGGCTTTCCAGCACCAGGCCTCTGTTGAACAAGTTTGCAAGGCCGCTACTTGGTCTTCTGTTCATACCTTTACTAAGTTTTACAATGTTAGGGCCTCAGCTGATGCTGTTTGGCCGCAAGGTTTTGCAGGCGGCAGTGGTATAAACTTCTTGCTGTTGCCTTTTCTGTTGGGGATCCCACCCTACCTTACGGACACTGCTATTGGATGTCCCATGTGTAAGTATTATAGATGGAGCAGGACGTGCTGTATGCTTAGAATAATACAATTCTGTGAAATACTCACCTGTAGAATTGGTATTATACGCATACAGCACGTCCTGCTCCAACCCACCCTGGTTTTCACTTTGTTCTGGATCCCCCTGTATGGTGATTGTTATCATTGTTATTATTGCCAGTTTCTGGGTGGTTGGTTTCTCCCGGCTTCTCCCTTTTCACTGCTTTTCAATGCTGGGGATTTGTGGGAGGTCCCTCGGTATATGTAGGGCCTGGAGGAGCCTGTTTTTGCTTGTCTGCAGTGAACAGCGCCCTCAGGCGGAGGATTACCCATGTGTAAGTATTATAGATGGAGCAGGACGTGCTGTATGCGTATAATACCAATTCTACAGGTGAGTATTTCACAGAATTGTATTTAGTGCCAAAGAATGTCCTCAATGTACTGAGTTTCTCACATTCTGTGATGTTAGCAAATGTATGTTTTTAACCCTTTTGTTGCCAAGCCCGTAACACCTACGTGCTGGCTTGGCTGGGCCTTAAGTGCCAAGCCCGTAGGTGTTACGTGCTTGACTTTCCTCGCTTCTAGTTTAAAAAATAAAAATAAAAAATACTCTTTTTTTTTTTTTTAATAAAATACTTTTTATTATTGTGTGGTGGCTTTTTTTTAACAGTTAACCCTTTGTGAGCTGGTAAGGGGTCCATGAGACCCCTTATACCAGTTCACAAGGCTGGGGGGGTGGCAAGTCACCTGCCCTAGTGGGTGACTTGCCATTAACCCCCGCACCCCCATTACCTGCCTCCCCAAAGGCCGGGGGGGGCAGAAGAGCCCGGGCCCACATAGGCTATGTGGGCTCGTAGGCTGCAGGGTGGGGGGGGCCACCAAAGCTGGCCCCCCCACTCTGTGCCTAAAAGCCCCCATAGCTGGTCCCGGGCTGGTTACTTTGGGTAAGGGGGACCCCACGTCATTTTTTTTTTTTTTTTGGATTTTTAAGGGTTTTTAACCCTTAAAAATCCAAAAAAAAATGGGGTCCCCCTCCCCGGGAAGGGGGACCCTATGTCATTTTTTTTTTTAATTAACCCTTTGTGTTCTGTCATCCAGCAGCTATAAAAGGCTTCTGGGCAGGAAAGGGTGTCTACCTATACATATGTGGTATCGCTGTAACCGGGAGAAATTGGGGTTTCTCACGCAATAAGATTTTATTGACAAACTTACATTTTTTATTACAAAAAAACTGTACAAATTGTAAAAAAATATATATTTTTTTTCACACATTTCACCCAAAAATATTGAGAATACACCTAAAAAATACCAACAAGACATTTCATGTTAAAGCCCAGACTCTGTTGAAAAAAACAATTTATCATTTTCCTGGGAAATCCCTGGAAATCCTTTCAAAAATGACAGTTGAACATGTGTAGCGCAAAATAGTGAAACATCGTCTGGCAACAGGGAGTGGCAAATGCTGCAGGTAGGCTGGCAGCGAAAGGGTTAAAGCAATTTTTAGTACCCTGCAATCTGTTTCTATTAGCATAAAACATTGCCTCGGCAGAGGTCAGACCAACAGCATTCTTTGTGTACAGGGCTTACTTCTCCCTTCTTGTAAAAAGCTTCCTTTTGTATAGTTGAAAGAGGATGTATTCGCCAGTTTACAGAATTGTGACATGCATGCAACTTTCCTTGGGCAAGAGAAAGGTATCATCTAGGCATAGAGAGTTTAGAATAATTCCTTCAAGCAGACACTTTCATCTGCCTTCAGTCTTCCCTGAGTACCACACCCTGATGTGGTTTAGTGCATGGTTTCAAGACCATGGGAGTAAGTTTTTCCATCCCTTTATCATAGTGGGGGACCAGATACTTGAACCTGCCAATAGCATGACAAAGTTTAGTCTGCCCCATACTGGACTGCATACTTTGTAGTGTCTACAGTCAGCCCTTGTCTGCTTGCTGGACCTGGCAGACCCCCTAACTTGAGGAGATATACAATATATGTCTGAATTTGCTAGCCCACTATAGATTTCAGCTGTTAAGCTGGGAGAAACATTCTGCAGGCCGTGGCCTCACTCTTTTGGCATAGAGAGTTTGTCAAAACAATACAACTGCTCTTTAAACTTAGAAGTTTTGGGTATCCCAGTTCCTAAGGCTCCTAAACGGATGGAGGGAAACTCGCACAGACCTGAGAGGCAGAAGCTGCTGTTTCCCGAGTATTCTCATTTTATCAGATTTATGGGACGACCTGTACTGGATATACTCAAAAACAATTCTACAGGTGAGTTTTACAGAATTGTATTTTTGGGAATATTAGATCCCGCTCATGGCAAAGTCTTTCTTCTGGAAGAAATAGACTATTACTTCAGGCCAGAGTAGAGAATCTCTTGACCTGCCCTCACCTGACCATCAGTCAGGGAATGCGTTTGTTGGGCTTGATGGTGTCTTGCTTCAAGGCGGTGCCCTTTGCACAGTTCCACACAAGACTCCTGCAGGCAGAATTGCTCCCGATTTGGGATCGAGCCATGAAAGCCCTAGATCACCCATTTTGCATGACACCCTCAGCCAAGAAGTCCCTAGCCTGGTGGCTGAAACTTCAGCCTCTTCAGGTGGGCAAATCTTTCTGGTACAATGGAAAACGGTTACCACGTATGCCAGCCTAACAGGTTGGGGTGGTGTCATGGAGTCACAAATGATCCATGGATAGTAGGGACCATGGGAGAGCAAACTTCCAATAAATGTTCTAGAGCTGAGGGTGATTCTACGGTGTCTCACACATTGGACCTCCAATCCGAGGGGTCACCCTGTTGGGGTTCAAGCAGACAACATGATGGCGGTGGCATATATCAACCATCAGGGGGGCACCAGAAGCAGTAGAGCTCTCTCAAGGTGGTTAGCCGGATCTTACTCTGGGCCGAGAAGAATGTTGCATGCATCTCAGTGATTCACATACCAGGAGTGGAGTGCAAGCCGATCATCTAAGCAGGGCAACCTTGGATCAGGGAGAATGTTCCCTCAGTCAGGGGATCAGGGAATTTTCTCTTCCATTTTATTACAGGCCGTCAGATGATTTAGATGTGCATGGGTTAACTTCTTGGCCGAAGGGTATGAACTGCAAGGACAAAGGTGTGGCTCCTCCCAGCCAATATGCTAACGGCTGCACTTCCACAATCCAGTTACATTCTTACAGTTGGAACTGGACTTTGGAGGGTGTACCTAGAACTCCTCTCCGCCCGCACACGGAGGAGGGCAACAGGGGACAGCAAGCACTCACCCCTACATGGATCCAGAGCAACGGCGGAGCTGGGGCCGGAGGACGACCGTGACTGCAGACGTCCATAGCGCGTCGGACGGGCAGGGGAGAACACCCGGCGGTCCTCAGGTCAGTCGCACACCCCGCCCACTCCCCCCCCCGTCCAGCCCAGGGGCTCCGCTCCACTGCACACACAGGGGCGGAGCTTTGCATCCCCGCAAATAGAGGACTTGCCGTCCGTCGCAGGCTCCTTGACGGGCACCCCTTCGCCTCCACCGAACCCGCAGCCTACGTGGCAGTCCTGCTTGGCGTCCCCTCCCGTCTGTCGTGCGGGGGGCTTGATGCCCGTGGGGGAGTCCTCCACCCCGTGCTGCTTGTGGGAGGAGGATGCGGTCTCATCGGTGCGAGATTCCCGGATGAGGGATGAGCGGCCGGGCACCCACCTGGCCCTGGGACCACTCCTGCCGGGACAAATAGCGACGGCAGCATCCATACCGAGCCCACCCCTTCACATCGCACCCAATATTGAGCTGTTTCCTCTGCAGGGCTCTCCGACTACCATTCCGCATGATCTAATTTCCCAGTCCATAGCAGAGGCGGTGAAAGTCAATATCACTGAGGCCCTGCGGGGGCTACCTACGAGTGGGGACTTTGACGGATATATGTTCAGGATGGAGGGCACCATCAAGAGAGTATTGATGGCACTACAAGGCTCAGTAGCTGAAGTTACGGAAAGAATGGATGGGGTTGAGGCCTCCCACAGAGCCCTTGAGACACGCGTAGCGGATCTAGAACAGCAGCAAGATACAAACAAACGTCTCCTGTCTGATATATTCCTTGCCCACGACGATGCGGAGAACAGGAGCCGTAGGAACAACCTGCGCATCCGGGGGGGTCCCTGAGTCGGTGGAGCCACGGGACTTGGTGGAGGCGGTTACTTCTATTTTTAACGAGCACCTGGGTGTGCCTGTTACCAATCGCATAGAAATGGACCGGGTGCCCAGGGCCCTGGGCCCCCGGTCACAAGATCTGAATAGGCCCAGAGATATAATCTGCCGTGTGCACTTCTTCAAAGTAAAAGAAGATATACTTCGTCGCGCATGGGAGAAGGGCCCGGTCAGATACAACGGCGCTCAGGTGATCATTCTACAGGACCTCTCACTTAGGACATTACAGATGAAAGCTTTTGAAACCCCTGCTTGATACTATCCAGAGGCAGGGAGCATCCTACAGGTGGGGGCACTCGTTTCAGCTGTTGGTGCGTAAGGGAGGAAACCTGTTTGCCCTCAAAGCGCCCGGCCAACTACCTGACTTGTTTCACTTTTTGGAAGCTGAGAATGTGGACGTTCCGGATTGGACAGTCCCCGATTTGGCCGTATACAGCGGACGGCTGCCACAGCGTCCGGGAGGCGGCCCCAGAGAGGAAAGAAGAGGCATGAGGGATCGTAGACGGCGATCACTCGTGGGCCCGGCTCCCGCGTGGTGCCCCCTGCCGCTGGTGGCCTAATTCCAAAGTACCAACCAGTGTTGCACTTGCTGACGGGTTGGGCTGGTGGTGGCGGGGGTGCTGTGGAGGGACTAGTGGGGGGACGGTTGGTGGCCAGGGCGGGGGGCCCGTCGCCTTGTGACTTTGGCGTCGACCCCGGAATCGGGGCCCTCCCCCTGCCATATTTGCTAAGTTGTTGATGTTCTTCCCTTCTGGAGGTACTAGAGCTCGATGTATATAGTTTGACTAAATTGATCTGCTTCGCGGTTGGTTCCTCGCCCCCCCCCCGGGGTTCCCCCGCTTGGGTAACTGCTGAATTGTGCTGCTGAGCTGGGTGACAACTTACCCCGCATTACCTGCTCCTCGTGCCGCAGAACTTCAGCACTTCGCCTGGGGTACGCCTCACTAAGTAACTACAATCAAGATGCGGCTCCTAACCCACTGTTCACTGGCCTAGTCTTCCAACCCCCCTCACACTTGGTGCACCCCTCTGAGGAAGCCATCCAGCCTCCTCCAGACGGGAATAGACTTAGCACAGGGCTTGGTTGCCCGTGGACGAGGGTTCTCCTGTGGAGTCCCCGCCACTAAGTGCATATTGAAAAGGCACCGTTTACGGCCTTTGCCTTCTGGCAAGTAGCCGGTGGACTAACTGCTAGTCCTTAGTTTTCCCCCCTTGTTGTTGTATTATACCCTCAAACTCCTTTTAACCTTTCATCGTCCCCAGAGCCCCTCTTGTTGTCCTCTTCCCATCTCTCCCCCCCCCCCCCCCCCTTCTTTGGCGTGTGGGACCGGATAAGGGACAAGTAGTGCCATAGCCCAGTGTCATCTGGCGGGCTCTACTCCTCATCTATCTGCCTCCGCCGGCATGGCCCCAATTAAAGTAGTCACCCTGAACGTGAAGGGGCTTAATACCCCAGAAAAGAGAACCATCCTGGGTCAGGAGTTAAAAAGATGTAAAGCAAAAGTTGTGTTCCTACAGGAGACACATTTTAAAAGGGATTCAGCTCCTAAACTTTGTAACAAGCAGTTCCTTCACGTGTTCACCAGCTGCGCGGCAGACACACAAAAGTTTGGCACACAAGAGTTGCGATCATGATTGCAAGGGATATTCCCTTCATCTTACGGGAGGTCTGGAGAGATCAATCGGGAAGGGTAGTACTGGCCAAAGGGCTGATTAACCAAAAAGTGTATATGTTGGCCTCCATATATGCACCTAATCAAGGCCAAATCCAATTCTTGAAACACACACTGGACAAGATGGAAAAGTTTATGGAAGGGGAGGTCATAATGGGAGGTGATCTCAATTTAACCATGGAGCCCCTCCTGGACTCATCGGTGGGCAGGTCAGCGATCTCCCATCTGGCTCTGAGGTCATTGAGAAAGAGGCTACATGGTATGCAGCTGGTGGACGCGTGGCGGGTCAGAAATCTCGGGCCGCGTAATTACTCCTTTTACTCCAATGCTCATGGGATGTACTCCAGGCTGGACTACATTTGGATCTCGCATAATTTACTTAGCCTGGCCACCGGAGACGGGATATACCCGACCTCCTTCTCTGACCATGCACCTGTGTTCCTAGACCTTGATCTTGTAGATAGACCACCGCCCTCCTCGATGTGGAGACTGAACGAGTCTCTCCTTCAGGATGCGGTGGTGGCGCAGGCCGTAAAGGAGGGCCTAGAGACCTATTTTAGGGTCAATGATAATGGGGAGGTCTCACCACTAACATTATGGGAGGCACATAAGAGCGTTATAAGGGGCATTCTGATTAGCCAAGGAGCGAGGCTCAAAAGGGAAAGACTTGCCCAGATAGCAAAACTCACTGAGAGGGTCAGCGGCCTGGAGCTGTCCCATAAGCAGGCTGAGGCAGTGAAAGTGCTCGGGGAACTGACCCAGGCGAGAGAGGCCTTCAACGCTCTGTTGAGACAGAGGGCTAAACATGTGATCAGGAGATGTAGACGTGCATACTACGAGTATGGAAACAAGAGCAGTGCACTACTAGCTAGGGCACTTAAACAACAATGCCAGAATTTCATATCCGAGATACTGGATGGGTCCCAAAAAACACAGCATACCACTGAGGGGATAGCGGATGCGTTCAGGGGATATTACTCGAACCTGTACAATTTTGGTGGTGGGGGGTGGGGGGGGGGCGTTGCGGACACACTCAGGCAAAATAAAAGATTACATAAGGGGATCCTGTATGCCTTCAGTCACAGAGGAGGCCTCTGCTCCACTGGAGGACCCGATTGGGACGGAGGTGCTGATGTTGGCGATTAAACAGACCCCGTCAGGGAATGCCCCTGGACCTGATGGCTACTCGGTTAAATATTATAAAACCTTCGTCTCCTTGCTGGGCCCACGCATGGTTAGGGCGTGGAATTCCATTTCAGATCCAGAAGCGCCGGGCGCTTTCTCCAGTAGGGACCTCGAAGCCCACATTTCTGTCCTGCACATGCCGGGAAAGGACCCTCTGTCTTGCAAGAGCTATCGCCCTATCTCCCTTCTCAACGTGGACCTGAAGCTGTACGCCAAAATCGTAGCCAATAGACTGGCTCCAGTGGTGGCCCAGGTGGTCCACCTGGACCAAGCGGGTTTCGTGTTGGGAAGGGAGGCCAGGGATAATGTGGTACGGGCACTCGGTGCAATATATGCTGCACAGAATTCAGACGTGCCAATGATGCTCTTGTCGACAGATGCGGAGAAGGCCTTCGATAGGGTGGGCTGGCCTTTCTTAAGGAAGACTCTTAGACATGTGGGCCTGGGGGACAATATGAGGAAACTTATTGAAGCCCTATACACAATGCCCAGTGCCAGGGTTAAAGTGAATGGCCATCTCTCCGCCCCGGTGCCAATCCATAATGGTACCCGTCAGGGCTGCCCCTTATCACCCCTGTTGTTTGCACTGACCCTGCAACCATTTCTGGACATAGGGGGATTGAGCTTCAGAGGAGACACCCATAAGGTCGCCGCGGACGACCTCTTGTTCTTTATCACAAACCCCGCGATCATGGTGCCAGTGCTGATGAAAGAGTTCAAAGCTTTCGGGAGGCTCTCCTTCTTTAAAATTAATTTTGAGAAATCTGAGGCACTAAACATATCTCTCGGGTGCAGCGGCCAGGAATATTCAGCAGACATTTTCCTTTAAATGGGCTAAGAATTCGATAGCACGCAGTTGCCGAACCGGTTGTTGAAAATTCTGGCGTTGAATTTCCTGCCTTTGTCCCAGAGAATAAAAGCTGATCTTGATAGATAGGAGTGCCCCCACCTTCTCGTGGATGGGCAGGGTGAATATACTCAAAATGTCGATATTGCCGAAACTGCTGTTCCATTTTCAAGCACTTCCAATCACCATCCCTACTTGCTACATCAGGGACCTAGAGAAAACTTTAATGGGATTTGTCTGGCAAAAAAGGAGGGCAAGGCTTAAGCGGCAGGTCCTATGTAAGCCCAAGCACTTGGGAGGTATGGCGTTGCCAGAGGTGCAACTATATTGGGTGGCTTCCCATTTACAGAGCGTATGTCAGTGGCACACATGTAAGGGGACGAAGAGATGGGTCCAATTGGAACACGCTCTTGCTCCAGCCCCGTTGGATGCCTCTGCCTGGAACAGAGACCCATATCCCAGAGGTGAGATCCCACCCAACAATAGCGGCTACACTGGGAGCCCTGCGGGGCTTCAGGAGGCGATCGGATATTTCCCCCTGGCCCTCCCCCATGATTGCATTAATAGACAACCCACAGCTCCTGCCGAACTGGTCTAGGACGGAACTTAGGGAGTGGGGGAGAATGGGGCAGATAAGAGGGGGCGACTTAATATCAGAGGGGATGGACCTCCCTGGGTGAACTGAGGATTAAACTGGAGAACGGTGATCTTGACCCCTGGACTCTCTTACGGTTCCGGTCAGTACTGTCCAAGCTGGGCTTTCGTAGGGAGAGTGTCAGGGGCCACACAGATTTTGAAAAAATTTGCCTGGGGGGACAACCGCTCCCCCACCTGATTTCCAGCTTGTACTCCTCATAAACGAGCACGGGGACCCCCCTACATTCTGGGGAGAATGGCAGTCGGATCTGGGCAGAACAATAGGCGAAAAGGAGAGGATCAAAATAGCAACCTTGGCGCACAAGTCCTCGGTTGCTACGAGAACTCAGGAGGTCAATTATAAGTTGCTGACACGCTGGTACTATACCCCTGATGGACGAGGCAAGATGTTTGGCACAGCTGACACAAGTTGCTGGAGGTGTGGAGAGATGCGGGGGACCCTGTATCACTTGTTCTGGACGTGCCCCAGGATTCAGGAATATTGGGGAGTGGTCCTGCGCATAGTGGCACAGCTTACAGGGGCACAATTACAAGATGACCCGGCCCAGGTCCTGCTTCACTCTGCGAGGGCCCCAGCGGGGAAATATAAAAAAACTTTGCTGGTCCACCTGCTGAATGCTGCCAAGCAGACAATTCCTAGATTCTGGTAGCAGAAGAAACCCCCCACCGTAAGGGACTGGGCGAAGGTCATGCTAATCAGGGAAATGGAGGACCTAACACTGGCGCTGCATGACAGGGACAAGCAATACAGAACTACCTGGCTGATCTATGAGGAATCGGCAGATTTCAAGAGCCTGTTTGAGCAGTAAGCTTTGGTTTGTGTCTGCAGCGCTGCCTTACCTTACTCCGTGCGGATGGGTCGGGACCTGGGTCGCCTGAGGGGACGTCAGATGCGGGCGGATGGAGATGGGGGCCCGGTCTGAATCCATGTCCCACATGCCATACTCCTCCCCCTCCCCTGCCCCCCCTTTCCCTTCATTACCCCCCCCCCCACACTCTTTATCCCACCCAAGGCCCTTATGTGTCACCTCACTCCTTTCTGGGTAGACATATGACCACACCCAGCGTGGTGGAGATGCTAATCCCTGTGGGAGGACTGCACGGTGAAGCATGTCTGCTTGGGAAGAGGAGGGCTTTGTCTGCCTTGGAAGGACAAGAATCGGGCGGCCTCTGCCAGGCGCAACCCGGGCGCAAACCCAAAGGGGATCTTACTCCCTCTCATGAAACGGCGGCAGCCGAGAACCTCTCATAGGGTATCATATCATGTATTGTTGGCTGATGTTGTAGTTCAGATGTATGTCATTTTGGTGGAGGCTCATATGTCTTTCCCTCCCCCCTTACCTCCTGTGTATTGTATTGTTTGCCCTAATGTCTGTATGTTTAATATTGCAAAACCTTTAAAATAAAGAATATTAAAAAAAAACAGGATCACCAATAGACCTATCCAGTGTTTCTTCTACAGTGATTCTGCGAAGATAGAAGATGGCTCTTTATATTGCGCAGGTGAGCGGGGCAACCAAGCCTGCGGCCCTGCATGTCTATTTCCACCCGTTTCTGGACCCTCTGTGCCTCCCAGCCTCGGCTGATGGATCAGTGAAGGTAGAGGAGCACTAGGGTCAGGTGCTCAAGGAGCGCTGCTCCAAGCGGCAGACCCTGTACCACAAAGGGTAGCCGGCCATAGGCTTTATGGTGAGCCTGCTGAGGGATGCGGAGTTCCTGTCCTAGCTTCTGAGGGGGTGAGTGTTTTGGGGACTCTGTGCCTTGGTTCTCTGGCTGGGGTTCCCCCCCATCTCTGGTCTGGCTCTCGCCGCTGCCTGCTCGCTCTCCTCCCCCCTATCCCCGACGGGTTATTGGGGGGGGGGGTGTCATGCGGCTAGTGTTTTCGACTGTGTGTTTAAATGTGTTTTTTCGCCGCCGTTGCCGCTTTGTACTCCGCTTGTGGCGTTATAACCTGAGTGCGCTTGTTGCATTGTGATACCGCCGGCACGGTCACGTGAGTGCCGCTTTCGCGCTCTTCCTGGGGGGGGGGGGGCGGGGCCGGGGGATGACGCGTATCGCGTCATCCCCCTGCGGCCCACCCCTTGAGGTTACTTCTGCCGGCGCCATCTTGAGTCTGCTGTGCGTCCGGGGCCCCTCTTCCTCCCTGGGTTGCGGCGGCGATTTTCCTGTGTCGCTTCTTCCTGTGGCCTGACGGCTTGGTGATCCTTCGGTCTACTTGGTCAGTGAGTCCCCTTTGGGGTTTTTTTTTTGTTCCTTGGTGCATGGGCTGCGGGATGCTTATGTGCTTTTTACCTATGTCTTTCAGGCGGGACAACTGTGGCTTGTGGTTTCTCCCGGTTCTGCTCCTTACCCCCCCCCCTCATCCCCCCCTTACTGGCTCTGGGGGCATCCCGGGGTGGCTTATTTATTAGCCCTTACCCTGTGCTGGCCTATTGCGCCTGTGTTAATCACCATATGAAGGCTTCTGGGGATAGCGTGCTCGGGGGTCCTTCGGGGAAATCCCGGCTGTGTGCCATGTGCGGGGTATACCCTTTGAGTAACAGTGCCGTGGTGTGTGTGCCGTGCGCCCAGGGTATCGTTGCGCACTTCCCAGTTCTGCGCCCCCCTCGGCATTGCCTACCCCTCCACACCTGCATTTAGCCTCCAGTGAGGGGGATACTAGCAGGGGGTCACAATCTGATCTGGCACTTCGTGTGGCCAGCATTGAAAGGCAGCTTGCCAGGCCTGTTCCACGTAAGGCCTCTGGCAAGAAGCGGCACCTGGCTCCCACGCCCTCCCTCTTTGCTGAGGAGGATGAGGGAATTGATGCTTTTGGTGGCCGTTACTGCCTAGAGGAGGAGCTTTTCCAGGACTCTGACTCCTCTGGGGACCAGCAGGGGGGTTACGACAGTGACCCTGGTTCTGCATCTGGGGAGGACTTATGGTTCCCTGATAACACTGATAGACTGTTGTCTGACATTTTTGAAATTTTGCTCATTGTCCCCCCTGAGGTGGCTAAGAGGAAGCAGGGTGAGCTCTTTCGTCCTGATAAACAGCGTCTGGAGTTCCCTGACCATTTCACTAATATGGTGCTCAAGGAGTGGGAACGTCCTAATAGATTGCCCGCGGTGCCCAAAGGGTTGGATAAGAGGTATCCCTTCCCTGCTGACCTGGTCAAGCGATGGTCGTGTCCCCCTGAAGTGGATGCTCCCGTTCTAGGGCTGTCCAACACCTCGGTCATGCCTTCTCCTGACACTACTACACTGCGGGACAGCGAGGACCGGCATATGGATCAGCTGGCCTGCCCTGCTTTTACATTTTGTGGGGGCTGGGCTGCGTCCGGTCTGCGCTGCTGCCATTACAGCTATTGCCCTTAAACAGCCCAAGCGTCTCCTTGATGGCGCTATAGCTGGTAGGAGGGGGGAGGAATATAGGGCCCTCTTGCTTTGCTCTGATTTTGTTGCCTTTGTCCTTACTGCCATGGATGATGCGGTACGGCTGAGTGGTAGGGCCTCTGCCCTTTTGGTGGCTATGCGCCGTTCTTTTTGGTTGCGTCAGTGGGCAACTGATACTGCCGCTAAGAAGGCTCTCACTGGGCTCCCCTTTGCGGGGCTGCGGCTCTTTGGTGAGCGTCTGGATGTTCTAGCCAAGGATGGTAGGCTGCCTCAGCGTAGGAGGCAGCCTCGGCCTTTTCGGGGGCCCCCTGCTTCCCTCCCCTCCTTTCGTGCTCCTAGAGGAG
This sequence comes from Gastrophryne carolinensis, assembly GCA_027917425.1. Classification (NCBI taxonomy): domain Eukaryota; kingdom Metazoa; phylum Chordata; class Amphibia; order Anura; family Microhylidae; genus Gastrophryne; species Gastrophryne carolinensis. Next base: position 292,960,979 of record CM051236.1, read on the forward strand.
GTCGTGGCTCCCTCTTCTCGGGTAGTCACAGAGATTTTTGGGGCCGTGACAGATCCCATGGTCGTCCCGGTCTCTCATGGGGTTCCAAGCCCAAAACTTCTCCCAAGCCCCCACAGGCATGAGGAGGCGCCCTCACCCATCCGGGTGGGGGGACGGCTTCGGCTCTTTGCTCACGTCTGGAGGCTCCGCGTCTCAGACCGGTGGATTCAGGAGGTGGTCTCCGGTTACAAGATAGTTTGCTGCCTGGCCTCCCCCAAGATTCCTCAGATCCCGGATGTCTCACAGCCCTCTGTCAGCCCAGGGGTTGCCCCTTGTGGTTCAACGTCTGCAGCAGTCGGGAGTCATTCGCCCGGTGCCTTTCCAGGAACAGGTCAGTGCTTCTACTCCAATCTTTTCACGGTCCCCAAAAAAGACGGGTCCTTGAGGCCCATCCTGGACTTGAAGGGTTTCAACAAGTTTGTCAGGTTCAAGCACTTTCTCATGGAGACGCTACGCTTGGCTGTCAGTATCCTTCGCCCGGGCGACTTCATGACCTCTGTGGACATCAAGGATGCCTATCTTCATGTGCCAATCTTTCCAGGTCATCAGAAATTTCTGAGGTTCGCTCTAGAGGATCAGCATTACCAGTTTGTGGCTTTACCGTTCGGTATCACCTCGGCGCCTTGGGTGTTCACCAAGGTGCTGGCGTGCGTGATGGCTCTGCTGCGGAATCAGGGCATTTGCATCCTCCCTTACCCGACGACTTTTTGATTGCGGCTCAGTGTCTCCATCAGGCTGAGAAGGATACTCAGGTGGTGACTTCCACTCTCGAGTCCTTCGGCTGGGTGATCAACTTTCCCAAGTCTTCACTGTCTGTCTTTGGTGAGGTCCTTTCTGTGCATGACTCTGGATACCTATCAGGTCAAGGTGTTCCTGCCTCAGTAGAAAGTGGAGGGCCATCAGAAGCAGGCACGGGCTCTGCTCTTGTGTCCTCGTCCCTCCATCCGGCAAGGGAAGCAGTTAGTGGGCCTGATGGTGTCCTGCTTCGAGGCGGTCCCCTTTGCTCAGTTTCACATGAGACCTCTTCAGTTGCACCTCTTGTCAGTTTGGGACCCTGTGTCCCTGGATCAGGAATTTGCTCTGTCCCCCCTGGCCAGACAGTCCCTCCTCGTGGTGGCTGGACTCAAGGAACCTTCTAGTGGGCAGGACCACTGTCCTGGGAGACTGTCACCACAGATGCCAGTCTGACCGGTTGGAAGTCTCTGAAGTTCCAGGGTCAGTGGGGCCCCCAGGAGCCCCATGCTCCCATCAATGTTCTGAAACGGAGGGCGATCAGATTGGTTCTTTCTCAGCTGACTACACACCTTCGGGGTCGGGCTGTTCGGATCTGCTCGGACAACCAGACAGCGGTTGCCTACATCAATCATCAGGGAGGGACTCGGAGCAAGCAAGCCCTCAAGGAAGTGTCCCTGATACTGTCTTGGGCGGAGGAGAATGTCCCTTGCTTCTCGGCGGTCTACATTCTGGAGGTGGAGAAACTGGAGGCAGACTCACTGAGCAGGGGGATGTCTCAGCTGGGGGAATGGTTCCTCAGCAAAGAGGTATTTCACTCCCTGTCTCCCCGCTGGGGTCAGCTGGATGTGGACCTGTTTGTGTCCCGCCACAATCACAAGCTTCCCAGATTTGTCTCCCTGTCGCAGGATCCTCTGGCCTTCGCCACGGATGCGCTAGCAATGCCTTGGACGGAGTTTCGGCTCCTCTGTGTTCCCTCCTTTCCCTCTGCTGGACAGGGTGCTGCGCAAGATAGCCCAGGAGGGGGTACCAGCCATCCTGGTGGCCCCCTGTTGTCCAAGGAGGGTGTGGTTCGCAGACGTCGTGCAGTTGGCGGTAGATCGGTACATCTTGCCCAAGGATCCAGGGGTTACCGGCCTCTGTTGTTACTATGATTCGGGCTAGGAAGAAATCCTCGTCCTTTATCTACTACAGGGTCTGGCATGCTTACATTGCCTGGTGTGAGTCCAAGTCGCTTCCTTGTAGGGTGTTTTCTTTCCCCAGGATTTTGGAATTTTTGCAACATGGTTTGGATTCAGGCCTTCAACTTAGTACCCTCAAGGGACAGGTGTCAGCTCTGGCAATTTTTTTCCCAAAGATACTTTGCCAATCACCGGTTGGTTAAGACTTTTTTTCCAGGGAGTTACTCATGTGTGTCCGCCACGTAAGCCTATGCTACCGGTTTGGGACTTGAATCTGGTGTTGTCTGCTCTGCAGGGTCCTCCCTTTGAGCCCATCCGTGGGGCTGCGTTGCCCATTCTGACTCCTAAAGTGGCCTTTTTGTTGGCTATTACTTCGGTCAGGCGAGTTTCTGAGCTGGCGGCGCTTTCCATCAAACCTCCTTATTTTGAGGGGCATCCGGATAAGGTGGTATTTCGGCTTAAGCCGGATTTCTTACCTAAGGTTGTGTCTGCTTTTCATCTCAATCAGGACATTGTTTTGCCTTCTTTGTGTCCTAACCCTGCTAATTCCAAGGAGCAGACCCTTCCTCTGGATGTTGTCAAGGCTCTGAAGTTTTATTTGGTTGCTACTGAGTCTTTCAGGAAATCTGATGCTCTTTTGTTCTTCCTGCTGGACCTAGGAAGGGTTTGCCTCCGTCTAAATCCACTATCAGCAAGTGGATCCGTGAGGCGGTGGAGCAGGCCTATTCTGCTAGGGGGAAGATTCCTCCTTTTAGGGTTACTGCTCATTCCACTCGTGCTATTGGTGCTTCTTGGGCTTTTCAGCACCAAGCTTCTGTTGAAGTTTGCAAGGCTGCGACTTGGTATTCTGTTCATACCTTTTCCAAGTTTTACAAGGTTGATGTTAAGGCCTCAGCTGATGCTGCTTTTGGCCGCAAGGTACTTCAGGCGGTAGTGGTTTGAACTGCCTGCTGCTACTTCCTTTTGGGGTATCTCACCCTACCTTACGGACACTGCTGTTGGACGTCCCATATATAAGGACTTCTTGAAGCAGGCCGTGCCATGCAATAGGAAAAAAAATTCTGTGAGTACTCGCCTGTAGAATTGCTTTTACTATGCATGGCACGGCCTGCTTCACCCCACCCTTGTTGTTGTTGTTCTTGGTTGCCTCTTTATGGTGATTGTTCTAAGTTAGTTGGGGTTTGTTACCTTTTTTACCTTTATTTTCTCCCGGCTTCTTGAATAACTGCTTGTCAACACTGGATAGGTCTATTGGTGATCCTATTTTTATATGTTACCGGGAGGAGCCACAACTCTTCTGCAGTACACTGCGACACCTTGTGGCGGAATATCCCATACGTAAGGACTTCTTGAAGCAGGCCGTGCCATGCATAGTAAAGAAATTCTACAGGTGAGTTCTCACAGAATTGTCTTTTTTTATTCTCATTTTTTGGGGGTTTCCATACATTACATACATTTGTGTTTTTTCACACTTAAGAGTGGATGAAAATCCTTGCTCCGGCAGCCCTGGTGTCCAAGACTCCAGGGCCGTCCGCTAGCCAATATAGCAGGATTCCCTGTTGTGTGAAACCCCCGTGGTTGACTGTAAACTAACCTTTTTTTTGTGGCTCCCCTGACTCTGCGATTGTTGGACGCAGCTGACCTGGCAGCATCACTGGAACCAAAGTACTCCGATATGGATTACAGGTGGGGAGTCACAGGGTTTTGCTCTGCTTGAAGTTTCTGCCTAGTGCAGAAACATGGGCTGCAAGGCATGAGCGCATAGTGTTCAACATCAAGGTATACCCTATGTAACATGTAACTATCAGTAAATACTTTGATCCTCCCATAGACTTTACAGTTAGTAAAATAATTCCTGTTTGTTTTCAGACCAGGGAAGTACATACAGTGGAGACTTGGAATCTGAAGCAGTGTCTACACCACACAGTTGGGAGGATGAATTGAACCACTACACTATGAGGTCCAATAATGTGCAAGAGCCAGACGCAGAGAACAGACAGCTCTCCAGAGTGGGATTGGAGCAGGATTTGGAGATTGACTTTCCAACAGGTGAGCTGAGAGGACATTTTTAAGGCCTTTACGGGTTAAAATGATTAAAAAAATGCTGCATACTTTCCTTTTGTCTGACGCAAGATGATCGCTACTAGTCTGGGGCTGTTTGCCCTACCCTGTTGCCCAATCTATGTCCTGTGCCACCTGGCCTGAACATCTGGCTCTTCCTGCATCTTGATGTGGTGCCACCATCAGTCATAGTAATGCCAGCAAGTCCCCTCCATTGACTGCAATCGTGTGCCAGCATTCCTATGACTGGTGGCTGGGACTGAGCCACGTCCAGAAGCAGGAAGAATCTGATGATTGGGTCAGGTAATGTGGGACTTGGATCTACTGATTAGGCAAATCAGCCAGTGCCAGACTAGGAGCAATCTTCTTCTATAAAGCTTTATTTAAGCCTGGACATTGTCTTAAAGTTAAAACCCAACTTAAATGTGCTTATATTTTAATGCAGTCATTGAGTCAATAGGTCAATAGGTCAGGCCTAGTGCAATTTCAAATGAACCCTCACACCGGTAAACCCATTTAGGCAAGTTTAAAAAAAAATACAAAAAACTGAGCTACCGATGCTTGGAGAATGAGTGACGTCATCAATTCAGGGCCGCTGCTGCAGTGACTGGGTGACAAAATGGTCACTGCAGTAAAGGCTCTGTAGATCCAAAACCTGGGGCTGCATTACTCTGTTCGAGGTGTGGGAATGCCTAGATCAGGTGAGGATTTTGACTCCGAGGGGAGAGAGCTAGCCAGGACATCTGTGGACAAAACATCACAAACCTGCCAATACCCATCTAATAGGACATCTTGTACATACACAGAGCATCCTGTGTGTTTATTGCCACTAGGTGGCATGATTAAACATTGTGTCACTTTGTATTTGCAGAATCACCTGACCCACTGAGTAAAGGTTCCACTGTATTTAGCCGGTCCAGAGGCAGACGAAAACACAGAGATGGTTTTCCCCCACCTAAGAGACGGGTGAGTGGGAATTTTTTGAGCTGTGTAAATTCTATCATAGAAAGACGCTTAGTAATCTGCATAAACCTCCTGCACCACACTCATGCCAACAGAAGAAAGGTTTCCAGGGAGTTGGGTATAGCTTGCCGAAAAAAGTCACCCAAGTAGGCGTGTCTGTCCGGAGTGAAATCCCTGATTTTGCTGGCTCTACCCCAGCCTACCACCCCACCAGGCACATGGCAGAATCCCCCGCTGCCAACCAGCTCTGTGCACGTACTGTACTGGAGCTGCTGTACTCCAGCCACCATCTAGCCAGCTGCCAGACGGCTACAAGATGTCCCCTGAAAATAAGACCTAGTGCCTATTTCTCTCCCAATCCACTCCAGGCCATCAGCATTCAGTAATGCTGTCTGTCTTCCAGGCCCCTGTATCCTACTTAGCAGATGGACCCATTATGCCTCCTTAGATGTGCTGTTTATGCGGATCAGCGTGGTAGGGGTAAGCGCCAGGGGTGTCGCTTTAGTTTTATAAGTTGTCACTCTGGGGCTGGAGTTTTCACCTTAAAGAACAGTCAGCCATAGGTTTTTGTCCGATGAGCCTGCAGGAGGGACCTGTGGAATATTTTCCTAGTCCCTTCCCACAATATATATATTTTTTAATTTCGTGCTGTTTCTTGCAGTGACACGTGTGCAAGGGAGCAGGGCCATGTGGCAGAAAGAGACAGACGTTTCTTCCGAGAAGCAGGTGGAAAGTCGTTGACTGTGTCTACTGCCTCGGCTGCATTGTGCTGTGGAAGGAAGTGTGTCTTCTGCCGCCTCGGCTCCAGGTTACGGTCCATTCTTTCCCTGGGGGCGGGTGGGGGCTTGGTAGCCGCAGCTCTCCGTCGCCACTCTGACTCCAGCTACGGCCTGTGATAAGGGATTGCTGTGGCTCGTGTTCCATCGTCACCGTCCAGGCTCTGGCTTCAGCCCGGAAGATTTCTGCGGCTTGTGCACCACTGGGTCCTATTCAGTGGGGTTTCTAGCTCTACTTCTTCTGTGAGTGGTTTTTCTGCCTATTAATTCTATGGTACATGTTATTTCAGTTATGTTTAATCTGATTATTTTTTTTGTTATCTATTATAGATTGTGGGCAAGGGACATTGGTTGTGGTTCACCCCTAAGGTCTTGGAGTAGTCACTTGTGACTATCGAGTACTTGATATACTTCTGTCTTAGGCCCTCGGGGACATTGAGACTCTTTATTTCACCATGGCAGAGGCATCTGGGGTAAGCGTGCCTGGTTCATTAGCAGACGGGGTCACCCCGTGTCCAGCATGCTTGCAAAGGACAGTAGTATGTGTCCAGGATGTGCTTTGGTGATGCTCGCTATATTTGGGAGGCAAATTTCTCCTTCAAAGGCTTCTGATGCTGGGCCCTCAGTACTTGGAGCTCCTTCAGTAGCTAAGCCTCGTCTAGATAACCAGGATAATGTCGAGCGGGATTTTGTGGGGAGGTTAGCCCACATAGAGAGCCAGTTGGCACTGGCTGTCCCCAAGAAAGCATTAGAGAAAAGGAAGCATTTCGTTTTCTCTGTTTCTGATGAGGAAATGTATGCTTCCATAGTTATCTGATGAGGAAATGTATGCTTCCATAGTTATCTGAAGGAGAACTTCCTTCTAGTAGGGAAGGGGAGTATTTCAGATTCAGGATCCTTTACACAAGAGGGCTCTCTGTTTAAGGATCAAATGGAATGTCTGAATGGTTCCATCTTAGAGATTCTGGATATCTCCGTTCCCAAGAGGAAAAAGGGAGATTTGTTAGAGCCAGAGAGACAGAGGCAACCATTTCCAGAGCAAACTAATTTTCCAAGTATACAGCACGTCTTGTTTCACTAAATTCTTTACGCTTGGGATATCCCGCCACAAGGTGGCGCAGTGGACTGCAGGAAAGACTTGTGGCATCTCCCGGCCCTATAAAAGTACAGGAACCTCCCACAAATTCCCAGTTTTCCTTCTGCAGTCAGACTGCGAAGATAGAAGATGGCTCTCTCTCTCTTGCGCAGGTGAGCAAGGCAACCAAGTCTGCGGCCCTGCAAGTCTATTCCCATCCGATTTTGGACTCCCACTGCCTCCCAGCCTCGGCTAACAGATCGGGTGAAGGTAGAAGAACACTAGGGTCAAGTGCTCCAGGAGCGCTGCTCCAAGCCGCAGACCCTGTACTACAAAGGGGAGCCTGGTTGGAATGCGGAGTTCATGCACTGCCTTCTGAGGGGGTGAATTATTTGGGGACTATGTCCTCTTCTTTTACTTCTGGGGCTCCCCCCCTCCCCTCCCTGGCCATGGATATTCGCCGCTGCCTTCGCTCGTCTCCCTTTCTTCTCCCCCCTCTCTGACTCCATTGGGGGGGGGGGGGCAGTGGTGGTGAGTGGTGTTTTCTGAGGTAATTTGGCGATTTTGGTGTGTTTTTTGGTGTTTTTAGCTGCCGCGCAGCTTTGTACTACGCTCCGCGGCTGTGGGCGCTATAACCTGAGGTAATTTTGCTTTGTCATGGCCTGGTGATGCTGTGGATCGCGCTGTTCCCCTGCGGCCCGCCCCTCGAGGTACCTCAGCCAGCGCCATTTTGTACAACCTGCGTGTGTCTGGTTTTCTTTATTCCTGGCTGCAGCGCTGCTTTCCCTGGTGTATCGCTTTACCTAGCGGTCTGTTCCTGAGTGACCCCGCGGTGTCTTTGGTCCGTGGGGGGGGGGGGGGTTTGACCCTGTGATTTTCATGTGCTGCGGGATGCTCATGTGTATATTTACTTATGTCTTTCAGGCGGGATACCATTGGGTTGTGGTTTTCCCGGCTTACTCCTTCCTCCCCCTCACTCCCCCTTCACAAAATAGACTTCTGGGGGCATCCCGTGGGAGGGCATCCCGGGTGCGTTCTGTCTTAAGCCTTTACCCATTACTGGTCTATTGCGCCTGTGTTAATCACCATATGGAGGCTTCAGGGGATAGCGTGCTTGGGGGCCCGGCTATGTTCCATGTGTGGGTATCCCCTGTGATTAACAGTGTCACGGTGTGCGAATGCCGTGTGCTGACAGTGTCATTGCGCTGCAAGCTGGTTTGCCTGCTTTGCTTCCCAGCTCTGCGCCTCCCTCTGCTTCCCCTACTCCCCCGCTCCTGCAACTAGGCCCCTGTGAGGGCACTGTTAGCAGGGATTCTCATTCTGATTTGGCTCTGCGGGTGGCTAACATTGAGAGGCAGCTTGCCGGCCTGTTCCTAGTAAGGCCTCTGGCAAGAAGCTGCACCTGGATCCCAGGCCCTCCCCCCTTGCTAAGGTGTATGTGGGGATTGATGAGTTTGGTGGCTGTCACCCCCTTGAGATGGGGGGAATTTCCCAGGATTCTGACTCCTCTGGGAACCAGCAGGAGGGTTGCGATAGTGACCCTGGGTCGGTGTCCGGAGAGGATTCATGGTACCCTGAGGACACTGATAATCTGCTGTCACATATTTTTGATATATTGCACATTGCTGCCCCTGAGGTGGCTAAGAGAAAGCAGGGGGAGCTCTTTCGCCCTGGTAAACAGTGTCCAGAGTTCCCTGAGCGGGAACATTTTACCATTTTGGTACTTAAAGAATGGGAACGTCCTAGCAGGCTGCCTGCTGTGCCCAAGGGTTGGATAAAAGATATCCTTTTCCTGCTGATCTTGTTAAGAAGGCTTGTCCAATACTTGTCATGCCTTCCCCTGACACTACCTCTCTGAGGGATGGTGAGGACCGGCGCATGGATCAATTTGCCTCCCATGCTTTTACCTGTGTGGGGGCTGGATTGCGTCCGACCTGTGCCGCTGCCATTACTGCTATTGCCCTCAAGAGGCTGCTCAAGCGTCTCCTTGATGGCGCTACAGCTGGTAGCGGTGGGGGGGGGGGGACTATAGTACTCTTTGTTCTGATTTAGAGGCCTTTTCGGGGGTCCTCGATCCTCCTCCCTTCCTTTCGTCTCCCAGAGGAGGTCGTGGCTCCCTCTTCTCTAGTGCCCGCAGAGATTCTTGGGGCTGTGGCAGATCCCGTGGTCATCCCGGTCTCTCCTGGATACCAAGCCCAAACCCTCTCACAAGCCCCCTCAGGCATGAAGGGGCGCCCTCACCCATCCGGGTGGGGGGACGGTTTCGGCTCTTTGCTCACGTCTCGAGACTTCACGTCTCAGACCGGTGGATACAGGAGGTATTGTCCTCCGGTTACAAGATCTGAAGGGACTTAACAAATTGTCAGATTCATGCATTTTTGTATGGAGACGCGACGCTCTGCTGTCAGTACCCTTCTCCTGGGCGACTTCATGACCACTGTGGACATCGAGGATGCTTATCTTCATGTGCCTATCTTTCCAGGTCATCAGAGATTTCTAAGGTTCGCGCTGGAGGATCAGCATTACCAGTCTGCGGCTCTGCACCTCGGCACCTGGGGTGTTCGCCAAGATACTGGCGGGAGTAATGGCTCTGCTACGGATCCAGGGCATCCGCATCATTCCTTACCTGGACGACATCCTGATTGTGGCTCAGTCCTTTCCTGGGGCCGAGCAGGACACTCAGATGGTGACCTCCACTCTGGAGTCCTTCGGCTGGGTGTTCAACTTTCCCAAGTCTTCTCTATCCCCATCCTTGGTGAGGTCCTTTCTGGGCATGACTCTGGATACCTCTCAGGTCGGGGTGTTCCTTCCTCAGCAGAAGGTGGAGGATCTTCAGATGCAGGCTCAGGCTCTGCTATCATGTCCTCATCCCTCCATCCGTCAGGGGATGCAGTTGGTGGGCCTGATGGTGCCCTGCTCCGAGGCAGTCCCCTTTGTTCAGTTTCACATGAGACATCTTTAGTTACTCCTCTTGTCCGTTTGGGATCGGGACCCTGTGTCCTTGGATCAAGAGTTTGCTCTGTCTCCTCTGGCCAGACGGTCCCTCTCGTCGTGGCTGGACTCAAGGAACCTTCTAGTGGGCAGGACCTTCCTGCCCCCGTGCTGGGAGAAGGTCACCACAGATGCCGGTCTGACCGGTTGGGGAGGCTTCTGGAAGTCCCTGAGGTTCCAGGGTCGGTGGAGCCCACAAGGGGCCCATGCTTCCATCAAAGTCCTGTAACTGAGGGCGATCAGATTCTTTCTCGCCTTACCACTCACCTTCAGGGTCGGGCTGTTCAGATCCGCTCAGTCAACAATACGGCGGTTGCCTACATCATTCATCAGGGAGGAACTCGGAGCAAGCGAGCCTTCAAGGAAGTGTCCCCGATCCTGTCTTGGGCGGAACAGCATGTTCCCGGCATCTCAGCGGTCTACATTCCGGGGGTGGAGAACCAGGAGGTGGACTCCCTGAGCAGGGGGACGTCTTGTATGGGGGAATGGTCCCTCAACAATCGGGTGTTCTCTCCCTGTGTCATCGCTGGGGGGGGCAGCCGGACATGGACCTGTTTGCCTTTCGTCACAATCGCAAAGTTCCCAGATTTGTCTCAGGTTCCTCTGGCCTTCGCCGGATGCATTGGCTATTCCTTGGAAGAAGTTTCGGCTTCTCTGTGTTCCCTCTGTTTCCTCTCCTGGGCAGGGTCATGCGCAAGATAGTCCAGGAGCAGGTACCTGCCATCTTGGTGGCCCCTTGTTGGCCAAGAAGGGTTTGGTTCGCAGACGTCGTGCAGTTGGCAGTAGACCGGTACATCTTGCCAAAAGATCCAGATCTCACTCAGGGGCAGCTACGCCACCCTTTCCTCTCAATCAGGACATTGTCCTGCCTTCATTGTGTCCTAATCCTGCTAATTCCAAGGAGCGGACTCTGTATTCTCTGGATGTGGTCAGGGCTCTGAAATTCTCTTCGGTTGCTACTGAGACTTTTAGGAAGTCTGATGCTCTGTTTGTTCTCACTTCTGGGTCTAGGAAGGGTTTGCCTCCGGCTAAATCCACTATCAGCAAGTGGATCTGTCAGGCGGCGGTGCAAGCTTAATCTGCTAAGGCGGAAGGTACCTCCCTTCTGCCTTACTGCTCATTCCACTCGTGCTATTGGTGCCTCTTGGGATTTTCAGCACCAGGCTTCTGTTGAATAAGTTTGTAAGGCCGCTACTTGGTCTTCTGTTCATACTTTTTCCAAGTTTTACTTAGTATACAGTACGTCCTGCTCCAGATAAGAGTCTTTACTCTTGGGTATTACTCCGCCAGATGGCGCTGGACTGCAGAGACCGGGAAATTGGCTCCTCCCGGCCCCTCAAATACCTGGGACCTCCCACAAATCCTCAGATTTTCTCTGCAGTCTGGACTGCGAAGGACAAGAAGATGGCTCTCTTCCCGCAGGTGAGCTGGGCTATTAGCCTGCGGCCCTGTAGGACTATTCCCACCCGTTCCATTGTTTATGTGCCTCCCAGCTTTGGCTGCGCTGATGCGGGTGACGGTAGGCAGCACCGCTGTCAGGTGCTTAGGAGCGCTGCTCCACTGCAATCCCCCACCAAAGGGTAGGCGGTATAGGCATATGGTGAGCCTTATGGGATGCCCCTCCCGTGCTATTGCCCCTTGCCCCTGTCTATCGGTGGTCTATTTGGTGGCCGCTGCCCTCCCTCACTCTCCCTTTTAGTTCTCGGGGGGGGGGGGGGGGGGGGGTGAGTGTGTGTGCGCTTCTGTGCATTTACTTGTATGTGTGCTTGGTTTGCCTTTAGTTCTGTCACCACACAGACTTTGGTTGCACTGGTTACTTTTTTGAATATGCCGCCACGCGTGCTTCTGCGGCGTTCCGCGGTTGGCGGCGACATAACCTCAGGCGCTTCTGCGCCATCCTTGGTTGCTTATCATGGGTGCGGCTTCGCGCTCTTCGGGGGGCGGGGCCTGCGGATTGCGCGTTCCGCATCACTGTCTCTGCGGCCCGCCCCTCGAGGTATACTCGGCACCATTATTCTCAGAGTGTCACACACCCCGCTTCCCCTTTAATTCTTATGATCGGGTTACTCCACCGGCAGGTGGCGACGTTGCAGAGAGAAGTCTTGAAAACGAGCCCCTCCTGGCCTACATATACCTGGGACCTCCCACTTAACACCCAGTGTTTTCTCTCTGCAAGATGCGACAAGACAGAAGAAAGAAGTCTCCTGCTTGCAGGTAGCCGGGGTCAAACCCCGGCACCCCCCTCTTGGTCTATATCTGCCCAGCTATTTGTTTTGTGTTCACGGAGTTGATATTGGAAGTCTCCCAGCCTAGGCTGGTGGCTGGGCAATGGTAGACAGCACCTCATGGTGCCTAGGAGCTTATCTCCTCCGCTCGTCCCCACGCGGTTATCCGGTTGGTGATCCGGATTTGGGATGCCCCGTCCCGGTCCCCCCTTTAGCCTGCCTTTCCCTCGCCTGGTCCCTTCTCTCCCTTAGCGTGGGGGGGGGGGGGGGGGGGCGTTTGGGGGTATTTTTTAATACCAGGATGTGTGGTATGTTTTTTGCTGTGAAACTGCTTAGTACGCTGTGTGTGGCAGTCCACGGAGCAGAGGAGGACACGCTCTTGTATGTGAGTAGCCATGTTTCCGCTATGCTCGTTGTCTAGGGGCGGGCTGCGTTTTTTTGTGCTGGGGCTGTGTTGTGCTTTAGTGCGGTGCTTGTGTCTGGCACCCGCCTCGCTCGTAGTACGGCCGCAATGCTCGTGTCTAGGGGGCGGGGCTGCGCTCCGTCGTGGCCCACGCCGTGCTTACGTAATCGGGGGGGCGGGGCCGGGGCGCTTTGTTGGCCTGCCCTTCATCTCATCGCTCCGGTGTGGAGCGTCTGCAAGAGGTGTGTGCTCGGGACGTCTGCGACTGGGGTCTGCTGGAGGGCACTTTACAACAGGTCAGCGTAGGGCGGTCTGGCAAGTCTCTTTTATTGCTTATATGGGGATATGGCCTATCTGGAAGTGATCCCTCTAGATTGATTGCACTGTTAGAGGGATGCATTTTTTATATATATATATAAATTTATTTTTGGGTCTTTAATGCTTAGTACGCTGTGTGTGTGTTTGTTACACTTGCTGCATACTTTTTTTTGTACTTTCTGGAGGCTGATTGTGTCTCTTTCTTACAGGTCTGGGGATTTCCGTGCTGCGGTGGATCTCCCGGACTGATATACCTGGCTAGTCTTATTGTGTAAAAATCCCCCCACTCCCAGGACTTTAATTATAAAAGGGGCATCCCGGGTTGCTTTATGTGTAAACCCCTGGGTTATTGCGAATACCATAAATTCACCATACGGAGGCTTCTGGCATTACCGGAGACGGCTCTTCGTGGCTGTCTAGGCTGTGTGGGGGTTGTGGGGCTCCGCTCCCAGGCGATGTCATAATATGTATTCCATGTGCTCAGCAGAATATTGCGCGCCAGTCCGGCACTCCGGCTTCTGGCTCCTCGCAACTTCTCCTACCCCCCCCCCCCCGCCCCACCTATTCCGGACCCCGTATGACGTTGTCAAAGGTGGGGATTCGCAATCCAAGGTGTGTGCACGATTGGCCAACCTCGAGAAAATAGTTTTCGCCGCGGTGGCTCAGAAGGCTACGGCTAAGCGGAAGCACCTTTCTCCGGCATCGCCTGTTCTGGAGGATGTGGTGTTTGAAGTATTGGATTGGTCCGATTGTCCCCCGGCTGAGGAGGGGGAACTCCTTGAGGAGTCGGACGAGCCTGCAGACCAGCAATTGGTTGGTACCGCTGGCGATCAGGCTGCGGGGGTGTTCCTTGACACCCCTTCCATTTTGGCTCAAATGTTTGAAATTTTGGCTTTGGATCCACCCGAGGCGGTACCCCCGGCAAAGGGTGAGTTGTTTGATGTGCCCCAGCCGCGTTTGGTGTTTCCCAGGCAACAACACTTTGTGAGGGTTGTCCTTAAGGAATGGGAACAACCCACGCGCCTTGTGGGAGTTCCTCCTAGTTGGGATAAGCGTTATCCCTTTCCGGAGGATTTGGTGAAGCTTTGGTCTGTTCCCCCTGACGTCGATGCCCCTGTGTTGGGGCTGTCTAACACGGCTGTGTTGCACTCCCCTGACACTACTACCATTAACCCTTTAAACGCCAGCCACGTAAATTTTACGTGGCTGCCTCTCCAACCGTTAAACGCCAGCCACGTAAAATTTACGTGCCTGACTTTCCCCATTAATAAAATAAAAAGTATAAAAAAATATCACTTACCTGACCCCTTGTTTGATTGATCCGGGTCTCCTCTTCAGCCAGAGGGGCTCCGATCGGCGATTGGGGGTCCTCCGGCTGCAGGGGAGGGCCCGGAATAGGGTGCCCCCCCCCCCCGATCCTCCGATCGCCTGCCTCCCCCCTCCTCTGCCCAGCCGTCACTGACAGCAGATCGCCGAGGGACACAGGAAATGAAGATCGGGGGTAAGTAAAGTAAAAAAAGTTTTTTTTTTTAATAAAGTGTTTAAAAAAAAAAGTGTCTGTCTTTTTTTTTTTACTTTAACCCTTTGTGAACTGGTAAGGGGTCCATGTGACCCCTTATACCAGTTCACAGGGCTCGGGGGTCTGGCAAGTCACCTGCGCAAGCGGGTGACTTGCCATTAACCCCTGGCCCCCCAAATTACCTGCCTCCCCAAAGCCCAGGGGGGGGCAGAAGAGCCGTGGCCCTAGGCTATGGCGGCTTATAGCCGCAGGGCCAGGGGCCACTAAAGCTGGCCCCTGCGCCCTGTTCTACAAGCCCCCATAGCTGGTCACAGGCTGGTTACGCTGGGTAGGGGGGACCTCACGCCATATTTTTTTTGGATTTTTAAGGGTTTTAACCCTTAAAAATCCAAAAAAAAATGGGGTCCCCCTCCCTTCGAGGGGGGACTTATGTCATTTTTTTGTTAATTAACCCTTTCTTACCTGTAACCCAGTAGGTATAAAAGGCTTCCAGCAGCAGCAGGAGAGCAGAAGCCTAAGTGATCAGCGTGGGACACATGGATGGATCGGAGGTAAGTATTAAAAAAAAATATTAAAAAACATTTATTTTTTTTTAATAAAAATATTTTTAAATAAGTGTGTCTGTGTGTTTTTTTTTACTTTTAACCCTTTGTGAACTGGTAAGGGGTCCATGTGACCCCTTATACCAGTTCACAGGGCTCGGGGGTCTGGCAAGTCACCTGCGCTAGCGGGTGGCTTGCCATTAACCCCTGGCCCCCCAAATTACCTGCCTCCCCAAAGCCCAGGGGGGGGGCAGAAGAGCCGTGGCCCTAGGCTATGACGGCTTGTAGCCGCAGGGCCAGGGGCCACTAAAGCTGGCCCCTGCGCCCTGTTCTACAAGCCCCCATAGCTGGTCACAGGCTGGTTACGCTGGGTAGGGGGGACCTCACGCCATTTTTTGGGGGGATTTTTAAGGGTTTTAACCCTTAAAAATCCAAAAAAAAAATGGGGTCCCCCTCCCTTCGAGGGGGGACCCTATGTCATTTTTTTTTTAATTAACCCTTTCTTACCTGTAACCCAGTAGGTATAAAAGGCTTCCAGCAGCAGCAGGAGAGCAGAAGCCTAATGATCAGCGTGGGACACAGGGATGGATGGGAGGTAAGTATTAAAAAAAAATATTAAAAAACATTTTTTTTTTTTTTAAATAAAGATATTATTTAAAAAGTGTGTCTGTGTGTTTGTTTTTACTTTTAACCCTTTGTGAACTGGTAAGGGGTCCATGTGACCCCTATACCAGTTCACAGGGCTCGGGGGTCTGGCAAGTCACCTGCGGCTAGTGGGTGACTCGCCATTAACCCAGAGACCCCCCATTACCTGCCTCCCAAAAAAAACTTAAAATTCCCCCAAGAAATGGTGGACCCCACACCAATTTTTTTTATTTAACCCTTTATTATGTGGATAGTAGTTGTATTTTATTTGTAAATGTTATAGAGTGCTCTTTTCAGTTTATGGGATCACCTGGACAGGAACAGGGGGCTACCGATACATATGTGGTATCATTGTAATCGGGAGAAATGGGGCTTTCACATGCAATATGGTTTTCTTTAATAAAATAAATGTTTTTGTTTAAAATAAAGGAGACAATTTAAAAAATATATATTTTTTAATTTTTTAATTTTTTAATTTTTTTAAAAATATTTAAAAAAGTAGAAAAAATACAAACAAGACATTTCATGTTAAAGCCTAAACTCTGCCACAAAAAGAAAATATGCCATTTTCTTGGAAATTCCTACAAAAATCACAGTTAAGCATCACGTAAAATGGTGAAAAATATCCTGTCAGGAGAGGGTGACAAAATCTCAAGTAGACTGGCAGTCAAAAGGTTACAGGTACCTATGCATGTTGGGTATTGTTCTGCTCGGGGGACCTTGCGCTTTCAGATTTAGCTTGTTTTTTCTTATTTGCATATTGATATTTTAAGAAAAGGTGTTTTTTATTCTGCTTTTTTATACATTTTTTTGTAAAACCCTGTGCAACCTAAGAATTCTTCGAGATATTTCTTCCAGAAAGATGAGCCCACTACAACAAGCTGGGTACGCTTAGCAAGCTTAACATGTGTACTTTCAGGGAATATATGGTTTATGGGGGATATTCCAAATGTAAAGGGTTGTTTTGGTAGAAAAAGCACAAGGTGCGCACTTTGTCTGCAGAGCTGAAAATCTGAAGTAAAACTACCGCTATGTGCATGCTTTACTTTGGTGTGTTTGGCAACTCTTTCCTTGACAGAACCTATGCATGTTGGGTATCGTTCTGTTCGGGGGATGTTGCTTTTTCAGATTTTCTGGTTTGCATATAGGTTTTTTTAGGAAAATGTGGTTTTGATTCTGCTTTATTCTAAGTATGTCACACACCCCGCTTCAAGAATCCATAACATGTGGGTAATATCGTCCTGAAGAGGCGTTCCTGCAGAGATGATAGTAAAAGAAAGCCCCTCCCTGATCCATAAATACCTGGGACCTCCCACTCATCACCCAGTTTTCCATCTCTGCAAGACGGCGAGCAAGTCAGAAGATGATGGCTCCTCCTTGCACTGGGGGAGTTTCAGGTAGCCGGGGTAACTCCCGGCCTGTTTGTTGAATATTCCCGCTCGGCCTTCTTTACTGATTAACCCCTTATATTATATGCCTCCTCAGTTTTGGCTGCGGGCCCGTGCGAGGGTATGCTGGCACCTATGGTGCTTAGGAGCAGTGCTCCCCCCCGTGAGACCCTAAAATAAGAGGGTAGGCGGTGGTCCCGGGTTGGTGATCCCGGTTTGGGATGCCCCGTCCCTTGGTATTGCCCCTGGGGTGGGTCCCTCTTCAGTCCTCATCTTACTCATCTGTGGGGGTTGGGGGTCTCCTTCCTAGGGCCTGTAGTTTCCCGCTGCCCCTGGCACCTGTGTGGCTGCGGGTGTATGTTTTTTTGTGCTTGTGTTACTATTTGGGCGCCGCGACCGCCATGTCGGCCGGGGCGCCGGGTGTTTTGCTACTTTACTTCAAGTTATTGGGGGCGGAGCCGGCCTGCGGCGCACTGCCGCGGCCGAGACCCCGTTTCTTATTGTTCCGGTTAGGCCGGGCGGGTGCGACGCTGGACTCTGCGGTCGCACCCGCCGGGCGTGTCATTTTTATCGGCGCCGCGGCTGCGGAGGCGCCGGTTCTCAGTGAGTCCCGTTGGCGGCAGAGGGAGATGCGTCCTCGTCGGAGGGGGGGGGCGGGGCCGGGTTTTTGGCGCGTCGCCGTGGCTCCGCCCCTCCCTCCTCTCTGCTGCTGGCGCCATTGCGGAGCCTTGTCAGCTCCGTGCTGTTCAGGGAAGGGGGCGTTTTCTCTTTACTTCGCGCGCTCTGCACCCTGGCCACGCCCCGGATTCCTTGCCTGCGTCTCCTCATGCTTGTGGTGGACTCCATCGTTCCCTGGGATCTGTGAGTGGCCCTGTGGGTCCTATTTATCATAGTCTTTTTTATTGTCTTCTGGTCTTATATTTAAGGGGTTCCTTCTGCCTTTCAGGCGGAGTGTTCTATCGGGAGTGTCATCATTAGTAATTAGAGGTTTTCTCCCGGTCCTAGATTCCTGGGTTTTCTTGGTCTTAAATCCTCCCACTTGGGACATTAAAAGGGCATCCCGGGTTGCTTATTGGCGTAATTCCCTGGGTCATTGCGACTAATAAAGTTCACCTTATGGAGGCATCCCCGGATACTGGGGCAGGGGCCCCTTCGGGGCATCCCAAAAGGTGCATGTTGTGTGGTGCATCCATTACAGGGGATGATGTACTGCTTTGTATACCTTGTGCACAGCAAACTATTGCGCGGCAGTCCGGATCACAGGCTTCTGGATCAGCTCCGCCGGCCGAGTCATCTCAACCTCCCACCCTGACACGCGCTCCGTGTGACGTTGTCATGGGCAGGGATCTGCAAGCTGAGATGTGCGCCAGATTGGCCAACCTTGAGAAAATTGTTTCCAGGTCGGCCGCCCGTAAGGCCCCGGCCAAGAGGAAGCATTTGTCCCCGGCTTTGCCGGCTGATGACCTGGACGAGTTTAATAATCTGGATTGGTCTGATTATTCTGGGCTAGAGGAAGGTGAGGTTTCTGAGGGCTCAGAGGTTTCGGACGATGAACAGTCTGCGGGCGCTGATGAGGAGCTTAGTGAGTTAGGGAGATCCTCGGATTCTCCTCACGCGCTGGCGCTGATGTTGGAGGTTCTGAAGATTTCCCCTCCCGAGGTGGCGTCACAGCAGGAGGGTGAGTTGTTTGAGGAGTCCAGGCCGCGCTTGGAGTTTCCTTCACAACGGCACTTTCACAAGATCATTGATAAGGAATGGGACAGGCCGGCTAGGCTCCCTGGCATCCCTCAGGGGTGGGACAAGAAATACCCTTTCCCTTCGGAGGTGGTTAAGCGCTGGGTTTCCCCTCCCGAGGTCGATGCTCCGGTTCTGGGGTTGTCTAATTCCTCGGTTTTGAATAGGCCGGATTGCTCCTCCCTTAAGGATGGGGAGGATAAACGTATTGACCAAATGGCGTGTCATGGCTTTACTAGTGTTGGGTCAGCCATACGGCCTGTGTGCGCTTCTGAGCTTATGGTGTTGGCTGCCAGGTCTGTGGTCAGGGACTTGTTGACATCTTCCGGGCTTCGCCCTGGTAGTGCTGAGTTCCTTAGCCTCAAACGGTGTGAGTTGTTTTTGTCCTTTGTATTAACTGCCTTGGATGACACTTTGATGATGTGTGGTAGGGCATCGGCTTTGTTGGTGACTATTCGGCGGTCGGTCTGGCTGCGCCAGTGGGCGGCCGACTTCATGTCTAAAAAGTCTCTGACGGCTTTACCTTTTGTTGGGTTGAGGCTCTTTGGAGAAACATTGGACTCCGTCACCAAGGGCGGTAGGTTGCCTCAACGTAAAATGCAGCGCCGTTCCTTTCGGGGGGCGCCTGCTTTTACATCTTCCTTTCGTGGGGCCAGATTTGGCAGAGGATCTGCGTCCCAATCTTCCAGAGGAGATTCCGGGAACAGGGGCAGGGGACGTGCCCGTTCTGGATACCATTGGGGTTCTAAGCCCAAGCCGGCTATTAAGCCGGCCCAGCAATGAGGGGGCGCCCTCACCCTTGCGGGTGGGGGGACGGCTGAGACACTTCTCCCGGATCTGGGATCAAGAAGTCTCGGACAGATGGATCCGGGAAGTGGTGTCTTCCGGTTACAAGCTAGAGTTCGAGCTCCGCCCCCCCTCCAGGTTCTTCAGGTCTCGGATGCCTTTGGAGCCTCTGGTGGCGCAGGGGCTCCTGGTGGCAGTAAAGAATCTTCTGGACATGGCTGTCATTTGCCCAGTGCCCCTCTCGGAGCAGGGCAGGGGCTTCTATTCCAATCTGTTGACGGTTCCCAAGAAGGACGGGTCGGTCCGTCCTATCTTGGATCTGAAGTTTCTCAACAGGTTTATTCGGCCGCGCAAATTCCGCATGGAAACGCTGCGCTCGGCCATTCACTCTCTTCGTCAGGAAGACTTTCTGACGTCCATAGACATCAAGGATGCTTATTTACACGTTCCGGTTTTTCCAGCACACCAGAGGTTTCTCAGGTTTGTGGTGGAGGATCGGCATTTTCAGTTTGTGGCTCTTCCTTTCGGTCTCACCTCAGCCCCTCGGGTTTTCACCAAGGTGCTAGCGGGGGTGATGGCTCTGCTCAGGGTTCAGGGTATCCGCATTGTGCCCTATCTGGACGATCTACTGATCATGGCCTCTTCTTTCAACCAAGCGGAGTTGGACACCGGAGTGGTGGTGTCCACTCTGGAGAGGTTCGGTTGGGTGATCAACCACCCCAAGTCTTCTCTTTCTCCGTCCAGAGTTGTGACCTTTCTGGGGATGTCTCTGGACACCTCGCAGGCCAGGGTGTTTCTGCCCCAGGCCAAGATTCTTTTGATTCAGGAGTTGGTTAAGCTTCTCTTGTTGGCCCGTCATCCGACCATCCGGCTAGGGATGAGGCTGGTGGGTTTAATGGTGGCCTCATTCGAGGCAGTTCCCTTTGCGCAGTTCCATACGAGGGCGCTTCAGCAGCATCTGCTGGCGGTTTGGGACAGGTCGCAGTCGTCTTTGGACCGGTCCTTCCGGTTGACTCCCCGAGTTCGTCGTTCCCTTCAATGGTGGCTGGGGTCTGTCAATCTGTCAAAAGGCAGATCCTTCCTGGCTCCATGTTGGGAAACGGTCACCACGGATGCCAGTCTGTCCGGTTGGGGGGGTGTTTGGAAGGACCTCCAGTTTCAGGGTCTGTGGAGTCCGCAGGAGGCTCACGAGCCCATCAATATTCTGGAGTTGAGAGCCATTAGGTTGGTTCTGTTTCGCTTGAGTCATCAGTTGAGAGGTCTGCCAGTTCAGGTCCGGTCGGACAACAGGACGGCGGTTGCTTACATCAATCACCAAGGAGGGACTCGCAGCAGGAGTGCCCTCAGGGAAGTGTCTTTGATTCTGGATTGGGCCGAGGCCCACGTACCGTGTATCTCAGCAGTCTACATTCCGGGGGTGGAGAACACGGAGGCGGACTTGCTGAGCCGGGCCTCCTCTCGTCAGGGGGAGTGGTCTCTCAGTCCCAGGGTGTTTCGTTCGATATGTCTCAGGTGGGGGGTCCCAGCGGTGGACCTCTTTGCCTCTCGTCACAATCACAAGCTTCCAGTCTTTGTGTCTCTCTTGCAGGATCCTCTGGCTCTGGCAGTGGATGCCATGTCTCTGACCTGGAGGGATCTAGGGTTCCTTTATCTGTTCCCTCCGTTTCCAATGCTAGCCAGAGTAGTGCGCAAACTGGCCTTGGAAGGCGCGTCGGCGATTCTGGTGGCCCCAAGGTGGCTAAGGCGCGTTTGGTTCGCAGATCTTGTAAGGCTGGCAGAGGATCAGTTCGCCCTGCCTCTGCTGCCGGACCTGCGGTGATTCAAACTCTTATCAGCGCCAGGAAGCGGTCTTCCTCTTCTGTTTACTACAGGACCTGGAGGTCCTATATTGATTGGTGTGAAGGTAGGTCCTTCTCTTGTCGAGAGTTCTCCATTCCTAGGATTCTGGAGTTTCTTCAACATGGTTTAGATCTGGGGCTCCAAATTAGTACCTTGAAGGGGCAGGTCTCTGCCCTGGCGGTGTTTTTCCAAAGGTCCTTTGCACTTCATCCTTTAGTCAGGACCTTTTTCCAAGGAGTCACGCATGTACGTCCGCCTAGGAAGCCCTTGGTTCCAGTTTGGGATTTGAACCTTGTTCTCTCTGCTCTTCAGGGTCCTCCGTTTGAGCCCTTGAATGAGGTTGCCTTGTCTTCGCTTACTCAAAAGGTGGCCTTTTTGGTGGCTATCACTTCGGTTAGGCGCGTTTCTGAGTTGGCAGCTTTATCCATTAAAGCTCCATACTTTGAGAAGCATCAGGACAAGGTTGTCTTTCGTTTCAAGCCGGATTTTCTTCCTAAGGTGGTCTCGGCTTTTCATCTAAATCAGGACATAGTTCTGCCTTCTCTATGCCCTAATCCTAGCAACGACAAGGAAAGGGCGTTGCATTCCTTGGATGTAGTTCGTGTTGTGGAATATTATCTGGAGGTTACGTCTTCCTTTCGCAAGACGGACGCCTTTTTTGTGGTGCCCTCCGGGCCTAGGAAAGGTTTGGCTCCTGCCAAATCTTCCATTAGTAAATGGATTCGTCAGGCCATCATTGGGGCCTATTCTGCCAAGGGGAAGAGTCCCCCTTTTCGTGTTACTGCTCATTCTACTCGCGCAGTTGGTGCGTCCTGGGCTTTTCAGCACCAGGCTTCTGTTGAGCAAGTTTGTAAGGCCGCTACCTGGTCTTCTGTTCACACCTTTTCCAAGTTTTACAAGGTTGATGTTTGGGCGTCCGCGGATGCTGTCTTTGGACGCAAAGTTTTGCAAGCTGTAGTGGTTTGAAGTTGTGCATTGTTGCCTAGTTTTGGATCCCCGCCCTTGTTTTTGGACACTGCTATTGGATGTCCCACATGTTATGGATTCTTGAAGCGGGGTGTGTGACATACTTAGAATAATACCATTTTGTGAATACTCACCTTGTAAAATGGGTATTATAAGTATGTCACACACCCCGCTTCACCCGCCCTTTCTGTATTCGGGATCCTCTATTTTGTGAACTTTGCGTGGTTGCGTTTTATATTTGCCTCTTCCTGGTCCCTTACCTTACTGCTTCTGTATACTGGGTGATGAGTGGGAGGTCCCAGGTATTTATGGATCAGGGAGGGGCTTTCTTTTACTATCATCTCTGCAGGAACGCCTCTTCAGGACGATATTACCCACATGTTATGGATTCTTGAAGCGGGGTGTGTGACATACTTATAATTTTACAAGGTGAGTATTCACAAAATGGTATTTTTATTCATTTTTAGGGAAACCCTGTGCAACCTAAGAATTCTTCGAGATATTACTTCCAGAAAGATGAGCCCACTACAACAAGCTGGGTATGCTTAGAAAGCTTAACATGTGTACTTTCAGGGAATATATGGTTTATGGGGGATATTCCAAATGTAAAGGGTTGTTTTGGTAGAAAAAGCACAAGGTGCGCACTTTGTCTGCAGAGCTGAAAATCTGAAGTAAAACTACCGCTATGCGCATGCTTTACTTTGGTGTGTTTGGCAACTCTTTCCTTGACAGAACCTATGCATGTTGGGTATCGTTCTGTTCAGGGGATGTTGCTTTTTCAGATTTTCTGTTTTTTTCTGGTTTGCATATAGGTTTTTTTAGGAAAATGTGGTTTTGATTCTGCTTTTTTATTCATTTATAGGGAAACCCTGTGCAACCAAAGAATACATTGAGGGATTACTTCCAGAAAACTGCACCCATGTCAACAAGCCTGGTACGCCTAGAAAGATTGAGGTGTGTACTTCTACGGAATATATAGTTTGTGGGGGGTATTTCAAATGTAAAGGGTTGTTTTTCTTGAAAAACTGCAAGGTGCACATATTGCATAGCATAGTATTTTATCTGAAAATCCCCTAAAGCGTTGTTTCAATTTGGGGGAGTCTCCTGGGCAGGAAAGGGTGTCTACCTATACATATGTGGTACTGCTGTAACCGGAAGAAATTGGGGTTTCACACGCAATAAGATTTTATTGACCAACTTACATTTTTTATTACAAAAAAACACTACAAATTGTAAAAAATAGTTTTTTTTTATTTTTTTGCACAATTTTCACCCAAAAATATTGAGAATACACTTAGAAAATGACAAACAAGACATTTCATGTTAAAGCCCAGGCTCCGCTGAAAAAAACAATATATCACTTTCCTGGGAAATCCCTGGAAATCCCTTCAAAAATCACAGTTGAACATGGGGAGCGCAAAATAGGGCAAAATAATCTGGCAACAAAGGGTGACAAAATCTCAAGGTAGGCTGGCGGTTAAAGGGTTAAGGATGGTGAGGATCGTCTGATTGATCAATTGGCTCGCCATGGTTTTATCAGTCCTGGTTCGGCACTGCGGCCGGTGTGTGCTTCGGCGCTTCTTCTGATGGCTCTTAGGTCCATTGTTAGAGATTTGTACGCAAATCTTGATCCCACTTGTGATGAGTTCGGTTCTCTCAAGCAGTGTGAATTGTTTATTTCGTCGGTCGGTGTGGCTACGCCAGTGGACGGCGGACTTTAACTCTAAGAAGTCGCTTACAGCTCTTCCTTTTGTAGGTTTGCGCCTGTTGGGCGATAAATTGGATTCTGTTACCAAGGGTGGTAAGTTGCCTCAACGCAAGAGGCCTCGTCGTTCCTTTCGGGGAGCGACTTCCTTTAGTCCCTCCTTTCGGGGAGTCAGAGCGGGCAGAGGGGCCTCCTTTCCCGCTACCAGGGGTGCAGGTTGGACCCGGGGGAGGGGACGTGGCCGCCCCAGTCAGTCCTGGGGCCCCAAGCCTGCTGGTAAGCCCGCTCAGCAATGAGGGGGTGCCCTCACCCGTGCGGGTGGGGGGACGATTGCGACACTTCTCCCTGGTTTGGGACCAGGAGGTGGTGTCGTCCGGTTACAAGCTGGAGTTCGAGTCTCGTCCTCCTTCACGGTTTTTCCGGTCTCGGGTGCCCACCGATCCTTTGGCCGCGCAGGGGCTCCTGGCGGCGGTAAAGAATCTTCTGGAAATGGCGGTCATCCGGCCGGTGCCGCACTTGGAGGTGGGCCTCGGGTTTTACTCCAATCTTTTACAGTCCCCAAGAAAGACGGGTCAGTTTGCCCCGTTCTGGATCTGAAGTTTCTCAACAGGTTTATCCGTATTCGGAAGTTTCGCATGGAAACTCTGCGATCGGCCATCTGTTCTCTTCGGCAGGGGGACTTCATGACGTCCATAGACATCAAGGATGCCTACCTTCATGTTCCCATCTGCCAGGCTCATCAATGTTTTCTTCGGTTCGTGATGAAGGATCGGCATTTTCAATTCGTGGCACTTCCGTTTGGCCTTACCTCGGCTCCAAGAGTGTTCACCAAGGTGTTGGCAGGGGTGATGGCCATTCTCAGATCTCAAGGCATTCGCGTTGTACCTTATCTGGACGACCTTCTGCTTACATCAATCATCAGGGAGGGACTCGCAGTCTGGGTGCCCTCAGAGAGGTGTCCTTGATCCTGACCTGGGCGGAGGCCCATGTTCCTTGTCTCTCGGCAGTTTACATTCCGGGTGTGGAAAACAGGGAAGCGGATCTGTTGAGCAGGTGCTCTTCCCGTCTGGGAGAATGGGCTCTCCATCCTCAAGTATTTCGGTCGCTGTGTCTCCAATGGGGGACACCGGAGGTGGACCTGTTTGCCTCTCGTCACAATTGCAGGCCTCCGACCTTCGTGTCGCTCTCTCAAGATCCTCTGGCTCTGGCGGTGGATGCCATGTCCCTGAGCTGGGGGGATCTGGGGTTTCTGTACCTTTTTCCTCCGATACCCATGCTAGGCAAGGTGGTACGGAAGCTGGCTCTGGAAAGGGTGTCCGCCATTCTCGTGGCTCCAAGGTGGCCAAGGCGAGTATGGTTCGCAGACATCGTTCGGCTGGCGGTGGATCAGTTCGTTCTGCCTCTTCGCCCCGATCTGCTCGCTCATGGTCGGCTGTGTTACCCCAATTTACCAACGCTGGGTTTGACGGCTTGGCTGCTGAAACCTTCATCTTGAAGGAGGAGGGTCTTTCTGACTCGGTTGTTAAGACTCTGATCTGTGCCCGGAAGAGGTCTTCTTCTACCATCTACTATAGGACTTGCAGAGCCTATATCGCTTGGTGTGAGGTTAGATCTTTGCCTTGTAGGGTCTTTTCGGTTTCCAGGATTCTGGAGTTTTTGCAATCAGGGCTGGACTCTGGTCTCCAGCCGAGTACTTTGAAAGGGCAGGTTTCTGCCTTGTCTATCTTTTTTCAGAAGCCTTTTGCGCTTCATCCTTTAGTTAAAACTTTTTTCCAGGGGGTTACTCATGTGCGGCCTCCCAGGAAGCCATTGCTCCCTGTTTGGGACTTGAACTTGGTTCTTTCTGCTCTTCAGGCTCCTCCCTTTGAGCCCTTGCAGGATATTGCTCTGTCTACCTTGACTCAGAAGATTGCCTTCTTGGTGGCTATCACTTCGGTTCGGCGTGTCTCTGAGTTGGCGACCTTGTCGATTCAGGCGCCCTACTTTGAGAGGCATCAGGACAAGGTGGTCTTTCGTTTCAAACCGGACTTTCTTCCTAAGGTTGTTTCTGCTTTTCATTCGAATCAGGATATTGTTCTTCCTTCCTTGTGTCCTAAGCCTAAGAATGACAAGGAGAGGGTTTTGCATTGTTTGGATGTAGTACGCTGTGTTAAGTACTATTTAATTACTACTTCTCCTTTTCGTAAGACAGATGCCTTTTTTGTTGTGCCCTGTGGGCCTAGGAAGGGTTTGGCTCTGGCCAAGTCTTCATTAGCAAATGGATTCGTCAGGCGATTGTTGGGGCCTATTCGGCCAAGGGGAAGGTTCCCCCTTTTCGTATCACTGCTCATTCTAATCGTGCTGTTGGAGCGTCTTGGGCTTTTCAGCACCAAGCTTCTGTTGAACAAGTTTGTAAGGCTGCTACTTGGTCTCCTGTTCATACTTTTTCTACGTTTTACAAGGTTGATGTGCGGGCCTCAGCGGATGCTGTGTTTGGCCGCAAGGTTCTGCAGACCGCAGTCGTTTAAGTTATGCTTCATTTTGCTTTCGGATACCCAACCCTTGTGGACTCTGCTTTTGGATGTCCCGATCATAAAAATTAAAGGGGAAGCGGGTTGTGTGACACACTGAGAATAATACCATTTTGTGAGTACTCGCCTGTAAAATGGATATTGTCAGTGTGTCACACACCCCGCTTCACCCGCCCTTTTTGGTATCCTGGATCCTCTATATGTTGAAGCTTTCCTTTGTTTTATTTTGAGGTTACCGTTGGTTTTCCTGGTACCTTGTCTTACTGCTGTTTGAATTCACTGGGTGTTAAGTGGGAGGTCCCAGGTATATGTAGGCCAGGAGGGGCTCGTTTTCAAGACTTCTGTCTGCAACGTCGCCACCTGCCGGTGGAGTAACCCGATCGTAAGAATTAAAGGGGAAGCGGGGTGTGTGACACACTGACAATATCCATTTTACAGGTGAGTACTCACAAAATGGTAATTTTTCTTGCTCTTCGTGCTGCATGGCTGGCTATCTACCTACCGCGGTCCGTGAGTGCCCTAACGGGCTGTTTTTTACTTAATGTCATGTATGCATGTCACTTATGGGGTTTTTCGTTTCTTACAGGCGGGTCAAACTCAATTGGTTTCTCCCGGCCCTACCCCCTCTATTTAGTTATTAAACTTTTTGAAGCCTGGTGTGCTAATTCCTCCCACTTCCCTAGCGGGCTACTGGGGCATCCCGGGTTGCTTTTATAGCGTGAATCCCTATCGGCCTATTGTGCCGCTATAATTTCCATATGGAGGCTTCTCAGGATAATGTGCTCAGGGTTCCTTCGGCACAAGCCCGGCTGTGTGTGGGGTGTCCCCTACAAGTGTTGACAATGTGCAGATTTGTGTACCTTGTGCCCAGCAGGTGCTTGCGCTGCAGCCTTGTTTACCAGCAGCTGGGCCATGTATGGCTTCGCCTACTCCCCCAAGCTTAAATTTGACTCCCCGTGAGCTGCATACTAGTGGGGAATCTCAGCCTAATGCGTCTACTAGACTGGCTAGTGTTGAAAAATTGCTTGCTAATACCATGGTGCGTAAGGCCTCTGCTAAGAGGCGGCATTTGACGCCTGATGTCACTCTTTTCCGTATGGAGGCTGAAGAGTTCTTTGAGCTGTCTTGTTATACCCCCCTGGAAGAAGGGGAATTGTTCTTTGACTCAGAGTCATCTGATGAGCGGCCCAAGGGTTATGATGATTCAGATCTTTGAAAAGCTTGCTATCTCTCCCCCTGTCATGGCGCCTAAGCAGCAGGGGGAATTGTTTCATAGTGCCAAGCCACGTTTAGAGTTCCCTGAACAATCTCATTTCAATAATCCCATGCTCAAGGAATGGGATCGTCCTAGCAGGCTTCCTGGAGTCCCTAAGAATTGGGATAAGAGAGATCCCTTTCCTGCTGATGTGGTAAAGCGTTGGTCCTCCCCTCCAGAAGTGGATGCCCCAATCCTGGGTTTGTCTAACACCTCTGTCATGCATTCCCCGGACTCTACTACTCTGAGGGGCAGTGAGGACCGGCGTATTGATCAGCTGGCGTCCCATGCCTTTGTCTGTGTGGGGACGGCGCTGCGCCTGGTTTGTGCCTCTGCCATTACAGCTGTGGCTATTAGGACCCTGCTTAAGTGTCCTGGATGGTGCTCCTGATGATGTGTCTAGTGAAGAGTATAATGCACTCTCGCGCTGTGATGTATTGCTTATGTCCTCTCTTCCTTGGATGATACCATTAGGATGTGTGGCAGAGCCTCTGCCTTGGTGGTGGCTATACGCCGCTCGGTTTGGCTGCGCCAGTGGGCAGCTGACAACGCTGCCAAGAAGGCTCTCACTGGGTTTCCCTTCAAAGGACTACGCCTATTTGAGGACCGCCTGGACCTGTTTGCTAAGGGAGGCAGGTTACCCCAGCACAGGAGGCAGTCTCGGCCCTTTCGGGGCCCGGGCACCTTTTCTTCCCCCTACCGTGGATCCAGACCGGGGAAGGGGGTTTCCTTTACGGGGGCCTGAGGAGATTTCTGGGGAAGGGGCAGAGGACGTGGACGCCCTGGCTCTTCCTGGGGCTCCAAGCCTAAGCCTTCCCCCAAGCCCCCTCAGGCATGAAGGGGCGCCCTTACCCATCCAGGTGGGGGGACGGCTTCAGCACTTTGATCACGTCTGGAGGCTTCATGTCTCAGACCGGTGGATTCAGGAGGTAGTGTCCTCCGGTTACAAGATAGTTTGCTGCTTGGCGGCCCCCAAGATTCATCAGGTCCCGGATCTCTCGGGACCCTATGTCGGCTCAGGCTCTAGTTCTGGCGGTGCAAAGCCTTCTGGAGCTGGGGTTCATCTGTCAGGTCCGCCTTGCGAGAAAGGGGCAAGGGTTTTTATTCCAAACTTTTCACCGTGCCCAAAAGAGATGGGTCAGTCAGGCCCATCCTGGACTTGAAGATCCTCAACAAATTTTTCAGATGCAGGCGCTTTCGCATGGAAACTGCACTCTATCAGTTCCCTGCGTCCAGGGGACTTCATGATGTCTGTGTACATCAAAGATGCTTACCTTCATATTCCTCTTTCCAGGTCATCAAAGATTCCTCAGATTCGCTCTGGAGGATCAGCACTACCAATTTGTGGCATTGTCCTTCGGTCTCACTTCAGCTCCCAGAGTGTTCACCAAGGTGCTGGCAGGAGTGATGGCTCTGCTAAGGTCTCAGTGCATTTGTGTGCTGCCCTATTTGGACGACATTCTCATCACTTCTCAGTCCTTCCAGCAGGCGGAGCTGGATACTCAGCAAGTAGTGTCCACACTGGAGTCATTTGGCTGGGTGATCAACCATCCCAAGTCTTCCCTGTCTCCCTCCTTGGAGACGCCATTCCTGGGAATGAATCTGGATACAGTTCAGGCAAGGATCTTTCTTCCTCAACAGAAGGTGGACAGTCTGCTAGCGCAGGTTCAGTTCCTGCTCTCTTGCCCCCATCCCTCCATCTGGCAGGGGATTCAACTGGTGGGCCTGATGGTGTCCTGCTTCGAGGCGGTCCCTTATGCCCAGTTTCACGAGGCCTCTGCAACTCCACCTCTTGTCAGTGTGGGACAAGGATCCTGCGTCCCTGGACCAGGTCCTTGTTCTGTCCCCCCTAGCCAGGCTTTCCCTTTCGTGGTGACTGTACTCCAGGAACCTGTTGGCGGGCAGATCCTTTCTGGCCCCCTGCTGGGAGACGGTCACCACGGATGCCAGTCTGACAGGTTGGGGGGGGGGGGGGGGCTTCTGGAAGTCCCTACAGTTCCAAGGGCGGTGGGGCCCTCAGGAGGCCCACACACCCATCAACATTCTGGAATTGAGGGCGATCAGGTTGGTTCTGGCTCGCTTGACCCAACACCTTCGGGGCCGGCCTGTTCCGGTACAGTCGGACAACCAGACGGCGGTTGCCTACATCAATCATCAGGGAGGGACCCGGAGCAAGGGGGCCCTCAAGGAAGTGTCTCTGAGCCTGTCCTGGGCGGAGAACAATGTTCCCTGCATATCAGCTGTGTACATTCCGGGGGTGGAGAATCTGCAGGCAGACTCTCTGAGCAGGGGGACCTCTCGACTGGGAGAATGGTCCCTCTGCGACAGGGTGTTTCACACTCTGTGTCACCGTTGGGGTCAGCCAGATGTGGATCTGTTTGCGTCCCGTCACAATCACAAGCTCCCAGCCTTTGTCTCCCTGTCCCTGGATCCTCTGGCCTTGGCCACGGATGCGCTGACAATGTCATGGCAGGATTTTCAGCTTCTGTATGTCTTTCCTCCATCCCCCCTGTTGGGCAGGGTTCTGCGCAAGATAGCTCAGGAAGGGGTGCCAGCAATCCTGGTGGCTCCCAGGTGGCCAAGAAGAGGTTCGCAGACATAGCGCAGCTGGCAGTAGATCAGTACGCTCTGCCCAAGGTTCCAGACCTGCTCACTCAGGGACATTTACGCCATCCCAATTTACAAACACTGGCTTTGACGGCCTGGCTGCTGAAACCTCCATCTTGACGGAAAAGGGGCTATCTGCCTCTGTTGTTAACACCATGATTAGGGCTAGGAAGAAGTCGTCTTCTTCCATTTACTATAGGGTTTGGCGTGCCTACATTGACTGGTGTGAGTCTAGGTCTCTTTCCTGTCATGTCTTCTATTCCCAGGACTCTGAAGTTCCTCCAACATGGTTTGGATCTGGGGCTTCAACTCAGTACTCTGAAGGGTCATGTCTCTGCCCTGGCTGTTTTCTTCTAGAGATCTTTTGCTCGGCATTCTCTGATCCGGACTTTTTTCCAGGGGGTTACTCATGTGTGTCCTCCATGTAAGCCTATGTTGCCTGTCTGGGATTTGAACTTGGTCCTGTCTGCCCTGCAGGGTGCTCCCTTTGAACCTGTGCAGGAGGCTGTCTTGGCCATTCTTACTCTCAAGGTTGTCTTTTTGCTGGCCATCACTTCTGTTAGGCGTGTTTCTGAGTTGGCGGCGCCTTCCACACAGCCCCCCTACTTTGAGAGACACCAGGACAAGGTGGTGTTTCACTACAAGCCAGATTTTCTGCCTAAGGTTGTATCTGCCTTTCATCTAAATCAGGACATTGTTCTACCTTCCTTGTGCCCTAATCCTAGTAACGCTAAAAACTGATGCTCTTTTTGTGTTCCCTTCTGGTCCTAGGAAGGGTTTGGCTCCTGCTAATCCTAGTAACGCTAAAAACTGATGCTCTTTTTGTGTTCCCTTCTGGTCCTAGGAAGGGTTTTGCTCCTGCTAAATCTACTATCAGCAAATGGATCCGTCAGGCTGTAATTCAGGCCTACTCTGCTAAGGGGAAGAATCCTCCCTTCCGCCTTACTGCTCATTCTACTCATGCTATTGGGGCCTCTTGGGCTTTTCAGCACCATGCTTCTGTTGAACAAGTTTGCAAGGCCGCTACTTGGTCTTCTGTTCATACTTTTTCCAAGTTTTACAAGGTTGATGTTAGGGTCCCAGCTGATGCTGCTTTTGGCCGCAAGGTTCTGCAGGCGGCAGTGGTCTGACCTGTCTGCGGTTACCTTTTTGGGATCCCACCCTACTTTACGGACACTGCTATTGGATGTCCCAAGAGTAAAGAATCTTATCTGTATACTAAGAATAATACAATTCTGTGATTACTCACCTGTAGAATTGTTAATATGAGTATACAGTACGTCCTGCTCCACCCCACCCTTGTTTTCATTATCCTTGGATCCCCTGTATGATGGTTGTTATCATTGTTGATAGTTACTGGTTGGGTATGTTATCATTCTCCCGGCTTCTTGTTAACTGCTTTTTAATGCTGGGGATTTGTGGGAGGTCCCGGGTATTTGAGGAGCCGGGAGGAGCCAATTTTGCGGTCTCTGCAGTCCAGCGCCATCTGGCGGAGTAATACCCAAGAGTGAAGAATCTTATCTGGAGCAGGACGTACTGTATACTCATAATAACAATTCTACAGGTGAGTAATCACAGAATTGTATTTTTTGCCACAAAGTTCTTCATGCAGCAGTGGTTTAAACTGCCCGCTATTGTTTTTGGGGATCCCACCCTACTTTATGGACACTGCTTTTGGACGTCCCAAGCATGAAGAATTTAGTGAAACAGGACGTGCTGTATACTTGGAAAAATACAATTCTGTGAGTACTCACCTGTAGTATACAGCACAATTTGTAGTATACAAATTGTTTTTGTTGTATACAGCACCTTGAGGCGGGATATCCCAAGCATAAAGAATTTAGTGAAACAGGACGTGCTGTATACCACAAAATCAATTCTACAGGTGAGTACTCACAGAATTGTATTTTTTCCAATATTGTCCGAGAAGAATGAAAGAAGCCGGATAGGCTCCCTTCCATTCCTAGAGTGTTGGATACTAAGTATGCTTTTCCTTCAGATCTGATTATTTTATGGACTCTCCCTCCTGTGGTAGACGCTCCAGTTTCAGGTATCTCTAATACTACTGTTATGCCTTCCTCTGATATAGATCAGTTGGCACATCATGCCTTTTCTATTGTAGGTTCAACTTTACGGTCAGCCTGTGCCACTTTCATAGCATATTTGGAGAGCAGAAAATTGTTAAAACAACTGGATTTCAAGATTCGGTCCCAGTTAATTAAGACCAGTATGAATATTAATAAGTATGTCATATCTGCTTTGGATGCATTGGTTAGATTAAGCGCCAGAGGTTTAGCTTTGTTAGTGGCTTTAAGGCGTTCATTATGGCTAAAGAAATGGTCGGCTGATGTGGCTTCCAAGACGACCCTAAGGGGACCCCCCTTTCAGGGGGATGTTTGTGGAAGTTTAGTAGACTTCAGTAGCCTCTTTTACCATATCATCAAAAGAAAAGTCTGCACATTTTTTTCATATGGCCTTTTCGTGGCCTTTTTTGGAACAGACCAAAGGAAAAAAAAAAAAAAGGCAAGATCTTTTGGTAGAATAAGGCAAAGTCGCCTCAGACATGAAGGGACACCCTTGTCGGTAGGGGACGGCTTCTGCATTTTTATCCCATTTGGAGGCTCCATGTATCAGATCTGTGGATACAGGAGGTGGTTTTCTCAGGTTGCGAGATCGAGTTGGGGGCCAGACCAAGATCCAGAGTGATGCAGCTTCAGCCGGGAGAATTTATGACCACAGTGGATATAAAGGATGAGTACCTACTTATCCTGATTTTTTTTTTTTTTCTCCGGGTTATCAAAGATATTTGTGCTTTGCAGCAGATGGCCTACACCTTCATATAAACCACCAAGGGGCACCAGGAGCAAGAGAGCTCTCAAGGAGGTGAGCCGGATATTTCTTTTGGCCGAGAAGTAGGTTCTATGCATCTCGACCAATTCACATAACAGGAGTGAACAACTTGCAGGCCCGATTGTCCAGAACAGTCCTGCATCAGACTGAGTGGTCCCTCAAATGGGTTTTCAGCCTCTCTACTTGCTGGGGGCTCCCAGATGTAGAGCTCTTAGCGTCTCGCCACAATCAGAAGGTTCTAAGGTTCGTGTCT
Organism: Gastrophryne carolinensis; assembly: GCA_027917425.1. Taxonomy (NCBI): domain Eukaryota; kingdom Metazoa; phylum Chordata; class Amphibia; order Anura; family Microhylidae; genus Gastrophryne; species Gastrophryne carolinensis. The sequence goes on from CM051236.1 coordinate 292,994,342, forward strand.
TGGTCCAGGGACCCTCTAGCAACAGATGCACTTGACCCTTCCTTGGTCAGCATTCAGGCTTCTTTATGCGTTCCCTCCATTTCCACTCCTAGGTTGAGTACTTAAAAAGCTTGCAAGAGGGTTTCAACCATTCTTGTGGCTCCTCGCTGGCCAAGGAGATGTTGGTTTTCAGACATAGTAAGGATGTCGGAAGGCAAGCATTGACGGCTACCCGGCGATCCAGATCTCCTCATACAGGGGCCACTACGGCACCCCAGTTTACGAGTTCTGGCTTTGACGGCCTGGCTATTGAAACCTCCGTCTTGACAGAGAAAGGTTTATATGCCAGAGTTATCCAGACCATGATTCAGGCCCGGAAACAGACTTCATCAAAGATTTATTACAGAGTCTGGCGAGTGTTTTTCGATTGGTGTGAATCTAGAGGTTTTGCCTGTAGAAAGGTTTCTGTCTCCAGAATTCTGGAATTTTTGCAGAAGGGTATTGATAAGGGTCTTAATTTTGCACTCCAAATGCGCATGTATCGGATTTATTTTTTTTTTCAGAGAGCCATTGCCGACAAACTTTTTTTTTGCAAAGGGTCACCCATGTATGCCCTCCACGTAAACCTATTCTGCCTTTTTGAGGCTTGAACTTCAAGAATTTACTATATAGTCTGGCAGATCTTTATAGCCTGGTGTGAGTCTAGGGCAGCGGACCTCGATGCCAGATTTCCGGACCCCTGCCCTGACGGCCCTGCACTCAGTTGCTTCTGTGTTGCTGTGCTCAGAGCTGCCCCCCGTCTTGCTGTGCTCAGAGCTGCCTCCCCTTGATTGCAGGGTACATACAAACTTTGTTTCTTGGACCTTCACCTCTCAGCGGATGCCTTTTAAACGGACCATTACAAGAAGTGGTTGACTACCCCTGGTCTAGGGGTTTCTCTTGCAGGACTTTTTTAGTCTCCAGAATCTGATTTCTTGCATAAGAGTCTCAACGAGGGATGTCGGCTAAGTACCCTCAAGTGACAAATCGTCTTAATCATCATCTTTTCCAAGTGTACAGCACATTACTTCTGGGTATTCCGCCACAAGGTGGCTCATTTGACTGCAGAAGACTTGTGGCTCCTCCCGGCCCTATAAAAAGCCAGGAATCCCCCATAGACCCCCAATGTTTTCTCTGCAGTCATGGCTGTGAAGACCAGAAGATGGCTCTCTGTTATTTGCAGGTGAGCAGGGCAACCAAGCCTGTGGCCCTGTAAGCCTATTTCCACCCGCTTATGGACCCTCTTGCCCCCCAGCCTAGGCTGCTCTGATTGGGTGACGGTAGGGGAACACCTAGGTTGGGTGTTTGGTGAGCTCTGCTCCAGGCCGCAGACCCTGTACCGAAGGGTAGAAAGCCATAGGCATATGGTGTGCCTATAGGGGGTTGGGAGAAACCACTGATGTTTGTGTGTCACTGTGCTTGGGGTGAGTTGCCTTTGTTGGAGGATTGTGCTTCTGCCTTTACTTGTTCCTGGGCCCTTTCTTTCCGCTGCCCTTCTCTTCCATCGTGCCCCCCCCCCCCCCCCCCGTGTCTTGCTCCTGGCGCCGCCCCCCCCCTCCCTTTTCCCCTTCCCGGCGTGGTCGTTGTCGGGGGGGTGGCGGTCAGGTGACAGCCTGCGTGTGTCAGCCCTGCTGGCTTCTTCCCACGGCGAGAGGCGCTTCGGGGGCTGTCCCCCCCCTCCCGGCGCCGGGTGCCATTATTAGACAGTGAAGGCGTCTTTGCCCCTGTTTGACGGGGGCGGCGCCGCGGGATGATGCGTATCGCGTCATCTTTCTGCGGCCCGCCCCTCGAGGTTCCTCTTCAGCGCCATTTTGCTGCTCCGTCTGCCTGGCCTGCTGGGACCCTGGGGATGCTATCTGCTCGTCGGGGACTTCGCCTGCTCCCCCTGCGCGCGCTGTGATCACCATTGCAGCTGGGCTGTGAGTTTTTCTGTGGGGCTTGTTTCCAATGTTTGGTGCATGTTCTGTGGGATACTCATGGTGTTATTCCAAGTATACAGCACGTCCTTTTCCAGAATATTGCAAATGTCATATATACATATGAATACACAGAGCTCTTAATAGTCCACCGTGCTGTTAGGCAAATCCACACGTGTTCACACACCAGATAGGCCGCCACCAATTACTTAAGCCTCTTACCAGATGGCCATTATAAATCAGCAAAACGGATAAACTTTCTCAAATCAATCAAGGTCTTCTTTGATTTGCTCCTAATCGCCAGAGAGGCCTCAACCATTCAGATTTACCATATAGACTTATACTGGAAAGACATCAACTTCCAATCCAGAGCGATACTCAGAAATGAGGGCTCAAAATTAATTCAGCAATGATGCAGTGAAAGATTAGCCATGGAAAATATAAAAACATATATAGTGCAGATTGTCTAAAAAGTAGCAAAGATTTAATAGGCAAGAATTGCACTCACAAAGTAATCAGTAAAAAAGAGCATGTTTCAAATACAGCTGTACTGTCAGTAGTAGTTCTCACCACGCAGACACCCAGATGCAGCATGCACTCCAATTAAGATGATAAGCAGGTACTCCAACGCGTTTCACCCTCTCAGGGCTTTGGCTAGGATAACCTGCTCCAAATTCAAGCTGTATTTATAACAGTGTGATCCAATGAGTGGGCAGCCGGATACGGCTGCGCAACCCGGAAATGCTAATGCCAAAGCATATTTACATATAATGTAGCCTCCACTAACTAAAAGTGACAGACTATATTCATTAATAAAAATGTTGCTTCGTCCATTAATGGTACCTAAAGCAATCTTATCTTAAAGTCTTGGGTGCAACAATTAGCCGAATCCCCGGAGTAAAAAACTGCACGTACCTCAGGCCGTGGAGCGCATGTAAACCGGAACTTTGCCATTACATAGATCCACATGAATACACACAGAGCCTGTGCCGCGCTCCGGAAATGACACATTATGCGTCCCATCTCTTGAGGTGCACCCGGTCCATAGAGCGCTGCGCTCTGGAGGTGACGTCCTGTGCGTCCCAGCTCTTGGAGCGCACCTCTTCCGGAAGACAGTCCATAGAGCGCTGCGCTCAGGAGGTGACGTTCTGTGCGTCCCAGCTCTTGGAGCCCACCTCTTCCGGAAGACAGTCCAGAAGACAGTCCAGAAGACATCCGGAAAGCGCACCCAGTTCATAGAGCGCTGTACTCAAAGATGACATCCTGTGCGTCCCAGCTATTGGAGCGCACATCTTTCGAAAAGCAATCCCATCCAATCACACTCCTGGCGGTATCAACCACCATCCTCTGGGAGTGACGTCCTCTGCGTCCCAGCCCGTGGAACGCACAGAAACAGCGGGATAATAAAACGGGACTAAAACGTGTTCCCCAAATAATGACCTAAACCCTATATCTAATAGGTGCACAACTAACATGAAAATAAAAATATCTAAGAATAAGTGAAACACATTTATGAATCAGACACAGGTCGGAGCTTGAAACATCCAGCTCATATTAGTTATCTGATTATGGTTGTGAACCAAACCCAAACTCAAACTAAGTTAACCACCTTCTATTAGTGATCTCATATGTGAAAGTAATAAAAAATGTATAATACCTTACATGTGTACTTAGATGATCTAATACTAAATAAATTGACCCCTTTTATTAAGTCTCCATCTAGGGTACATAGCACCCCTTAGGGTGACTGCGTAAGGTGAGAGCCACTTTACATGAAGTTAAAATCTCACAAAGAATTAACACAATACAAATCAAGTTAAAATGTCTGCACCAGAAATAAAAACACTCGATCCAAAGTCTAGGAGCTGTCTAAAAAACAATTTAGATCGAACTCCACATTCAACCCATTAGGGACCAGCGTATTTAAGTCAAAGATCCAACGACTTTCCCTTTGTGACAATTCCCTTATCAGGTTGGTCCCACGCCAATGTGTTTCAATTTTATCAATTCCCACGAAGCACATCTGCCCTGGATCAGAAGCATGGAATTTTTTTAAATGGTTTGAGAGATTGTGTGCCTCGTAGCCCCTCTATGTTGTAAATGTGTTCCCGTATCCTTATTTTAAGGAGACGGGCGGTCCTACCCACATACAAGAGGTTACATGGACACCATATCACATATACAACGTATTTCGTATTGCAGCTAATCATTTTCTTAATTGTGATCGACCTCCGTAAACCCACAGTTTGAAATTCTCTGATGGATTTATCCTGCTTTTGGCCCGTCTTACAACCACAGCAGGAACCGCATCGGAAAAAACCTTTCAGAGATTTATCAACTAGGGAGGTATTTGTCGGGGGATTCACATAACTTCTGACCAAACGGTCTCGAAGATTCAGTGCCCTCCTAAATGTAATAACCGGTCTTTCAGGTAATTTTGAACCTAGAATAGGATCATCTCGCAAGATATTCCAGTGCTTTTTAAGAACCCCTTCTATTTTTCGATGCTGTAAATTAAAACCAGTCAGGAAGGCAAATTCGTTATTCTGGTTTCTCCCCACTTTCGATCCTTGGGGGTTTAGAAGTGTAGATCTATCCATAGCCTTTACTCCTTCCAATTGCTGTATAATGGTATCTACGGGGTATCCCTTCTCTTTAAATCTTTCAGATAGTTGTCCAGATTGTCTATCAAAATCAGCTATATTGCTACAATTTCGCCTGAGCCTTAGGAATTGGCCCCTGGGGATAGCCCGGAGCCAATTAGGGTGGTGGCAACTCCCCTGCGGGACATAGCCGTTCCTGTCCGTTGATTTAAAATAAGTTGATGTTATTAACTTCTGACCCTCCTTTTTAATTGTAAGGTCTAAAAAGTGAACTTGTGAAGAATCGATTTCTGCTGTAAATTCTAAGTTGAACGAGTTCTGATTCACCTGTAAGAGGAAATTATCTAATGTATCCCTCAACCCGTCCCACACGAAAAAGACATCGTCTATGTAGCGACGCCAAACCTTAAGTGAGGGCCATATTCCCCAAAAATGAATTGTGCTTCCCAGAGGCCTACGAACAAATTTGCCATGCTGGGGGCAAATTTCGTCCCCATAGCTACTCCCCTGATCTGAAGATAAAATTCCCCTCCACACCAAAAATAGACTTCCCTCCGAGAGTGTCTGCAATTCGCAGAGTCCTAGTACTTGTCCCGAATCTCGTAGGTAGGCCGGTAATGAAACCACCAAGGGTTGAAGAAAGCTATCTATATACTCCCCTAAGCTGCTGTTAACTGAATTGATCCCGCTTACGATCGGGCGGCCAGGCGGTTTTGTTAGATTTTTGTGGACTTTTGGTAACTGGTATATCGTAGGGATCTTGGGAACTGCAATATTCAGATATTCAAACTCTTTACTATTCAGGATGCCGTGAGTTAACCCTCTTTTCAATAAGTCTATCAAGGCAAGTTGGTACTCTTTGGTAGGGTCACCCTCTAATTTCTTATAGGTGTTCTCATCTGCCAATAGTCTAGACAGTTCATCTATATAATCCTGTTTGTCAAGTATTACAAGCCCACTGCCTTTGTCGGCAGGCTTAATTCCGATATCGTGCTTTGCCTCTAAGTCCTTTATAGCTCTCAATTCGGGGGAAGTATCCTTTCTTTTGCTAATAGGGATTTTTTTCAGATCTCTTATCACTGATCTTTTAAAAACTTCCAGCTGCGCATTTGAGGTTATCAGAGGGTTAAAAACTGATCGATTTTTAAGGCTAGTGTGTCTATAGTCTTCCCTCCCATTCTCCTCAGATTCGCCTTGTCCTGATGTTGTAGTGGCAATTATCGGAGTTTCTGGCTCTGAGGGATCTCTTTCTTTTGCAAGAAAGAACTTTTTCACATTTAATTTACGTATATATTTCAAAAAATCAATATGTACCCCAAATTTATCCATATCTATCGGAGGAGCGTATTTAAGTCCCCGATCTAGTAGTTTTAACTCACTATGGGATAACTGGATCTTACTTAGATTAAATATGCCTTGGCCTAGTGCTGACAAGGCCTTCTTATGTCAGGAGCCTCCCCTCCTTCCTCTCCTTCCCAACCCTTTCTTTTTCTGGTGGAGCCCGAATTTGTTGGAATATCTAAATGTTTCCATTTGTCCCTCTGTGGAGCGGACTCTTGGGGTTTTTGGGTTCTCCACGGGGCCCTCTGAAAAGGGGAAGTAGCATGTTCGCCCTCTGTTTCAGTTATCTCAAGGCCTCTACGATAATAAGGATCCTCTCGTTTTACAATTTCGGATCTGTCACTATTACGCCAAGATAAAGCCCTCTTCTGCCAATTCATCCCTTTATTGAGTTGGGGATCACGTCCTCTTCCATTAACCCTTTCTCTTTGCCTAACCGGACTTCGTACCCCATAATAGGCCTCCTTTGTTGTAAGTTGGGCCTCATGGGGGACCTAATCGATTCATCCCTCCTCGGTCTGTTGATAGGTGACTGGTTAACAGGGGAGAAAGAGTTCACAGAGTGCAAATTATCCCTTTCTTCCAGAGTTTGCCATTTAAAAACTATATTGTTAGAATAATCCTTAGTGTCTCTCTGTAACTTTCTTACTTTCCTATTTCTTATTATTAACTCATCTTTCTCTAGTTTGTCCTTTAGTTCCTTAGATTTATTCAGGAATTTTTCCACATTGCTATAAGGACACAAACGTTGTTTAACTTCCTCCTTGATAGACTCTAGACCTCTGAGTTGAACTCTTTTCTTCACAAGCAATTTATCAATTAACATCAAACCACAATCATTAAAAAAGGTAAACCATTCTTTGGTTGCTTCAGCACTGGCATCTCCATCTTGTATGTGGAGTGTCCATCTAAGTTGCTGAGGTACCATCTTTAAACTCATATACCGCTCAAGTGTGGCTATATCCCATTTGAGCCTAATCTTTGTTAAGTAATTTGTAGAGTTCTTTGAACTCAAAATCGAGATTAGGTTCCAAAGGGGCACTAGCCTCTCCAGGGGGATCTTCACCAAATTCTATTCCCCTCTGGGAACTAAAACTGAAAATATCCATCTTAGAATATGGTAGAGCGCTGCAGGTAAAGTTTGAAAATTTTTTGGTAACAATAATCTAGAGAATGTAATACCGCGCTGCTCACAGTGACACAATAGTAATGCAATATTTTAAAAATGCAATGTTTTAAAAGAATGGAGCTCAACGTGTTCTATAGGATTCCAAGCCCTACAACAAAGTTTGCAAATGTCATATATACATATGAATACACAGAGCTCCTAATAGTCCACCGTGCTGTTAGGCAAATCCACACGTGTTCACACACCAGATAGGCCGCCACCAATCACTTAAGCCTCTTACCAGATGGCCATTATAAATCAGCAAAACGGATAAACTTTCTCAGTGGGTTATACATCCACAAGATGGCGCTGGACTGCAGAAAAAGGCTTGTGGCCTTTCCTGACCCTATATAAAGCCAGGGACCTCCCACAAATTACCCAGTTCTTATCTGCAGTCTGGACTGCGAAGCTAGAAGATGGCTCTTTATACTGCACAGGTGAGTGGGGCTTATCAGCCTGCGGCCCTGTAGGACTATTCCCACCCGTCTGAACCCACTGCCTCCCAGCCTCGGCTGACTGGTTCGGGTGAAGGTAGGCAGCATCGGGGTCAGGTGCGGAGGAGCGCTGCTCCGACCGCAGTCCCTGCTTTGACATAGGTAGGCGGTATAGGCTTGTGGGATGACTCCTCCTGCCATTCCGGGGTTCCCTTTTATCCCTATCCCCCTTAGAATCTGTTCCCTCATCTCCTTTTATTCACTTTTGGCGTTTTGTGGCTGCTGCTCCCTTGCCTCGCTCTCCCTGGGGAGATCTCCGGGGGGGGGGTCAAGCTCTCCTTGTTATGTGCCTGCTTCATGTTTTTTACCGTTCGCTGCCGCGCGCTTGTACAGTGCTCCGCGGGCGGCGGCGACATTACCTCAGGTGCTGCCGCGCCATCATTGGCCGGCGGGGATCACGTGGGCGCGATTCGCGCTCTTCGGGGGGTGGACTCTGCGGATGCCGTTTTCCGCATCACTTCTCCGCGGCCCGCCCCTCGAGGTTTATGCGGACGCCATTTTGCCTTCCTTGTGCTGCTTTTCTGCTGTCTCCTACCGCCGTCCGTGAGTGCCCTGTGGGGATATATATATATATATATATATATTATATATATTCTTATGGGGATGTTTTCTTATGTCTCTTAGGTGGGTTTAACTTCATTGTGGTTTCTCCCGGTCCTCTCCCTTTTGGTTAAGGCTATTGCTATTATATCTCCCACCTCCCTAGCTGGCATCCTGGGTTGCTATCATTAGCGTTAACCCTATATTGGCCTGTTGTGCCTCTCTAATCACCATATGGAGGCTTCTGGGGATAATGTGCTTGGGGTTCCTTCGTGTGGTATCCCCTATAAGTGATGATGTCAGAGTGTGTGTACCCTGCGCCCAGCAGGTGCTTGTGCTGCAGTCTGGGTTGTCTGTTACTGGGCCTGGTGATGCGCCCCCTCTGTCTTCACCTACCTTCGCACGCTTGCATCTGACCCCCACCGAGGGGCATACTAGCAGGGAGTCTCAACCTCATTTGGCTGCACGGGTGGCCAGCATTGAAAAACATATTTCTGGGTTTGTCCCGCGTAAGGCTTCTGCTAAGAAGCTACATTTATCACCTGCTGTTTCCCTCTTCCCTGTGGAGGCTGAGGAATTTTTTGACATTTCTGGTTATTGTCCCCTTGAGGAAGGGGAATTATTCTCTGATTCAGAATCATCTGAGGCCTAAGATTTATGGTGGTACCAGGTCTCCCTTTGGAGAAGACCCTTGGTCTCCAGATGACACTGACAGGTTATTGTCTCACATTTTTGAAGTGCTTTGTATTTCCCCTCCTGCAGTGGCTCCGCTACAGGGTGAACTTTTTCATACGGTTAAACCATGCTTGGAGTTCCTGGAGCAGTCTCGCTTTAATAATCTGGTGCTCAAAGAATAGGAACGGCCTGGTAAGCTACCTAGGGTGCCCAGGAGTTATGACAAGAGGTTTCCTGATGATTTGATTAAGTGTTGGTCATGTCCTCCCGAGGTGGACGCACCCGTTCTGGGGCTGTCTAATACATCTGTCATGCATTCTCCTGACACTACTACCCTGAGGGATGGTGAGGACCGGTGCATGGACCAGCTGTCCTGTCATGCTTTTGTTTGTGTGGGGACTGCGCTGCGCCCGGTTTGTGCCTCCACCGTTACAGCTGTTGCTATTAAAGGGCTGCTTAAGAGTCTCTTAGATGGGGCCTCTGACGCGGGAGGAGAATAGTATAGATCTCTCCTGCTTTGCTATGAATTTGTTGCATATGTTCTATCTGCCATGGATGGTACCATTAGAATGTGTGGAAGGACATCTGCCCTTTTGGTGACTATACGCCGCTCTGTTTGGCTGCGTCAGTGGGTAGCTGATAATGCTGCTAAGAAGGCTCTCACTGGCTTTCCCTTTAAGGGGCTGCGCCTCTTTGGTGAACGCTTGGATTTGTTTGCCAGGGGCGGTAGGTTACCTCAACGTAGGAGGCTGTCCCTGTCCTTTCAGGGGACGGGTGCCTTTCTCCCATCCTTCCCTGGTTCCAGAACTGGTCGAGGAGTCTCCTTTGCTGGGGCTCGCGGAGACCATTGGGGCAGGGGCAGAGGACGTGGACGCCCCGGCCTCTCCTGGGTTCCCAAGCCGAAGTCCTCCCCCAAGCCCCCTCAGGCATGAAGGGGCACCCTCACCCATCCGGGTGGGGGGGGGGGGCGGCTTCGGGTCTTTGCTCACGTCTGGAGGCTTAACCTCTCAGACCGGTCTGTCTCCAAAAAGGACGGGTCCCCCAGACCCATCTTGGATTTAAAGCATCTCAACAAGTTTGTCAGGTTCAAGCATTTTCGCATGGAAACCCTGCGCTCAGCAGTCAATTCACTGCGCCCGGGCGACTTCATGACTTCTGTAGACATCAAGGATGCTTACCTTCATGTACCAATCCTTTCAGTTCATCAGAAATTCCTCAGGTTCACTCTGGAGGATCAACACTACCAATTTGTGGCCTTGCCTTTCGGTATCACCTCGGCTCCCAGGGTATTCACCAAGGTGCTGGCGGGCGTGATGGCTTTGCTGAGATCCCGTGGCATTCGCATCCTTCCTTATCTGGACGACATTCTCATCACGTCTCAGTCCTTCCATCGGACCGAGCTGGATACCCAGTTGGTGGTGTCCACTCTGCTGTCCTTCGCCTGGGTTATCAACCATCCCAAGTCTTTCCTGTCTCGGGTGAGGTCCTTTCTGGGCATGACTCTGGATACATCTCCCTTCACAATCACAAGCTTCCAGTCTTTGTCTCTCTGTCCCAGGACCCTCTGGCCTTAGCCATGGATGCCCTAGCAATGTCTTGGAAGAGCTTTCGGCTCCTCTGTGTTCCCTCCGTTTCCTCTGCTGGGAAGGGTGCTGCGTGAGATAGCCCAGGGAGGGGTACCAACCATTCTGGTGGCCCCTTGCTGGCCAAGAAGGGTGTGGTTCGCAGACGACGTGCAGCTGGCAGTAGATCAATACGCCCTGCCCAAGGATCCAGACCTGCTCACTCAGGGGCAGCTACGCCACCCCAATTTATAAACGCTGGCTTTAATGGCCTGGCTGCTGAAACCTCCATTTTGATGGATAAGGGGCTTTCTGCCTCTGTAGTTAATACCATGATTAGGGCGAGGAAGAAGTCCTCGTGCTTTATCTACTATAAAGTATGGCTTACATTTCCTAGTGTTAGTCTAAATCTTTTCACTGTCGGGTGTTTTCTGTTCCCAGGATCCTGGAGTTCCTGCAACATGGTTTGGACTTTGGTCCTTCAGCTCAGTACCCTCAAGGGACATGTTTCAGCTTTGGCCATTTTCTTCCAAAGATTATTTGCTAATCATCGTTTGGTTAAGACTTTCTTCCAGGGGGTTACTCACGTGCGCCCTCCACGTAAGCCTGTGTTACCAGTCTGGGATTTGAATTTGGTCTTGTCTGCTATGCAGGGTTCTCCTTTTGAGCCTCTGCGTGTGGCTCCTTTGTCCATTTTGACTCTTAAGGTAGGTTTTTTGGTGGCTATCACTTCTGTTAGGCGTGTTTCTGAGTTGGCGGCGCTTTGCATCAAGCCTCCTTACTTTGAGAGACACCAGGACAAGGTGGTGTTTCGGTTTAAGCCAGTTTTCTGCCTAAGGTTGTATCTGCATTTCATCTCAATCAGGACATTGTTTTGCCTTCCTTGTGTCCTAATCCTAGTAACCCTAAGGAGAGGGTATTACATTCTCTGGACGTGGTGAGGACTTTAAAATTTTAATCTGGTAGCTACTGAATCCTTCAGGAGGACTGATGCTCTTTTTGTTCTTCCTTCTGCCCCTAGGAAGGGGTTTGCCTCCGGCTAAATCCACCATCAGTTAGTGGATTCGTCAGTTGGTGATACAAGCCTATTCTGCTAAGGGGAAGGAGCCTCCCTTCCGCCTTACTGCCCATTCTACTTGTGCTATTGGTGCCTTTTGGGATTTTCAGCACCAAGCTTCTGTTGAACAAGTTTGCAAGGCCGCTACTTGGTCTTCTGTTCATACCTTTTCTAAGTTTTACAAGGTTGATGTTAAGGCCTCAGCTGATGCTGCTTTTGGCCGCAAAGTTCTGCAGGCGGCAGTGGTTTAAACTGCCCGTCGTTGCTTTTTGGGATCCCACCCTATCTTACGGACACTGCTATTGGATGTCCCATGTGTAAGGAATATTCTGGAACAGGACGTGATGTATACTTGGAATAATACAATTCTGTGAGTACTCACCTGTAGAATTGGTATTATAAGTATACAGCACGTCCTGTTCCATCCCGCCCTTGTTATCATTATTCTTGGTTACCTCTGTATAGTGATTGTTCAATGGTTCATTTTAGAATTTTGTTATTATTCTCTCGGCTTCTCGTGCAACTGCTTGTCAATACTGGGGATTTGTGGGAAGTCCCTGGTTTTATATAGGGCTGGGAGGAGCCACAAGTCTTTTTCTGCAGTCCAGCGCCATCTTGTGGATGTATAACCCATGTGTAAGGAATATTCTGGAACAGGACGTGCTGTATACCTATGATACCAATTCTACAGGTGAGTACTCACAGAATTGTATTTTTCACTTAATGTCTTACAGACGGGATAACAGTGTTGTGGTTTCTCCCGGTCCAATTACCCCCCCCTCCCTTCTCTGTTGGGCATCCCTTGGGGGCATCCCGGGTGGGCCTTCTTAGCCTTATTCCATGTTGGCTTATTATTGCCTTGTTGCTAATCACCATATGGAGGCTTCTGGGGATAGCGAGCTTGGGGGCCCCTCGGGGCAGGCATCCCCTTTGAGTGGTGGCGGCGCGGTCTGTGTTCCGTGCGCCCGAAGCATTATTGCGGAACAGGCTGGGCTGAGCGCATCTCTTTCCAGCCCTGTCCTCCCAACAGCATCTCCTACTCCCCCGCGCCTGCATTTAGCTCCCAGCGAGGGGGAAGCTAGCAGGGGGTCGCAATCGGACCTGGCGCCAGCATTGAGCGACAAATGGCCCGGCTGGCTGCGGGCAAGGCCTCTAGCAAAAAGTGGCACCTTGACGCGGATTTGTTCCTCTTTGCCGATGAGGACCTTGACATGTACGGTGGCCTTGACTCCCCGGAGGAGGGGGGGGGTGTTCAGTGACTCAGATTCCTCTGGGGATCGTCAGGGCGAATATGACAGTGATTTAGGATCTTCCTCGGATGAGGAAACCTGGCTCCCTGATGACACCGACAGGCTCCTGTCGGCTGTTTTTGATATCTTACATATCGCCCCCCTAAGGTGGCGAAGAAGAAGCAGGGCGAGCTCTTCCGCCCCAGCAAACAACGCCTGGAGTTTCCGGAACAGGGCCATTTCTCTAATATGGTCCTCAAGGAGTGAGAGCACCCTAACAGGTTACCTTCGGTGCCTAAGGGGTTGGACAGAAGGTATCCCTTCTCGGCGGATTTGGTTAGGCGCTGGTCATACCCGCTTCAGGTGTCCTGGGGCTATCTAACACTTGGGTCATGCCATCCCCCGACACTACCACCTTGCGTAATAGCGCGGACCGGCGTATGGATCAGCTGGCTTGCCATGCCTTCACCTTTGTAGGGGCCGGTTTGCGTCCGGTCTGCGCCGCGGCTACTGTGGCCATTGCTATTAAAAAGGTCAGGCGCCTTGCTGAGGCCGCCCGATCTTGCAAGATCATGGAGGATTATAAGGACCTTTTGCTTTGTTCTGACTTTGTTGCCTTTGTGCTGTCTGCTATGGATGACGCCGTCCGGCTTGGTGGTAGGGCCTTGGCCCTGCTGGTTGCTATGCGTAGGTCCGTCTGGTTGCGTCAGTGGGCGGCTGACATCGCCGCTAAGAAGTCTCTCACTGGGCTCCCTTTCACTTCGTCTTGACGCTCTGACCAAGGATGGTAGGCTTCCCCAGCGTAGGAAGCAAGCTCGGCCCTTTCGGGGATCCTCTTCCTTTCTCCCTTCAAGGGGAGGTCGTGGATTCTCCTTTTCAGGGCTTGTCAAGACTTTTTTCCAGGGGGTTACTCAGGTGCGTCTGCCGCGTAAGCCTCTGTTACCGGATTGGGATTTAAACTTGGTGCTTTCTGCTCTAAAGGGGCCTCCCTTCGAGCCTCTGTGTTAGGCCGCTCTGTCCATTCTGACTCTTAAGGTAGCCTTTTTGGTTGCTATTACTTCGGTGCGTCGAGTATCTGAGCTGGCGGCGCTTTCCATGAAACCTCCTTATTTTGAGCGGCATCAAAATAAGGTGGTGTTCCGTCTTAACCCGGAATTTTTGCCCAAGGTTGTATCTGCCTTTCATCTCAATGAGGACATTGTCTTACCTTCCTATTATCCTGCCCCTGCTAATTCCAAGGAACGGAATCTTCATTCTCTGGATGTGGTCAGGGCGCTCAAGTATTAGCTGGTTGCTACTGAGCCCTTTAGGAAGTCTGACTCTTTTTTTTTTGTTCTTCCTTCTGGACCTAGGAAGGGTTTGCCTCCAGCCAAATCCACTATCAGCAAGTGGATTAGACAGGCGGTGGTGCAAGCTTATTCTGCCAAAGCGAAGGAACCTCCCTTCCGCGTTACTGCTCACTCTACTAGGGCTATTGCACCAGGCTTCTGTTGAACAAGTTTGTAAGGCCACTACATGGTCTTCTGTTCATACTTCTTCTAAGTTTTACAAGATTGATGTTAGGGCCTCAGCGGATGCTGTATTTGGCCGCAAGGTGCTTCAGGCGGTAGTGGCTTGAACAGCCTGCCGTTACTCATTGGGGACCCTACTTTAAGGATACTGCTATTGGATGTCCCAGATGTAATGACTGAAATGAAATCAGCCGTGCTGTACACTTGGAAAAATACAATTCTGTGATTACTTACCTGTAGAATGGATTTTACTGTGTACAGCACGACCTGTTTCATCCCTCCCTTGTTATCGTTGTTCTTGGTTGCCTCTTTATGGTGATTTGTTCAAAAGTTATTTTTTGTGAGGCTGTGTATTTTTTATCATGGTTTATCTCTTGGCTTCTTGCATAACTGCTTTTCAACACTGGGGGTCTATGGGTGATTCCTGGCTTTTTATAGGGCCGGGAGGAGCCACAAGTCTTCTGCAGTCAACTGCGCCGCCTTGTGGCGGAATACCCAGAAGTAATGATTGAAATGAAACAGGCCGTGCTGTACACATTAAATCAATTCTACAGGTGAGTAATCACAGAATTGCTTTTTTAGAAGCCCATTGCAGAGAATAGACTTATAAGGACGTTCATGCAAGGGGTCACCCATGTTCGACCACCTTGGAAGCCTTTTGTGCCTGCTTGGGACCTAAATCTACTGTATATTTACTGGCTCATCAGGGTCCTCCATTTCAACCCCTGGCAGAAGCATCATAGTTTTTGATGACACTTAGTCATACTTTTGGTGGCAATTACTTCGGTCAAGCGGGACTCTGAGCTAGCAGCCTTATCGATTAAAGGAGCAGTATCGCAAATTTTTCTTGGTGTCTTATATTTAAATGGTACTTTGAATGTAGGTAAGTGTTGGAGTAAGAATTACAAATTTAGAAAAAAATGTCTGTGTTGAACAGCTGGAGACTAATAGCTCATGTTTATGTCTTCTGAGTGTCAGAGCCGTTCCACACTGAGGAGAGGGGTGAAACAATGTATCAAAGTATCAGCTGTTCAGTGCTGGCAGCCGTCCAGCATAAGATAACAACATTGCAACATTGCCTGGCCAGAACTTATATATCTAAAACAGAGAGAAAAGCTCTAGAAGTCATTTAGCTGATTTTGACAGTTTTCCCTTCATGTTGGCTCTGCTGCAGAATCTTTCAGTTTACCATTTTCTCTTTCATATTCTTATTTTTCATTTTTCCATATGATCTTTCTTTCAGCTGTGTGTGTTTTGAGCAAAGCCCAACCCAGGATTTTTACTATCTGGAGTTTTGTTTTGTGCCCCTAGGGGCATCCCGACTTGGGATGCCCTGATATGTGAAATCCCCAAGTTCGCCTGTGAAAACGTACCTTTCCCTGTCCCACAATGCATGCACGGGCTCTCATCCAATCAGCGCTGTTTGCACGCAGATGGGGAGCCTGAGCAGTAACCTTCCTGGCCGCCCGGCCTGTCTAAATGACTATCTGCGTGAGCGCGCCAGAAAAATGGGGGGATCTGTGGTTATCCAGGGGTTGTTTCACACAGTGGGCATCCTGATTTAGAATGCCCAAGGGGGAAGGTCAATGGCCGGGTCTTATAGACTTCAGGGTCGGCAACTCAGGGTTTTGTTCCACTTTAATACCTGTAGATTTTCCTGCACAGTTATTCAAATAAGAATTTCAGTTATTTTCAGTCAGTTTAGTTTATTTTGTATAGATTTTACACATTTGAGTCACCTGGTCTCATAACAAAAGCAGCACCTCACACACACACACACAGCCGTTACCACTGATTACAGTGTCAGCCTCTGAGGTAAAGTGTTGCTAGGAGACCAGTGGGCTAAATGAAGCAGCTCACTAAAAACAACCCAGAAGATCCCCCTATTCAGCAACTGGACTGAGCCATTGTAATTATACAATTTAAAAGAAAGGCATATATTTTTTCCTTTTTCTGTCGCCAGATTTATACACATGTTAGAAGCGATTGTGTGGCTATTTAATTATTTATCTTTTTAATGCAAATTTCGCGATACTGCTCCTTTAAGTCTCCTTATTTGTTCCCACACAGAGACAAAGTGGTTTTTCTGCTTTTAACAGGACTGACTTTCTTCCTAAGGTGGTCTCCTTTCATCTTAATGAAGATGTGGTTTTATTCTCCTTGTGTTCCACTCCTAGATCCTCCACTCCTTGGACATAGTGAGAGCTCTTAAATATAATATTCTCCACTCAGAGCTTCCGCAGAACTGACTCCTTGTTCATCATTGAGGAGCCACGGAAGGGCCTAGCGCTGGCTAAGTCTACCATCAGCCGATGGATTAAACAGGCAGTGAACTGAGCTTACGTCTCCAAGGGGAGGGATCCTCCTTTTTGTGTTACGCCTCATTCTACCCAGGCTATCGGAACGTCCTGGGCTTTTCAGCACCAGGCTTCAGTAGAGCAGGTCTGCAAAGCTGCTACCTGGTCTTCTGTTTATACATTTACCAAAATGTATTAGGTAGACGTAAGAGCCTCCACTTTTGGTCGAAAGAGGTTACGAGCAGTGGTGAGCTCTTCTGCTGAGGTTTGATCTTTTTCTGGCAAGGCTTGCTCCTCCTGATAGAATAATTAGATACTCTGATTCTCTGGAAGAAGGGCACTGCTTTGGGATCACCCATTCATATCTGATTCGGTGACGCCCTGGAGTAGAATATGAGA
The DNA here is from genome assembly GCA_027917425.1 of Gastrophryne carolinensis. Taxonomy (NCBI): domain Eukaryota; kingdom Metazoa; phylum Chordata; class Amphibia; order Anura; family Microhylidae; genus Gastrophryne; species Gastrophryne carolinensis. The sequence continues at coordinate 293,011,152 of CM051236.1, forward strand.
GAAAATACAATTCTGATTCCCCCCTTGTAGAATTGATTTTTCTTTTCTTCCACTCCAGGGCGTCAGACCCGCCCGATCTGCTAGACTACTATATTCATCTCTGCAATGCCTTATTTATAGTGGAGTCTTGTATATATATGTAGATTTTGTGTTTTGCATTTAAATAAAAAAGGGATAAAGTAGGAAAGAGGGGATTTTTACATGTGTGTTTTTCTTCCAGTTAAAGCAGACCAAAACACTCCCTGGAGTCTGAGACTCCAGGGCAGGCATATTCTCAACCCCCCTCCCCAGAATCGGGATGCCCTGCTGTCAAATCTCCCAGGACACCTGAAAACTCACCTTGTCCAACAACGCATGCACGAGCAGCTGCCACATCCCCGCTATCCTGTTAATAGGGCGCATGGCCGCAGGCACGCTTCCTGTTAAAAGGGTAGTGGGGGATCCGCTCACTTTAGACAAGCTCTTGGACGAAGGGACGGATATATATATATATATATATATATATATATATATATATATATATACTGTGTGCTAAGCAGGGAAAAAGATTGGCGCAGTGTTAAAGGGCACTGACTGCAATTCAGCAACATGGGTGGTGGTGATTCTCAGGACTCAGTATGTGTTCCTTGCCCCAGGGTGGATAATAGTGCTGGGGAGAGAGGAACCTAGGTCCCTAGTAGATGACCTTATGTTATTCCCTTTCACGCCAAGTCTAAAGATCCTAAGGGAAATAAGAATGTTAAGGAGCCTAAGACCCCTAAGGAAGTTAGAGACAGGCCCTTATCTAGAGCCTGCCAAAATTGCCAGATGCCCCTACAACTGGAACAATCGGTTATGTACATGTGTCCAGTATGTGGTTACGCCTAACCTTAATCCCCTGATTTCAGGTTTTTGGAGTGCCTGACAGGGAGAATTTGCTTCACACAAATCCAAGCTGGATCAGTTTTTACCTTTTCTCTGGGCTCCCACACCAGCTTACCCAGAGGACAGTGGAGTTGCCCAGGTCAGGGCTCTGGAAGCAAGTGGGTCATCCAGAGTGATCCCAGAATTTCCTCCCAGGATGAGGGCATCTGATGAAGTCAAGAATTTGCTTATTCAGACAAATCTGTTTACTCCTGCCACACAGAACAATGCGCTAAGATTGGTGACATGCGCGAACATGCCTGATCTCATTCAAGCCATCTATACTACGCTACAACAATTGAAACCCCGGCCCAAATTTGTCTCTAAAGGATTCCTTATATGATGGCTTTAAGGATCCTAAAACACCTAGTTATTCTTAGTATACAGTACGTCCTGCTCCAGATAGATTACTTACACTTGGTTATCCTCCGCCAGATGGCGCTGCACTGCAGAGACATGTAAAACAGGCTCCTCCCAGCCCCTCAAATACCCAGGGACCTCCCACAAATCCCCCAGATTTCTCTGCAGTGCTTACTGCGAAGACATTAAATTATCACTCTGTCGCAGGTGAGCAGTGCGATTAGCCTGCGGCCCTGTTGGACTATTCCCACCCGTCCTTCGTGTGATGTGCCTCCCAGCCTGGGCTGCGCTGGTCGGGTGAAGGTAGGCGGCACCACGCGTGCTTATGGAGCGCTGCTCCACCGCAGTCCCCCACCAAAGGGTAGGTGGTATAGGCCGATGGTGAGCCTTCATGGGATGCCCCTCCCGCATTATTGCCCCTTGCCCCGGTAGCGGTGGGCCCTGTACAAAGGGCCGCCATCCTCCCTCATTCTCCCTGTAGCCTTCGGGGGGGAAAGAAAGGAGGGGGGTGTCGTATCGTGATTACGTGCATATGGACCTTTGTAATGTCTCTTGGACTAGTATATGTGGTTTCAGCCGCCGCGCTGACTTGTCTTTTTACTCTTGCAAATGCCGCCGCCGCGCGCGCCTTTTCCTTCATTTGGATGTTCCGCTCGGGCGGCGGCGGCGTTACCTCAGACGCTTCTGCGTCCTCATTGGCTGCTTGTCGGTTGGACTTCAGGGGTCGCGCTCTTCAGGGGGGCCTGGCCTGGCGCGCCCCGCGTCACGGCTCGCTCTGGCCCGCCCTTCGAGGTACTCGGCGCCATGTTGCCAGGTCGCGCGCGCATGTGACGTTCTTGCTTACCGTGGTCCGTAAGTGCCCTCGCGGGCGTTTTTTTATACTCATTGTAGTGTGTTCGGTTCTGACACCCTTTCTTCTCATTGTGTCTTTCAGACGGGGGAATCCATTGGCTTCTCCTTCCTGCTGTAATTGATAGTCGGGCCTTGTAAAATTACTCCCACTTCCCTAGCGGGTCATTGGGGCATCCAGGGTTGCTTTATAGCGTCAATCCCTACTGGCATATTGTGCCTAATAATCACCATATGGAGGCATCTCAGGATAATGTGACCGGGGTCCCTTCGGGACAAGACCGGCTGTGTATGGCGTGTGGACAACCTCATGCTGACGCTGACAAGGCATGGGTCTGCGTACCCTGTGCTGAGCAAGCGTTGGCTTTGCAATCTGGCCTGCCAGTGGCTGCACCTCGTTTCATTACTCCCCCCAGCTTAAATCTCTCTCTCCTGTTGAGTCGCTTACTTGTGGGGATTCTCAGCCTGATGTGTCTTCTAGACTACCTACTGCTGAACAGATTATTGCGAGGTCTTTAGCGCGTAAGGGCCCTGGTAAGAAGCGGCACTTGACGCCTTATGTTACTGTTTTCCCTATGGGATCTCAGGAGTTTATGAATCTGTGTGGCTATACCCCTTCTGAAGGAGAGCTCTTTTCTGACTCAGGCTCATCTGATGAGAGACCAAGGGGTCATGACGATTCTGGCTCTGACCCCTGGGCCCCGGATGACACTGACAGATTGACCCAGATCTTTGAGGTTCTGTCTATCTCTCTCCCTGTTGAGGCTCCCAGGCAAAGAGGGGAGCGTTTCCATACAGCAACATCACGTTTGGAATTTCTAGAGCAGGCACATTTCCATACCCTTGTGCTCAAGGAATGGGAGTGCCCCAGTAAACTTGGGTTCCAAGGGATTGGGATAGGAAGTATCCTTTTCCACCTGAGGTTAAATGTTGGTCATCTCCCCCCCCAGGTGGATGTCCCGATCATAGGGCTATCTAACACCCCTGTCACGCATCCCCCTGATCCTACTACCTGAGGACCGGCGCATTGACCTGCTGGCCTCCCACGCTTTTGCATGTGCGGGGACGGCGCTGCGCCCGGTCTGTGCCTCTGCCATTATTGCTTTGGCCACTAGAACCCTCATCAGAAATATGCTTGATAGTGCCCCTGATGATCTCCCTTGTTGGGTGTTTAATGCACTCTCCAGTTGTGATGTGTTTGTAAATTTTGTCATAGTAGCATTGGATGACACCATCAGAATGTGTGCAAGAAGTCTGCCCTCGTGGTGGCTATACGTCGCTTGGTCTGGCTGCGACAGTGGGGTGCTGACAATGCTGCGAAGAAGGCCCTTACTGGGTTTCTTTTAAGGGGCTACGCCTGTTTGGGGCTCGTCTTGACCTGTTTGGTAAGAGAGGTAAGTTACCCCAGCGCAGACGGCTGTCTCGGCCCCTTTGGGGCCAGGGCCCCCCTTCTACCCCCTACCATGGTGTTAAACAGGAACCAGGGGTGTCCTTCGCGGGGGCTCGCGCAGATTCCTGTCCCAGGAGCAGAAGACAACACCCTGGCTCCTCCGGGGGGGCTAAGCCCAAATCCTCACCCAAGTCCCCTCAAGCATGATGGGGCGCCCTCGCCCATCAGGGTGAGGGGACGGCTGCGGAACCTTGCTCAAGTCTGGAGGCATCACGCCTCAGACTGGTGGATTCAGGAGGTAGTGTCCTCCGGATACAAGATAGTTTGCTGTGCGGCCTCCCCCAAGATTATCAGGTCCCGGGTACTCCTGGTCCCTGCCTCTGCTCAGGTGTTGGCGCAGGCCGTGCAAGGCCTGCTGGGTCTGGGGGTCATTTGCAGATTTCCCTTAACAGACAGAGGCAAGGTACTCTACCCCAACCTTTTCACAGTTCCCAAAAAAGATGGGTCAGTCAGGCAAATTGTCAAGTACAGGCATTTTCCACATGGAAACTCTGCGCTCGGCCTTCAGCTCCTTGCGCTCCGGGGGCTTCATGCCGTCTGTGGATTTCAAAGATACTTTCACATCCCTGTGTTTTCAGGACACCAAGGTCCCTCAGATTCGTCTTTGAAGATCAGCACTGCCAATTTGTGGCCTTGCCATCTGGCCTCTCTTCAGCTCCCAGAGTGCTCACCAAGGTGCTGGCGGGGGTGATGTCTCTGATGAGGCCAAGGGGCGTCCACGTTCTGACACTACCTGGACGTCATCATCACTTCCCAGTCTCTACATCAGGCAAAGTTGGTTACTCAGCTGGTGGTGTCCATTCTGGAGTCATTTGGATGGGTGATCAACCCACCCCAAGTCCTCACTGTCCCCTTCCTTGGTAACTCCATTCCTAGGAATGAATCTGGATACAGTTCAGGCAAGGATCTTCCTTCCTCAGCATAAGGTGGACAATCTGCTTGCACAAGCTCAGTCCCTTCTAGCTGTCCCCGTCCCTCCACCAGGCAGGGGATGCAGCTGGTGGGCCTGATGGTGGCGTGCTTCGAAGCGGCCCCTTAGGCTCAGTCCCACTTGGGGCTTCTGCAACTTCTCCTATTGTCTGTATGGGACAAGGACCCAGCATCTCTGGACAGGGTCTGTGTGCCTTCCCCCCTGGTAAGGAGGTCCCTCTTGTTGTGGATGGACTCAAGGAACCTGTTGGGGGGGCAGAACCCTTTTTGCCCCTTCCTGGGAGACGGTCACCACGGATGCCAGTAATCTATCTGGAGCAGGACGTACTGTATACTAAGAATAATACAATTCTGTGAAATACTCACCTGTAGAATTGGTATTATAAGTATACAGTATGTCCTGCTCCACCCCACCCTGGTTTTGCATTATTCTGGATCCCCTGTATGGTGATTGTTGTCATTGTTATAGTTACCAGTTTTTGGGTGGTTAAATTCTCCCGGCTTCTTGTTCACTGCTTTTCAATGCTGGGGATTTGTGGGAGGTCACTGGTTATTTGAGGGGCTGGGAGGAGCCTGTTTTACATGTCTCTGCAGTGCAGCGCCATCTGGCGGAGGATAACCAAGTGTAAGTAATCTATCTGGAGCAGAACGTACCGTATACTTATAAAACCAATTCTACAGGTGAGTATTTCACAGAATTGTATTTTTTTGGCCATGACTCTATCAAGAAGATAGTTTCAAGGGAAGCCAGGTTCTTCTTCCCAAAATCTTTAAAACACGGGTTCCCTTTTGAGGAAGCGGACATAGCGGCTTGGGTTGAGGCTCCCAGAGTGGATGATGCCCTAGCTCAGGTCTCTAAAAGGTCTGATCTGTCCTTTGAAGACATTGGGGTCTTTAAAGAACTCTATGGATGAACAGGCTGGGACACTGATGCCTTTCTCTTTAAAGCGGACCAACAGTCAAAAATGAATTAAATCAGACCAACACAACAAACAGTGCTCCTATGCATCCCTCCCCAGGGCAATTTAGATTGCTGCACATAAAAATCAAGTTACCTTTTTTTAACTCCTACTGGGGTCAATTTTAAAAACAAGATGGCAACTCAATGCATTTGCAGACCACCTGAACACAGGAATTGCTGCTGGGCTTCCTGTTACTGTGCATTGTCAGTTATGTCAGTTGGGAGTGGAAGTAAAAAAAACTGCGGTTTGCAGTAGATGGCTTTTATTTCCAATTTCTGTGGCTCTGCCTTTCTACCTCTCCTCGGCTCCGAGGGTTTTACAAAAGTTTTGTCTGGCCTTATGGCTCTCCTAAGGAGCAAGGGGGTACGTATCACCCCATACTTAAAATGATGGAGCTCTGATTAGTAGATCGTCTAAGAGGCTTTGCGGGATACAAAGTATTGTCAATTCTGGAAAACTTTGGGTGGATAATCAATTACCTGAAGTCGCATTTGATTCCTTCAATAATATTTTCTGGTAATGATTTTACATACGACACAGGCTAAAGTTTTTCTCTCGGAGCAAGAGTCTCTCTTTAGGCCAAGGTGGAAGCTTGGTCGGCCCTCATCTGACGATCCGTCAGGGGATTCGCGAAGCAGTGCTATTTTCACAGTCCCATACAAGGCCCCTGTAATGAGAGCTACTTTCGATTTGGCACGTCAAACGCCCCGTGCATCTTGGCTGTCCACATACCGGGAGTGGACAATGTTCAGGCTGATCATCTGAGCAGGGCAGCTGTGGGTCAGGTAGATAGATCTCTCAGGCAGGAGATTTTTCAAGGAAGAGGTGGTTCTTCCTTCTCTGTCCTGCTCCTACTAGCCATAAGGAGAGTTCTCCCACTCCTTGAAAGTGGTGAGAGCTCTTAGGCATTATATTTCCGCTATTTAGACTTTTCACTGGACTGACTCCTTGTTTATCATTTTTGGAGGCCCAAGAAATGGTCTAGCGCCTGCCAAATCTACCATCAGTTGAAGGTTGAGTATTATCCTACATTTCTAAGGGGAAAGAGCCTTCCTTTTGGGTCAATGCCCATTCTACCCAGGCCATTGGCACATCCTGGGCCTTTCAACACAATGCTTCAGTGAAACAGGTTTGCAAGGCTGCTACCTGGTCTTCTGTTCATACACTCACCAAGTTTTACAAGGTAGATGTAAGCTCCTCAGTGAACTACACTTTTTGGGGAAAGGTATTACAGATGGTAGTGACTGCTTCAACAAAGTTTTTTTTTTATTTCTACATAGCTTACTCCTCCCTGACCAGCTCCAACCTGTTTCAATAAGCCCCCTTCCCCAAAGTGGGTAGCCACTGTTCTGCATCAGAACAGGGACTTCTGGCTGGAGTTCAGGTTTGGGAACCCAAACTTGCAAATTTCTGTTCGAACCCCAACTTTGCAGTTCAGGTTTGTTTCTCTAACATAATCCATCTCCTCAGTGAGCATTCCTCTTTAATAATAGATACTCGGACCATGTAGTTTTCATTGCTGCTTATGCATGCAGGGATGATCTCCCCTCCTTACAGTTTCCCTTTAGAGAGCATGCACAAAGGATAATCTTTATGCCCAGGGATAAACACTCCACTTTCCACATAAGCCCCCCCCCCCCCCCCCAACACACTAGAACAATAGAGCCTGCATCATCCTTCCAGGCAATGTGCAGACATCCCCAGAAGGGAGTCCAGGTCCCTGGTTGCCCTTAATAGGTATTGTTATAATTAGTTTGAGAAATGTCCTCTGCCCAAAGGCAAACAACTTGTCCAACCTACAATATACTTCAAGGCCTGTTAGCTGTCTGGGATACGCAACATACCTTTTTGGCCTGCTAGGCATCTAGGCCCCTAGCCAAAGTTGGCCTGGGACATCATTCATGTGAGCGCTGACTTTCCATGGTTAAGATCTTTTACCAAGACAAATGCACTCATTTTATTTGGTTCTCATACTGATTTTTTATTTTAGGGTCGGAAAAAGTCAGTGGTAAATGTGGAACCGCGAAACCTTATTTCAGGGACCTATCCAGGATGTTCGGCTTTAGGCTCCACTTTAAAATATATGTACGGTGTAAATGCTTGGAAGACTTGGGTACGGTGGAAGAACTCTCAAGAAGAGCCAGAGGACATAAAGTTTGGAGGTGAATATTAATTATCTGTGTTCAGTAACATGAATAGTCATTGCCATGTACCTTCTGATGGCCATTCCATGTGGGCTGTGTGCACCCATCGCCAGCCATTCAGATATGTTTGACAGTGATGCTGGCAATGTAGTTACAAGAGTTTTGGTCTACTTTAACCCCATTTTCATATGTAGGCTGGCTGTTTCCCTGGTGTCTAAATTATATATTATCGAACTTTTTTGTATCGTGGTTACCTGGCAGTGATATTGGTTATATTTACTCACATTTCTTTATCTGCTTGTTTTATACTAGTGCGCCCTGTGAAATTAAAAGAAGATATTCTGTCATGCACCTTTGCAGAATTAAGTTTTGGTATGTGCCAGTTTATTTTGGAGGTACGAAGGCCAAATGGAGAAAAATACAGTGCAGACAGCATCTTGTATCTGTGCCTTGGAATTCAGCAGGTAAATGGCAAAACTTTATAAAACGTCATCTGCAAGCCCCTCCATTGGTTTTGGAAAATAAAAAAGGTTTCCCTGAAAGATCTGTTGCCTTTGGCTCACACAGTCTAGGCAGTAGGCTAATACAGTTTCTGTTAAACATATTCATACTATAGTTCTTAGCAGCTTTCAGTCAACTGTGTGACTCTGCATTGTCAATGACCCAAAAAGTTTGCACAGCTCAACTATGTAGCATCCATGGCAGTCCAGTCACAAAGTATGCACTGGTATATTTAAATCTGTTTCTGAGCCGTTTCTGAGAACAGGTGGTGATGTTGCAAACTTGTTTAGATGTATGAAATCCAAATCTACAATTACAAAGGTAATCTGCAGTTTTATGCTTGCCATGTCACCTCTTTTTTTCCCTTTTGCAGTATCTCTTTGAAAATGGACGAATAGATAACATATTTATGGAACCTTATTCAAGGTTTATGGTGGAACTCACGAAGCTGTTAAAAAACTGGCACCCACCTGTCCTGCCTACTGGTAATTCCATATGTGTCCCTACATGGTGGCCCCCACACTTACTAATGTGTAAAATGTATTAGTCTGCTGACTTATAGCCCTTTTTCTTTTCCAGGTTATCTGTTTTCGAGGATTGAAGAGGAGCACTTGTGGGAGTGTAAACAGCTTGGTGCCTACTCCCCTATAATTCTCCTCAACACCTTGCTGTTTTTCACCACCAAATTCTTCCAGCTAAAAACTGTGTCTGAACACCAGCAACTTTCTTTTGCCTATGTGATGAGACGTACAAAAACGTTGAAGTACAACACAAAGACCACTTACCTGCGTTTTGTTCCCCCTTTCCTAAAACATGATACAGAGAACGGTGTGTATTTAATGGTCCTATAAACATGTAGTAGGGTACTAATTTAGTATTGCATATTTGGGCCTTTATTTAAATACATTTTTTTTTAAAGTGTCCCAAATCGAGATGCCCCATACTGTGAGTCGTTTGCTGAACATTATATATGCACAGCAAACTGCTTTTATTGGATGTGAGCCTGTGCATATGCCATAGGACTGGAGAAAGGTGGGGTTTTACTGGGTGATCTGGAAGGTTTCACACCCGGGGCTGGGAACAAAACACAGGATAGTCAAAATCTTGGGTTTTGTTCCCCTCTAAACATTGTTTAAAGAGGAAGTCTAATTATTTAAATGTTACCCCTCCCTTTATGCTGACAGGCCAGTGCAGGCATGCTGCTCCAAGGATTGGGTGCCTGACCTGTCAGTCAGATACCCAGCTAACTGCTTCTATGTAGAGGGCTTGTCCTCACCGGCATTGTACGAGGATCGAGGTGAGGATTATTCTTAGTATACAGTACGTCCTGCTCCAGATATAGTACTTACACTTGGGTTATCCTACGCCAGATGGCGCTGCACTGCAGAGACATGCAAAAACAGGCTCCAATACCCGGGGACCTCCCACAAATCCCCAAATTTCTCTGCAGTGCTGACTGCGAAGACATGAAGTATCACTCTCTAGCAGGTGAGCGGGGCTATTAAAGCCTGCGGCCCTGTTGGACTATTCCCACCCGTCCTCGTTGTGTTGTGCCTCCCGGCCTGGGCTGCGCTGGTCGGGAGAAGGTAGGCAGCACCACGCTTGCTTATGGAGCGTTGCTCCTCCGCAGTCCCCCACCAAAGGGTAGGCAGTGTAGGCTGATGGTGAGCCTCTATAGGATGCCCCTCCCGCATTACTGCCCCTTGCCCCGTGTAGCGGTGGGTCCTGTACCAAGGACCGCCATCCTCCCTCGTTCCCCCCCGTAGTCGGGGGGGGAAGAAAGGGGGGGTGTGCCTGTGTGGTCTGTATTGGATCCTTGCACGTATATGGCCTTTGTCTGTCTTTGGACCTTTATAGATACGGTGTCAGCCGCCGCGCTTTTTCTATGTATGGTCTGTATTGGACCCTTGCACTTATATGGCCTTGTCTGTCTTTGGACTTTTATAGATAATATGTCAGCCGACGCGCCCTTTCTATGTATTTTACTTGCGGACTGCCACCGCCGCACACGCTTCTTCCTTAGTTGAAGGCCCCGCGCCGGGCGGCGGCCTTAACTCAAGACACCTACGTGTCCTCATTGGCTGTTGTCGGACTTTGCGCTCTTCGGGAGGGCGAGGTCTGGTTTGGCGCGCTCCGTGTCATGGACCGCTGGCCCGCCCTTCGAGGTACACGCCGCCATTTTGCCTGTTCGCGCGCGATGCAAGGGGAACTCCTGATTACCGTGGTACTGTAAGTGCCCTCGCGGGCGGCTTATTCTCATTATAGTTTTTTCCTGGCCCTGACACCATTTTCTTCTCCTTGTTTCTTTCAGACCGGCGAACACCATTGGCTTCTCCCGGCCCGGTGTAAAATTATAGCGGGCCTTGTAAAAATTCTCCCACTTCCCTAGCGGGTCTTTGGGGCATCCAGGATTGCTTAAAGTGTAAATCCCTACTGGCATATTGTGCCTTGAATAATCACCATATGGAGGCACCTCAGAATTATGTGACCGGGGTCCCTCTGGGACAAGACCAGCTGTGTATAGCGTGTGGACAACCCCATGCTGATGCTGACAGGGGCACGGGTCTGCGGACCCTGTGCCGAGCAAGCACTGGCTCTGCAATCAGGCCTGCCAGTGGCTGCACCTCGCTTCATTTCACCTATTTCCCCTTGCTTAAATCTCACTCCTGCTGAGTCGCATATAAAAGGGGAGTTGCAGCCTGTTGCGTCTTCCAGACTGCCCACGGCTGAACAGTTCATTGCGAGGTTGTCAGAGCGCAAGGGCCCTGGTAAGAAGCGGCACTTGACATCTCCTGTTTCTGTTTTTCCCATGGGAACTGAGGAGTTTTCTACTCCGTGTGACTATTCCCCTTCTGATGGAGAGCTATTCTCTGACTCAGGCTCATCTGATGAGAGGCCGAGGAGTCATGACGATTCTGGACCTGAATTCTGGGCCCAGTGTGACACTGACGATTTGTTGATCAAGGTCTATAAGGCTCTGTCTATCTCTCTCCCTGGTGAAGCTTCCAAGCCCAGAGGGGAGCGTTTCCTAGAACAGGCTCACTTTCATGCTCTTGTTCTCAAGGAATGGGAATGCCCCAGTAGACTTTCAGGGGTCCCAGGGGATTGGGATAGGAAATACCCCTTTCCCCCTGAGGTGGTTAATTGCTGGTCATCTCCCCCTGTGGTGGATGTCCCGATCATTGGGGTTCCTAACCCCCCCTTTATTACAGCCCCTGCTCATAATACCCTCCGGGATGCTGAGGACCGGCGCATTGAGCTGCTGGCCTCCCACGCCTTTTCTTGTGCAGGGACGGCGTTGCGCCCGGTCTGTGCCGCGGCCACTAGAACCCTAGTCAGAAAGATGCTTGATCATCACTCTGATAATCTCCCCTGGGATGTGTTTAATACACTCTCCAACTGTGATGTGTTTGTAAGATTCATCCTATTAGCGTTGGACGACACGCTAATTAGAATGTGTGCTAGAACTTCTGCCCTTGCGGTGGCTATACGTCGCTTGATTTGGCTGCGACAGTGGGGTGCTGACGATGCTACTAAAAAGACTCTTACTGGGCTTCCCTTTAGAGGGCAACGCTTGTTTGGGGCCCGTCTAGACCTGTTTGGAAAAAAGGGTAAGTCACCCCAACGCAGGCGGTCTAGGCCCCCTCGGGGCAGGGGTACCCCTATTTCCCCCTTCCTTAGTATCAAACAAGAACCAGGGGTGTCCTTAGTGGGGGCTCGCGCAGACTCCGGACCCGGGAGCAGCAGACAACACTCTGGCCCCTCCGGCGGGGCTAAGCCTAAATCTTCCACCAACCCCCCTCAAGCGTGATGGGGCGCCCTCGACCGTCTGGGTGAGGGGATGGCTGCGGCACTTTGCTCTTGTCAGGAGGCTTTACGCCTCATACTGGTAGATTCAGGAGGATGTGTCCTCCAGATACAAGATGGAGTTTGCTGCGCAGCCTTCCCCAGCTTTATCAGGTCCCAGGTACTCCGGGTCCCTGCCGCTGTTCAGTTGCTGGCACAGGCCATGCTAGGCCTGCGAGGTCTGAGGGTCTCTTGCAGATTGCCCGTAACAGGCAGAGGCAGGGGCCGCTACACCAACCTTTCCACAGTCCCCCAAAAGGATGGGTCGGGCTGGATTCTGGATTCACAGCAATTCTCTAATTACAGGCAGTTTCTGCATGGAAACTGAGATGGGCCATCAGCGCCTTGCACCCAGGGGGTTTCTTGCCGTCTGGGGAGTTCTAAAATGCTTATGTTTACATCCCTGTGCCTTCAGGACGCCGAGGCTCTTCAGGTTTGTGTTGGAAGTCCAACACTGCTAATTGTGGCCTTATCTGGCCTCTCTTCCGCTCCCAGAGTGCTCATTCAGGTGCTGACGGCGGTGATGTCTCTGTTGAGACCAAGGGACGTCCGCGCGAAGACCTACCTGGACGTCCTTTCTCACTTCCCAGTCTCTACGTCAGGCTAAGTTGGATACCCGGCTGGTGGTGTCCATTGGGAGTCATTTGGATGGGTGATCACAATCCCCTTAATTGGTCACTCTATTACTAGGAATGAATCTGGATTAGGTTCAAACCAGAATCTCCCTTTCTCAGCAATGAAGTGGGCAATCTGGTCACACGGGCTCAGTCCCTCATTGCTGTCCCGGTCCCCTCACCAGGCAGGGATGCAGCTGGTGGGCCCGTTGGTGGTTTGCTCGGAAGAGGTCCCTTAGGCTCAGTTCCCCTTGGGCCCTTCTGCGACTTCTATTGTTAATACAGGACAGGGATCCAGCATCCCTGGAGCAGGGTCTGTGGACCTTCCCACCTGGTAAGAAGGTTTCTCTTGGAGTGGATGAACTCAAGGAACCTGTCTGGTTCTGGTCAGGTTGAAGGGGGAGGGTTTCTTCTGAAGCTCCCTGCGATTCTGGGGGTGGTGGGGCCCTTAGAAGGTCCTTACGCCTATTGATGATCGAAACAGTGAGCGTTTCCAGTTGGTTCTATCTCACTTGCCTACTTCCTTTCTGGGCCTGCCAGTTTGGGGGCGCTCGGTCTGTCTGACGACAGTGTCCTACATTAATCATTGGAAGGGGCCTGGAGCTGGTGGACCCTCCAGGAAGTGTCTATGTTCCTAATCTGGGTGGTGACAATGTTCCCCGCTTATCAGTGATATTCGCTCCGGCGGAGCCCCTCTGCGACAGGATGTGCTATCGCTGTGTCACTATGGGGTCCAACCAGTTGTGGATCTGTTTGTGTTCCGTCACTATCACAGGCTCTCGGCCTTTGTTTCCCTGTCCCAGGATCCTCTGGCAGTGGTCCGGATGCCTTAGTAACGTCATGACTGGACGTTCGGTTCTGTATGTCTTCTCTCCATTCCCCCTGCTAGGCAGGGCTCTGCGCAAGATTGCTCTGGTAAGGGGACCAGTGATGCTGGTGGCCCCCAGGTGCCCTAGTAGAGTGTGGTTTGCAGACATGGTACCGAGGACAGTAGTTTTCTGTACCTTTTACCATGAGTGCCAGCTCTGCTTACTCAGGGCCCCCTTTACGTCACTCCAATCTACAGTCTCTGGCCTAGTCAGCCTGACTGCTGAAACATCCATATTGATGCAGACAGGCTTATCTGTCTCGGTGATTGAGACTATGGGAAGGCTAGGAACAAGCTCCTTCCTCCTCTTCTTCTATCTGTTATAGGGTATGGCATACCCATGTTGATTGGTGTGAGTCTAGGTCTCTTCCCTGTTGGGCGTTCTCGGTCCCCAGGGTTCTAGTGTTGTTTCAGCATTAATTGGAGTTGGTTCTCCAACTCAGTACTCTGGTGGGTCAGGTTCTGCCCTGTCCACCTTGCCTTAGTAGTCTCTGGTTCAGTCTTTCCTGGGTAAGACTTCTTTCAGGGGGTACTCATGTGCGTCCCCCATGTAATCCTCTGGTTCCTGCTGGGATTTGAAATTGAATTTCACTCTGTCTGCTTGCAGGGTTTTTGTCCCTTTGGTCCTATTCCGGATGCTTTCTGGCTGTTCTTACCCTCAAGGTTGTCCTTCTGGTGACTGTTACCTTGGTCAGGCGTGTGTTAGCGGGCGGCTCTGTCTACCTAGCCCCCATTCTTTGAGATACACCAGGATGAGGTGGAGTTCCACCTGAAGCCGGACTCTCCGCATCAGGTGGTGTCTTATGTTCATTGATTCGAGATATTGTTCTTCCTGCTGTGCCTTTTTCTTGGCAACGCTGAGGAAAGGGTTCTGCATTCCTTGAACAGGTGTTGGAAGCTTTTTCCTTGGTAGTCACTGTGTCCCTTAGAAGAACTGATGTTCCTTGGGGCCTATGGTCATTACATCCTGAACGTGCCCGATCACGTCTGCTCTCGGAGTTGGGCGGCCTTCGCCCTGGTTATTACTTTAATGGATGTTCCTTCTGGTACTTGGAAGGGTCTTTGGCTTCTGCCAAGTCTGTTAGCGATTGGATTCGTCAGGCGGTTACTCAGGCCTATTCCAACAAGGGGAAGAATCTTCCTTTTCGCTTTGATTCTTTTTCTACTCGTGCCTTGATGCCTCTTGGGCTTTTTCAGCACCAGGCTTTTGTTGAACTGGTTGGCTAGGCCACTACCTTGGCCTTCTGCTCATACCTTTGCATAGTTTTACAAGGTTGATGTTAGGGCCTCAGCTCATGCTGTCTTGGCCGTATGCTTATGCAGGCGACATTGGTTTTAACTGTCTGCTGTTGCCTTTTTTTGTTGGGGATCCCACCTTACTTTATGGACACTGCTATTGGATGTCCCAAGTGTAAGTACTTTATCTGGAGCAGGACGTACTGTATACTAAGAATAATACAATTCTGTGAAATACTCACCTGTAGAATTGATATTATTTGTATACAGTACGTCCTGCTCCACCCCACCCTTTTTTTTGCATTATTCTGGATCCCCTGTATGGTGATTGTTACCGTTGTTATAGTTACCAGTTTTGGTGGTTAATTCTCCCGGCTTCTTGTTCACTGCTTTTCAATGCTGGGTATTTGAGGGCCGGGAGGAGCCTGTTTTTGCATGTCTCTGCAGTGCAGCGCCATCTGGCGGAGGATGACCCAAGTGTAAGTACTGTATCTGGAGCAGGACGTACTGTATACAAATATCAATTCTACAGGTGAGTATTTCACAGAATTGTATTTTTCCCTATATCCAGTCCAGGTCGTCCCAAAGTGATGACATGTGGGTATACCACCCCCAGGGGGCGCTCGACTGCGAGATCAAAAGCGGTTGCTCCTCCTGGCCCCCTATTAAAGCAGGTGTCTCTCTATCATTTCCCTATGTTCATCTTGCAGTCTGGCTGCTGAAGATCATTGGATACTCTCTCCTGGATTTTGGCAGCTGAGCGGGTCCTCCTAGCCCGTCGGGGCTGATCCCGTGAACCCACCATGGCTATTCTGAGGAATCGGGGCATTCGTGTGTTGCCCTATCTGGACGATTTACTGATTGCGGCTCAGTCCCTTCAGCTGGCCTAGAGCTATACCCGGACGGTGTTATCCACTCTCTAGGATTTTGGCAGAGCTAGGCTCTGGGCTGCAGACCCTGATTAAAGGGTAGCCGGCCATAGGCTGATGGTGAGCCTATGGGGGGGGGGGGGGGGACCACTTATTGCCTACTGGCTTCATACCCTCCCTGCCCCACAAGCTTTATACTGTGTATGGTGTTTAGGCGAGACAGTCACCTTACTTTTACTCTTGCGCACTTTATACTTCGCACTTTATACCTCCCACGAGTTTGATTCCTGCTCCCCTCCATCCATCGGAGGTGCGTGCGCGGTCTTTGTATGGGGGCCCCGCTGTGGGCCGCCCCATGGCATTGTGGATTGCCCTCCATATTTGGGGCAGGCCTTCTCTGTCTAGGGCGGGCGCTCGTTTTCGCGCCGCTGGGGGGGTGGGGCCGCACGATGACGTTGTGGTTCCTCCCGGTCCCCCGCCCCCTCCCTTTTATTAAGAGGGATCACATAAGAGGGACTATATTAGAGGGCAAATTGGGTTTGGGCCGTCAGTGCCTTGTAACCTGCATACTAATTTTTTCTAATCACCATAATGGAGGCATCTGGGGATAGTGAGCTAGGGGCCCCATCTTGGCGGGTAAAGCTCTGCCCCTTGTGCAGTGCAAGCCCTCTGGGCGGATTCAGCACGGTTTGTACCACTTGCGTCAGGAGCGTCATTTTAGCTTACGTGCCCCTAGCCCTTCATTGCCTGCGACCTCTCTAGAACCCCCGCTGCTGCACTCAGCCTCCAGTGAGGGGGAAGCCAGCCGGGGGTCCCATGTTGATTTGGCTTACCGGGTGGCCAGTCTCGAGAGACAGTTCTCGCGAACGCCTAAAAAGGCCTTGAGTAAGAGACGGCACATCGAGGCCGTTTACTCGGACAATGATGATCTTTTTGAAGGTCTGGGCTCTGTGGAGGAAGTTGAGTTGCCAGATGATTCCCGTTCCACTATGGATTATTCTGTTGGTGATGACAGAGTGTCTGGTTCTTCCTCGGATGAGGATGCGTGGCTCCCTGATGATACGGAGAAATTGCTTGCTTCAGTTTTCCAAGTATACAGCACGTCCTGTTCCAGAAAATTCCTTACACTTTGGTTATTCCGTCACAAGGTGGCGCAGTGGACTGCAGAAAGACTTGTGGCCACTCCCGGCCCCATAAATAGCAAGGTACCTCCCACCAATTTCCAGTGTTTCTCTGCAGTTTGGACTGCGAAGATAGATAGAAGATGGCTCTCTATTGCGCAGGGAGTGGGGCTTTTCAAGCCTAGGGCCCTGCAGGCTTATTTACACCCAATCTGGACCCACTGCCTCCCAGCCTCGGCTGACTGTTCGGGTGAAGGTAGGACAGCACTAGGGTCAGGTGCTGAAGGAGCACTGCTCCGGGCCGCAAGACCCTGTACCAAGGGGTAGCCGGCGACAGGCTTTCTATGGTAAGCCTCATTGGGATGCCCCAGCCTCAAACCCTGGGTCCTTGTTCCCTTCACCCTTCTCCCCTCCCCTCTAGAAGGTTGTGCGCGCCCCCTTTGTTGTGGCCCGCTCGGCTGGCAGGGGGCGCCCGGGGGGTCTGTGTGTGTGTTGTGTTCTTTTTTGGTGTGTGTGCGGGCCGTGGTACGGCACTCCGCGGTGATGGCGCTATGTACTTTTTAGGTTACTGTCATGGCGCCGGCGTCTCACGTGATCACAGTTTTGCGCTCTTCGGGGGGGGGGGGGGGGGGGGGCGGGAACCGCAGTTTGACGTGTTCTGCATCATACTCTCGTGGTCCGCCCCTCTAGGTACTGCTGCCGGCGCCATTTTGTGGCCTCGTCCTTTTATATATTCTTTATTTATTTCAAACAGTTCAAGACAGGATACAGCGTTAAAAGACACTCAAGATTTACATATTTGCACAGATTCAGATCATAAACTCTTGCATGAAAGAAGAAGACAAAAGGGAAAAAGAAAATGGTCAATAAAAGTTAATGCCTAACAGACTTTCCTGCGTGTTGTTTGAAATGATTTATCAGGCGCGACCCGCTGGCTGTCCGCCCGGAGGGGCAGCCCACAAGGGGTCCCCCCCAGCACAGATCCGCCGCGGCGTCCGGCATCTCTTGTTCAGAATCATCTCCTGTACTCTCAGAGCAGAAAAGTCCTCTAAAGAAGGGAAAGGGGGGAGTGGGGTAGGAAATTGGGGAAGGGAAAGGAGTGTGACGGGGGGGGGGGGAAGCTCCATCCCTCTAGGTCGACTGGGCTGCATCTGTGAGGGCCTTGTATTCTGGGGAGCACACAAATGAGTCCCAGCCTGCCCATCTGCGGTTATGTGTCTCAGACATCTCATCGCGCTCTGCCATTATGCCCTCGTATCTCTCCATCTCCGAGACCCTGTTGAGCCACATAAGGACGCTGGGCGACTCCGCCTCCCTCCATCGAGCCGGGATACATGCCCTTGCTGCGTTAATCAACTGACCCAGGATGGATCTCCGGTACCTCTTTACGGGCACCTCCGAGTGGTGGAGAAGGAAAAAGGCCGGGCCCTCCGGGAGAGCCTCCCCCAGGACGCGTTCCACGGTCGTCTTGACTGTTGACCAGAAGCCGGTCACCTTTGGGCAGGACCAGAAAATGTGGAGGAGGTCCCCCCTCCCCCGGCCACAGCGCCAGCAGAGAGGGGACACCTCCGGAAACCACTTATGTAGCGTGGTGGGCACCCTATACCAGCCAGTGAGAATTTTGTAATTACATTCCTTGTATTTGGTGCATCTGGCCGTATCGTGCGCCAAGCTCGCCACCCTGGTCCACTGCTTGGGAGTGAAAGAAGTATCTAGCGCCTCCTCCCACTTCCGCATAAAGGAGGGGACCCCCATCTCTGTCGGGCTAATCAACATTTTGTACGTCATAGAAAGGACATGCTGAATCGGGCCCTCCCCTTCACACAGTCTCTCAAACGGGGTAAGCTCCCTAACTCCCAAAGCCTGTCTCTGAATAGACGATAGGAAATGCCTCAGCTGTAGTTCCTGCCAGGCGTTCCATCTAGGCAGGCCTCTAGAGTCTGCGATGTCAGCGAGCGGCACCCATGCCCCCCTGTTCTGAAAGAGTCTAACCCTACCAAGGCCACCCCTCAACCAGCTCTCAGCCGTTCTGCTCGACAGTCCCGGCGGGAACGCAGGGTTTCCCAGGATCGGGAATAGTGGCGAGAAGTCAGGGGAGATGTCGCAACGGGACCGAAGTTTTTGGAAGACTCTAATGGAGGCCCCTATGGTAGGGTGTTTTGAGATCGCTCCCAGGTGTTGTTTTGCCAACCAGGGCAGATAGCTCAGGGGGAGAGAGGTGTTTCCCTGCTCGATTTGGACCCATTGTTTGTGTCTCGAGTGTCTACACCAGTCAATTATTCTGCTGAGGTGTGTGGCGGCATAATATAAGCTAGGGTCTGGGAGACCAATTCCTCCGTTCTCCTTAGATCTCCTAAGGATCTTTTTGCTAACCCTGGGGTTTTTCCCCAGCCAAATGAACTTGGCGAACAGGGCTCCCACCTTCTGTAAGTAGGAGTTCGGGATGTCGAGCGGGAGTGCTTGCATCAGATACAGGAGGCGAGGTAATAAATTCATTTTTAGGGCATTACATCTCCCGAACCAGGATAGGTTCTTAAGGGCCCAAGCCTCTGTGTCTCTGACAAAGCTCTGCAGCAGCGGGGGGAAATTCAGGGGGAATATTTTGTCTAATGTTTTACCGATCTTAGTTCCCAAGTAGGTGATATGTTCGTTAGCCCATTTGAAAGAGAAGGAGTTTTGTAGGTTAGTCTCCCTGTGTCTCTCTAAGTTAAGGTTCAGGGCTTCAGATTTTTGTAAGTTAATCTTGTAGTTCGACACGTCCCTGTAGGCATCCAACTCCCGCATCAGATTAGGGAGGGTAACTTCGGGACAGGACACAAAGAGAATCAAATCGTCCGCATAAGCTGCTGTTTTATAATGGCCGGAAGGCAGGGATACCCCCCGAATGTTGGGATTTGCCCGCACTCTACAGAGGAAAGGCTCTAGTGTCATAATGAAAATAAGTGGTGAGAGGGGACATCCCTGCCTTGTCCCATTCCCGATGCTGAGAGGCTCCGACAGGAGGCCATTGACCCTCACCACTGCCGAAGGGTGGTGGTAGAGACTAGTGATCCATGATATCATTTTAGGCCCTAAACCCACGTGCCGCAGGACTCCCAACATAAAGTCCCAGTGCACCCTGTCGAAGGCCTTCTCAGCATCGGTGGCAAGGAGAACCGCAGGGAGCCTTGTCCTGTGTATGTTGTCCAACAGATTTAAGACCTTCACCGTGTTGTCTCTTGCTTCTCTAAGTGGCATAAACCCTACCTGGTCTAGGTGGATAACGTGATGTAGATGTGGAGCCAGGCGGGAGGCCAGTACTTTGGCGAACAGCTTAACATCTGCGTTAAGGAGAGAGATTGGCCTATAGCTAGAGCTTTGCATAGGGTCTTTCCCCTCCTTGTGGCCTCGTCCTTGCGGTGCTGCGACACGGTCTGATCTCTGAGCGATCTGTCTGCTTGGTCTGTGAGTCCCTTACGGGGTTTTTATATTGCTTTACTCTGTATGCGCTGGGTATGTTTATTTTGTACTTATTGTGTCTTGCAGGCGGGTCACCTCTGACTGTGGTTCTCCCGGCCCTGCCCCTTCCAATCTCCCACCTTCCCTAGCAGGCTTTGGGGGCATCCCAAAAAGGGTGGCTATTGCTAGCTGCGTCCCTGCTCTGGCCGTTACTTCTGTATCTAAATCACCATATGAAGGCTTCCGGGGACAATGTGCTTGGGGTGCTTTCGGGACAAGCCCAGCTGTGTGTTGCGTGTGGGGTTTCCCGTTAGTGACGGTGTCAGGGTGTGTTTGACCTGCGCCCAACATGTACTTGCGCTGCAGCCTGGGTCATCTGCTACGGGTCCCGGTGCTGTGCCCCTTTCTGCTTTGCCTACCCCCCCCCCACGTTTGCATCTGACCCCCAGTGAGGGGCACACTAGCGGAGAGTCTCAATATGATTTGGCTTCAAGGGTGGCCAGCATTGAAAAGCATATTGCTGGGTCAGCCCCGCGTAAGGCTTCTTCTAAGAAGCGGCATTTATCTCCCACTGCTTCCCTCTTTCCTGTGGAGGATGAGGGACTTTACTCCTTTTCTGGCTTTTACCCCCTTGAGGAGGGGGAATTATTTTCTGATTCAGAATCCTCTGAGGAACAATCTAAGTTATATGGTGGTACCGGGTCTCACTTTGGAGAAGACCCATGGTCCTCAGATGACACTGACAGGTTACTGACTCACATTTTTGAAGTGCTTTGTACTAGGGAACGGCCTAGTAAGCTGCCTGGGGTGCCCAAGAGTTGGGACAGGAGGTATCCCTTTCCCGCTGATGTGATTAAGCGTTGGTAATGTCCTCCTGAGGTGGATGCACCCATCCTAGGGTTGTCACATCAGTCATGCATTCACCTGACACTACTACCCTGCGGGATGGTGAGAACCGGCGCTTGGACCAGCTGTCCTGTCATGCCTTTGTCTGTGTGGGGACTGCACTGTGCCCGGTTTGTGCCTCTGCCATAATGGCTATTGCTATTAAAGGGCTGCTTAAGTGTCTCCTAGATGGGGCCTCTGATGACGCGGGAGGTGAGGATTATAGATCTCTTCTACTTTGCTATGAATTTATTGCATATATCCTTTCTGCCATGGATGATGCCATTAGAATGTGTGGTAGGACTTCTGCCCTTTTGTTGGCTATACGACGCTCTGTCTGGCTACGTCAGTGGGTGGCTTCAAAAGTTCATTTTGGGTTCTTATCCATTTTTTTATTCTCCCGGCTTCTTCTATAACTGCTTGTCAACACTGGAAATTGGTGGGAGGTACCTGACTATTTATGGGGCCGGGAGTGGCCACAAGTATTTTTGCAGTCCACTGCGCCACCTTGTGGCGGAATAACCCAGGTGTAAAGAATTTTCTGGAACAGGGCGTGCTGAATACTATAAAATCAATTCTACAGGTGAGTACTCACAGAATTGTATTTTTTAAGACTTTGCACATTGTCCCTCCAAGAGCGGCTAAGAGGAAGCAGGGTGATTTGTTTCGGCCTGAAAGACAGAGGCGAGTCTTTCCAGAGCAGTCCCATTTTTCTAATATTATTTTCAAGGAACGGCAAAGGCCTAACAAGCTACCGTCGGTGCCCAAGGGCCTGGATAGGCGGTATCCCTTCCCTGAGGAGCTGGTCCGGCTATTGTCTCGTCCTCCCGAGGTGGATTCCCCTGTGTCGATTGTCCAACACTACTGTTATGCCTTCACCCGATATCGCTTCCTTACGTGATTCAGCTGACAAGCGCATGGATCAGCTGGTCTGTCATGCCTTCACCTTTGCTGGTGCCTTGTTTCGTCCTGTATGTGCCACGGCTATTGTCTCTCTAGCCATCAGGAAGAAGGTGAGACGTCTTGTGGATAATACTAAGTCTCGCAAGCGGGCACAGGAGTATAAAGACCTCAAGGCTTGCGTGGATTTCATTGCCTTCGTTGTTTCTGCCATGGACGATGGTGTCCGGCTCGGTGCCAGGATTTCGGCCCTGCTTGTTGCGCTTTGCCGCTCGCTCTGGTTGCGGCAATGGTCGGCTGATCGCTCACTAGTATCCCCTTTGTGGGGAACAGGTTGTTCGGGGAGCGTCTGGACCTCCTGGTCAGGGATGGTAGACTCCCTCAGCGACGGAAGCCTGCGCAGCCCTTTCGGAGCTCATCTGCCTATCGCTCCTTTCGAGGAGGAAGAGGCTCTTCATTTTCAGGTGGCCGGAGAGATACCTGGGGAAGAGGTAGGTCCCGCGGCCGACCCAATACCGCTTGGGGATCCAAGGCCAAGCCCCCCGCCAAGGCCCCTCAGGCATGAGGAGGCACCCTCACCCATCCGGGTGGGGGGACGGCTTCTGCTATTTGCTCATATCTGGAGACAGTGCGTCTCGGATCGGTGGATTCGGGAGGTGGTGTCCTCTGGTTACAAAATAGAGCTGGCAGTCAGGCCGCCCTCAAGATTTCTTCAGTCTCTGGTATCCCAGAACCCATTGAAGGCACAGGGCCTGAGAATGGCCGTGCAGCACCTCCTGCGGTTAGGTGTGATTTGTCCTGTACCTCGTCAGGAACGGGATCAAGGCTTCTACTCAATCTGTTCACGGAACCCAAGAACTGGACGATTTACTGATTGCGGCTCAGTCCCTTCAGCAGGCCTAGAGCGATACCCGGACGGTGTTATCCACTCTCGAGGATTTCGGCTGGGTAGTCAATTACCCAACGGTGAGGTCCTTTCTGGGCATGACGTTGGACACCTCTCAGGTCAAGGTATTCCTGCCGCAGCAGAAGGTGTTGGGCCTCCAGACGCAGGTGCAGGCCTTGCTGTCTTGTCAGCGGCCATCTTTCCGTCTGGGGATTAGGTTGGTGGGCCTAATGGTGTCATGCTTCGAGACCTCTTCAGTTGAATCTGTTGACCGGCTGGGACCGGATGCAGGAGTTGCTGGAACAGGAATTTTCACTGTCTCATCTCTGCGGTGTACATCCCCGGGGGTAGAAAACCAGGAGGCAGACTCCCTGAGCAGGAGTGCCTCCCGTCTGGGGGAATGGTCTCTCAGCAGCAAGACCTTCACGCTCTGTGTCTCCGCTGGGGTCAGCCGGATGTGGACCTGTTTGCGTCCAGACGCAATCACAAGCTCCCAAGGTTCGTCTCCCTCTTGAGATCCTCTGGCCATTGCAACAGACGCTCTGAAATTTCCCTGGATGGAGTCCAGGCTCCTTTATGCATTCCCTCCGTTTCCACTCCTGGGCAGAGTGCTGTGCAAGATAGCCCAGGAAGGGGTACCAACCATCCTGGTGGCTCCTCGCTGGCCAAGAAGGAGTTGGTTTGCGGACATAGTTCAGATGTCAGTGGATCGCTACATCATGCCCGACGACCCAGGGCTTCTCACTCGGGTTGCTGCGGCACCCCAATTTACAGGTGCTGACTGTCGGCCTGGCTATTGAAACCTCAATCCTGATGGAAAAGGGCTGTTGGCCACGGTTGTGCATATCATGATATAGGCACAGAAGAGGTCTTCTTCCATGATATACTACAGAGTTTGGCACGCCTACATATCTTGGTGCGAGTCCAAGAGTCTCCCTTGCCGTACATTCTCTATTTCTAGGATCCTGGAGTTTTTACAACACGGCTTAGACTTAGGTCTCCAGCTGAGCACCATCAAGGGCCAGGTCTCGGCCTTAGCCATCTTCTTCCAGAGATCCATTGCCAATCATAGGTTGATCAAGACTTTTTTTCCAGGGAGTCACCCATGTCCGTCCACCGCGTAAGTCAGTGATACCGGTGTGGGACTTTGGTACTTTATGCTCTTCAGGGTCCTCCCTTCGAGCCATTGTGCGATGCTGCATTGTCTATTTTGACTCTCAAAGTGGTCTTTTTGGTAGCGATCACCTCTGTGCGTCGCGTGTCAGAGCTGGCCGCGCTTTGTATGAAGCCTCCTTACTTTAAGCGGCATAAGGATAAGGTGGTTTTTCGCTTTAAACCTGATTTTTTGCCTAAGGTTGTTTCTCCCTTTCACCTTAATGTGGAAGTTGTTTTACCTTTCTTGTGTCCAGCACCGTCTAATTCTAAGGAAAGGACCCTCCATGCCTTGGATGTGGTCAGAGCCATTAAGTATTACCTGGTTGCCACTGAATCCTTCAGGAAATCGGATTTGCTCTTTGTCCTAACGGAGGGCTCTAGGAAAGGGTTGCCACCAGCCAAGTCCACTCTCAGTAAGTGGATCAGACAGGCGGTGGTGCAGGCATATTCTGCCAAGGGGAAAGAACCCCCTTTTTCATATTACATTTCATTCTACTAGAGCTATTGGTGCCTCCTGGGCTTTTCAGCACCAGGCATCTGTTGAACAGGTTTGTAAGGCCGCCACTTGGTCTTCAGTTCATACTTTTACAAAGTTTTACAAGGTTGATGTTAGGGCCTCAGCTGATGCGGTCTTTGGCCAAAAGGTGCTTCAGGCAGTAGTGAAATGAACTACATGCTGGGTATCCCGCCCTAATGGATACTGCTTTTGGATGTCCCACATGTCATCACTTTGAGACGATTTGGACTGGATATAGGGAAAAATACAATTCTGTGAAACTCACCTGTAGAATTGTTTGAGTATATCCAGTCCAGGTCGTCCCACCCCGCCCTTGTTCATCATCTTCTGTTTGCCTGTTATGGTGATTACCATTTTTATCTTGGACTGTTTGTCCTTAAGGTTTTTGTTGGAGAGAGTACATGCTGAAGCTATGTGAAGTAACATGGTTTCTTGGCCTCCTGGCCTGTCTCCTCTTTTTAACCACTGGGAAATGGTACACCTGCTTTTATAGGAGGCCAGGAGGAGTGACAGCTTTGATCTTGCAGTCGATCGCCTCCTGGGGGCGGAATACCCACATGTCATCACTTTAGGACGACCTGGACTGGATATACTCAAAAACAATTCTACAGGTGAGTTTCACAGATTTGTATTTTTTATTTTATGTCCAAATGAGGTTTAGCAAAGAGGGGAGGGAGGTAATGCAATAATTTTATATTTTACATTGCTAGATTATTAAAGTATTGTTTTTGGTACAGAAAAATTAACTCCTGGCAAACGAAAAAGACTAGAGGAAGAAGACAGTCCATTTGTTTTGGAGATGGCCGAGAACACAGACAATCCTCTCAGGTGTCCAGTCAGACTATATGAGTTCTACTTATCCAAATGGTATGTTCTTTGTAATAAAGGATCGCTGTGGCACAGATTAAGTTTGGCTAGCTAACTCTCTCAGCCCAGTCCATAACTGAAGGTGTAAACGATTAAGAAAAAATAAAGCAATCACAATCTCTGTCCACATTTCCCATCCTGCCATAAATGCATATGATACTTAGTAATATGCATCACCTGGACTGCCACTTAGGGGCCTTAATTCTGGTACAAAGTGTGTGTATGAACAGGCTCTTGAGGCACATGCTTCCAGTACTGCTGTCAAACTCCTCTATTGTGTTAAGCAATGGTGCACTTGTCAAAGAAAATGCTCTGCTGGCAGTACCTGCACTTATAGATGCCAGCATGGCGCATGTCACCAGAGGTCTCCTGGGACACTTGTTCTAGTTGAGAGGGGGATGGGGTTTGACAGCTGAAGGGGAAACCGGCACCATAGGGCTTGTCTTCCCAACAAGAAGAGATGTGAAAAGGTCATACGGGTGTTTTAATTTAGGGTTGCATGTTTGGTTGTATGTGTAAGCTTGCAAGGAAATGTATGGTGAAGACCTAGGGCCCCTTTGTTGGGTTGGTCACATGCTGTGGTTGTCCAGTTTCCATAAAATGTTACCCTGATGTTGTAGTACTTTGCTGATTTGCTAGTATTAGAGCAATTTAATTTGTATTCCATGAAGAAACTAGTAATACGTTTTGTATGTGGGAGAGGAATAGGGGTTATGGTGTAGGACTGACATATACAGTACAGTAGTTTAGGGCTGTCAGATTCTTGCTGTATTTAGGCTTGTGCAGTGCTGAGATTCTTTAGAATCCTATTGTCTGCACACTTTTTAGCTAGGTTCTATATGGTGACTTTGGTGTTTTTGCTGCAGGATCCTTATCCTTACATTGATTATCCAGAGAATGCAGTCCATAACATCTAATAATCAATGCAGGGTCTTGCTAATATAGGTGATAAGAAGTAAATATGGAATAAGGTTTTGTTCAGTGTTGCTAGTTTTTAAATTATGCAGTTACACTACTTGTTTTTAAATGCCCCTGGATACTTTTAATGTATTTTTTCTCTTACAGTTCTGAAAGTGTGAAGCAGCGGAGTGATGTTTTTTATCTTCAACCAGAACGCTCCTGTGTACCGAATAGCCCTATGTGGTTCTCCGCC
Organism: Gastrophryne carolinensis; assembly: GCA_027917425.1. Classification (NCBI taxonomy): domain Eukaryota; kingdom Metazoa; phylum Chordata; class Amphibia; order Anura; family Microhylidae; genus Gastrophryne; species Gastrophryne carolinensis. Next base: position 293,037,606 of record CM051236.1, read on the forward strand.
TTGCCCATTGATCTAGGCACATTGGACAGCATGCTGACCCGCATCCTCATGGTTCGAGAAGTTCACGAGGAGCTGACCAAAGCAAAAGAGGACTCGGAGGGGGAACTGTCTGATTAAAGTTTAGTAACCCTCTCATCTCTTCCAAATCCCCACGTAGTATATGTGCTACAAAAGCACTAAACTGTGAACACTCATTTTGAACTGAAATACAGCCCTCAAGTCCCGTCCCTGTTTATATACACAGATGACGCTTTTCCCTGTTGGTTTGAAGCAGGATCTGGACATCACTGACAGGCACAGAGATGAGGCTGTGGACTTGACAAAGGACACCTTTCTTTAGGTGTTGACCCCACAATAGGAACTGGAGAAGAGGGGAGATTGTTTTTAACTACTTTTGGCTGCATAATTGTAGGAAGGGCAGCTGATGGAGTTTGGGACAAGAGTCTCTTCACACTAGTGTTGTGTAACACTGTAAGGGGTGCCCAAAGGTGCCTCCCGCTTTACTTTATTCCATGCCAGTTTGACAACCTGTATAAACAGTGTAGCAATCCCTAAGGATTATTTATCATTTCATCCCTCCACCCAAACCAACCATTCAGCAAGCACTCAATATATGTGATGGTTGAAGTAGGTCTGATTTTGCGTTTTGTTTCTTTAACCACATAGCACACAAGTATGCTAGATATCTGGAAACCAGGAGTAAACGCTTGGAGCAGATGCATATTGTTAACATGCACATGTTGCTCTTGTGCATAACCACAGGACTTGTGTTCAAAGAAGGTTTTTCTGGAATACTGCATTGTGGCATCATTGGATGTGTGACTGTTGCTAAACTGCACCTCTTACAGATCAAAATATTGGTCCAGCTAGGACCTGAACCAATATACCAAATGATACCATTCTGCCAATTGCCTCACCAATTCATTAAAAGTACAGTTGTGCACTTTAGGTAAGAACCTTCCAGCTTCAGCCCCAGCAGTGTCTTTACCCCACAGGGATACAAAAATGGCGTCTGACCCATTTGTCCAGCTTTCTATGAACCAAGTAAAATTTGAATTTTTGGATTTGTTTTAATGCAGCTGTAAGTGCACTGCAGTGGTCTTTGGACTTTCTAGGATGCATCTCGGTTAAAACACGGTAATACTTGTGTTGCAGGGGAAGTAGTAGATGTAACAGCATCATAATAGATTCCCTACCTTTTCCCCCCATGGACAGAGTTTTAGTGGGCAACTTGCACAGTGCTGCCACGTTTTATGACACGGTTATCTCTTTTTTGCATTGCATCTCTTCGGCTGCCCTAGGCAAGCTGCCCAGTGGGAACATTAGGGTGCTAGTGTCTTGGGGGTCTGTCATTTTTATAGAGTAATATCATATATTTTACAACAGAAGTATAGCTGCCCTTTATGACTGACTAGCAGCAGTCTTACTACAGCTGAAGCATATGGTCAGAGATGGGAAACGCATGAGTTTAAAAGATTTTTTGGTCGCTACTACCTAGGCACCAAACAGTTTCATGTATATGGATGCGATCATGGTGCTTGGCGCATTATTGCAATCCTTGAGAGAAAGATGAAAGTGACCAAAGCAATTCATCACACCTTTATCCTCAAAGAGCTGATGGGGCAAAACGGCTGGGGGAAGACCAAAGGTTTTCCATTTTAATGAAGGTTTGCTGTTTGTGTTCAAACTTTGGTCCATTTAAGAGGACTGAAACTCTGGATTTTAGTGTCTGGTGCCGGAACTTCACGATTTTGGATGCTCTGTTCTGTGAAACACCCATATATGCCCTTATTTTTACCTAGCTAGCGACCCCACAATGCATGCACAAGGCTGTTCTCTCTGCTTTTGCATATTAAAGCAGACTTCAAGTTAAAAAAAAAAATATACAACATTCCCCAACAGATTGCATTTAAAGCGGACCTAAACCTAGGATTTGACTATCCCAGGCTTTTTTCCATGCCTGAATTGGGGTGCCCCGCTGTGTGGAACCCCTCAGTTTGCCAAGTAAAACTAGCTTCTCCCCAGTCAAACCGCACATGCTCATCTAATCAGAGCTCTTTGCCGCGTTTATGTACTTCAGCAAAGGGTTCTCATTGACTTCAACAAGGAGCGATAGTGTCTGTATCACCAGTGCCGCACATGCTCTAGTCTCAGCCTATCTGTCTGGGAGTGGAGCATGTGCACAGCTCTGAGGATGCAGGGGATGCAACAGCTTGCGCTGCCATTGAAAACAATCGGAGGCATTTGTCCAATGCCAAATACCTATGATTGGATCAGAGCCCCCGCATGCATCGTTGGACTGGGGAAAGGTGAGTACCGAGGGGGGGTTCATCCAGCGGGGCATCCCAATTCGGAGAAGGCCAGTGTCCGGCCCTGGAATCTAAAAGCGTGCTGGGTTTCGTTCCACTTTAAGGACCTTTGGGAAGCTGAAGTGCATAGAAGTCTGTTTAGGGCGAGAAAGTAGCTACACGCTGGAAAGAAGTATGTCTCCTATTGGAGGATATGCGGCCACCATGTGTGTGTTCTATCATATCCTGTCCATCAGATGTGAACCAGGACCCTCCGTGGCACAGAGTTAAGGAGGGGTGAAGGGATTCTCCCCAGGCAAGGAATCGGCTGGTTATAGTCACTTTAAATCTGGCTGAAGTAGTGCAGCACTTTACACACAGTACAAGCCCGAGTCCAAACCCCTTTTAGCAGAGCACGAAGTTGTATTGGCACAATGCACCCTGGTGCTCCTGCAATTGTGTCTGAGGGAAATGCTGGCGATTTGTCTATATAACATCCCTGTTGAAGTATGTCGTTACCGGTTTTAAAGTGGCAAAAAAAGTTCCTCATTTGCACGTAGAATTTTTTTTTTTTTTTTACCTTTGTTCCAACAGCTGACTCCAAGGGCATCCAACAGGCCATTATCATCAATCCTGTGCATACAACAGAACCCTTAAAAACACAATATCTATAAGCATTAGGTTGGTCTCCTGTTCATTGTAGAATTATGGAAAATTTTTAAGATTTAGCGTTTCTAAATTATAGAAGATCTGCCAGAGACTCTCACAGAATGTGCGCTCTGAAAACAAGTTGGGCTTTAGAGAGAAGCAGTTGATTCTGTATGTCACTGTTAACGCATTACTCTATTTTCTATCAGAGGAGACCTCAACCTGTTATAGTGCATTACGTTGCTCTCCCCTTGTATTTTAAAGAGCTGTAACGATTCTCATTTTTCACGTATTTGATTGTTTTTATTTTTTTTAATTTTTATTTGTTTTTTGGGTTTTGTTTTAGCAGTTAAAGAGTTTAATATTAAAGACAAAGTAGTCAGATTTTGTGTATGTTAGTTCTTGTACAATAAATAACTGATTTGTGTTTTTATGTACAGCACTTACATGGCAAGTTTAAGAAACACCCACCTTGACTACATACTACAGTAATAATTTTAAAGGGTTCTGATTTGGATTTTTAGATAAAGTGTCAAATGTAATTGTAGCAAAAAAATTCTCATTTGATGGAAGAGGTTCTGTTTCTAAATGGCAGGAAAAATTAGAGCAGCCTCTATGGGAAGAAAAAACGGGCTCTCCTAGTTGGGGAAAATATACTCAAAAATAAACATGCATTTAAATTTGACTAATGTTTCAAGAGAATAAGAATGTAATATTTGCCCCCTCCCTAGTAAATGTTGCAGGGTAAACCAGAATTGAGTGCTATTTTAAGTGTCAAGACCAACCAGGGGTTCTAGTCATGACCCCCATGAGTGCCATATAGCACCTGGTGAACTCCTGTGGGAAGGGTTACCAAGCATCCATACCAGGCCATGGGTTTGACCTGTTTTTCCATGTTTCCATATATCCAGAATAAAATTGAAAAATATTTGGGTCAGCCATGATGTGACACTTCAGATACCATTGTTCAGGAAAGTATTATACCATTCATCTGCTTATCATGAATCAGTTGTTCTTTTTGAGTATGTACTGACCTCTGAAGGGCTTCAACCCAGAGATTAAATGTTGACTAGTTTGATATTCAGCTAATCCCATTAAAAGAAAAAAAAAGCAGAAGGGAAAGGTCTGATAGAATGGAAACAATTGTCCAATAATAACAATCCACATAAATATGCTGAAAGGCAAAAGGAGCTGTCACCCCCCCCAATATCAAAACAAATCCAGCCAATCAGTGGTGATTTGAAATTTACCATTCTGCTTTTAATGGGGAGTACTGATCAACTCCAAAGGTCTGTCCCCTGAGATGGCTTGTGCTGGAATAATCGCTTACTGCTATTGATTTGTGTGTGCTTTTACCTGTTATGCAATACTTTAGCAGATATTCAGAGTGGTAAATGGTGCTGCTTCTCGCAAGCTGCCTTAGGAGAAGAGTGATAGATCACCCTTGCAAAAGTGAAATGGAATCTGTAAAAACGGTCACTTTTGGATTTTATTTAATCCAGTAGGTGAAGACCACAAACTTGGCAGTCTCTTGTTTCCTCTCATCTAGCATGTTTAAACCGGACCTTCACCATGATTTATTGAAAAGCTCAAACCCTTAGAAAATGATTACCCAGCATCTAAAATTAATATATTTTAAGTTTTTAGTCACTTATTATTCTAAGTATACAACACGTCCTGCTCCAGAGAGTAATTCCTTACGTTTGGGTTATACATCCACAAGATGGTGCTGGACTGCAGAGACCACAAAAAAGTGGCTCCTCCTGGCCCCTTATATTCCAGGGACCTCCCACAAATTCCCCAGTTCTTCTCTGCAGTGGCGCTGCGATGACAAGAAGATGGCTCTCTACTCGCAGGTGAGCGGGGCTATTAGCCTGCGGCCCTGTAGGACTGTTCCCACCCGTTCCTCGTTTTAATGGCTCCCAGCTTTGGCTGCACTGGTCGGGTGACGGTAGGCAGCACCGCTGTCAGGTGCTTTAGGAGTGCTCCGACTGCAATCCCCCACCAAAGGGTAGGCGGTATAGCCCATGGTGAGCCTTATGGGATGCCCCTACCGCCGTTGGCCGCTGCCCTCCCTCGCTCTCCCTGGTATTTCTCGGGAGTGGGGGTGTGTTGTGTTTGTGTTGTAGGTGTATTCTTCACTCTTATTGTTTCTGTAGTATAGCTTGGCTTATGTTGCCACGTGTATGTTGGTTGCACTGGTTGCTTTTTAAAAATGCCGCCACCACCGCGCGCTTGTACAGCGTTCTGTGGTCAGCGGCGACTTTACCTCAGGCGCTGCTGCGCCATAATTGGCTGACATGGTCACATGGGCACCTTTGCCCCTCGAGGTATCTGCGGGCGCCATTTTGCCTTCTCGTGCTGCGTGGCTGGTTTCTACCTACCACGGTCCGTAAGTGTCCCTGCGGGCTGGCTTATCTTTTATATATTGTTGTGTGTGCATACCGCTTACGGGCTTTTCTGTTTGTCTTGCAGACGGGTCAAACTTAATTGTGGTTTCTCCTGGCCTATCACCTCTATTTAGTTACTATTAGAGGCCTACTCTGCCCTTACCTCACACTTCCCTAGCGGGTTATTGGGGCATCCCGGGTGACTCTATTGTGTAAATCCCTATTGGCCGTTGGCTGCGATAATCCCCATATGGAGGCTTCTCGGGATAATGTGCTTGGGATTCCTTCGGGACAAGCCCGGCTGTGTGTGGGGTGTCCCCTACTAGTGATGACAATGTGCGGGTCCGTGTGCCCTGTGCCCATCGGGTGCTTGCGCTGCAATCTGGGTTGCCTGTGGCTGGGCCTGCGCCCCGTGTGGCTTCGCCCACCCCCCCACGCTTACATCTGAATCCCAGTGAGGTGCATACCAGTGGGGATTCTCAGCCTGATTTGTCTACCAGGGTGGCTAGTATTGAGAAGCTAATTGCTGGCACTACGGCGCGTAAGGCCTCGCCTAAGAGGCGGCATCTGGCACCTGGTGTTAACTTATTTCCTATGGAGGCTGAGGAATTTTTTGACCTGGCTGGCTATACCCCCCTGGAAGAGGGAGAATTGTTTTCTGATTCAGAATCATCTGATGAGCAGCCTAAGGGTTATGCTGATTATGGCTCTGACCCATGGGCTCCAGATGATACTGACAGGCTTTTGGCTCACATTTTTGAAGTACTTTCTATCTCTCCTCCTGCCACGGCTCCTCGGCAGCAGGGGGAGTTGTTTCACACTGCTAAGCCACGTTTGGAGTTTCCTGAGCAAACTCACTTTAATAATCTTGTGCTCAAAGAGTGGGAGCGACCGAACAGGCTCTCTGGGGTCCCTAAGAGTTGGGATAAGAGGTATTCCTACTGGCTGAAGTGGTTAAGCGTTGGTCGTCCCCTCCTGAAGTGGATGCACCAATTCTAGGGTTGTCCAACACTTCTGTCATGTATTCCCCTAACTCTACTACACTGAGGGATGGTGAGGACCGGCACATTGATCAGCTGGCTTCCCATGCCTTTGCCTGTGCAGGGTCTGCGCTGCGCCCGGTTTGTGCCTCTGCCATTACAGCTGTGGCTCCAGATGGGGCTCCTGATGAGGCTGCTAGTGCAGAGTATAGTGCCCTTCTGCGTTGAGGAATTTGTGGCATATGTCCTCTCTGCCTTGGATGATACCATTAGAATGTGTGACAGGGCTTCTGCCTTGGCGGTGGCCATACGCCGCTGTGTGTGGCTGCGCCAGTGGGCAGCTGACAACGCTGCCAAGAAGGCTCTCACTGCCACGTCTCTTTGGGGATCGCCTGGACTTGTTTGCTAAGGGAGGCAAGTTACCCCAGCGCAAGAGACAGTCTCTGCCCTTTTGGGGTTCAGGCCCCTTTCTTCCCTCCTACCGTGGGTCCAGAATGGGAAGGGGAGTGTCATTTGCAGGGGCCCGTGGAGATATCTGGGGCAGAGGACGTGACCGCCCTGGACCCTCCTGGGGTTCCAAATCTAAGTCTTCCCCCATCCGGGTGGGTTGTCGGCTTCGGCTCTTTGCTCACGTCTGGAGGCGTCATGTCTCAGACCGGTGGATTCAGGGGGTAGTGTCCTCCGGTTACAAGATAGAGTTGGCAGTCTGGCAGCCCCCAAGATTCATCAGATCCCGGATGTCTCAAGACCCCCTGTCAGCTCAGGGCCTGTTGCTTGCTGTGCAGTTTGTCAGACCCAGGAGGTTTTGCATGGAAACTCTATGCCCAGGGGACTTCATGACCTCTGTGGCCATCAAGGATGCTTACCTCCATGTTCCAGTCTTTCCAGGTCATCAGAGATTCCTCAGGTTCGCTCGGGGGGATCAGCATTACCAGTTTGTGGCTTACTTCAGCTCCCAGGGTATTCACCAAGGTGCTAGCGGGCATTATGACTCTGCTGAGAGCTCAGGGCATTCGCATTCTTCCCTATTTGGACGACATTCTTATCACTTCTCCATCCTTCCAACAGGCAGAGCTGGATACTCAGCGGGGGGTGACCACACTGGAGTCTTTTGGCTGGGTGATAAACCACTCCAAATCCTCCCTGTCTCCCTCTTTGGTAAAGCCATTTCTGGGCATGAATCTGGATACAGCTCAGGCCAGGATCTTTCTTCCTCAGCAGAAGGTGGACAGTCTGCAAGCGCAAGCTCAGCTCCTTCTGTCCTGCCCTCATCCTTCCATCAGGCAGGGAATGAAGCTGGTGGGCCTGATGGTGTCCTGCTTCGAGGCGGTTCCTTATGCTCAGTTCCACATGAGGCCTCTTCAACTCCACCTCTTGTCTGTATGGGACAGGGACCCTGTGTCCCTGGATCAGGTCTTGGTTCTGTCCCCCCTAGCCAGGCGGTCCCTCTCATGGTGGCTGGACTCGAGGAACCTATTAGGGGGCAGATCCTTTATGGCCACTTGCTGGGAGACAGTCACCACGGATGCCAGTCTGACGGGTTGGGGGGGCTTCTGGAGATCCCTAACATTCCAGGGGCAGTGGGGCCCTCAGGAGGCCCACACCCCTATCAACATTCTGGAAATGAGGGTGATCAGGTTGGTCCTAGCCCGCTTGACCCCGCACCTTCGGGGTCGGGCTGTTCAGGTCCGCTCGGACAACCAGACGGCGGTTTCCTACATCAATCATCAGGGAGGGACCCGGAGCAAGGGGGCCCTCAAGGAAGTGTCTCTGATCCTGTCATGGGCAGAGGACAATGTTCCCTACATTTCAGCTTCAGCTCTGTACATTCCGGGGGTGGAGAATCTGGAGGCAGACTCTCTGAGAAGGGGGACTTCTCGCCTGGGGTAATGGTCCCTCAGCAACAGGGTGTTTCGCTCTGTGTCACCATTGGGGTCAGCCAGATGTGGATCTGTTTGCGTCCCGTCACAATCACAAGCTTCCAGTCTTTGTGTCTCCCAGGACCCTCTGGCCTTTGCCGTGGATGTTCTGACAATGCCCTGGCAGGGCTTTCAGCTACTGTATGTCTTTCCCCCTTTTCCCCTGTTGGACAGGGTTCTGCGAAAGATAGCTCAGAAATCCTGGTGGCCCCCTGTTGGCCAAGAAGAGTGTGGTTCGCAGACATCGTGCAGCTGGCGGTAGATCAGTATGCCCTGCCCAAGGATCCAGACCTGGTCACTCAGGGGCGGCTACGCTACCCCAATTTACAAACGTTGGCTTTAATGGCCTGGCTGCTGAAACCTCCATCTTAATGGAAAAGGGGCTGCCTGCCTCTGTTGTTAACACCATGATCAGGGCTAGGAAAAACTCTTCTTCCATCTACTATAGGGTTTGGCATACCTACATTGACTGGTGTGAGGCTAAATCTCTTCCCTGTCGCATGTTTTCTATTCCTAGGATCCTGGAATTTCTCCAACATGGTTTGGACCTGGGGCTTCAACTCAGCACTTTGAAGGGTCATGTGTCTGAAAGAAAACAGCCAGGGCAGAGATCTTTTGCTCAGCATCATCTGGTCAGGACTTTTTTCCAGGGGGTTACTCATGTGCACCCCCCACGTAAGCCTATGTTACGTCTGGGACTTGAACTTGGTCCTATCTGCCTTGCAGGGGTCTCCTTTTGAGCCTGTGCATGAGGCTGCTTTGTCCATTCTTACGCTTAAGGTAGTCTTTTTGGTGGCTATCACTTCTGTTAGGCGTGTTTCTGAATTGGCGGCGCTTTCCATCAAGCCCCCTTACTTTGAGAGACACCAGGACAAGGTGGTGTTTCGCTTTAAACCAGATTTTCTGCCTAAGGTTGTGTCTGCCTTTCATCTCAATCAGGACATTGTTCTTCCTTCTCTGTGTCCTAATCCTAGTAACCCTAAGGAGAGGGCTCTACATTCTTTGGATGTGGTCAGGAACCTGAAGTTCTATTTGGTGGCTACTGAGCCCTTCAGGAAGACTGATGCTCTTTTTGGGGTCCCTTCGGGTCCTAAGAAGGGTCTGGCTCCAGCTAAGTCTACCATCAGCAAGGGGATCCATCAGGCTGTTATTCAGGCCTATTCTGCTAAAGGGAAGGAACCTTCCTTCCGCCTTACTGCTCATTCCACTCGTGCTATTGGTGCCTCTTGGGCTTTTCAGCACCAGGCTTCTGTTGAACAAGTTTGCAAGGCTTCTACTTGGTCTTCTGTTCATACTTTTTCTAAGTTTTACAAGGTTGATGTTAGGGCCTCAGCTGATGCTGCTTTTGGCCGCAAAGTTCTGCAGGCGGCAGTGGTTTGATCTGCATGTTGTTGCTTTTGTGGATCCCCACCCTACCTTACGGACACTGCTATTGGATGTCCCAAACGTAAGGAATTACTCTCTGGAGCAGGACGTGCTGTATACTTAGAATAATACAATTCTGTGATTACTCACCTGTAGAATTGGTATTATACGTATACAGCACGTCCTGCTCCACCCTGCCCTTGTTTTCATTGTTCTTAATGCCTCTGTATGGTGATTGTTATCATGGTTAAAATTGTTTTGATTATGGTTATTATTCTCCTGGCTTCTTGCTAACTGCTTGCCAATACTGGGGAATTTGTGGGAGGTCCCTGGAATATAAGGGGCTGGGAGGAGCCACTTTTTTGCTGTCTCTGCAGTCCAGCGCCATCTTGTGAATGTATAATCCAAACGTAAGGAATTACTCTCTGGAGCAGGACGTGCTGTATACGTATAATACCAATTCTACAGGTGAGTAATCACAGAATTGTATTTTCCCCCACTGGGCTGTAACTCTGTTCAGGACTTTAGGATATGTGCGCTGCCATCTTGACTCAGAAGCATCACACTTACTGAGGAGAGGAGAGTGGGATAAAGTACAGGGGGTGGGGTTATAGCTGTGCTTTGCTCAGAGCAGATCTGGGGTCAGGAAAAGGTCTGCAATCCCAGAATGCAGAGCAGCACAGTCAGAAGGCACTTCCTGTTTGCAGGCTGCCTGACAACCCATGAGCCGCGATCTTGGATGTTTAAAGGCTCATAACATGCAGTAGATGCAGGTAGGATGATTTTTAATGTGAGCAATCTGTATGTACTGTATGTATGTAGACAAGATTAGCCCCTGCTGCTTTAGCACCGATTACAAATGTACAGTACAGAAAACGGAGTCTGACACCTATAATATGTATTTATATAGCACCAACATATTCTGTGGTGCTTTACAATCGGGGTTGTGTACAGAGAGGGTTAAAAAATTACATAGCAAAAAAAGGGTATCCATATGATGACCCTGCTCGCATGCTTACAATCTAAGAGGAGAATGGGGGTGACGCAAAAGGTAACTGCTTTGGGCCATGGTCCAGCCATCTAGGTAAAAATAAGAGTATATACAATCGGTATGAGGCTGTCACAAGTTAACTAAGTGCTGTTGACCAGCCGTAATTGCACAGTCCACCACAGAGCGATCTGGTCCCTACATGTGGTATATGTTAAAACGTTACTGATCCGCAACAATTATGGCATATATTTGTACAAAAAGAACACCAGTCCCACCACTATTCTTAGTATACAGTATGCCCTGCTCCAAATCTAATACTTACAGTTGGGATATACTCCGCCAGATGGCGCTGGACTGCAGAGACATCGAAAATAGGCTCCTCTTTCCTCACTACCCAGGGACCTCCCACAAATCCCCAGAATTTCTCTGCAGTCTGGCTGCGAAGGACGAGAAATTGTCTCTCTACTCGCAGGTGAGCGGGGTTATTAACCTGCGGCCCTGTAGGACTATTCCCACCCGTTCCACTAGTAATATGCCTCCCAGCCTTGGCTGCGCTGGTCGGGTGAAGGTAGGCAGCACCGCCGTTGGTGCTTGGGAGCGCTGCTCCACCGCAATACCCCACCAAAGGGTAGGCGGTTCAGGCTTATGGTGAGCCTCTATGGGATGCCCCTCCTGCACTATTGCCCCTGCCTATCGGTGGGCCCTATTTAAGTGGCCGCTGTCCTCCCTCATCCTCCTTGTAGTCTTCGGGGGAAAAGAGGGGGGGTGTGTATGTGTATAGATATGTATGTTATGCAGTCTGTGCTTTCACTTTTCACATTTCTTTATTCTTGTGTCAGCCGCCGCGCTGACTTGTCTGTATTGCTTTTAAATTTACCGCCGCCGCGCACTGACTTAGCTCAGCGCTTGGCGATGGCATTACCTCAGCTGCTGGTGCGCCATCATTGGCTGTTCGCTCTCTTCGGGGGAGTGGGGCCCGTCTTTGGCGCGTTCCGCGTCATCGCTATTACTGGTCCGCCCCTCGATGTATACCGACATCTTTTCTGACTTGGTTGGCCTATGCGCAACGGACTCCTACCTACCGCGGTCTGTAAGTGCCCTCGCGGGCGGCCTTATCTGCTTCACTTTTGTTACGATGTACTTAAGGTCTTGTCTGCTTATGTCTTTCAGGCGGGACGAACCCTTCTTGGCTTCTCCCGGCCCTGTTTTTAGTATATTCTAAGCATACAGCACGTCCTGCTCCAGAAATAGTAATAACATGTGGTTAGTCCTCCGCCTCCGGCGCCGTGCACTGCAGACATGTAGAAAACAAGCTCCTCCCGGCCCTTCATATACTGGAGGACCTCCCACAAATCCCCAGAATTCTCTGCAGTGCTGGAACTGCGAAGACATGAAGAATCACGCTCTCGCAGGCGAGCGGGGCTTGACAGCCCGAGGCCCTCCGGGACTATTCCCACCCGTCCTTCTTGTTAAGAATATGCCTCCCAGCCTGGGCTGCGTTGGTCGGGTTAAGGTAGGCAGCACCTAGTGTGCTTACGGAGCTAGTCACCACCACAATCCCCCTTCATAGGGTAGGCGGTTAAAGGCGAATGGTGAGCCTTCAGTGGATGCCCCTCCCGCACTAGTGCCCCCATGCCCCATCTAACGGTGAACCCTCTATTGGCTCACCTTCCTTCCCAGATTCCCCCGTTAGGGGGGGAAAAAAGAGGGGGGGGGCTGTGTGTTGATGGCCTACTCCTTACCCTAGTACACCTTAGTCCTTTAAACAAGTAAAGCGCGCTCTGACACCCAGTAGTTATAATGTTAAACTGACCGCAGCGTTTTACTGTTCCTTTACGCGCACTCAGCAGCACGTTTTTGGGGAAAGCTACTGCGTTTTTCAAATTCCCTTCCTCACTTCGTCCTCTTCTCTGACGAGATGCTGACATAGCCGCATTCTCTCCTGATTGGCTGCGCGCCTTCTACTTCGCGCGCTCCGGGGGGGAGGCGTGGTTCTGCCTGGCGCATTCCGCGTCATCGACCGCTATTGCCCGCCCTTCAAGGTTCGCTGGGCGCCATTTCCTTCTCGCATGCGCGTGGTGAAGACGGTCCTCCCCTCGCTGACTGTAAGTGCCCTCGCAGGCGACCCTTTTTCTAGCAGTTTCCTCGCGCTCGGCTCTGACACCCCTCTTCCCCTTGTGTCTTTTAGACAGCTGTCTCCGGTGGCTTCCCCTAGTCTGACGTAGCGCCCGGTCCAGACCAGTTTCAGCCTTTACTCCCACTTCCCAGCGGGTTATAGGTGCATCCAGGGTTGCTTAAAGCGTCAATCCCTACTGGCACATTGAAGTTAATAATCACCATATGGAGGCATCCCAGGACATCGCGAACGGGGTCCCTCTGGGACAAGCCCGTCTGTGTGCAGCTTGTGGGGTTTCACCTAGCAGCAGTGACAAGTCACGGATCTGCGTACCTTGTGCTCAACAGGCGCTAGCCGGTCTCCCCACCTCTTCCGAGGCTGGGCCCGCACCTCGCCTTATTTCCTCTACTCCCCCAAGCTTGAGCATAACCCCCAATTCTAGTGGGGATTCTCATGCTGATTTGGCCTCTAGATTGGCCAGTGTGGAAAGCTTTATCGCTGGCTCCATGGCGCGCAAGGCCACTGCCAAGAAGCGTCACTTGAACCCTGAAGCTACTATTCTCCCTGTAGAATCTGATGAGGTGCTGCTTTCCTATACTCAGTCCCTATCAGAGGAAGGGGAACTCCTATCTGACTCAGGATCCTACGAGGACAAGCCCAGGAGTCAGGAGGAGTCTGGCTCTGATCCTGGCTCCCAGGACGACATTGACAGACTGTTATCCCAGATCTTTGATGTCTTATCCCTCTCTCCCCCTCCCGCGGCACCTCGGCAGCGGGGCGATCTAGGGTGCGGTTGGAGTTTCCCGAACAAACTCACTTTAATAACCTAGTGCTGAAGGAATGGGAACATCCCAGTAAACTCCAGGGGATTCCCAAGGCTGTGGATAAGAAGTATCCATTTCCTGCCGATCTGGTTAAGTGCTGGACATCGCCGCCCGAGGTCGATGCCCCGATCCTGAGTCTGTCCAATACCTCTATTATGCACTCCCCTGACACTACTACGCTGCGGGATCTAGAGGATCGGCGAGTTGATCAATTGGCTTGTCACGCCTTTGCCTTCGGGGGAGCGTCGCTCTGCCCGGTTTGCGCCTTAGCCATCACGGCGGTGGCGCTCAGGACTGTGGTTAAGTCTGCTCTGGAAGGGGCGGATGACTTGCCCTCTGATACCGCCAATGCTCTGGCCACCTCTGAGACCTTTGTGAATTATATCCTATCTGCATCGGACGATGCTATTAAACTGAGTGCTAAATCCTCTGCTCTGGTGGTAGCCATACGCCGCGCTGCGCCTGTTTGGAGAAAGATTAGACATCTTTGCCAAAGGGGGCAAGCTGCCCCAGCGCAAGCGTCAGATTCGGCCCTTTCGTGGTCCAAGCTCCCATCCTACCCCCTACCGGGGGAACAAGCAAGGTAGGGGGGTGTCTTTCTCTGCGCCGCGCTCAGAACCCTGGAACAAGAACAGAGGACGCCGCCCAGGCTCCTCCTGGGGTCCCAAGCCCAAAGGACGTCTACAGCACTTCGAGCATGTCTGGAGACGCCTCGTCCCAGACCGGTGGATTCAGGAGGTAGTCTCCTCCGGTTACAAGATAGAATTCGCTGTGCTGCCACCTACCAGGTTCGTCAGGTCTCGGATCCTGATGCTGGCTGTGCAGGACCTTCTGGAGCTCGGGGTCATCTGCGAGGTCCCCTTAAGAGACAGGGGCATGGGGTTTTATTCCAACCTGTTCACAGTCCTCAAAAAGGACGGGTCAGTCAGACCCATTCTGGATTTGAAAATCCTAAACAAGTTTGTCAGAAGCAGGCATTTTCGTATGGAGACTCTGCGCTCGGCCATTGCCTCGCTGCGTCCAGGGGACTTCATGACATCTGTGGACATCAAGGACGCTTACCTGTACATGCCGGTGTTTTCAGGGCACCAAAAGTTCCTCAGATTTGCGCTGTTGAATCAGCACTATCAGTTCGTGGCCCTCCCATTCGGCCCCCAGGGTCTTCACCAAGGTACTGGCAGGGGTGATGTCTCTCTTAAGACTAAAAGGCATATGTGTGTTGCCCTACCTGGACGATATTCTCATCACCTCTCAGTCTCTGCAGCAGGCAGAGCTGGACACTCGGTCGGTGGTGTCCACCCTGGAGTCCTTCGGCTGGGTGATCAATTACCCAAAGTCCTCTTTGTCCCCCTCCTCAGTGACACTGTTTTTGGGGATGATTCTGGACTCGGTTCAATCAAGGATATTCCTTCCTCCGCTGAAGGTGGAAGCTCTGATAACCCAGGCGAGATCCCTGCTCGCGGACCCTCATCCCTCCATCCGGCAGGGAATGCAGTTGGTGGGCTCGATGGTGGAAAGCTTTGAGGCGGTGCCCTATGCCCAGTTTCATCTGAGAACTCTTCAGCTTTACCTTCTGTCAGTATGGAACAAGGACCCAGCATCTCTGGACGACAGCTGGGTGATTCCCCCCTCGGTCAGTCAATCCCTTGCGTGGTGGTTGGACCACAGGAATTTGACAAGGGGCAGATCCTTCCTGGCTCCCTCCTGGGAGACGGTCACAACGGATGCCAGTCTTTCGGGCTGGGGGGGTTTCTGGAAGTCCCTGAGCTTCCAGGGGAGATGGGGCCCTCGGGAGGCCCATCTTCCTATCAATGTCCTGGAACTCAGGGCGGTCAGGTTGGTACTGGAAAGACTGACCCAGCACCTGAAGGGTCTGGCGGTTCAGGTACGCTCAGACAACAGGAAGGCCGTAGCCTACATCAATCATCAGGGAGGAACCCGGAGCAAGGGTGCTCTCCAGGAGGTGTCTGATTCTAACTTGGGCAGAGACCAATGTACAATGCATATCGGCTGTCTACATTCCGGGGACGGAGAATCTGCTAGCAGATGCTCTGAGCAGGGGGTCGTACCGTCAGGGGGAATGGTCCCTCTGCGACAGGGTATTTCAGTCACTTTGTCACAGTTGGGGTGTGCTGGACGTGGATCTCTTTGCGTCACGTCACAATCACAAGCTCCCGAGCTTTGTATCCCTGTCTCAGGATCCTCTGGCTCTGGCTACGGATGCCCTGTCAATGTCTTGGAAGGAGTTTCGGCTCCTGTATGTGTTTCCACCAATTCCCCTTCTGGGCAGAGTGCTGCGCAAGATCGCTCTGGAAGGGGTACCCGTGATTCTGGTGGCCCCAAGGTGGCCAAGAAGAGTGTGGTTCGCAGACGTGGTTCAAATGGCAGTAGATCAGTGCGATCTGCCAAGGTTACCAGACCTTCTGACCCAAGGGTCTCTACGCCATCCCAATTTACTAACGCTGCCTTTGACAGCCTGGCTATTGAAACCGCCATCTTGAGGGAAAAAGGTTTGTCTGAGTCTGTTGTGGCTACCATGGTTCAAGCCAGGAAGAAGACTTCTGCTGCCATCTACTATAGAGTGTGGTGGGCTTACATTGACTGGTATGAATCCAGGTCTCTTCCCTGCCGGGAATTCTTAGTATCCAGGGTGCTGGAGTTCTTACAACATGGCCTAGACTTAGGTCTCAAGCTCAGTACCTTGAAGGCCAGGATCAAGGTTGTCTTCCTGGTAACCATTACTTCGGTCAGACGCGTGTCTGAGTTGGCTGCCTTGTCTATTCAGCCTCCCTACTTTGAGAGACACCGGGACAAGGTGGTGTTTCGCTTCAAGCCAGACTTCTGGCCTAAGGTTGTGTCTGCATTTCATTTGAATCAAGACATCGTGCTTCCTTCCTTGTGCCCCAATCCTAGTAACCCTAAGGAAAGGGTTTTGCATTCCTTGGATGTGGTCAGGTGTGTCAAGTCTTACTTGGTTACCACGCAGGCCTTTAGGAAGACGGATGCTCTCTTCATTGTGCCTCATGGGCCTAGGAAGGGTTTGGCTCCCGCCAAGTCTACCATCAGTAAATGGATTCGTCAGGCTGTTGTTCAAGCCTATACTGCCAAGGGGAAGACTCCCCCCTTTCGTCTTACTGCTCACTCTACTAGAGCTGTTGGGGCTTCTTGGGCTTTTCAGCACCAGGCCTCTGTTGAACAAGTTTGCAAGGCCGCTACTTGGTCTTCTGTACATACCTTTACTAAGTTTTACAAGGTTGATGTTCGGGCCTGAGCTGACGCTGTGTTTGGCCGCAAGGTTCTGCAGGCGGCAGTGGTTTAGACTGCCTGCTGCTGCCTTCTGTTGGGGATCCCACCCTGCTTTTTGGACACTGCTATTGGATGTCCCACATGTTATTACTACTTCTGGAGCAGGACGTGCTGTCTGCTTAGAATAATACAACTCTGTGAAGTACTCACCTGTAGAGTTGGTATTATACGCATACAGCACGTCCTGCTCCACCCCACCCTGTTTCACCTTGTTCTGGATTCCCTGTTGGTGATTGTTATCTTTGATATTTTTGCCAGTTTTGGGTGGTTGCTTTCTCCTGGTCTCTATTTCTCACTGCTTTTCAATGCTGGGGATTTGTGGGAGGTCCTCCAGTATATGAAGGGCCGGGAGGAGCTTGTTTTCTACATGTCTGCAGTGCACGGCGCCGGAGGCGGAGGACTACCCACATGTTACTACTTCTGGAGCAGGACGTGCTGTATGCGTATAATACCAACTCTACAGGTGAGTACTTCACAGAGTTGTATTATTACTTGTAAGCCTTGTACAAATTATACATCCACGTCCCTAGCGGGTTATTGGGGCATCCAGGGTTGCTATATAGCGTCATTCCCTATCGGCGTATAGCGCCGCTACAATCACCATATGGAGGCATCCCAGGATAATGTTACCGGGGTCCCTTTGGGACAAGATCGGCTGTGTGTACCGTGTGGGCAGCCTCATGCTGACGCTGACAAGGCGCGGGTCTGTGTACCCTGTGCTGAGCAGGTGCTTGCATTGCAATCTGGCCTGCCAGTGGCTGCACCTCGTTTCACTTCACCTACTCCCCCAAGCTTAAATCTCACTCCTGCTGAGTTGCATACAAGTGGGGATTCTCAGCCTGATGTGTCTTCTAGACTGGCTACTGTTGAACAGATTATTGCGAAGTATTTAGTGCGTAAGGCCCCTGCTAAGAAGCAGCACTTGACGCCTAATGTTACTGTTTTCTCTATGGGAACTGAGGAGTTTATGAATCTGTGTGACTATACCCCGTCTGATGAAGGGGAGCTCTTTTCTGATTCAGGCTCATCTGATGAGAGACCGAGGGGTCATGATGATTCTGGCTCTGACCCCTGGGCCCCGGATGACACTGACAGATTATTGACCCAGATTTTTGAGGTTCTGTCTATCTCTCTCCCTGTTGAGGCTCCCAGGCAAAGAGGAGAGCTTTTCCATACAGCAAGATCACGTTTGGAATTTCCAGAGGAGGCACATTTCCATAACCTTGTGCTCAAGGAATGGGAGTGCCCCAGTAAACTTCCCGGGGTTCCAAAGAGTTAGGAAGTATCCCTTTACTGCTGAGGTGGTTAAATGTTGGTCATCCCCCCCGAGGTGGATGCCCCGATCCTAGGGCTATCTAACACCTCTCTCATGCATTCCCCTGATTCTACTACCCTGCGGGATGCCGAAGACCGGCGTATTGATCAGCTGGCTTCCCATGCCTTTGCATGTGCGGGGTCAGGGTTCCTTCTCCTCCCCTTACCGTGTTACAAAACCGGGAAGGGGCGTTTCTTTCCCTGGGGCCCGGGGAGATTTCTGGGGTAGAGGCAGAGGACGTGGACGTCCTGGCTCCTCCTGGGGTCCCAAAGCTAAATCCTCTCCCAAGCCCCCTCAGGCACCCATCCGGGTGGGGGGGACGGCTGCAGAACTTCGCTCGGGTCTGGAGGCTTCATGTCTCAGACCGGTGGATTCAGGAGGTAGTGTCCTCCGGTTACAAGCTGTTTCCAGCTTTATAGGAAGTAAAGTTAATGAACTTTACATTGAACAAGACCCAGTCACAAAGCATATACGGTAAATACTGAGACAAGCCCATAAAAGCTGGAATTAAAAGGTCATCTTGAGTTAGCAATATGGGCAGTGTCTACCATACAACGGATAATCGATCTAGTATATATCACATGACTGTTCCTTGGTCAGGAAATTCCCATGCTGACCCTATCCCTCAAAGTGGAAAATTAGCCTCCGAAAAACATCCTTAAAGTGGTCCCAAACCCATTTCTACACAGTAGGGGTGAAATGCAGCCCCACAATTGGTCACGAGCTGAGGGTCGCTTTAATTTGATGGCCACCGGGCCCACATGACCATCAGCGGCTAATCACAAGACCACATTACTCCCACGGAAGTAGAGTTCAAGGAAAGGACGGTGGGGCTCCAGCATTCTGGATGCCCCCGAGACTGTCACAATGTGGCCCTACACCTATTATGTAAAAAAAAACTTTAACGATGACTAGAAATACATTATCCTTGATTAAAGCATCCCTTGCAGTTTGCTATAAACTTGCCTTATTCATAAATTCCACAGCACATGCACTGTTCTGGAGCAGCCTCCTTGTTTGCCATGACTGTAATTTCTCCTGGAGGGGTGGATGGAGAAGGGGTAATTCTAATAAAACCTTTACTACAGGGCCCAGCCCCAGGCTGGAATCGGTGATTCACAGCAAGCTCCTGATTAACGTAACTTTGAAGAAGACACAGGGTACACGAGGTATGCAGTATACAGACACACACGTTTATTTATACATCTTGACATACACATCAAAATGGGGTATATCAATTGCAGCAACACAAGGACTGTTACCATAAAATTGGAATTGAAGTTGAGACCACTAAATGTGGAAGAAGGTAGGCTGGTCTGACAAAAATGTATGGAACATTTATAAAAAGGTAGGTGTGCTCTAAAAATAACTCTGTGTTACATGGTCTCAGATGTGAATGGGGAGCAGGAGTGTTAAATTTAGGTGTTCTCACTCTCATACTGGTCACTGGGCATTCAACATGACACAAAGCAAAGAAACTGAAGATCTGAAAAAAAGAATTTTGGGTTCCACTCAAAACAGACCTTGCCATTGTGGGTTCCACTCAAAACAGGCCTTGCCATGGTCAGCCAATGAAGTTGAAACTTTTCAAAATAGAAATGTGCTGTCGGTGCTCAAATTGGTCTGCAAGAAGGAAGCCTCTTCTAAAGATGATGCACAAAAAAGCCCACAAACAGTTTGCTGAAGACAAGCAGACTAAGGGCATATTTTACTGGAACCATGTCCTGTGGTCTGATGACTCCCAAGATAAACGTATTTGGTTCCGATGGTGTGAAGCTTGTGCAACGCTAACCAGGTGAGGAGCATTCTTTCCTACAGTCAAGCATAATGGTGGGAGTCATGGGTTGGGACTGCATGAGTGGTTCCAGCTGTGGGAAGCTACAGTTAATTGAGGGAATCATGAATGCCAAAATGTACTGTGACATACTGAAGCAGAGTATGATTCCCTCCCTTTGGAAACTGGACCACATGGTAGTATTCCAACATATCGACCCTGAACACAACTCCAAGGCGACCACTGTCTTGCTAAAGAAACTGATAGTAAAGGTGTTGGACTGGCCAAGCATGTCTCTAAGATTAAACCCTATTGTGCATGTGGGGCATCCTAAAATGGAAGGTGGTTGAGCGAGCATGTGTGATGTCATCATGGAGGCGTGGAAGAGGATTCCAGTGGCAACCTGTGAGGCTCTAGTGAACTGCATGCCCAAGAGTTAAGGTACTGCTGGAAAATAATGGTGGCGACACAAAATATTAGTTTGCCCATTTTCACTAAGGGTGTGCTCACTTTTGTTCCCAGAGGTTTAGACATTAAAGAGGAACTTTGGACATGAAATAAAAAGGAGCCGATCCCCGCCACCATCAGCCCCTTTTGGATGATGCTGCTCCAAGGCTTGAGCCTAGTCCTTCGCTGGCTTAGCAGTCTGTAAGTGACAGTACGGCTTTAGCTGGCCTCTGCAAAGTCCCACGTGACTCAGCGAGATTTTGGAAGCGGCTACATAGCATAAGATTGGGGCCATACGCACTGCCTGATGGGATGCAAGATGGCGCCGCCCTCGGTAAGTCGCAGGAATCCGAGGGACCCAGAATATGGATCCCCTGGGGAGGTGAGTAGAAGCTACCCAAAGGTAAAACCGGAGGGGGGCAGTGGACTGTGAGGTTTGGGGAGGTTTTAATGTTCCTCTTTGATGTCTGTGTGTTATTTTGAGGGTACATCAAATATACACTGTTGAATTCGAGTTCTAGACTGACTACTTCACATTGTATCAAAGTGTTTTTCACACCATATTTAGGGGTGGTACACATTCATCAATGATATTTGATATTCTGTGATGGCCCCTTGGATAGGTGCAAAGAATTTTTGGGAAGCTTAAAGTTATACTAAAGGCAAGCCCAATTGTTGACCCTTTAGGGCCCCGTCCTAAACTACAACTCATTTTCAAAAAGAGCCTGTAGTTCCTAGGTGATCTTTAAAAGTATTAGAGCATTGGAGCGTTACAACAGCGATGTGATGTAAGCACACTGCGAGAGGAGCCAATCAGGAGGTCTGGGCAGGGAGTGGGGGGGTTGTTTCCGTTCTTGGTCTCCTGAAGGTTGATAGATGAACCAGGTCAGCGGGTTGGGGACTGAAAGCTGAATTAGCAGGTGATTTTCCTCACTAAGGAGACAGACAACAGAGGAAGCAGAGCACTGGAGCCACTTAATGAAAGGAAAGCAACTAATATTTATTTTTTAACTTTTGACTTGCCAAACCCTTTCAACTCCAATGAATACAACATCATACTTACATCAACTATTCTAAGCATATAGCACGTCCTGCTCCATCTATAATACTTACACATGGGTAATCCTCCGCCAGAGGGCACTGTTCACTGCAGACATGCAAAAACAGGCTCCCCCCGACCCTTCATATACCCAGGGACCTCCCACAAATCCCCAGATTTCTCTGCAGTGCTCACTGCGAAGACATGAAGTATCACGCTCTCGCAGGTGAGCGGGGCTTTACAGCCCGAGGCCCTGCGGAACTATTTCCACCCGTCCTCCTTGTGAAGAATATGCCTCCCAGCCTGGGCTGCGTTGGTCGGGTGAAGGTAGGCAGCACCGTGTGTGCTTACGGAGCTAAGCTCCACCGCAATCCCCCACCATAGGGTAGGCGGTTTAGGCCGATGGTGAGCCTCCATTAGATGCCCCTCCCGCATTGTTGCCCGTGCCCCTCACAGCATTAATCCCTGGATGCAGGTCCCTTCTCCCTCGCTTCCTCCCGTAGCTCAGGGGAAAAGAAAGGGGGGGGGGGGGTATGTGTGGCAGTCCTAGTGTAATGTAACACGTTGAAGGCCTTGATCTTTCATTGAACTTGGGTGTCAGTGTCGCGCTCCTTGCCACATAAGCTTATGGTTGCGCGCATGTTTGTCCTTTCATTACATTAGTGTTCTGCCCAGACGGCAGCATCATTATGTATGTGCGTACTATCCACTACTGTCGTTCACGTTTCGAGGGTTAGAGCTTCGCGCTCTTTGGGGGAGGCGGGGACTCGGCATGACGCGCTCCGCGTCACAGCCAGATCAGGCCCGCCCCTCGAGGTTCGCTTGGCGACATTTTGACAGTCTTCGCGCGCGCGCCGGGTGGGATCCTCCTCCTCCCTTGGTCATGTAAGTGCCCTCCGGGGCGGTATTTGTTCCTATGTGTTTTATTCGGCTGCGCATGGTACTGACACCCCCCCCTCTTATCCCATTATGTCTTTCAGACGCCAGGTTTTCGGTGGCTTCTCCCGGCCTAACATATATTATAGCGGGTCCACATAACAAATTCTCCCACTTCCTAGCGGGTCTTGGGGCATCCAGGGTTGCCTATTGCATAAATCCCTGCGGGCATACTGCTCAGTTAATCACCATAATGGAGGCATCTCAGAATTATGTACCCAGGGTCCCTCTGGGACATGACCGACTGTGTGTAGTGTGTGGTCAGCCCCATGCTGATGCTGACAGAGCACGGGTCTGCGGACCGGGTGCTGAACAGGCACTGACCCTGCAATCAGGTTTGCCAGTGGCTGCACCTCCCTTCAATACACCCGTCTCCCCGGACCTAAATCTCACTCCTGATGAGTCTCACTCGAGCGGGGATGACCAGCAAGCCGTGCCGCGCAGGCTGCCTACGGCGAAGCAGGTGCTGTCTAGTTTGGCGGAGCGTATGGGCCCTGGAAAGAAGCGGTCCCTGACGCCTCCTGGCTCTCCGGTTCCTAACGATACTGATGACTCTGCTGCTATGCAGGACCTTGATCCTTCTGAGGAAGGTGAGCTATTCTCAGATTCGGGCTCCTCGGATGAGATGCCCTGGAGCTGTGATGATTCTGGGCCCGGTTCTTGGGGCCTGTGTGACACAGATGACCTTCTTATTAAGATCTTTGAGGTTTTGTCTATCTCCCCTCCTGGAGAGGCTTCCAAGCCTAAGAAGGAGAGTTTCCACACAGCGCCGCCGCGCTTGGAATTCCTGGAACAGGAACATTTCCAGAATCTTATATCCCAAGAATGGGAATCACCTTGTAAACTTAAAGGGGTCCCAGGGGTCTGGGATTGGAAGTACCCTTTCCCTCCTGATGTGGTTAACTTTTGGTCAGCACCTCTTGTGGTGGATGCACCGATTATAGGGGTTACTAACCCCCCCTTCATGACGGCTCCTTATTACCATACCCTTCGGGATGCTGAGGACCGGTGCATTGACAGACTGGCTTCCCACGCCTTTTCGTGTGCAGGGACGGCTCTGCGCGCAGTCTGTGCCGCGGCCATCACAGCGGTGGCCGCCAGGACTCTCGTTAGAAAAGTACTTGACCACCGACCTGAGGACCTCCCCTGGGGGGTGTTTAATGCGGGTGTTTAATCAGACTGTGATGTGTTTGTGAGGTTCATCCTCTCAGCGCTGGATGACACCATTAAGATGTGTGCTAGAACCTCTGCCCTTGTGGTAGCTATTCGCCGCCTGGTCTGGCTGCGCCAGTGGGGTGCTGACGATGCTACGAAAAAGGCGCTCACTGGCCTTCCCTTCAGAGGACGGCGACTATTTGGGGCCCGTTTGGACCTTTTTGGAAAAAAGGGTAAGGCACCCCTACGCAGAAGGACGTCCCGGCCTCCTCGGGGCAGGGACACCCTTCCCCCTCCCTACGTTAGTGTCAAACGCGAACCTGAGGTGTGCTTCCAACTGTTCGGTGTGGATTTCCACCATGGGGTGGGCAGACAAAGCATGAAGGGGCGCCCTCGCCCTTCTGGGCGAGGGTACTGCTACAGCAGCTGACTCCTATCTAGGAATGTATCTTCTCCTTCTGGTGGTTCCAGGAGGTAGTTCCCCTGGACACAGGATAGCATTTGCTGGGCGGTCCCTCTCAGATGTTGTCAGGGTGCTTCTAACCCCTGTTTTCCCCTCAGGAATTGGTGCAGGCCGTACTAGGTCTACGGAGTTTGGGCTTACTTACAGGTTGCCCTTAACAGAATGGGGCTATGGCCTCTATATTGACCTTCCTCCTTCCCTCAACAGTATGAGGCAGTCTGGGCCATGCTGGCCTATGGTAGGCCTGGCAATTCTACACTCACAGGTAGTCCCTATATGGCATCTCTGTCTTGGGACACAGGCGCCCTGTGCAAGGGGGGCTTCCGGCCTCCTGTGGAGTTCTAGATCTTATTAGTTCCCCCTGTGTCTCCTGGACACCAAGACTGTTACTAGTCGGTGTTGCAGGAGCAACCCTGCGGATTGAGGCATTGTTTTCGGGCTCTCTTTAGCTCCCAGGCTACCTGCCATGGCACGAATGGGGGTGATGTCTCGGACATGCCTGGAGGGCGTCCGCATTAGGACCTACCGGGTCGTCTTTCCTTACTCCCCAATCTCTACGCCAGGCCGAGTGGATTAGTCGGCCGGCGGTGTCCCCTGGGAGTTACTGGATGGGTGTTCAGTCACCTAAATCCCTCAGGGTCCCTTATCCGCTATCTCCATTCCTTGGATTCGGTTCAGGCTTGAGCCTTCTTCCTTGGCAACAAGTGGACTCCTGGTTACGGGGGCTCTGTCCCCCTTTGCTGACATCTTACTTTCACCAGGCAGGATTGCAGCTGGTATGCCCATTGGTGGCGTATCAGATGATGTCCCTTATATACCGAGCCCTTGTGCTCTTCGGCACAGTAGGTTATTGATCCTACATGGGGTTCCAGCACCCCTGGAGCTAGGTCTGTGCTCATTCCCCCTTGGTACGGTGGTTCCTCTTGAGCTGATTATATTCAAGGACCCTGTCAGGGGGCACCCCCTTCCTTGCTTGCATCTTCCTGTGAATGGTCACCTTGGGTACCAAGTCTCGCAGGTTGACGGGGGGGGGGGGGGGGATTTCTTCCAAAACCCCCTGTGGTTCCTGGGTAGGGTTCCTTAGAGGGTCCATCTTACCTACTGGTTTGTTAAAACAATGAGCCTTCCGTTGACTCTATACGGCTGGACTCTCCTCTTTTAGGACCTGTCTATTTGGGACTCTTGGCCTGTTGAAAGACAATGGCCTGTTTTATTATTGGTCTGGAGCTTGAAGCAGGATGATCCCTCTGGAGGGTTCCTGATCCTGATCTGGGTGGGGGTCTACGCCCCCTGCTCCTCAGCGGTATTCGCTCCAATGGATGTCTTTCAGTGGCAGGTTATGCTATCCTGGTATCACTCTGAGAGCCAACTAGGGTGGCTTTGTTGTACTTTCGCTTGTACCACAGGGGCTCTGCCCTTGTTTTTACTGTCCCAGAATATTCTGACTCTGGTCATGGGGGCTTAGTAAAATTATGCATAGACTTTCTATTTTATATGCCTTCTCTTCATTCACCCTACTATGTGGGGTTCTGCGCACGGTTGTGCTGATAAAGAGACCCGTGAGATTGATGGCCCCTGGGTGGCTCAGTGAACTGTGGTTCGCAGATGCTTCTGCTGAGGTCAGCTGACCTGTACGCTCTCTCAGGAGTGTGGTTCTGCCCTTGTCAGGCCCCTTCTTTTGTCGTCCCAATCTACAGACTCTAGTCTGGGGCTTGACAGCTGATTCATTCACCCCTTGGAGACGGGCTTATCTTCTGGGTGACTTGGTATATGGGGGGCTAGGAGCAAGCTTCCTTGGCTTCCTCTTCCTCCGTCTATTGTGGGTTATGGTGTACCCATATTGATTGGCATGAGTCTTGGTCTCTTCCCTGTTGGACGTTCTCGGTTCCCAGGGTTCTAGAGTCTTTACAGCATAGGTTGGGGTTGGCTCCCCATCTAGGTACTCTGAAGGTTCAGGTTCTGTCCTGTCTGTCTTCTTGTAGAAGTCTGGTTCAGTCCTCCTTGTGAGGAGTTCTCTTGGGGATTGCTCAGGGGCATCTCCCAAGTAGTTCTATGGTCCCTGTTGGGCTCAATTTTCATTCTGTTTGCCCTGCAGATTGTTCCCTTGGGACTTATTCTGGATGCTGTCTGAGCTGTTTTGTAGTCCAAGTCGCTTCTCCGGCGTGTGCCTGAGAAGGTGGATCTGCTTACTTAGCCTTCGAACGTTATATATATATATATATATATATATATATATATATATATACACACACACCATGACGTGGTGGTATTCCGCCTTACGCCGGACCCCTTTGTCCAAGTGGTGTTTTATGATCATTATTTAAGTCCTTTTAGTCTGCCTATGGGCCTTATTCTTAATAATGCTGAAGGGGTCTACATTCAATCAACAGGTGTTGACATTTTCCTGGTTGTTTCTTGTCCCTTAGGGGGACTGATGCCCTTTGGGGTCTGCGGGCGCCTCCTTATGTATGCGCCTGATCTCGTTTGCTTCCAGGGCCAATGCGCCCTTTGGTCTGTTCTTACTTGGATGGTTGCCTTCCTGGTCCTGAGTAAAGGTTTCGGCTTCTTGCTGATCCTTGTTAGTGAAGGGGTCTGTATCCCCGCCTGTCTGACGGGAGACCAGTTTTCATTTCCCCGTCGGGGAGAATTCTAAGTTTTACCGAGGCTTCTGTTGCCTGTGGGCTGGTTGGGCCGTTACCCTGGCCTATTCCTTTAAGGGGGAAGAATCTCCCTCTCTCGTTTTATTCCGTTATATTGGTGTTTGGGTACCTTTGGCCCTTCAGCACCAGGTTTTCTGTTGAATAAGTTGCTAGACCGCTGCTTGTCTCTGTTCATACCTTTTCAAAGGTTTTGTTATGGGATTGAGGTTAGAGCCTTTGCTCATGTCATACTTGGTAGCAAAGTTTTGCAGGTGACAGCGCCTTTACTGTCTGCTGTGCCTTTTTTGGGGGGATCCCACCCTACTTTATGGACACTGCTATTGGATGTCCTATGTGTAAGTATTATAGATGGAGCAGGACGTGCTGTATGCTTAGAATAATACAATTCTGTGAAATACTCACCTGTAGAATTGGTATTATACGCATACAGCACGTCCTGCTCCACCCCACCCTGGTTTACTTTTTTCTGGATCCCCTGTATGGTGATTGTTATCATTACTATTGTTACCAGTTGGTGGTTGGTTTCTCCCGGCTTCTTTTCTCACTGCTTTTCAATACTGGGGATTTGTGGGAGGTCCCTGGGTATATGAAGGGCCGGGAGGAGCCTGTTTTTGCATGTCTGCAGTGAACAGCGCCCTCTGGCGGAGGATTACCCATGTGTAAGTATTATAGATGGAGCAGGACGTGCTGTATGCGTATAATACCAATTCTACAGGTGAGTATTTCACAGAATTGTATTTTTTCTTCATCTCCGGTCACCTACTTGGACATACTCCTGAGAGGTCAGAGTGATGGCACTTTCTTTGAGGTATAGGCTTGATTATAAACATTGAATAGCCACTCCATTATGATAGCTTCCATACATCCAGGCTAAAGGATGGTATACTGACAACAATTTTTACGTCTAGAGGAGGAATTGAATTGATGATGATTTCCTTGCACAAGACGTTCATCTTACTGAAAGATTTAAACATTGGGCTACCCCAAAAGAATCATTTCAAGAGCTTTTGAAAGAGCTAAAAATGAACTATTCTTAGTATACAGTACGTCCTGCTCCAGAAAGAATACTTACACTCGGGTATTACTCCGCCAGATGGCGCTGGACTGCAGAGACATCGAAAATAGGCTCCTCCCGGCCCCTCAAATACCCAGGGACCTCCCACAAATCCCCAGATTTTCTCTGCAGTCTGGACTGCTAAGGACGAGAAATGGCTCGCTCTACTCACAGGTGAGCAGGGCTATTAGCCTGCGGCCCTGTAGGACTATTCCCACCCGTTCTATTAGTTATATGCCTCCCAGCCTTGGCTGCGCTGGTCGGGTGATGGTAGGCAGCACCGCTAGTAGGTGCTTAGGAGCGCTGCTCCACCGCAGTCCCCCACCAAAGGGTAGGCGGTTCAGGCTAATGGTGAGCCTCTATGGAATGCCCCTCCCGCACTATTGCCCCTTGCCCTTCTCTATTGGTGGGCCCTATTTAAGTGGCCGCTGTCCTCCCTCATTCTCCTGGTAGCCTTCGGGGGAAAAAAGGGGGGGTGTCGGTATGTATGCTATGCATTTTATTCATTTGCCTTGTGTAAGCCGCCGCGCGGTCTTGTGTTAGGTTTACTGTATTTAAAATTACCGCCGCCGCGCGCCTTTTCTGTCACTATGTTCCGCGCTTGGCGGCGGAGTTACCTCAGGCGCCAGTGTGCCGTCATTGGCTGCTTGTCATGTACTGGCTTCGCGCTCTTCAGGGGGGGCGGGGCCCGCCTATGGTGCGTTCCGCGTCATTGCTGATACCGGCCCGCCCCTCGAGGTTTACCGACGCCATCTTTGTCTGCTTGGTTGGCTTATGCGCGACGGTCCCCTACCTACCGCGGTCCGTAAGTGCCCTCGCGGGCGGCTTTATTATCTCATTTTTATTACTGTCTGCTTACGGGCCCCTTTTTATTATGTCTTTCAGGCGGGCGAATCCATTGGCTTCTCCCGGCCCTCTTAGTTGCTAACTTGTATAGGCCTAGTGTAATTACTCCCACTCCCTAGCGGGCTATTGGGGCATCCAGGGTTGCTTTATAGTGTTAATCCCTATCGGCGGAGCGCCGCTATAATCACCATATGGAGGCATCTCAGGATAATGTGACCGGGGTTCCTTTGGGACAAGCCCGGCTGTGTGTAGCGTGTGGGCAGCCTCATGCTGACGCTGACAAGGCGCGGGTTTGTGTAACCTATGCTGAGCAGGTGCTTGCTTTGCTATCTGGCCTGCCAGTGGCTGCACCTCGTTTTACTTCACCTACTTCCCCAAGCTTAAATCTCACTCCTACTGAAATGCATACAAGTGGGGATTCTCAGCCTGATGTGTCTTCTAGACTGGCTACTGTTGAGAAGTTGATTGCTAATACCTTGGCGCGTAAGGCCCCTGCTAAAAAGCGGCTCTTAACGCCTAATGTCACCCTTTTTCTTATGGAAACTGAGGAGTTTTGGGATCTTTGTGGCTATAGCCATTCGGATGAAGGGGAGCTTTTCTCTGACAAAGGGTCCTCTGATGAGAGGCCAAGGGGTCATAGAAACATAGAAGGGTGACGGCAGAAGGAGACCATACGGTCCATCTAGTCTGCCCTTATGTGTATACTGTATGTACTCTTTATCTTAGGATAGATGTGTGCTTATCCCAGGCATGTTTAAATTCAGTGACTGTTGATTTTTCAACTACCTCTGCTGGAAGTTTGTTCCAAACATCTACTACTCTTTCTGTAAAATAATATTTTCTAACATTGCTCCTGATCTTCCCCCCGACTAGCTTCAGGTTGTGCCCCCTTGTTCTATCATTAAGTTTCTTCTTAAAAACACTTCCCTCCTGAACCTTATTCAATCCTTTCACATATTTAAAGGTCTCAGTCATGCCCCCCCCCTCCCTTCTTTCCTCCAGACTGTACAAATTAAGTTCTTTAAGTCTCTCCTGAGTTTTAAGTTTAAGTCCTTCACACAGTACTGCACACAGTATTCTAGCTGTGGCCTTACCAGGGCTCTATACAGCGGCATCACAACCTCCCTCTTCCTACTGGTGATGCCTCGAGCTATGCAGCCGAGCATCCTGCTTGCTTTTCCCACTGCCTGGCTACACTGTCCACTCATCTTGCAGCTATCAGTAATCAGTACCCCTAAATCTCTCTCCTCCGAGGTCCTGGCTAACACAGTGCTGCCCATACGGTACTCAGAGCAGGGATTCCTTCTACCCAAGTGCATGATTTTACATTTAGAGACATTAAACTCTAGTTTCCACAGTTTTGACCATCTATCCAGTAAAGCTAAATCATTTTCCATGTTGTAGACACCTCCCGGAATATCCACCCTATTACTAACCTTTGTATCATCAGCAAATAGGCAAACTTTTCCTACCAAGCCTTCTCCTATGTCACTTACAAATATATTAAAAAGAATGGGGCCCAGGACAGAGCCTTGCGGCACACCACTTGTAACTCGCCTTTGTTCAGATTGCACACCATTAACAACAACTCTCTGATACCGATCCCTCAGCCAACTGGAAATCCGCTGAACTATCCAGGGATTGACTCCTACCTTCAACAACTTATCTATGAGCTCCTTATGTGGTACAGTGTCAAAGGCTTTGCTAAAATCCAGATAGGCGATATCCACAGCACCACCTTCATCTAACACTTTAGTGACATTGTCAAAGAAATCAATAAGATTTGTCTGACATGATCTGCCCTCAGTAAAGCCGTGCTGTTTTGGGTCCAATAGGTCATTAATTTTTAGATGGGAAATTATCTGTTTTTTGAGTGTTTCCATTAATTTGACCACTATAGATGTTAAACTAACTGGCCTGTAATTACTGACTTCTTCTCTACTCCCCTTTTTATGGATTGTACGACATTGGCCATTCTCCAATCATCTGGAACCTCACCAGTTGAAAGGGAATGGTTAAGTAAATCAGTCAGAGGGGCTGCAATCACAAACCTAAGTTCCCTTAGAACTCTGGGGTGGATTCCATCTGGACCCATCGCCTTACTTACCTTTAGATGTGCCAGCTCGGCTAAGACATCAGCCTCCAGAAACTCTGGAGCTGTGCCCTCCCAGCTGGATGCTGTGCTATGGCAATGCCTGCTACTATCTGAAAATACGGAACAAAAGTAGCTATTCAGATGGTCAGCCACAGCCTTATCTCCGTCAATATATTTATTTTCCCTATTTCTAATTTTTGAGACTGCATTGTTTTTCTTCTTTCTGTCACCAATATATCGGAAAAAGGTTTTATCTCCCCTCTTCATAGATTTGGCCATTTCTTCCTCCTTTTGCCCTTTAGCAGTCCTTATAATTAGTTTTGCTTCCCTCTGTTTAATTTTATACGTCTCTCTGTCAGCTACACTTCCACTTACTTTATACTTCTTATAGGCAGTTATACTTCTTATAGGTAGGGTCATGACAATTCTGGCTCTGACCCCTGGACCCCGGATGACACTGACAGATTGCTGACCCAGATTTTTGAGGTTCTGTCCATTTCTCCCCCTGTTGCGGCTCTCAGGCAAAGGGGGGAACTCTTCCGTACAGCTAAATCACGTTTGGAATTTCCTGAGCAAGCACATTTCAATAACCTTGTGCTCAAGGAATGGGAGCGCCCCAGTAGACTTCCCGGGGTACCTAAAAGTTGGGATAGCAAGTATCTCTTTCCTGCTGATATTGTAAAGTGTTGGTCATCCCCTCCCGAGGTGGATGCCCCGGTCCTATGGTTATCTAACACCTCTGTCATGCATTCTCCTGACTCTACTACCCTGCGGGATGCTGAGGACCGGCGCATTGACCAGCTGGCGTCCCATGCTTTTGCATGTGCGGGGACAGCGCTGCGCCCGGTCTGTGCTTCTGCCATTACCGCTGTGGCCACTAGAACCCTTATCAGAAATATACTTGATAGTGCCCCTGATGATTTGCCTTGTGAGGTGTTCAATGCACTCTCCAGTTGTGATGTTTTTGTAAATTTTGTCCTCTCTCCCTTGGATGACACCATTAGAATGTGTGCCAGGACATCTGCCCTTGTGGTGGCTATACACCGCTCGGTTTGGCTACGCCAGTGGGCTGCTGACAATGCTGCCAAGAAGGCCCTCACTGGGTTTCCCTTCAAAGGACTACGCCTGTTTGGGGACCGCCTGGACCTTTTTGCTAAGGGAGGCAGGTTACCCCAGGCGGCAGTCTCGGCCCTTTCGAGGGCTCATTCTAGTCCCCCTACCGTGGTGCTAGACAAGGGA
Organism: Gastrophryne carolinensis; assembly: GCA_027917425.1. Classification (NCBI taxonomy): domain Eukaryota; kingdom Metazoa; phylum Chordata; class Amphibia; order Anura; family Microhylidae; genus Gastrophryne; species Gastrophryne carolinensis. Next base: position 293,069,456 of record CM051236.1, read on the forward strand.
GGGGGGTTTCCTTTACTGGGGCCCGGGGAGATTTCTGGGGCAGAGGACGTGGGCGTCCTGGCTCCTCCTGGGGCCCCAAGGAAAAATCCTCTCCCAAGCCCCCTCAGGCATGATGGGGAGCCCTCAACCATCCGGGTGGGGGGGCGGCTTCAGCACTTCGCTCACGTCTGGAGGCTTCATGTCTCAGACCGGTGGATTCAGGAGGTAATGTCCTCCAGTTACAAGATAGTTTGCTGCCTGGCCGCCCCCAAGATTCATCAGATCCCGGATTCCTCAGAACCCTGTGTTAGCTCAGGAGCTGATGCAGGTAGTGCAAGGCCTCCTGGAGCTGGGGGTCATCTGCAAGGTCCCTTTAAGAGAAATGGGCAAGGGGTTCTATTCCAACCTATTCACAGTCCCCAAAAAAGATGGTTCAGTCAGGCCCATCCTGGACTTAAAGATCCTCAACAAATTTTCAGGAGCAGGCGATTTCGCATGGAAACTCTGCACTCTGCCAAGGGGATTTCATGACTTCTGTGGACATCCAGGACGCTTACCTTCATATTCCTGTATTTCCAGGTCATCAAAGGTTCCTCAGGTTCGCTCTGGAGGATCAACACTACCAGTTCGTGGCATTGCCCTTTGGTCTCACCTCAGCTCCCAGGGTGTTCACCAAGGTGCTAGCTGGAGTGATGTCTCTGCTCAGGTATCAGGGCGTCCGCGTGCTTCCTTATCTGGACGACATTCTCATCACCTCCCAATCTCTACATCAGGCAGAATTGGATACTCAGCTGGTGGTGTCCACCCTGGAGTCATTTGGTTGGGTGATTAATCACCCCAAGTCCTCACTGTCCCCTTCCTTGGTGACTCCATTCCTAGGAATGAATCTGGATATGGTTCAGGCAAGGATTTTCCTTCCTCAGCAGAAGGTGGACAGTCTGATTGCACAGGCTCAGTTCCTGCTATCTTGTCATCATCCCTCCATCAGGCAGGGGATGCAGCTGGTGGGCCTGATGATGGCGTGCTTCGAGGCGGTTCCTTATGCTCAGTTCCACTTGAGGCCTCTGCAACTCCACCTCTTGTCAGTATGGGACAAGGACCCAGCGTCCCTGGACAGGGTCTGTGTGCTCTCCCCCCTGGTCAGGAGGTCCCTCTTGTGGTGGATGGACTCAAGGAACCTGTTGGGGGGCAGATCCTTTCTTGCCCCTTCCAGGGAGACGGTCACAATGGATGCCAGTCTGTCAGGTTGGGGGAGTTTCTGGAAGTCCCTGCGGTTCCAGGGGAGGTGGGGCCCTCAGGAGGCTCACACACCTATCAATGTCTTGGAAGTGCGGGCGATAAGGTTAGTTCTGGCTCAGTTGACTACTCACCTTCAGGGCCTCCCTGTTCAGGTGCGCTCGGACAACCAGACGGCAGTTGCCTACATCAATCATCAGGGAGGGACCCAGAGCAAAGGGGCCCTCCAGGAAGTGTCTCTGATCCTGACCTGGGCGGAGACCAATGTTCCCAGCATATCAGCTGTGTACATCCCGGGGGTGGAAAACCTCCTGGCAGACTCTCTGAGCAGGGGGACCTCTCGCCAGGGAGAATGGTCCCTATGCAGCAGGGTGTTCCAATATCTGTGTCACCGTTGGGGCCAACCGGATGTGGATCTGTTTGCGTCTCGTCACAAGCTACCGGCCTTTGTCTCCCTGTCGCAGGATCCTCTGGTCTTGACCACGGATGCTCTAGCAATGTCATGGCAGGACTTTCAGCTTCTGTATGTCTTCCCTCCATTCCCCCTGCTAGGCAGGGTTCTGCGCAAGATTGCTCTGGAAGGGGTGCCAGCAATTTTGGTGGCCCCAGGTGGCCAAGAAGAGTTTGGTTCGCAGACGTGGTGCAGCTGGCAGTAGATCAGTACGCTCTGCCCATGGTGCCAGATCTGTTCACTCAGGGCTCTCTACGCCATCCCAATTTACAAACTCTGGCTTTGACGGCCTGGCTGTTGAAACCTCCATCTTGATGGAGAAGGGGCTGTCTACCTCTGTTGTTGATACCATGATAAAGGCTAGGAAGAAGTCTTCTTCTTCCATTTATTACAGAGTTTGGCGTGCCTACATTGACTGGTGTGAGTCTAAGTCTCTTCCCTGTCGTGTGTTCTCTATTCCCAGGATTCTGGAGTTTCTGCTCTGGCTGTTTTCTTCCAAGTCCTTTGCTCAGCATTCTCTGATTAGGACTTTTTTCCAGGGGGTGACTCATGTGCGTCCCCCACGTAAGCCTATGGTGCCTGTTTGGGATTTGAACTTGGTTTTGTCAGCCTTGCAGGGTGCTCCCTTTGAACCTGTGCAGGATGCTGCCCTGGCCATTCTTACTCTCAAAGTTGTCTTTTTGGTTGCTATCACCTCTGTTAGGCGTGTGTCTGAGTTGGCGGCGCTTTCCATTCAGCCCCCCTACTATGAGAGACACCAGGACAAGGTGGTGTTTCGCTTCAAGCCAGATTTTCTGCCTAAGGTAGTGTCTGCCTTTCATTTGAATCAGGACATTGTTCTCCCTTCATTGTGCCCTAATCCTAGTAATGCTAAGGAGAGGGTTTTGCATTCTTTGGATGTAGTTAGGTGTCTGAAGTACTATCTGGTGGCTACTGCACCTTTCAGAAAAACTGATGCTCTTTTTGTGGTCCTAAGAAGGCTTTGGCTCCTGCCAAGTCTACTATCGGCAAATGGATCAGTCAGGCTGTGATTCAGGCCTACTCTGCTAAGGGGGACAATCCTCCCTTCCGCCTTACTGCTCATTCTACTCGTGCTATTGGTGCTTCTTGGGCTTTTCAGCACCAGGCTTCTGTTCTGAACAAGTTTGCAAGGCCGCTACTTGGTCTTCTGTTCATACCTTTTCAAAGTTTTACAAGGTTGATGTTGATGCTTTTGGCCGAAAGGTTCTGCAGGCAGCAGTGGTTTAACCCTTTAACCGCCAGCCTACCTTGAGATTTTGTCACCCTTTGTTGCCAGACCATTTTGCACTATTTTGCGCTCCCCTTGTTCAACTGTGATTTTTGAAGGGATTTCCAGGGATTTCCCAGAAAAGTGATATATTGTTTTTTTCAGCAGAGTCTAAGCTTTAACATGAAATGTCTTGTTTGTCATTTTTTAGGTGTATTCTCAATATTTTTGGATGAAATATGTGCAAAAAAAAAACCCCAAAAACAATTTTTTACAATTTGTAGTGTTTTTTGTAATAAAAAATGTAAGTTTGTCAATAAAATCTTATTGCACGTGAAACCCCAATTTCTCCCGGTTACAGTGATACCACATATGTATAGGTAGACACCCTTTCCTGCCCAGGAGACTCCCCCAAACTGAAACAACTCTTTAGGAGATTTTCAGATAAAATACAACTATGCTACGTGCTAAGCGCACCTTGCAGTTTTTCAAGAAAAACAACCCTTTACATTTGAAATACCCCCCACAAACTATATATTCTCTGGAAATACACACCTCAGGCTTTCTAGGCGTACCAGGCTTGTTGACATGGGTGCAGTTTTCTGGAAGTAATCCCTCAATATATTCTTTGGTTGCACAGGGTTTCTCTAAAAAAGTATAAAAAAGCAGAATCAAAACCACATTTTCCTAAAAAAACCTATATGCAAACAAGAAAAAAAATGAAAATCTGAAAAAGCAACATGCCCCGAACAGAACAATACCCAGCATGCATAGCTACTGTCAAGGGAAGAGTTGCCAAACACACCAAAGTAAAGCATGTGCGTAACGGTAATTTTACTTCAAAATTTCAGCTCTGCAGACAAAGTGCGCACCTTGTGCTTTTTCTACCAAAACAACCCTTTACATTTAGAATATCCCCCATAAACCATATATTCCCTGAAAGTACACATTTTAAGCTTTCTAAGCGTACCCAGCTTGTTGTCGTGGGCTCATCTTTCTGGAAGTAATCCCTTGAAGAATTCTTAGGTTGCACAGGGTTTCACAAAAAAAATTATAAAAAAGCAGAATAAAAAACACCTTTTCCTAAAATATCAATATGCAAATAAGAAAAAACAAGCTAAATCTGAAAGCGCAAGGTCCCCCGAGCAGAACAATACCCAACATGCATAGGTACTATTAACCCTTTTAATTGCCAGCCTACTTGAACTTTTGTCGCCCTCAGTTGGTCATTTTTCCCCATTTTGCGGCATGTTTAACCGTGATTTTTGTCGGAATTTCTTGGAAAATATATATATATTTTTTTGCAGCAGAATTTAGGCTTTAACATTAAATGTCTTGTTTGTAATTTTTCTACTGTTTTTTAAATATTTTTGCGTAAAAAAAAACAAAAAAATAAATAAAATAATATATATATATATATATATATATACAATTGTCTCCTTTATTTTAAATAAAACATTTTTTAGTAATAAAAACCATATTGCATGTGATAGCCCCATTTCTCCCGATTACAACGGTACCACATATGTATCAATAGCCCCTCATTCTTTCCCAGGAGACCCCCCAAACTGAAAAGAGCATTTTATAACATTTACAAATAAAATACTACTATCCACACTATAAACATAAGGGGTTAATTTAAAATTACATAGGGACCCCCTCCAGGGGGGGGGGGGGGCCCAATTTTTTTTGAGAATTTTTGGCTAAGCCTAACCCCAAAAATTAAAAAAATAGTGGGCCCCCCTGGGAGGGGGTCCCTATGTCATTTTCTTTTTAATTTTAATTCTTTAAAATTTTAATTTTTTTTAATTTTTTCTTTTTAATCCCAGGGGGTGGGGGGACCCCATTTTTGGGGGGAATTCTAAGGGTTAGGGTTAGCCTAACCCTAACCCGTAAAGTGGACCAACACCCAGGATTTTCACTATCCTGGGTTTTGATCCACTTCCGCGGGGGTGCCCCGCTGCGTAAAACCCCCGAGAAAGGTATAAAAAACTCACCTCAGCCCGCTCCTACGGCGCATGCGCGAGCGCTCGTCCAATCAGAGCGCTCAGAGCCGCTGTGGTATGCACGGACAAGGGACGGACAACCACAGCGGCTCTGAGCGCGCTGGCAGCCGCATCTCGCGCTTCCCTCTAACAGGGAGCGTGCCCGCGTCGGCGATTCACAAACAACCGGAACGTGTGCGCGCCCTGATAGAGAGAAGCGCGAGATGCGGCCCGCGCATGCACCGTTGGAACAGGGATAAGGTAAGGCGATTGGGGCGTCCTGGGGGTTTCACACAGTGGGGCATCCCGATTTCGGATGCCCCGCAGGGAGGGATCTGATCCGGGCCGATCAGCCTGGGTGTTGGTCCACTTAAAAAAAAAAAAAAAAAAAAAAGTAGGGGGGGGGACCCCATTTTTGGGGGGAATTTTAAGGGTTAGGGTTTTTTTTTTTAATTTTAAGGGTTAGGGTTAGCCTAACCCTAACCCTAACCCTTAAAATTAAAAAAAAAATGACATAGGGTCCCCCCTCACAGGGTGGGGGACCTCATTTTTTTTTTTAATTTTAAGGGTTAGGGTTAGGCTAACCCTAACCCTTAAAATTAAAAAAAAAAATGACGTAGGGTCCCCCCTACCCGTCATAACCAGCCCAGGCCAGCTATGGGGGCTTGTAGGCACAGAGTGGGGGGGCCAGCTTTTGTGGCCCCCCCCACCCTGCAGCCTACGAGCCCACATAGTCTATGTGGGCCCGGGCTCTTCTGCCCCCCCCTGGGCTTTGGGGAGGCAGGTAATTGGGGGGCCAGGGGTTAATGGCAAGTCACCCGCTAGGGCAGGTGACTTGCCAGACCCCAGCCTTGTGAACTGGTACAGGGGTCTCATGGACCCCTTACCAGTTCACAAAGGGTTAACAGAAAAAAAAAAACATGGACACAAAATTTTTATTTATTAAAAAAAAAAAAAAAATAATTTACTCTTTACTCACCTTCGATCGTCAGCTCCTGTGTCCCTCGCTGATCTGCTGTCAGATGCCGGTGATCGGCATCCAGAGAAGGAGGAGGCAGGAGATCAGAGGATCTCCTGTCACCTCCTTCCAGGGCACCGATCACCGGCATCTGACAGCTAACAGAGCTGTAGCTGGTGATCGGGACTGGGAATGACGTCATAGCCCCGCCCCCAAAGGGGCGGAACTTAGCGGGGGACGACGGCACGGACTGACGTCATTAGCCCCGCCCCCAAAAGGGGCGGGGCTTAGCGTCAAGATGGCGGCCGCCATCGGAACAGGAGAGGGGAGAGAGCCTTCCAGGCTCTCTCCTGAAGATCGGAATGACCTGGGGGGGGATTGGAGGCCCCCCAGGTGAAGAGGAGGGTCGGCGGGAGCCAGCGCACACAGAGGTAAGTAAATGTCATTTTTTATTTTTTTTTATTTTACAGGAAAAGCCGGAGGCAGCTGAAATGGGGGGGGGGCACCCTATTCCGGGCCCTCCCCTGCAGCCAGAGGAGGTCCGGTGAACGATCGGAGACCACCATTTTGAAGAGGAGACCCGGCTGAATCAAACGAGGGGTCAGGTAAGTGCCTTTTTTAAAAACTTTTTTTACTATTAGTGGGGAAAGTCAGGCACGTAAAATTTACGTGGCTGGCAGTTAACTGCAGGAGAGGCAGCCACGTAAATTTTACGTGGCTGGCGTTTAAAGGGTTAAACTGTCTGCTGTTACCCTACTTTATGGACACTGCTATTGGATGTCCCGAGTGTAAGTATTCTATCTGGAGCAAGACGTACTGTATACTAAGAATAATACAATTCTGTGATTACTCACCTGTAGAATTGGTATTATGAGTATACAGTACGTCCTGCTCCACCCCACCCTTGGTTTTGCTTTACATATATAAAGACAACAAGAAACAGTGCAAGAAAAGCGCAAGGCCATAGCGCCTCAAATATACCATGAAGATGTACAATGTAAGCATAATAATAGCAGAACTGGTAAAAGCTTACAGTAATGGTATAAACAGTAGTTAGTCTGCTCAAAAACTTCACATTCTCACTATGCATCAACAAAATATTAACAACAGTAATGCCCGTAAAAGAAGGCGCTAGGCAAGGAGAAAAGCATAAGAGAAATAAATGAAGAAAGAAGAGGAAAAAAAGAAGAAAACAAGACAAGAGAAAGAGAGGAAAAAAGGAGAGTGTCCGCATCAACCCATTCTCTCCATTAGATCTCGGATCTCCGGGGCACTCCTAGACACCTCCCATATTGTCCAGGTCCTACGGTGCTTCTCGGCCCCACCTTCGACACCGTCGAGTGCAAGTTCCTCCATCCTTTTGATATTCTCCAACTCCCCGTACCATTCAATCAAGGAGGGTAAAGTATTGGAACGCCAGTATCGGGGTATCACTGATCTAGCTGCCGTAAGCATATGCCTCAGCAGGCCTCCCCCCCCCCCCCCCCCCGTCGCCACTGAACCCGGAGTCATCGACAGAAGGGTCACCTGAGGGGAGTTAGGAACACTGTCAAGCGTCGTAAGCTCGTATACCCTCAGCACCCCCTCCCAAAAAGTGTTAATAGCGGGGCATTCCCACCAGATATGAGTTAGGGTCCCGTGCGCTCTGTTACACCTCCAACAGCTATCTGTCTCCGAGCCTCCGTATCTCACCAAGTCCGCAGGGCTCCTATACCATCTGGTCAGGATTTTATAGTTCCTTTCCTGGGCCCTGCAAGCCATCGAGAGTTTGTGCATTAAGGCAAAGGCTTTCTCCCAGTCCTCCTTCTCGAACATCTGACCCAGTTCTTCCTCCCATTGAAGGAGCCTATTTTTGATGGCTCTGCAGTCCAGCGCCATCTGGCGGAGTAATACCTGAGTGTAAGTATTCTTTCTGGAGCAGGACATACTGTATACTCATAATACCAATTCTACAGGTGAGTAATCACAGAATTGTATTTTTACAGGTCGTAAATACAACATAAAGAAATCAGATACAACACAGATAACAATAGCCAATGGTCCAATTTAAGGAGGACCCTATTTCATCATTGGCATATATTATTAAGTGACTCTGATTTGACATTGTGGCTTGCAATGGGAACCCAGATGACAGTAAGATGGGCAAAAAGTATTAGGGACAGACTTAGAGCCCAATTTAATAATAGCGCCACTTGAGCTGCACCATAACTGCAACTGCAGCCACAGGCAGCAGGCGCTCTGGGGTTCGGTGCTGAATGCTATGCCCATGGCGCTGTTATATAGCGACAAGTAGCATATAGGACACATAGGGACACATGAATTACATGACACGATTTGCAGTGCATGACCTAATTGCAGAAAATGATTTAAAAACAATTCCGAACAGGCCAGGGATCTCATGCCACTGTCAGGAATAGCCTTGTTACGTCTGTCTAGTTGGACTGTTTCCCTTAAGTTTTCCCTTAGTTAAGATGGCGGATTGTGTCTCAGCTGGGTGCCATCTTACTTCCTGTCATATATATAAACCTCTCAGGCCTGTTGCTCAGTGCTTGAGTATTGTGTTTGGCTTCCTGCTTGTGCAGTTCTCTAGCCTGGAACTTACTCTCCGGTTTGTTCCTCCTCTTGCGGTTTACCCTGCAAATCCTTGCTAACTGCTGACCCGGATTGGACTTTGACTCCGCATTGATCTGCTTCCCTGTTGCTGACCCGGATTGGACTTTGACTCCGCATTGATCTGCTTCCCTGTTGCTGACCCGGATTGGACTTCGACTCCGCATTGATCTGCTTCCCTGTTGCTGACCCAGATTGGACTTTGACTTCCTGCGTTTTGGCCTAGTCTCTGCCATTGGACTCCAGCAGTATTCACCAGTATCGTGACAGGATACTCAAGCCAAAAATGGAGTCCGCTGGGACTGGGCGTTTGGAGGTTCGCATTAACCAGCTGCAGTCTACTCTGGCTAATATGCACGCCGAGATGCAGACGTTGAAAAACAAATATGATACCTTTTGAAGGACAGACTTCTCACAATGTCCATATTTATGGACAAGCAATTCAAGAGCTACGTGGGACAGTGCAGACATTATCTGATCGGATTGCTCACTTGGAGGCTCAAGCTTCTGTACTACCTACTTCCGTGCCTGCCATGAGTCCTAAGTTGCCACCGTTCAGATTTGGCGGAGACCGTGACAAATTCAGGGGATTCCTTAATCAATGTAGGCTATACTTTGATGCAAATCCAACCCAGTTTCCTACTGACCGGTCTAAAGTCCTGTGTATCATCATGTTGCTGACACATAAAGCCATTGCCTGGGCTAGTCCACTGATTGAGACCCAAGACCGCCGGCTGAACAACCTTGAAGACTTCATCAATGCCATGAGTCAAATGTTTGATGATCCCAATCGAGGTGCTACAGCTGAAGCAGCACTACTAGCTTTGCGCCAAGGCAGACGCCCCGTCACCGAGTATGCAATGGAGTTCAAGAGGTGGGCTATCGACACTGATTGGAATGACACAGCGAAAATGTCTTTTTTTTAGGAAAGGACTTTTCAGCGCATTAAAAGATGAACTTGCCCGTGCAGAGGCCCCTTTAGGCTTAGACGACTTTATTAACCATTGTATTAGAATTGACACCCGACTATCTGAACGACGACAAGAGAAATGGGCTACCTTGAATTTTGATACTAAGCACTACCCTTCTTTTCCTGCAGCTATTTCTAAGGAACCGCAAGGAAAGATTCAAAGGGAATCGGGAAGTGAGCCGATGCAAGTAGATTCCATACTAAGGCGTGAAAGCGTTGACAGAAGAGAGCACAGGCTCCGGGAAAGCTTATGCTTCTACTGCGGAAAATCTGACCACTTCCTTATCAACTGCCCTAGCCGCCCTCGGAGATTGGTAGCAGCTATTATGGATCCTGACTTTTCGGACAGAGAATCAATTGTTTCCGAAACAGAATTATCTGAGAAAGCAGTTATCCATTCCATCTCATCGGTGGCCCCTCATATTAAGAAAGAAAATAAAGACTCCCATTGCTTCCTTCCCATTAAGTTTCTAATTCTCAGTGGATTTCTGCCTCTGCTATGGTGGACTCTGGGGCTAGTGGCAATTTCATGGACCTTTCTTTTGCCCAAAAGCATGGGGTCAGATTTAACAAAAAACTCTCACCCTTGGTAATGGAAACCGTAGATGGATCTCCACTGAGCTCAGGGCCTGTGGATCAAGAGACGGAGCCACTTGAGGTCATTATAACACCCCAGCACCGTGAAGTCCTCTCTTTCCTGTTGATCTTGTCTCCACATTTTCCTGTTATTTTAGGCCTACCATGGTTGCAAGCACAGAACCCTGTCATCAACTGGGAAACTAAAGAAATAAGCTTCCCTGGGGAGGATGGTCTTTCGACAGGGTACTCTGAACAAGATTCTAAAGAACCAGTTGAAAATAATAAAATGGTAGAATTACCCTCTGTATACAAGAACTATGCAGAAGTGTGCGAAAAACAAAATGCCGACAAGCTTCCCCCACATCGATCTTATGACTGTCCCATAGAATAGTTTCCTGGTGCACCTATACCCTTTGGACACATTTACCCTTTGGCAGACCCCAAACTAAAAGCCCTCAAGGACTACATAGAAGAAAACCTGGCTAAGGGGTTCATTCGCCCATCTTCTTCACCTGCGGGGGCTCCCATATTCTTTGTAAAAAAAAAGGACGGTTCTCTAAGACCGCGCATTGACTACAGGGAACTTAACAAAATTACAATCAAGAACCGCTACCCTCTACCATTGATTCCTGAGCTCTTGGAGAGAGTACGATATGCAAAGGTGTTCACCAAGTTAGACCTGCGTGGCGCTTATAACTTGGTCCGTATAAGACCCGGAGATGAATGGAAGACAGCGTTTAGGTCACGTTATGGACATTATGAGTATCTCGTGATGCCTTTTGGTCTTTGCAACGCCCCTGCTACCTTCCAACATCTTGTCAATGATATCTTCAGAGATCTTTTGGACCAGTTTGTAGTCGTCTATTTGGATGATATCTTAATTTTTTCCAACTCTATGGAAGAACATCAGAGACATGTGAAATTGATTCTGGATCGTCTAAGGAAGAATCAACTCTACATTAAGATTGAAAAATGTGATTTTCATCAAACTGAAATCCAATTTCTGGGTTATATAATTTCACCCCGTGGTCTACACATGGACCCTAGCAAGATTAAAGCAAGTAGACTGGCCTACTCCAAAAAACATAAAGGATGTTCAACGTTTCATAGGTTTTACCAATTTTTATAGACGTTTTATTAGGAATTTCTTGGAGATCATAACTCCTATTACACAGTTGACTAAGAAAGGACTTGCCTTTGCTTGGTCTCCTCAAGCACAAGAATCCTTTTGTCTCCTAAAGTCCAAGTTCACTACAGCCCCAGTGCTAGTCCATCCCGACCCAGAATGCGCCTTCATTGTGGAAGTAGATGCTTCAGACTGTGCTATAGGGGCTATTCTGTCTCAGAGAACAGGAGACAAGGGGTTATTGCATCCCTGTGCCTTTTTCTCCCGACGTTTATCACCTGCTGAGAAGAATTATGATGTGGGGAATAAAGAACTGTTGGCCATCATTGCAGCATTTAAGGAATGGAGGCATCTCCTTCAAGGAACCTCACAGCAAATAATTGTTCTAACTGATCACCGTAACTTGGAGTTTGTTAGATTTGCCAAGTGTCTAGCTCCTCGCCAAACTCGTTGGGAGTCTCTTTCTCAACCAATTCAACTTTGTAATCTCATACCGGCCTGGATCTCGTAATGGCAAAGCGGATGCTCTATCTAGAATTTTTTCCAAAGATTCCACTTCTATTATTCCACCCAAAACTATTGTTCCTGAGTCTAATTTTATTGGAGTAATCCAAAATAAGGACTTGCTGGAAGAGATAAAAGAGGCCTATAACACCGATTCCTTGCTGTCTCAACCATCTGATGAGGTGCACTTAATGCTTAAAAACAAGATGTGGATCCATGGGCAGCAGCTATATATACCCGAAACAGTAAGATTGAAAATTCTAAAGCTAGTCCATGATTCATTCTAAGATTGCTGGTCACTAGGGAGTGCAGAAGACACAGGAATTCCTATCTCATTTCTTTTGGTGGCCCAATTATCAACAGGACGTAAGAAAATATGTATTGTCATGTGACGTTTGTGCTAGATGCAAGACTCCACGTTCTTCACCCTTGGGTTTGTTACAGCCTTTGCCGATCCCCTCTCGTCCCTGGGGTTCCATTTCCATGGACTTTATAGTAGATCTACCTACCTCTAAAGGAAAAAATACAATTCTGGTAGTAGTTGACCGGCTCACCAAGGCTGTACACTTCATTCCATGTACCGGCCTACCTTCTGCTAAAGACACTGCTGACCTTGTAGTTCAGAATGTGTTTCGTTTTCATGGAGTTCCTGATGAAGTCATCTCGGATCGTGGGGTACAGTTTACATCAAAATTTTGGCTGAGTTTTTGTTCAGCACTGGATATTGAGGTTAACTTATCAACCGCCTTTAACCCACAAACTAATGGACAAACTGAGCGCACAAATCAGACCCTGGAACAGTACTTACGATGCTATATCTGTCATTTACAAGATGATTGGGTCGATCTGCTTCTCCTACAATAACTCCCAAAATGCCTCCACTAAGCAAACTCCTTTCTTTGCGAACTTGGGGTATCATCCAAATATTCTACCCAAATTCCCTGCTTTTTTACCTATGCCTGCAGTTGCAGAAAGGATCTCTAAATTACAGCAAAATTTGAAACTAATCAAGACAACGTTGAAGAAGGCTCAAGAAAATTACAAGAAGGGGCAGATAAATTTCGTAGGCCAGCACCAATGTTTAAAGTGGGAGATAAAGTATGGCTTTCCACCAGAAATTTGAGACTCGAGTTGTCTTCACCAAAACTGGGACAGAAATTTATTGGGCCCTATAAGATTATCAAGATTACTAGTCCTGTAGCTTTTAAGCTTCAACTCCCACAGTCCATGAAGATTCATCCTGTGTTTCATGTGTCTCTGTTAAAACCTGTTGTGCTCAACCCTTTTCCGGAACGTATTCCTTCTCCTCCCGATGCAGTGGAGGTAGATGGGCAAGAACAGTTTATTGTAGAAGAAATCTTGGACTCTAGAATCTTTAGGAACCAATTACAATACCTCATTAAGTGGCAAGGTTATGGGCCTGAAGAAAATTCTTGGGAACCTGTGAGTAATATTAATGCTCCCCGACTGATCAGTTTCATCAAAGACATCCTGGGAGGCCGAGGCAGGTCACGTCCAGAGGCCGCTGTTGAGGTGGGAGTAATGTCAGGAATAGCCTTGTTACGTATGTCTAGTTGGACTGTTTCCCTTAAGTTTTCCCTTAGTTAAGATAGCGGATTGTGTCTCAGCTGGGTGCCATCTTACTTCCTGTCATATATATATAAACCTCTCAGGCCTGTTGCTCAGTGCTTGAGTATTGTGTTTGGCTTCCTGCTTGTGCAGTTCTCTAGCCTGGAACTTACTCTCCGGTTTGTTCCTCCTCTTGCGGTTTACCCTGCAAATCCTTGCTACCTGCTGACCCGGATTGGACTTTGACTCCGCATTGATCTGCTTCCCTGTTGCTGACCCGGATTGGACTTCGACTCCGCATTGATCTGCTTCCCTGTTGCTGACCCGGATTGGACTTTGACTTCCTGCGTTTTGGCCTAGTCTCTGCCATTGGATTCCAGCAGTATTCACCAGTATTGTGACAGTCACATGCATGAGCACAAACATTTTTCAAAAATGCTAACAAGAAGTGACCAAAAAGACATAACTAGAAAGCCTAATTGAAGCCTATGGGAGAATGCCACTAAGCGACCTGTGTGCACATGATGTAATAATAATACATTACAACTAGACAAAGTGCAATTTCTGGGGAAATTGTGTGAAGTGTTCTTGCCGCCACCAGTTCTCTACTGGAGTGGGCAGAGTAACTGGGTGGAGTGACTTGAGTGGCTGGAGTAACTGTGGAAAGGTTTGACTGGGCAGAGTAACTATATGGATTGTTTGGAGTGAGTAAAGATAGTAGGCATTAAATGATGACTGGCTATGTCATTTGTCTAACCTGTTTTCCATAACATGTTTTCATGGGGAGTTTTCCTGAGACTGGCTGTGTGGGCGGAGCAGCTGTAAAATGAATGTAACGAGCCAGGCTGCAGGTGTGTTTCTATGGTAACCAGAGAATGCACATTAAAACACATTTCTAATGCACTGGTGGTTGCCATATTCAAATGGCTGTAGCTTAATAAGTATACATCCTACAGCAAAGAGCTTTATACTGTAAGAATCACAAGAGCAGCCAGGCCTACAATGTGGTATGTAGCATATAGTATATATGTCTCTGAAATATTAAAAATGAAGGCACAGTCGCAGTTTAGACACCACAAATTTGAATGGCAATTTCTAGAGTGGAGTTTCAATGAATGTCAATGGGAGGTGTGAGTTGCAAACAAAAGGTCATATTGTGAAAACTGTTAGGGCTATGGCTTAGCCTTGGACATTTTTAGCGGCAGCAGGGATAGCTGAAAGTTTTGATTTAAGATTTGTGTAGGTGGCCTTAAAAATGAGGGAGAGGTCGCAGTTTAGAAATCATGTCCTGATTTTTCACTTCACACTCATCTCCCACTCTAGTCTCTAGTTTTGAACATTCCTCCCATTCATTCCTATGGGAAAATTGCGCCAGAACGATCTGCACGTTTTGGTATATTATGGTCTATGTAGTGTAAAAACTGTGGGAGGAGTTACAGTGTAAAATATGGTGGAATAATATATCAGCAAGAACAATAAGTGATCTTGCCATGCAAGAACACTTAATCAGCAAGAACAATAAGTGATCTTGCCATGCAAGAACACTTAATAATATATCAGCAAGAACAATAAGTGATCTTGCCATGCAAGAACACTTAATGATACATGGGACGCTATATGGAGCTATGAGAGGCACTATTCGTTTCTTCCTTCATAAATACAGATGCCACCGGCCGTTGCGAAGTGGCGCTACTTGCCGCAAGTGTTTCTAAATTAACCCCCAATTCATAGATATTTTTCTTAAGAGTAGAATGCAGGCTCACATTTTGAATATTAAATTGGCTGTGAGGGACGAAAGTCTGGGAAAAAAAAATGGACACCTGGGGCGAAACAATTTTTAATACCCTGAAGGGAACCATAATAACTGGTCTGCATTAAAGTGGACCAATGAACCCATGGAGAAAGGCCCAGGAATCTATAAGATTCCCTCCCCCCCGGGGCATCCAGAATTGGGATGCCCCGCTGTGTGAAACCCCTCCCCAGGTCGCCCATAAACTCACCATTTTTCACAGTCCAACTGCAGGGCGCATGCCAGGCATCCGTGAATGGCCGCTGCGGGCATGTTCCCTGTTAGAAAGTAGCTGGGGAAGCAGCCACCAGTGCGCTCAGATCCAGGATGAAGGGGCTTGAGCGGATCCGAGCACTGAATGGACGAGCAGCTGCGCATGAGTCATAGGCCCGGGAAGAGGTGAGTTTGTTCGGGCGACCTGGGGGGGGTTCACACAGCGGGGCACTGACCAAAACCCAGGATGGTCAAAATCTTGGGTTTCGGTCCACTTTAAGCTCAAAGGAAAAAACTCCCTTTTTGGCAGGTTTTTGGTGTTCTGCATAGCACACGACAATGAAAACTTTAAAAAATGCCATTGAAAGTGGAATTACCCTTTAAGTGCAAATTGTTAAAATAAAAACCTCCCTTTTTGTCAGGTTTTTGGTGTTATGTCGTATTGTTTTTCTCTTCTGGAATGTAAAATACTAATTTGTGTTAGGATTGTGCCCCCAGACCTGTGATTTTTCAGCATGCGTTTTCCATGTTTCCTATATTCCTGTGTGTCTGTGATCCTAAGATGGGAGTGTTTTTTCTGGCCTTGAGTGCAAACTTCTAAAAAGACTACATATCCCACAATGCTTGCACTGTAACAGGTGAACATTGGCTACGGCACACAGGCGTAATGACACTTCCAGCTGAGAACACTGCCTAAAACAATTTAGCTATCGGAAGACAAGATTGTGATTCTCCCCATCTAAATAAGTTGAATTACAGCAGAAGTTAAAACACGTCGACTGTGTCTTAGCCAATAAGATGATTAGCAAGCCAGAGTGAGGAAGTATTGTGATCTGCACTTTTAACGCACCAGTTAATGTACATTGCTAAGGTAAACACATTGTTGCTAGGAAAAATGGTTTTCTGTTATAACACAGAATTGAAAAAAAATAGAAAAGAAAAAAAATAGCAGATAAGTTCAGCACATTGGTTACATCATTTTGGCACACAATAATGGAAACCTTAAAAAAATGTCACTGACCCTTTAATCTTCTCTTTGGACTTTCCCTTAAACCACACCAACAGCCTTGTCAGTTGAAAAAAACATCACTTTCCCAATCTGCATGCATGATACTGAATTATTGTCAGCACTTACATTTGCTCCTGTATCCACTCAAAGCTGAAACACCGCGCCACGATTTTCTCCTGGTAGCGGCCATTGTGAAGCAACAGGAAATCCATCAGCACATCTTTGCAGACAGCCTGCAGCTCCATAGGAAGCCATTTTGAAAGTAAAAATGCCCATGGCGATACAAAAAGTTAAATGAATATGTGCAACAATCTGAATAATCCTGGGGAGGGATGCATATAAGCAATGTACGGCTGTTGCTCCGGGTTAATACTGACCCTGACATTTCTCTTGCAGGTTTATTATGATTCGACACTGGCAGTCGAAGCAGCCCATCAACCCCCTTGACGTATGGGGGTGTTCACCTCAGCCCGGGATCCTCGGCATCGGAGCAGCAGCGGTGCTTGAATTTGTCGCCAGCCAATTGGCCCCGGGTTCTTTCACACCCCCAATGTTCTAAATTCGGGTGCAGATAACCAGGGGGGTTAGGAATCCAAGGCGCTATTCACACCTCTCCACTTGTGCTGTGCAATGCAGTCACAATGCAAAGGAAAATTCTGCCCATTATTTTTAATGAGCCAGTTAACATATATATGCAGCTACAGCCTAATGGATAGACCCAAGAAGCATTAGGGGGATGCCTTTCTACCGGCCTGGGATTTCTTCAGATCACCACTGGTTGAGACGACTCTGGTGTAGGTACCTCCACCAGAGCATAGGGCCAAAATGCAATTATGGGACATATTCTGCTCTATTCCCTAGTGCCTCTTGCTCAGCCAACAGCACTCCTGCCCTTTGCTACACTTCACTCACTCCTCAACTTCATTACCCCCTTTCCCCCCACACCTAACCATTGACAGGCAGAAATGACATAGGAACTAGGGTACTGTCATCAAGATCCAATTTAAGTATGTAGCTTGGCATCGGCAATGATTATGTGTAGAGAGGGATGGTCCCACTGGTTCTTCTAGGATAGCCCGCAAAAGTTCCACAGTCCACCAATGCAAGGATTGATTTTGTCTGCCAATCACATGAACAGCATCAATTGACATGACTGAGAGTTATCATGGATGGCGGGATGTTGAATCGGTTAATGCTCTTAATTGTGAAAATATATATGCTGTACCCCATCTCCCCCCTTCTTCCTCTTTTTTGCTTTCTGTACCCCCTACTTCCTTTACTTTATAAAACAATAAAATTATAAAAATGATTAAAATATATATATATATATATATATATATATATATATATATATATATATATATATGCAGAGTATATATGTGAACTGGCCCATTAAAAACCATGAGCAGCACTTTATCCTTGCGCTGTGACAGCATTGCTGGTGCAAGCTAAGAGGCGTGAATAGAGCCTAAGGCTCTGTTAACAACTCTTTGCTTCTTCTACGTTGTTGCGCTGCGTTGCAACTCAGTTACAGCGCAGAGGAAATGTACATTATTCTAGATGGGATAGTTCACATATCTGTGCTGCGTTGCCAACACCTTTTTTCAGCACAATGTTGTAACAGTGCAGGTCAACAGAAGTCTATAGCAACACAAGCACAACGCACGTATAACGCGGTGTACCTGTGTTGCCATAGACTTTACCATGTACGTATTATGCAAAACAATGGTTTCCTTTTAAAACATGCAACGCAAACGCATTTCTAACACATCAAAAGCGCAGTGTGTGTTTAACCATGCCCATCTTGCATATTCACAAAGCGCTTGCTCTTAACGCAACGGAGAGGTGTGAACAGACCCTAAGGTTCCGCGATACCTTGTAATGTAGTTACAATGCAGATAAAACACTGTACATTATTCTAGATAGGATAGTTCACATATCTGTGTTACACAATGTATCAAAAAAGCACTGCAGAGCATTATTGTAACAGCACAGGTCAATAGAAGTCTATGGCAATGCAAGCATAATGCAGGTATAATGCAGTGTACCTACCCGTTGCTTTTGCGTTGCCATAGAATTTACCATTTACTTATTGTGTAAAAGATGTTTTTCTTTTCAAAAATGCAACACAAACGCATTACTAACACGTCTAAATCGCAGCATTTGTTTTGATACCATGCACTTCTGGCATATTACAAAATGCATGCTCTCAACACAACGGAGAGTGGTGAACTGAGCCTGAAAGATTGTGGCTTTTCCCTGGGGCATCCCGAACTGTGTGGAACCCTCCCCAGGGCGCCTATAAAAACTCATCTTTCTATGCTTCAGTGAGGTATGTGCGGGCTCTCGTACAATGAGCCTGTGACTACATTATCCAGCAAGCAGCTCTCATTGTTTTGGGGTTTCAAACAGCAGAACATCCCAATTTGAGATGCCCCCAGGGAACGGAACCAAACCCGGGAAAGTCAAATTCCCAGGTTATGTTCTGCTTTATATTTAGCCACACCCCCTGATTGAGGGATGGATAGGAGATTGTTGTAACAGTTACTACAATATAAAGACTCTGAAAAGGGCAAATTAATAATTCATTGATGCAGATCTACACGATATACCTCAAAAGAGGGACAAATTAGAACAACCAGGGACAGGGGGACATGCAATCAAAACAGGGACAGTCCCTCCAAATGCCGAACAATTCAAAGCATGCAGATCTGAGGAAATGAAAGTGTCTCGAACTGCTGCACCAGCCATAGTCAGTGAGACAATACACAACAGAGCTTCGTTGTAAGCGCGGGGACATAAGTGACTCTATAACCTACTGCAAGCGGTTCTATCTGCCATTACACAAGGAGAAAACAGCTCTGTTACCAAGCAACACTCTCACTCGGCTTGC
Source organism: Gastrophryne carolinensis (assembly GCA_027917425.1). Lineage (NCBI taxonomy): Eukaryota > Metazoa > Chordata > Amphibia > Anura > Microhylidae > Gastrophryne > Gastrophryne carolinensis. The sequence goes on from CM051236.1 coordinate 293,088,555, forward strand.
CGAGGAAGTGACGTCACGACCAAACTGGTAGGAGCCGGAAAGGCCCGGATGTGAGTGCCGCCTTTGTGTCGCGATACCGCGTGACTGAAATATCGTGACAGGACAGGAGCCGGGTGGTACTAGGAAGAGCCGGAGCGGTAGGTGAAACCTGAGCTGTAATGTGAAGAGAAGGAGCCGGGATTCCCCCTGGTTCTGTGCTGTACACGACCTTGTGTTAACCTGGGGAAATGGGTCCGGGTGGTGACTGCAGGCCGGGATATTATAACGGGGACCAATGCTTTAGGTTCCGGTTCCAAACCTCTCCCGGAAGGTGCTGAGCTGGCGGGTCACTGACATATAAAGGGAACCAGCCCAGCGTCTATAAACTGTTATTGGGGCCCGGGTTCTACATGACACCCGGGAGCTTTTCAGTTAGATAAACGTCCCACTCCCCCAATGCAGGAACAGCCCTCCTGTCAGCAAAGTGAACCCTCATCATGTATGTAATAGGAGAGGCAGTGTAGGCTGGAGCTGAGCTTATTGGAACACGCATACTCCATGGGGAAGCCTGGCCTTGTGGCACATTCTTCCCATACTGCAATTGAATTTCCTCACCAGCGCTGTGTAGCTTTCTATCCAGGCTGTGCAAGATCTATCCCCAGATCCATAGCATATAGCAGCTTATATCTACTATTCAATGTACCCATATGCCTATGGCAGAGCCCAACTTTTACCTCAGGACCCATGTGTAACTTACATTCTGTCTGAAATTAAAGAGGACCAAAACCCAGGTTTTTGACTGTCCTGGGTTTTGGTCCTTTCCCCAGGGGCACACCTGATCGGAGGTGCCCCTCTGTGTGAACCCCCCCAGATCTCTGCAGCCAACTCGCCTTTTCCAGGTCCCACAGCGCATCTAAGAGCAGCTGCTCTGACGGCCGCATCCTCTGCTTGCCTCTAGCAGTGTGTGTGCCCACGTCGGGCATTTGTGAATGGCCCCAGATTGGGGTGTCCATGGGGAAAGGACCAAAACCCAGGATAGTCAATTTTTTTTGACACTTTAAGGTTATACTAAAGATAAGCCCAATTGTTGTCCTATTGTCTTGGGCTACATGTTGCACTGTCCTAAATGTCAGTCTGTTTTTTAAAAAGACCCTGTAAATGTATTAGAGCATTGGATATTCATAGAAAAAAAATGTAGAGAAACAGTGGGTGTGGCAACAGTGATGTAAGCACACTGTGATTAGAGTGGGGGGAGGGTGGCGTTTCAGAAATGCAGAGAGAGGCATCCAATCAGGACTCTGGCAGTGATTGGGGGGGTGTTTCCGTTCTTGGTCTACCAAAGGTTGATTGATAGACCAGATAGGCGGGGTGGGGACTGAAAGCTGAATGAGGAAGTGACTTTCTCCATGTATATACTCACCTTTTGCCCCTCGCAGATGATCGCTCCTAGTCAGATGCTGGCAACCCTAACTGATGAGCAGATCCACAATCCACACCGTGTTCCCTGATCGTCCACTGATTCCTGTTTCTTGGCGTGACACGCTGCCTCCATTGACTGCAATGGAGGGGTTGTGCCTGCATCACTGGATGATTGTGGGCACCCCATAATGAGAGGCAGGAAGTGCCAGATGGTCAGGCCAGGCGATGCAGATTGGGGTTCGGGTAATGGCCCATTTAGATGGAGCAATTTTAAAGCAAGTAATTGCTAAAAACATAGCAAGTTAGCGATAATCGCTCCGTTGAAACTGGCGCTGGGATGAACGAGAATTGGATAATCAGCCGGTCAGCCATCGTATTGCTTCAGTTGACCTAACACTTCTCGTTCCTCTCTTAAACCGGACCAACACCCGTTTTTACTTTAATGGGTGTTGGTCCCGGTATCTGCTGGTAAGAAGCTCAGGGGGGCATCCAGAACGTTGGAGCCCCCTTGCACCTAACAGCGCACAAAACTTGTAATACTCACCTCTGCTACGAGCCACCGCTGGGAAAGGAATCCCACGATTGGCCGCCGGGTGGGCCGTAGTCACGGGACTCCTTTCACGGCTGTGGCTCGTAATGAAGGTATTACAAACTTTGTGCGGTGAGGGGGGGGCTCCAGCGTTCTGGATGCCCCAGCCCCATCCCTGGGGCTTCTTTTAATCAGCAGATAGCGGAACCAACACCCGTTAAAGTAAAAATGGGTGTTGGTCCGGTTTAATGGTTAGAATGCATAATCAGAAGTTGCCCTCGATAAAATATTTTTATATGAGAACAAGCAATGGAGCAATCGCTCTTGCAACTGATTGGCCAACAAATATTCAGAGTCTGATTACAGTCGCCCGATCGCAAAAGATTTGTATGGTCGGCCGCTCGCTGAGAGAACAGCCAATTTTTCTGCTTGTGTAGAGTGATCTATTTTTTTTTTTTTCTCCACTTTCAGTGAATCACCAGATAGGAAGACAATGACAGTGAGTGGCACTTTTTGCTTCAGGGAAAAACATTCACCTTTTCTCAGGAGTAAAAAAAATAATCGCCATTGACTTTCATTGTCTTCCTATCTGGTGATTCACTAACAGTGAAATTCTCATGTTTTTTTTCTCATGAATTGAATTTTTGACTGCCATGAGAATTTTTTCCAACTCTTAGTGAATCAAGGCCCATGTGTGTGACAAATGTTAGCTAGTTTGCTTGTGCAGCAGGTTTAATTAATGGTGCAGGTCATGGCTATTTCCCCGATATCCCTCTAGCTAAGACGCATGCCTGTGCCAGCCAACCAGAAATGTCTGCCGAGGATACACACCTAGGCTAAACATATAGTGGCAGTTTTTTCAGGTGTTTCTGGGGGTTTCACACATGGGAATCACAGATAAGGAGGCTCTAGAGAGATGATTGCAGAGTGAAACTTGTGCCGATTTACCCATCTCCTCAGATTGCAGCACCACTGTGTTGCTTTCCTTGGCTCCACACGATGATGGCGCTGGACGCATTCAAGACATGTAAAGCATGAACTGCCTCTGTCATTTAAGGGAGCTCTATTAAGAGGTTACCTGATATTAAAAATCCATAAACCTCCTTAAAATGGACATTTTACCTCGGTTTCTTTACTTATTTCAGGCGGTCCCTCTGGCCTCGGAACAGGGTTTCTTCCAAACACTTCAAAGTACCGTTTTTAAATTCATCTGGGGGCAACGGTAAGCCTAGGATACGGAGGGCTACTCTTTTTAGGCCTAAGCACAGGGGGGGACTTGGAGTTCCGGACCTTAGGACTTACCATGCTGCTTCAGTGCTGGTGCGTCTCTCGGACTGGTTCCACCACAAAGATAAGTGTTGGGTTAGTATCGGGGGTGGCCCTGCCTTGGGTGGACCCCTCATGTCGTCCTGGGAGACAGGAGCTCCTGTATCTGGTGGGCCCTCTGCTGACAATATGGGATAGATTCTTGAGGCAGGGGGAGTTTTTACTCAGGCCTGGACTTCTTACCCCGCTATTTGACAACCCGGCTTTCCCCCCAGGGATGAACTCTAAGTCTGTTCTCCTCTGGGAAGCCTCTCAAGATACCAGACTGGGGGACATAGTTTCGAGAGCGGGTGTAGGAATATCTCTTAGCTCTTGCACGCCCAGCTGGTTGCCTTTGTCAAATCTCATGTGCCGGCCTCGAATCTTTCCTGCCCCCCTACACCATTGGAGAGGCTCTTGCGGGATCCCTCTTCCCCTAAGCATGTGATCTCTACTCTATACAAGATCCTTCAGGACGAGGGGAAGGGTGGAGAGCTGCCCCGGTTTTGTGGGAAATGGGAGGAGGAGTTGGGTCACACATTTGAATCTGATGACTGGGAGAAGTCCTTTGTGCTTACCCACAAACTGTCCATGGCGTGTAGGGCTCAGGAACGGAACTATAAAATCCTGGCGAGATGGTACAGATGCCCATCTGATCTTGTGAAGTTTGGGGGGGCAGAGTCCGGGGACTGCTGGAGGTGTGGGAGGGCCTTGGGGGACTGTGCTACACATCTGGTGGGAATGCCCAATGGTGAGGGCCTTTTGGGAGGGAGTGCTCGGAATTTATGAGCGCTTGACTCTTGAAAGTGTTCCACACACACCGCAGGTTGCTCTCTTGTCAGTGATCCCAGGGTCAGTGTCGGTGAACAAGAAGGGGCTGCTGAGGCACCTGCTCACGGCTGCCAGATCAGTGATCCCCAGGACTGGCGCACCAATGGTGCCTCCCTGCTGGAATGGTATGGTGAGGTTGAAAACATCAAGAGGATGGAGGAGATGACTCTGGAGAAGGTCGAGGAGGGTACTCAGAGGTTTCTTAAGACATGGACTCTCTGGGAGGTGTCACGGGTCTCACCTGACTTTCAGGTGCTACTAGAACGCATATGGTGTTAGCTGGTGTGGCGGAGGAATGGGAGGGCCTGACTCTCTCTTGGTCGGCGAGAGGTGGTCTGGCGGGATCGGGGGGGATTAGGGTTCGGGCACGGGACACCGGGCCTCAGGGTTCCCTTTTTTCTTCACTCATTCTTTTTGTTTCCTTCTTCTTTCTTTTCTCTCTTTGACGTCTCTTTTCCCTTTGATAGCTGGGGGAAATGGACTCGGTCGCTACTTACCGGAAAGGCCGATGAGGGGTGGGCTCACATGAGGGGGGATGGTCTTTTTTTGGGGCGCTAGCCCAGTGTGATGGGGTAGGTCGTCCCCGGGCAATGGCTGCTGACATCCCTGTCGGATCCTGGCTTAGGCCTCTAGTAGGGGAATGCGGTATGATCGGGTCCCCCTGGGGCCAAACGAGACTGACGTCCCATCTTCGCCCTGTTATCCTCTGTGTTCCTGTCTCTATCTACCATTATGTAAAAACTCAATAAAGACATATTGAAGTAAAAATCCATATTCACAGGCTAGGTAGGGAGAGAAAGAGGGCTAATTATACAATGCCAATAGTAGAAATATAATACAGCGAATTGAAATACACGGTTATCCCAGTGCAGACGACAAGCCATTAGAGATTAACAATTTTTCCCCTATAAAAGCATCCCAATCAGTTTTCACTAGCCTGGTGATTGGTCCACTTTAAAGAAACCCTATACTCATGGGGAAAACCTGGTATTATGGCCATTGTTTAGGGCAGAACAATACTAACTTACCTGTTTCAGTAGTGTGAGCCACTGTACTGGAACAGGTGAGCCCGTAGAAATGGTCCAGACTGCAGGCTTGTTTCTGATGACCAACCGTCCAAGCCTGACAAGTCGGTTCATAGTTGTCACCAACCCTGTGTACTTGCAATTTCATATACATGCTGTTCAGACCTGGGATAGGGGTACTTTCAGACATTTGTTAGTATTCCCCTTTCCAAAATACTTGTTAGAAACCATGTGGGTACGGCAGCAGTGACTGGGGGCCAAGCAGGATAGGCTTTTTGGTAGAAGCAGAGTTTTGTTAACAGAACCTGTGAGGGTCCGGTAAATGGATTTGGGGGATATTTAGGCAAAAGATTTCAACAAGCCTTATGGAATTCAAGCCAAGGTACGTTTGGTTAGCACATGCAAATTTACTTCCAGTAGTATCCATTGGCTGAGAATTTACCCACTAACCGGTATGGGTGTGTAATGGGATAAAGTCATAATGTTAATGTCCTGCTCAGTTATTCCACTGGCCCAGGGTATTTATTTCCTTGAAGCCTGTGGGAATATGCTGGCAATATGAACACGCATTTTGTTTAAACTGAAATTGAAAGGCAGTTGGGTTAGGTCTGTGTGCAGCATTCTCTTGGTCTGGGTGCACTACCAGCACTGTGTGATCCCTTAAAATAGACCTAATAAAACCTGAAAGTTGAATATAGACACACGGTAGACCCAGGATGGGAATATTTCAGATTGTTTATTTCTGGTACAGGTCAGTAATTATATATCTATATATATATATCTCTCTCTCATATTTCTGATTATCTTTAAACATTATGATTTTCTATAATTTACTCCGACAGTGTGCACAGGATGGCCCGTGGGCAGCAGAAGATTCAATCCCAGCAGAAAAATGCCAAAAAGCAAGCTGAGAAGAAGAAACATGGAACTGACCAGAAAGCTGCTGCTAAAGCAGCCTTAGTCTTCACATGTCCTGTGTGCAGGGTAATTATTTCACTTCTATTTCTGAAATGTGTTTTATATGTAGGTAAAAACATTTTCTTACAGGATGTGTATGGCTTGTGTTGCAATCATTGGATAATGCTTATTTAGCCTACCTATACTACTTGAGCTTTGTCTTTAGTGGGTTTAGTTTAGTGGGTTTACTCTAATGTAAAAGATTACATGCAGGCAGTTTGGTAGCCCCGGCCTTTGGTGCACCCCCTCCAGGCTTCTCCCAATATTGAAGGGGAATATGCTGTGTGGCTGTTGCACAGCTCATGTTAAAGAGGAGCAGCGGCATCCCTGTAGTAGAAGATTCAAGTGAGGCTCCCATCCTTGGGGTATCCCAACTTGGAATCCCCTGCTGTGTGAAACCCCTCGGATTCCCTGGTATGCTGTATATGGCCATACTGCATTCAGCTTACTAGCCAATGTGACAAAAGTCTGGCGAGAGCTTGAGCCACTTGGCTCGCACCCTGTGCGTGTGCTGTTGGATTGCTGGAGAGGTTGGTTTTCCTATAACAATCCCTGGGGATTGTCACCATGCTGCATCCCTGGTGGAGAGTAAGTGAAAAATGTCTCTCAAAACATCTTTAGGGCAGCATACTGCTGCTATATTAAGGCTCCGCCCTGTTGTAGGAGCACATGACCACCAGAATACACAGGCTTTAGCTCCTCCTCCAGACCCCAGTTATTTGTTGTTACTGCCTGGGGCAGGATCAAGGCCATCAGTTCCTGAACCATGGGTTTAGGTAGGTAGACCGGGACACTGTGGGTCTGATGTTGACCCATTTCCTGGCTCTGGAGGCAGCCTGCCAGGGACCCATGGGATAGGCCAGATTCCCCGATTTCTGACTCATAGCGAGCAAACGGGGGGGTCAGCGCTAGCCTCAGACCAAGTATGCTAACAGTCTGAGGCATTGTGGCAATCAGGCCGTTTTTCTGGGTTCCCTTCCCACCACCCCCTCCCTCCCCTGATACCATATGGGGCTCTGGGGGGGATGTACGGCTGCTGGCTGCATTGTTTTTTGCCCGTTGGTGTGGGTCTGTGGAGCTCGCCGGAGGTCAGACTGTGGTATGCGTGCATGCATGCCTCTTCCGTTTTTTCAGCCTGATGGAAGGGGTCTGCTGCAGGGGGAGATTCCACCTGGCAATGCTTGATGACATCAGTGCCAGGCACTACTGCACGTGCTCCTGGCTTAAAGGGGAAGCACTTTGCTAATCTTAAGTGTCTTTTTCTTATTTGTTGAGCTTGGGGAGGGGTGCCTCTACCCCACACCAGACTTCAGAATGGCGGATCAGGCAAGGGAATCCTTGCAAGTTCCTGCTTCTCTATCTACTACTATGGGAGACTTTGTTGCGGATCAACATCCTTCCAACCCAATTGATCCAATTTTATTTGAAAATCTGTCGGCTGCTCAGTCTGGGAAGAATAGGTCCAGCTCTCCAGAAAACCCATTTTTAATTTAAGGACACGCTCTTGCAGTTTTAATGGCTACCTTGAATTATGTGTTTGGTAGGTTATATGGGATCTTTACGACTTACTACTCCTTTTGTTAGCCCAGCATGACACATATACTTGGAATATATGATCTTTCAGAACTCTCATGTCACACACCCCGCTTCCAAGATTAATGACATATGGGTTATGTCCAGTAGAGGGTGAACTTCTGCAGAGATGACTAGAAAAAAAGAAGCCCCTCCCAGTCCATAAATACCTGGGACCTCCCACATATTCCCCAGTAATCGTCTCTGCAGACACACCCCGCTTCATCCCGCCCTGATTTTTATTCTGGATCCTCTATATGGTTAACCTTGTTTGGTTATTTAGTCTTTTATTGGCTCTTCCTGGTCCACTTACTGCTTTCCTATACTGGGGAATGTGTGGGAGGTCCCAGGTATTTATGGACCGGGAGGGGCTTCTTTTTTTCTAGTCATCTCTGCAGAAGTTCACCCTCTACTGGACATAACCCATATGTCATTAATCTTGGAAGCGGGGTGTGACATACTTATAATACCCATTTTAAAGGTGAGTAATCACAAAATGGTATTCTCTTCTTCCTTCGAGAATCTTAGGCCCCCCCGGGACTCGGCTGGATGTAAGAAGTTTGTCGGGCATCCCCCTAGAACCCCCCTTTCCTTTTTTCCTAGAGGGCAGGAGTCAGAGGTCTCTAATACCCCACTCTCTGGGGAGGATGAGGGCCCTTCCTCTTCTTCGGAGGGCCCTTGTTCAGGTTCTGATATAGTTTCACCAGTGAAATTCCTTTTTCCTCCAGAGGATTTACCATATCTCCTTCATACGGTTCATATTTCTATGGGCATTGAGCATTAACATGGTGGGTTCTATCCCAATTTTGTCCTGGATTCTCCTATGACCTTCCCCATTCATAACTATGTTAAGGAGGTTATCCTCATGAGTGGAAGGATCCAGTTAAGAACTATAGACCATGGGGCTCTTAAGAGGCGTTATCCATTCTTTGTGGAAGACATATTTGGGATAAATGCCCTAAACTGGATGCCCCCTTTTCTAAGTTCCCCAAGGGGGTATATTTAGCCTTTGAGGACTTATATTATTGAGATTATGACGGCTTTACTGATTCTCTTCTCAGCTGCCTTTTTTCTGTTTCAAGCCAAGGCAGAATCGGTGAGTTCTTTGACACGGGCCATGGCTCTCACCAATTTGGTGCATAGGACTTTGTGGCTGCATACTTGGTGTGCCATGCCCTTCAATGGGGAATTTCTCTTTGGCCCAAAGCTATTGAAGGTGTTTGACAGGTCTGCTGACAAAAATATGTCCTTTCCCACTAAGCATAGGGATTTCAGAAATATAATTTTTTTTCCCTAGCCATTCGTCTTATAGACTGCCCTTTCTTAGCATTTCAACGGGCCCTCCTACTTCTAGGAGAGGCAATTTTAGAGGATTCTGTTTGGTACCCAACAGTGAGTCCCTAAGAAGCAATGACGCCATTGCCTGGTTAAAACAATTCCACATTTGGTGGATTACCCCTTTATTTCCAGGGGAATAAGGAAGGATTTCTCAATAGAATTCATGCACGTCCCTCCCAGGAACATTGTTATTTCTCTCCATGGGGGCTGGGAGGAAATACTGGCTGTTCACAGCAGTCTAGATTCTGTGTTGGATATGGTGGGAGTGCTTGTCCTGGTTCCTCACCACCAATTGGCGGGGGGTTATACTCGAGCAATTTTTGGGGGGTTAGACGACCTCCAGAGTATTCCGCTTCATTCTCATTTTGAAGAAGCTGAAACTGTGGGTACGCTACAGATGCTTCCGCATGGAGTCCATCTTCTCTGTGAGGAATCCACCCCCACCTGGCTCCTTCATGGTCTCAATAGACCTGTAGAATGCCTATTGGCAGGTACTGATGAGCTTATTGGCTCAAGCCTTTTTGGGATATGCAGTAAAGTAGGGGGACCATATACTCCACTTCCAATTTGTATGCCTACCATTCGGGCTGGCTTCAGCTCCTGAGAATTCTTACCAAATTTCTGGCGAAGCCTCTAGTTGCACTAAGGCAGAAAGGAGTCGGGATCATAGCATATCTAGATTACCACCTCCTCTTTGGCCCAGACCAGGAGAGATTGCTCCTGAATTACCAGAAGTCCAATCTTGGGTTGGATCCTGAATTAACAGAAGTCCAGTCTAGTCCCATCAAAGGTCAATATGATATGTCCCATCATGGGTCAATACAATTCAATCAATATGATCCTTCAGAAAATCTTTTTGCCTCAGTCGAAGATAACAATTCTTCAGGAAGCCGCTCAGTCCCTGTGTTCCCGTCGGTTGATTTTGGTTCATCAACGTATGTGGGTCTTGGGGCTGACCTCATCCTTCCCCCACTGTAAGATTTGGTCTGCTACACTCAAGGACTCCAGCTACATATTCTAAACTTTTGGGACAGGTTTCAGGAGTCCATGGACAGGATAATCGTATTCCCAGATTTAGTGAAGGGATCTTTGAGTTGGTGGCAAGGCAAGCACAGGTTTGTTGGTGGCCTATCCTGGTCGGCCCCCAAGGACATGTTGGTGTGAGATGGATGCCTCTACATATGGTTGAGGGGCCCATTGCGGATCCCTGACCACTCAAGGGAAATGGTCCAGAAGACTGAACATATCCTCAACAAAACTCTGAGAATTGATAGCTGTAAAGGAGGCATTGCTAGCCTTCTCTCCTCACCTGAAGGGTCATCACAAACAAATCACAGCAGACAGTGCGACTACTATGACAGTCGCTCTATCGGAAGCAGTATGGTCATTGGACCCGGAGGAGGTAATAAAACAGAATTGTATCCTGTCAAAAAACAAGCTGAGGAAGTTCTTCTTCCTTGATCCTTCCGATCAAGCTCTAGGAATAGACACCCTGGCTCAACAGTGGCGTTTCAGTCTGACTTAAACTTTTCCTCCAGTTTGGATCCTCCCTCAGGTTCTAAACAAAATATCCTGCCAGTCAGCCACAATTCTATTGCCGGCTCCATGGTTGCCGAAGAGACCATGGTTTTCAGCTCTGAGGATTCTCTCTGCCCAAGAGCATTGGGAAATCCCGGTGAGAATAGATCTTTCCCAGGGACCAGTGCTTTGTCAGGATCATCTGACACTATGGATGCCGAGATCGGTACCTTGAAGGTCCAATTAGCAGCCCTTTGTTTTTTTGGGGGATGAGACTTTCATCTTTCGCATTGGTTAGGCATTTTTTGCTAGCCGTCAGTCTAGACCGGTCTGTTTGAGGTTAGCTTCTCAACTGGATCTTTCCCTGGTCCTTACGGCTCTGACTGCCCCACCCTTTGAACCTCTGAGCTCTTATATTCAATTTCTTAAATGAAAGGCTCTTTTTGGTGAACTTCAGACCACAGAATCAATGATATCCAGGCTCTATCCTGCTGTCACCCCTTTCTTCAGGTTTTTCAGGATTGTATAATATTACGGGTGCATCCTTGCTTCCTTCCTAAGATCTCTTCCGACTTTCATCGAACCCTAGAAATTCTTCTACCATCGGCCCAGGGATAGTGATCGCTCCAAGGGGTTCTGTAGAAAAGCCTTTGGATATCGGGGCCTGTTTTCAGGAATTCCTTCGACATCCAAAGGATTGGAGAAAGAGCCATAGCTTATTTGTTTCTTTTTCGGGTCACGGGTCAGCGGGTTTTCGAGGCAACATTGGCCCGATGGACGAATAGCATCAGTTCTGCTTACAACTGATCTCCTTCTGCAGGGCGGATTACAGCTCATTCAAGTTATCTCTACATCTTGGGCGGAGCAAGCTGGTGCCTCTATCGAACAGATCTGTAGAGCGGCAACCTTGGCATCAGCTATGACATTTTATTAATCATTACCGCCTGGATCTGCTCACCTAGCAAGAACAATCCTTTGGCATGAGTGTGTTGCAGGCAGCCTTTCCCACCCAGTAGAGGATGTATCTCGCTTATCCTCTGTGGTATGCTACTCTAAGGATGCTCTGGTAACTTCTTTTCTAAACATCCGAATGGGCAGCATACAGGCTTCCATCTCTCAGGCTACGTTTTACTGATTTACCATTGGTGCTTTGTCTTTGTTTTTCAGATCTCTTCTGGTGTCTGGAGGAGGGGCTAAAGCTTTTGTGTATTTTGGTGGTCATTTGTTCCTTCCTCGGGGCGGAGCCTTAATATCTCAATGGTATGCTGCCCTTTTCGGATGTTTAGAAAATAAGTTACCAGGTAACTAACGTTTTTTTCCGCATAGGGCCATGTTCGGTCCATGGCTGAGGGTGAAGATTTACAACAATGAGGCATAGATACCTTAAAGGGACTGTAAGCCTAAGAGTCTTTATTATCTGATGTAAAGTCCAACTGGGACACAAATGACACAGACAAAACGGTTAGAATACTCTTCCTGAAACCTATGAATCTGGAATTTGTCTTTTATATGAGCAGGCAAATTTTAGCCTAACGGGCTCTCTGGTTGAACCATATGGAGAAATACAACCTTCTTTTTCCAGTTTCTAAGTATTCTAAATTCTTGTCTGCAATACTGGGTCCTCTTTAGAGAAAGTTGGCAGCGACTGTTCCCATAATGCTTCAGTAAGAAATGCTATGGCAGCTCACTAGGTCATTTTGAGCCACCACTGGGCAATCTAAATCAAACCCCAAAAAATCATATTCCTTTTAGCAAGTTCTTTGCATTACATAGTTTTGCCTAGGTAGCCCAGTGTGTGGCTAGCATTACAGTTAGCAGCATAAAAGCATTAAGATGATGTGTGTGTGTGTGTATATATAAATATCTGATAAAATGTTAATTTTCTCAAAACATCCTTCAGGCAGCATACGCTTGAGACCTCCGGGCTCCTCCTACCAATTGGGAACACCTGACCACCAGTCAGAATAAAATCTTGACTCCTCCTCCCATTCCCCAGTTGTTTTCGTGTTCCTCCGTGAGGTAGGAGCCAGACCACTAGCTCCTGAACCAGGAAGGTTTAGGTAAGTATTTCCGGTGCTGTGGGCCTTTGCGGGGGGCTCATTTCTTGGTCCTGAAGGCTTGTATTGTTGCCTGGGGCGCAGGATACCCTCTGGATTTTTAGGCCAAGAATCTCATTCTTTGATTTTTTTTTCAAAGGGGGGTAAGCTTTATTTTCCCTTTTACTGAGGATGACTGTTTGAAAGAAGCTGCGGTGGCTGGCCCTAAAATAGTATTTATGATGTTGTGATGGCTCAAGAGGAAGCTTTTCCCTGAGAATTGGTTGCACTGGATATATTCTATTCTTCATTTGTGTTTGAATGTTTATTTTCACACTGTACCTTTTAAGAGGCAGGGAAGAGAGGTGAATGACTCTTATCTCTCTCTTCCCCGCCTGACATTACTACAATGCCGATGCCGCTTACCTCAGTGTTAGCGGCCGGGTAGCGTTCAGCCCGGGGGGGTCGATCGGCGGCAGTGCAGCCAACCATCACACATTCCTCCACCGGCGGGACGCCCTCCCCTTCCTCTTCCTCCATGCGGAAGGCAGGTACGGCGCGCGCACGGAAGTTTGAATTTACTTGCTTTTGGAAGGAAGGGGAGGGGAATCTGCTTCTTCCGTGGAAAAACCTCACGGATTCCGGCGGATTTCCGGGAATCCTGCCCGGGAAGAAACACGTGTTTTGTCTGAAAGGGACAGCACCAGTGTCTTTCCAGTCATTGCTATTGGCATCCCTCTTGATTTCCAACAAATAGAGGGTTAAAAGAAATTAAGGGTATTTCGCTCCTGCCCTATTTAGGAGGATTCAGGAAGCTAATTCCCCTGGTGCCTCATACCAGAAAATGGAGGATCAGGCAGAGAACATTTGCATTGTGGAAATACCGGACCCGAAGGGAAAAAGCATCCACAGATGTAATAAATGGAGACCAAGATCCAGCACCAGCTAATCCGCCTGCTGCCGGTTCTGGGACGAGGAGGCACAGCTCTGCCCGGTGAATATATGTGTATATATGTATGTATATATGTAATAACGTGTACCTAAAATCTTCTTTGAGATTTAAATCACTAAAGAAGGGCATGAGATACCTTATATGTGAATGTAATTCATATAAGAGAACCCCTATGTCCATACTGCATGGGAAAGATGGTTGTACGGAACAAGAATCCACTCTGTTTTAAGATGGGAAATGTATCTTAAATCTTTCACCATTTCTAACATGGGCCAGATATTACCTAAGGTTTAGATAACCAGGTTAGTTTTTCGAACAACCACAGGACCCTTAAATTCCTCTCCGCTGTTGGGAGGGCACAATTTAGAGTCAAATATATCAGATGAGGACTCCAGGGGGAAAAAGTCAGGCCTCCGACTCTTTATTTTGTATCCCCCGGGGGGCTTACCTTTCCTCTTACGGTTGATATATTTATCAATGGGTATAGAGGAAAAAGAGCCTGGCCCCAGATCCATATAGACCTACGGCCACACCACTCTGAATGCGCCCTATCTCGTCCGATCTCTGAAGCTGAGCAGGGTCAGGCCCGGTCAGTGCTTGGATGGGAGTCCGCCTGAGATTACTGGGGGCCCTAGGCTTGATGGGTCTACTATGATTGGCCCTTGATTCGTCATCTGCATTCCCTTTCCATAATTTTCTCAAACATATGATTTTAGAAGAATGAGAACAGGGTGCTCCCCTTTTGCTAAAGTTCCCGAAGGGGCAAGGTTAGCCTTTGAAGATTTGGGGTTCTGTGTGATCCCCTAGATAAGAATATGGATTTCCTGCTCTTGGCAAGCAGAAACCAATCCTTTAAGACCAATTTTTGGCTTAAGCATGTGTCCTTTAAAATATTGGGAGATATTAAAAGCCTTACCTATTCTTTTTTTGTCAGCAACAAGACGCCATGGCTGAATCAGTTAGATTTTGGGCAATAAGTATGGCTGTGACCAATTCCGGGCACAGGACTCTCTGGTTGAGGACCTGATCTAGAACATCGGGTCAAAGATAGGTCTTTGTGCAATGCCCTTTTAAGGCAGATTTGGAAAAAGTGGGGATAGGGCGGCCGATAGGAACATGTGTTCCCTGCCTGACTAGGCCTCCTATTAAAAGGGAGTTCCTTCCTAGGTCCTCTTTTAGACACTCCTTTCATACAGGGAGGCTACTAGATGACCCGGGGGTACCTTCCTCCTCTACCTCTTTTGCAGGATAGAAGGATTTAAAGGTTCCACTCTGTATGGAACCGGGCGGTCCAACCCAAGAAACAATGACGCCATGTCTCGGGTTGGGGCCTGACGAAGAGTTTTTGTTCACAGTGTTATAAAAGACGGGTTCACTTAGAATTTACTTGTAGCCCTCAAAATTCTGGCTTCTCCTGTACCCATGAGGTTGGAGTAACGATCAGACATTCAGGAAAGTCTGCTAGACATGAGGGCCAGGGGAGTCATTATCCCACTTTGGAACGGCTCCCGATATGGGTTGGAAGATATAGCGTCCCCTGACCGAGCACTGGAACTATATCTGGAACCCCAAAAGATGGTTACTACAGATACCTCAGCTTGGGGTTGGGTAACTCATTGCGAGAGTTGGGCAGCACAAGGAAAGTAGCCCAAGGCCCTGAGCCAGTCCTCCCCGAACCTAAGTAAATGGGTAAGGTAGCCTTGATGGAATTTGTGGAACATTGGAAGATCAGCATGTACAGATAAGATCAGACTATGCTACGACTATAGCATACATTAACAATCAGGGGAGAGCGAGGTTCATCGCTAGAGGGGGGTCACATTAGTGATCCTTATTGGTTTAGAAGAAAACCTGAAGTCTCCTTCAGAAGTGTTCCAAAAGGAACTTTGAATTGTGGCAGATTTTCTTAGTGCTTCTCATGAGATGGTCAGATTGGTCAGTCACCTCTAGGGTGTTCAAGCAGATCGGCTTTTTTTTTTTTTTGAAATTCTTTATTTTCAAAATTATAAGTCAGTACAGAAGCGACAGAATAAGAATCAAATTGTAGCTTAACAGAGCCAGTCAGCATGCATACAGACAGATAGCAATTAAGTACATAGGGTTAAGAGCAGCTAATATATGTTCATATGCCATAATATTAAAGTGTGACGTAGTCTACCTATAACTGGTCGTCCACCCGGGCCGGCAGGAGCCCCCCACGGGGACCAAATGATTAGCCCCCGCGGTGGCTGGGCGACCGCATCAGATCCGAGCAGAATTATCCTGCTCTGAAGCAGACTGGCTTAACAGAGCTTGAATCATAGAAAGAAAGACGAAGAAAAGAGAGGAGAGAAAATATCAAAAGGAACAGAAAAAAGGAAGCGAAAGAGGGAGGGGGGGGATGCAGGGAGTATCACGAGTATAAGCCCATCAGCTGTACTACAAAGCACCATCTAGAACTCCCCCGCCTCACAATGCACGTCGCACAGAAGCCAGTGATAGCATGAGAGAAATATGATTGTCAGATGATCTAGAGGCCCATGTGAGATCCGTCCACTGTGAGTTGTTTATATATGTCTGTGTCTTTAAAACGGAACCACGGCGTCCAGGTCTGCAAAAATTGTTGTGTATTCTCATGGATGGAGGTGGTGAGCTCCTCCATTTCCATTACACGATTTCCCCCACCCAGTCCGCTACTGATGGGATCGCCTCAGATCGGCTTTTTAATGGACTTTTCAAATATGGATCTATTGCTTCAGCAAGAAGTCACAAGCTGGTCAAGTACTTTGATTCCAGTGGGAGCGGACACCTTATCCCTTATCCCTTACACGGCATTTCAGTCTAGCCTATGCATTTTTCCGGTTCAATGGTGTTATCCATTCGGGTCCCTAGGCTGTCTCTAACCTTAGGTTTACTTTATCCCTAGGCACTGTCTCTAGCCCTAGGCACACATTACCTCTAACCCTAGGCTAGTCCTTACACTTACCCTAGCATCTAATGGGGTTAAGGAATTCAAACATGATCAAGCCCAGGTTATGTTACTTCAGACCTGATCTATTTTTGGAAGGTGTTATTTTCGGGGCTATCACTTCTGCACGCAGAATCAGTGAGGTTCAGGCCTGATCTTCATCCTGTTTTTCTATTTTTTTCCAGGTCCTTCTGTCAATAGCTTTTGAAGAAGCTTCGAATGAAAGCCTTTGGATGTTAGATCACGTCTGTTAAAGTACCTTAACCGAACCAAGGATTGGAGGAAACCCAACAGTTGGTTCGTGTCCTTCGTAGGTCAGAGGAAAGGACAAAGAGTGTTTTAGACTACTTTAGCAAAATAAAGAGTACAATTGAGATAAAAATTTTACCATGCCAAGAAGTAATTCTACATCTTGGGCAGAGCAGGATGAGGTCTCTATGGAACGGGTATGTAAAGCAGCCACTTGGTCTTCAGCCAAGACTTTTGCTAGATACTATCGGTTGAATCTTCTGTCCCAGTGGGATCAGGTTTTTTTGGCAGAAGTATCCTTTGTGCTGTTCTTCCCACCCTAAGAGGTAGTACTCGCCTATCTCTCAAGCGTATGCTGCCCAAAGGATGTTTCGAGAAAACTTAAGTTAGGTACCTGGTAACTTTTTTTCTAAACATCCGAAAGGGCAGCATACGCCGGGTTCCCTCCCTTTACTTATGTGGAGTTGGATTATGTGTTATGATAAAGTTGAGTTGTGGGTCTGTTTCATTTTCTCTTTCAGATCTCTACAACAACTGGGGAATGGGAGGAGGAGTCAAGATTTTATTCTGACTGGTGGTCAGGTGTTCCCAATTGGTAGGAGGAGCCCGGAGGTCTCAAGTGTATGCTGCCCTTTCGGATGTTTAGAAAAAAAGTTACCAGGTACCTAACTTAAGTTTTTTTTTTTTTTTTACATTTATGTTTTAAACTCAGACACAGATGCCAGACCCCAAAACCTTCAAGCAGCACTTTGAAAGCAAACATCCTAAATCTCCAATGCCTCCAGAGCTGGTGGATGTGCAGGCATAACACTGTTCTAAGGTTAGTTTCGTAGTCTGTTCAAACAGTATAGCCTTGATTCGATAAGAGTTGAAAAGAATTATCATGGTAGTTAAAAATGAGAAAGAAGCATGTGAATCACCTACTAGGAAGACGATGAAAGTCAATGGCACTTTTTACAACAGTGTAAAAAGTTCTCTACTTTTCTTAGGTGTAAAAAAAAGTGCAATTGCCTTCATTGTTTTCCTATTGGGTGATTCAACAACAGTGACATTCTAATGCTTTTTTCTCATAAAGTGAATATTTTACTACCATGGCCTATATATTTTAGTAGCAGTTGTTCTGCTTACAGATATGTCCATAAAGCCTAGTATAAAATGTCACACTAGGCAGTCTTGTCTGAGTCATTATTATATGTAGTGCTGGTTGGTTTGACTATGGCTGCTTAATGTCAAAAAACATTAAAAAGGGATATTTTAAAAGGAGATGGAAACCAATTTTTGTATTGGCTCTCTCAAAAGTACCACTGTGATGAGGTGCTGCGGGCTGGCCGCATCCCCAGAATACTGTTTGGGCTCCCGCACCCTGCCATTGAGATTGCATTGCGGGGACCAGCAGAGATCAGGTAATGGCAGGGTAAGCATCCCTGCTCACCTATAGCCATGCACACACCCACACCTCACCTTTCTGAAGGGGCAGCACGGGGATGCGCGCACTTGGCTCCCATCGGCTCTGCTTAGCTGTCCAGGTCGCTGAGCCATAAGCAAACCTGAAGGAAGCAGAGTGGAATCGAGCGGGCCACTCAGCCAATCGACGTGATTTGGTTTCAGCCAAGCCACATGAACTCTAGGAAGAGAAGAATGGGCAAACTGGGGGGATACACACAGTGGTATATTCCAATTCGGGATACTTACCTGAAAGGAACAACACATGGCAAAGTTACATTCCTGTGTGTTCCTTTTTCAGGGGAGGAGCAACTTTGCTGGTGCAGGGCTTGCAAGCTAAACTGTTTTTTGTGTGGACCACCAGAAATATTTTGTTCAACAGCCCTCTTGGCTTTAACCTGGCTATGGGCCTACTTTTTCAGATTTCAGGAGGTTTTTGTGCAATTGCATTTTTTAAGACCAGCTATAGTGGTGCAATGTGTTTTTAATTTTATTGTTTTACAGACATGTTCTCAACTGGCGAATGCACTGAAGTGGGCTGGGCATCTCTAAAGACGTTTCTTCAATTATCTGGATACACCCTACCTAATTAAAGTCAGATAAATGATCTGAGTTTCTGGACTCTGAACAACGGCTACTAATTAATCTTGTGTTTTAATATTTTCACTTTGTTTTCTGGAAGGGTGCAGTTACCGCCTTTTGGCTGTGTGTGTTCTCATTGGTGAACTAGGAGTGTTTCTTGAACCCTTTTTTTTTTTTTTTTTTGTGGATATAGACCGGGGGTACCAACTTTGTATTTTCTGATTTTTATCGAGCATCACCTGGGTGGCGCATGAGCTTAAAACCGTAAAAAAAACACACAAACCAAAGCCATTTAAAGTGAATGAACTACATTGAAAATGTGGCAACTTGAGTGAGGTAAAGATGGCAACAGGTCAAGCTGGGTTACAGGTAAGTCTGCAGCCTTCTGGAGTACCTCCTGAGTGGATCTCGAGTGCCAACAGTGGTACTAATACTACCTGTTGGGAACCCCTGATATAGGCAGTTTCCAAGTTGCTGAAATCCACAAATTACTTTACTGCCATTATGAGTAAATGTTTGTACACTTATATATTTATTTAGCTTTATTAACCCAGCATTACAAATGGTGTACCCTAATCCTGATGAACCTGGAAGATAACTCCTTAGCAATGAGCTTTTTTGTCCTTCTCCTTGGTTACCTCCTCAGCATGCCCTGCAGCATCCACTTAGTAGTTGTGTGGCACAGCTCCTTTTAACAGGAGGGTGGGAATGTAGTGCCTGGACTTAAAGTGAAGTCCCCTGACATTCTAGACTTCCATGCTGTGGGATTTTTCTTTTTCAGTTGCATTCAGATTTGTTGGAAGGTTTATTGTAAATAAATGTTGACCAGAGAATATTCTGTTAACCAGTTTTTTTATTTTTAGCAATTTTTTGCATTCCAGCAGTGACAATTATGTATGTACTGGGTTATTGCATAATGTCTTCTAAGCATCCAGCAAACTAAACTCCTTTTTTTTTTTCTCTTTCTGCCAGTGCCAAAACTCTCACACACAAGACTGTTCATCACCACCATAACCACTTGACGCACACATGTTTTTGTTCTGTTTGTTATACAGCATTAGTAAATGAAAATATCTGATCTTTGGCCTTTGTGGTCATTATGGACACTTTCTCTTTACCAATGATGGGCCAATTTACATTTTCAGATGAAGTTCTATTTACATTTTTCTTTTGTGAATCCTGTAAATGTAAAAATATTTAATCCAAGTATGGATTCATTATGTCTCTTAACTGATATTTTTAGAAAAAGTTTCCTTGCTATGTCACTTGTTTTTACCTCACACATTTTACAAATGAAATCCTCTAGTAACATGACCACTGTGTGATTTCATGAAAAATATTATCTGTTGGTTGCCATTGCTTTAAGCATGACATGTTAAAAGGGAGTTGTGTTCTACTCTTCGGCTAGTGGAGTTGTCAGTGGTGAATGTAAGCACAGATTCATTGCTGCTAAAAATGCACAGTAAGGTGATTACAGAATAACTGTGGGCAGCCCCTTTGGCTTTAGCAATGATAGCAACACATGTGAAGGCTCTTATTTTGTGTAATAGTCCTCTTTAAGGAATTGTGCTATACAATGCCACAACCTCCTTGTTGGTGAGCCCTAAGTGCATTGCTTGGAAAATAATTCCTACTTACACCTCTGTGCCAAGTTTTTTCACCACTACACAGTAGCTGGTAACTCATTCCCTCTTCTAAACGTCAATGGTTTTTGGGTTTCTTTTTGTCTCTTATATTTTAACAAATCAGGGTCGCACTTCGAAATATCACCCATCGACCGAAAAGGCAGATTCTAGTTTGAAATCCACTTCAAATCTTACTAGATAGTTTGCCAGTGTCAGTGCTTTAGGAGTGAACAAACCCTGCCATTTTCTGTGTACTTTTATGTTCATACAGTATTTTGTGTTACAATAAAAATATTGCATTAGCAGTTTTTCATTTGTATCAAGTTGTTCTGCGTGTTTCTTATTGATGATTGCGCAGCTCTCTCTGTACGCTTTCTTCTTGTTTGTGTGTTTTTGTTTTTCTTTTGTTTTTTTTTGTTTTTTTACAGGTGGTCTTCTAGAGATTTCATTTTATTGCGGCTAAGTCCAATATACCGTATTTTTCGCCCTATAAGACGCACTTATTTTTCCCCAAAAGTGGGGGAAAAATGTCAGTGCGCCTTATCGGGCGAATGTAAAAAAAAAAATAAAATAAAAAAAAAACTCGCCTGTCCCCGGCGCTCCCGCGTTGTCTGGCACACTGCGAAAGGCCAGAGGAGCGGCGGGGGCTCTGTCTCGGCCCCGCCGCTGCGATCGCTGTCTTTTCAGGCAGCGATGACAGCGGCGGGGCCAGAGACAAAGCCCCTGCCGCTCCTCCATCTGCTGCCGGGCTCAGAGCACACGCGAGCACGAAGGTCCCGGCAGTGGGTGGGCGTGGCCTGCGCAGGCCACGCCCACCCGCTGCCCGGACCTTCGTGCTCGCATGTGGAGAAGCAGATGGAGGAGCGGCGGGGGCTCTGTCTCTGGCCCCGCCGCTGTCATCGCTGCCTGAAAAGACAGCGATCGCAGCGGCGGGACCGGGACAGAGCCAGCTCGTGAATGGGGTGGGCGTAGCCTGTCAACGCTGCGGCGCAGGCCGCTCAGCGCAGCCGTGTCAGCGGACAGGTGAGTTTAACTTTTTTTTTTTTAATATGGCGCCTGCCTATACTAATGGGGAGAGGGGCCACACAGCCTTTGGGAATGGGGGGGAGGGGCATGCCATGCAGCCTTTGGGAATGGGGGGAGGGGGATGCCACACAGTCTATGGGAATGGGGGGAGGGGGATACCACACAGCCTTTGGGAATGGGGGGAGGGGTATGCCACACATCCTATGGGAATGGGGGGATGGGGATGCCACACAGCCTATGGGAATGGGGAGAGGGGGATGCCACACAGCCTATGGGAATGGGGGGATGGGGATGCCACACAGCCTATGGGAATGGGGAGAGGGGGATGCCACACAGCCTATGGGAATGGGGGGAGGGGGATGCCACACAGCCTATCGGGATGGGGATGCCACACAGCCTTTGGGAATGGGGGGAGGGGTATGCCACACAGCCTATGGGGATGGGGATGCCACACAGCCTTTGGGAATGGGGGGAGGGGTATGCCACACAGCCTTTGGGAATGGGGGAGGGGGATGCCACACAGCCTATGGGAATGGGGGGAGGGGGATGCCACACAGCCTATGGGAATGGGGGTATGCCACACAGCCTATGGGAATGGGGGGAGGGGGATGTCACACAGCCTATGGGAATGGGGGATGCCACACAGCCTATGGGAATGGGAGGAGGGGGATGCCACACAGCCTATGGGAATGGGGGGATGGGGATGCCACACAGCCTTTGGGAATGGGGGGAGGGGTATGTCACACAGCCTATGGGGAGAGGGGGATGCCACACAGCCTATGGGAATGGGGGGAGAGGTGGATGCCACACAGCCTATGGGAATGTGGGGAGAGGGATGCCACACAGCCTATACTAATGGGGGGAGAGGGGGATGCCACACAGCCAATGGGTATATGGGGAATGGGAGGGGGGATGCTACACTGTCTATGGGAATTGGATAGGGGAATGCCACACTGTCTGTAATGGTGCGTTTTTGGTTTAAAATTTTTTTTCTTATTTTCTTCCCCCAAATCCTAGGTGCGTCATATGGGCAGGTGCGTCTTATAGGGCAAAAAATACGGTAAATCACTTCTAACAGTTTCAAATACTGTTGAAAAACAACACGTCAGTTGAGTTCGGCCAAGCGACAGGGTTGAGGATAGTTATTTTTTCTACAGAAAACAGCTAACTTTTACATGTATTTTATTTTAAAAAGCATCTATGGTAATTCTTTTTCTGAAGTTGTTAGCTGTTTCTGGGGGAGGTTATTACACAGATTTATAGCTCTTAAAGGGGTAAGTCACTTTTTTTTTTTTAGACAATAGATCTTCATTGAGGCAGACGAGACAAAAAGGCACATGATATAAAACAGATCCAAACATTGTTTCATCACAGAATGACACAGGCGAAGTAGTGTAATAGTTCCATTGACGTACCTCATGTGATGCATCCACCCTCCCACAAATAATACTTGCCTCCCTGTTCCCGTCCACCATCCTTTTTCAATTGTTGGGAGGAGATAATAGGGTTTGGGAAGGGGAAAAGGTGGGAGCAAGATGGGGGGGTGGGAGAGGCCAATGGGGAAGAGGGGTTAGAGAAGGGGATGGAGGGGAAGCTAACAGAGGTGGATAAGGGAGAGGAGCGAGGAGAAGGACAGAGGCCCCTGCTTTTTCTGCCCTTGAGGCGGCAACTGCTCTGGTGGAGTGAGCCTTATATCAGAAGGGGGAATGTCCATGCATGTATAGACAAATCAAATGGCTTGCCTAATTCACCTGGCAATAGTAGATATTCTTAGTATACAGTACGTCCTGCTCCAAATCTAATACTTACAGTTGGGATATACTCCGCCAGATGGTGCTGGACTGCAGAGACATCGAAAATAGGCTCCTCCCGGCCCCTCAAATACCCAGGGACCTCCCACAAATCCCCAGAATTTCTCTGCAGTCTGGTTGCGAAGGACGAGAAATTGGCTCTCTACTCGCAGGTGAGCGGGGTTATTAACCTGCGGCCCTGTAGGACTATTCCCACCCGTTCCACTAGTAATATGCCTCCCAGCCTTGGCTGTGCTGGTCGGGTGAAGGTAGGCAGCACCGCCGTTGGTGCTTAGGAGCGCTGCCCCACCGCAATCCCCCACCAAAGGGTAGGCGGTTCAGGCTTATGGTGAGCCTGGGAACCCCCTCCCGCACTATTGTCCCTGCCTATCAGTGGGCCCTATTTAAGTGGCCGCCGTCCTCCCTCATCCTCCCTGTAGTCTTCGGGGGAAAAGAGGGGGTGTGTGTATGTGTATTGATATGTATGTTATGCAGTCTGTGCTTTTACTTTTCACATGTCTTTATTCTTGTGTCAGCCGCCGCGCTGACTTGTCTATTGCTTTTAAATTTACAGCCGCCGCGCGGACTTGGTTCCACGCTTGGCGGCGGCATTACCTCATTGGCTGTTGGCCTTTCTGGCTTCGCACTCTTCGGGCGGGGGTGGGGCGGGGCCCGTCTTTGGCGCTTTCCGTGTCATCGCTATTACTGGCCCGCCCCTCGCGGTATACCGACGCCATCTTTTCTGACTTGGTTGGCCTATGCGCGACGGACTCCTACCTACCGCGGTCCGTAAATGCCCCCGTGGGCGGCATGATTTGCTTCACTTTTGTTACGATGTACTTAAGGTCTTGTCTGCTTATGTCTTTCAGGCGGGACGAACCCTTCTTGGCTTCTCCCGCCCCTGTTTTTAGTATATTACTTGTAGGCCTTGTAAAAATTATACTCCCACGTCCCTAGCGGGTTATTGGGGCATCCAGAGTTGCTATATAGCGTTATTCCCTATCGGCGTATAGCACCGCTATAATCACCATATGGAGGCATCCCAGGATAATGTTAACGGGGTCCCTTTGGGACAAGACCGGCTGTGTGTAGCGTGTGGGCAGCCTCATGCTGACGCTGACAAGGCACGGGTCTGTGTACCCTGTGCTGAGCAGGTGCTTGCATTGCAATCTGGCCTGCCAGTGGCTGCACCTCGTTTCACTTCACCTACTCCCCCAAGCTTAAATCTCACTCCTGCTGAGTTGCATACTAGTGGGGATTCTCAGCCTGATGTGTCTTCTAGACTGGCTACTGTTGAACAGATTATTGCAAAGTCTTTAGCGCGTAAGGCCCCTGCTAAGAAGCGGCACTTGACGCCTAATGTTACTGTTTTCCCTATCGGAACTGAGGAGTTTATGAATCTGTGTGGCTATACCCCGTCTGATGAAGGGGAGTTCTTTTCTGATTCAGGCTCATCTGATGAGAGTCCAAGGGGTCATGACGATTCTATCTCTGACCCCTGTGCCCCGGATGACACTGACAGATTATTGACCCAGATTTTTGAGGTTCTGTCTATCTCTCTCCCTGTTGAAGCTCCCAGGCAAAGATGGGAGCTTTTCCATACAGCAAGATCACATTTGGAATTTCCAGAGCAGGCACATTTTCATAACCTTGTGCTCAAGGAATGGGAGCGCCCCAGTAAACTTCCCGGGGTTCCAAAGAGTTGGGATAGGAAGTATCCCTTTCCTGCTGAGGTGGTTAAATGTTGGTCATCCCCCCCCCCGAAGTGGATGCCCAGAATCTAGGGCTATCTAACACCTCTGTCATGCATTCCCCTGATTCTACTACCCTGCAGGATGCCGAATACCGGCGTATTGATCAGCTGGCATCCCACGCCTTTGCATGTGCGGGGACGGCACTGCGCCTGGTCTTTGCCTCTGCCATTACTGCTGTGGCCACTAGAACCCTTAATCAGAAATATGCTCGACAGTGCCCCTGATGATTTGCCTTGTGAGGTGTTTAATGCACTCTCCAGTTGTGATGTCCTATCAGCATTGGATGACACCATCAGAATGTGTGCCAGAACTTCTGCCCTCGTGGTGGCTATACGCCGCTCGGTTTGGCTGTGCCAGTGGGCTGCTGACAACGCTGCCAAGAAGGCCCTCACTGGTTTTCCCTTTAAAGGACTGCGTCTGTTTGGAGACTGCATGGACCTTTTTGCTAAGGGAGGCAGGTTACGCCAGCACAGGCGGCAACCTCGGCCCTTTCGGGGTCAGGGTTCCGTCTCCTTCCCTTACTGCGGTGCAAGACAGGGAAGGGGGGTGTCTTTCCCTGGGGCCCAGGGAGATTTCTGGGGTAGAGGCAGAGGACGTGGATGTCCTGGCTCCTCCTGGGGTCCCAAAGCTAAATCCTCTCCCAAGCCCCCTCAGGCATGATGGGGCGCCCTCACCCATCCGGGTGGGGGGACGGCTGCAGCACTTCGCTCACGTCTGGAGGCTTCATGTCTCAGACAGGTGGATTCAGGAGGTAGTGTCCTCCGGTTACAAGTTGGAGTTTGCTGCCGATCCCCCTCCAAGATTCATCAGATCCCGGATTCCTCAGGACCCTGTGTCAGCTCAGGAGCTAGTGCAAGCAGTGCAAGGCCTCCTGGAGCTGGGGGTCATCTGCCAGGTCCCTTCAAGAGAAAAAGGCAAGGGCTTTTATTCCAACCTATTCACGGTACCCAAAAAGGATGGTTCTGTCAGGCCCATCCTGGACTTAAAGATTCTCAACAAGTTTGTCAGCGGCAGGCGCTTTCGCATGGAGACTCTGCGCTCTGCCATCAGTTCCCTGCGCCAAGGGGATTTCATGACTTCTGTGGATATCAAAGATGCTTACCTTCATATTCCTGTGTTCCCAGGTCATCAAAGGTTCCTCAGGTTCGCTCTGATGGATCAACACTACCAATTTGTGGCCTTGCCCTTCGGCCTCACTTCAGCTCCCAGGGTGTTCACCAAGGTGCTGGCTGGCATGATGTCTCTGCTCAGATGTCAGGGCGTCCGCGTGCTTCCCTATCTGGACGACATCCTCATCACTTCCCAGTCTCTACATCAGGCAGAGTTGGATACTCAGCTGGTGGTGTCCACTCTGGAGTTATTTGGATGGGTGATCAACCACCCCAAGTCCTCACTGTCCCCTTCCTTGGTAACTCCATTCCTAGGAATGAATCTGGATACAGTTCAGGCAAGGATCTTCCTTCCTCAGCAGAAGGTGGACAGTCTGATTGCACAGGCCCAGTCCCTCCTAGCTTGTCCCCATCCCTCCATCAGGCAGGGGATGCAGCTGGTGGACCTGATGGTGGTGTGCTTCGAAGCGGTCCCTTATGCTCAGTTCCACTTGAGGCCTCTGCAACTTCACCTATTGTCTGTATGGGACAAGGACCCAGCGTCCCTGGACAGGGTCTGTGTGCTCTCCCCTTTGGTCAGGAGGTCCCTCTTGTGGTGGATGGACTCAAGGAACCTGTTGGGGGGCAGATCCTTTCTTGCCCCTTCCTGGGAGACGGTCACCACGGATGCCAGTCTGTCAGGTTGGGGGAGTTTCTGGAAGTCCATGTGGTTCCAGGGGAGGTGGGGCCCTCAGGAGGCCCACACACCTATCAATGTCTTGGAGCTACTCATCTTCAGGGCCTGCCTGTTCAGGTGCGCTCGGACAACCAGATGGCAGTTGCCTACATCAATCAGGGAGGCACCCGGAGCAAGGGAGAGAGCTAAACATATCACAAACGGGATCAAGATCTGCGAGCAGATCCCTAATAATGGATCTAACAGCCAGCAAAAGAAGCGCTGAAGCACAAATTGGCTGTAGTGTCGACCCGGCACTGATAAAACCATGGCGAGCCAATTGATCAACCCGACGATCCTCACCATCCTTAATGGTAGTGGTGCCAGAAAGGTGCAACGCAGCCGGGCCAGTCAACCCAAACACCGGGGTATCGACTTCGGGGGGCACTGACCAAAGCTTCACCAAGTCCTCCGGAAAGGGATAACGCTTATCCCAATTAGGAGGAGTTCCAGCCAGGCGCGTGGGTTGTTCCCATTCTTTAAGGACAAGCTTCTCAAAGTGCTGTTGCCTGGGAAACACCAAACGCGGCTGGGGTACATCAAACAACTCACCCTTTGGCAGAGGGACCACCACAGGCGGATCCAAGGCCAAAACTTTAAACATTTGAGCCAAAATGGAAGGAGTGTCAAGGGACACCCCCACAGCCTGATCACCAGCAGTGTCAAACAATAGCTGGTCTACAGGCTCATCCGACTCCTCAAGGAGTTCCCCGTCCTCATCAGGGGGACAATCAGAATAATCCAAAAATTCAGGTACCTCACCCTCCGAGGCAGGCACTGCCGGAGAAAGGTGCTTCCGCTTTGCCGTAGCCTTCTGAGCCACTGAAGCGGAGATAATTTTCTCGAGGTTGGCCAACCGGTTGGCCAATCAGGGAGGCACCCGGAGCAAGGGGGCCCTCCAGGAAGCGTCTCTGATCCTGACTTGGGTGGAGGCCAATGTCCCCTGCATTTCAGCTGTGTACATCCCAGGGGTGGAAAATCACCTGGCGGACTCTCTGAGCAGGGGGACCTCTCGCCAGGGAGAATGGTCCCTATGCTGCAGGGCGTTTCAATCTCTGTGTCACCGTTGGGGCCAACCAGATGTGGATCTGTTTGTGTCCCGCCACAATCACAAGCTTCCAGCTTTTGTCTCTCTGTCCAGGGATCCTCTGGCCCTGACCTCGGATGCGCTAGCAATGTCATGGAAGGACTTTCAGTTCCTGTATGTCTTCCCCCCCAATTCCCCTGCTGGGCAGGGTTCTGCGCAAGATTGCTCTGGAAGGGGTGCCAGCAATTCTGGTGGCCCCCAGGTGGCCAAGAAGAGTGTGGTTCGCAGATGTGGTACAGCTGGCAGTAGATCAATGCGCTCTGCCCTTGGTGCCAGATCTGATCACTCAGGGCTTACTACGCCATCCCAATTTACAAACTCTGGCTTTGACGGCTTGGCTGCTGAAACCTCCATCTTGATGGAGAAGGGGCTGTGTTCCTCAGTTGTGGATACTTTGATTAAAGCTAGGAAGAAGTCTTCCTCTTCCATTTATTACAGGGTTTGGCGTGCCTACATTGACTGGTGTGAGTCTAAGTTTCTTCCCTGTCGTGTGTTCTCTATTCCCAGGATTCTGGAGTTCCTGCAGCATGGGTTGGAGATGGGGCTCCAACTCAGTACTCTGAAGGGTCAGGTTTCTGCCCTGGCTATTTTTTTCCAGAAGTCCTTTGCTCAGCACCCTCTGATCAGGACTTTTTTCCAGGGGGTCACTCATGTGCGTCCCCCACGTAAACCTATGGTGCCTGTTTGGGATTTGAACCTGGTTCTGTCAGCCTTGCAGGGTGCTCCCTTTGAACCTGTGCAGGATGCTGCCTTGGCCATTCTTATACCCAAGGTTGTGTTTCTGGTGGCTATCACTTCTGTCAGGCGTGTGTCTGAGTTGGCGGCGCTGTCCTTTCAGCCCCCCTACTATGAGAGGCACCAGGACAAGGTGGTGTTTCGTTTCAAACCTGATTTTCTGCCTAAGGTAGTGTCTGCCTTTCTTTTGAATCAGGATATTGTTCTTCCTTCTTTGTGCCCTAATCCTAGCAATGCTAATGAGAGAGTTTTGCACTCTTTGGATGTGGTTAGGTGTTTGAAGTACTATCTGGTGGCTACTGCACCTTTCAGGAAAACTGATGCTCTTTTTGTGGTCCCTTCTGGTCCTAGGAAGGGTTTGGCTCCTGCCAAGTCTACTATCAGTAAGTGGAATCTTCAGGCTGTGATTCAGACCTACTCTGCTAAGGGGAAGAATCCTCCCTTCCGCCTTACTGCTCCTTCCACTCGTGCTATTGGTGCTTCTTGGGCTTTTCAGCACCAGGCTTCTGTTGAACAAGTTTGCAAGGCCGCTACTTGGTCTTCTGTTCGTACCTTTTCAAAGTTTTACAAGGTTGATGTTAGGGCCTCAGCTGATGCTGCTTTTGGCCGCAAGGTTCTGCAGGCGGCAGTGGTTTAAACTGCCTACTGCTGATTTTTCTTGGGGCTCCCACCCTACTTTATGGACACTGCTATTGGATATCCCAACTGTAAGTATTAGATTTGGAGCAGGACGTACTGTATACTAAGAATAATACAATTCTGTGATTACTCACCTGTAGAATTGGTATTATGAGTATACAGTATTTTCGATGTCTCTGCAGTCCAGTTCCATCTGGCGGAGTATATCCCAACTGTAAGTATTAGATTCGGAGCAGAACGTACTATATACTCATAATACCAATTCTACAGGTGAGTAATCACAGAATTGTATTTTTGAGGTGGCCAGGCCTCTGCTTTTCTGAGAAAGTTACAAACAGGTTATCCGCTTTGTGAAAGTTGTTGGTGTGCTCTAAGAGGATTAAGAACAGGTGAGCCACCAGGAACCCCAGGATCGTGGATAGAAGTATGGATTCCGGTGAGCGATGGAAGGATCACGCTATTTTTGGTAAATATATTGGGTTGTGCTATAAAATGACCGTATCTGGCTGGCAAAAAATGCAGTAGGGATTTCTAACCGAGAGCAGAAGATATTGCAATCAAAAGGCTAGTCTTTAAGGAGCAAATATTGGTGAATGCTTCTTCCACTGGCTCAGGGGTGTCGACAGTCCCTTTAAAGGGGACCAAAACCCACTGATACTTCCTCAGGGTATAGAGATAGATATTTTTGCTCTTCGAAAAGTCCTGGAACTTTTTTTGTGGTCCATTGTCATTGCATATGTGTGACAGTGAGTTGGTGAGCGCATGGAGTTGGGGAGGCTCACATGTCTCATTGTTCAGGGTACCTGGATAGACAGTTTGACCTAAAGAACATCAAATTTTCAAGAATTGAAGACTTCAGTTAGCACTTCGAGAAGAGGTTACAGGATCAGGATGTGTGGATTGTCTCGGACAATACCAAGGTGAAAGCATACCTCAATCATCAGGGTGGCACAAGTGGAGTTGATGTCTCACTCCAGGACTATTTGTGCCAGGATGAAAGGGCTAGTAAAATCCCTAAGAGCAATCCACATCAAGGGGGAGCTTAATGTGTTGGTATATTGCCATGTGCAACTAAGGCAGTCAGAATGGGAGCTAAACCAGAAAGTCTTCGAACAGCTGATAGCTTTCTGGGGTTTACTAGAGGTGGATCTC
This sequence comes from Gastrophryne carolinensis, assembly GCA_027917425.1. Taxonomy (NCBI): domain Eukaryota; kingdom Metazoa; phylum Chordata; class Amphibia; order Anura; family Microhylidae; genus Gastrophryne; species Gastrophryne carolinensis. The sequence continues at coordinate 293,118,869 of CM051236.1, forward strand.
TTTGCCACAAGAAAGAATTCCAAATGCCTAGACTTTTTCTTTCTGCACCTGGGTAAAGGAATTCTAACAGGAGCCGCAATATCTCAGAATTGGGGGGGGGGGGGGGGTCAGGCTGGGTTATGCGGTTCCCCCCCCCCCCCCATTCCAGATTCTTTCTCGGGTCACAAGAAAGAGAAGGATGGATCAGGCAAGAGTGATGCTAGTCGCTCCCTGGTAGCCCAGGAGACCGTGGTTCTCCCTGCTGAGCCAGATGTCTATAGGTCCTCCTGACAGCCGACCTGCTTCATCAGTAGCCAATGTTCCATTCTTAAGTTCAGAACCTCCGCCTGACGGCCTGGATCCTGAATGGAGCCTGCTAAGGAGCAAGGGGCTTTCCAGTAAAGTTATTCGGACTCTGCTTCAGAGCAGGAAGTTTGTCACCTGTAAGATCTACTGGAATGTACCGGTATGTGAGAGATTTTCCTCTTCTTTTTTTTTCTGCAGGGGCCATAACCGTCGTTCATATCTGGTGGTGGTTTTGGAATTTTTGCAGGAAGGAGTAGAAATGGGTATGGCTATCGGCACTTTAAATGTGCAGGTGGCGGCTCTCAGTGTTTTTGGACCAAAGGCTTAGGTAGAAGGATCTGATTGATAGATTTTTAATTTCCCTTTCTAGAGGAAGACCGGTATGTTCCAAGGCCTTCCCACTTTGGGATTTGTCGATTGTTTTAAGTGGGCTCACTAAGTCTTTGAACGTATTAAAGAGTTGGCTATTAAATACCTAGCACTTAAAGTCACATTTATTTTAGCTATTACCTCTGCCAGAAGAATTGGTGATCTACATGCCTTATATTATAACCATATTTCTGATTTTTTTCTGATCATCTCACGAACAGACCTGATCTGCTTTCCCTTCCAAAAATTGCTTCAGAGTTCCCAGGTGATCCATCTCCCAGGACTCGGACACGAGGATATTGTGGATCAGCACGAAATGCAGCTGTTAGATGCAAGGAACATTTTATTAACCTATCTAGATCGCTCTTCAGGGTGGAGGAAGGCTCATTTGTTGTTAGTCTTTGTAGGAATGAATAGGTATGTTCAGGCTTCCAAGGCTTCTATTGCTAGATGGATTAAAGAAGCCATCCAATTAGCCTACGAGGGTTTGGGAAATCAGACCCCTAGGTCCCTGAAAGTGCACTCTACTAGGGCAGTTTCTGCCTGGGTTAATCGGGCAGGTGTCTGTCTGGGTTAATCGGGCAGGTGTCTGTCTGTGGAGGAAATTGAAGAGCGGCAACTTCCCCAGAGCAGTGGGGAAGTATATTACCTGTGCCACTTACAATGGGGGGGGGGGGGGGGGGTCAAATTTGGCTAATTTGGTGAGGTTCTGTCTAGATCTTGGAGGGTAGTTTTTTAGGAACTTGGGCACTGAGTCCCTGGTTACTGGTTAATTTCTTGTTAAACAAAATGTTGATCCTATTTTTGAATTATTTTACCAGATATGCACTTCATAGCCTGCTGCAGTTCAGAGTGTTGTCTAACCCTTTAAATGCCAAGCACATAGAACCTCTCCGATTGTTAAAGAGGACCTCCAGTCAAAAAATCAAAGCTTACTAAATTGCTCCCCTAAATCCCCTCTGTGGCAATCAGTGACATACGCTTATAGAGCAGGATTACCACCATGCAGATGTTTGGCATAGCAGGCAGATTCTGCACTCTTAGACATGCATTGCAGCAGCCATCTTGCCACACACACGAAAAAGCTAATTCTAAATAACAGTCCCTCAGTCAAAATTGCCTCATCGTGCTGTGCAATCATCACAGATTTCTTTTGCTACATTATCTGTGTATACAGTGTTTGTGTGTGTGAGTAACATTGTGTGTGGTTTTGAGGCATATATCTCAATTTTGTGTGAATTGCTGCTGGCACAGCACCCCCTAATTCTCATGGTTAAGCAAGAATCAGGTGTGTGGCAAGATGGGCGCCTCCATGTTCCACAACACCTGCATGGGGTTAAGCCCATGCAGCCCATGATCATAAGAGGGGGAGCAAGTTACGAAACTTTCCCTTTTTGACTGGAGGTCCACTTTAACTGCCAGCTACAATGTTTCTATGCACCTGGTGTTGCCCCTGGTTTGCGAATTACCAGTCTCACCTATTACCAGGATCCAATGTCAGAGGTCTTCCCTTCCCTCAGGAGGGCCTCTGACCCCCCTATCCTTCAGCAGTGCAGAGAACACCTGTTGTATGTCTAGCAAAACATACTACAACTGCCCCAAGATCTGAATGAATGTGGACCTTTGCAAGCATCTTATCAGAATAAATGGTATAGTGCTAAATATTAAGGAATTGAAAAGCATGGAATAAGCAGCAAGAAATACGTTTATGATGTTTTGGAGAGGCTGCTGGCATTTCACTCGGGCATCTAGCCAGTGTCAGCCTAGATGTTTGAGAGAAATGCAGTGTGGTTCTTGTGCAACCAAACTCCCATTCTACCAATGCCAGTTGAACCTCAGTCGTAGTTATTTTATGATACTTTACATTGCTGTAAACTGGATATACTGGAACTTGGATTGTAAGGGCTCAGGTACATCTATGCAGTAAAGCTGGACAAAATGGCTGGGAAAAACCTGTAGCTGTAATGGGTTAAACCCACATCTGCATCATGTTATCCCAAAATGTTGTAGTTATTTTTTTCTGTTATAATGTAAACACCTAAGGCAGTGCAATGCTTTGGACATGTTATTGTTAAAGTGGTTAATGCTACTGCTCCCCACAGGCTGGGTTAGGGACAAGCAGTTCATACCTGTAAGCCCAGAATGGTATGCTCAAAAACCTGTCACCCCAGGATTGTATTCATACCAGTAGAAAAAAGGGTGATCAGATTTTCTCTTAGTCATACTGCGAGGTCTCTACATTAGGGTAATGTTGTCCAGTAGCCCGGGGAGGTCAGACCTGAACTGAAGAGTTGCCAAGCTGAATCATGCTTTCTGTTCTCCATCTATAGTTGGAGGATTTGATCTTCTAACTATCTTCAGTATTTTAGGAGAGCAGACATTTTTTTCTCATGGCTCTGTTAGCTTTCAACATTTTTATAATATGAGCTCCACAGTGCCTGACTGCTCAGCCTCCCAAACAGATGCAGGGGGGCCTGACTATGGCATAAGAAGACCCTGTGACATGAGGAACTGGGAAAAAGGTGGCAAAGGCCTCTCTGTCTACATGGAAGTTGATGCCAGGAGACCGGGTGATTTTGTAGCCCAGCATCCCATGCAAGCAAGTGAAGATTCCTGTGTAGAAAGGCTATAAACCTGCTTCAGCATTCCTTCACCCCCAAACACACCTTGATATGTAGATCTATATGTATATTGGGTACCTACTGTATATATGCCCTGTCTTTTAAATGCTAGGGGGCACTATGGTAGTGCTAGGACTTGTGGTCCAGCACCTCATGGTTGTTTGGGGATAACTGTTGATGGTAAAGTGGAATTCCAGGGTTTCCTGTCCTGTGGTTTCTGGGTTGGGGATAGCAATCCAGGCTCTTTGCCAGCCCTCACACATCAGCCCTGGTGCTCTAAGGGCTTTTTTAGTGTCCCTCTATTCCACCATCAGTAATGGTCACAATGTGAGAGCCTTTGGGTCTTTCTGGACTTTTTCAGATGTTGAAGTGAGCGCCACAATTGTCTGCACACATCCTTCAAGACTGCACTAGGTGGCAGTCCTAGTGTCTTTTTTTTGTCATGGTTTCTCTATACGGCCTTGTTGGCGTATGGAGACTGCCGAACATTGTTCCCACTCTTTTCTTCTCATTGATTCAGGAGGTCTTTATTGTAAGGACTAACCTGTTTGACAGTGAAGAGAAACTCTCACCTAACCTCTCCTGGTTATAGGAGAATATTAACCTATTGTTAAGTAGCCCAATATCCATTCCAATATCCATTCCCCACAGTAAAGCGGATCCACCGCGTCGTATGGAAGGTTACATGAGAAAAATCCCATGTATCAAACTCTCCTTAGTTTACTGGTAATGACTTGGATAAAAATACTCAAAAATTATTTTGGCTTTAAAGGAAAAATTGGGGGAAAATTAAGGTAAAATTAAATCTTCTGGCTCTTACCTTCCCTTTAGCACTATTTTCAGTAGCCACTAATTGTTGCCAGCAGGAGATTGCGAGGAAGGGGGCTTAAACAGCTAGTGTAAAACAATGGTATCCTGTCTGAAACCAACAGCATACAAATGGCATATCGCTTTAACACGAATACCAAGCAGCATTGAGGGCAGAAAAAATTGGTATCGCACCTGTTGTGGGGGAGTAAGTTAGAGTTGCTTTGGGGGTTTTTGGTCTGCTTTAAATACAGTTCCTTCAATTGGTAACCAAATAAAGTCATACATGAGAGGTTACATTTTCAAACAGACATTTAATGCTGCGATTACTTTTAAATTATTGACTGTACAAAACTT